>JASDFA010000020.1:89917500-91387500 GCA_035772735.1 Datura wrightii
ACATGAAAATCAATCTTTCATCAAGCATGTGCCCTCACAACTCAAGAGAATCTTCCCCTTTTTCCTCATGTGACACACAAACATTCAAGTAGGGGCATGTAAAAATTAATTTCACTCTCTCTCCCAAAAGAATTCACATGCATCATGTCATGACCCATAAGCTTGCCCTTAGTGTATTACTCCACTAATATAAAGAAATGCAAAGTAAGATCTCGTAGGACTTTAATGGGTTGTAATGGAAGCTATGGAACTAGTATATATTGGTTTAGCCAATAATAGCCACTAGCATCCTTAAACGCCTTTTCAACACATTCCCATCAACTCATGGACATTGTTTCTCTCTTTTCTTTTTTTTCATCATCCCATTCTTGATGATTTACTTTAGTATGGCCCATTTCATCAAGCACACTTGACACGAAAACAAAGGTTTTTCATGCACCTTCATTAGCATTTCTTTATAGCAAGTGCACCTTCAACCTTTTCTTTTCTTCCCTCTCTCTGCTCTTCTTTTTCTTTTCACCATTCTCACTCTTTGACACTTTGGGAAAATTATTTTCTCTTCTTAAGCGCTTAAGAGTTTTGTATAGACTTTAGAGCTAATGAAAAGAAAAAATTAAGCTCAGTTTATACTTTTTTGGACAAAAGAAAGAAATAATAGGCTAAAGGCTCAAAGGGTTGACTAGGGTATGCAATTACATAAAGGGGGAGTATGACAGGGAAAAAATAGAAACTCTCGGTTAAAACAAAGAAATGCCTACATCCTTTCCAACACTACACCTCCATCATTTCGTTTTGTACACACACACCGGGCAAGTTCTAGACACTTCACAATAGCATGGAATAACAATACCTCACTTCACACTTTATGCACATGCTCGATTCAAGATGCATTCACAGACTCTTCAATCAGCTAATTACATGAATTAAAACATTAAGCCTCAATCACACCGAATCGAACTCTACAGCCTAGGTATCTCAACATATTTACAAAATTGTATGCTTTCATACGAATCACTTTTGCATTTTGAATATCAGTTACAACACGCAACCAAAATTTCACAACCATATAGTAACTACAGGTTCCGTGATGCAATCCACCAAGGAAAAAAAACTGAAAATAAATTAAAATCACTACTCCTACCGACTACATTTCCCTTAAGACGGTCTTCATCCATCCATCATAGGGAACAATCACTAGCTATGACGTCGGTTCAATGGGACCATTCTCGGTAAAAGAACCGAAACCAAACGCCGAGAAACCCAAAAATAAATAAAAATTGAAAAATTTTGCAAAACATCGATCATTTCGATGGAAAAATTATTTACAAAATATTTTAATATGAACAAAATATTTTCGCAAAATTTTAAAATTATCGATCATTTCGATAAGCAAAAATATTTACAAAAATTTTTACAGACTCAGCTGGCAACATCAACATTCCACAACACACATCAATTACACAAATATGTACAAATACAGAACAATTTGCAAATTCACAAACACAGGGAAACATACACACAAAAATACAGAGGAAATCATACAAGCAAACCATCCCAGCCCAACACCTAACTACTCCCCACCCCACACTTAAACCGAACACTGTCCCCAGTGTTCACAAAAATTAAAAATCACAAAATTGGGTGGTGGAACTCCCTGATCAGTCAAAGTATTCCACTTCTTCATCAGGTGCTGCTGCCTCATCTCCCATGTCCGAGTCGCCTCCGTCGTTGTCATCGGACTCCACATCGGAGTCCTCCCGACGTGTCTCCTCATCCGTGGGGACATCATCGTCTGTGGGCTCTACAAAGGCTGGCCCCACTCGGCATAGAGCCCTGGCGTTTTTGCCAAATGGGTAATCTAGCTCGAGCTGCCATAGCTCCTCCTCCGTGGCTGGTCTCCCACCGATCCTGAGCTGGAGCATTTGCATTCCAAACATCCGCGCCATGTACTATTCATCACGAGCATGTCGCTCGCCAAGCGTCAGCACTGGCCCGTGGGTGGTGTCGGGGGCCTTAGTTTTGGTCACATCCAAGGCCCGCCGCTCCAACTGCGGGATATAATCCAAAGCCTCTTCCTCGACGTCGAGGCTCCGGAGAAAGGTGGTGAGTAATCCACCGGACCCATACCTGGGCCCTGGTGTAATCGGGCTCTCTTCATGGCGGATATGATGACTGCCCCAACATTAATCTCCAGCCCTTTCATCAGGGCATACACCAGGCAAACACGGTCCCGGGTCACATCAGTCATGTTTACCCCCGGGATTAGGCACGAGCAGACTATCTTCAGCCAGATTCGGGCCTCCCTATTCATTTGAGAATATGGCAGAGTCTGGTGGTAGCCCCTTTCTTTGTGTCTGCTCCATCTAGCTGTGGATCTTGCCCCACACAGTGTGCGTCTGATGTCGGCATACGGTGGGGTAATGTTTAGCTGGCGGAGAACGTGGGCATCTGTGTCCCGCGCTCCAATGATGGCATTTAGCTGTTGGGGTTCCAGAGTGACTATCTGCCCTCTGATCTTGATGGTGTGGCTTCTGATTGCCGGGTTCCTATTAGCTTAGAACTCCCGGACTAGGTGTAGGTTGCATTCCTTGGGCTCCTGAAATATGAAGCTGAGCCCAGCTGCCCCAATCCTTTGAACTATTCGGGGGAACTCCTGTGCTAATGGTTCCCGTGCTATATGCTCCTCGGGGAAGTATTTGTTTTCTTTGTGTTTAGCATACCACTTCTTCCCCTCATCAGTCACCCATCTCGTTCCGTATTGGCGGCACTGGCTGCGTGGAACTGCTGGTGCAGCTGGGACTGCTGTGCCCAGTCTAAGTCTTTTCCTCCCGCTGCCTGAAGTTGATGCACCCTTACCTTTATCTTGCCTGCTTGCCATTTTGTCTGTCAACACAAGTAAACAATCGCAATGTCAAGCTAAATGTATATTAACTTCGGCTAAGGTCGGGTTATGCTAAGTTTACCCCACACTTAGTCCTTAGCTACAGTTATGATACTACGGCAAGAATAACTTTATTTACACCAAATAACCAGCTATACAATTCATACTTAGTGCGTTCACAAAGAAAATTTCGACGGTATAACTTTTGCGTACTACTCAGACTTCGTACAGCTAATCCCAATCACTACCATTGCTAGCAATTCAACCATCGCACTTAGCAAAGAGAAACAACGAAAAAAAAACAACAACAAAAATTCTACATACATGAACCTATACAACCAACCCAATTTGAACAAATTTCAACATTTTCCCCAAAACCCGAGAATTCGTCATCTATTAACATTCAAACAATTTATACAACGATTCATCTCATTCAATACATACAACCCGGCATATATTTAACGGATTCAACACATTACCAATTTCGATTTCAACAACCAAGCCCTAAAATTGAATTTCGCAATCAAATTTGAATAATTCATGCAATCGACAAGTTCAAACAATCATTACAACGTTCCGAACTTTTATCAATCAATAAATACTCGAATTCATGCTTAATTTCAACTTAGGGTGATTTAGTTCACCTCTCATGCTTAATTTCGAATAAAATCAACAAAAACTTGAGAGATAATCGGAAAACATACCTCGAAGTTGAAGAATCAAAGAAAACTTGGTAATTCTTTGCCTTAAGCCGTGGCACGTTGTTGGGGAAGGGATTTAGGGATGTTTTGTCGCGGAGGAGAAGAAGAATGAGGGAAAAAAAGGGAAATCGGGGTTTAAAATGTAGAAAAACACGCGGGTCACCCGGCAACCTGGTGTGACCCATCACAATTTATATGGCAACGTGTCACGGAGTGCATCGTGGTGCACTGCCTCCGTGACACGGAGCCATCGCGATAGCTTACTGGAAATTTTAAAATTTCCAGGTTACACCTCAACGTGTCACGGAGGGTAATGCGGAGGTCCTCCTCCGTGACACGGAGCTATCGCCCCAGCTCACTGTCTTCAACTTTTTATTAATTTTTTCATACCTCGCCTTTTCCTTCATGCTTCCGTGCACATTTTTCTCCGTTTGACCTGAAAATCATCTCACTAAATAAAATTGGTTAAAATAATAGGTTTCACCTAACTAAAATAAAAAAATACTAACTAAAATGAAAAATTTTGTACTAAATCAAGAAAAAGAAAAGTAAAATCTATTTACACTTTACAAAATAAATAAATAAAAAAAAATTATTTTTCACGGGTTGCCTCCCGTGCAGCGCCTGGTTTACCATCGCGGCTCGACGTCATTTACGCTCAGTTGTCCGCTAGGGTGATGGACGATGTCTCACGATCATTGTCCACCCCCCAGTAGTGCTTACACCTATCCGGTGGTCTTCCCATCAACTCTCGGGCATCATTCATCTGCTTAGCATTACCATGATCAATTACATTGATCACCGAGAGTTCTTCATTCACCATCAGGAGCTTGGGTGCTTTGTACACATCGAACACCTCTACCTTGTCATGTGCTTGCATAGTAAGTTGACCCGCAGCTACGTCGATTAATGCTTTCCTGGTTGCCAAGAAGGGTCGTCCCAAAATAAATGGGACTTCCGCGTCTGGTTCAAAATCCAGAACAATAAAATCTACCGGAAAAATTAGGGAGCCTACTTGCACAAGCACATCCTCAACAATGCCATCCGGCCTAGCTAAGGATCGGTCTGCCAACTGCAAGATTATGGTTGTAGGTCTAGGACTCCTTAGACCCAACTTTCTGAATACCAAAGATGGCATCAGCTTTATGCTCGCTCCCAGGTCACACAATCCATGAGCTCGGATGCTCTGCCCAATAGTAAGCTGGATAGTAAAACTTCCAGGGTCTTTTAGCTTCGTGGGCAGTCTATTTTGGATCCGGGAAGTGCACTCCTCCGTCAAAGCCACCGTGGCATACTCAGTCAAACGACTTTTGTTGGCCATGATGTCCTTTATGTATTTGGCATATTTAGGCACTCCCTGCAAGACATCAACAAGAGGTAATTTAACATGTACCTGTTTAAGCACCTCCATGAATTTCTTGAAACACGCTTCCTCTTTGTGTTTCTTGAGTCATTGAGGGAACGGGGGTGGAGGTCTTTCTGATTCAACTTCTTTGGTTTTCCCCCTTTCCGACTTTTGCTCCCCCTCAACTTCTGCTGCTCCCGACTTTTGAGGTGGTCTTTCTGGTTCCACCTCCTTCAGTTGCAAACCACTCCTTGTGGTCACTGCATTTACCTGCTTCGGATTCGGATTCGTGTCGCTCGGCAGTCCTCCTCTGGGCCTTGTATTTTGGGCACTAGCAAAGTGCCCAAATTGATACTCAAGAGCCTTGGTCGCTAACTGGTTATTTTTCACTTCGGCTGCCAATTTAACATAGTCAGCCTGCAATTGCGCTTGATTAGCGATCATGGTCTTGAACATCTCCTCAATGCTGGGTGATGGTGGTGGAGGAGGGGCATTGTTATTTCTGAATTGAGATTGATAATTCTGTTGCCCTCCATGATTCCTTTGCATACCCTGACCCGCACTTTGGCCTTGATGGTTGTTGCTACCCCATGAAAAATTTGGATGGTTCCTCCAATTTGAATTGTAGCTACTCCCATACTGCTGATGATTTCTTTGTGCATTCCCCACAAAGTTAACCGAATCAGGGTTGGCTCCACAGCACTCAGCTGAGTGCTCACTGCTTCCACACACTTCACACCACATTTGCTGGACTGCATTAACTGGAACTGAAGGCTGGTTCAAAGTCATGTTGCTGAAGTGGTTGTTCAACTGATTCTGCAAGGCAGCTATCTGTGCAGCGATAGCTGTAAAACCATCCTCTTCAAGCACTCCTGCTGCTTTCCTTGCTCCACCTCGTGATGAATCAGCATTCCATTCTGGATTGCCCTGTGAAATCCGGTTTAGCAAGGTGTACAACTCCTCATAAGTCTTTTCCAGCGCTTGCCCTCCAGCTGTTGAATCTAGCAAAATTTTGGTATGGGGTTCCAAACCCTCAATAAATGTGTGCACCAACACGTCATTGGACTGATGATGATGAGGATAGTCCCGCAACATGGATTTAAATCTTTCCCAGGCTTGATATAAATTTTCTCCCTCCCTCTATTTGAAACTTAGAATTTGACTTCTAAGTCTTGCTGTTTTGCCCGAGGGAAAAAACCTTATCAAGAACTTCCGTGCAAGATCATCCCACGTTGAAATAGAATTTGGTGGCTCAGCTTTCAACCACCTCTTGGCTTCACCGAGTAATGAGAATGGAAATAATGTAAGCCGAACATAATCAGGTGACACTCCAGCGGGTATATAAGTGTCACTTATCTCCAAAAAGTTTTGGAGATGCTGTTGTGGGTCTTCATGAGGGAGACCGGTAAATTGCCGCTTGTGTGCAACAATTGCACCATATTTTGCTTTAGGTCAAATCTCCCTCCAGGCTCTGGTTTGCGGATACTAGATGTAACATTGTTGGCATGTGGGATTGCCACCTCGCGAACCGGCCTTGCTGCTGCTTCTTCGGGCACTAACACTGCCCTCACAACCGGTGGATTTTGTTGTTCCATAATAGTCTGTCTGAGCAACTGCAGCTTCCTTTGTAGAGCTTCTCTCCGTTTACTATGAAATAACCGTTCAGGCTCTATATAAGATTCCACCAGCTCTTTGTCTCCTGCCAGTGTTCACAGCAATTAAGTCTGCAAAATACAGGCTAAGACCAAGTTGTCAACACTTAAGAAAATAAAATAAAAATACAGTAAATTTACACTTAATACAATTTCACCAATTGCCTAGTCTCCCCGGCAACAGCGCCAAAAACTTGTTCGGTGCTTTGTTTGGGGTTATAAACCGACACGCAAGTGCACGTGGTCAAACAAGTAGTAAGTGGCTTAAGTAAGCCAAGTATCGATCCACGGAGACTCTGGATAAGTGAAAATTAGCTTAAGTATACTATATTTTTACTTCTAAGTATGCTGACAACTGAACAACCAAAAATTGAAAGGTTTGTTTTATAAAATATATACTAAAACTACTAACAATTATCTACTTTGAATTTAAACTATGGATATGAGCATGCCGAGGTTAAAGAACATGTAATGAACTGATTATCATCATAAATTGGTTAATCTTTTCTTCCAGTTGCTAACCAAGAACATTAGCCAAGAGATAAAAACTCTCGTATTTAATCTCACTTAAGAATCATAAACCATCTGTCTACATTTCTGTGATCAAATGCAATTCATGACCTAGCAATACAATTCCGGTTCCTAAATTGACTAATACAGCTTTCAAGTATATTTCTATCAGGAAAGCACATCAAAACTCAATTTTCCCAAATCAAGTAAAGAACAATATCCTATTATTTCACAACTTTCCAATTTCGTGCTCTCTCGAGTGAAATCGGACTTTTTAGATTTACATTAATGTCGGCCACACACCAATCCAGTAGAAACAAGAATTAATAGAACAACATGGAAGAAAAAGATGAAAAACCATATAATTCAATAATCAAAATTCATCACAAGTGTTCATAACCTCAGCAAGGAAGGGAATTAGCCACTCATTTGTGGATTAATCATCCTAAAACAAGTGTTAATCATACAAACAATTGAATTAGAGAAGAAAGAAGGAGAGAAAAAACCCTGAACTTTTCATCCCTCAACTGCCTGTAACCCACGTCCTTGCTCCACCAAGTCTAAATTATGAAAAATAAACTTAAGTGTTCTATTTATACTAGTGGGAATTTTTCCCGGAATAACAAGCAACGTGTCACGGAGTGCATCGCGGAGCACTGCCTCCGTGACACGGCGTGGACGCGGACCCTCACTGGAAATTGGGGGTCCGGGAATAAAGCATCAACGTGGAACGGCATGCAACGCGGAGGCTTGCCACCGTGCCACGGAGCTGTCGCGAGCCTCCATTGGAATTGATGCATTTTTCACCCTCCAAGCAGAATGCCTCTGCGATGGCAGCATGAAACGGCTCCATCGCGGAGCCCCTTTAAATTGTGCAGTCCAATGCCTTTTCCGTGCTCGAATCCAAGTCCAACTCCGATATTGTTCCAACATGCATTTTAGCTCCTCGAAATCACATTTTACCTACAAAACTATGCTAATCATGTTTGTTAGTATAAATTCACATTTTATTACCAATTACATGAAAATGTATACACATTGCTAGATAAACAAGGTGAAAATGATACGTTTGAGTATCACTTGGGCATATAAATCTGCCCAAGATCACTATAAAGCTTACCTTATTTATTATTATTAAAAAGGGAAAGGTCCTTTTCAGCTGGTGCATAGGAATGCAATTTCATTTTCCCTTTAATAGTAAGGGGTACCATGGTTCCTATGCCGCTGCGTTTTCTGGTCCTTTTCTTTTAGTGCTTCGACCCGAAGCAATATCTTCTAGCTAGTTCATGGATAAGATGACTGAGCTCTAGCTCACTCGAGAATGGGACGACAGTGGTCTGCCAACAAGCTCGTTCTGATCTTGGACGCAGTACATTGGAATCCTGAATCACCACCACAAACACTACCGCGCATCTACCTACGGTGCGGTAAGGCACCACCCTATAGTGCCAGCAGCCAACTCCAGTGTGTCAGATTAGTTATCCTCATCAAACGACTTACTTGATGTCTAGTTTCCCAACTGGAAGACGGTTCCTTTTCCCCCAAATCTATGAATAAGGGAGACGTAAGTTGATTCTTTTGAAGAACCGGAAGAGAAGCTCTATGTTGAGGTAGGGGGATGGAAAAAGAAATGGCTAAAAAGAAAAAAACTGGGGTTCCCAATTCTTCTACATGCTCAACGAGATGCGCCAACCTTGGGATGCTTTACTCCTAACCCCACAAGGTTCCGAGATGGAGCTTAACCCAAGTCTCGATTATGAACAACGATGATATACGTTTCACACGGCGCACAATTCCATGGATAGTTTTATTTGAGATCATGATGGAGGTCATAGCTTATGATCATCGGCTTTGATCATGCCACTAGGAATTTGATTAAAACATTGCACAATGATCCAAACACTTTGTCGTATCTCTTGATACGAATATAGTAACGATCATAGCGATCTCCTCTGGTACCTATTGGTATGTCAGGATCCAATTGGTCATGAACATCGTCAGGTGCTACTTTTTGCAAATCCAAGCATACCCCAGAACCTCTTAACATTACACCACTGAATCCCCACTCCTTTTCTTGCTGTGCAATGATAGTACCAATATCCATTAATAGTTGTTTCTAGATACGGTTGCGGTTGACCTCTCTTCTAATTCGTCGATATGAGAAGCAAATTTTTTTGTGAATGAATCAATATCTATACATAAGCCAAGAGGCAGATCTTGTGCCACTCCACCTAGTCATATGAAACTGCTACACCCCTTAGCTGCCGGGAAGAAAGCAGTCGGCTTTCATTATTTTAGTGCTAATCTAATCACAAGCATTTCTATTTTTCTAAAAGGCAAAAAATCATGCTTCAATAGAAAGCATAGTCACAGGGGAAAAACAAGACAGATTCCGTATATTCATACCAATGGTTCTAAAGAGCCTAACCCAGTACAAATTTGATCCTAAATCGCTCTACGCTTTGAGCCAGCTAACTCTTTGAAGTCCACTGATGCCTTTTGAACACCCTCTTCCTTCAACCCTGATTAAAATAGTTCCAGTTACCTCGCCAAGCAAAGCGGATTGATTCAATCAAACTCTTTGTTCGCAGCTAAGCTAAACAAGACCTAACCCTCCTCTTCCACTGATGCCACTTCCTTCTTACCATTTAGCTATTTTTCCCATCAAGAAAGAGATCGAGGATAGTGGAAAACTTCTTCGTTCGAACGACTTTCATAACAACAATAATAACAATAACAATAATAAAAACAATAATAATAACAATAATAATAATAATAATAATAACAACAATAATAATAACAATAACAATAATAATAATAATATTAATAATAAGGGAAGACACGTGATTATTGTTATTTTTAAGAATACAATTTTACATCTTTTTGAGATGTCTAAAATAACAAAAAAAATCAAGAATGCAGTTACACATCTTGGACAATTATTTTAATAATTAAAGTTCATTAAATCACATTAAAGACGTGCAGACAGAGCTTAGTAGTTATAATGCCCACAAGCAAAGAAAGTGGTTACATTTCTAAACTTTTGTATGTCAAGACTAAGAATGCGGTTACATATCTTGGTTGAGACTATTAGAGTTCAATATTATTTAAGCTAAGCATATGCATAATTAGTACAAATAATTTATCCAAAATTAATTTAAGCCAGATAAGTTGATAAAGCGACTGTGCTAGAACCACGGGACTTCAGGGATGCCTAATACTTTTCCTAGGTCAACGAAATTTCTTACCCAAATTTTTAGTTTGCAGACCAAATATTAAAGTGTTATTTCTTTTGATTGGGGATTCAATAAGGTGACTTGGAATATAAAAACTCAATTCCATGTGGCTACTCTGAATAAATAAATAATTCCTTTGAAAAAATCACTTTAATTGAAAAAACCTCTTTTCAAATGCCTGTTTAAAGTGAAAAAGGAGAAAAAAGGGGTGTGACAATGTGGTGAGGTAGTACGGGTCGTGGTATCTATCCACGGGATGATCTTCAAAGAGTAACCAAAATAGTCCCGAAAACCATGAGCAGCACCTGCGAGTCGTACTATATTGTCATGATTCATGCTGCCTAGTCAAGAGAAGAGATATAGAGACTGAACAACCTAACTCCATGACTATGGAAGGGTCACCACGAGTCATGGTACGACTTGTGGCATTACACGGGCAGATTTTCAGTTCCCGTTTAATGGGATATTTTTATAACTTCCCATATTTTTAACTCCTAAACCAGGTCATTTGGGGTTTCTAAAGTAGGATATTTAAGGGTTTTTCTTCATCTAAAATCCTATTCTTCTCCCAAAACACCCTAGATTGAAAATCAAACTCACAAGGATTCTTAAGGAAGCTAGGGTTCATCTTCTCCAATTCTCTTAGGTCTCAAGTTAAGTCAAGAAATTAGTAAGCCCAGGTATGTGGAATCATGAATGGAGGATTTCATTCACCCTCATGGCCAACCCATGATCTATTTCATGAATTCAACTCTCTCAAGTCTCCAATTATGATTTTTCATGAATTTCTAGGACTAGACCCTTTTCATTCAAAAACTCTATATTCTTTAAGGATTGATTCTCTCATGCTTTTACATGTATTTCATGATTATGATTAGGTTGAACTATCCACATACTCTTTATTGGAGGTAAATTTGGGCTATACCAATTTTGGTGTCATTGTCAAGGGCTTAGACAATTGTTCCTACTATATGAGACAGATTTTGATTTTGGTATTTTGATATGCTCCATCACAGTTATTTTGTTTTGAATTATGAAACAAGGGTAGAATGGCAGCTCTTCCACCTCGTGAGGTAAGGAACATCTTTGTGGAGGTCAATGATGACATAGACTACACAAATATTATTGTAACCCCAAGAGCAAATTCTCCAACATTTAAAATAGATGGAAGCATCTACACCATGCTAAAGGAAAAGGGTCAATTTTATAAATTAGCTAACCAAGATTTTCATAAACATTTAAAGAACTTCTTGGAGGTGTGGAATACGCACAAACAAAGCAACGTGTCAAATGATGCTATCTGCTTGAGGTGCTCAAGTACTCATTAGTGGTGGAGGCGCATGATTGGTTACACCGCATGACCCGCAATTCAATTCACACTTGAATGGAGTTTGTCAATGATTTTCTTAAGAAGTTGCTCTCTATAATCCAAAGGCTAGAAAATGTGACAACATCTTCTACTTTTAGCAACTACCGGGGATAAACTGTTCGAGGCTTAGTAGTGTTACAAATAATATGTCCTTAGGGCACCTATCCATGTGTTCCTCGAAAACATATTACTTGAAACGTTCTATACTAGTTTAGATCCACTCACTTAGTGAATGCCGAACAATGCGGGGGGAGGATGCTTCTTGGATAAGACATACAACCGCATTGCCAACATCCTTGATCAAAGTGGAGATGTAAATGTAGGTTCTCTTTCCTTGATTCATTTGATGAAGGAGAACAAAGAAAGACACCAAATGATTATAGCCATAGCCACCAATCTTTCATTGCTCTGGAAGAAGTTGACGGAGAATAAGTCTAAGAAGGTGAATGTAGTTGATGAAACAGAAGGTCTTCCACCTCCCTATGGGCAAGGATTCCCTCTGTAATGCCCTTAAAGTGCTTAAGAGTAGACCCAGAAGTTAAAAGTTTAAAACTGTTGAAATTGGGGAAAAATAGCACAGAATGGGCCAAATAATGACTCGTGGTATCAAATCACGGGTTTTTGTATGCAGCCATAGAGAGGGAAGTCTGGGTGGTAGTGGAGAAGACGGATGACACAATGACTCGTTGTTCGAAACAATGAGCCATTATCAGCATTCGTTGGAGGAGGCTGCGCTCAACAGATGGGATACAATGGGTCGTCCAACTACTCGTTGTGAGAAGTAACAACCCGTGGTACCATTCATTGTTTGGTTTCCAATATTTCTAGTGTATGTGACAGATCAAGACCAAAACTCATTGGAAGCAACCACGAATCGTGGTGGGGCTCGTGGTAAGCAGGTTCAGATTTTGTGAAGGGGCAAACAACGGTCGATGTAACGATTTTATCCGTTGGTTCGAAGGACGAGTTGTCCTGTCCATCCGTGGTTAAGTTCCGGAGGCAAGTCTCAACAGTGCAAATGACGAGCAACATAACGGGTCATCGTTCCTTCCAACGACCCATTGGTTCCATTCGTTGGTCCAATCTAGACCATTTTTAGGGTAGATTCATTTAGGGCATTTTCGACTTTTTCATGCTATACGACCCTAAGCTACACCGTTTTAGCTTATGGAAGGTGGGTTTTTAGAGGGATAAATTATTCTAAGTCTTCCTTCGTGCATGCAAGAGTATAGAGGGGTGATCAAGGGTGATTCAAGGTTTTTCTCTTCAAATTCTTCCAATTCATTCTTGGACATTCTAGGGAGATTAAGAATTATTGTTTTCAGGTATGTAAGGCTATCAATGGGTGTTTCCTTTCACACCCATGCCCATTCTCTACAATTTCATGAAAATTCTATCAAGAGTTTATGGGGTTTTGATGTAGGATATTTATAAAACCTAATGCTTTATTAATGGGATTTATGATTTTAGAATATTACCATATTCTATGGGTTTTCTATCAGCTTTTATGATTCAAATTATTCATAATGTTATCAATTTTTGATTTCTATAAAATTAAGCCTACTTATACATGACTCATGATGAATCGATTAGGATCTACTTTTCTATTAATGATATTTACTAGCCCAACATGAATTATGATTTAAATTATGGATTTGATCTATTACCTATCATAATTTCATGAATTTCAAGTTATATGCATTATCTACAAGTAAGAATAAACTTTATGATTCATGAGTTATGTTTTGGCTGACTCACGAGCCTTGTTTCATTGCTAGTTCATGTATTTACCAGCATTTTATGATTATCATGATTTAACTAGACCATGAATTCATTTATGATATACTATGAGCACTATATATATTTTGGGAGTAGTATCGAAGACTGAATAGGTTCGGGGCTCAGGTTAAGCCCCGGATCTCATAAATTATGTGCCACCGTAGGTATGTTGGGACCTCCTTCATGACTGTCCTTAGCCCTATTGGCCCTTTTCATGGTGTTATCACACCCTTTCATGGTTATACTCTTGTCAAGGTACGCAACCTCCCGACTAGGTTTACAAGTCAGACTTCATGTGTGCTCATATGGGTATGTCTGTTAAGAGAATCTCCCACTGTTCCTCATGATTTATGCATGTTATGATTATGTATTTTGGCTCAAGTCATGTTAAGTAAAGCTTTTCATTATGATTATGATTACGTTGTATTTCGATTGTTTTGAAAACCTTGAGCCACATGTTATGTTATGATGATAATGGTATGAGCATGATGTCCTACTCTTAGGATTATTTATGAGTTTTATATGTTTTAAATGTCCGTTTTACTTACCCTGAATACTCGATATATTCTACATACTGACCGCATACTGTCTATGCTGTATCATTTCATGACACAGGACCCTACTCTCAGGTTCACCTTCCTCAATAGTTCTTTTGAGATCGCTATCAGCTTATTTGGTGAGTCCTCATGTTCTGAGGGCCATATGTTTTGACTTTATTGTTCACTTTCAGTTTCAGTATTATAGTCTTAGTTGAGGGTGTTTTCCCATCAACCCGTCTTTCATGACTAGAGGCTTTTCACACTATAGTTGTATTCAGCCATCATGTATGGATCATGTGTTACCTTATCTCCGTTATTATGTCATGATTTCATTTTCGTATGTTAAGTCTTCCGCTTATGTGAATTAAATAGTTGTATACTCACATCATGGGTCGACTTGGGGTCTCTCAGGGCTCCTTATCCCGTGTTACGATCCGGGTGTACGTTCGGGTTGTGACACCCTCCTTTTTACCAAGTTCAATAGTTGCAAGACCAACCTCCAGTGCAATTGAAGGATGATAATTACATAAATTACGCACCAAAAGGTAACCCAAGGAAAAACATTCAACAACAAAATCATAGTCATCTATCTTCAAATTATCAGAGTCAATGGCAACCTCAAGTGCAAGGCCAGGATCAACACTATGGTAAAAATAAGTATGCAGACTCCAAACAAGGCTGGCACAATGGAACTTTGGGAATAGAAGCTCCAACCCTTATGTTCCAGCAAGGGACTCGGACCCATCCTCTAGTTCACAAAATTAGAGGGAAAGGACATCAAAAGATCATGGGAGCTCAAAGATAGAGGGTATGTTGGAGAAGTTTCTTTCCAACCAAGAGAGCTTCGATGCATGCTTTAAGAGTTTGACTCAGATTGTCAGCTCCCATGCCACTTCTATAATAAAGTTGGATCAATAAATATGAGATCTTTCGAGAGAGCATAACTCAAAGTGGAAGGGGAAACTTCCTAGTGAGATGGTGGTAATTCCAAGATAAGTAGAGGGGTCCCCAATTTCCACTGCGTGGCCATTGTAACTCAGAGTGGAAAAATATTACAATCGGATATTGATAAGACTTGTGATGTTGATGTTAATGAATATGATGGGAAGGAGATCAAGATTGATAGTGATGTTATGATGAAGCTTCCGTTTGATATTGTTAGTGAAGAAGCATTGGAGGGTTTGAAAAGAAAGGAGAATATGGTTGACATTATGAAATCTTATCTTAAATCTCTTCCACCCTTTCCTCAAAGATTGGCCAAGAAAACTATTGACTCAACGATTGATAAACGTATGGAGAGGTTGAAGGAGTGTAAAATCCTAAAAGTCCCTAGACTAGACTTGAGGCATGAAATGAAGAAAACAGTAGAAATTACACTAGCACACACAATGAGTCCTTAAGTGACCTATTAGGGCACTTAGAAAATCATTAAGTGTGTCGTTAAGTGAGGGAAGGTGGTGAAGTGCAGAGGTTCAAAGAGTCTTAACAGCTGGAGCAATGGTCTGTTAAGTGTGATGACAAATCGTTAAGAGGAAGTGTTAAGTGAAGAGCAGAGATTTTGATTTTGTTCCAGGAGTAATGAATGGATCCTAAAGAGCTATTACTAGGCCAAACAGATATTTAGGTTTACCATTAGGACTATCATTACATTTTTATCAGATGGGTTTTTAAGGGTATTTATGGAATTTTCTAGGTTTCCACTCCTAAATTATGTCATTTGGGGTAACTATTAGGGGGTTTAGAGAAAATGAGTAGTTCTTCTCCCTCATTTCTCACTTAGGCTTTGAAGAATATTAAGCAGAAGCTCTAACACTCTCTCAAGTCAAGAACTAGGGTTCTTCTTCCTTCTCATAATTCAAGCTTTTTCTTAGGGATTTCTCCTACTACTATGTGGGGATTCAAAAATGGCATCCTTTTAACCTTGTGTCTCAAATGTCTCTTAAGAAAGCCTAGAAAGGATCTCAGCTCTTAAAAATCATGTCTTAGGGATTTTTAGTTGCTTTATCAATTCTCTAATCTTTTATAATTTCATGTCTCCCATTATTGTTACTAAGTAAAATTCAAGTTTCTTCCTTTGAATAGACGGTGTCTTTTTGTACACATGATTTTAGCATGATTTCTTTTGTAAAGCCTACATGATTCCAAAATTGGTCCAAAATGTGGTCTTGAAATGGATATATCACTTTAGCATAGATTCTAGCATGAATGTTTTCTGAATAAGAATTAGTATTCTCAGAACTATCAGTATACTTAGTATCCTAAGAAATATTAGCTTATTAGTCTATCAATAGTACCAGTTTATCAGGTCCTTTAGACTCTCAGGACACTTCTAGTTAAGTAGTTTTGACTTAGTCTTAGGACATTAGATTCGAGCTATCAATACAATTAGGTATACTTAGGTTTTTAGTTGGGAGTAGTACTTAGCATCGACTGGGTCGGGGTTCAGCACACCCAGGTTCCTAAAACTACATGCCACTGTAGGTTTTTAGCCTGAATAGGCATCAGTTCAATGATCACAAATCCATGCCTTTATACCCTGACAAGGTATATTGGGTCCTATCGATGGGGTATATACATCAAACTCGACATCTAGCTCACGTGGTTATATATCATTAATAGGCTCTTCCATAGTATGGTTGACGCTTCTAGTCCAGTCTCAATTTCACATTTCAGGATATATACACGACCCTTAACCAATTTTTACTAGCTTTACAATATTATAATATTTAAGGCTGCTCATGACATTCACGATTCAGATAGGGTCATTGCATGTCATTTTAGTATTACTTACATCTTTTACGAGCGTATTTATATTTTTATTTCATATCTCACATACTCGGGTCACCTAATGACTCAACGTGTCAAGGCACGAGTCATTAGGCCTCTCGTGGTCTTGGTTCTCTAGAATTCTAGTGCACATGACGATTCCTACTGGTGCTCTCTTGACGAGTCGTCCCATCATCCGACAACTCGTTACATCTATCGCTGCCTTAACTAGATATTTTTTACAAATACTCTACCCAATATAAACGACTAGCTTAACAACTTGTTACATGAAGTAACAAGTCGTGCCTTCAACCTGTTAAGTGCACTCTTCTTCAACATTAAAACTTGATCTTCTCCCTACGACTCTAGGCACGAGTCGTGCTTTGAGACAATGATTCGTGACTTGCCTAGCAGCCTGTATTTATTCCTTTTACGCCTTACTTTGCCTATTCCCTGTTCCTGACTGTTTTCCTGCAACATTCAATACAAACACATCATATATATATAAACATACCCGGAATGTGCATAGTTTCCTGGTTTTAAGCATTGAAAGTGCCGTAAAATCACGGAACATCAACACCCTCAACATAGAAGTTTTGCATGTCCTCAGGCAGAAACAAAATAAAATAAACTACTTCAATGCTTTAATCAAAAGAACTTTAGGAAGCTTACGGCAGTCACAACTCCTCATCAAGTCAAATTTTCTAACCCCTTCTGCCACGCCCCATAATTGGGGGGACGGTGCGACTGGCTCCCCATACCTGACTGACTAGGAAGCCGGCTTTATGACATCTATAACTATAACACTTAGGCCATCCAGACCACCTGTCACAATCAACTGGAGCACAAACTGGACCCATAATGTCTTAATAATATAGGGTAAACAACTGAAATGCCAACAAGGCTATGAGTATGCTAGACCAAACAAAAAAAAATCCAACAAGGCCACAAACTGAATACCATTGTACACACTAAGTCCACAAAGCCTCTAAGGAGTGAACAGACTGATGGTCGGAACAGGGCTCCAACCTACCCATACTGCATCTCAAAACTCTAACGGAAACAAAACTAGACTTAGCTCCAGAGAGAAAGAAGTATACAAACACATCCGATAATCTCACGAACTGCTACTGCAACTGGCAATCCCGACCTCTACCTGCACCTGCGGCATGAACGGAGGTCCCTAGGCAATGTGAAGTCAGTACGAATGAAATGTACTGGTATGTAAGGCTGAAAACTGTAAACATATAAGATAGCAATGATAACTGAGCCAGAAAGAAGTAATAGTAACAACCTGGAATCCTGGAAATTGAAACCTGACAATAAGTCAATACTGTTGTGCTAATACAACCAAGTAATGCACAAGAAAAACTATAACTGTAATGTTGGCAGCCAACCAACCATAAAAACCATATAAAAATGCCTCCAGCTAGTATACCATACCGGGGTAAAATAAAATATCTCTAGGTGTACCATACCAGGGTAAAAATAAAAATATCTCCAGCCGGTGTACCATACCAGGGTAAAAATAAAAATATCTCAGGCCGATATGCCATACCAGGATCAAAAAACAATATCTCCAGCCTGTGTGCCATACTGGGGTAAAATAAAACCATCTCCAGCTGGTGTGCCAAACCAGGGTAAACATAAAAATATTCTCAATCATAATCATAAATGGAGCCGATAAAGCTTATACTGAGTCAATTTAACTCATGTAGCATTGAAATGACAAATTCTTAATCTGTGGCCGTAAAAGGTCTCTTTCGTAACATATAAATGCAAGTGAGCACATATACCACTTAACACTAGCAAATATGCACATATATCATGTAAATCTGTCAAATTATATACAAACATGTCAACTCAGTGACTCGACGGACCTTGAGGATGTTCAGCCAACATAAGAATTTTAGTAGGCTTACAAGCGATGTCCTATAGATAGTCTTACCAATTTAACGTATCGCTTGAGTAAAAGCACATAGATTCTCATTTCTATAAAATACTTTGTCAACTGGGAACTACATATATATACTGCCCATAGGGTGGTTTCTTTACATGTTTCGACAACTATATATTGGAATTTCATTGCAAAACTTATCACGTCGATGAGCACATATAATTCTCAATTCATTTGCCTTATTTGAAGGAAAACATGGGACTTATAACTTGGAACTTGGAGTTGTTTGTCATTACGCTTAACATATGCGTAGAGCTGAGAGCTGAATTACAGACATACAACGTATGAGACTTCTGTATAACATATAAACTCCTATTTAGTTAACTAAGTGACCTCCAAGTAACTTCATGGGATTAGAAGTTCTAAGCTTAAATGATCATTATCATAGCTTGTGCTTATACTTACTTAGATATTAGAAACATTGGTGCATGGGAGAATCTCTCTTCTAAATTTAGGAAATTCAAATGTTAACTCAACAAGAGCAAAACATATAGACACATCACTTGAAAATAACTGAAAGAATTCAACTATATATTTTAACATTAAAATCATATACATTAAGACTTCTTACTGAAAAGACATATAATGACTTAAGTTCTTAGGCTGGTGCGCAACTTCAAATACTTGACCGAGACATTAGCATGATTTTCAGAATATGATCTTTTGAAAACTTCTTATATTAGCATAACACACTTCAATATAACTTAGGGACTGGAAGACATTACTTAAGAGTCTGAGATTTGGATTTCTTCCACTTAAGAATTCATAAGCAACTCTCCAAGTGTTGCCTTATTAGCAAATAAAGACTTATAACCATAATTCGAACAATGCTGGATTGACTTTCACAACTTGTAATTAACCGAGGAGCTGAAGAAAGCTTACATCATTATAAATGGATTAGAAGCTCCTAGGATCACCCTTTTCGGTCATGGAAGACAATTTCAACACTTAGAATCAATAACTTAACATAAATGTCTAGGGGTATAGCAGAGAGCTTCTCTTTAACTTAAGTTACTATTTTACAAACGTTCAACTCTAACTGATTTATAGAAGGTCGTCACATAATATTCATTATATCATTACCATGTAACGTATTTATATCACTTATTTAACTTAATGCCTTGGAGACTCTTAGGAGGTTCAGATAGTATAAGCATTACAGTAAATTTACGACGACATTCTAAAGACAATTCTTGTTGCCCTAGCGTGTAACTTGAACATAAGCATAAGCGTAAATGTATACTTATTTTCATATAACCTAATAAAATTGAAATACTGCGTATAAACTACCCATAAAGATGGTTTCATAGAAATATCAACAATTTACACATTCGAGTTCGATCATGTATCAGTTGGTACAAAAACTCATTAACTAGTCAGTTAGATAAAGGGAGACAAATCATGAAATCTTCTCTTGGAATTATAAACCATATAACATGTTCATAAGAGGGTTGATAACTATTGTAAGGCATTTTCATTTCGTTGTTGTCATTTACCCTTATTTAGCTTAAAATCGTTTTCTAGCGTTAAGTTCGTTCGCTCATCGTCGTCTTGCCTTTTCTTACCAATTTCACTTAGCATCCAGGATTTTTCACATTTGGCACCACATATATGTAACATAAAACAAAGGGACCAGCTCATAGTGCCCTCGCTGAGGGGAGTTCAGACTCGATTTACAACTACGACAATAATCATAAACAATTTGCCTTCCATTTTACTTTCTTTTATTTCCAACACTTTCAATTCTTCAAGATTGTTATCTAATACTTTTAACACTTTGGGCAGAATCATATATGCCCCAATAGGAGTCCAAAAAAATAGGTAAATTGGCCTTTTCAACAACAAGATTTCGTGCTTGGGAAAACAAGCATAGATGCGCCTTTACATACCTTGCTTCGTCATATCGTTCTTAGCCAACTTCCTCCGCTAGCTAGCAAAACCTACACCTTCAAATTCCTTGCTTACAACTCATGAAATGGAGGCTGTCTTATGCCAAGATTCCAGCAATAATCCAAGTCGTTAACACACCACAAAACAGCCATAATTTATAACAACTTTCAACAATCTTACACACTTTATGTGTTGCATAATTGAAGGATTTAAAGCGAGTTTCACTTACATTATTTTGGTAATTAACTCCCACAAGGTTGGGGTAGACTTCCAACATCCACATGGCTTTGTCACATTCCAAAAAACAAGCAGAAACTGTCCCACAAACACATTCCAAGTTTTACTTCATCTCCTCGCTTTAGTTTGCGAATTTTGAGCTAATAAAAAAAGTAGAAATAATTACCTCCTTTTGTATTCAAATTTAAACAATATGGAGGTATAAATTCACTTCCCTACAGCCCAAAAACACAGCATCTAGGCAGCCAAAACCATACAAACTCCACGATTAGAAGCCTACGACATAAGAAACCTCCTTCGAAGATTGGATTATAACAAAATTTGGCCTATCAATACAAGTTATTACCTGGAATATTTTCACAATTGGATAGAGCTCTGAATTATCTGAATTCTGAAAAAAAATCAAGTTAGACAGAGTAGAATGAACTTTCTAGCTCAAATTTACTTCATATAGGCAAGTTGGCTAAGGCCTAGGCGGTGCCTGCGTGCAGCGCCAGTTCGGTGTGCCCTCACGCAGGCGCGTACGCCTGCTGCCTGCCTGTCTCAGCGTCCGCGCACATGGGCACTTTTCCAGCCGACCGTGCTATTTTCAAACGTGCATAACGTTTTACTCCAAACTCCGATTGACGAGCGGTTCTTTTCACTGTAAACTAGACTCACTTACCTTTCATTTGATAGGTTATAGGACTTTTGAATCATTATATATTTGGAGATATGTTGATTTAAAATTGACCCTTACTTATAAACTTCACATACTCTTCGCTTTTTCCCGTGCACATGTTTCCCTCCTCACCTAAGTCCAACATACAACCCATAATTCCCTTAATATGACATATAAACATCAAACAATCATCAAAAAGATAATTTTTGAGGTGTAACATCCTCCCCCCTTTAAAATCATCCATCCTCGAATGAGGGTTATACCTCGGTAACCATAACTTTAGCCATAAAATCTTTAACTTTTCGTTGCACTGTGTCATAAACATATATTTCTTTTTTTGTAAGAACGTCCTCTTTCTATTGACGCTTCTTATCAAAGCGTACTTACTCAAATCCATCTAATTGTCTGAAATATGATAGGCATGCTTTACTACCATAAAATCGGTAACTTTTCTATCCCTAAGAAAATTAATACACTACCATGGGAGTTATGATTTACTCCAATACCACCTTTCGATTCACACCATTAGGAAATATCACAGAAAAAAGTGAAAATCACAAATTAACCACTTAACATATAGAATTAATGTCAAACCCAAAGTTCCTCTTTTACCTTTGCTTTTACCACGACCTGCCACTGCCTATCTTGGAAACGGGGGCTAAAAGAAATTGTAGTCTAATCTAGGGACAAAGTAGAGACTGAATCTCAAGGAGAAACTGAATGTCTGGCTGGCCGGAGTCTCCAAGCACTATGAGGGTCCTTAAATAGTCTTATCGACCTGGTTTCCTTACTCTATTCCACTTCCTTGTCATTACTTGGGAGATGATGAATCAGATCATCCATCTTTTGAGCAAATACTAGCATCCGAGCAGTAGACATTTTTGTCTGGGTAGACATTCCCAAACACTCTCGGATCAAATGGGGTCCCAAACCTAATACAATC
Organism: Datura wrightii; assembly: GCA_035772735.1. Classification (NCBI taxonomy): domain Eukaryota; kingdom Viridiplantae; phylum Streptophyta; class Magnoliopsida; order Solanales; family Solanaceae; genus Datura; species Datura wrightii. Next base: position 89,939,967 of record JASDFA010000020.1, read on the forward strand.
GATATTATCTATCCCTCATATTCCGCACCCTAATCTGAAACATATTGGTCCAAGGAATTAAACCTGAGACTATATTCGCAAATACTCACGCTGCCCTGCTCTTGGTACAAAACCTTATAAGCTCGAACCCGTCAAAGTTCCCATGGTAAGAACTGATTCGTGAAGGCTAGGGGATTTAGGATCAAAACCTATGGGCACTAGAGCTCTCAAAAGTTCCCCTAGACCCTGCCATTAATTTCAACTATTTATTTTCAAATGTCACTACTCGGGCTAACATCTGAAATGCTTTCTCAAAATCTCATCCCTTTGATATACATGAAGGTACAACAGGTGTTGAAGGATCAATAACTCTACCTTCTCTTGGCTCTACCGAATCTGAAATAATAGGAGGGGTTGAATCCCTTCCCATAGTAACTCCAACTGGAACTTGGAGGAGCTATGGTATGAGGAATTGGAAACTCACTTCGAGCCTCTAATCTATTTCTCGAATTGGCAGGAGGGCGACTGGGACCCTTTCAAACATTAGTGCCGATAAATCTCATAGCCATTGGCCTTACTCCAAGAGAATTCTAAAACATAAGCACGATTTAGATTTCAAAAAGCTGTTACATTTTTTCTCTATAGCACGATCTATTAATGAACTAAGTGAAACTACTCCAAAATTCCCTGTGCCTCCTGATTATAAGTATGGGGCATAACATACCCATAAGCAAGACTCTATAAGACACGGCTTGTGGACTCCGTGGGATACGACTTCACTCTGACACCAAGTCTGTCACGCCCCATAATTGGGGGGAGGGCGCGACTGGCTCCCTGCCCCATAATTGGGGGGAGGGCGCGACTGGCTCCCCATACCTGACTAACTGGGAAGCCAGCTATATGACATCTGTAATTGTAACACTTAGGTCATTCAGGCCACCTGTCACAATCAACTGGAGCACAAACTGGACCCATAATGTCTCAACAATGTAGGGTAAACAACTGAAATGCAAACAAGGCTATGAGTATGCTAAACCAAACAACAAAATGCCGACAAGGCCACAAACTGAATACCATTGTACACATTAAGTCCACAAAGCTCGAAAGAGTAAGCTTACTGATGGTCGAAATAGGGCTCCAACCTACCCATAACTGTATCTCAAAACTCTAACTGAAAAAAACCAGTCTTAGCTCCAGAAAGAAAGGAGCATACTAATGCATCCGCTAATCTCACGAACTACTACTGCAACGGGCAATCCCGACCTTTGCCTGCACCTGCGGCATTAACACAGGTCCCCAAGAGAAAGGACATCAGTACGTATGACATGTATTGGTATGTAAGGCTAAAAACTATAAACATGTAAGATAACAATGATAACGGAGCCAAAAATAAGGAATAGTAACAACCTGGAATCCTGGAAACTAAAACCTGACAATAAGTCAATATTGAAGTGCAAATGCGAACAAGTAATGCACAAGAAAAACTATACAGTAATGTTGGAGGCCAACTGACCATAAAAACCATATAAAAATGCCTCCACCCGGTGTACCATATCGGGGTAAAATAAAATATCTCCAGTCGGTGTAACTTATCGGGGTAAAAATAAAAATATCTCCAGCTGGTGTATTATACCGGTGTAAAAATAACCATATCTCCAGCCGGTGTCCCATACCAGGGTAAAATAAAAATATCTTAAGCCGTTGTGCCATACCGGGGGAAAATAAAAGCATCTCCAACCGGTGTGCAATACCGGGGAAAAAATAAAAATATTCCCAATCATAATCATGAATGGAGCCGATAAAGCTTATACTTAGTCAATTTAACACATGTAGCATTGAAATGAAAAATGCTTAATCTGTGGTCGTAATAGGTCTCTTTTGTAACATATACCACGTATAATTTGCAAATATTTCACATATATCTCGTAAAACTGTCAAACTATATACAAACATGTCAACTTAGTGACTCGACGGACCTTCAGGAAGTTTAGCCAACATAAGAATTTTAGTAGGCTCACACAAAATGTCCTATAGATATTCTTACCAATTTAATGTATCGCTTGAGTAGAAGCACATAGATTCTCATTTCTATACAATCCTTTGACATCTGGGCACTACATATATATATTTCCCATAGGATGGTTCCTTTACATGTATCGACAATGATACATTGAAATCTCATTGCCAAACTTATCACGTCGATGAGCACATACAGTTTTCAATTCATTTGCCTTATTTGCAGGAAAACATGGGACTTATAACTTTGAACTTGGAGTTATTTGTCATAACTCTTAACATATACATAGAGCTGAGAGTTGAATTATAGAAATACAATGTATGAGACTTCTATACAATGTATAAACTCGTATTTAGTTAACTGAGTGACCTCCAGGTGACTTATTGGGAGTAGAAATTATAAGCTTAACTGATCATTATCATAGCTTGTACTTATACTTACTTAGACATTAGGAACATTGGTACATGGGAGAATCTCTTTTCTGAATTTAGGAAATTCAAATGATAACTCAACAAGAGCTAAACATATAGACGCATGAATTGAATATAACTGAAAGAATTCAACTGTATGTTATAACATGAAAATCATATACATTAAGACTTCTTACCGGAAAGACATATAAAGACTTAAGTTCTTAGGCTAGTATGCATCTTCGAATACTTGACCGAGACATTAGCATGATTCTCATAATATGATCTCTTGAAAACTTCTTAGATTAGCATAACACACTTCAACATAACTTAGGGACTGGAAGTCATTACTTAAGAATCTGAGATTTGGATTTGTTCAACTTGCGAATTCATAAGCAACTCTCCAAGTGCTGCCTTATAGGAAAATAAAGACTTATAACCATAATTCAGACGACCCTGGATTGACATTCACAACTTTGTAATTAACCGAGGAGCTTAAGAAAGCTTACATCATTATAAATGGATTAGAAGCTCCTAGGATCACCCTTTTTTGACATAGAAGACAATTTTAACACTTAGAATAGATAACTTAACATAAACTTTAGGGGTATAGTAGAGAGCTTCTCTTTAACATAAGTTACTATTTTACAAACGTTCAACTCTAACTGATTTATAGAAGGTCGTCACATAATATTCATTATATCATTACCACATAACGTATTTATATCAATTATTTATCTTAACGCCTTGGTGACTCTCTGGAGGTTCAGATAGCACAAGTGTTACAGTAAATTTACGAGAACATTCTAAAGACAATTCTTGTTGCCCTAGCGTGTAACTTGAACGTAAGCATAAGCGTAAATATTTACTTATTTTCATATAACCTGATAACATTAAAATGTTTTGTATAATGTGTCCATAAAGATGGTTTCATAGAAATATCAATAATTTACACATTTGAGTTCTATCTTTCAAGTTCAACGTATCGGTTGGTTCAAAAACTCATTAATTAGTCGATTAGATAAAGGGAGATAAATCAAGGAATCTACTCTTGGCGTTACATACCTTAGAACATGTTCATAAGAGGGTGTATAACTATTGTAAGGCATTTTCATTTCGTTGTTCTCATTTACCCTTATTTAGCTTAAAATCATTTTCTAGCATTAAGTTCGTTCGCCCATCGTCGTCTTGCTCTTTTTACCAATTTCACTTAGCGTCCAGCATTTGTCACATTTGGAACCACATATATGTAACATAAAATAAGGGACCAGCTTATAGTGCCCTCATTGGGGGACTTCAGACTCGATTTACAACTATGACAATAATCATAAACAATTCACCTTCCATTTTACTTTCTTTTACTTCCAACACTTTCAATTCTTCAAGCATATTATCTAATATATTTAACACTATGGGCAGAATCATATATTCCCCAATAGGAGTCCAAAAAACATAGGTACATTGGCATTTTCAACAACAAGATTTCGTGCTTGGGAATATAATCATAGATGCGCCTTTACATACTTTGCTTCGTCGTATCTCTCTTAGCCAATTTCCTCCGCTCGCTGGCAACGCCGACACCTTCAAATTCCTTGCTTACAACTCATCAAATGGAGGCTGGCTTATGCCAAGATTCCAGCAATAATTTAAGTCGGAAACACGCCACAAAACAGCCACAATTTATAACAACTTTCAACAATCTTACACAGTTTATGTGCCGCATAATTGAAGGATTAAAAGAGAGTTCCACTTACCTTCTTTTTGTACTTAACTCCCACAAGGTTGGGGTAGACTTCCAACATCCACATGGCTTTTTCACCTTCCCAAAAACAAACAGAAACTCCCCCACAAACACATACCAAGTTTTACTTCATCTCCTCACTTTAGTTTGCGAATTTTGAGCAAATAAAACAAGTAGAAATACTTACCTACTTTTTTATTCAACTCTAAACAAGATGGAGGTATAATTCCACTACCCTACTTCCCAAAAACGTAGCATCGAGGCAGCCAAAAATGCAGCAACTCCATGGTTAGAAGCTTAAGACATAAGAAACCTCCTTCCAAGCTTGGATTATAAGGAAATTTGGCCAATCCGTACAAGTTCTTACCTGGGATTTATTCCCAGGGTTAGGGTATTCCCTATTATGAGCCTACTCAGATCAGAACTAAACTAGTTGATTCTATTTGGACGGCCGACTTGTTGCGTTCACCATTGGATAGAGTTCTGAATTAACTGAATTCTTAAAAAGAATCAAGTAAAATGGAGTAGAGATGAGCTTTCTAGCTCAAATTTACTTCATATTGGCGAGCTGGCAAAGGCCTGGGCGATGCCCGTATGCGGTGCCCGTGCAGCATTCCCTCGTGTGCACATGTGCCTGCTTCCTTCCTGTCTTGGAGCCCACGCGCATGGGCGCATTATAAGCCGACAGTGCTGTTTTTAGACGAGCATAATTTTTTACTCCGAACTCTGATTAACGAGCGATTTTTTTCAATGTAAAGTAGACTCAAACGCCTTTCATTTGATAGGTTATAGGACTTATGAATCATTATATATTTGGATATATGTCCATTTAAAATAGACCCTTACTTACAAACTTCACATAATTATCGCTTTTCCCCTTGCACATGTTTGCCTCCTCACCTAAGTCCAACATACGACCCATAATTCCCTTAATATGACGTATAAACATTAAATAATCATTAAAAAGATTTTTGGGGTGTAACACCTCCTTTATCATACCAACTCAAATCATAATGCATGTGCAAAATTTTCAACAATGACATAGAGGAATCGAAGCAATGCAAAATACTGTCACTTGCAACCATGTAAAAGAATCTATAACATTGACTCGGACAGTTTGTAGACGATTTTGTTGACCAAAGGCTCTTACCTCAAAGAAGTCCTACACTCACTTATGTGTATATGATTATATCAATGCATTTTTCTTGGGACTAGGTAAGATCACACTCACTCTCACAAAGAAATTCTAACTGTATGCATGCAATACCATAGGCTTGCCTTTACTTTCAATACCTCAAATTTCAAACATGTAGCCAGGATCACTATATATCTTTTAAGCTTGTAACGTTGGCTCGGTTTGGGTTATGTTACATATGGGACTAGTAGCTTAACCCTCCTTGGCACTACGCATACCTTGACTCCACCTTTAACCTTTCTTTCATATTTTCTCCCTTTTTCCTTTACTTCTTTAATTTTCATTAGCATCTACGAGTGCGGTTCTTCTTCTTCAAGTCTTTATTGGTTTAACATTTTTCTTCTTTTTTTCTTTTCTTGCTCTTTTTATCTTTAACAACATTTTTGTTTCTTTCTTTTCTTTCATTACGCACACAACACCTGCTCTTTTATTTTCATTACCCAATCTCATTCCACCCTACTCTTCTTAATCACCCCTATAATATCCACCCTCAACTTAGGTGATTTGCCTGAGTTGAGGTTCACAGTGTCCAAGGAGGGACCAAGGCCAAAATAGGTTCATTTTTAATTAAAGCAGGAACACGAATTGGTGTAAACAAAAAGAAAGGTCAATTTAAGCTCAAAAATTTGGATCAAGGGATATTTATTTTCTTTTAGTCCGTCGTTTAAGGCTAAAGTGGGCTCATTAATCAACAAATGGCCTATGATCCTTTCCTAGTTTTCTATCCTCTATCTCGGTATGACTGACCAGGTGATGTGCTGTGGATTTACAGCATTTTCGATGCTAAAAACTAAAAGATAGCCTGAAGTGTGCAAAATAGGCTCAAATTGCAGTCCAAAGTACGAGCTGTAGGAAGGTCCTACGAGTCGTACTGGTAGCCGTGAAAAGTTGCAAAAGGCTAATATTGAAGAGATGCAGTATACGAGTCTCAGTAGTAGTCGTACCAAGCTTGTACAGTCGTGGTGATGAAGTCATGAAAAGGTTAAAAATATTTGCATAAGAGGCTGACTCCTACTACGGAAAGGAAGTACGAACAAGGGAATGAAGGTATGAGTCGTACCATGGCGGGCTTGATGAACTTTAGAAATATTTCAAAATCTCAGATTCAAGCCACGGGAGCTCAGTATGGACCATAAGATGGAGGTACAAGTCGTACCAAGATCCAACACTTAGCCAAAATCCATCCAGTCATGCAATGTACGAAAGGATGCTACCAATCGTAGAATCTCGCTACGGATCGTACATTGACTCGTGACGGGGGCGGAACCATATATGGAAATTCAACCTGTTAACCCTAGGAAAAGGAATCTTGTATACATATAAATACGTTTTATGTTTTATTTTTCAGTAGATTTTTATCAAAGTAGATTTTATGAGAGGCATTATTGGAGACAACATTAGACAATTTAGAGAAAGAGAGAATTGAGTTGATTTGACTTGTGATCAACCTTTTCTTGAATTCTTCTTGTTCTTGCTATTTGTTCTTCAAGATTTTGCTGATTAATTAAACGAAGTGTTTTTATCATTCATACTTGTAAGTATTGATTTATGTTTTTAATTCTGAATGCAATTCACAACCTTAAAACTATGAGAGACTAAAACCTCCATAGCTAGGGTTGTGGGAACCATGGTGGATTAACAAGCTAGGGTTGCAAAAAGTGATTCTAAAACCAATACAAATGCTTGTATTGTATTCTTTTCATGCTTAAACGTTTCTTAACTGTGCAAAACATTAGGACATGCCCGAATTCTATACTTGCTTAGTTCTAAGAGGTAGAGATTAGGAAAATAGAATTACAACAGAGCCTTGATCTTGATGATCATTGTATTAACTTGAGCTATGGTCGGAGGATAGTTAAATCCGGAACTTAATGATAACAGATAGTTGTAAACTGCTCATGAGGATTGGTCCGCTCATAGGTCGCCAGGTAAGTTTTCTTCAACAAGGTCACTTACGAGTCCAAGGGACGACTCGTAGGTACTTCCTACAACTCGTGGTATGATTCATGACGGGTCAAACGTAGCAATAATACCCAACTCAGCCCAGATTCTTTTAAAATTTGCCCTTAAATCCACAAACAGAACCGACCCTTCTGCCATGCTAATAACACTCAAACGCACCACTTGAACTTACTTCTCCCACAATAGTAATTCATAATCATCAAAGAATCGAGCATGTTTTTTCTCAAACCAAGTTCTTACAAACCCTATACATTGATTTCGAGTTGAAGAAACATCTATCAAGTAAGTATATTGCATTGAACATTGTTAAACACTCATATACTGAAAATGAGGGTGACAAAACCCCTGTGAGTCAGTAACTATGCTCGAAATTTTTTTTTTTGAAATGAAAGATAATGATCAGGGTGTTACGAAATGGTTTTCAATTGGAGATATGCTAAAACTTTGATAAAATTAGGTCTTGAAACACTCACAAAGAGTTACGGGTAATAGATCAAAAAGGGGAGGACTGAGCATGGGTTAAATTGAAGTAATGATGTGCCTAGACTTGGGGGAAATTTGAGTACCTAAAAATGTGAAAATAGAACCTTTGCAAACTGAGAAAAGAAAATAGACTAAGGTCTGGAAGTGGTATGAGGCACAATACGGATCGTAGGTTGCTACTACGAGTCGTACTGAGCACTCATACTATTAAATTGAACAAGGTCTCATAAAAAGCCTTTCCTACGACTCCTGGAATCGACCTACGGGTCGTACCATGAGTCATGGAAAAAATCTAGAGAAATACTAATGTGGGGGATTCATCAGACGACTCAAGGTATGGATGGTACCTTTGTGGTACGAGTCCTACTAAACATTTGCTGTAATTCTGGGACTTCTCATGAGTCGTACCTTCATGGTACAAACCATAGTGATGACCCATGATGAGAATTGGAAAATCTCCTGTCTAATTCTTCTCTTTCAAAAACGCAATGCTATCTTTTTTCTCTACAGGTACAATAAAATACAAATGCAGAGCAGATAAATCAACAGCCTGAAGGACATTAATTGATGAAACAACTTAGTCGGAGTCTGAAAAGGCAGGGAACTCACCTAGTGGTTCAGTCGATGAGTATCAATTTGACACCTCCGACACTGATGAAACCAGAACCACTAGGGAAAAAGCAAAGGCCCAAGTCGAAGAAACCATTGCCACATCCACTTGAGCATCCCAGTCTGAGGAGGGAGTTAGAGAGGAACAATAGAAGTTGGGAAATGACTACAATTCCAAAGAAGGGTCAGGGGAGACCCAAAATGGAGAAGAGAAAGGCAGTGAGGAATCAGAGGAGGAGGCTCCTAATTTTGCACAAGAACAGACCCCACCCAGGGAAAGCTGTACAATTCGGTGGAGAGTACCGGGAGCTAAAGAAATCTATGAGAAAGGTATCTCTCTCACCGCCAATAATAATCCAAGGAGGATCATCCAAGAAGATCCGCGGATCCTCACAAACTCACTGAATGAAGTTGAGGTGATGAAGTGGATTTTTAGCTTCTATGGTTTTGAGTGGATGACCAAGACTCCAGCATAGTATATAGAAGAAACAGTTTGGGAGTTCTATGCCAACTATTTTGCCACCATGGAGGTAAAAACAAAGGAAGGGAAAAAGATAAAATACCAGCCTTGACTGGAGAGTGTTATGGTCCATGGTCGAGAGGTTGATATATCTGAGCGGACCATCACTCGAATGTTGTACGGACCACAGTTCCTGCCTACAAGGATGATGCTAGAGTACAATTACAGGGTGGAGGAAATGAAGAAGATTAGACAACTGAGTGTGTAGAAGCGACAGAGGCAGCTGCAATGGCTAGCAGGGGTGATTGCTGAGAACAAAGAAGAAGCTGAGCAGGTTACAAGTGGAAAGCAAGTGACAAAGAACTCGCTAAATTTCATAGAAAAAGCCTGCTAGACACTAGTGTGCCATCGGTTAGCACCTATGGTCAACGACAACACATTGAGTGCTGATAAGGCAGCTTTGGTGGAATGCCTCATGTCTCATTACCCCATCAATATCCCGAGTATCATAGCAGATGAGATACAAGACCAGGCGGTGGGAGTGAATACTACTATCCCATTCCCGAGTCTTGTTTTCTGGTTATGTATGGAGGAAGAATTTCCACGAAGTGACGAGCGTTTGATTGGAGGCAAGAGGATTGCAGACATAGGCCTTATCTAGGATGAGATGAACCCAGTAAGAAGATCAAGGATTCCCACAGCAATTCCAATAGCCCATCCAGCAGGAGATGCACAGGTGAATGTTCCCATTACACAGGAGCAGAGCAAGAAACTGGCTATAGACGCCGGACATTCAGAGTCAACTCCTAGCACCGCAGCTGCTCCATTACCCAGCCTGCAGACTCAGACACCAGCACGGTATATTTTGGTACCACAGGACTTCCTCTAGAAGTTGACCAAATTGTTGACCATGGCAGAGCGAAAGATTCAGGCCATGATGGACAATGTAAAACCATGGGTCAGGTCGGAGATAGAGGCAACAACTCAGGCTCTACATGCTCACCTAGATAGTTTTGAGAGCTTATTCAATGTGAGGATGGTGGAGCAGATAGATACCAGTAGTCTCTGTGCGGAGTTGGGGGCTCTTTGGAGCCAAGTAGTTGAGTTTTCATCATGAGAACCAACAGTTATAGCAACCCACACTCTTCCAGACCTAGATGTCGATCCTGATGAGGAGATTGATTTGGCCGCATATTGGGAACCGACTACAGCTATTGAGAAGGGTAAGAAAAGAGTTATTGAGGATGTTAGAGAGGAGAGTCTGAAAAAGAGGAGGAAGAAGGTGAGGAAAGAGCGCAAGAAGGCCAGAGCAGAGAGCATGCAGACTCATGACACACATATGTCTAAGCTGCATGAGAGATCTAGAGGAGCAGGTAGCGCCACCATAGCTCAGCCCTAGCTCGCCAGTGGCCGTGACCCTTCGGGTGAGCCACATTCAGCCCCGATAGTTACAGAGGCCGTCGAAGCAGCCATAGTTACTGGGGGGACCACTCCCCATATTGACACACCATTGAGCACACCAGCCACCGCTAGCGCCACTATTACAGTGGAGGTACGACCTCCGCAAGATGGCAGGAGCGCCAAGTACACCATAGGTATGTTCTCTTCCCTATGTTCTCATAGTTTATGCTTTGGGGATGAGTCTTGCTTTTCAAAAAGGGGAGGGGGTATACTTGTGATTTTTGGGATTTTTGATCTGTCTAAGGGTTTTTCTTGTCGTGTTTCTTTTTCCTCAGGCATGCTATCTAGTAGAACAGACATGTGTAAGGATTTTTATTTTTAGTTTGTGATTTTTGTTTAGTTAGAAAGTAACTTAGGAGTACTCAGCCAATAAAAATATACTAGTTTTGGTTTCTGAAAAAGGCTGACCCTATTTAAAATTATTTAATGCATTAGCTATGTATGTGTGACAACATCCATGATTTTTGTGGATCTTTTGATGTCATTTAGTTTAATAATGAGTAGTCTTGTTAAGCCATGTATAAACAAGACAAGTGAGGTGAAAATAGTTCATGTACCATGTGTGAGTGAGGTATAGTATTCAGTTCGGTATTGTGTTGAAGATCTAGAACTTTCCTGGTTGGTCTTTGCATAGGCTAAGGATGGTTGGTTAGGATATGATCATAGGCATTTCTTTTACCTCACTTATAGTCTATATTACCCTACCAAAGTTGCATGAATACCTTGATCCAAGTTTGAGCCTTAGTATACCATGCTTCTTTGATTTACCAATTAACTATACCCATTTGTTTACAATGAACCTATTTTGGCCCTGGTCCTTTCATAGATATTGTGAACCTCACCATAAGAAAAATGCTTAAGTTGAGGGTGGCTAGAGTATGGGCGCGTAAATGGTGGGAACGGGAGAAAGGAAAAGAAAAGATAAAAGAAATGGTGAAAAATGAGGTGTGGTGAGATGAAAAGAAAAGGGATGAAAATGCTGAGAATCTTGAAAAAGAAAACTCAAAAGAAAATGAAAATGCTAAAAAAAAAAGTTGAAAACTCACTACACCCATGAAAATGTGTATAAGAAGGGGTCAAAAAGGAAGAAAAGAGAATGAAAGAATAAAGGGTGAAATAGGTGAATGGTGTAGCCAATGTATGTAGTGCCAAGGAAGGGATAGTCACTTATAAAATCTACCATCTTTATCATGTCCAGCCCTAAGCCTATATTACAAGACATACCAAGTCCTATAGTGATCCTAACTCGACCATCTGGTAAACTAAAGTAGATAAAATAAGGGCAAGCCTATGGTATCTGACACATAATACTTGTAACTTCGTTCTGAGAGTGAGCGCTTTACTTGTTTTGTCCCATGCTATGCTTGACATTTCATATCTGAGTGGGGACTTCATTTGTGTGAGGGTACATGGATTATGTTTTTATTCACCATCTGTCTGTGTGAAAAACATTGGTGATGACTTGATTGTCTGTTGATAGCTAGATGACAAGTCTTAATCCTTGTTTATGATGTTTTGAGGTTGCTTGTAATGCACTAGCTGATGTTGTTCCATGAGAAAGGGTCATTAGAGTTAGTATAGAAAGTGCAAGTTTTGTTGGAGTATTGGTTGTAATATCTTAATTTTATTTTCTAGTTGAGCGTCGTGTTTAGTTTTTCTATTCTTTGCATAAGGACATGCAAAAATCTTAAGTTAAGGGTGTTGATGTGCTGTGGATTTACAGCACTTTCAACACCCAAAACTAAGAAAATAGCATGGACTTAGGTGTATTTATGTGGATATAAGGCACTTTTTCTTTGGTTACAGAATAATTTGGTGTTGGAGCTAAAAGATGTAAAAGATAGACTGAAGTGTGCAAAATAGGCTCAAATTACAGTCCACAGTATGAGCCGTAGGAAGGTCCTACAAGTCGTATTGGTGGTCGTGAAAAGTTGTAGAAGGCTAATGTTGAAGAGATGAAGTATACGAGTCTCAGTACGAGTCATACCAAGCTTGTACGAGTCGTGGTGATGAAGTCATGAAAAGATTCAAAAGATTTGCATAAGGGGCTGACTCCTGCTACAGAAAGGAAGTACGAACCGTGGAATGAAGGTATGAGTTGTACGATGGCGGTCGTGATGAACTTCAGAAATATTTCAAAATCTAAGAGTCAAGCCACGGGAGCTCAGTACGGATGGTATAATGGAGGTACAAGTCATACCAGGATCCAACACTTATCCAAAATCCAGCCAATCATGCAATGTACGAAAGGATGCTATGGACCGTAGGATCTCGCTACGGACTGGGAGGAACCTGATGTGGAAATTTACCCAATTAGCCTAGGAAAAGGATTCTTGTTTCCGTATAAATACGTTTTATGTTTTATTTTTCAGTAGATTTTTATCAGAGTAGATTTTTATTAGAGACATTATTGGAGACAACATTAGAAAATTGAGAGAAACAGAGAATTAAGTTAATTTGACTTGTTATCAACCTTTTCTTTAATTCTTCTTGTTCTTGCTATTTGTTCTTTGAGATTTTGATGATTAATTAAAGGAAGTGTTTTTCTCATTCATACTTGTAAGTATTGATTTATGTTTTTAATCATGAATGCAATTCACAACCTTACAACTATGAGAGGCTAAAACCTCCATAGCTGGGGTTGTGGGAACCATGGTGGATTAACAAGCTAGGGTTGCACAAAGTGATTCTAAAACCAATACAAATGTTCATATTGGATTCTCTTCATTCTTAAACGTTTCTTAACGATGCACAATGTTAGGACATGCCCGAATTCTTTACTTGCTTAGGTCTAAGAGGTAGAGATTAGGAAAAGAGAATTACAAGAGACCCTTGATCTTGATGATCATTGTATTAACTTGAGCTATGGTTGTAGGATAGTTAAATCAGGAACTTAATGATAACAGATTGTTTGAAACTGCTTATGAGGCTTGGTCGAGTAATTGAGTACAGTCATTCAACAGAATGACTGGTCGATCGTTTGAATGAACCTAAGTTATCAGTTCTATAAGTAAGTATTGGTGATGATCACGAGTGTATACCCAAAGTCGTTATGAACTCATGGGGAACAGAAACCCTAGTTATCCTTTAATATTGATTCAAAACCAGATTTTTGATAATTGTTTTTATTATTTATTTTCTATAGAACCCCCCAATTTTGAAGTAACTACCTCACAAGTTCACTTACCGGTTGTAATCTAGTTCTTCCTCATTCCTTGTGGGATCGACCCCAACCTCTAGTTGGATTCATTATTGACAACGTTCACTTCATACTTCAATAAGAGGTGTGGTTTGAGCGTTATCACCAGGCAAGTTCTAGATTGACACACACAACAAAATTTAACTATTAAATCTAGCTCACACATTGCATAGGTCAACATCATCACTTCTACTAACTACTAGTTCAGGTACAACCATACAATGGTAAACATCTTCTCAGTTTTAATGCCATGCAAAGATTCACAAAGATCATACTTGTCAATTTTAACACACATAAAAAAATTTAGGAGGGGTATCACATTATCAGTTCAACTAAATTAAAAAATTCACGATCTTGACTGCCTTAAGTTCACCTAACTTTCTTTCGGCTGAAATAAACAAACACAAAACATAAAACCTAAACATGCCAGTTCTACTAGATAAGGAATACCCGAGGGAAAATATATCTAACAAGAAAAACCCTCGGGTTATGTTCAGAAAAAATACATAGGTATCCCTCCCTACACCTATCAAGAAAAGCATTCGGCGTCCTCGATGCATATATATAAAACAAAACCATAGAAATAGGGAACATACTTGTGTGACCTAGGTTTCTGCAGCCTGGTCGGTGGAGGGTGTAGATACTTCTCCAGTGTCCTCTCAGATACCATCGGCCTGACCCGGTGCATTTTCAGACCCAACTGCGCTCGTACCTTCTCCCTGAGCTCTCACTGCCTCAACTACGACCCTCTGTCGAGCCTCCTCTCTTGATAAATGCAGTTCTATCTCCATCTCTCTCCGCTCTCACTTTTGTTGATGGAGCAGAGAATCATCCTCCTCAAAACTAGCCTCCTCATGAGGCCTCTTGCCCTTATCTTGCACCACTGGCTCCTTAGTGTTGAAGTCAAATATCAGTAAGTAACTCTTGTTCACTCTAGTCCTCTATTACTGGAAGCACGGGTGGAGGGATCGCAGCTACCTGTCATGCGGACAACTCCCGCATCTCCGCTCTGAGGCTGCTACCTCCATATACCACCCTGCCAGCTCGGGTGACTGTAACTGTGCAAGGCGCTCATCCATGTGTCTCTCAAAAACATCCAACCGGCCTTGCACGGAGCTAGAGAGAGCCTCCAACACTTTTGTAACCCAAGGCTTGACTTGCTCCATTAGCACCTTAACCTACATATCCGTGTGTGCTTGTTGTTTCTCAGCTTTTGCCCGGCATCTAGTCGTGTCGGTTAGCAATTCTTTGGAAGTAGTGAATAGGCTGGCTGAAGGAGCACTTGAGGTGCAACAAGTTGGCGAGGTGTAGCTGCTATCGATGATGACTCTGGAATCTCTGTAGGTGCGGCAATGTCAGCTGCATTTGTAGCCTCAGGCTTGCTACCCATCTCTCTGGCCTCCGTAGGCTCTGCTGCCATCTCGGTAATAACAATAGCCTCAGTCTGCATACCACTGCTAAATGCCTCTGGCAATATAGTCACTCCAGCAGATGCGGCAGCCTGACTCCTCGCTCTCGATACCGAGTTTGTGTTGTCTCTTATCAAACCAATATTGGTTATCTTGTGGACTGCTATGCACTGATCAACCGATGGAAAATTTGGCACCTTTGACGCCTGACAGAGTCTATTAACAAGGCATGGAAAGGGAATGGTGGTGCCATCATTTATCGCTCGCTCTTGAATCTCTTCAGCAATATACCGCGGGAAATTTTTGGAGATGGTCCTTTCAGATATGTCTACAGGCGTCTCCCGAACCAACACTCTATTAAACCAGGCCTCTTCTTCCAGTATTGACCACCCAATTCTAGACGGTGTAATGTGGCTGCGTTGGCTGCATAGAATTCTCTAACTAGGCAGGGATGTAGCTTTCCGATGGCTCAGTCAACCACCCGAACCTGTATTTGTTGAAAAAATCCTACATCTTAGGGAGGTCCTTGAGCCCCGTGTTGATTAGTATTGACCCCTCATAGATGCTCCTCTTTGGATGTCCTTTGTCATTCAGAGCAATGTCTTTGCTGTATATAGCCCTTATACCATGAACAAACCATCTCCTCACGTGCCTTAGTTGATCATTCGATGTGTTCGAAGTCTTAGTCAATTCATCATCTGTGCTTCCCTGTTGGGTGCGTGACTCATCCGCACCTTCTAAATTTGCTGCATCTTTAGTGCCCTCGGGAGCAGTCGGGATTGTGGCCCCAGCATTGTCTTCTGCTCGGCTTGGTGGGTCTCTTACAAGTAGAGTACGAGCATCAACCAGGGTTGTTGGATTTGTAGATCATTGAACCCTAGCCTTGGTTGATCTCCTCATCAGCTACTCTTCTGACACTTCATATTCATCCTCTGAGCTACTCAACTCTTCGGGGGAGGAAGGCGCGTCCCGAAGTCTGCAATATGACGGTTGACTCCTCTCCAACACTTGTTTCTTGGCTTGATATTTCTTTGGTGACCCCTCGGAGCCACTGTAGCTATGCAATATCATTTAGTATACAAGATCATATGAAACATAATTAACTTTTAACTGTGTTTCTATAGACAGGACGAGTGACTTAACGAGTCGGTGCCACTGGCCATGGCTCATGAGGTCAGTCGTTGTCTCCAGTCTATGTTTTTTTCTTGTTGGACTAGTGGACTTAACGACTGGTCACAACGAGCCGTTACTTGAGGTGACGACTCATTAGACCAGTCGTGAGCTACACTGGTCACCTAGACGAAGTACCACTCAGGACGAGCTATATGACAAGTCGTGAGGTTATACCACAACTCGTTACATGGCTCGTGCTCAAGAGTTTTATGGAAAGTGCCATTACCCCTGTTCCATATCAACTAAATTAAAGTTCCCACTAGCACAAATCATCATATTCATTAAGGGTTCCATGTTCAAATTCACATTCAATGTCATGCCACTAGGGTTCCATAAAAACTCATGGTGTTTGGTCGAATTTACAAATATTACGTGAGAAAACAAGTGGAGTAGAGCATAATATAATCAAATACTCACAGTGATTTCGATTTGAGCAGGAGATATATTTGAATTTTAAATGGCAATAGGGTGTGGTACTTGAGCAACTAAGTGCGATCATGTGTGTGTAAGTGCTTTGAAAGTGAGCAGTGCGATCTTGGAATGGTGAAGAAGTGGGTAATTCTGAAGTGAAATTTTTAGCTTTAAATTCAGGTGAGAGTTTGGAGGGCAAAAAATCAGGTGGTTTTATATGTTCAAAACAACAATTTACCCTAATTTGTGCGTTGGGTCTGGTTGGGTGGAAGTTAATTAAAAACATACCATGACCCACGTAATAGTTTTTTATGTGGTGAAATGACTCATTTGACCTTCGTGTAGTGGTTGAGCTTAAGATCTTACCTGGGACCTAAAGACTAACGTAACAACTCGTGGTGGTGCTACCCAACGAGTCGCGGCCTGAGTCATAGGCCCTAAACTGTGGTAGCTTCCTGACGGGCCACTTAACGAACTGTTTGATTGCCCAACGATTCGCTAAGTCAGTCATTGTCACCTTTTTCAGTTTAATTCCACCTTTGATCCAGTACACTTGACGGATGACCCCACGATTCATTGTCATTGGCAATGACTCGTTTGGTCAACCATTGACTACACTATTTTATGCAGCAGTGACGACAATTCTCTTGACGAGTCATTTGATCTGATGATAACTCGTTATGTGCTTTTAGGCACCAGCACTTCAAGTTCAGATTTTTGGTTTTAGCTTCAGATTTCCCATCTTAATCACCTACACACATCAACACACGTGAACATTATATTTTTCTTACATTTACAACTTGAGTTGCCTCCCAAGAAGCGCTTGATTTAATGTCGCGGCATGATGCGAGTATTTTGACTACTCACACTTCACCAAAACACCTCCATGGGTTGCCTCCCATGCAGCACCTGATTTAACATCACGGCACGATGCATGTCCCTGGGTTACTTAGATTTCACCTAGAGCCTAGGGATCCACCAGCTTTATCTCTTCGCTTCTCCCAAGATATGCTTTCACCTATTGACCGCTAACTTTAAATCGCTTTCCTTCATGATTTTCCAGTTCGATTTCCCCATGGGAGAATACTTGGACCATTCAAAAAGTCCCCAACCATTTGGACTTCAACTTGCTAGGAAACAAGTGAAGCCTAGAATTCAATAGTAACACCATGTCACCCGGACTGAACTCTCTCTTCTCGATCTCCCGGTCATGCTGAATTTTAATTCTTAGTTTATAAATTTCAGAACTCTCATAGGCTTTCAAAGGAAATTCATATAGCTCATTCAACTGAGCAAGCCTCAAGTTCGCAGCTTTGCTCCAATCCAAATTCAGCTTCTTGAGCGCCCGCATAGCTTTGTGCTCAAGTTCTACCGGAAGATGACATGCTTTTCCATAAACAAGTTGATACGGAGACATACCTATAGGAGTCTTGAATGCGGTCCAATAAGCCCATAAAGAATCATCTAGCTTTCATTCTCAATCTGTCCGGTTAGCAGTTATAGTCTTCGCCAAGATGGTCTTTATCTCCCGGTTTGTGACTTCAACCTGCCCACTAGACTGCGGATGATAGGGTGTTGCCACCCTGTGTTTTACCCTATATTTTTCTAATAAAGAACGAAACAACCATTTGCAGAAGTGTGAACCCCCATCACTAATTATGGCTATGGGAGTCCCGAATCTAGCAAATATATTCTGCTTCAATAATGTTGTTGCACTCTTCCCTTTATTATTTGGAAGTGCAACTGCTTCCACCCATTTCAAAACATAGTCAACAGACACAAGTATGTATTTTATCCCGTTTGAGCTCACAATTGGGCCCATGAAATCAATGCCCCACACATCAAATAACATTGACCAGGATGGGAGTAAGAGGAAGCTCATGCTTTTGTGACTTTACAAAATCATGCGCATCCTGGTGAAAGGTTGGCCAATATACCCACATTACAGAATCTTGTGGGTTGTGCGAATCTCGCTGTGGTGACCCCCAACAGGGGATGAGTGGCAGGCCTCCAATATATTCAACATATCTACCTCGGGCACGCATCTCCAAATCACCCCATCAGCACATATGCGAAATAAGTAGGGCTCATCCCAGAAAAACTTTTGCACGTCAGATATAAACTTCTTCCTCTGGTGAAAAGATAAGTGCTCAAGTACAACATCACTCACCAAATAATAGCGAAGTCTGCAAACCATAGGATGAGATCCTGTGAGGCCACTAAAACTTGCTCGTATGTGAATGCATCATCTATTTTATGCTCATCTTGCTGCATCAGGTTCCAATCTCGATAAGTGATCCACCACATAGTTTTCAGTACCCTTCCGATCCTTTTCCTCGAACTCGAACTCTTGCAGCAGCAGTACCCATCGAATCAATCCTGGCTTGGCATTCTTCTTTTCCATCGGATATCTCAATGTTGCATGGTCTGTATGTACTATCACCTTAGTTCCCAGCAAGTATGCCCAAAACATCTCAAATGCAAAAACTACAGCCAACAACTCCTGTTCTGTCATGGTGTAATTTTTTTTTAGCTGCATTTAGAGCCTTGCTAGCATAATAAATAGGATGGAAAATCTTTTCATGCCTTTGACCCAACACAGCTCCTAGAGCCACTTCGCTAGCATCACAAATAACCTCAAATTGTAAAGACTAATCAGGTGCTACTATAATCAGGGCAGTGGTCAATCTCTCTTTTAGGCATTCAAACGCTTTCAGACATGCCTCATCAAAAACAAACATCACCTCCTGCTCAAGTAGTTTACACAAAGGATGTGCTATTTTTTAGAAGTCCTTGATGAATCTTTTGTAAAATCTTGCATGACCCAAAAAGCTTTGAACACCTTTCACAAATATTGGAGGTTGTAGACTAGCAATTACCTCGATCTTGACCCGATCCACCTCAATATCCTTACCAGAAATCTTATGGCCTAGCACTATACCTTCTTTGACCATGAAATGACACTTTTCCCAGTTAAGTACCAAGTTGGTCTCTTCACATCTCTGCAACACCTTGCTCAAATGAGCTAAACAATCTTCGAATGAATCACCCACCACCGAAAAGTCATCCATAAATACTTCAATGATGTCTTCCACCATGTCAGGAAATTTGGACATCATGCAATTTTGAAAAGTGGCGGGTGCATTACATAACCCGAACGACATCCTCTTAAATGCAAATGTATCATGGACAAGTGAACGTAGTCTTCTATTGGTCTTCAAAGGCTATAGAAATTTGATTTTGCCCCGAATAACCATCAAGGAAATAGTACCATCCTTTGCCTGCAAGTCAGTCTAACATCTGATCCATGAATGGCCTCAGAAAGTGATCTTTCTGGGTCCAACGGTTTAACTATAGTCCATGCATACTCTCCAACTATTGACTAGTCTTAATGGAATTAGCTCATTGTAGGCATTTACTGTGATTCCTCCCTTTTTTGGTACATACTGAACTAGGCTCACCCATTTGTTGTCAGCAATAAGACAAACCTCACCCGCATCCAACCACTTGATGATTTCCTTGTTGACCACCTCTTGCATAGGTGGATTCAAACTACGCTGATGCTCAATGCTCAGAATACAATCTGGCTATAGCTAGATCTTGTAAGTGCAAATACTGGCTGGGATTCCAAAAATGTCTGCAATGGTCCACCCAATGGATTTTTTATATCTCTTCAAAATGGAGACCAAAGCCTCCACTTGCCATTCCTCCAAGTCAGCTACAACAATGACTAGTAATGTTTTACCGATTCCCAAAAATATATACCGCAAGTGAGACGGGAGTGCTTTAAGCTCCAATACTGGAGGCTCCTCAATAGATGGCTTGGCTGGTGGGTTAACCCAATTCTTCAAGTCAAGATCAATATCCTCACCCCCATGCCTGCAAGTGCATTAACAATCTCCTCACCCCCATGGATCTCCTCAGCACCAACATCCATCAAAACTGCTGCTAAGTCATCAAGAATCAATAACTCCTCCATAGGAATAATTGGGAACTTAGATTCCACAACATCAATTACTGAGACCACCCTCATGTCATTTGGCTGCTTCATGGATCTGCATACATTGAATGTCTCTTCCTCATTGTTCAACTAGAATTTCAACTTTCCAGTCTCAATATCTATAAGAGCACATCCGATTGCGAGGAATGGTCGCCCCAAAAAATGGGGACCTCAAAATCAACTTCACATGCTCGGATGACAAAATCAGGTGGAAATATAAAGGACTCCACCTTCACTAGAACATCGTATAGAATTCCCACCAGATTCTTCACCGTACGATCTGCCATCAAAAGTCGCATTGTAGTTGGTTTAGGTGCTCCCAAGCCCAATTGTCTGAACACTGCTAGCGGCATCAAGTTAATACTAGCTCCTAGATCAAAGTGTGCATTACCAAAGTTAAAGGCTCTAATAGTGCACGATATAGTGAATGCTCCAGGGTCTTCCTTCTTCTGAACAAGAGAACGGGACGCTATTGCACTATAGTGGTGCAAATTTTCTACTGGTTAGAAGCTCACAGACCTCTTTCTAGTGACAAGGTCCTTCATGAATTTAGCATAACCGGGCATCTGCTCAAGTTCCTTGACTAATGGGATGTTCACAGATAATTATTTCAACATGGAGATGAATTTGTGATACTTCCCATCTTCGAACATTTTCTACAACATCCCGTAAGATCCTATCGTTTAACTTACACGTGTGTGCATATGTTGACAGTTTTGGAGACGAAGCATGCGAGGAAGGGCCCGAGAGGTGAATATATGAGCATGGCATCGAGAGAGAAGGAGGCCAGGCGCACTCGGCGCTGCGCTGCACCGCGCCTACCAGCTCGACGCCATGGCTGGTGCATCGCACCTCCTGCCTAGCCTGATGGGTGGCGCACCGTGCCTTCTGCCACCAACTCCCACCTATATATATGAGTTAAGTTCAAGTTCAATTCATTATATATGTCCCCCAAATTAGAAGTGCGACTCATGAAGGGTTCTCTTTACAATTTCATTTGTTTTTCGCTGATTTACGCTGTTCAACTCCATCCAAATGCAAACTCATCTTGGATATCGAGTTCTGAGCCTACGAGAAACGTCCTATAGAGTTATTTTTTGAAAATTTTCTTGGAGTACCGGAACCCCACTGAGTAAAAGTTGTCGAAATCACTTATAATTGAGTCCTAATTGACTACAAGCGATAGCTAAGCATTTTTACCGTCTAAACTCTCGAGAATTTTTGAGTTTTCAGTTGAATTGAATGGAGTTGAAATATTGTTAATATTATCGAAAGATATCATTGTTTGCCAAGTCTTAGTATTGAAAATAGCCTTATTCTCTCAGCATAAAAGAGGAAATTGAGTGGAATCGCCGACTACCAGTTGGAACTAATTGGATAAACGAGAATCGACATTCGAGGCATGTTAAGCCTAATCTCCTTGACAAGTTATTCCTGTCGTAGATTAATACGACCTATGTCCTTGTAAGAAACCCATAAGCATGTTGTTGTGATTAGCTGTTGCCATTAGTTTTGAGATGAAAGTTGATTATTTCAGTTGGAATAGACCCCACCTATTATAGTCTTCCGCCGACCAACCTCAGGGTTACTTGCTGTGTCAAAAGCGAGGAGCTATATGATGTCTGA
Source organism: Datura wrightii (assembly GCA_035772735.1). NCBI lineage: Eukaryota > Viridiplantae > Streptophyta > Magnoliopsida > Solanales > Solanaceae > Datura > Datura wrightii. The sequence continues at coordinate 89,962,102 of JASDFA010000020.1, forward strand.
TAGGTCTATATTCAAGACTATAAGGCCACATTACAGTCCATCCATGAATGGACTCCTTCTTTTATGTCGTATCGGCATCACTGACCCTCTGTCGAGCCATGTATGCCCAGGGTGCAGTTACGGGATACCAGAGGGCTCAAACACAACTACTGGAGCCCAGGGGGCTCAGTTGCAAACCCAGAGGCCAGGTAGGTTGGCTATAGTTACTCGTTGATTCATATTGGATTGAATTGTACTTGTCAAGGCTTATGGGGGTGTAAGGTTCCTATTTGTACTACTTACTTGTTAGCTATACTTCAGGTTGTAAGGCCGTTCAGGTTATAACTCTTATCCTTACTATTGATTACTTTGAATTCTCTTATCAGTTCTATTCTTTCATTTTTATTACTGCCTTACATATTCCGTACATATTATAGTGACGCCAATCTATGGAGGGCTGCATTCTTGCCTGTAGGTGCGGATAGACGTGGTTCAGGACCTTCTTAGCTATCAGCCAGAGATAGCAGTTCTGTCAGCTCCTTTTCTCTGGAATTTATAGTTATAAAGGATTCCTCTTTTTGTTGTACAGCTTTTGGGTAGGGCCCCGACCACTATTCCACTCTTAGAGGCTTGCCGACTACAGTTTTTCAAAGTTATTGGTTGTTGTTGGTTATGTGGAACCTATGTATGCTATGTTTTGTGTGTTGACCGTGTGGGGCTAGTTTAGCTAGTTAGTTGGCAGCCTTATCGGTTATAGTATGAATATGACTGCCTGTTTTCACTCTGTTATAATTAGACAACGTGGTGGTCTTGTCGGCCTGCATAGAATCCCTTTATCGTTACATTGTTGGGCTAGCTGTTTTCTTTTACTGATTTACTGCGTGGCCTTGTCAGCCCGAGGTTGTATTTACAACTGAGATATAGCAATTTGTTTTCTTGATTTTGAGTTGTTGGCAGGCACCAAAGGTGCTTATACCCAGCTAGGTCAGCCCAGGTCCCAGTTTGGCATTAGGTGCCAGTCATGCCTCCCAAGATGGGGCGTGACATTCTCTATATTATTTAATGTGATTTCATGATATGTATAATTGGGGAAATATTAGCATATATTCTCTACATAGCTATCCAAAAATGTTCTTGGAAGCTTCTCATGTACACTTGTGCCTTTTTGAATGATTTTTCCCTTCAACAAATGATGCGGGTCACTTGCGTTCCGCAGATGCTAATCTACAGCTCATAGGTCACTTCTTAGGCCTAGGTGTGATCCTTTCAGGCCATCTATGCTCAAATGCGTGATTCAGCATATCTCCAACTTCATGTGCTTTGCACCTACTAATATGCGGCTCGCATACCCTTTTCCTTCCAGCAGATTTCTTTCAGTTCAATTCTTCCATTTTTTCATCTAAGTTAAATACCTGCACAAAAGAAAAGAAAAGGCATAAAACCTTCCTAAATTATGTGAAAATAAAGAAATAGCTCATACCTTAAATCCAAATGAGTTGGTAAATTACCAACTCATTAGAAAGTTATGAAAATACCCCTAAAAAATTGCATTAAAAATATGTTCATCTAGTCACCACAAGCCACACTATGAGTCGTTGGTTGTTACCAAGACTCATGGTGACCAATCATTACAAGCTGGACCTAATTTCACTTCTCTAATATTCTCTTCGTGGGTCGTCATGACGGTTCATTACTTCGTACCATGAGACATTACATCCTTCTGTGTTTACTGGATTCATGTTGCACATTTTCTAAACGTCATCCAACGGCTCCTCATCACGACCCATTATATGGTCCAACAAGCTAAGTCATCTCATGACTCATTACATTAGGACTCCTTGATTACCTGAAACTAACGGCTCGTAACCATGAGTTGTACCTTATCACCATGACTCATGGTAGGGTCTTATGGTCCAAAAGTTAAAACTACTGAGGCTGACCATGACTCTTGCAATGAGTCTCCAAATCATACCAAAACTCATATGATGAGTCATTTTAAGGAAAATTGCAGAGTTTTCTGTTGGTTTCTACTCCAAGTTTGGTATCTGATCTACAACACTGCCCTGGATAATTGAGCTCGTGGGGGGTATCGAAGGTCTCCTGACATCGGGAAGTAGAAGAAGTTGAAATCTGGTCTCTCCTTCATCTTTTCATTTGAGGTGGAGCACTCTTCGCAGGTTGAGTCGTCTGCCTATTCAATTGAATCTTGGAGTCTCTGCTACACTCTCTATAAGATATCGGGGTTCTGTCCTCTTCCTCTGCCCCTGACCTCAACGACTGTCACAAATCTGGTGAATCAAATCCTCAGCCCTTTAAGCAAAGACCTGCATCCGGGAAATGTCCATATCAGACTGAGTGGACACTCCCAAGAATTCACGAGCTATATGAGTCCCCAATCCTACCATAAATCTGTCAACTCAGTCCCTCAAAGTCAGTGCCATATACGGAGCATACCTAGCCAAAGAATTAAACCTTAGGCCATAATCTCGCATGCTCATGCTACCATGTTGCAAGTGTATGAACTGCTCAACTCGGGCCTCTCAGAGCTCATGTGGTAGATACTGATACATAAAAGCCTCTGAGAATTCCTCCCACTCAGTTGGATGTGTATCCGCTCTCCTGGCTCGGCTTCAAGACTCATACAAAAAATAGCTATTCCACTTAGCCTTAATGTTGCCAACTCTACACTCTCTAAGTTTAGAAGTGTATGAATACAGAAAGTCAAATCACTTATGCTTCAGGTGTGGTGAGAACTATGGCCCTGGCCACATTTGTAAAGAAAGACAATTAAATTATTTAGCAAGTGAAGTAGCAACTGATATGGACATCCATCATCATGAGATAGTAGAGGAACCCTTTAAACTTCTCAATTGAAGGAGTAGTGGAACAAAAAATCTATGAAGCCATTTTTCTGAATAGACTCTTAGGTAATAATCAGGGAGAACACCATATTGGTAGGTGGAACCATAAAGAAAAGACACCTAAAAATACTGATAGAGTCAGGAAACACTCATAGTTCCATAAATAAGCATACAAGTAAGAAAATAAGATAACAAGCTATTTAGTATCCACCAGTAAGGGTTACAGTGGTAGATGATAATTATGTCATGTGCACTTCTTGTTGCAAGAGTTTTATTTGAAAAATGTAGGGTAGACCATTTTAGGAAGACTTGTTGATCATTCTTCATGATGAGCACAAGAGAATTTAAGGAATCAAAATAACTTGATGAACAAGTACAGGAAGTGTTAGAACAAAATGTATCAGTATTTGCAAAACCTAAATCCCTACCTCCTATCAAATAACTAGATCATTGCAAACCCATCAAACTAGGGTCATTACCAATTTGTTTGAGACCTTATAGGTATAATTATCGTTAGACGAATGAGCTAGAGAAACGAGTGAGAGAAATGCTTGGCAGTGGTATCATCCAGCAAAATCAGTCCCCATTTTTCTCACCAACTTTATTCGTGAAGAAGAAAGATCGTACCGGAGGTTCTGTGTGGACTAAAGAGGGTTAATTATATCACCCTTAAGGACATGTATCAAATTCCCATAGTAGATTACTGGTTAGATGAGCTCACTGGATTCAAATGTAAACCTCAAGGCTGGATATCACCATATTAGAATTAAGATGAAGATGTCTACAAAACTGCTTTTAAGACTCATTTAGGGCACTATGAGTTCAGGGTGATGCCCTTTGGACTCACCAATGCACATGCTGATCTTGGGAAAAATGGCATGCCCAAGGGATACTTTGCAACTTAGTTTTGTCTTGTTTAGCTACTTATTTATATAAATTCTCATGTAATTTTATGTAAATGTGAATATATATACTAACCAACAAGATTAGTTCTTATTTTTGTAGGTTTAAAATGAATTTGAGGAACTAATCCATGAGTTGGTGAAGTGGAAGCATGGAATCGGAAGTAAAACGTGAACGTCGGCAAGGGGGACACGCGGAACAACCCACCTGCACGTTGAAAATGTGCAACGCAGGTAGGATGTGCGACTAGTGGCGTGCCACGACCCCTAGTGCGCTGCACAAGCAGTGTGACACGCTGCCAACACGGCAGGAGGTTGCTTGGGGACTGTTTTGTGTTTCTAGTGTGCATGTGTGATCCCTCCGTGTCACGGAGGTAAATTGGCGCGTTCACCTCCATGACATGGATCTATTTCATGTCGAGCATAATTTTATACACCTCTCATTTACTATAAATAGGTCCCTTAGCTCCTAAAAACATTTTGTCACGTAATATTTCTGAAAAACTACCAAGAAGTGAAGGGAGAAGGGGGAGAACTCACCTAGGGTTCTTAAATTTCATCTTCTCTTCTACCAATTCTTATAAGTATGTTACTTTAATTATGTTTTCTTATAATTATACAAACTTGAGTGGCTAGAACCCTTCCTCTAGGGTTGAGGCCACAAGATATGATTGTGACTATGTGAATTTGTTTTGGTTTTAAGTTATTAATTGTTGTTTTGTCTTATGTTCTTAATTATGGTTGTTTTTATGATTGATCACCATGAAAACACACATGTTACACCAAGGTAAAAGCTTGATAAAGTACACCTAGGCATGAACAAAGAATGTAGGGAGCAAGTTTGCATCTTACAGTATAATTCGTGGTTAGGATAAGAAATTATACCTAATTTGCCTTGCTTGGTTACTAAAATGGGATGAGCTAGACACCAACTTAGAATTCTCACATCACCACTCGTAGAAGTAGTTGCGAAGCTAAGTTGAGTTAAATGATTAGAGGTACGAAAGTCCCTAATCAAGATCATAAACCCCGCAAACCACATTCCCATAATTGAATTGCCCACGAACTAGAATGTCACATCCCCGCTCAACGATGTAGTTGTGAGGCTAGTTTGTCATGTTTAGAGGCTCGAAAAACCATAAACATGCATTTTCAATTATGTGAGACAAGGATTGATGATTCCATACTTAACCCATTGCAAAGCGTAGTATCGCATGATTATCTAGCTTTAGCTCTAGTTGCTCCTTGAATTACTTCATAGTATTTCTGTGACCACCCCTAGACTTAATTAAACTTTATCGAAAAAGTCTATATCAACACTTGCGAAAGTAAATATCACACTTGAACTTTATAATTATATGAATTGGTCCAGTCCTTGTGGGTTCGACATCCGGCTTTTAGAAAGGGCCACTGTATTACTTGTAAGACCGCGTACGCTTCGTGTGCGCTTAGGTGCAGTCGTTAACAAGTTTTTGGCATCGTTGCCGGGGAACTCGGCGAAGTTTAGCAAATTTTTCTGTTTTTGTGTGATTTTTAATTTCCTTAAGTGTTGAGAAACTTGGTCTTAGTCTGACTTATTGCAGGTGACAGGTTGTCTTGCCGAGCTGGCTAGGAATAGAGAGCTTGTGGAACCGTTTCTTGAACCAAAACGTCAAATTCATTTGCGAAGGAGAGTAGCTCTTGAGCAAAAGATGAAAATACTTCAAGAAAAGGTACAACAACAACCACCCACAGGACAAACACAATTGTCACCGAAAGCAATGGCAGCTAGACCAGTTCGCGAAGTGGCAATCCCACAAGCGACGAATGTGAACTCTAGTACCCGTAAACTGGAACCTGGAGGGAACTTTGAATTAAAGCAGAACATGGTGCAGCTGTTACATTCTAGTGGTCAGTTCACTGGGATGGCACATGAGGACCCCCAGCAGCACTTACAGAACTTTTTAGAGATTAGTGACACTTTCATCCCCACCGGAGTGTCCACAGCCGACTTACCCTCTTCCCATTTCATTGTTGGGAGAGGCCAAAAGGTGGTTGGAAGATGAGCCACCAAACTCCATAACTTCTTGGGATGATTTGGCAAAGAAGTTCTTGATCAGATTCTTTCCTTCAGGCAAGACTGCAAAAGTGAGAAGTGAAATATTGAGTTTCAAGCAGAGGTTTGATGAGAACTTATATTTTGCTTGGGAGAGATTCAAGTCATTACTGAGAGACTATCCCTATCACCAGCAATCCAATGACGTGCTGGCTCATACCTTTGTAAAAAGTCTAGACCCACGTACAAAAATTTTGCTAGATTCTGCATCGGGTGGGCAAGCTTTAGAGAAGATGTGTGAGGAGCTGTACATGCTGTTGAATAGAATTGCACAGGGAAATCCAGAATGGCACAGTGAATCATTGAGAGGGATAGGAAAGAGAGAAAGGTTGATACAGGTAGATGGTATGAATGCCTTGGCAACACAGCTAGCTTCATTCCAACATCAGATTATTACTCAGTTCAATAAATTGAGTATAAACCAACAGCAGGGTCAGGTTAATGCAGTTCAGCAAGCTCTAAATTGGTGTGGAATTTCTGGAAATAATGGGCACAATGCAGAATCTTGTGGAGCCAATCCGAAATAAATAAATTTTGTTGCGAATGTTCCAAGGAACAATCAAAATTTTGGAAACAACTACAACAAAAATTGGTATAGCCACCTGAATTTTTCTTGGGGTGGAAATCAAAAGCAAAGTTATTAGCAACCTCAACAGCAGCAGTATCAGCAGAATAGGAAGAATGATGGCCAATTGAGCAGCAACATTGAGGAAACGTTGCAGAAAATCATGGAGACCCAGACTCAAATAGAAGAAAATCAGGCAAGAATGGCATCAGACTTGAAGAATCAGCAGTTGGCCACCCGCAATCTAGAAAAGTAGATGGGTCAAATAGCAGCTGCTTAAAATATGAAACCGCAGGGAGGACTACCAAGTGACACATATCCTAACCCCCGTCAGGTCAACGCCATCAGTCTGAGGAGTGGCAAACAAGTAGCTGATGCAGTGCCAAAAGAGAAAAGAAATGAGGTGCAACCGGAGTTGGTTAGGAAAGGACCATCTACTGACAAGGGAGAGAATCAGAGTGTTGTGCAACAAAATGCACAATCTTTATTGCAGCCATCACAAAGACCACCACCACCATTCCCTCAGAGATTGAGAAAGAGCAAGGAGGAGGAATGCTTGAAAAAGTTCTTTGAGATTCTCAAAGAACTTCACATAAATTTTCCTTTTCTTGATGTTTTGCAGGGAATGCCCAAGTATGCTAAATACTTGAAAGATGTGATGGCGAACATAGTCAGATTGGTGGAGGTCCAGACGGTAGCACTAATGGAGGAGTGCAGTCATAGGGTATTGAGCAAGATTCCTAAGAAGCTCAAAGACCCAGGGAGTTTTACCCTCCCCATACAAATTGGTAAAGCTGAGGTGATACGAGCTTTATGTGATCTAGGGGCAAAAGTTAATCTAATGCCCCTATCTTTATTTAACACCCTAGGGTTGGGAAAACCGCGGCCAACAAGATTGATGCTGCAGCTGGCGGACAAGTCGCGAGTGGCACCGGATGGAATTATAGAGGACCTTCTCATCAAAGTGGGTAAGTTTATTATACCTGCTGATTTTATCATCTTAGATTTTCATGTCGATGACCAGGTACCCTTAATCTTGGGATGGCCATTCTTGGCCACCAGAGGAGCGATAATTGACTTAAAAGCAGGGACCCTAAAAATGAGGGTCGAGGATGAAGAAGAACTCTTCCGAGTATACCAAGAGATTAATCCACCCACACACTACAGAAACCTTTGTAAGGTTAGTGTGTTGTCAGAGGATAAGTGTGGGGTGGGTGATTCGACAGGTCCACGGCCAAAGGTAATGATAAGTGTTCAGCCTGAGTCTGATAAAGGGCTTCAGAGTGTGAAGAAGTTGGAGGAAGAGAGGAACAGAGTGGAGGCTGTTTCCTCTAAATATCAAAAGAAAAGAAGATGGTTCTTGAAAGGGAACCCAGGTATGAGGATGTCCTGAAAAGGATAGTCCACGTCGTGCTGCGACGTAAAATAAGGCGCTGCTTGGGAGGCAACCCAAGGGTACCACAGGTACAATTTGTGATTGTTGTTTATGTAGATTTTGGTTATTTTCAACTTGTGTCGTTTTTGGTGGAAAGTAGGCACAGATGGAGGGGAAGTTTGATACTCGTGGAGGAGGAAGCTAACAAGAATGGAAGAGAAAAAATGTGGGGTCAAACACCCACTTGTGAAAAAATGAAGAAAAACATGTTGTTAGCTAGGCATAGAGGCCCGGGGAGTATTTCTCACCCTTTGGAATTTTAATTAGATGCTTTGGGGACACAGCATGATTCAAGTGTGGGGTGAGGGAAATTTCAAAAATCTTGTGCCTAATGATTTTAGTGAATGTAGTGCTTGATAAATATTGGAAAAATCTTTGAATTGAGCATGACTTCACCACCCGTTGGTTTTTCTTTTCGGTTCTTTTCCGACGGGGGGTCTTTGAACCGAAGAATAAAAATTTTCTTTGTCTGTATATAATTTTTTTAGTCATAGTTACAGGCTGTTTCTGACAATGGGTGAATGACGACAGTCTTGAGGAAAATTAGTCAATAGGGTTTGGTTTTTGAACCCGTAGCAAATTGATGGCTTGATGTTCTTGCTATGTGCTATACATGATTGTAGGATACAAGTGTGGTTAGTGTTGAAGCATGTAAGAAGTGTATAACTTTGTTTGAGACGCTTAGGCTCTTGAATTTGACTCGATGTCATTGAAGCTTAATTCTGAATTCTTGTGATTAGCTGAGTAAGAGTCTGTTGAATGTGTGTTGAATTGAGCATGTGCTGTGAGTGTAAGTTTTTAGAATATTCTGTGCTTTTGTGGAATGTCTAAAACTTGCCTGGTGTGTATATAAAAAGAAATGAAGGATGTGGACTATAGGAGATGATTTAGGCATTTCTTTGAATGAACCTAATTTTTATCCTTCACTTTACCTACCTTGAATGTTGAATCCTAATGAGCCCTATTGAGCCTTAAGCCTATTCTTTGATAGCTACAAAATAAACTTAATCCTTTTTCTTTCATTTGCCTTGAATTTGATCCAAAACTCCTAAGCACTTAAGGGAAAAATCCAAAAGAGTGAAGGAGTGAGAAGCATGAAAAAGAAGGAAAAGTAGCAGTTGTAAAAGTTGAGAAAGGTCAAGGGTGCACTTGTTTGAAAATGCCTGAGTATTGGTAGGAATTAAGAAATAAATGAATGAATAAGTTGCTTAAGTACCCCTTACTAATAAGCTGAGTGTGCTTAAACAAATGGGAACAAGAAGAGAAAATTCAAGAGTGAAAAGTATGAGGAGGAAGTAAGAAAAGAGATGTCCTTAATGAAGGTTGAAGTTATTAAAAGTGCTTGGGGAAGATATCCATTGTTATTATCCATAATATTACCTACGTTTCCCTTAGCTTACATTACAACCCATTAAGTCCTACTTGATCTTACGTTCAAACATCCTTAAATTCGTGGAGTAAAACACTAAGGGCAAACTTATGGTTCACTACATGATGCATGTGAATTCTTTGAGAGAACGAGCGTAATTTTATTCATATACCCATACTTGTTGTGATTTGAAAAATTGTGAGTAAAAATGGGCAACTCTCTTGTTGTGAGGGCACATGTTTAATGAGAGATAACATTCATGTCGGATTTTCTGATCGGTTGATTTGCATGAGTTTGCTAAGATTGAGAGTCGATTCTTGAGGTTAGGAAGTCTTAATGTAGTTGCATATCATTTCATTGATTAAATCGTGCATGCTCTATTGTTAACATGCTATCTTAAACAATCATTGTAGCCGTAGCTTGAATTGTCTTGCTAAATTAGTTATGTGTGAGTCTTCATTTACATGAGATGTAAAAGGGTTGTCCAAGGACGAACAAGGCTTTAAGTGTGGGGTGGTTGATCTTGGGCAAAATGGCATGCCCAAGGGATACTTTACAACTTTGTTTTGTCTTGTTTAGTTACTTATTATATACATTCTCATGTAATTTTATGCAAATGTGAATATATATTCTAACCAACGTGATTAGTTCTTGTTTTCGTAGGTTTAAAATGAATTTGAGGAACTAATCCATGAGTTGGTGAAGTGGAGGCATGGAATCGGAAGTAAAACGTGAACGTCGGAAAGGGGGACATGCGAAACAGCCCACCTGCGCATTGGCAACGTGCCACGAAATGCAGGCTGCACGACCAGTGGCGTGCCACGGCCCCTAGCGCGCTGCACAAGCAGCGTGACACGCTGCCAATGCGGCAGGAGGATGCTTGGCGACTGTTTTGTGTTTCCAGTGTGCATGCGCGATCCCTCCGTGTCATGGAGGTAAATTGGCGCGTTCACCTCCGTGACATGGAGCTATTATATGCCAGGCATAATTTTATACACCTCTCATTTACTATAAATAGGTCCCTTAGCTCCTTAAAATATTTTTTCACGTAATATTTCTAAAATACTACCAAGGAGTGAAGGGAGAAGTGGGAGAACTCACCTAGGGTTCTTAAATTTCATCTTCTCTTCTACCAATTCTTGTATGTATGTTACTTTAATTATGTATTCATGTAATTATACGAACATGAGTGGATAGAACCTTTCCTCTAGGGTTGAAGCCACAAGATATGATTTTGACTATGTGAATTTATTTTGGTTTTAAGTTATTAATTATTGTTTTGTCTTACGTTCTTAATTATGGTTGTTTTTATGATTGATCACCATGAAAACACACACGTTACACCAAGGTAAAAGCTTGAGAAAGTAAACCTAGGCAAGAACAAAGAATGTAGGGAGCAAGTTTGCATCTTACAATATAATTCGCAGTTAGGATAAGAAATTATACCTAATTTGCCTTGCTTGGTTACTAAAATGGGATGAGCTAGACACCAACTTAGAATTATCACATCACCATTCGTAGAAGTAGTTTTGAAGCTAAGTTGAGTTAAATGATTCGAGGTACGAAAGTCCCTAATCAAGATCATAACCCCCGCAAACCACATTCCCATAATTGAATTGCCCACGAACTAGAATGTCACATCCCCGCTCAACGATGTAGTTGTGAGGCTAGTTTTTCGTGTTTAGAGGCTCGAAAGACCATAAACATGCATTTTCAATTATGTGAGACAAGGATTGATAATTCCATACTTAACCCATTGCAAAGCGTAGTATCAGATGATTATCTGGCCTTAGCTCTAGTTGCTCCTTGAATTACTTTAGAGTATTTTTGTGACCGCCCCTAGACTTAATTAAACTTTATCGAGAAAGTCTATATCAACACTTGCGAAAGTAAATATCACACTTGAACTTTATAATTAGCTGAATTGGTCCGGTCCCTATTGGTTCGACATCCGGCTCTTAGAAAGGGCCACGGTATTACTTGTAAGACCACGCACGCTTGCGTGTGCGCTTGGGTGCAGTCGTCAACACCTGCCACCTTCCAAGCTTTTATGAATCACGTTTTCCAACCCTTCCTCAGGAAGTTTGTTTTGGTGATTCTTTAAGTCAATCTTATTTACAACATCTCCTTGGATGAGCATGTGACGAATCTTAGAGTCAGTTTTAAAGCTTGAAGGAGCACTCCTTTTTTTCCAAAAGGTACAAATTCTCCTTTGGGAAGCCATAAGTTGAGTATTTGGTTCATATTATCACTAATGATAGTGTATCTACTAATCCCAAAATATAAAAGCTAAGGTAGATTGTCCTTAGACTAAATCTCTCAAAGCTCTTAAAGGATTCCTAGGCTTGATTGGCTACTACAGAAAATATGTGAATAGCTATACAACTATCTCCAAACTCCTAACTGATTTACTCAAGAATGATGCATTCAGGTGGAACCAAAGGCAGATTTACCATTTACCGCTATCAAAACTACTACAACTACCACACCTATATTACCTTTACCAGACTACACTAAAGATTTACCATTTACCATTCCCAAACTAGACTCAGACCTTGCAAGAAAAATGGAGAATAAAATAAGAAAATTTGCCTCAGAACGACTGAGACAACGAGTCGTGGTCAGCTCCAACAATTCATTGTGTCAGTGGTGGTCAGCAGTGTTCGGTATTTTGGGAACCAACTAGACAAGAAATGGCCCATTGTGAGAAACAATGAGTCGTCCTGTTAATCATTGGTCCTCAACTCAGGAGTCCCTTTTCAAGGACCCCACGACTCAACTAACGAGTCGTCGTTTGATACAATGACTTTTTGTGTGAGTCATCGGGCGAGAACCCCAGAAACTTCTTTCAGTGATGATCAGTGGAAATAATGACCCGTTGTGTCTCACAATGAGTTGTTTTCACCACTCTTCGTGTCAAGTTTGGGAATGTTTAGAAATTTTTCAGTGAAAGTAATAACTGGACACAACGACCTATTGGGTTCACCAACGAGTCATTGTGTCACCTGTTGCCAAACTTGTCAGACTTTCTTGTCTAGTGACCACGGGAGGAACCAACAACCCGTTGGTTCATCCAAAAAGTCGTGGTATCCCTTAATTTTAGACCTATTGATCCCAAAATCCAAGTAGTAGAAACAAGACTCGTCCCAATGAGTCGTGGTCTCAACCAATGACTCATTGAGTGGCCCATTAGTTCCCTGTAGTTAGTTTTCCATGTTTTATTCTAGGGTATCTTTTGTAATTTTTCACCTATTTAGTTCCTAAACTACTTCATTTTAAGTATAATTCCAAAGAATTTAGAGAGATTAAATGGTTTTCCCCCTCATTCCCCATGTAAACTTTCAGAAAACGATCGTAGAAAACCCTGGTCATTCCTCTCAAGAAAGATCTAGGGATCCTTGTCAGCTACAAAAGTTCAAGCTTTCATCTCCAGGGATTTTCTTATCCAGGTAATTGGGAATTTAACAAGGGAATAGTTCTTCCCTTTTTGTCCCCAAAATCTTCTCTATTTTCCTTATCAGTTATAGCCCCGTGTATTCAAAATGTATAAAGTTTTCAGACATACTTCTTTAAGATTTCAAGTGGAATATTTCTCATGATTTTAACTGCTTTATTATTTCCTATTTCTAGAAATTTGTGAAAATTGTATCTAGTGGAATAATTTAGCCCTAGTTCCCAGTTTACTGAAATTTAGAATCTTGTGTGTTGGACTAGTTTTCCTATACCTTAATTCTATCAGTTTGGAGATCCCCATATTGTTATTGTATGTGGAAATTTTAGTCAGATACATATTAGTCCAGTCTCAGTTAGATTAGTATACTCAGTGTTGTTCAGAAATGTCAGCTGATCAGTTTGACTACGATAAATTCTTGAGGTGTTGGTGGTGCCTCCTAGTTATCAGAATTAGACTGAGATATCAAATTTTAGTGGTTTTTTAGGCGTTCATGATATGTCTAGATAAGCAGATCTGACTAGCCTTAGAACCCCAGCTTTAGATTATAGTTTGTTCTTTAGACGGTTACGATGCTTCTAGATAAGCAGCTTTGACCAGTCTTAGAACACCAGTTACAAAATTTGGTGTGATAAGACTCTTAGGATACTTCCAGATAGGTATTCCTGACTTAGTCTTAGGCCTCAATTTTAAGCTATCAGCTTAGTAGTCAGTCTAGGACTATCCAGTGGGAGTAGGACTTAGCACCGAGCGGATTGGGGTTCCAGCGGACCCAGGTTGCCAGAACTACATTGCCACTGTAGGTTATTTTTATTGGCCTTATGGCCCCAGAATTATTATTACTCAGTTCATGCCTTTATACCCTAGAAAGGCATATTGGGTCCTACCTATGGGATGTATACATCGGACTCCATCTCTATTTCACATGGTTATATGTCGGTTATAGACTCTCCCACTAGTCAGTATAGTCTCAGTTAGTTCAGCTCAGAATAGTTTTAGATTACTCAGATTAGATCAGTTCTGCACAATAGTTCAAATTAGTATCTCAGATTTAGGACATGTCTTTGACCGTCAAACATGGTCATTTTGACTATCTCAATATAATTCGGTTTATTCAGTTTCAGCACTTCAATTGGTCATTGCATGTCATTACAGTTTGGTTATTTTATTCTCTGTGTTATTTTTTCTCCTGCTTACTCAGTACATTCAAAGTATAGATGCATACCTTCTATGTTGTTTTGTTTCATGATATAGCTGCAAGTTCTCATCCTCAGCACCGTTAGTAGATCTTATCCAGGAGTTTTCAGCTGCATCAGTGGTGAGTCCTCATCTTTCGAGGACGATGTTATTTGTCTTAAGTTATATTTCATTCAGTAGACTTTAGATTTAGTTGGGGCCTTGTCCCAGTAACTCATCAGATAGATGGTTTTCAAACACAGACACAGATTCAGATTTTCAATTTTATTTTCAGTTGTATAAAGCTTTATGATTTAGTTTGTCCTCATAACTGGTTTTTAGTTAGTGTTAAAGCTTCCGCTATGATATTACTCAGATTACTAGTGTTATGATAGACCATGGGTTGACTTGGGGTTACTTGTGACTCCAAGTACTGTGTCTAGCCTAGGGTATAGACTAGGGTCATGACAAACTTGGTATCAAAGAACTAGGTTTAGAGTATCCTAGGATATCTGAAAGCCGCATCGAATAGAGTCCTTTTCATGGGTGTGAAGCTCACCATACTTATGACGGGAAGGTTATGAGACGTTATTAGGAAAACTCCCTTTTGTTCATACACTTTATCGTCCGTTGAAGTTCAATTCTAGAAACGTTCTCCTAACTCGTGCTCTATTTCGTTTCAGTGAAATCATGCCTCCACAACATGGTAATGGAAGAAGGGCTAACAATGCTCACCGACCTGCCCCACCAGCTCTAGCAGCCTCTCAGGACGAGTAGTTTCCTCCGCTAAGTTCAAAGTGGCAATCCATCTACTCGCACAGACAGTCACGAACTAGGTGAACCAGCAGGTGGTTCCGGTCAATACTAACGGGTTCGTAGCAGCTTACCAGGTTCAGGACTTCACCCAGATAAACCCTCCAGTTTTCCATGGATCTAAGGTAGGAGAGGACCCACAGGAGTTCGTGGATGATATTACAAAGATCACACGAATTATGGGTGTTAGCTCCTCTGAGAGTGCCGACCTGGCTATCTACCAGTTGAAAGGAGTATCCCAGATCTTGTACGACCATTGGAAGGAAGGAAGACCAGTGGGGGCAGGACTTGTGGAGTAGGAGGATTTCAAATGGCCTTCCCAGAAAGATTCTTCCCCCAGGAGCTTAGGGAGGCTAACGTGGCAGAATTTAAGAATCTAAAACAGGCCAATCGGATGGTGGAAGAGTATGCACTGGAGTTCACATGATTGTTTAAATATGCTCCAAAAATGGTAGCTGAGCCAAGGGCTCGCATGATGAAGTTCGTCAAAGGAGTATCACACTTGGTCCTCAAGGAGTGCAAGAATACAATGCTTATTAAAGATATTGATCTCTCCAGCCTCATCATTCATGCCCAGCAGATTGAGGCAGAAAAACTAAAAGACTTGGAGCGGGAGAACAAGCAGGCAAGGACTGGCCAATCATATTGAGGTCTGGCGGTAGTAGCCACCCACAGCAGCAGTAGAGGGCTCCAACAACCCACTTCAGCTAGTACCCCTACCTTCCGGTCCCACAAGGATCGGAGGGGTGGAGCATTTGGCTCACAATCCCAGAGTCACGGTGCCAGCAACCACTACCTAGCTTGCCCTAAGTGTGACAAGAACTATCCAGGGGAATGTTTTCAAGGTCGAGAGGGTTTCTTTGAGTGTGGACAACTTGGTCATCGGCTTAAAGAATGCCCATCAGCAGGATGGGGGAGATCTCAATCCACTACTTCAGTAGCTACAGCAGGTCGACCAACTCAGCAGGCCAACACTTCAGGTACAGATGGAGGCCAAACGCCAAAACTATTTTTATGCTTTGTCCTCTCATCAAGATTGGGAGAGCTCACCTGACGTGTCATTGGTATATTACTCCTTTTCCATCTAGATGTGTATGCCCTACTAGATCAAAGAGCCACATTGTCGTTCGTGACTCCCTATGTAGTTTTCCAATTTGATATCAGTCCAGAGGTCCTCTTAGAACCATTTTCAGTCTCCACCCTAGTTGGTAAGTCAGTTAAAGCCAGCCGGGTGTATAGAAACTGCCTAGTCTCAATCTTGAATAAGGTCATCCAGCTAGTCTAGTAGAGTTAGACATGGTTGACTTTAACCTCATTCTTGACATGGATTGGTTACACTCCAGTTAAGCCTCAGTCGATTGCAGAACTAGGGTTATCAGATTTCAGTTCCCTAATAAGCCAGTTCTAAAGTAGAAGGGCAGTAGTTCAGCACCTAAGGGTTGGTTTGTTTCCTACCCTAAGGCCAGAAAGCTTATTTCTAAAGGGTGTATTTATCATCTAGTTCGAGCCAAAGATTCTAGCTTCGAAACCTCGACTATTTGGTCAATTCCAGTTGTCAGCGAGTTCCCTGATGTGTTTCCCGAAGATCTTCATGGAATTCCTCCTGAGCGGGAAATAGACTTCGGCATAGGCCTTCTCCTGGACACTCAGCCCATCTCTATCCCTCCTTACAGAATGGCTCTAGCTGAGCTTAAGGATTTGAAGGAGCAGTTAAAGACCTCCTTGATAAGGGTTTCATCAGGCGTAGCATCTCTCCATGGGGTGCTCCAGCATTATTCATGAAAAAGAAAGATGGTACCTTTAGAATGTGTATCGATTGCCATCAGTTGAATAAGGTCACGGTTAAGAACAGGTATCCCCAACCCAAGATTGACGACTTATTCAATCAGCTTCAAGGAGCCAGTTGTTTCTCCAAGGGAGATCTCAGGTCGGGGTGTCATCAGCTAAGGGTCAGAGAATGTGACATATTGAAAATATCTTTCAAAACTCGGTATGGTCACTATGAATTTGGGGTTATGTCCTTCGGATTGACTAATTCCTTCGCAGCTTTCATGGTCCTAATGAATAGGGTTTTCAAGCCATATCTAGACATGTTCATCATTATATTCATTGATGAAATTCTGCTATACACCAGAAGCGAGGAAGAACATGCTAACTATCTAAGGATAGTGATACAAATACTTAGAGATTCCCAGTTGTTCGTAAGTTCAGAAAATATGAATTCTACTTGAAGTTTGTAACTTTCCTCAGTCATGTGGTCTCAGGTAAGGGTATTCAGGTAGATCCTCAAAAGATAGCAGCGGTGAAATACTGGCCAAGACCTACTTCCCTAACAAAAATCAGAAGCTTCTTGGGTCTAGCTGGTTATTACCGATGTTTTGGGGAAGGTTTTTCCTCTATTGCATCCCCCCTAACTAGGTTGACTTAGAAAAAGGTGAAATTTCAGTGGTCAGATGCATGTGAGAGGACTTTTAAGGATTTAAAGACTCGATCCGCTACCGCTCTAGTGTTAACCTTGCTGGAAGGAACAGATGGGTTCGTGGTGTATTGTGATGCTTCCAAAGTTGGACTTGGTTACGTTCTAATGCAGCGGGGAAGGGTGATAGCTTACGCCTCCAGACAGCTCAAGGTTCATGAGAAGAACTATCCCACCCATGACCTGGAGTTGGCAGCGGTGGTGTTTGCATTGAAAATATGGCACTACGTTTAGGTGGCTCAAGTGGAAGTTTTCACCGATCACAAGAGCCTTTAGTATGTGTTCTGCCAGACAGATCTAAATCTTCGTCAGAGAATATGGTTGGAGCTACTGAAGGACTATGACATGAGTGTGCTGTATCACCCAGGTAAAGGCAATGTGGTGGCGGATGTCCTAAGCAGGATGTCTATGGGGAGCGTGGGTCATGTTGAAGAGGGGAAAAATGAACTTAGGAAGGATATGGACAGGTTAGCTCGGTTGGGAGTGTAGTTGGTTGATATAGTTGAGGGCAGAGTAGTGGTGCAGAGTGGATCAGATTCCTCGTTGGTAGTTAAAGTTAAGTCAAGGCAGGATGAATATTTCATGCTGCTTAAGCCGAAGGAGGCGGTTCTCAGAAAGGAGTGGAGGCTTTCTCCCAAGGGGGAGATGGTGTACTCCGTTATCAGGGTAGGCGGTGTGTAGCGGATGTAGGTGATTTGAGACAGCAGATACTGGATGAAGCACACAGTTTGAGATATTCTATCCACCTAGGTGCTACTAAGTTGTACCATGATTTATGAGATATTTACTGGTGGATCAGCATGAAAAAAGACATTGCGGAATTTATAGCTAAGTTCCCGAGCTGCCAACAGCATGAAAAAAGACATTGCGGAATTTGTAGCTAAGTTCCCGAGCTGCCAACAGGTCAAGCTGGAACATCAAAGACCGGGAGGTACGACTCAGCATATCATTATACCCACATGGAAGCGGGAAGAAGTGAATATGGATTTTATTATAGGTCTACCTCGTATCCGTCGGTAGCATGACTCAATCTGGGTGATAGTATACCAAATAACTAAGTCAGCACATTTCCTCCCAGTCAAAACTATAGACTCAACAGAGGATTATGCTAGGCTTTATATCCAAGAGTTGGTCAGACTATATAGGGTTCCCTTGTCCATTATTTCAGATAGAGGTACCCATTTCACCTCTATCCTGACCGGGATGGGGGCCCAGATCGCAACACGGGACAAGGAGCCCCGAGAGACTCCAAGTCGACCCATTGCATGAACATACATCTATCTCAATTTCTAAAACTAAAGAATCAACATAATAATCTTAGAAGAAGTATGAAATAAAAATAACATTAGAATACACAATCAGAAGCTGAATACATCCTTTTTGTCTGAAAAGCCTCTAAACATGATGAGTTGATGGGACAAGACTGCAACTAACTCAAATAAGCTGAAAACTAAAAATACATACAGAAATCTGATTAAGAATGGTCCTGGGGAGATGAGGACTCACCAACAACGTAAGATGCTATCTCTGAATATTGGCTATGAACAGGGCTGAGTTTGAGAGTCGGGTCCTGTATCATTAAACGATACAACATAGAGTATGCGATCAGTACGTGGAATGTACCGAGTATGCAGGGTAAGTAAAACCACTTATATAGGAAAAATCATTTAAAGACATGCATAATATAAAACATAAACAATAAGAATCTGAGAGTAGGGCTTGCATGCATTCTTTCTGAAATCATGATCTTATCGTAGCATACCATAACATCATAACTGAATCGATTGACTCAAAGCTGAAATTTGATAGTCATGAGTAAAACTGTACATTGAGTCAAACTTGATTTAGAACATATATAGATATATATAAATCTCATAAATGATGAACATGCATAACTGAAATCATGAGGAATAATGAGATACTCATCTGTTAACTAACATACAACGATAGAGCTTACGTAGTCTCAACTATCACACCCAAGTGGGTAGAGCCGTCCCAAGCCTTGCTAGGGTTAGGGACGATACCATGCTATCGATATCAAGCTCGTGGCCCAATCGAGGCAGGGGATAGCTCACAAGGGAGGTTGCGAAGTACTATATAAGAATAACCTATATTGGCGCATAGTTTTGAGGCATAGGGGATAGACCCATTAGCCTACTTGGTGCTAAAATCTGATAGTCATAATTAAGACTGTACATTGATTCAAACATGATTTAGAACATATATAGATATATAAATATCATAATGATGAACATGCATAACAGAAATCATGAGGAACAATGGGAGACTCGTCTTTTAACGGAGATACAACAATAGAGCTTACAGTCCCAACTATCACACTCAAGTGGGTAGAGCTGTCCCAAGCCTTACCAAGGCTAGGGATGATGCTATGATATCAATATCAAGCTCGTGGCCCAATTAAGGTAGGGGATAGCTCCCAAGGGAGGTCCCGAAGTAATATATGAGAATAACCTATATGGGTGCGTAGTTCTGAGGCATATGAGATCGACCCTTAGCCTACTTGGTACTAGATACTAATCCCAAAAACATGCACATGCTCTCCATCATTTTTCAATGAAGCTTACCATCATCAAGTGACGAAGCTCAATAATCAAATACATCTCATATATATGAATCATGCATATGAGAAGCATGAACTCAAACCATACCACAGGATGAAAGATAATGGGGAGTCTTCGCTCCAAGACCATGCGGTAAGCATAATTCAAAAAATCATAAATCACATCTAAACATGTGTGCATTACCCAATACTTTCTCATGCCTGAAAATACTCAATTCACATCAAAAGCATGATTATAAACATGGGTATCTTGAAAACATGCTTTCCATCATAATATCTCATCATAATCATACATTCATCACAAATCTTTTCTTTCATGAACTTCTCATCAATGGGCTTTTTAATTCATAAAACTTGGGACATGATTTTTATTGAAAACAATATTGCCCATGAAGCATAATTAAATAGTAGAAGCATATTTAAATCATACCCATATAGTAAATTTAGAAATCTCATGCATTGTGTTAAAACCCCATAGATTTGACATAGGAAATTCATGATTTAGAGAGGGATTGGGCATGGGTGTGAAAGGATTCATACATTCATAATCATACATACCTGATAATAGTAGATTCTTACACTTCTGGATTGCCCGAGAGGAATTGAAGAGAATTTGAAGAAGAACAAGCTTGATCACCCCCTCTAACCTTCTATCTTTGCATGCATGAATGAAAATGGCCTAAAATGAACTTGACCCTCTTAAAAGACATCATTCATAACTTAAAACGGCGTAGTTTAGGCCTTAGTATCTTAGGAATTATGGTAAATTCCTTACTAAATTTGCAAAAAATAACTGTCAATGAGTCCCCACGAGGGACATGACGACTCGTCACCCATGGCCACGACTTGTGGCATCCTCTATTAGGTAAACTACTTATTGATCTTGGGCAAAATTGCATGCCCAAGTGATACTCAAGCGCTTCATTTCATCTTGTTTATCGATTGTTATGTGTACATTCTCATGTGATTTTTAGTAAAAATGTGAATTTATACTAACCAACAAGATTAGTGTGTTTTGCAGGTAAAAGGAAATTTTGGAAGGTAATATACATGTTTGTGAAGATCAGGAATGAACTTGGAAACAAGGAGTGGAAAAGGACAAGGGAGAGTAGCAAAAATAGAGGCTCCGCGATGAAGCCGTGTCACGCTGCCATCGTGGAGGCGCTCTTCCTCGGATGAAATAATTTTGGCAATTTCCAGTGAAGGTGCGCAATAGTATCGTGTCACGTTGGCCAGGCTCCATGATGCAAACCGTGCCACGCTGAGGCGAAATTGCCTGGGGGACCGACTTCCAGTGAGGGTCCGCAATACCTTCGTGGCACAGAGGGAGTGCTCCGCGATACACTCCGTGCCACGTTGCTTGTTATTTTGGGAAAAATTCTCAATAGTATAAATAGCACACTTAGGTTTTATTTTAGAAATTCTGACTTGGTTGAGCAAGAATGTGGGTTACAAGCAGTTGAGAGGACGAAAATTCTAGGCTTCTTCTCTATCTCTTTCTCTTTTCTATCAATTGTTTGAATGAATTCTACTTATTTGATGATGTTTAATCCACAAATGAGTGGCTAATTCACTTCTTGCTGAGGTTAAGAACAATTGTAGTGGAATGTAATTGTCAATCATTTCAGTTTTCATCTTTTCTTCAATGGTTGTTCTATCAATTCTTGTTTTTACTGCATTAATGTTTGGCCAATGTTAATGTATATCTAAAACTCTAATTTTGATTTTGAAATGGAAAGAAATTGGAAAGACGTGAATTGGTAGGATATGATCTCTTCTTCGTTTAGAAAACTGAGGATTGATTTACAGTCAGAATAAAAATATATCTGAAAGTCTTATTAGTCAATTAAGGAATCGGTTATGTATGGATAGAGCATGAAATTCTTTTATCACAGAAATGTAGATTAAGGTTCATGATTCTAAAATTGGATAGGAGTCGTAAGATCCAATACATGGGCAATAATTCTTGACTAACAACCGAAGAAAATATTAACTGAATTGAATTGATAAATTGCTTCCCTGCATGTTCGTTTTAACCTCAGCTTGCTCATTACTATTGTTCAGACTCAAATTATAAGCTTAACTTAGATTTTTATTACTTAGTAAACTTAGCTCTCAAAATATTGTTTATTTGGTTGTCTGTATTCATAAAGAAATAGTTCACTGATGCTTAAGTTAATTAGTACCGTAGTTTAGTCCCTGTGGGATCGATACTTGGCTTTAATTAAGCCACTTTACTACTTGTTCGACCACGTGCACTTGCGTGTAGTCACCACCAGCCGAACAAGTTTTTGGCGCCATTGTCGGGGACTGGCAATTGGTAAAATTATTTTCTTAGTATTAGTTTACAAATTATATATAAGTGCTGACAACTTGATCTTAGCCTTTCTCTTGCAGATATTGAATTCTTCTAAATGCTGGCAAGAGATAAGGAATTGGTTGATTCATATATAGAGTCGGAAAGACAATTTCATCGTCAAAGAAGGGAAGCTCTAGAGAAGAAGCTACAGTTGCTAAGACAGGCAATTCTGGAGCAACAACAGAATCCACCACTTGTGAGGGTAGTTTTAGTGCCCGAGGAAATGGCAGCAAGGCCGGTTCGCGAAGTGGCAATCCCACATGCTAACAATGTTACATCTAGTATTCACAGACCAGAGCCAAGAGGGAGGTTTGAGCTTAAACAAAACTGGTGCAATTGTTGCACACCAGCGGGCAATTCACAGGTCTCCCTCATGAAGATCCACAACATCTCCAAAACTTTTTGGAGATAAGTGACACTTACATTCCCGCTGGAGTATCATCTGACTACGTGAGGATTACATTATTTCCATTTTCATTATTGAGGGAAGCAAAGAGGTGGTTGAAAGCTGAACCACCTAAATCAATCACCACTTGGGATGATCTTGCAAGGAAGTTTTTGATAAGATTCTTTCCATCCGGGAAAACAATAAGATTTAGAAGTGAGATTCTAAGTTTTAAACAAAGAGAGGGGGAGAATCTGTATCAAGCTTGGGAAAGGTTCAAATCATTGTTAAGGGATTGTCCTCACCATCACTAGTCCAATGATGTGTTGGTGCATACTTTCATAGAGGGTTTGGAGCCACATACAAAAATTTTGCTAGACTCAGCAGCTGGGGGACAGGCATTAGAAAAGACTTATGAGGAGTTTTATACTTTGTTAAATCATATTTCATAGGGAAATCCAGAGTGGAATGCGGACTCACAAGAAGGAGGAACAAGGAAAGCGGCACGAGTCTTTCAGGTGGATGGTTTTACAGCTATCGCTGCACCGATAGTTGCATTGCAAAATCAACTCAACACCCACTTCAGCAATATGAGCTTGAATCAAGCACAAGCCCCAGTCAATGTAGTGCAGTAGGTTTGGTGTGAAGTATGTGGGAGTAATGAACAGTCAGTTGAGTGTTGTGGTGCAAATCCAGATTCAGTAAACTTTGTTAGGAACGTCCAGAGGAATAATAACCAACAGTGTGGCAACAATTACAACTCAAATTGGAGGAATCATCTGAATTTCTCTTAGGGTAGCAACAACCATCAAGGGCAGAACTCGAATCAGGGTGTGTAGAGAAATCAAGGGGGGCATTAGAATTATCAGTCTCAATACAGAGGAAACAACGCACCTCCTCCACCAACCAACAACATTGAGGAAATGTTCAAAACAATGATAGCTAACCAAGCGAAAATGTAGGCTGACTATGTGAAATTAGCGGCAGACATGAAAAATCATCACTTAGCTACAAAGGCATTGGAGTACTAGTTTGGACAACTAGCTGGAGCTCAAAACACCAGGCTTAGAGGAGGATTACCGAGTGACACTGACCTGAATCCCAAGCAGGTCAATGCAGTGACCACAAGGAGTGGATTACAACTCAAGGAGGTGGAACCAGAAAGACCATCTCAGCAATTAGGAGCAGTGGAAAAAGATAGGGAACATGATGATTAGAGGGGGAAGGAGAAGGCAGTCGAGGTAGAAAGACCACCACCCCCGTTCCCTCAAAGATTAAAGAAGCACAAGGAGGAAGCTTGCTTTAAAAAATTCATGGAGGTGCTGAAACAGGTACTCATTAATTTACCTTTGGTTGATGTTTTGCAGGGAGTGCTAAAATATGCAAAGTATATCAAGGACATCGTAGCAAACAAAAGCAGATTGACGGAGTATGCTACGGTGGCGCTTACTGAGGAGTGCACTTCCCGGATACAGAACAGGTTTCCAACAAAGCTCAAGGACCCTGGGAGCTTTACAATTCAGATAGAAATTGGGCAAAGTATTCGAGCTCGCGGACTATGTGATTTGGGAGCGAGTATAAATTTGATAACGACATCGGTGTTCAAGAAGTTGGGGCTGGGAAGTCCTAGACCAACTACAGTGATCTTGCAGTTAGCAGACCGTTCTTTGGCCATACCAAATGGAATTGTGGAGGAAGTGCTAGTGCAAGTGGGCTCCCTCATATTCCCGGTAGATTTTATTATTTTGGATTTTGAGCCGGATGCGGAAGTCCCATTTATTTTGGGACGTCCTTTGTTGGCAACCGGGAGAGCTTTGATTGATGTAGCTGCAGGGCAGTTAACTATGCGAGCGCATGACAAAGTGGAGGTATTTGATGTGTATAAGGCCATGAAGCTTCCAGCCATCTACGAGGAGCTTTCAGCAATCAATGTGTTAAACATGGAAGAAATCTTCAGATTGTTGATTCTCAAGATCCATTAGAGAGAGCTTTGATGAGCTCCAATCATTTCGGAGATAGAGATACTGATGAGATGGTGCAAATATTGAATGAACCAAAATGGTATCTCAGGAAGCAAGACTTTCAGCCATTGATAAGGTCCCTGGAACCATTGCCAAAACCATCTATTGAGGAAGCACAAAAACTGGAGTTGAAGAAATTGCCTCCACATTTGAAATATGTATTTTTGGGGAAGATGACACCTTGCAAGTCATCATCTCTACAGAACTGACGGAGGCACAGATAAAGGATGCATTGGTGGTTCTCAAGAGGAGGAAGAAAGCAATGGGCTGGGAAATATCAGATATTAGGGGAATCAATCCAGCTTTTTGCACACATAGAATTTTTATGGAGGAAGGAGCAAAGCCATCTGTACAACATCAGCAGAGGTTAAATCCGGTGATGAAGGATGTGGTTAGGAAGGAAGTGATTAAGTGGCTTGATGCAGGTGTGTTTTATCCCATTTCAGACGGTGAATGGGTCAGTCCTTTTCAGTGTGTCCCAAAGAAAGGAGGGATGACCATGGTCACCAACGAGAAGAATGAGCTGATCCCTACATGCACAGTCACAGGCTGGCGAATTTGCATGGATTACAGAAAGCTCAATGAGGCCACAAGGAAAGATCGTTATCCTATCCCATTTATTGATCAGATATTGGATAGGTTGGCTGGTCAAAAATATTATTGTTTCCTTGATGGATACTCTGTCTATAACCAAATAGCCATAGCACTGGAGGACCAGGAGAAGACTACTTTCACATGTCATTATGGGACATATGCTTTCAGGCGGATGCCATTTTCCTATGCAATGCACCCGCCACATTCCAGAGATGCATGATAGCAATCTTTCACGATATGGTGGAAGATTTCGTCGAGGTATTTATGGATGATTTTTCTGTTTTCAATAATTTGTTTACTACTTGTTTGCAGAATCTTGACAGGGTGCTAACTCGATGTGAAGACTCCAACCTTGTACTCAACTGGGAGAAATGTCATTTTTTAGTCAAGGAGGGTATCATCATTGGCCATAAGGTGCCTTGTAGGGTTGGAAGTCGATCGTGCAAAGATCGAAGTGATTGAAAAGCTACCACCAACTGTGTTAGTGAAGGGTGTTTGTAGTTTTCTTGGACATGCAGGGTTCTACAGACAGTTCATCAAGAACTTCTCTAAAATTTCTAGACCAATATGCAAGTTGTTAGAAAAAGAGGTGAAGTTCGAGTTTGATGAGGATTGTGTTAAAGCATTCGAGGAGTTGAAACGGAAGTTGATAGAAGCACCTATTCTCATTTACCCGGATTGGGAGCAACCGTTTGAATTAATGTGTGATGCAAGCGATGTGGCTATAGGAGCTGTATTGGGGCAGCGGAGGAATAGAATTTTTCATTCCATTCATTATGCAAGCAAAACACTTGACGCAGCCCAAGTCAATTATACAGTCACTGAAAAGGAGATGCTAGCATTGGTGTTCGCGTTTGATAAATTTAGGTCCTACTTGGTGGGTTCTAGAGTAGTGGTGTATACCGATCATGCAGCAATTCGGTATCTGTTTAACAAGAAGGATGCAAAGCCTAGGCTGATCAGATGGATCTTGTTGTTACAAAAGTTTGACCTAGAGATTCAGGACAGAAAGGGGAGCGAGAAACAAGTGGTAGATCACCTATCGCAATTAGAAAGCCGGTTGCATGTGAAGGAAGGTGACAACATCAAAGAGGAGTTCCCGGATGAGCAGCTCTTGCCAATAAGGGAAGCTGAAATCCCTTGGTATGCAGACATTGTGAATTTGGTAGTGAGTGGAGTCTATCCACCGGAGGCCACGACTCAGCAAAGAAAGAAGTTGAGACATGATTGCAGGTATTACATTTGGGATGAGTCGTACTTGTTTAATCAGGGACCGGATCAGCTGATGAGAAGATGCATTCCGGAGAGCTAGATTGTAGAAGTATTGAGGAGTTGTCACTCTTCATTGTATGGAGGGCACCACGGAGGCGAGAGGACTGCGCACAAGGTGCTACAGTCAGGTTTCTTTTGGCCTACACTACTTAGAGACTCTATGGCATACGTAAAAATGTGTGATAGATGTCAAAGAACAGACACAATTTGTAGAAGGCAGGAGATGCCGCTGCAGCAGATATTAGAAGTGGAGATCTTTGATGTATGCGGTATAGATTTCATGGGCCCGTTCTCACCATCATTTGGTAATCATTACTTCTTGGTAGCCATTTATTATGTATCAAAGTGGGTCGAAGCAACAGCTTTCCCTAGGAATGACAACAAGGTGGTAACAAAATTCATGAAAAAGCATATTTTCACTAGGTTCGGGACACCCCGAGCCATTGTAAGTGATGGAGGGGCTCATTTTGTAAATGCAAGTTTCAAGAATTTTCTAGCTAAGTATGGGGTGCGCCACAAGGTAGCAACAGCATATCATCCCGATACTAGTGGGCAGGTGGAGGTGTCGAACAGAGAAATAAAGCAGATTCTACAGAAGACAGTGAATGTACAACGAGCTGA
The DNA here is from genome assembly GCA_035772735.1 of Datura wrightii. NCBI lineage: Eukaryota > Viridiplantae > Streptophyta > Magnoliopsida > Solanales > Solanaceae > Datura > Datura wrightii. The sequence continues at coordinate 89,989,057 of JASDFA010000020.1, forward strand.
TTGGTTAAGAAAACTTGACGATACATTGTGGGCTTATAGAACTGCGTACAAGACACCAATTGGGACGTCTCCGTATAGATTGGTCTATGGAAAGGCGTGTCATCTGCCTGTGGAGCTAGAACACCGAGCTTTTTGGGCCGTGAGAAAATTGAACATGGATCCGGAGCTAGCGGGGAAGAAGAGGCTGATGCAACTCAGCGAACTTGATGAGTTTCGTTGGCATGCTTATGAAAGTGCCAAGTGCTACAAAGAGAAAATGAAGAGGTGGAACGATAGGCATATGGTGCATCAGATCTTTGAGCCGGGGTACAAAGTATTGCTATTTAATTAAAGATTGAGGCTTTTTCCAGGCAAGTTTCGGTCCAAATGGTCAGGGCCGTTTGAGGTAGTGAGAATGACCCCACACGGGGCTGTGGAGTTGTGGCAGGAAGATAAAGTGCCACGTTCTTAGTAAATGGGTAGCGATGTAAGCATTATTGGGGTGAGGACGTTATTCGAGAGAAGACGTCCATCACTCTAGAGGATGATTGAACGTGAATGACGTTGAGCCGCGACGGTAAATCAGGTGCTGCACGTGAGGCAACCCATGAAATTGTTGTAATAGATGAGTAGAACTATTTGAAAAAAAAAACAAAGAAAAAAAAAACAAAGAAAAAGAAAAAAACTAATAAAAATTTTGTTTGTGTTGAAACCGATGAATTCTAACCAATTTCTTGTGGTGAAGTGATTTTCAGGTGGAACGGAGGGCAAAAATGCAAAGAAATACAAAGGAAAAAATTGAGGTGAGAAAAATAAAAATTGACACATTATAGTGAGCCTATGCGATGGCTCCGTGTCACGGAGGAGGTGCTCCGCGTTACCCTCCGTGACACATTGAAGAGTGTTCTGGATTTTTTAATAATCTAGAACACTGGCGCGATGGCTCCGTGTCACGGAGGGGGTGCTCCGCGTTACCCTCCGTGACACGTTGAGTGTTATTTCGTGTCGGGTCACACCGGGTCACCGGATAACTCGCGCGAAAAATCACTTTAAAACCCCAATTTTCCTCATTTCTTTCCTATTTTTCCATTCCCTTCGCGATACAAACCCCAAATTCCCTTCTCCCCCAACGTGCCAGGGACCTAGGCATCAATTTTCTTCGAGTTCTCTTCGAATTCATCAAATTAAAGGTATGTTCTTGAATTTTTGCTTGTTTTTGCTCAAATTTTCGATTCTTGAACATGTGTGGTGATTAAACCTTGCCCTAAGTAAGAATTAAGCTTGAATTCACTTGAGTTAAGATTGATTGATGTTCATAGTATTGTTTTGAGTATATGAACTCGATGATTGAATGTTTGATTGAATTCTTGCGAAATTGATAGCTAGGGTTGAAAATTGCATTGGAAGAAGATTAAATTCTTTGAAATTGTTGAAATAAATTGGGTTGTGCATGTTGGGTGAAGTGTAATATATTGTGATTGATGTTGAATATGTTAAGATAGAAGAAGGAATTTTCGAGAGAATGAAATTGGAGAATTGCATAGGTTGTTGAGAAATTTTTTTTTGCTAAGTGCTATGATGTTGAAATTGAATCGATGGAGAAATTTGTAGTTTGTATACGAAGTCTGAGTAGTACATAGTAATTGTTTCATCGACTCATATGAATGCACTAAGTATGTTGAATATTAAGAATTGGAAAAGCATGAATGTCTTGTCGAATTGTTGGGATTATGGCTTAATACTAGGTGTGGGGTAACCCAATTAAACTCAACCTTAGTTGAAGCTAATTATGACTTAAATAACATTGGGACTGTCTGTTTGAATGTACAGGAACAATGTCAGGCTGACAAGACAAGGGAAAGTGCGCATCCACATCGGGCGTCGACAGGAAAAGAATACAATTGGGAACATCAGTTCCAGCAGCACAAGCGGTTCTGCGAGGCCAACACCGACAATACGGAACCCGATGGGTGACTGATGAGGGGAAGAAGTGGTATGCAAAACATAAAGAAACCAAATAATTCCCAAAAGAACAGATAGCACGGGAACCGCTGGCACAGGAATTCCCACGGATTGTACACCGAATTGACACCACTGGGCTTAACTTCATCTTCGAAGAGCCCAGGGAGTGAAATCTCCATCTCATCCAGGAGTTCTATGCCAACTGGAACCCGACTCTACGTAGTCACACTGTGAAGATCAGGGGGCAAGTTGTCACTTTTGAGCCCCATCACTTGAATGCTATCTTGAGGGCGCGGGACACAGACGCCCATGTCCTCCAGCGGCTGAACATCACTCCACCCTATGCGGACATCAGATGCACTCTATGTGGAGCCCGATCGACAGCACGGTAGGGTAGGTACAAGGAGAGGGGCTACCATCAGAAGTTTCCCTACTCTCAGATGAACAGGGAAGCCAGGATTTGGCTGAAAATTATGTGCTCATGTTTGATCCCGGGGGTGCACATGACAGATGTCACCTGGGATAGAGTGTGCTTGGTGTATGCCTTGATGAAAGGGATGGAAATTAATGTTGGGGCGGTGATCATCTCCGCCATGAAGAGAGCCATACTACATCAGGGGCATAGATACGGGTTCGGTGGTTTGCTTACCACGTTCCTGAGGGGACATGATATCGAGGATGAGGCCCTGGATTACATCCCACAAATTGACAGGCATACCTTGGATGTCACGAAAACCAAGGCACCTGACACTACTCATGGGCCAGTGCTCACACTAGCCGAGCGATATGCTCGGGATGACTAGTATATGGCCCGCATGTACGAGATGCAGATGTTGCAGTTGCTCATTGGTGGGAGGCCGGCAACGGAGGATGAGCTGTGGCAGCTCGAGCTTGATTACCCATTCGGCGAGAATGCCTGAGCTCTATGCAGAGTGGGGCCAGCGTTTGTGGAGCCCGTAGATGATGATGTCCCCACCGATGAGGAGACATGCTGGGAGGACTCAGATGTTGAGTCATATGAGGACAGCCGGGGCGATTCTGATATGGGAGACGAAGCAACGACACCTGACGAAGAAGTTGAATACTTCGATTGATCAGGGAGTTTCACCACCTACCTTTGTGATATGTTGAAATTTTGTGAACACTAGGGACAGTGTTCGGTTTAAGTGTGGGGTGGGAGTAGTTAGGTGCCAGCTTCTTTGTTTTTGTTTATGTTTATGTTTATGTTTTGTTGTTGTGCCTGTGAAAAATGTGACCTTGTGACTCTGTGTTGTGTGTTCTGTAATTAATTTGGTGTTGTAATGAATGTTGAGCTGCTGTGTGTTGTGTTGAGCTATTGTTGGTTGGTTGTGTTGTGTAAATATTGTTCAAATTGAAATTTTATCTTTTTCTATCAAATTTTTTTTAATTTTTTTCGAATTTTTTATTATTGGGTTTCTCGGCCTTTGTTTTCGGTGCTTTTTCCGAGAATAGTCCCATTGAACCGATGTCGTAGATAGTGACCGTTCCCTATGATGGATGGATGACGACCGTCTTAAGGAAAATGTTGTCGATAGGAGTAGTTTTTTTCTTTCTTTTCTTTCTTTTGTTTTTGTCCCAAACGTGTCGCTACTTCATGGTTCAAAAATCTTGTTACGTGTTGTACATGATATTAAGATGCAAAAGTGATTCGTATGAAAGCATGCAAATGTGTAAACTTGTTGAGATAACTAGGCCATAGAGTTCGATTCGATGTGATCGAGGCTTAATAGTGAATTCTTGCAATTAGCTGGTTGAAGAGTCTATGAATATGTCTTGAGTTGAGCATGTGCAATGAGTGTGAGGTGAGGTTTCGATTATTCCATGCTATTGTGAAGTGTCTAGAATAGGCCTGGTGTGTGTACTAAACGAAATGAAGGATGTGTAGTGTAGGAAAGGATGTAGGTGTTTCTTCGAACAAACCGAAAGTTTCTCCATTATCATACCTACCTTGAATTTGCATCCTAGTTAGCCCCATTGAGCCTTTATCCTATTTTTTCTTTCTTTGAAGAGATACAAACCGAGCTTAATCCCTTCTATTCATTAGCCCTGAATTTGATCCAAAACTCTTAAGCACTCAAGAAAAACAATTTTCCCACAGTGTAAAGGAGTGAGAATGGTGAAACGGAAGGAAAAGCAGAAGTTGTGAAAGTTAAAGAAAGGTCAAAGGTGCATTTGCTGAAATTAAATAAAATAAAGATGTATAACTAATCTTTTCTAGTAAGTCGAGTGTGCTTAAAGAAATGGTAACAAAAACAAAGAAAAAAAAATTTCAAGAATGAGACGATGAAGGAAGAAACAATGGCCGTAATGATGGTGGGATGTATTGAAAAGAGCTTAAGGAAGCTAGTTGCTATTATTGGTTAGCCCAGTATTTGCTAGTTCCTTAGCTTACATTACAACGCGTTAAGTCCTACGTGATCTTACATCACGCGTCCTTATATTAGTGGAGTAATACACTAGAGGCAAGCCTATGGTTCATGACATGATGCATGGGAATTCTTTGGGAGAGAGAGCGAAATCATATTCATATACCCCTACATGTAGTGTTTTGGAAATCATATGATGGCAATGGGGTAATTCTCTTGTGTTGTGAGGGCACATGCTTGACGAGAGATTAATTATGTGTTGGATGTCTTGATCAGTTGATTTGCACGAGTTTGCCAAGATCGAGAATCAATTCTTGAGCTTAGGAGGTCTTAATATGGTGTACTTCATTGTATTGATGAGACCATGCATGTTTTCTTGATGATTTGCTATATTAAATAATCGGCATAGCCGTAGATTGAATTGTCGAGCCAAAGTAGCTATGTGTGAGTGTCAATTGCATGAGATGTGAGAATATTGTTCGAGGATGAACAAGAGTTTAAGTGTGGGGTAAGTGATCTTGGGCAGAATTGCATGCCCAAGTGACACTCAAATGCTTCATTTCGTCTTGTTTATCGATTGTTATGTGTACATTCTCATGTGATTTTTAGTAAAAATGTGAATTTATACTAACCAACATGAATAGTGTGTTTTGTAGGTAAAAGGAATTTTTGGAAGCTAACATACACGTTGGTGAAGATCGGGAATGAGCTTCGAAACAAGGAGTGAAAAAGGACAAGGGAGAGCAGCAAAAATAGAGGCTCCGCGATGGAGCCGTGTCACGCTGCCATCACGGAGGCACTCTGCCTCAGATGAAATAATTTTGGCAATTTCCAGTGAAGGTGCGCGATAGCACCGTGTCACGTTGGTCAGGCTCCACGATGCAAGTCGTGCCATGCTGAGGTGAAATTGCCTGGGGGGCCGACATCCAGTGAGGGTCCGCGATAACTCTGTGGCACGGAGGGAGTGCTCCGCGATACACTCCGTGCCACGTTGCTTGTTATTCTGGAAAAAATTCTCAATAGTATAAATAGCACACTTAGGTTTTATTTTAAACATTCTGACTTGGTTGAGCAAGAACGTGGGTTACAAGCAGTTGAGAGGACGAAAATTCTAGGGTTCTTCTCTACCTCTTTCTCTTTTATCTCAATTGTTTGTATGAATTCTACTTATTTGATGATGTTTAATCCACAAATGAGTGGCTAATTCACTTCTTGCTGAGGTTAAGAACAATTGTAGTGGAATGTAATTGTTAATCATTTCAGTTTTCATCTTTTCTTCAATGATTGTTCTATCAATTCTTGTTTTACTGCATTAATGTTTGGCTAATGTTAATGTATATCTAAAAATCCAATTTTTATTTTGAAAAGGAAAGAAATTGGAAAGATGTGAATTGGTAGGATATGATCTCTTCTTTGTTTAGAAAATTGAGGATTGATTTACATTCAGAATAGAAATATATCTGAAAGTCTTATTAGTCAATTAAGGAATTGGTTATGTATGGATAGAGCATGAAATTCTTTTATCACAGAAATGTAGATTAAGGTTCATGATTCTTAAATTGGATAGGAGTCGAAAGACCAATCCATGGGCAATAATTCTTGACTAACAACCGAAGAAAATATTAGCTGAATTGAATTGATAAATTGCTTCCCTGTATGTTCGTTTTAACCTCAGCTTGCTCATTACTATTGTTCAGACTCAAATTATAAGCTTAACTTAGATTTTTATTACTTAGTAAACTTAGCTCTCAAAATATTGTTTATTTGGTTATCTGCATTCATAAAGACATAGTTCACTGACGCTTAAGTTAATTAGTACCGTAGTTCAGTCCCTGTGGGATCGATACTTGGCTTTAATTAAGCCACTTTACTACTTGTTCGACCACGTTCACTTGCTTGTAGTCACCACCAGATGAACACTTATCAAGTCATCTGGGCTCATCAAGGTTGACTTCACGACTTGATACTGGTGACCACGACTCGTGGTCACCACTCATCAGGTGCACTGCCATAATCTCAGTCAAACTTTTCCCTGCTGGCCACGGCTCATCCCACGACTCGTGGTCCCATCTTTGGGGATCCAAATTCCCAATTTTTAACTCATCTCCTGAGCCTCACCACAAGTTACATCACGACTCATGGTCTGCTCCCACGGGTCACTTCACGACCCGTTCTGTGCCCCGATGCCAGTTTTAAATTTTTCTCCAATTCAACTCCCAGGTATGATCTTTGGGCTTCCGGGGTTAACAATATCTCCCCCTTGGGAACATTCATCCTTGAATGTTGGAAAACATACAAAAAAGCATAGAAATGTAATGATCATATTCAAATATTGATCATTTAAACCGAAAACTAACAGAATGACTATCTCTGATTCAAACTACATAGATGAATTGAATTCACGAATCATACATACATTCAAATACATAAAAGAAACTTGGGCACATGAACTGAATATGAAATCTAAAAAGAGTCTTAGGAAAAAAACTAAGACCTCAAGCTTGAACTAAGCCGGTAGAGAATAAATGTGGGTATCTAGCCATCATGTCTGCTTCGGCTTCCCACGTAGCTCCTTCAACGTGTTGATTCCTCCATAAAACCTTCACTGAAGCTATTTCCTTGTTCCTTATCCTTTGGATTTGAAAATCCAATATTTCCACTAGAACCTCCTCATATCTAAGGTTGTCTTTCATACCAATACTATCCATCGAGACAACTAGAGCTGGATCACCCAAACACTTCTTTAAGAGTGACACATGAAAAATAGGATGCACGGAAGCTAATTTTGAGGGAAACTCCAATTCATAAGGCACCTTGACAACACGTCTCACTACTAACTTTCCCCTTCTTTCCAAACCTCATCACTCCCTTCATGGAAGAAACCTTCAGAAATACCCAATCATCAACTTCAAACTCAAGTTCTCTTCTTCTCACGTTGGCATAGGACTTTTGGTGACTCTAAGCTATTTTCAACCGGCCCCTTATCAACTGAACCTTCTTCATAGGCTCATGAACCGAATCTGGTCCTATCATTACCACTTCACCAACCTCGAACCACCGAATGGGTGATCTACATCTCCACCCATAGAGAGCCTCAAACGACACTATCTGAATACTTGAATGATAACTGTTATTGTATGCAAAAACGATGAGAGGCAAATGATCATCCCAACTATCTTAGAAGTCAACCACGCATGCTCTCAACATGTCCTCGAGATTCTTAATTGTCCGCTCCGCCTGTCCATCCATTTGCGGGTGAAATGTTGTGCGGAGCTTAACCTGAGTACCATGTCCTTTTTGAAATGACCTCCAAAATTAAGAGGTAAATTTTGTACCTCTGTATGATATAATGGAAAAGGGAACTCCATGCAATCGAACTAGCTCCAGGATATATAGTTTGGCATAGTTCTCCAATGAATCTGTGGTTTTGACAAGTAGAAAATGAGCGACCTTGGTCAACTTGTCTACCACAACCAAATTGGAGTCGTATAGTCGACGAGTGCAAGGTTAACCTGTGATGAAGTCCACATTAATTTCTTCCTATTTCCAAGTAGGAATACTGATATCCTGAAGCACACCTCCCGGTCTCTGATTCTCAACCTTCACTTGCTGGCAGTTCGGACACTTAACTACAAATTCTGCTATGTCTTTCTTCATGTCGTTCCACCAATAGACTTCCTATAGTTCACGGTATATCTTGGTGGCACCTGGTTGGATAGAATACCAGGATCTATGAGCCTCATGCAATATCCGGCTCCTCAAATCACCCACATCCGGAACACATAAGCGACTCTGGTATCGAAGCACACCATCTCCCCTTTGGAGAAGACCTCTACCTTCTGATTCTGAATGACTTAATTTAACTTTACAAAAATCGGGTCCTCATCTTTCCTAGATTTTACATTAGTCACCAATGAAGATTCGGAGCCGTTTTGAACAATAACACCGCCATCGATCAAGTCAACCAACCAAATTCCCAACCTTGTGAGTCGGTGCACATCCTTCAGCACCTCCTTCTTCCCCTCACTCACATCAGACACACTCTCCATAGAGAGTCTACTAAGTGTATTTGCTACTATATTGGCATTACCTGGACGGTAAAGAACACTCATATAGTAGTCCTTGAGTAGCTCCAACCACCTCATTTGCTGAAGGTTGAGATCCTTCTGTGTAAACACATATTATAAAATCTTATAATCCGTAAACACATCCACATGGATCCCGTACAGGTAATGTCTCCAAATCATCAAGGCGAATAGCACTGCGGCCAATTCAAGATCATGGGTGGGGTAATTCTTCTCATGAACCTTTAGTTTTATGGAGGCATATGCTATAACTTTTCTGTGCTACATCAATACACACCCCAGTACAGTCCTTGAAGCATCACCATACACCATGAACCCATCGGTACCCTCGGGTAAGGTCAACACTTGTGCTGAAGTAAGTCGAGTCTTCAACTCTTGGAAGCTATTCTAACAAGCCTCCAACCATTGGAATTTCACCTTCTTTTGGGTCAATTTTGTCAGGGGTTCTGCAATAGACAAGAAACCTTCCATAAACCTTCGATAGTAGCCGACTAAATCCAAAAAGCTCTAAATATCTGAAGGATTCACTAGTCTAGGCCAATTCTTCACCTATTTTCTTAGAGTCCACCTTTATGCCTTTGCTTGATACCACATGGCCCAAAATGCCACTAACTTCAACCAAAACTCACACTTGCTAAATTTGGCATATAATTGGCGATCCTTGAGAGTTTGCAACACTACCCTCAAGTGAGCGACATTCTTCTCCTCGCTCTGAGAGTATATCAGGATGTCTTCAATAAACACAATCACGAACATATCCAAGTATGGCTTGAACACCCTGTTCATCAAATCCATAAAAGCTGTAGGAGCATTTGTTAGTCCAAAAGACATAACTACAAACTCATAATGACCATACCCTGTCTTGAAGGCTTTCTTCAGGATATCGCTCTACCGAACTCTAAGCTGATGGCACCCAGATCTGAGATCGATCTTTTAAAAGCATTTGGCACCCTAAAGCTGGTCAAATTAATCATAAATCCTATGTAGAGGATACCTATTCTTGACGATGACTTTGTTCAATTGCCAATTATCAATAAACATCTGAAGAGAACCATCTTTCTTTTGGAAAAAAGAGAACTAGTGCACCCCATGTGGACTTACTCAGTCTAATGAAACCCTTATCTAACAGGTCCTTCAACTAATCTTTCAACTCTTTTAGCTCGGTTGGATCCATTATCTAGGGAGGAATAGATATAGGATGTGTATCGGGACGAAGGTCAATACCAAAGTCAATCTCCCGCTCGGGAGGGATTCCCAATAGATCATCAGGAAAGACCTCTGATACTCACATACTACTAGGACAGATTGGATAGTCGGGGTCTTGGACGTCTCATCCTTAACCCTAAATAGATGGTACACACAACCTTTGGAGATCATCTTTCTGGCCTTAAGGTAGGAAATGAAATGACCTAGAGGCATAACTGAACTACCCTTCCACTCTAATACTGGCTTTCCCAAAAATCTGAACTCTACTACCTGGATTCTATAATTAACTGAGGCATAACATGCAAATAGCCAATCTATGCCGAGGATAACATCAAAATCGATCATGGCTAACTCTACCAGATCTACTGAGGTTACTTTCTAAAGTACTGAGACTGGGCAACCTCTATACACCCGTCTAGATACAACTGAATCACCTACTAGAGTAGAGATTGGGAAGAGTTCTGAAAAGACTTCGGGAGTGACTCTGAAGCTACTGGCCACATAAGGAGTCACAAAGACAAGGTAGCCCTCGGATCTAACAAAGCATAAACATCAAAATGGAAAACTCGTAACATACCAGTAACCACATGGGGGGAAGTCTCCTGCTCTCGACGGGATGCGAGGGCATAGAATCTATTCTGGCGCTGACCGCCAGCTGAACTAGTCGAAGCACCCTGTTGTGCAGGACGTGCTGCTAGAGCTGCTAAACTAGAAGCTGGGCTTTGACCCCCATCATTACCCCGTCTCGTTGTTGGGCAATCTATGAGCATGTGTCCGGGCTTCCCACACCCGAAACAAGCACCCGAACCTACCAAGCACTAGCCTATGTGTCCCCGACCACACCTGCAGCAAACTAGGATGCTAGAATCTATGGGTCCGCTTCTCTGACCCATATAGCCTATGTTCTCCCTCTCTGGTCGTGCCTATGTCTAGATGGCACGCTCAACACTGATGATGCTAGGGATGAAGACCTCTGGTGAGTCTGCTGTCGGTGCCCACCACTCGACCTCGGTTGAGAGAATCTGTAGCTATCAGTCCTGGCCCTCTTGGCCTCTCTCTCCCTCATATGTGCCACCTCTATTTGCTGGGCGTACAAGAATATCCGAGGGAAATCCATATCCTGGTGGTGCATTTAGGTCCTACAATCCTTCTCTAAATAGCCCGCTACGCCATGAATAAACCTGCTCACCCGCGCCCTCTGATCAACCATAACTTTATGGCGTACTTCAATAGGCGAGTGAACTCAAGGGCATACTTTTGCAGTGTCATTCTCTCTTGCTTAAGATTCACAAACTCGACTTCATTCAGCTCCCTCATCTCACGAGGGAGAACTGATCTAGGAATGCAATATGGAACTCCTCCCAAGTGACAGGACCTTCTCCGGCAGCCTTACATGAGGCCAACTCCGCACACTCAAGTCCATTCACCCCCATGACTTGGGGGATCTTCACAGTCTCTTCAATGAACTCATGCAGGTCCTCATCTTCTTTTGACCCGAAGAACTCTGGCGGGTTCATCCTCAAGAAATCCCTGACGACGTCGCTGCATTTCAATTTTGCAGGAAATGTGCAACCGCCTGCTGATTGACTTGAGAAGTGAAGGCATGCGCGAGCATCTGAATAGCTGCCCGAAACCCAGAATGGGCAATCGGCTCCGATGCATGGTGCTCCTGGACTGGCAGGCCTTTTGGTGCCCATTTCCATTGCCATCCTCATGGCCGCCTCCATTCCCATTCCTTCTACCATTTACTCTTCAGGGAGCCATGATTCTGCCATCGCGAATAGCAAGAATTAGAAGGATAGGGAGATATTTCATCGCATGACATAGATCATGAAAGAAGGGAACATTTCCTACACATTTTGTAGCCCCTTTGTCATAAGTGTGGCGCGCTTCACACCCATGAAAAAGACTCTACTTAATGCGTCTTTCACACACCCTAGGACACTTCAACCCTATTGCTCTGGTACCAAGTTTGTCACGATCCAGACGGAGGCTCGGATCGCAACACGGGACAAGGTGCCCCGAGAGACTCCAAGTTGACCCCTGGCATGAACATATATCTATCACAATTTATAAAACTGAAGAATCAATATAATAATCTTAGCAGAAGTTAGAAATAAACAAACATCAGAATATACAATCTGAAGTTGAATACATCTTTTTTTTTTGAAAAGCCTCTAAACATGATTAGTTGATGGGACAAGACCCCAACTAACTCAAATAAGCTGAAAATTGAAAATACATAGAGAAATTTGATTAAGCATGGTCCTCAGGATAGGAGGACTCACCAACAACATAAGATGCTATCTCTGAAGACTGTTATGAACGGGGTTGAGCCTAAGTGTGGGGTCCTGTATCATGAAATGATACAGCATAGAGTATGCGGTCTAAACATGGAATTTATCGATTATGTAGGGTAAGTAAAACCTCTTAAATAGGTAAAATCATTTAAAAACATGCATAATGTAAAACATAAACAATAAGAATTTGAGAGTAAGGCTTGCATGCATTCTTTCTGAAATCATGATCTCATCATAGCATAACATAACATCATAACTAAATTGATTGACTCAAAGCTGAAATTTGATAGTCATGAGTAAAACTGTACATTGAGTCAAACCTGATTTAGAACATATATAGATATATATAAATCTCATAAATGATGAACATGCATAACTGAAATCATGAGGAATAATGGGATACTCATCTGTTAACCAACAAACAACGATAGAGCTTACGTGGTCTCTCTTAAAAGACATCATTCACAACTTAAAACGACGTAGTTTAGGCCTTAGGATCTTAGGAATTACGGAAAAGCCCTTACTAAATTCACAGAAAATAACTGTCAGTGAGTCCCCTCGAGGAACATGACGACTCGTCACCCATATCCACGACTCAGGGCATCGTCCGTTAGGTACACTTCTTATCAAGTCATTTGGGATCGTCACGGTTGACTTCATAACTCGTTACTGGTGACCATGACTCATGGTCACCACTTGTCAAGTGCACTGCCATAATCTCAGTAAAACTTTTCCCTGTTGGCCACGAGTCATCCCACGACTCGTAGGGCATGACCACGACTCGTGGTCTCATCTGTAGGGATCCAAATTCCCAATTTTCAACTCATCTCCTGAGCCTCACCACGAGTCACATCACGACTCGTGGTCTGCACCCACGGGTCACCTCATGACCCATCTTGTGCCCTGATTCCAGTTTTAAATTTTTCTCCATTTCAACTCCTGGGTCTGATCCTTTGGCTTTCGGGGTATAACAACCTAGTATTTACGGAAGTCATTTTAGAACGGACTCAGTGCCCAGGTTACGGTCAACACAACTTTTCACCCGCAGACAGATGGACAAGCTTAGTGGACTATACAGACCTCCAAAGATATGTTGAGACCGTGTGTGAGCGATTTCAAGGGCAGTTGGGATGATCACCTACCTCTCATCGAGTTTGCATACAACAACAGCTACCACTCAAGTATCCAGATTGACCCGTTTGAGGTACTATATGGTAGGAGGTATAGATCTCCTATCAGTTGGTTTGAGGTTGGTGAAGCTACCCTAATAGTGTTAGACTTAGTTCATAAGGCTATGCAGAAGGTGCAACTTATTAGGGAGAGGTTGAAAACAACGCAGAGCCGACAGAAATCCTAACTAATGTGAGGAGAAAAGAATTAGAGTTTGAAGTAGATGACTGGGTTTATCTAAAAATTTCACCCATGAAGGTGGTAATGAGATTTGGGAAGAAAGGAAAACTTAGTCTGAGATATGTGGGACTCTACAGAATTTTGAAGCAAATTGGCAGTGTGACATATGAGTTAGAACTACCTCCAAGGTTAGCATCTGTGCATCCAGTCTTCCATGTATCATTACTGAAGAAGTGCATCGGTTATCCAACTTCAGTTGTGCCACCAGACAGTCTGGGAATAAAAGAGAATCTCTCCTATGAAGAGGTCCCAGTTTAGATCGTTGACTGTCAGGTTCGCAAGCTGAAAAACAAGGAAGTCGCTTTGGTGAAGGTCCTGTGGAGGAACCAGCTAGTTAAGGGAGCCACATGGGAAGCAGAAGAAGACATGATGGCCATATACCCTCACTTATTCCCTTCTATTTTAGTTCCCACATCCGGTACTAAATCCCTCCTTAGTACTCTGTTCAGTTCCGTAGTCATCAGCTCTATTCAGATTTGCAATGTGCATTCTAGTTGCGTCAGCTCTTTTAGCACGGTTAAGTCAGTTCGAAGCCAGTTACTCCGTCAAAAACCTACTCATAGTCTCAGTGTAGGAATTATAGCTCTTTTCCTAGTTTTCCAGTAGTTTTAGTCTTCATTCATGGACGAATGATCCCAAGGGGGAGATATTGTAACACCCTGAATCTTTCCTAGACCAGACTCAGACCATGCAAGAAAAATCTAGAAGAAAACCAGAAAAAGTTGGCTCAGAATGATTGAGACAACGAGTCATTGTCAATTCTAACAACTCATTGTGTCAGTCGTGATCAGCAGTGTTTGGTCTCTCAGGAACCCACGAGACAAGGAACAACCCGTTGTGAAAAACAACGAGTCGTCCTGTCTATCATTGGTCCCAAGCTAAGGAGTCCCTTTTCAAAGACCCCATGGATCGACTAACGAGTCGTCGTTTGATACAACAACTTTTTGTGTGAGTAATTGGGTGAGAACCCCAAAAACTCCTTCTAATGATGAAGAGTGGAAACAATGACCCGTTGTGTCCTACAAAGAGTCATTTTCACCACCCGTCATGTCAAGTTTAGGATTTTTTAGAAATTTTCCAGTGAAAGTAACGACTGGACATAATGACCCATTGGGTCCACCAATGAATTGTTGTGTCACCCGTTGCCAGACCTGTCAGACTTTCTCGTCCAGTGGCCGCAGGAGGAACCAATGACCCATTGGTTCATCCAATGAGTCGTGGTATGCCCCGTTTCTAGACCCAGTGATGCTAGCACCCAGGCAGGTGAACTAACGACTGGTCACAACGAGTTGTGGTCTCAACCAATGACTCGTTGAGTGACCCGTTGATTCCCTGTCAATCAGTTTTCCAAGTTTTATTCCAGGGTTACTTTTTCAATTTACCACCTATTTAGTCCCTAAACTACATTTATTTAATTATAATTCCAGAGAATTTAGAGGGATTAAATGATTTTTCCCCTCATTCCCCACGTAAACTTTCAGAAAACAATTGTAGAAAACCCAGGTCATTCCTCTCAAGCAAGATCTAGGGCTCCTTGTCAATTGCAGAAGTTCAAGATTTCTTCTCCGGGGATTCTCTTATCCAGGTATCTGGGAATTTAACAAGGGAATAGTGCTTCCCTTTTATCCCCAAAATATTCTCTATTTTTCTTATCAGTTACAGCCCTATGGATTTGAAATGTAGAAAGTTTTCAGACAGACTTCTTTAAGATTTCAAGTGGAATGTTTCTCATTATTTTAACTACTTTATTATTCCCTATTTATATTTCATGAAAATTATATCTAGTGGAAATATTTAGCCCTAGTTCTCAGTTTAGTGATATTTAGAATCTTGCATGTTGGACTAGTTTCCCTGTAGTTTGATTCCATCAGTTTGGAGATCCCCATATTGTTAGTGTATGTGGAATTTTCAGTCAAATACATATTAGTCCAGTCTCAGTCAGATTAGTATACTCAGTGTTGTCCAGAAATGTCAGCTGATCAGTTTGACTACAGTAAATTCTTGAGGTGTCAGTGGTGCCTCCCAGTTATCAGATTTAGACTCAGATATCATATTTTAGTGGTTCTTTAGGCGTTCATGAAACTTCTAGATAAGTAGCTCTGACTAACCTTAGAACCCTAGCTTTAGATTATAGTTTTTTCTTAAGACGGTTTTACGATGCTTCCAGATAAGCATCTCTGACCAATCCTAGAACACCAATTACAGAATCCGGTCCGAAAAGACTCTCAAGGTACTTGCAGATAGGTATTCCTGACTTATTCTTGGGCCCAGTTTTGAGTTATAAGCTTAATAGTTAGACTAGGACTATCAGGAGGGAGTAGGACTTTGCAGCGAGCGCGCCGGGGTTCCAGCGCACCTAGGTTCGCAGAACTACATTGCCACTGAAGGTTATTTTTATTGGCCTTACAACCCCAGACTTGTGATCACCCAGTTCATGCCTTTATACCCTGGCAAGGTATATTGGGTCCTACTGATGGTGTGTATACCTCAGACTCCACGTGTAGTTCACGTGATTATATGTCAGTTATAGACTCTCCCACTAGTTAGCTTAGCTCAGAACAATTTCGAATTACTCAATTCAGTACAGTAGTTCAGATCAGTATCTCAAATTTAGAGCATGTCTTTGACAATCAGACAAGGTCATTTTGACCATCTCAGTATATTTCTGTTTATTTAGTTTCAGCATTTCAGTTTTTCATTGCATGTCATTATAGTTTGATTATTTTATTCTTTATGTTATTTTTCCCACTTACCTAGTACATTCAAAGTACTGATGCATACCTTCTGTGTTGTATCGTTTCATGATACAGTTGTAGGTTCTCAGCCTCAACACCGTTAGCAGATCTTATCCAGGAGTTTTCAGCTGCATTAGTGGTGAGTCCTCATCTTTGGAGGACGACGTTATTTGTCTTCAGTTATATTTCATTCAGTAGACTTTAGAGTTAGATAGGGGCTTGTCGCAGCAACTCATCAAATAGATAGCTTTCAGACATAAACACAAATTTAGATTTTTCATTTTTGTTTTCAGTTGTGTAAATATTTATGATTTAGTTCTTCCTCATAAATGGTTTTTAGTTAGTGTTAAAGCTTTGACTATGATATTATTTAGATTACCAGTGTTATGATAGACCATGGGTTGACTTAGGGTTACTTGTGACTCCAAGTACCGTGTCTCGCCCAGGGTATAGACTCGGGTCGTGAAATTTATGGTAGAGACTGATGTCAGCCATAGGGGAATTGAAGTTGTTCTGATGCAGAAAGGCAATCCAATAGCCTATTTAGCAAGGTGCTAGCTCAAAAGCATAGGGACAGGTACATATATAAGAAAGAGTTTATATCTTTATTATGTGTAGTGGATAAATAGAGACATTACTTAAAATTCAATCATTTTATGGTAACAACTGATCACCACAATCTGGAATATTTGCTAGAAGAAAAAAAACTGCATCCATACAACAAAAAGGTCCCGATTTACCTACCTCAAACCATCCTATTGGGGATCTACATTTTCGACCATGTAAGGCCTCATAAGGTTAAATGTTAATGCTAGAATGGTAACTATTATTATATGCAAACTCAGAAAGAGGTAGGTGATCATCCCAAATTCTCCTGAATTCTAGCACACACACCCGTAACATATCCTCGAGTATCTGAATCATGCGCTCCTCCTGGCCATTTGTCTGAGGATGGAAATCTATACTCAAATTAACTTGTGTCCCCAATCCCTTATGGAATGACTTCCATAAATTAGGTATAAATTTTTCTCCTATGTTAGAAATAATAGATACTGGGACACCATTTAGTCTGACTATCACTTTGATATAGAACTCAGCATAATCTTCAGCTGTAAATGTAGTCCTAACTAGCAAGAGATGGGCTGATTTTATTAGCCTATCCACAATGACCCAAATAGAGTCAAATTTATGCCTGGTATGAGGTAAACTTTTAACAAAATCCATGTTGATTGCTTCCTATTTCCACATAGGCATGTTTATCTCCTGAGTTAATCCGTCGGGCTTCTGATGTTCATCTTTTACCTACTGGAAATTGGGACATTATGCTATGAACTCAGCAATATCTTTCTTCATCCCACGCCACCAGTCGGTTTCTTTTATAATTTGGTACATCTTTGTCGAACCCGGTGAAGAGAATAGCGGGAATAATGTACCTCTGCCATGATCTGTTGGCAAAGCCCTGCAACATTTGAAACATAGAGTCGACCTCTGAGTCTTAAGACTCCGTCTCCTGTTATCTCAAAGGCCAATAACTCTTCCTGCTGAGCCTTGCCTCTGGGATTTACTAGCATAGGATCTTCATATTGTCTCTATTTCACCTCCACAACTAGAGATGACACTACAACATTTTGAATCACGACCCCACAATCATCTGAATCCATCAATTGGACCCCTAAATTGGCCAACTGATGCAGACCCAAGCCAATTCTCTCTTTTCTGGCTTCAAATATGACAAGTTGCCCATAGATCTGTGACTTTGGGCATCAGCTACAACATTAGCCTTCCCTGGGTGATACAAGATATCTACATCGTAGTCTTTCCGCAACTCAAGCCAACAACATTGTCGTAGGTTCAACTCTTTTTGTTTTAAGATATATTGGAGAATCTAGTGATCTGTAAAGATGTCGACATGAACACCATATAAATAATGTCTCCAGATCTTCAATTCATGCATAATTGCAGCCAACTCTAAATCACGGGTTGGGTAATTCTTCTCATGCTTCCTCAATTGGCTTGAAGTATAGGCAATCACCTTATCATGCTGCATCATAACACACCCTAACAAAATATCGGAAGTGTCATAATGTACAGTATATCCCTCTAAGCGTTCATGTAAGGCTAATATTGGTGTAGATGTTAGTCTGTCTTTCAATCCCTAAAAACTCTACTCACATGCCTCGATTCACTAGAACTTATTTACCTTCTGAGTTAGCCTCGTCAATGGTAACGATATGGAAGAGAATCCTTCCACAAATCTTCTATAATACACAACTAACCCCAAAAAGCTACGAACTTCGGTTGGAGTTGTGGGTCTAGGACAAGTCTTTACAGCCTCTATTTTCTGCAAGTCTGCCTAGATGAATGCGTCGGACACAATGTGGCCCAAGAAAAAGCCACAGAATTCAAGCAAAACTCGCATTTAGAGAACTTGGCATATAACTCATGATCTCTAAGTACCTGGAGTACTGCTCGTAGATGATCATTATGCTCAGCTTTTGAACGTGAATATACAAAGATATCATTGATAAATACTATCATGAATAGATTTAAGAATGGCCTGAATATACTGTTCAGTAGGTCCATAAACACTGCTAGGGCATTCGTCAATCCGAAAGACATCACCAATAACTCAAAGTGGCCATATTTGGTTCTAAAAGCTATTTTTGGAATATCTTTCTCACGAATGTTCGGTCTATTTCACAACTACACGCAAGTGCACGTGGTCAAACAAGTAATAAAATGGCTAAAGTAAGCCAAGTATCGATCCCACAGGGACTAAACAAAGGTAATAATCGAATTAAGTGTTAATGAACTCTAACTCTGAAGATTTTGAAGAGTTTGTTTCCTAATTTATACTAATCTAAACAAAATTATAAAGTGAGTCTGAACTATAGTAATGAGCAAGCTAAGGCTAAAATGAACATGCAGGGAAGTAATTTATCGATACAATTCGGTTAATCTTTCCTTCGGTTGCTAGTCAAGAATTATTGCCTATGGAGAGAAACTTTCGTATTCTACCCAACTTAAGAATCATGAACCTTCAACCTACATTTTCGTGATAAAAGAATTTCATGTTCTAGCCATACAAAATCGATTCCTTAATTGACTGATACGACTTTCAGATATATTTCTATTTTGAAGGTAAATCAATTTTCAATTTTCCCAAACTAAGAAGAGATCATATCCTACCAATTCACAACTTTCAATTTCTTTCCTTTTTAGGATAAAATTGGATTTTTTAGATATACATTAACATTGGCCAAACATTAATGCAGTAAGAACAAGAATTGATAGAACAACCATGGAAGAAAAGATGAAAAACCAAAATGATCAACAATTACATTCCACTACAAATGTTCTTAATCTCAACAAAAAGTGAATTTAGCCACTCATTTGTGGATTAAACATCATCAAATGAGTATAAATCATACAAACAATTCAAATAAAGGAGAAAGAGTTAGAGAAGAACCCTAAGAATTTCGTCTCCTCAACTGCCTGTAACCCACGTTCTTGCTCAACTAAGTCACAATAATTAAAAATAAACCTAAGTGTGCTATTTAAACTAGTGGGAATTTTTCCCGGAATAACAAGCAACGTGTCACGGTGTGCATCGCGGAGCACTGCCTCCGTGACATGGTGCAAATGCGGATCCTCATTGGAATTTTATGTTCCAGATAAATATGGGCAATGTGCCACGGCATGTAACGCGGGGCTTGGCCAACGTGCCACGGCCCCAACGCAGACCTTCACTGGAATTTGTCCATGTAACCCACCTGAGGCAGACTACCTCCGCCATGGCAGCATGACATGGCTCCATTGTGGAGCCCCTTTATTTGCTGCTTTTCCTTAACCTTTTCCACTGCTCGCTTCCGAGTCCATTCCCGATTTTCACCAACATGCAACTTAGCTTCCTAAAATTACATTTTTCCTGCAAAACAACACTAATCATGTTGGTTAGTATAAATTCACATTTTAACTACAAATCACATGAGAATGTACAAATACGATAGATAAACAAGATGAAATAGAGCATTTGAGCATCACTTGGGCATATAATTCTGCCCAAGATCACTTACCCCATACTTAAAACCTTGTTCGTCCTTGAACAATACTCTCATATCTCATGCAATTGACACCCACGTATAGCTACATTGGCTTGACAATTCAAGCTAAGGTTATACCGATTATTTAATATAGCAAATCATCAAGAAAATATGTATAGTCTCATAAACACAATGACATTCACCACATTAAGACCTCCCAGACTCAAGAATCGACTCTCGATCTCGGCAAACTCATGCAAATCAGCTGATGAAGACATCCGACACGAAATTCAATCTCTGGTCAAGCATGTGCACTCACAACACAAGTGAATTCTCCCTTTTCCAATCATATTACTTCCAAAGCATTACATGTACGGGTATATAAACATGCATCATGTCACGAACCATAAGCTTGCCTCTAGTGTATTTCTCCACTAATATAAGAAAGCGTGATGTAAGATCACGTAGGACTTAACGGGTTGTAATGTAAGCTAAGAAACTAGTAAATACTGGAGTAACCAATAATATCATCTAGCCTCCTTAAGCGCTTTTCAATACATTCCACCATCATTATGGGCATTGTTTCTTCCTCCATCCTCCCATTCTTGAAGTCTTTCTTTATTTTTGTTTCCATTTCTTTAAGCACACTCGACTCAATAACAAAGATTAGTTATACATCTTCATTTTATTTAAATTCGGCAAGTGCACCTTTGACCTTATCTTTACTTTCACCACTTCCGCTTTTCCTTTCTTTTTCAGACTTTTCGCTCCTTTACACTGTGGGAAAAATATTTTTTTTAGCGCTTAAGAGTTTTGGATCAAATTCACGGCTAATAAAAAGAAGAGATTAAGCTCAGTTTCTATCTCTTCAATGAAAGAAAAAAATAGGCTAAAGGCTCAATGGGGCTAACTAGGATGTACATTCAAGGTAGGTGTGATAAGAAAAAACTTTCGGTTTAATCAAAGAAATGCCTACATCCTTTCCTACACTACACATCCTTCATTTCGTTTTGTACACACACTAGGCTAGTTCTTGACATTCCACAATAGCATGGAAGATTCGAAACCTCACCTCACACTCATTGCACATGCTCAACTCAAGACTTATTCATAGACTCTTCAATCAGCTAATTACAAGAATTCAATATTAAGCCTCAATCACACCGAATTGAACTCTATGGCCTAGGTATCTCAACATGTTTCACATTTGCATGCTTTCATACGAATCATCTTTGCATCTCAATATCATGTACAACACGCAACAAGAATTCCGAACCATAAAGTAGCGACACGTTTGGGAAACAGCCAAAAGAAAGAAAATAAAAGAAAGAAAAAAAACTACTCCTATAGACTACATTTCCCTTAAGACGGTCGTCATCCATCCATCATAGGAAACGGTCACTATTTATGACATCGGTTCAATGGGACTATTCTCGATAAAAGCACCAAAAACAAAGGCCGAGAAACCCAATCATAAAAAATTCAACAAAAATTAAAAAAAGTTTTAAAAATATCAATAATTTCGATAGAAAACAAAAATATTTACACAACCAGCTAACAACAATTCAACACAGCACACAACAGCTTAACATTCATTACACACCGAATTACAATACAAAACATACTCACAAAATCACAGGGTCACAATTTTTTCACAGGCACAACAACAAGACATGAACATAAACAACAATAAAACAACTGGCACCTAACTACTCCCACCTCACACTTAAATCAAACATTGTCCCCAGTGTTCATCAAATTCAACATAGCACAGAAGTAGGTGGTGAAACTCCCGGATCAATCGAAGTATTCAACTTCTTCATCAGGTGTCGTTGCCTCGTCCCCCATATCTGAATCGCCCCCGCTGTCCTCATCCGACTCAACATCTGAGTCATCGCGCCATGTCTCCTCATAAGTGGGGGCATCATCATCAACAGGCTCCACAAAAGCACGCCCCACTCAGCATTGAGCCCTGGCATTTTCGCCAAAGGGGTAATCTAGCTCGAGCTGCCATAGCTCATCTTTTATTGCTGGCCTCCGCCTATGCGCAACTGTAGCATCTGCATCCCGTACATGCGGGCCATATATTGATCATCCCGAGCATGTCGCTCGGCTAGTGTGAGAATTGGCCCGTGAGTGTTGTAGGGTGCCTTGGTTTTGGTGACGTCCAAAGCACGCCTATCCATCTGCGAGATGTAGTTTAGGGCCTCCTCCTCAATGTCAAGGCCCCTCAGAAATGTGGTCAGCAAACCACCAAACTCATACCTGTGCCCTTGATGCAAATGGGCTCTGTTCATGGCGGAGATGATCACCGCCCCAACATTGATCTCCAGCCCTTTCATTAGGGCATAAACCAAGCACACACAATCCCAGGTGACATCTGTCATGTGCACCCTCGGGATCAGGCAGGAACACCCTATTTTGAGCCAAATTCTGGCTTCCCTGTTCATTTGAGAGTAAGCCAGTGTCTGATGATAGCCCCTCTCCTTGTGCCTGCTCCACCGTGCTGTTGAACGGGCTCCACACAGAGTGCGTCTGATATCCGCAAAGGGTGGAGTTATGTTCAGTTGCCGGAGTACACGGGCTTCTGTGTCCCTCGCCCCCAATATGGCATTTAGGTGATGAGGCTCAAAGGTGACAACCTGCCCCCTAATCTTGATGGTGTGACTGCGGAGTGTCGGGTTCCAGTTTGTGTAAAACTCCCGAATCAAGTGGAGATTGCACTCCTTGGGCTCTTCAAAGATGAAGTTCAGCCCTGCAGCGTCAATCTAGTGTACTATTCTGGGGAATTCCTGTGCAAGTGGCTCCCTTGCAATGTGCTCCTCAGGGAAGTATTTGGTCTCCTTGTGCTTTGCATACCATTTCTTCCCTTTGTCTGTCACCCATCGGGTTCCGTATTGATGTCGTTGGCCGCGTGGAACCGCTGGTGCTGCTAGGACTGTCGTTCCCAGTCTAATCCTTTTTCTCCCGACGCCTGATGTAGATGCGCCCTTGCCTTTGTCTTGCGTGCTTGACATCGTTCCTGTCAAATCAAACAGACAGTCCCAATGTTATTCAAGTCCAAAAATTTTCTTCGATTAAGGTTGGGTTGCGTTAGGCCACCCCACACTTAATCTTTAGCCACAATGAAAACAATTCGGCAAAACAATCATTCTTTTCCAATTTTTATCAATCAACATGCCTCGTGCATTCAGATAAGTCGAGGGAATAATGACTAAGTACTACTCAGACTTCGTACAACTAATCACAATTTCACCATCGATTCCATTACATCACATAGCACTTGGCCAAAAATTTTCTCAACAACAATAACCTATGCAATTCACCAATTTCATTTTCCCGAAAATTCCCTTGTTGATTTAGCATATTCATCCATATTCACAACATCATTTACATCACCCATCATGCAAAACCCAATCATTTTCAAATTTTCAATCAAATTTAGTTTCTTCCTATTCAAATTCCAACCCTAGCTACCCATTTTGCACAAATTCAATCAAACATGTATTTATCGAGTTCATATAATCGTAACGATACTATGAACATCAATAAATAATAACTTAAATGAATTCATGCTCAATTTACACTTAGGGCAAGCTTTAGTCACCTCACATGCTCAGAGATTGAAAATTTCGGCAAAAATTGACGTTAAGTTCAAGAACATACCTTTAATTCAATGAACTTGAAGAAAAGTTGAAGAAAATTTGATCCTAGGTCTGTGTCACATTGGGGGAGGGGGGATTTTGGGGAGTTTGTCTCGGAGGGGGAGTGAGAAATGGGAAAACTAGGGTGTTTTCGGGGTTAAAAAGAAGATTTTTCGCGCGGGTCACCCGGCAACCCGGTATGACCCGTCGCGAATAACACTTCAACTTGTCACGGAGGGTAACGCGGAGCACCCCCTCTGTGACAAGGAGCCATTGCGCAGGGGTTCTAAAATTTGTAAAAATTCTGAAACACCTTCAACGTGTCACGGAGGGTAACGTGGAGGCCCTCCTCGGTGACACGGAGCCATCGCGCAGGCTCACTGTTTTGCCACTTTTTAGTTTTTTCTCACCTCGATTTTTTTTCCTTTGCGATCCTTTGCATTTTTGCTCTCTGTTCAACCTAAAAATTATCTCATAACAAGAAATTGGTTAGAATTTATAGGTTTCAAACACGAAACACAAAATCTTTTTTTTTTCTGTTTTTATTTATTTTTATTTTCTTTTTCTTTTTTTTAACTAATTCTACTAATCTATTACAACAATTTCACGGGTTGCCTCCCGTGCAGCGCCTGGTTTACTGTTGCGGCTCGACGTCATTAAAGCTCAATCATCCACTAGAGTGACGGACGTTTTCTCTCGCATAACGTGCTCACCCTAATAATGCTTACACCACTTCCCATTAACCAAGAACGTGGCACTTCCATCCTCTTGCCACAACTCCACTGCCCCGTGCGGGGTGTCCTCAATCGGTGGTTTTCCCACTGGATCTCGAGAATCAACAATCTGAACAATATCTGCTTGATCAAGCATGTTGATTGCAGAAATCTCCTCATATACGACCGGAAGCTTCGTGGCCTTGTACACGTCAAATACCTCTACCTTCTCATGCGCCCTCATGGTTAGCTGCCCTGCAGCTACATCAATCAAAGCTTTCCCGGTTGCCAAGAAAGGACGTCCCAAAATAAATGGGACTTCCGCATCCGGCTCAAAATCTAGCACAACAAAATCTACCGGGAAGATAAGGGAGCCCATTTGCACCAGCACGTCCTCCACAATGCCATCTGGTCTGGCCAAAGAACGATCCGCTAACTGCAAGATCATTGTAGTTGGTCTAGGACTGCCTAGCCCCAAGTTCTTGAATACCGATGTCGGCATCAAGTCAATGATCGCTCCCAAATCGCATAGTGCACGAGCTCGGATACTTTGCCTAATTGTGTTTTGAATTGTAAAGCTCCCAGGGTCCTTGAGCTTTGTCGGCAACCTGTTCTGTATTCGGGAAGTGCACTCCTCTGTAAGCGCCACCGTAGCACACTCTGTCAATCTGCTTTTGCTTGCCACGATGTCCTTGATATATTTTGCATACTTCGGCACTCCCTGCAAAACATCAACAAGAGGTAAATTAATATGTACCTATTTAAGATCCTCCATAAACTTTTTGAAACACGCTTCCTCCTTGTGTTTCTTTAATCTTTGAGGGAACGGGGGTGGTGGTCTTTTTGGTTCAGCTTCCTTCTTCTTCCCCCTCTCATCATCGTGTTCCCTTTCTTTCTCCACTACTCCTGACTGCTGAGGTGGTCTTTCTGGTTCCACCTCCTTAAGTTGTAAACCACTCCGTGTGGTCACTACATTTACTTGCTTGGGATTCGGGTTAGTGTCACTCGGTAGTCCTCCTCTTGGCCTGGTTTTTTAAGCTCCAGCTAGTTGCCCAAACTGGTACTCCAACTCCTTTGTAAACTGATTGTTCTTTACATCTGCCACCAACTTCATATAGTCAGCCTGCAATCGAGCTTGGTTAGCTATCATTGTTTTAAACATTTCCTCAATGCTGGGTGGTGGTGGTGGAGGAGGTGCATTGTTACTTCTGTATTAAGTCTGATAGTTCTGCTACTCTCCTTGATTTCTCTATGCACCCTGATTCAAACTCTGCCCTTGATGGTTGTTACTACCCCAGGAAAAATTCGGATGATTCCTCCAATTAGAGTTGTAGTTGTTGCCATACTGTTGGTGATTATTTCTCTGTACATTACCAACAAAGTTCACTGAATCTGGATTTGTACCACAACACTCAGCTGAGTGTTCACTACTACCGCATACTTCACACCAAATCTACTGCACTACATTAACTGGGGCTTGAGATTGATTTAAGCTCATGTTGCTAAAGTGGGTGTTGAGTTGATTCTATAATGCAACTATTTGTGCAACGATAGATGTAAAACCATCCACTTCTAAAACTCCTGCCGCTTTCCTTGTTCCTCCTCTAGAAGAGTCCTCATTCCACTCTGGATTTCCCTCCCAAATACGATTTAACAAAGTATACAACTCCTCATAAGTCTTTTCTAATGCTTGTCCCCCAGCTGCTGAGTCTAGAAAATGTTTTGTGTGGGGTTCCAAACCCTCTAAGAAAGTATGCACCAGCACATCATTGGATTGGTGATGGTGAGGACAATCCCCTAACATGGATTTGAATCTTTCCCAAGCTTAATACAGGTTCTCCCCCTCTCTTTGTTTAAAACTTAGAATCCGACTTCTAAGTCTTGTTGTTTTCCTGGATGGAAAGAACCGTATCAAGAATTTTCTTGTAAGATCATCACAAGTGGTGATGGAATTAGGTGGGTCAGCTTTCAACCACCTATTTGCTTCTCCCAATAGTGAAAATGGGAACAATGTAAGCCTTACGTAATCAGATGATACTCCAGCGGGGATGTAAGTGTCACTTATCTCCAAAAAGTTTTGGAGATATTGTTGTGGATCCTCGTGAGGGAGACATGTGAATTGCCCGTTGGTGTGCATTACTTGCACCATATTCTGTTTCAGCTCAAATCTCCCTCCTGGCTCGGGTCTGCAAATGCTTGATGTAACATTGTTAGCATGTGGGATTGCCACTTCGCGAACCGGCCTAGCTGCCATTTCGTTGGGCACTAACACTGCCCTTACAAGTGGTGGATTCTGTTGTTGCTCCAGGATTGTTTGTCTAAGCAACTGCAGCTTTCGCTCTAGAGCTTCTCTCCTTTGATGATGAAACTATCTTTCCGGCTCTAAGTATGAATCCACCAGCTCCTTGTATCTTGTCAGTGTTCAACAGAATTCAATATCAGCAAAAGACAGGCTAAGATCAAGTTGTCAGCACAATATAGAAATCGTAGACTAACACTTAAGAAAACAATTTTACTAATTGCCAGTCCCCGGCAACGGCGCCAAAAACTTGTTCGGTCTGTTTCACAACTACACGCAAGTGCACGTGGTCAAACAAGTAGTTAAATGGCTAAAGTAAGCCAAGTATAAATCTCACAGGGACTGAACCAAGGGAATAATCGAATTAAGTGTTAATGAACTCTAATTCTAAAAATGCAGACAACAATTTAAAGAAGATTTTGAAGAGTTTGTTTCCTAATTTATACTAATCTAAAACAAAATTATAAAGGGAGTCTGAACTATAGTAATGAGCAAGCTGAGGCTAAAACGAACATGCAGGGAAGTAATTTATCGATAGAATTCAGTTAATCTTTCCTTCGGTTGCTAGTCAAGAATTATTGCCTATGGAGAGAAACTTTGGTATTCTACCCAACTTAAGAATCATGAACCTTCAACCTACATTTCTGTGATAAAAGAATTTCATGTTCTAGCCATACAAAATCGATTCCTTAATTGACTAATACGACTTTCAGATATATTTCTATTCTGAAGGTAAATCAATTCTCAATTTTCCCAAACTAAGAAGAGATCATATCCTACTAATTCACAACTTTCCAATTTCTTTCCTTTTCAGGATAAAATTGGATTTTTTAGATATACATCAACATTGGCCAAACATTAATGCAGTAAGAACAAGAATTGATAGAACAACCATGGAAGAAAAGATGAAAAACCAAAATGATCAACAATTACATTCCACTACAAATGTTCTTAACCTCAGCAAGAAGTGAATTTAGCCACTCATTTGTGGATTAAACATCATCAAATGAGTATAAATCATACAAGCAATTGAAATAAAGGAGAAAGAGTTAGAGAAGAACCCTAAGAATTTCGTCTCCTCAACTGCCTGTAACCCACGTTCTTGCTCAACTAAGTCAAAATAATTAAAAATAAACCTAAGTGTGCTATTTATACTAGTGGGAATTTTTCCCGGAATAACAACCAACGTGTCACGGAGTGCATCGCAAAGCACTGCCTCCGTGACACGGTGCAAACGCGGACCCTCACTGGAATTTTATGTTCCAGGTAAATATGGGCAACGTGCCACGGCATGTAACGCGAGGCTTGGCCAATGTGCCACGGCCCTGACGCGTACCTTCACTAGAATTTGTCCAAGTAACCCACCCGAGGTAGACTGCCTCCGCGATGACAGCGTGACACGGCTCCATCGCGGAGCCCCTTTATTTGCTGCTTTTCCTTGACCTTTTCCACTGCTCGCTTCCGAGTCCATTCCCGATTTTCACCAACATGCAACTTAGCTTCCTAAAATTACATTTTTCCTGCAAAACAATACTAATCATGTTGGTTAGTATAAATTCACATTTTAACTACAAATCACATGAGAATGTACAAATACGATAGATAAACAAGACGAAATAGAGCATTTGAGCATCACTTGGGCATATAATTCTGTCCAAGATCAACGAACTCATATTTGATGGTACCCTGATCTGAAATCAATCTTTGAGAAATATTTGGCACCTTGCAGCTGATTAAACAAGTCATCAATCCTCGGGAGGGGATATTTGGTCTTAATAGTGACTCTATTCAGCTACCGATAATTTACACACATTTGTATGGAGCCATCTTTCTTTATTACAAACAAGACCGACGCACCCCAGGGCGAAGCGCTAGGCCTCATAAAGCCTTTATCAAGAAATTCTTTCAGTTGATACTTTGACTCCTTTAGCTCAGCAGGAGCCATTGTGTTAGGACAAATAGATATGGGTTGTGTATCTGGTAGCATATAAATAGCAAAATCAATTTCCTTTTCTGGGGGAATACTAGGGAGCTCATCTGGAAACACATTCAGGAATTCACTAACCACCGAAATATACTGTAGAGTCGGAGATTCTACCAGCACATCCCGAACTCTGACAATATGAGAAATACAATCCTTTGCAATTAGCTTCCTTTCTCGGAGGTATGATTTAAACCTACCTTTAGGCGCAGTTGAAGTGCCCTTCCATTCCTGAACTACATCCCTAGGGAAATGGAATGTCACAATCTTTGTCCAGCACTCAACATTGGCATAACATGGTGCTAGAAAATCTATGCCCATAATTACATTAGAATCAATCATCTATAACTATGTCAAGTCTACAGAGGTCTAGCGGTCAACAATTTCCACTGTACAACCTCAATAAAGTCTCCTAGTGATAATGGATTCACCAACAGGTGTACACACAGGAAATGGTTGGCGAAGAAATTCTAGTACTATACAAAATTTCCCTGCTACCAGTGGAGTAACATAGGATCTAGTGGTGCCTGGATCTATCAAAGCATATACCAAGTGAGAATAACCATTTAGTGTACCTTTCATAACATCTGGTGTTGACTCAGAGTCCTATCACCCTGCTAGTGCATAAGTATGGTTTCGACAACTACCGGAACTAGATGCTCCCAATCTTCCTCTACCTCTGCCCGTTGAAGTGTGGGGCCCACGCCCTATAAAAGGTGCTGGCGAATGTGACCTTGCTGATGATCTAGTCTGCTAACCCCTATCACCCTGATCTCTAGACGAGCAGTCCCTCATCATGTGACCCTCCTGTCTAAAAGAATGGCAAGCTATGGAACCATATCTACATCTCCAAAAATGCCTCCTTCCACATGTAACACAATATAGTGGGGCTGGCCTTGTCTGATCTGAGCTTCTCTGCTATTACATGGCTAATACTCGTGAACTCTCACCTGGACCTGACTGCCCACGATGATCAGACTTGCTAATCCATTGCTGCTGAGGTGAAGGCCTACCTGAAAATTGGGGTCTGGGTCCACCTTGGGACTCTGCATGTGAATCAGCTGGTCTGGCCCTTTTGTGCTGCTCTTTATCTACCCTCTTGTCTATACGTTGTCATTGTCTGACCTCTTCCATATTCTAGGAAAAGGCCAGAATTCGTGATATATCCACGTCCTCTCGCAACATAGACTCAAAATACTCTATATCAAGTCTTGCTATGAATCGATGTACCCTAGCTGGCATAGTGGCGACAAAGGTTGGTGCATATGTAGCCAAGGAGTCAAATCTCAGTGCATACTTTCTGACAGTCATCCTACCCTACTCAAGATGTAATAACTATTACATTCTGGCCTATTGAATCTCTTGAGGAAAGTAATGATCTATGAAGGCCTCATAGAAACTAGGCCAGGTAGGTGGAGGTGCATCCCCGCCTTTGGACCTCTCCCAACTCTCGTACGACAAAACTGCGATATCTTGTAGCTAGAATACTGCTAGCTCAACTGACACTGTGGATGAGGTATGCATAACCCTAAATATCCTCTACAACTAATCTATAAAGTTTTGATGGTCCTCTCTACGATCTGTCCCCGTAAACAATGGAGGACTCAAATCAAGAAACTTACGAACCCTTGAACTTCCGGGTCCCTCAATGGGCTCGGCAACAACTGGTACCATTGGTTGATGCTGAGCAGCCATCATCTTAGCAACAATATATACTACACTCTTGACATCTTGCTCTAAGGTTGTAGGAAGAACAAGAAGAGGTGCTGGCACGTTAGTAGCCCTAGGAGGTTCCTGGTGTAGTGGTGAATGCTAGGGAGATCAAGAAGATGTCTCCCTTTCGATGCCAAGTTGGGCCTTCTCTGATTGTGGCACCCTACTAGTACCCTCTACTGCCGCTATAACCAGATCTCGACCTGCTGCAGTCTTTCTTTCATCAGGCATCTCTATAAATAAACATAATAATATGAACTTAGGGACTCAACCTTATACATCTCAGGTCTATAGCATGATTTGAGTAGAAAAATGGTAATCATACTATCATGCATCATAGCTTCCTACTTATAAAATGTGGTGCACAACACATTTATAAACAAGATACTACTAGACATGGCTTGCAAATTCCCTAGGAACGACGTTGCTCTGATACAAAGTTTGTCACGCCCCATCGTGGGAGTCTTAACTTGTACCTGATGCCACACTAGACCTTGAGCTGCATTAGCTGGACATATACACCTTTGGTGCACACAAGCAACATGTAATCAAGAAAACAATCAAGTATATCTCGTCCTAAAAAAGGCCTTGGCCGAAAAGGCCATAACATAAACAGTTGTGCAGAGATTCAGCTGACTTAATAGTTCACAATTTTAATAACATTCTATGCGGGCTGACAAGACCACCATATTATCTAAATCAAAAAAAGCAAAAGGTAGACATTTATACTAAGGACATTAAGGCCGTCAAACTTCTCAGAAAAAATAACCGAGCTAACATAGAAAACAACATACTTCTATACAATCCCATTGTCTACAAGCCGCTAAGGAGTAAATACTTGGACGGGATAGGGCACCGACCTACCCAAAAAGCACTATACAACAAAAGACAAGAAATCCTCTAAAGTATGGTAACTCTGGAAGAGAGGAGTTGACCAATGTGTTGAGCCTAAACTATTACTGAGGAGGTCCATGTACCTGTCTGACAAAACCTGCAGGCAAGAGTGTTGTGCCCCCAGGCTCAAGCATCAATATAATAATGCACCCAGTATATAAGGCAATAACAATAAGCTGGAATGAAACTGATACTAAGAACGTAATGTAAACAACTAAAAGAATAAAAGAATAACCTGAAAGATTTTATTAAATTATACAAGAACTAAACATGCAATAGTCAAACAAGAACCTAACTTGACCCTCATAAGCCTGGAAGGTAAAAACGACAAGCAATAACCTACCTAATCCCCTATAATCCCTGGTAGGTACAACTCAATTTACATATCCTTATTCGTAACACTGTAGCCCCATAGGCAAGCTGTAACTATATCTTGAGCCTTTATGGCTCCTGTAGTGGTATCTGAGCCTTCTAGGCTTTTGTAACTGCATCTTGAGTGCACAAGGCTCTACTGAGGGTCAACAATGATAATATAGGCATAAAGGAAGTCCATAAATGAGTAGTCTTCAATATAGCTCTATGGGCATAAATATGGTCTAGCTTTTATAAGCAAAGTATAGCCCCATAGGCAAGGTACGCTTGCAAATAGCCTTTCTAAGAAACTTGTAAATGGGCACTTGTACATGTATATCCTGAAGAGAAAGGCCCCAACACTAACAACTTACAAGATAGCCGAGGAAGGCATCAAACAATCTTTCAATCTATTAACAAGAAAGGTGGCTTTCTCAACGACCTACACGATGATCTTTATGTCACGTAGAATTATAAGGTCTCTAATAAAGAGATGGAATACCTAGAAGCTCACCTCCACAGCTCAATAGGCATCCATGACGCCAATTTCCTGAAGGTAAAACTGCAACTCTAATTCTTTAGCTCTATGAGCGTCAAGATACGCTAGAGGCCCGTAGGTGAGCTATGTAAATATAGGTGTTACAATCACATAGTTTCTGTGACAAAATAGTAATAATGCTGCCAATATTGACTTGAAATGCTAGAAAGCTAATCACAAACTCCTTAAGGCATCGGCAAAATAACAAACTATCAATAGCTAACTGAGCGACGACAATCTAGACGAGGAGATTTTCATATTGCTTTTAACATGTGGCAATAGCTAAACAAGACCAATCCCAATAAGGGAAGCTCACATATACAGATATATTATATATAATTCCATCAGCCAACTCAATCAAAAATCAATACGGCTTCGAGCCATATACTGGAACACAATAACCACCACGTTATACATCTCCATAGCCACCTAAAATTGTCCACAATGCAACAAACGGAAAAATTTCCAACATTGATACCCATTTCAATATACGGCATATAACCATTAAATTAATGGAGGGAGGGTTAGAAACCCTTACCATACAGTATAAAAGATTAAACAAGTCATAAAAAGCCTTATCAACAATCTTCCCCTTCGAAGAACTCACAAGAAAAGATGAAACCAATGAAACAAATATGTGTTAGTTGTTCTTCA
The DNA here is from genome assembly GCA_035772735.1 of Datura wrightii. Lineage (NCBI taxonomy): Eukaryota > Viridiplantae > Streptophyta > Magnoliopsida > Solanales > Solanaceae > Datura > Datura wrightii. The sequence goes on from JASDFA010000020.1 coordinate 90,021,951, forward strand.
TAACAACCCCGACTTTTATATTGATTTTGGGAAAGTTTGGATGGTGGAATCACCTATAGTGAACCTTGGAACCCTAGGGGAACCAGGAGGAGATGAGCTGAAGTTTTTGGAATTGTTTGGAATGAAAAAACTCAACTTCCAAGTCGTAAATATATATTGCCGCCAACATGGGGCCCACCTCCACGTGTCTGCTTGTGCAGTCTCGCAAAAATGTGAATATCTCTTAGTTCTGAAGTCGTATTGGCTAAACGTTTCATGCATTAAAAATTAGACTCATATATGTTTAGTTTGATGAATAGTAGGACCCCTAACTCTTTATATATTGGGATAAACTCTCCGATACATTTGACTCAAATTTCAAAGAATTTCTAAAAGTAACTTGCGATAACTTTTGCCGATTTTTATTTTACAACTTTCTAGACATCAAATCTTAATGTACGATCACTAAGTAATATGAACACCTCTTAACACATCCTTCTTGTGATACTAAGAACTCTTGGCTACAACTCAAAAGTATGAGTTTATCGCTTAAATTGTACGGGGTGTTACATTAAACTTGAGTGGGTATTGATGGTTTGTTCTTAAATTTGATTAATATGCATGTCTCTATTGTTTCCTCTAAGATTTAATTGAAAAATTAATGATTGCAAATATTTATTTAGCTTACTTATCTTGCTTTTGCTTGAGAAAGAGAAGTGAGATTTGGGTAAGGAATCAATAGTGAAGATTTGGAGTGTAGATGTGTGGGTTTGAGCTAGATATTGTAAAAACCCATATCTAAACTCTATTCAATGGTTGAGGCTAGAGATAGCTTAACCCTTCCTCAGGCTTTATGGTTGATTTGTGACTATAGTTTTGGGGTTTGAGAAAACCCACAGCAAATAAATCCTTGTGGTTAAAAAATAAGAGAGTGTAGCTTTATCCATTTCTATACATGCTTTAATTAAGTTTAAGACATTTTAATTATCCCTAATCTAGCTGACATCCTATTACTTGCACATCCCTAGTTCTTTCTTATTGATTGCAACAAGTGATTTACCCTTGCTTTAGATTATAACTTGGACTTAATTATTGCTTTCCTTTTTCCCCCAACATTTACTTTATGTTGTTAATACTTGATGCTAGCTAGTTTGAGTCAAGTTATAACTTTTGGATCGTCCGTTCTTAATCTCTGTGGCATTTGACCTCGACAGCTATTGGGAAATTGTTTTGACAATGACTGCAACCACCTCTTTTAAAAGGGAGAGGTGTATTGAATGTTATTAATGTGGTATTCATTTCTTCCATAGTACTCTACTCAGTTTTATGTCCTTCAGTTCTTCTCATGTCTTAGTATGCATGCATGTTTTATGAATTTAGTTCAGTCTATGTATCTCATTTTGGAGTTGGTCACTCCATCACTATTCAATCTATAACATTCAATATTAGGATTGCAACTCTTTTCCTACCTTTTTAGCTCTATCAGTCTCATTTAAGGATGAATTTTTTCAACAGGAAGATAATGTAGTACCCCAAAAATTCCTTAGATCAATCTCTAGACCTGTAATAGAAACTAGTCGGAAAATTAAAACTTTCCCTCAGTACAGACTACACCACGATCTGTGGTATGGAGGTACGGTGCATGTTAAGTAGCCGTGGTATGGGATTCATTTGTTTAGGCCTATTTTAGTGACCACGAGTGATAGTACGACTTGTGATGAGATAGTACAGGTCGTGGTATCCATCTGTGGGATAAAGTTAAGAGAGTAACCAATTTGGCTTTAGGAGGTACAAGTGGATGTCACAACTCATATAATCATGGTACGACTCGTCCTAACTATCCTGAGAAGAGATACAGAGAGTGTTCAAGTAGACTCTAATGACCTTGAGGGGTCACCATGAGTCATGGTATTACTTGTGGTACTGGACTGACAGATTTTCCTATATGATTTTTAACGGTATTCTTGTAACTTCATAAGTTTTTAACTCCTAATCTAGGTTGTTTGGAATTGTTTAAGTGGGATATTTACTTTTACTTAGCCTAAACTCCTATTTTTATCTCCAAACACCATATTGAAACTCAAACTCTCAAGGATTCTTAAGGAATCTAGGGTTAATCTTCTCTCATTCTCCTAGGTCTCAAGTCAGTAAAGAAAACTGTAAATCCAGGTATATGTGATCATTAATGGGGGATTTCTTTCACCCTCATGCCCAAACAAAAGCTCAATTTCATGAATTCAATTCTCACATGTTTCCAATTATGATTTTTCATGAATTTATAGGGTTAGACCCTTTTGATGCAAACACTTTATAATCTTTTATGAAATTAATTCTCTCATGATTTTATATGTGTTTTATGATTATGATTACATGGATTTCTATGAAAAGAACTCATGATTCTCTATTCTCAAGTTATCATAATTTATTCAAGTATGTATGAATGAATCTCATTAATTTCAATCTAATGTATCATGGCTAAATTTTCAGCAAAGTTTTCATGGCTAGTTCACGCATGTTATGAAATTTATGAATTTACATGATTTTAAACTAGACCATGAAAAACATCCATGTTTCAACTATGATTATGAGAACTACATATATTTTGGCAGTAGTATTTAACACCAAGTAGGCCGGGGTTCAGCGCACTCATATCTCAAAACTACATTCCGTCGTAGGATAAGGGGTCCTTGCCAGTTAAGATTGTCTCCCTTGCCCTTTGATAAGGGGTCCTTGCTAGTTGAGAGTGTCTCCTTTATGCTAATAGGCTCATGAGTGATATCACACCTTCATGGTTCTTACCCTTGAAAAGGTATGGACATTCTCCCAACCAGGGTTATAGGTCCGGCTCCATAAGGCTCACTTGGAGTATGTTGGTTAAAGAATCTCTCACTGTTCCATACATGTTCCACGTTTCTTCATATTCATGTTTTATGAATGCCATGACTTATAGTATTTTTGGTCCATTGATCAGTTTGTGATTTTCACTTATGATTTCAAGCATGTTAAACTTTATGACATTGTTTTGAAAATCTTGTATTATTATACTTCAGTTTATAATGAAAAGCTCATATTTTATGACTATATCACAATCATGATTTTTACCACATTGTCCTTACTTTATCGTTCTACTTATTTTCCATAATCAATGCATTCAAAGTACAGATCACATATTTTTTTGCTATATCATCTCATGATATAGGTTCGGGTGTTCAGCCTCATCCTAGCTGCTAGATTCACTCTAGCTCAAGATTCAGCATCAGGTCTTGGTGAGTTCTCTTCATCCAAGCATGGTAGTGTTGGTTTATGTCTTCTCTTTAGTCCTTTTAGAATCAAACCTTGTAGATCTAGTTGGAGGTATGTCCCTTCATCTCATCTTATGTTTAAAGGCTTTTTAGACTATGATACAAAGATGCTCAGCAGTTTGACTTATTAACTTAGTTGTACGTTTTACGATATCTTAGACTTTTCTCGCTAATGTTATGTCTCTTGATAATCTACTTAGTTGTATACTTATGTGTCACGACCCAAGTCTACACCCTGGCCGAGACACAGTACTTGGTGCCACCACCCAAGCTAACCTATAGTCTATCATTACACTGATAAATTGAGTAAACATAACCGGAAGCTTTAAAAATACAATCATTAAGGAAATATTGATTTAGCAAGAGTCAATATAACAAAAGAAACAATACTGCATAACTGTGTCTGAAAGCCAACTACTAACTGATGAGTTGCTGGACAAGCCCCCAGCTAACTCTAAAATCTGTCCACTTAGGAACTAACTGAAAACAAATATTATCATCCTCAAAAGATGAGGACTCACCAAACACTGCTGCTGGTATCGTCTGAGGGAACTACTGATGATGCTAGGACTGAGAACCTGCGCTTGTATCATAATATGATACAACATAGAAATATGCGTTAGTACTTCAAATGTACTGAGTAAGTGATAGATACAATAAGCATGAAATAATAAGTAATATATTGTAATAACATGAAATGAACAACTGATATACTATCAACTAGTAAAACTGAACTATAACTGATATGGTCAATAATGACCCTGGTTGATGGTCACAACATGTCCTAGAGCTGAGATACTGAGCTGAGCTAAATTGATCTGAACTGAACTGAGACTGTACTGACAAGTGGGAGAGTCTATAACTGACATATAATCACGCGAGCTAGACATGGAGTTTAGTGTATATGCCCCATCGATAGGACCCAACATACCTTGCCAGGGTATAAAGGCATGAACTGGGTGAGGCCACTGTCTGGGCCCATTTAGGCTATATAACCTACGGTGGCAACATAGTTTTGGGAAACCTGAGTGCGCTGGAACCCCAGTCCGCTTGGTTCTAAGTCCTACTTCCATTGGATAGTCCTAGTCTAACTACTAAGCTGATAGCTCGAAGTTGGGACCCAGGACTAAGTCAGGCATACTTATTTGGAAGTACCTTGAGAATCTTATCAAACTGGATAACTATAACTGGCATTCTTAGACTGGCTAGAGTTGCGTATCTGGAAGCGTCGTAACTGTCTAAAGGACAAACTAAAACTGATAACTGGGAGGCAGTACTGACACCTCAAGAATTGACTATAGTCAAATTGATCAGCTAACATTACTAAAAGATACTGAAGATACTGACATTTTGACTGAGACTGAACTAGTATGCAACTCACTGAGAATTCATGCAATAGTAATAACATAGAATTTCCAATACTAACAGAGTCAAGCAACATTAATGTCTAATCAATTGTGCAAGACCCAAATTACTACATTCAAAGAACTAGAGCAAAAATCATTTTACAGGAAAAAAGTATCAACACGATCACTAAGTAGTGGAAATATAGAAACAAATAATATGAACAACATTCCACATGAATTAATCAAAATCTGACTGAAAATTTACTCTAGTCCAAAATCTCAGGGCTAGAACTGATAAGAGATTATGGAAGGATTTTGGGACACAAAAGAAGAATGATTCCCATGTTGAATTCCCATATACCTAGTGTAGAATCCTTGTGAGAATCCTGAAGAAATATGAAGTACTGTGGAAGCCCTAGTTTATCTCTAAGATGCCTGATAGGAATTTCTTTGCTTTTGAGATCGTGAGATGAGTGGAATGAGAGAGGTTAAGTCTATTACCCCTTTTATTCTCTTCAAAACATGCCCAAAACAATGTAATTTAGAGCCTAGGAGTTTATGAAATTATAGAAAAGCCCTTAAAATTTCCGTAGGAAAATCACACTGTTAGTCCCAACGAGGGACTGGATGAGTCGTTACTTAAGGGATGATTTGTTACGTGTCCCATCGTCAACACTTGGAGACCTCATCCTTCCAATCACCACAAGAAACACCATGACTTATGGTGTACCTAACCACTCTTGGTGGCAATCCATGATAAATACTACTGAAAATACAACATGCAACACAAACTCCTGACCACGGCCAACTCCACGAGTCGTGGAGTCACTTCATGACTCATGGATGCCTCTCATGGTATCTCCGGGGAGTCCACCTTGAACCCTTCACCATGACTCACTTGACGAGTCGTTGCCCTGACCATGACTCGTTGCCTCTCTCATGGTCACCTCCTGACCACAAGTTCCTGCTAATCCTCCCCTCACTTCATGCGTCACACCACTACTCGTGGAGTACTTCACGGGTCAATGGACGACCCGTCCTATGACCTGGTGCAAAATTTCCTATTTTCTCCATTTGAACCCTTGGGTATGATTTTAAGGGCTTTCGGGTTAATATAATATCTCCCCTTTGGGAACATTCATCCTCCAATGTGAATCAACATACTGAAAAGTTGCGGAAAACAACTGCCATATCAGATACTGAAAATCTAAAGCTGAAAACTGATGGAGTGACTGACTCCGGACTGAATTAAATGACTGAACTGAATTTATGAACCTCACGTACAACTTATGACATGAAAGAAACTGAGGCTCATGAGATGAACATGAAACTGAATAGAGTACTAGGAAGGAATTTAATACTTGATGTTGAAGCTGAACGGGAAGGGAATAAATGGGGATATTTTGCCATCATGTCTGCTTCTGCCTCTTAAGTGGCTCCCTCAACTAGTTGGTTCCTCCACAAGACTTTCACTGAAGCGATTTCCTTGTTCCTCAGGTTACGAACCTTATGGTCAAGGATTTGGACTGGGACTTCTTCGTAAGAGAGTCTATCCTTCACTCCCACACTTTCGAATGGCACAACTAAGCTCGAATAACCAATTCACTTCTTCAATAGTGACACATGGAAGACTGGGTGCGCAGATGCTAACTCTGAAGGTAATTCTAACTCATAGGCCACACTGTCAGTTCTCCTCAAAATCCTGTACGGTCCTACATACCTCATACTGAGTTTCCCTTTCTTTCCAAACCTCATCACCCCCTTCATGGGTGAAATTTTTAGGTAAACCCAATCATCTACAGCAAATTCTAACTCTCTCCTCCTCACATCGATATATGATTTCTGTTGGCTTTGACCTGTTTTCAACCTTTCTCTGATGAGTTGCACTTTCTGCATAGCTTCATGAACTGAGTCTGGTCCTATCAAGGTAGCTTTGCCAACTTCAAACCACCCTATAGGAGGCCTATACCTCCTACCATATAATGCCTCAAACGGGGCCATCTGAATACTAGAGTACTACTTGTTGTTGTATGCAAACTCGATGAGAGGTTAGTGATCATCCCAACTGCCCTTGACGTCGATGACACAAGCTCTCAGCATATCTTCTAAGGTCTAAATAGTTTTCTCAGCATATCTATTTGTCTAAGGATGAAAAGCTCTACTGAGCTTGACCTGAGTACCGAGTCCTTTCTGAAATGACTTCCAAAAATGCAATGTGAACTGGGTACCTCTATCTAACTCCTGGATGTATAGCCTAGCACAATCCACAATTGAGCCTGTAGTTTTAACTGGGAGGAAATGTGCTGACTTGGTCATCCGATCTACTATCACCCAAATTGAATCATACTGCCGATGAGTACGAGGTAGACCTTTGATGAATTCCATATTCACTTCTTCCCACTTTCACATGGGTATGTTGATATCTTGAGTCATGCTCCCAGGCCTTGGTTGTTCAACCTTAACCTGCTGAAAGTTCGGGCACTTAGCCACAAATTCTGCGATATCTCTCTTCATGCCATTCCACCAGTAGATTTTTCATAGGTCAAGGTACATCTTAGTGGAACCTGGATGGATAGAATATCTGGAGTTGTGTGCTTCTACTAGTATTTGTTGTCTCAAGTCACCTACATCCAGTACATATAGTCTGCCCTGGTAAATGAAGCACACCATCTCCCTTTTTGGAGAAAGCCTCCACTTCTTTTCTTAGAACTACTTCCTTCATCTTAAGCAGTATGGGATCTTCATCCTGCTTTGACTTAACTTCAACAACTAACAAGGAATCTGACCCACTTTGCATTACTACTCCATCCTCAGCTGAATCAACCAACTACACTCCCAACCGAGCTAACCTGTGAATATCTTTTGCTAGTTCTTTTTTGCCCTCTTCAATATGAGCAACGCTCCCATGGACATCCTACTAGGGCATCAGCCACCACTATGGCCTTTCCCCGATGGTATAGCACACTCTTGTCATAATCCTTCAGTAACTCCAACCACCTTTTCTGATGAAGGTTTAAATCCTTCTAATTGAAGATGTACTGAAGGCTCTTTGATCGGTGAGAAGATCTATGTGAACCCCATAAAGGTAATGCCTCCATATCTTTAGAGCAAACACCACTACCGCCAATTCAAGATCATGAGTCGGATAATTCTTCTCATGAACTTTGAGCTATCTGGAGGCATAAGCTATCACCTTATCCCGCTGCATCAGAACATAACTGAGGCCTACTCTGGAAGAATAACAGTAGACTACAAACCCATATATTCCTTTTAATAAGGTCAAAACTAGAGTTGTAGTGAGTCAAGTCTTCAACTCTTGAAAACTCTTCTCACATGCATCTAACCATTGAAACTTCACCTTTTTATGAGTTAGTTTAGTCAGGGGAGACACAATAGAGGAAAATACTTCTACAAACCATTGGTAATAACCGGCTAAACCTAGGAAACTTTTGATATCATTTGGGAAAGTAGGTCTCGGCCAGTCTTTCACCGCCGCTATCTTTTGATGATCTACTTGAATACCCTCACCTAGGACCACATGACCGAGGAAAGCCATCGACTTTATCCAGAATTCACATTTGCTAAACTTAGCGAATAACTGGTGGTCTTTGAGAGTCTGCAACACTATCCATAGATGGTTAGCGTGGTCTTCCTCATTTCTGGAGTATACTAGAATGCCGTCTAAGAACACAATGATAAACATGTCCAGATACTATTTGAATACCCTATTCATCAGGTCCATGAAAGTTGTTGGGGCATTAGTTAGTCCAAAGGATATAACCACAAATTCATAGTGATCATACCTAGTTCTGATGGTTGTTTTTGGTATGTCACATTCCCTGACCCTAAGTTGATGATACCCCGACCTGAGATCTACCTAGGAAAAACAACTAGCTCCCTGAAGCTGATCGAACAGGTTATCAATCCTAGGTAGGGGATACCTATTCTTAACTATAACATTATCCAGTTAAGGATAGTCGATACACATTCTGAGGGCACCGTCCTTTCGCACGAACAACACTAGAGTACCCCATGGAGAGATGTTGGGCCTGATGAAACCCTTATCAAGGAGGTCTTTTAGTTGTTCCTTCAACTCCTTAAGCTTAGCTAGACTCATTCTATAACGAGGAATAGCAATGGGTGGAGTGTTTGGAAGAAGGTCTATGCTAAAGTCTATGTCTTGCTGCTCCGGAGGAACTCCAGGAAGATCTTCGGGAAACACGTCAAGGAATTCGCTAAAAATTTGAACTGACTGAATCATTGGGGTCTCGAAGCTAGAATCTTTGATCCGAACTAGGTGATAGATGCACCCTTTAAAAATTAGATTCCTTTCCTTGAGGTAGGAAATAAAACGACCCTTAGGCGTTGAGCTACTACCATCCGCTCTAGAACTAGCTCATTTGGAAACTAAAATCTGACAACTCTAGTTGTGTAGTTGACTGATGCTTAACTGGAGTGTAACCAATCCATGCCAAGAATGAGGTTGAAATCGACCATGTCTAGCTCTACTAGATCAGCTGGAATTACCTTGCTCAATACTAAGACTAGGCAATTTCTATACACCCGACTGACTCTAACTAATTCACCAACTAGGGTAGAGACTGAGAATCGTTCTGAGAGGACTTTTGGACTGATCTCAAACTGAACAGCTACATAGGGAGTCATGAATCATAGTGTGGCTCCTAGATCTAGTAGGGCATACACATCTCGATGAAAGAGACGTAACATACCCATGACAACGTCAGGTGAGCTCTTCTGATCCTGACGAGGGGAAAAAGTATAAAAGCCTTTTTGGAACTTATTGCCATCCGTACCTAAAGTGTTACCCTGCTGAGATGGATAGCCTGTTGGGGTTGCTAAAGTGGTAGCCTGTGATTTCCCCCATCCTGCTGACGGACACTCCTTTAGCCAGTGACCTAACTGTCCACATCCAAAGCAACCCTCTTTGCCTAGGAGGCATTCACCTAGATGGTTCTTGCCACATCTAGGGAAAGCTTGGTAGAGGTTGCTAGCATTGTGACTCTGGGACTGAGAGCCAGATGCTCCACCCTTCCGATCTTTGCGGGATTGAAAAGAAGGGGCGTTGACTGATGGGGGTGCTGGAGTCCTCTATTGCTACTGCTATGGGCGGCTACTACCGCCATACCTCTGGTGGCCATAAACAAATTGACCCGTTCTAGCCTGCTTGTTCTCCCACTCCATATCCTTCAACTTTTCTACCTCAATCTGCTAGGCATGAACGATGAGGCTGGAGAGGTTGATGTTGTTTATGAGCATCGCGGTCTTGCACTCCTTAAGTACCAGGTTTGATACCTCATAGAAAAATTTAAGCATGTGAGCCCTTGGCTCATCTACCATTTCTGGAGCATACCTTGACAACCGAGTGAACTCCAATGCATACTCCTCCTCGGTCCTGTTACCCTTGTTTAAGTTTATGAACTCAGCGACCTTAGCCCCCCTCAACTCTTGAGGGAAAATCAGGCTAGAGATGTTTTGGTGAACTCTTCCCACCCTACTGGTTCTGCTCCTGCTAGTCTCCCTTCCTTCCACAGCTCGTACCAAATCTGAGCCACCCCTTTCAACTGCTAGGCAGCCAAATCAACACTCTACACGGAACTAACACCCATATTCTTGGTGATATTTCGCACCTCATCTACAAACTCCTGTGGGTCCTCTCCCACCTTATATCCATGAAAAGTTAGAGGGTTCATTTGGGTGAAGTCCCAAACCCAAGCAGTTGTTGCGAACTCATTTGTATTCACCAGAACCACCTGCTAATTCACTTGGTTAGTCACTGTCTTAGCCAATAGTTGGATTGCTGCTTGGAATTCTGCTGAGGACACTTAGTCGTCCTAAGAGGCTGTTGGAGCTGGTGGGGCAGGTCGGTTGGTGTTGCCAACCCTTCTTCTGTTTCCTCATTTTGGAGGCATAGTTTCACTAAAATGAATAGAGCACGAGTTAGGAGGACATTTCTAGATTTAGAATTCAACACACCATAAAGAGTATGAACAAAAGGGAGTTATCCTAATAATTTCTTGTAGCCTCCCCATCAAAAGTGTGGCGCACTTCACACCCATGAAAATGACTGCACTTTACACGGCTTTCAGACATCCTAGGATACTTTAAACCTAGGACTCTGATACCAAGTTCATCATGATCTGAGTCCACACCCTGGTCGAGACACGATACTTGGCGTCACAAGTGACCCCAAGCTAACACATGGTCTATCATTACACAGGTCAATTGAGTAAACATAAGTGGAAGCTTTAAAAATACAATCATTTAGGAAATACTGATTTGACAAGAGTCAATATAACAAAAGAAACAATACTGCATAACTGCATCTGATAGCCAACTACACTGATGAGTTGCTGGGCTAACTCTAAAATCTGTGCACATAGGAACTAACTGAAAACAAATATCGTCCTCAGAAGATGAGGACTCACCAAACACTACAATCGATGTCATCTAACGGAACTACTGATGATGTTGGGACTAAGAACCTACGCCTGTATCATAATACGATACAACATAGAAAGTATGCGTCAGTACTTCAAATGTACTAAGTGAGAGATGCAATAAGCATGAAAGAATAAGTATTGAACTATAATAACACGAAATTACCAACTGAAATACTGTCAACTGGTAAAACTGAACTATAACTGATATGGTCAATATGACACTGGCTGATGGTCATAACATGTCCTGGAACTGAGACACCGAGCTGAGCTAAACTGATCTAAACTAAATTGAGATATATTGACAAGTGGGAGAGTCTATAACCGACATATAACAACGTGAGCTAAAGGTGGAGTTCGATGTATATGCCCCATCGACAGGACCCAATATACTTTGCCAGGGTATAAAGGCATAAATTGTTAGGTCACTGTCTAGGCCCATTTGGGCTTTACGGCCACAACGTAGTTCTGGGACCTGGGTGCGCTAGAATCTCGATCCGCTCGATGCTAAGTCTTACTCCTACTGGATAGTCCTAGTCTAACTACTATGCTGATAGCTCGAAGCTGGGGCCCAAGACTAATTCAGGGATACTTATTTGGAAGTACCTTGAGAGTCTTATCGGACCGAATAACTATAAAAGATATTGTAAGACTGGCCAGAGATGCTTATTTAGAAGCATTATAACTGTCTAAAGAACAAACTGAAACTGATGACTAGGAGGCATTACTGACACCTCGAGAACTGACTATAGTCAAACTGATTAGCTGACGTTACTGAAAGATACTGAAGATACTAACATTTTGACTGAGACTTAACTATATGCAACTGACTGAGAATTGATGAAATAGTAATAACATAGAATTTCCAACACTAACATAGTCAAGCAACATTAATGTCTGATCAACTATTAAAGACCCAAATTACTGCATTCAAGAACTGTGGCAAAAATCATTTTACAAGAAACAAGTATCGACACAGCAAGCCCCGCCAGCACCAGAAGGTCCTTTGCCCGAGCAGGTCTCTCATACCGACTTTAGGGAAGCTTTTCAGTTGTTGGCTCAGGTCTTGACCTCTTAGGTCAATCAGCAGGCAGTGGCTCATGTTCCCCGGAATGGGAATGCAGCGACGGCTTGAGTTAAGGATTTTCTCAGGATGATTCCCCTTGAGTTTTCTTGGGTTGAGAATGGATGAGTACCCACATGAGTTTATGGAAGAGATTCAGAAGATCACCTAGATTATGGGGTAACGGGAGAAGAGAGCACAAACTTAGCCTCCTATCAGCTTAAGGGGCTGCTTATATTTGGAACCGTCAGTGGAGGGACGGTAGAGTAGTGGGAGTAGTTCCTGTGAGCTGGGAGGAGTTCACGACATACTTCTTTTAGATAGATTCTTCCTTAGGAAGTTTAGAGAGGAGTTCATCAATTTGAGGCAAAATGATATGATTATCTAAGAGTCTGCTTTGGAGTTCACCCGACTGTCCAAATATACACCGGAGATGGTGGCAGATTAGAGAGCTTGCATGAACAGGTTTGTGTATGGGATGTTAGATTCACTAGTCAAGGAATGTAGGACCTTAATGTTGAACAGTAATCTTGGTTTCTCCCAATTGAAGATATGCACCCAACAGATTGAGGTGGATCAGATGAGGGAAAAGGAGAGGGAGGCCAAGAGGGCTAGCATAGGTAGATTTGGATTTTCCCACTAGATGTTCAGTGAAGAACATCATTAGTAGTCCCACCAGAGGTCATCGGCCCTAACATTGTCATTAGCCAGTGTCCCATCTAGACTGCGGGGTGATTGGAGGAGCAGGGCATCAGGTTTGAGGGGACAAAAGGATACACCGATAGACCACACTTTTCCATTCTACAAAAAATATGGTAAGAACCACATAGGAGAGTGCTTAGTAAAATCAGATTTTTGCTTCGAGTGTAAGAAACTCGAGTACATGCGCATGGATTATCCTTTGGTTGGATAGGGCGATAGCAGAGGTCGTGCCTAGAATATTAGTTCAGCAGCAACTCTAGCAACACGTCCTTCTCAGAAGGGAGCACCCACTAGTGCAGGTGGTGGAAAACGTCAGAATAGGTTTTATGCCCTCTCATCATGTCTGGAGTAGGAGGTCTCTCCAGATGTAATCACTAGTAAGTTACGAGTATTTCATCTTGAAGTGTATGCATTGTTAAATCCCAGGGCTACTTAATCTTTTTTGACTCCTTATGTTTCTCTTAGTTTTAGAGTTAGTCCTGAAATCCTATCAGAGCCCTTCTCAGTCTCTACTCCAGTCGATGACTCAGTTATAGCTCGACGGGTATATAGAAATTGCCCTATCACATTTCTTCATAAAGTCACCTCAGCCGGTCTAGTAGAGTTATACATGAATGATTTTGATGTTATCTTTTGTATGGATTGGTTGCATTCATGTTATGCCTTAGTGAATTATATAACCTATACGGTGGAGTTTTGTTTCCCGGGTGAGCCAGTCCTAGAATGGAAGGGTAGTTTAGTCATGCTTATAGGTCTCTTTGTTTCATGCCTCAAAGCCAGGAGGATGATTTCAAAGGAGTGTGTTTACCACCTAGTTCAGGTTAAGGATGCTACATTCGAGACCCCGATTCTTCAGTTTGTCCATGTTATGTGTGAGTATTTGGAGGTTTTCCTATATGATCTGCCAGGAGTCCCTCCCAAGTGGGAGATTGAATTTGGTATTGACCTTCTTCTCGATACGCAACCTATATCTATTCCTCCATACATAATGGCTCCATCTAAGATGAACTAGTTTAAGGAGCAGTTGAAGGATCTTCTAGATAAGGGATTCATTAGTGTCCTTTATCATCTAGGTAAGGCAATGTAGTGGTGGATGCCCTTAGTAGGCTATCCATGGAGAGTATTTCCCATGTAAAAGATAGGAAGAAAGAGTTGGTGAAGGATGTGCATCAACTTGCATGACTAGGAGTTTGCCTTGTTGATTAGATGGATAGTGGTGTCATTATTCAAAATGGTTCAAAAGGGACTCGGCACTCAGGTCAAGCTTAGCATAGCTTTTCACCCATAGACAGATGGCCAGGTTGAGCGGACCATTAAAAATCTCAAGGATATGATGAGAGCATGTGTGATTGACATCAAAGGTAGTTGGGATGATCATTTACCTCTTATCAAGTTTGCCTAAAACAACAACTATATCTCAATATTCAGATGGCTCTATTTGAGGCTTTTTATAGGTGGAGATGTAAATCACCTATTGGTTGGTTTGAGGTAGGTGAGGCTACATTGATAGGGTCAGATTTGGTTCATGAGGCTATGGAGAAAGTTTAGCTTATAAGGGAAAGGATGGAAATAGTTTTGTGTCATCAAAAGTCCTATGCTGATATGTGGAGGAGAGAATTGGAGTTTGAACTTGATAATTGGGTGTTTTTGAAAGTGTCTCCCATGAAGGGAGTGATAAGGTTCGGAAACAAAGGGAAGCTTGGTCCCCGATATGTTGGTCCCTACAGGATTGTGAAACATGTTGGAAAGGTGGTCTATGAGTTAGAGCTACCAGAGGAGTTGGCTTCAGTATATCTAATTTTCAATGTATCATTGTTAAAGAAGTGTGTTGGTGATCCGACCATGGATGTCCCGGTAGAGAGCGTAGGTGTGAAGGATAACCTCAACTATGAGGAGGTACTAGTTGAGATCCTTGATCTTCAGGTTCGAAAGTTGAGGAACAAAGAAGTAGCTTCGGTGAAAGTCTTGTGGAGGAATCATCTTGTTGAAGAAGCTACGTGGGAAGCCGAAGCAGATATGATCACTAGATACCCGCACTTATTCCCTTTCGACCCAGTTCCAACATGAGGTATCAGTTTCCTCCTTAGTACTCTATTTAGTTTCATATTTAACTCATGTCTCTCAATCCTTTTCATGTCAGTACATGCATGTGTGGTTCATGAATTCAGTTCAGTTATGTATATCAGTCTGGAGTCAGTCACTCCATTAGTTTTCAGCTTCAGATGTTCAATATTTGAGATTTTAGTTTCCTTCCCCAGTTTCTTAGTATGTTCAGTCTACATTCAAGGATGAATATTCTCAAGGGGGAGATATTGTAATGCCCCAAAGGTTCCTAAGACTAGATGAGAGGATTGGAAATGAGTTCAGCAGAAAATCTACATTTTCGCCTCAGTACGACTCAACCTACAGTTTATAGGTTGGTAGTACCGGTCGTAGGAAGACCCGTGAACCAGGTTAGAGATTTTTATTTCCCAAACCACGAGTCCCCACAATGAGTTGTAATATGTGGGTTCGATCTGTGATCAGGAATCGTAGCAAGTCTTCGGAGTTATCCAATTATCAATGGTACTGATAATGGTATGACTCATAAGATGGTGTTACGGATCATAGTAAGATTTGTGGAAATATTCAAATGGTTGGATGTTTTGGACTTGGTTAGTATGGGAGGATACCATAAGTCTTAAGAGGATTGTACAACTTGTGATACGATTCGTGATAACTGGCAGATCAGTTTTTTCTGCGAATTCATTAAGGGTATTTTTGTGAATCTTAAGCTCCTAAGCCCTAAACTACATCGTTTTAAGCCTTGAAAGCAGTGTATTAGGGGAGTTTAACCTATCCTAATTTATTCAACTCCAATGCATGCACGTTTAGATGGTTTCATTAAAGATCAATCTTAGAAATCCTCCAATTCTCCTCAAAATCTCTTGGGCTTTCCATGTCAAGATAAGAATCAGTTTACCAGGTATGTAGCGTTATGAATGAGAGTTTTCTTTTACTTTCATGTGCAAATTTCTCCTCAAGTTCATGAATTCAAGTGTATGATCCTATTTGGGATTTATCGCAACTGTCTATGAAATTCTCTACAATTTATTAATGGCCCTTCATTATTCAAAACATATTTTAAGATCTATGGCATATTTTATACCTATTTTGATTAGTTCATGATTTCAAATTTTAGAAAAATTATGTCCAACTATGCAAGCTTCATGATAAATCAAGTTTATGATTCTATTATGATGTTGATTCTCATATGCCCTAATTTATGATTTATGATTATGATATGATTTCCTACTAGTACTCTTCATGAATTTATGAATATCAAGTATGGTGATCTCCTCAAGCATGTATGTTCTTCATGATTAGTGAGTTTATGATTTTGGCCAACTCATGGGCCCTTATTTCATGGCAAATCATGTATTTCAAGTATGATAATGTATGTTATGATTTAACTAGCCATGAACTTCATGTATGACTTTACGATTATTATACGAGCCTTCATGTGCATGTTTTTGGGAGCCGTATCTAGCATCGACTAGGCCTAGCGTTCAGGTAAACTCCGTAGTCTCAGAACTACGCACCAACATAGGTTTATATTCATGGACTCTAGGTGTATCCCTATTAGTGCCATCACGCCAATTACGTCCCTTATCTGGCAAGCTTGGGACGGCTCTGCCCACTTGAGCGGGAAAGTTGGGGCATCATATAAGCTTTATCATGATGGAGCTGGTTAAGACAAGTCCTCCCATTGTTCCTTATGTTTTATGCATGATCATGATCATGATACTTTGTCTCAAGTTATGGTTTTTACAAGGTTTCTCTTATGATTACGATTATGACTAGTTTATGAGTGGTTTTGAAAACCTTGAGCCCTCATGTTTAAGTCATGATTGTCACTTCATGTTTGAAATGCCCTACTCTTATGAACTTTTATGTATCTTATTAGTCTATTTTTATTTACCTTGTATACTCAGCACATTCAAAGTACTGACCATATACTCTACGTTGTATCGTTTCATGATACAGGTCCGAGTGATCAGACTCAGTCGCACCATTAGTATTGCTTCCATATCAGTCTTTCTAGCTAGTGTTGGTGAATCCTCATCTTCCGAGGACACTCGGTTTAGTTTGTTATTTTGTTATTTCAGTTACAGACTTTTGACGAGCTAGTTGGGGATGTTGTTCGATAAGCTCATCAGCTATGTTAGAGGCTTTTCAAACAATTTGTAGAAACTCAGCTTGTCAGTGTTAACTCAGTTTATGATTATTACGTGTGTAGACTTCCACTTATTCATGTTCAGTTTATCAGTTTTTGCTACATTATATTCTTTAGCCGCTATGTTCATGCCATGGGTCAATTTGGAGCCATTCGTGGTTCCAGAACCTGTATCTCGGTCCGGGGTCTCAGCTCGGGCCATGACAATGAGGGGGCATCCATGCCCATATTAAGCACTTCCCGAGGCTTCTTCAATAGGATTCACCATTTTGCCATCAGCCTCAATCAATTTTTTGGTAAGTAGGGCTATGTTGGTGGCCATGGCTGCCATCATCTGATCACAATCCTAGTTCTCCTTCATAAAGTGAGATAATGAAGGATTACCCACATTCATGGTTGTATTTTTAAATTTGATCCAAAATAATAGCAATTCGATTAAAGGTCTTGTCCATGAAGCATCCTCCAGTAGCATTATTTGCAATAGACTGTGTCAACATGTCTAGACCTGTGTAGAACTTCTCAAGAAAAATACACTCAGGGAATCTGTGGTTGGTTTCCTGAAGTATAAATTGCTTCAACCTTTCCCAATCTTCAAACAATTGCTCCCTAGGGAGCTGCTGGAAGTAGAAGATCTTGTCCCGCTGCTCCACCTTCTTTCTATGCAGGAACCACTTTTAGAGGAAGACATTCACAAGCTCTTTCCATGTATGGATTGAATTCATAGGTAGCCTGTGCAACCACTCTCTAACTTCCCGGGCCAATAAGTATTTGAATACTCTAAGGTAATGAACAGTCCTTCGTTATGGGGAAATAAGTCTAGAACACCGTCTTTTCTCCTAGATTGCACGTCGAAAAGTCTTTATTGAATGATAGTTAAACTTGGGTTTGAGGGATGGTATGTGTGCAGTGAAATGTGAGATACTGGTTAACAGGAGGTCGCTCTAACACGGGGGATACCGCTACAGTGAGACCGTTATGACGGTCAGAGGTCCGCCATAGCGTGTTCGCCATAGAGGAGTTGTGACAAAGACAATAGACTATAGGGGGCAGTGAGTCAGTTTTAAGTGGGAATTTGGGGTTTTAAACCACTATATCAAGACACGAAGAATTGAAAGGTTAGGGCGATTTTTCAGAGACACAGTGATTTTCTTCTTCCCAAGGTAATTCTTTGGCCAATTCCTTTCCCCATAGAATTTCTTAATACCCTAGAATCAAAGTGTGGCCCTTGATGGCAGATTCTTACCTAAGAACCGTAGAATTGTGAAAATTAGGGGTAAATAAGTGAGAAGGAGTGGGTATTAGTTCCTAGGCCTAAAAGTGAGTAATGATCACTTTCTAGGGGACTGTGAATGCATATATACAATTGAGGGATAGTTTGAGACCCGCAATTTGATAAAGTTTAGACCATTAGCCCTAGTAACTTCTTAGGAAGGGTTTAAGGAGTGGAAACTCAATGATTTAGGTAGGAATAATCGATATGAGGATGGAATGTGAAAAATTAGTTAGTGGGTAACATTTGAGGCTGTTATGATGGGTTATTGGGGGTGGGGTTAACTTCTCAATACCCTTATTTGAAGAGTAAATAATAAAGTACTATGTGATTGTTGCATAGTTTGAGCGTACCAAGGCTTTAAGAAAAGGCAAGGCTTCTGTGGAGTAACTTATTTCTCTTACCCTGTGATCGAGGTAAGTTATGGTCTATAAGGAGTTAGACTTTATATAATAATATGTATATGTGTGAAGTGATAGCATGCTTAGTTGGTATTCAGACATAATTTATTGTTGATGTCATGACGTGTTAAATATGATTATAAAATAAACTTGAGATGATGGTTGTCGATGAAGTTGTTGTGAAATTTGAATGCCTTGAGGCATATTTGTGTGCCTTCAATTTTTCATGTAAGTGGTTGAACATTCGTAAATATAACACCAAGATGATAAAAGCAACTTGGTGCCTCTAGAAAGTCATACTAAATGACTGAGCAATAATATATATAACATGAGAAGGGAAGTGGATAACATGCTTTATCCTGAGATGAGTGGCTCGTGCCTGAGGGGAGCATCCAGGAAAGCAATTATGATTGAGTGGCTCATGTCTGAGGGGATCATCCGGACAAGAAGATGAGTGGAAGAGAGTACGACGCCGGTACAATACATGAATTTCTAGAGTTCCCTATAGATCATGACTAGAATGGCAGAAATAAGACCCTCTGGCATGTGTGCACAACGATACGTATGAGTGAGTGTGTAGTAATGTGACAGAGGCATATTCCAGGCACATTACAAAGTGAAGTCAGTAAAGGTGAATCGATCGATAAGGTTCATATGTTTATATTCCGTGTAACAATGTGTTGAATTGATTGTTGAAAAGTCATGTGTCCATGTTGATGAATTGATTATTGGATTCATATGTCAATATTCAATGAATAAATTGATTAACTGATTATTGAGGATTCAGGCATATATTTCATGTGATAAGATGATGAATTGATTCGTTGATTGTCATGTATGTGTAATTTTTGAGTTGATGAACTAAATGGGAAAATTGCTAAGTGTGGAACCAAGGTTAACAGTTTGATCAAGCTACTGCCTCGGCAATACCGCTACAACGACACTCTTATCGCTGTGATGAGACTATTGTCATGGCCCCATCCCTGCTGCAGAGAGGCCTAATTCAGTGAGCAGTCCAACTTAGACCTTACTCTGAAAAATGTTAGAAATAGGGTTGAGAAATGAGTAATTACTTTTGTGAATGTATGTTGCTATTTTACTATAAATTCATTATTATCTAAAGTCGGTCGATGATGCCTACTAGTACATTATGTTATACTGAAGCTACTCCTACTATACTTTTATGAGTGTAGACTGTGACCTAGGAAGCTCTTCACGACCTCATCTTTAAAGAAAAATCAAGATACTAGAAGGTGAACGGATCCTGCCGTGCTGTCATGATTCTGCCAAAGAAGATATCTTTTGTTCATACATGGACTTGTTTATTTTCTTAAATTGTTCCTTTTAGACTATGTTAGGAAGATGTCCTCAAGTACAATGACTTTCAGTTTTTGAGGGTGTAATAGATAGATTTTGTGATTATTTTCTTTTAATTATTCAAGGTTTCCACTATTGTCCTTAGAATGCTTATTTCTTTGTATGACTGGTGCAAATGAGTAGTTATTTGGGACATATTAGTTCGCCCACCAAGGGATTTGTGTGAGTGTCAATCACAGCCACTTGGGACGTGTTAAAGATGGTATTATAGCCCCAAGTTCGTTGATCTCATTATACGAGGACAAGTCCAGTAGAGTCTCGCGGATCAGTGCAGAGAGGTTGATAACATCCAAACTACACTCCTCTTTTACGAAAGAGCGTAAATGGTCATTGTATATAAAAAAATATCCCAACAGATGTCGGGGTCGATCCCACAGAGAATTGAGTCAATAATTCAAGAGTTATAAACTAATTAAAACTAGAATGCATAGTTGTTCAACATTTGAAAAGTAAATTTGGGGGAAATTAAGGGGAAATAACTATCTAATTCTAAACCAAGACTAATTGGAGGGGAATTCCAATTGAAGCAATCACAAGTGATATAGCTAGGGGCATTCTATAGATGAGATCTCGACTAAATCAGAAATTTATTCAATGCCTTAGACTCATACTTAGCATACATAGTTGTGGATAATTCACATTCTCTTGATTTTCAACCATAAGAATGTTTATGCCTTGGGTTCTTTCAAACCCCAAAACCATTTAAGTAATCAACCATGCAAACTTAAGGAAGGACTAGATATTTCTAGTCATGACCTTTAATGGAGTGAAAATATGGGTTTTAACTATCTCTAGCTTAATCCCACATACAAACACTCCAACTCCTCACTATTATCTTCTCACCCAATTCTCACCTTTTTCTCTTAAGCAAAAGCAAGAAAAATAAAACATAATTCATGTTTGCAAACCATTAATTTTTAGCAATTTAATCTTGGGAGAAGATAGTAGATCTATACTTGCAATAAGAATATAAGAACAATTTATCAAAATCCAATCAAATTAACAAACCCACCATGAATATACCTTTATGTAGCAAATTAGTTAAGCATATTTAAAGATAGAGAGAGGATACAAAGAGGATTCCCCTCATATTCATCACATTAGCTTCACAAATTTGCTTCACAAGATCTTATAACAATGGTGGAATGCCCATAATTTGGGTTAAAGAAAAAGAAGAAGAAAAGTTCTACCTAACTCTACAATTCTATGGTGAAAAGATTCTACCCCAAAAAGTCTATGAAAAAGATGAAGTCTAGATGAATGAATTGTTGAATGGATGAATGATGTACCATGAATGTTATGTAAATATATGTACTTTCTTGTGTAGAACTTTTCCCAAATGCCCTTGAGGATTTTAGATGCTTTGGAGACCTTTTTAGCCTTCATTAGATGGCCTCACCTGCGAAGAACCAGCATTTAGCCAGTGCAAATCCGCAGATCACCGAACCATAGCCAGTGGAAAAAAATGGCTGGCAGGGAGAACGGATGGCTCAACCAGCGTTTGCTCGGCGTCTCGCCGATGGCATTCCACCAAACGCCGATGAGTAGCCGGTCTAGAGCAGTTGCTCAGGCATTTTGCCTACATTTTGCCCTTCCGGATCCACGTTTAGCCGATTCAAAGCATGTCCTTACACCTCTTTTAGAGCTCAAATCCTCCATTATCTTTGGCCCCTCTCTTTCATATGCTAACTCACCAAATTTCATCTCAAACTCCATATATTTTGCTCGATTTCAAGCTTTCTCTACTCACGTGAAGTACCTATAAAGAATCAAAAAGAAAGAGCATAAAATCCACATAAATAACTCGAAAACCAAGCAAAAGCTCATGCTTAGGAGATTAATGAGTTGGTAAATTCCCAACTCATCAAACCAAAAAACTTGAACCATTGCTTGTCCTCAACTAATGCAATTCTTTACAGTTGAGCAATTGAACAACATGCTATATATATATATATATGTATATATATATAAGTTTTTGCATCAAGGACCAATCAAGACATTCTTTCAGAAGAGGATATTTCTAAATCTTAGAGCACTACGGTAGTTAGACAAAAAATCATCAATTCTCAAGACAACCCAAACATTATACACAATTCAAGAAAAAGAAAAGACTCAAACCATATTGCACAAGCTTCAATAGGTGACCACAATCATTAAACATATCTTTCATGCATTCCTTCCATTAAAACAAGGGGCATAGTTCATAAACAAATTCAAAAAGCATCTCAAAGTCATTAACAATTCACATTCAAAGTTTGCCTTAAAGTTCGCTACCCATTTGCCTTAACCTTACCTATCTTTTTTAAAATAATTTTAAGCATGTACCCCAAGGAAATTATGTCACTCACAAAAAGAGAGAATCCCACACACATTATTTTAGCATTTCACACACAAAGGGATTATAAGATAAGACAAATGCGCTTACTCACACAAAGAAATTTAAGTGCATAAAAGTTAACCCATAGGCTTTCCCTTCATGTATCTCGCCACTAATGTAGTGTTGCTACACTCAAAATCAATTAGGACTTGTGGGTCATAATGAAGTCTAGGGGTAAGGGTAGGATAATTATTTAGCTTTAGTGACTAAAGCTTCCCTAATGCCTTCACAAATGCTTGTAACATCCCATCCTCTTATTGAGATCACTCCACCGTATTTCTCCTTGTTCATTATCTTCATCATTTGTGTAACACAAGTCATCCTTATAACACCTATGAGTTTCACATTTAGCCTTATATATGCAAGAGATAGCACCTTTATACTATTCTTTCTCTTTTGATGATTCGAGGTCTTTCAACCCATCGATTCACTCATTTCATCACAATTTTGGTGCTACCTCACATTAAAGCTATCATTTCCCCCCTACTCTTGCAAAGCCCTAAACTTAGGCTTTTGCCTCATTTCACATTCATTTCCTTATCGCTCCACATTTCATGGGCTTCAAGCTCCATTTTTCATTCTTTCATCACTAGCAACTAGGGAGGACGGGTGCCGAAGAGAAGGACTAAAAATGGTCATTAGGCTTGTAATGTTGTTTACAAAGAAAGGGTACAAGGCTCAAACTTTGGCTATCAAAAATTAATGTTCAAGGAAGTCATTTTTGGTGAAATGACTAACAAAAGAGGGCCTAAGACCATGTTCTAACTACAGACCCATGTATCATTTTGCCTTGAATCACACTTGGGGTAAGTTCTAGACAATCATGCATACGCAAGAATTAAACTGAAAGACTCACCACACAAGGCATCACAATCCAAGGAGTTCACACACTTTTTGTCACATTTAAGAGAATGACTTTCGACAAGCCAGTTAAGAATCAAAAAGCCAAGCAAAGAATGTACAATCCTTGACAAGAGAGTGCTTATTTTCAAATTTTGATACCCCTATTTTCTTTTCAAAACTCATGCACAATGCCAAGCAAGAAATGTTGGTGGTACCTCATCAAGAAAGTGCACAAAAGACTCTACAAGAATCTAGAATTTACATTTTTCCTTAAGAAAGTCACCTCTCAATCTATCATAGAAAAGTGCCAATCTGGTTCGACAATAAAAAGAAAAGACAAAGAAACTTTTCCTTAGGAAAAAACCGTAGTATAAAGAAAATTCTTGGATTTTATTCAAAGACTACTATCTAAAAAGGCGATATTACTAACAAGTAATGACGATTTACCCTTGAGATTGACATCAGCCAATCTATCATAGGGACATATCGTGCATCAGATAATAAGTGGGTTACTCAAACTTCACCCCCTAACAAAAATAATACATTTCCCTCGATGCCTAAGGTTAAAGAAAATGATGTTCTTGATTCTAATTCATGTTTCTACTACTGTTAGGGATTCTATGGTTGTGGATAAGGTTTTCGTGTTTTTTTGGTGGATTTTATGGGTTGTGATATGTGGGTAGACTTGGTGATCTTATACATGTTAGACTTTGATGTTATCCTGGGAATGAGCTGATTGTCTCCTTACCATGCCATTCTGGATTGCCATGTGAAGACAATCACCATAGCAATGCCAGGGTTGTCTAGGTTGGAATGGAAAAGGAATTGTGGCCTTCTCCTAAGAAGCTTATCTTCTATATTCGCGCCCGAAAATTGATAGGGCGAGGGTGTTCAACTTATCTAGCCCACATTCGAGATACCAGTTTAGTGGGTCCCTCCATAGAGTCGGTACCAATTTTTTGGGAGTTTTTAGATGTGTTTCCTGCAGATTTGCTAGGCATGCCGCCTGACTACAACATTGACTTTTGCATTGACCTAAAGCCAGGGACCCGGCCTATTTCCATACCTTCATACAGGATGGCAAAAGTTTAGTTGAGGGAACTTAAGGAGCAGTTGAAAGAGTTTCTTAGTACGGGTTTATAAGGCCGAGTGTCTCTCTATGGAGTTCTCCTATGTTGTTTGTGAAAAAAGAAAGACGATACCATGCGCATGTGCATTGATTACCGTCAACTAAATAAGGTAACCGTTTGGAGAAAATACCCTCTTCCCCGAGTAGATAACTTTTTTGATCAGTTATAGGGTGCAGCAGTGTTCTCAAAGATTGATTTGAGATGAGACTATCACCAGTTGAAAATTTGTACTGAGGAAATTCTGGAGACAACTTTTTAGACTAGGTATGAGCATTATGAGTTTCTGTCATATCATTTTGACTCACAAATGCTCCAGAAGCGTTCATGTGCCTAATGAATGATATCTTCAAATATTATTTGGATTCCTTTGTAATTGTTTTAATTGATGATATTTTGGTTTATTCCAAGATTAAGAAGGAACATGAGAATCACTTGAGGATTGTGTTGGGGCTGCTGATGAGAAGAAACTTTATGCAAAGTTCACTAAAGTTGAAGTTTGGATGGCATTGGTATCATTTCTGGGGCATGTAGTATCCAAGGAATGGATTAAGGTAGATCCATGGAAGGAGGAGGCGGTCTGAAATAGGCTAGGCTCAATATGGTGACAGACGTTTGGAGATTTATGGGGCTAGACAGTTATTATCGCCAGTTCATGAAGGGTTTTGCGCCCATTGCCTCTCGGTTGACAAGGCTGACCCATAAGGATGTACCATTCCAGTGGTCAGTAGATTGTGAAGAGAGCTTCCAAAAGCTAAAAACCTTGCTAACCACAACACCTATTCTAGCATTACCGATAGGAGTTAAAGATTTTGTGGTTTATTCTGATGCCTCACGGTCTGGATTGGGTGTTGTGTTAATGTAAGAAGGATAGGTCACTTCATATGCTTCGAGATAGCTAAAAGTGCATGAGAATAACTACCCTACCCATGACTTGGAATTGGCAATGGTGGTATTCATCTTAAAAGTCTGGAGGCATTACTTGTCTGGGGCTCATTCTGAGGTATTTATAGACCATCGCAATTTGCAATATGTGATCTCCCAGAAGTATCTCAACCTGAGAAAATGAAGAAAGATGAAGCTACTTAAGGATTATGATGTCACCATTCTATATCATCCATGGAAGGCGAATGTGGTGTTGTTGTCTTGAGCCGAAAAGGAGTGAGCATGGGTAGTTTGTCTTGTTTGGAAGCTACTCGGCTCCTGATGGCTAGAGAAGTTCATAAATTGAGTGAGACTCATGTTGGTAGAGTCAAGAGGGATATTAGCTAGTGTGGAAGCTAGATTGTCGCTGCTAGAGGAAGTGAAATCTACGTAGTTTGAGGATACAAGGCTGAGTAAGATTCATGACCAGGTTTTATGAGGAGAGGCGAAGGAGGCAACAATAGATAATGAAGGGAGTTTGAGGATAAAGGGACATGTATGTGGTTCCCGGGTCGGTGAGCTGATCAAAACTATCTTATCAAAATCTCACAACTCGAGGTACTCTACCCATGCTGGAGTTACCAAGATGTATTATGACCTGAAGTGATACTATTGGTGGAGTGATAATGTCCAAATCCACTCCTCAAAGGGAGACAGTGTACACGGTCACATGAAATATAATTTACCCAACTAAGAGTTAGGGTCAAATCCATAGAGAGTTGGAATAGGTCAACCAAAAGTCGTAGAGCAAATCAATTTGGCATGCATCATTGTTTATATTATAAAAGGGGGAAATTAGGGGAAAACAAGTAAGCTATAGAATTCTAATGTCAAATTAAAGAAAAAACAAGTTGATTGTTGCAAGAAATGAGAATGAAATAGGGATGTTCTTTTCATAAGGGCGTCAATTGGATTTGGGCTAACTAACTAGTCTCAAATATCGATTACAACATGAATAGCAGTGGTAAAGGCTACATCCAGTGATTCTCAACCACTTAGGTGAATTTTCCTTGGGCTTTCTCAAATCCCAAGATCAATAATATCAATCAACCACCAAAACCTTGAGGAAGAGTTAAACTATTTCTAGCTTCAGCCCTTTAATAGGTGAAGGAAATGGGTTTTAACTATCTCTAGCTCAACCCCACATATTCATGGCCCAAATCCTCTCTAATGTTTCTTCACCCATATCTTACTCCTCTCTCTCAAGAAAAAGCAAGACAAGAAAAGTAATATAATATTTGCAATCATTAGTTATAGCATTCAAACTTAGACGAAACACTAGATTCATGCATTGCAATTAAATTTAATACTAAATCAACAACAAACAATCCATTCTAAACCCGAATCATGCACACACCCCTAGCAATTAAAATAGCTACTCATAGATGAAGCTAAAGAAGAAATACCCATGGGTGATTCACTAACATTCTGTTATACCCCAGAAGCTCAAAGATCGGACCCGAGAGTTGAAATGGGAAAATTTTGGAATTCATGTTGCAGGCATAGGATGAGTCGTCAAGTGACTTGCGGGCAGGCCTAGAGTAAAGGAAGGATCAAGGTCCCCACGAGGGAGATCACAACTCGTGGCCAGTCCCCACGAGCCGTCATGTCACTCGTGGGGTGAGGTTGGGGTTAAGCTAAAAGAAGCTCTAGTGTACATAATGGATGGGACCCCATGAGTCATGGCCTGTCCCAACGACTCGTGAGGTGGGTTGTGAGAAAGCTTATAGACTTTTAAGGGAGGATGAGGCAGTGTACTTGACGGGCAACATGACAAGTCATTACCTATCTTGACGAGTTGTCAGGTCACCCGTTAGGGTCACCCAACAGTTATTTTCTGTGAATTAGTAAGGGCCTTATTGTAATTTCCTTAACTCTTAAGGCCTAAACTATGTCATTTTAAGGTCGGAATAGGGTCTTTAAGGTGGGTTAAGTCCCTAATGCATATCCATTCCCATGCAAGAGCTTTTAGAGAGGTTTTAGGGAGATTCAAGGTCTTCTCCTCCAAGTTTCCATTAATTTCTTTGTGAGTTTTCAAGGAACTTCGAAATCAGTCCATCCCTAGGTATGTAAGGTTTCAGAATAGGTGAAATCCTTCTCACCCATGCCTAAATTTTGATTTAAATCATGAATTCTCCTATTCAAGTTTTATGGGGTTTTGCCCAAGTGCATGAAAATGTGATTTCTCCTTATGGGTATGACTTAATTGAGTTTTAATTATTGAATTATGAATGATGGGAAGGTTTTATATTATTTTCTTTAAATCATGTTTCAATCTTTTTAAAACGAAAATGCCCATTTGATGAAGGTTCATGGAACTTATGATTTACAATGAATATGCAATATTTTGAATTTATTAATGACGGAAAAGCATGAATTCAAGTTACCCATGTTTATGAGCATATTTTGAAAGAATTGAATATGATGAAGTATTGGACAATGCCCACATGTTGAAGAATGATTTATGATTTATGAAGCGAATTACATGATTTATCGATTTATGATGTTGGACGATGAAAAGGGCCTATGATTCTTGGCTAAGCATATTTTAAAGGGGATCAATGATGATAAATGTTATATTTTAGCCAATAAATCTTAATGCATGATGTTATTGATTTACGTATGAGCTTATATGCATGTTTTTAGGAGCCATGTCTAGCTCCGAGCAGCCCGGTGTTCAAAGGACTACGTCGGTGTCTCATAACCATGTGCCACCATGGCTTTCTAAATGATTTGATGCATTGATAATGATCCCCTCAAATGTGATATCACACCTAATGAACAACCCTCGCCTGGCAAGCTAGGGTCGGCTCTACCCACTTAAGCAAGATAGTGGGGCATCATGAAAGGCGCTACCATGATGGTGTCGGTTATGACGAGTCCTCCCACTGTTCCGCATGTTTTATGCATTGTTATATTTATGTTATTGGATAAATTTATGTTTTGATAATGCTTACTTATGATTATGATTATGAACGCTTTATGAATGATTTGAAAGCCTTGAGCCTTATGTTTTCTTATGGAGTTTATGATATATGCATGATGTCCTTCTCCTATGTTTACTTATGAGTTTTATTTTACTTTTACATGACTGTTTTACTTACCTTGCATACTCGATACATTCCACGTACTGAACGCATACCTTCTATGTTGTATTGTTTCATGATACAAGGTCCGGACCTCAAGCTCATCCTCATCCTTAGTCCATCTCAGCTTACGTTCTCAGCTTATTGGTGAGTCCTCATGTTCCGAGGGCTGTTTGATAGACTCTTATGTTATCTTATGTTTCATTATTGTTCAGGTTAGTTAGGGATGTTGTCCCATCAACCCATCGTATTTAGTAGAGGCTTTCAGACAATGTTTAGTATTCATCTTATGGGTACGCTTAGTATTTTTTGGTGTTATGCTATTCTTACATTTCCGCTATGTTTTATGCTAAGTATTCAGCTTTATTTAATGAGATTAGATGTATGCATGTGCCATGGGTCGACTTGGGATCTCTCGGGGTCCCTTGTCCCGTGTCTACAATCCGACTGTACGTTCGGGTCGTGACACATTCAACATATTTGAAAAGAAGTTTAAGCTCATGATTCTGCAACAATGGTGGTTTTAGCACAAGAATAGCAAAGAAGAAGAAGAACAACAATATACTTTTCTACTCCTCTCTACTTCTATCTATAATTCTTCTTAGCTAAGATGTGATGAACATGTTATCACAAGTATGAGTACATTTAGGGTAAGTCTGCATATTCTCCTTTTGTATAGCTTTTCTCAAATTCCCTTGGAAGCTTCATATTGAATTTGTGCCAAAGTTTGACAATTTTACCCAATTAGCATTCTGGTTTCTTGTGTGGCACCTGCATTTCACAGGTGCCCATCCGTGGTTCGCATGTCTCACGCAGGTCATGGACAGAACTGCTGGATTCCATCTATGATTGCACTTGCATTTCACAAGTGTCCTTGAACTCAGGATTGGTGCTTTTCTGTGTTGCGCAGGTGCCAATGTGTGGAATCTAGGTCCTTGCTTCCAGCAGACTCATTCTTTGTTCAATTCCTTTGCTTTTCTTGTCTTGTTCCAATACCTGCGAAATCAAAGAGAAAAGGCATAAAACCTTTCTAATTGATGTGAAAATCATGGAAAATCTCATTCTTAAGAGTTAATTGAGTTTGTAAATTACCGACACATCAAACCCCTAAACTTGAATCATTGTTTGTCCTCAATGAAGGCATTCTCTCAGAACTAAGAATTGAATTGAGCATTTTCATTAGAACAGTTGCACAAGGGACTTCTAAAGTTTAAGAAAATCCCAGGAATCGCATACTGACTCAAGAAAAATAAAAGACTCAAAACATGATTAACAAATTCAATTGGTAACCACAAGCATTTGGCATATCTCATTTTCATTCTTTCAATTCAAAATTAGTGAATATTTGCAACCAAAGCACTCACAATAAGAATCTCTAGTCATTGACAATTAACATTCTAGGTTTGCCCTAAAGCTCACTGGTCAATTTGTCTCATTCACACCTCTTAATTGAAAGCACAATTGTAGCATGTACGCTATGGAAGTGATGTCACTCACATAAAGAGACTTATATTCAAGCAATTCACACATAGGGATTATAGAATAAAGAAAAAATGCTCACTCTCTCAAAGACATTCAAGTGCATAAACAATTGTTACGCCCCGAGTCTATATCCTGGACAAGAGACTGTACTTGGAATCACAAGGAACCCCAAGTCAACCCATGGTATATCATAACACTGGCAGTCTGAGTAAAATCATAGCGGAAGCATTAAGATAATAAAACCATTTATCAAGAAGGATTAAATCATAAAGTTGTAATACATAGGAATAAAACTGAAATTCTGAATTTTTGTCTATGTCTGTGTATGAAAGAGATCTATATGATGAATTGCTGGGACAAGCCCCCAACTAACTCTAAGTCTAATTGAAAGAAATATAACTAAAAAGAAATAATCATCATCCTCGAAAAATGAGGTCTCGCCACTGGTGCAGCTGAAAACTCCTAGACTAGATCTGCTAATAGTGCGGAGACTGAGAACTTGCAGTTGTATCATAACACGATACAACATAAAAGATATGCTTCAATACTTTTAATGTTCTAAGTAAGTAGGAGAAACCATAACTTGGAGGATAAAATAATTGAACTTAAAGACATGCAATGACAAACTGAATGTTGAAACTGAACAAACTGAAATATACTGAGATGGTCAAAATGACCCTGTCTAATGATCAAAGATATGCCCTAAACCTGAGATACTGATTTGGCATACTGTGCTGAACTAATCTAAATTGAGTAATCTAAAACTGTTCTGAGCTGAGCTAATCTTAGACTGAACTGAACTGAGCTAACTTGAGATTGAATTAAACTAAACTAAGCTAATCTGAGACTGAACTGACTAGTGAGAGAGTCTATAACTGACATATAACCACGTGAGCTAGACGTGGAGTCCGATATATACACCCCATAAGTGGGAGCCAATATACCTTGCCAGGGTATAAAGGCATGAACTGGGTGATCACAAGTCTGGGGCCATGAGGCTAATGAAATCAACCTACGATGGCAACGTAGTTCTAGGAACCTGGGTGCGCTGGAACCCAGGTCCGCTCGGTGCCAAGTCCTACACCCACTGGATAATCATAGACTGACTACTAAGTTGATAGCTCGAAACTGGGCCCAAGACTAAGTCAGGAATACCTATCTGAAAGTACCCTAAGAGTCTTAATGGACCGGATTCTATAACTTGGGTTCTAAGACTGGTTAGAGCTGCTTATCTGGAAGTGTCGTAACCATCTAAAGAACAAACTGTAATCTGAAGCTGGGGTTCTAAGGCTGGTTAGAGATGCTTATCTGGAAGTTTCTGACCTCCTAAAGAACCACTAAAATCTGATACTAAGTGTAATACTGATAACTGGGAGGCACCACTGACACCTCAAGGATTAACTGTAGTCAAACTGATCAGCTGACATTTCTGAATAACACTGAGTGTAGTAATCTAACTGAGACTGGAAATATATATATATATCTGACTAAATTTCCATATACACTATCAATACATGGGTCTCAAATCTGATAGAATCAAGCTACAGGGAAACTAGTCCAACACACAAAGTTCTAAATTCTACCGAACTGAGAACTAGGGCTTAATCATTCCACTAGATACAATTCTCACAAATTTCTAGAGATAGGGAATAATAAAGCAGTTAAAAATCATATGAAATACTCCACTGGAAATCTCAAAAAATTAGTCTGACAATTTCTCCGCATTTCGAGTCCACAGAGTTGAACTGATAGAGAAAATTAGAGAAGATTTTTGGGGACACTAGGAAGAATGTTCACGCTCCAATGCACGTGGTCGTACAAGTAATATAGTGGATCTTTCAAGCCAGGTAGCGAACCCACAAGGACTGTAGCTTAGAGGTAAATATTTTTTTTACTTTAGTAGCCACAATTTCTTTATGCAAGTATATGAATAACACACCAAATTAAAAGTTGTCAAAGAGTAATATTTACTGTAACACAAATTAAAATAAGAAAATGTGATTTAAAAAATAGCACAAACAATCTAAGGCTAATGCGTAACATGCAGGCGTGTATAATTTATATTATTTTTCAGCTAACCTCTCTCTTAGCTTGATGGTCGGGAAAGAGTAGAATATGGCTCGGGTCTTTCAAACCTCTAGCCATTTACTGAATTATGAGCCTTACACTGCACATTTATGTGATGCAATAACTCATCTTCTGGAAAATCAAAATAGTTTCCCAAGATAACTGAATATGACATTGCAGGTATATTTCTATCCTGCACGCGAATCTTACCTTTAATTCACAACAAAGATAAGAACATATTCCCCTATTCCAAGTCTGCCCTAATAATTTTCCTCTCATAATTAAATTAGGATTCTAAACTTTTACCTTAATGCTGGCCAAACATTAAAGCCATGAAAATCAAGAATAGCAGAACAACCTTTCATGAAAGAAGAAAATTCAACTGAATTGATATAAAATTACACAATCCGGCAATTAGCCTCAACCTCAGAATGAGGTAATTTAGCAACTCATTTGTTGATTAAACATCTTCAAACAAGTTATAATCATACCGACAATTGAAATTTTGAAGAATAGATAAGAGAAATAACCCTAGAATTTTCCTCAGCTCAACTGCCTTCCTCCCACATTCGTGCAAAATGTCAGATCCCCTAAAATAAAAGCCTAAGTGTTCTATTTATACAAGTGGAAAATTTCCCAGAAATAAACTAGCAACGTGGCACGGATCTCAACGCGGTGAAATAGCTCCATGCCACGGAGCCATCACGAGGGCTCACTGGAATCTGAGCAAGGCTGGAATTTCCTTCAATGTGGCATGGAGGCCATCGCGGAGCTCAAGCTCTATGCCACGGAGCCATCGCTCTCCCTCACTGTTTTATGCCTTCCAGCTTTTCATAATTTTCTTCCTCCATCCATGTACTGTGGCACGTTGTTCAATGCGGACCATTCTTAGCGTGACATGGTGGGGAACTTTCAACTCTCTCTTTACGCCCTCCAAATATTAGCCTATTCCCCGTCGGAGTTTAACTTGCTCCTCCAACTGACATCTTTGTCTTCTCCACCTGCAATTAGTCACCAAACAATTATTAATCCAAGAAAAAGAAAAAAAACTTAATTTACTCAAAGTATGCATGAATACATTAATATTCTCCCTATCCAGACTCACAAAGGGTTGAAAATATGGAGTTTGGTCTTATACATATGCGCAAGATCACTACCCCACACTTATACCCTTGTCCGTCCTCGGACAAGCTTTTAGTATCCTCGACATGATTGCAACTACTTTACCATCATTATGGGACCAAAGTAACTCACATCTAGTAATGCTAAACACTTTAATCATGGAGTACCATTAACTTCATCAAGCAAGGTATTCATTCATTATTCTCATGAGCAGAATCACACAAGCCTAATGAATAACTCTTTAATTGAAAGTCTGGCCAACATGTCTTAATCATAATAGCAAAATATTAGCTTAACCAAAAGTCTCCCAGCATATGCCCTCACTGATGTACAACGGTTCTATTTCCATGGAATCAAGATAACCATACTTAAGCACATTACGCGTTGAATCGCTCACACTCCAAAGACTATTACAAGAAAATCTAATGCATCATGAATTTGCCTTTAGTGTACTACTGAACAGATCATCGCATCACTTATACGATCAAAAGGACTTTTTCCAGGTTGTAATGTCGGCTAAGGGACAGGTAGGATTATTTGGGTTGTAGTGACTCATATCCCTCTGCACTTTAGGACAACTCCACTTTTTTTTTTGCTTTTTGGCAACTTACTTCTTTTGCCATTCACTTCAACTCCTTTCACAGTGTCTTCCTAGATGTACAGAATTTGTACCCTTGAATGAACTTCATCAACAGACTATATATACACAAGTGTCTAAATATATACATCATAAAATTTATTTTTTTTCATTAGCCAGTAATTTCTAACTATTACATTACATTACATTCACTGGTTGCCTCCCGTGCAGCGCCTGATTTACCATCGCGGCACGACGCCTCGCACATTCATTCATCCGCTAAGGTGATAGACGTCTTTTTCTCGATTCACGCCCTCACCCAATAGTGCTTACTCCTCTGACCATTTACTAAGATGTGGCACTTTTATCTTATTGCCACAATTCAACCGCCTCATACGGGGTCATCCTCACAATCTCAAATGGTCCAGACCACTTAGATCTCAGTTTTCCCGGGAATAACTTTAACCTGGAGTTGAATAGCAACACCATCTGGCCAGGCTCAAATATTCTATGCACTATATGCTTGTCATGCCACCTCTTCATTTTTTTCCTTGTACTATTTAGCACTCTCATATGTGTGTCATCGAAACTCATCCAACTCACATAATTGCAGCAACCGCTTTTTTCCAGCTAACTCGGGATCCATGTTCAACTTCCGCACAGCCCAATAGGCCTGATGTTCAAGCTCTATGGGTAGATGACATGCCTTCCCGTAAATTAACCAATACGGTGAAGTCCCAATTGGCGTCTTATAAGCAGTTCCATATGCCCACAAAATATCAACTAATTTGCTTGCCCAATCCTTACGTTGAGCATTCACCATTTTCTGCAAAATCTGCTTGACTTCCCGGTTTGACACTTCTACCTGCCCGCTAGTTTGGGGATGATATGTTGTAGCCACTTTATGCCGCACCCCGTATTTAGCCAACAAATTTTGGAACCAGGCATTAACAAAGTGTGAACCTCCATCACTGATAATTGCTCGTAAAGTTCCAAATTTGGTAAAAATCTGCTTTTTGACAAATTTAGCCACCACCTTGGTATCATTCGTGGGACAAGCTGCTGCCTCAACCCATCTAGACATGTAATCTACGGCTACTAGAATATATTGATTACCAAAAAATGGTGAAAAGGGCCCAATAAAATCTATCCCCCACAGATCAAATATCTCAACTTCCAAGATGTTATGCAATGGCATCTCATGTTTCCTGTTGATTGTCCCAGTTCATTGACATTGATCACAGGACTTGACATATGCTGCTGCATCCTTTAATAATGTTGGCCAAAAGAAATCGGATTGGAGCACTTTATGAGTGGTACGCTCTCCTCCATGATGACTGCCATACGGTGATGAATGACAGTTTCTCACACCTCACCTATCTGACTCTATGGAATGCACCGTCTCATTACTTGATCTGGTCCTTGCTTTAATAAATAAGGCTCATCCCACATATAGTACCGGGACTCATGCTTCAGCTTCTTTCTTTGTTGAGCGATTGCCTCTAGTGGGTATACTCCACTTACTATCAGGTTTACTATATCTGCATACCATGGGAGTTCCGCCTCCTTCAGTGCCAAGAGTTGTTCATCAGGGAACTCTTCATGGATGCGCTCAACCTCATTCACATGTGACCTGTCCTCTAGTCGTGACAGGTGATCTGCGACTTTATTTTCATTTCCCTTCCTGTCTCGGATTTCCAAGTCAAACTGTTGCAGCAATACTATCCACCTAATTAACCTGGGCTTTGTATCTTTCTTGCCGAATAAGTACCGAATGGAAGCATGATCCGTGTGTACCACCACTTTTGTCCCAACCAGATAGGACCTGAACTTGTCAAATGCATAAACAAGTGCTAGTATCTCTTTCTTGGTGACAGTGTAGTTCACCTGCGCGGCATCTAGCGTTTTGCTTGCATAGTAGATGGAGTGAAAAATCTTTTTCTTCGTTGCCCTAATACCGTCCCAACAGCAACATCACTAGCATCACACATCAGCTCGAAGGGGTGTTCCCAGTTAGGAGCAATATGAATAGGAGCTTCCACTAGCTTCTTCTTCAGCTCCTCAAATGGTTTCACACATTTTGTTCCAAACTCAAACATCACATCTTTTTCTAATAGTCAGCACATTGGTCTGGAAATCTTTGAGAAATCTCAAATGAACCATCTATAAAAGCCAGCATGTCCTAAGAAACTGCGGACACCCCTAACCAATACTGGTGGTGGTAGCATCTCAATCACCTCAACCTTTGCGCGATCAACCTCCAAACCTCTGTGAGACACTTCATGGCCAAGAACAATGCCCTCCTTGACTAAAAAGTGAAACTTCTCCCAATTGAGCACGAGGTTTGAGTCTTCACACCTCGCCAAAACCCTGTCTAAATTTTGCAAACACACAACTAACGAGTTACCAAAAATAGAAAAATCATCCATAAATACCTCATAATAGTCTTCCACCATATCATGAAATATTGCCATCATGCATCGCTGGAAGGTGGCTGGTGCATTGCATAACCCAAAGGGCATACGCTTGAAGGCGTATGTCCCATAGGGACAGGTGAATGTGGTCTTCTCCTGATCTTCTTGGGGTATAGCTATTTGATTATAGACAGAATAACCATCTATAAAGTAATAATACTCCTGCCCTACAAGTTTATCCAACATTTGATCGATAAATGGTATGGGATAGTGATCTTTACGAGTGGTCTTATTTAGTTTCCTATAATCCATGGAAATCCTCCAAGCTGTGACTATTCGAGTGGGAATTAGCTCGTTCTTCTCATTAGTGACAACTGTTATACCCCCTTTCTTTGGGACACATTGAACTGAGCTGAGCCACTCGGTCTCTGAGATCGGACACACCACTCCTGCATCTAGCCACTTAATCACCTCTTTCCTGACTACATCTTTCACCACCGGGTTCAGCCTCCTTTGATGTTTTACAGTTGGCTTAGATCCTTCCTCCATTAATATCTTGTGCATGTAGAAAGCTAGACTGATTCCCCGGATGTCTGACATATACCATCCCGTAGCTCTTTTTCGCCTCCTCAGACCACTAACGCTTCTTGCACCTGTGAATCTGTTAGTTCTGCTGAAATAATGACCGGCAATGTGTCATCTTCTCCCAAAAATACATACTCCAGGTGTGGAGGCAATGCTTTTATCTCCAATTTAGGTGCCTCCTCTATTGATGTCTTTGGTGATGGTTCTAAGGACCACTGCAAGGGCTCAAACTCCTGCTTTTGGAAGAACATTTTTGCCTCATTCAGAGCTTGAACCATTTCATATGTTGCACCATCCCCTAACTAACCATGTACTACCAATGCTCTCTCCAAGGGATCCTTTGGGCCAATAAGCTGATGTGCGAAATCTTGGTCCACAATAGTGATGGTTGACAACTCTTCATAAAGATGGTAGCTTCATAGCCTTGTAGACATCAAATACTTCTACCTTATCATGAGCTCTCATGGTTAGCTGCCCAACAGCTACATCGATTAGAGCTCGCCCAGTTGCCAAAAAGGCACGTCCCAAAATAAATGGGACTTCCAAATCTGTCTCAAAATCAAGAATTATGAAATCCACAGGGAAAATAAGGGAGCCCACTTGTACTAGCACATCCTCCACAATTCCATATGGCCTTGCCAATGAACGATCGGCTAGCTGCAAGATTACTGTAGTGGGTCTGGGACTACCCAACCCCAACTTCTTGAATACAGATATAGGAATTAAGTTAATACTCGCTCCCAAATCACACAAACCACGAGCTCGAATGGACTGCCCAATAGTAATCTGGATAGTAAAACTTCCCGGATCTTTGAGCTTTGTAGGCAATCTATTCTGTATTCGAGATGTGCACTCTTTAGTAAGTGCAATTGTAGCATATTATGTCAGTCTTCTCTTGTTTTCCACGATATCCTTTATGTACTTTGCATACTTAGGAACTCCTTGCAAAACATCTACCAAAGGAAAATTAATATGCACCTGCTTCAACACTTCCATAAACTTCTTGAAGCATGCTTCCTCCTTATACTTTGGCAATCTCTGTGGGAAAGGGGGCTGTGGTCTTTCATTATCTGCTACCTTTCCACTCCCCCTCACATTATCATTCTCTTCAACCTGCTCTGTTGTTTCAGCTTGCTGTGGTGGCTTTTCGGGTTCAAACTCCTTCAGTTGCTTTCCACTTCTAGTGGTGAAAACATTTACCTGCTTGGGATTTGTGTCTGTATCACTTGGCAATCTGCCCTGCAGTCTAGTATTCTGCGCTCCAGCTAACTGTCCCAGCTGAATCTCTAAAGCCTTTGTAGACAACTGCTGGTTCTTCATGTCAACTGTCAATTTTACTTGGTCAGCCGCATCTGAGCTTGGTTAGCTATAATGGTCTTTAGCATGTCCTTGATGTTGCTAGACTGAGGAGGTGCATTATTCCTCTGAATTGAGGCTGGAAATTCTGATGAGCCCCTTGGTTCCTGTGTAAACCCTAATTTGAAATTTTCCCCTGATGACTATTACTACCCCAGGAAAAATTCGGATGGTTCCTCCAATTCGGGTTGTAATTGTTGTCGTACTGCTGACTGTTGCCCCTTGCGCATTGCCAATAAAATAAACTGAGTCTGGATTAGCACCACATACATCAGCTGAGTGCTCACTGCTACCATAAACTTCACACCATACCTGTTGGACTGCATTGACCAGAGCTTGTGACTGCCCCAAGCTCATGCTACTAAAATGAGTGTTGATATGATTCTGCAATGCAGCTATCTGTGCAGCAATAGCTGTGAGTCCATTTACCTCCAAGGCCCCTGTTGCATTCTTCACCACACCTCGGGTTGTGTCAGCATTCCATTCAGGATTACCTTTTGAAATACGGCTCAATAATGTATACCGCTCTTCATATGTCTTTTCCAACGCTTGCCCCCCAGCTACAGAATCTAACAGAATTTTGGTATGAGGTTCCAAGCCTTCTATAAAAGTATGCAACAACACATCATTTGACTGATGATGGCGGGGAAAATCTCTTAACATCAACTTGAACCTCTCCCAAGCCTGATAGAAGTTCTCACCATCTCTCTGCTTAAAACATAGAATCTGACTTCTAAGCCTAGCTGTCTTCCCTGACGGAAAGAACCTAATTAAGAATTTCTTTTCTAGATCATCCCATGTGGTAATAGAATTAGGCGGTTCAACCTTTAACCACGTCTTAGCTTCCCCCATAAATGAAAATGGAAACAGTGTAAGCCTCACATAATTTGATGATATTCCAGCGGGTATGTACGTGTCATTGATCTCCAAAAAATTTTGTAGATGCTGTTGTGGGTCTTCATGAGGAAGACCTGTGAATTGTCCGCTGGTATGCAATAACTGCACCATGTTCTATTTCAGCTCAAATCTACCTTCTGGCTCCGGCCTACGGATGTTGGATGTCACATTATTTGCGTGTGGGATTGCCACCTCGCGTACTGGTCTTGCTGCCATCACTTCAGGCACTAACTCTACTCGTCCAGCTAGTGGATGTTGTTGTTGTTCCAGAATTTTCCTCTATAACAACTGCAACTTCCTTTCTAGAGCTTACCTCTTTTGTAGATGAAACTGTCTCTCCGACTGCAAAAATGGATCCACCAATTCCTGATTTCTTGCCAGCGTTCAGAAAAGACTTAGTACCTGCAAGAGTAACCGCTAAGATCAAGTTGTCAATAATTTCATAAAACATTCAAAATAACACACAAAAAAAATTTAATCCACCAATTATACCAGTCCCCGGCAACGGCGCCAAAAACTTGTTCACGCCCCAATGCACGCAAGTGCACGTGGTCGTACAAGTGATATAATAGCTCATTCAATCTAGGTATCGAACCCACAAGGACTGTAGCTTAGAGGTAAAAAAACTTTTAATTTAGTAGCCACAATTTCTTTATGCAAGTATATGAATAACACACCGAATTAAAAGTTGTCAAAGAGTAATATTTACTGTAACACAAATTAAAATAAGAAAATATGATTTAACAATAGAATGAACAATCTAAGGTTAAGGTGTAACATGTAGACATGTATAATTTATATTATTTTTCTGCTAATCTCTCTCTTAGGTTGATGGTCGAGAAAGAGTAAATATGGCTCGGGTCTTTCGAACCTCTAGCCAATTACTGAATTATGAGTCTTACACTGCACATTTTTGTGATGCAATAACTCAACTTCTGGCAAATAAAAATAGTTTCCCTAGATAACCAAATATGAAGTTGCAGGTATATTTCTATCCTGCACGCGAATCTTACCTTTAATTCAAAACAAAGATAAGAACATATTCCCCTATTCCAAGTCTACCCTAATAATTTTCCTCTCAAAATCAAAATTCTAATTTTTACCTTAATGCTGGCGAAACATTAAAGCCATGAAAATCAAGAATAGCAGAATAATCTTTCATGAAAGAAGAGAATTCAGCTGAATTGATATAAAATTACACAATCCTGCAATTAGCCTCAACCTCAAAATGAGGTAATTTAGCCACTCATTTGTTGATTAAACATCTTCAAACAAGTTATAATCATACCAACAATTGAAATTTTGAAGAAGAGAGAAGAGAAATAACCCTTGAATTTTCCTCAGCTAAACTTCCTTCCTCCCACGTTCGTGCAAAATGTCAGATCCCCTAAAATAAAAGCCTAAGTGTTATATTTATACAAGTGGAAAATTTTCCAGAAATAAACTAGCAATGTGGCACGGAGCTCAACGCGGTGAAATAGCTTCGTGCCACGGAGCCATCGCGAGGGCTCACTGGAATCTGGGCAAGGCTAGAATTTCCTTCAACGTGGCACGGAGGCCATCGTGGAGCTCAAGATCCGTCCCACGGAGCCATCGCGCTCCCTCACTGTTTTGCGCCTTCCAACTTGTCATAATTTTCTTCCTCCACCCATTTACTGTGGCACGTTGTTCAACGCAGACCATCCTTAGCGTGACACTGTGGGGAACTTTATACTCTCTCTTTACGCCTTCCAAATATTAGCCTATTCCCCCTCGGAGTTTAACTTGCTCCTCCAACTGACATCTCTATCTTCTCCACCTGCAATTAGTCACCACACAATTATTCATCTGAAAAAAAAGAAAAACGACCTTAATTTACTCAAAGCATGCATGAATACATCAATATTCTCCCTATCCAGACTCACAAAGGGTTGAAAATATGGAGTTTGGTCATATACATATGCCCAAGATCAAAGAACTACTCCCTTTTTGAATTCCCACATACTGGCTTAGAAATCCCTGAAGAATAGAGCTTGAATTTCTTTAACTGATGAGGAGCCCTAGATTCTGCTTGAGAAAAGTGACCTGGGTTCTACGATTGATTTTTGAAAGTGTACATGGGGAATGAGGGGCAAAACCATTCAATCCCTCTAATATTCTCTGAAGTTATGCTTAAAACAATGTAGTTTAGGGATTAAATAGGTAGAAAATTACAAAAATATCCCTGGAATAAAAATCTAAAACTGACCGACAGGGACCTAAAGGGTCACTCAATGAGTTGGTTGAGACCATGACTCATTGGGACCTCTCGTTGGTCCTACTGCCTGGGGGTTGAAAATACTGGATCTGGCAATGGAGGGCCACCATGAATCGTTGGGTGAACCAACAAGTTGTTGATTCCTCCCATGGTCACTGAACGAGGAAACGTGGAAAGCTTGATAATGGGTGACACAACGACTCATTGGTGGAACTAACGGGTCATTGTGTGCAGTCGTTACATTCACTGACAACTACTAAAAACTCTCAAGGTTGACATGACAGGTGGTGACAACAACTCATTGCGGGAAACAATGGGTCATTGTTTCCATTCGTCGTCACTGGAATAGGCTTCTGGGGTTGTCACCCAACGACTCCCACAACGGGTCATTGTTTCAGACATTGACTCATTAGTTGAGTCGTGGGGTCCTAGAGAAGGGATTCTGAGCTGGGGAACCAACGGATGACAGGAGACTCATTGTTTCTAACAACGAGTCATTTCTTGTCCCGTGGGTTCTCAACTGATCAAGCAGTGCTGACCACGGCCGACACAACGAGTCGTTGGAGCTGACCGCGACTTATTGTCTTAGTCGTTCTGAGACAAATTTCCTGGTTTTCTTCTAGATTTTTCTTGCAAGAGTCTGAATCTGATCTAGGAAAGTTTCGAGGTGTTACAATATCTCCCCCTTGGGATCATTCGTCCTCGAATGAAGACTAAAGCTGTTGAAAAACTAGGAAAAATTTATAATTCCTAGACTGAGACTATGAGCTGATTTCTGAAGGAGTAACTGACTCCGAAATGACTTAACCAAACTAACAGAGTTGATGCAACTAGAATGCACATAGAAAATCTAAATAGAGCTGATAAGTACAAAACCGAACAGAATACAGAGAAGGGGTTTAGTACTTGATGTTGGAACTTAACTAAAAGGGGATGAGTGAGGATATCTAGCCATCATGTCTGCTTCTTCTTCCCATGTGGCTCTCTCAGCTAGATGGTTCTTCCACAAAACATTCACCGAAGTGACTTCCTTGTTTCTCAGCTTACGAACATGACGGTCAAGGATCTAAACTGGAACCTCTTCGTAAGAGAGACTATCTTTTATTCCCACATTGTCTAGTGGCATTACTGAAGTTGGATCACCAATGCACATCTTCAATAGTGACACAGGGAAGACCGGGTGCACTGATACTAACTCTAGGGGTAGTTCTAACTCATATGCCAGGCTGCCAATTCGCTTCAGAATTCTATAGGGTCCCACATATCTTGGACTAAGTTTTCCTTTCTTCCCGAATCTCATCACCCCTTTCATGGGTAAAAAATTCAGATAAACCCAATCATCCACTACAAACTCTAACTCTCTTCTCCTCACATCAGCATAGATTTTTGATGGCTTTGTGCTATTTTCAACCTCTCCCTAATAAATTGCAGCTTTTGCATTGCCTCGTGAATTGAGTCTGGCCCTACCAGGGTAGCTTCAACAACATCAAACCATCCTATATGATATGTACACCTCCTACCATATAATGCCTCAAACGGGGCCATCTGGATACTAGAGTGGTAGCTGTTATTGTATGCAAACTCGATGAGAGGTAGGTGATCATCCCAACTGCCCTTGAAATCGATCACACACGCTCTCAACATATCTTCCAAGGTCTGAATTGTCCGCTCATCTTGTCCATCTGTCTGCTGGTGAAAACCCTTACTGAGCTTAACCTGGGTGCCGAGTTCCTTCTAAAAGGACTTCCAGAAATGCGAGGTGAATTAGGTACCTCTATCTAAAATAATGGACAAAGGCACCCCATGTAGTCTGACCAACTCCTAGATATAAAGCCTGGCATAATCCTCAGTTGAGTCTGTAGTTTTAACTGGGAAGAAATGTGCTGACTTGGTCATCCGATCTACTATCACCTAGATTGAGTCGTGCTGTCGATGAGTCCCAGGTAGACCTATAATAAATCCAA
Organism: Datura wrightii; assembly: GCA_035772735.1. Taxonomy (NCBI): domain Eukaryota; kingdom Viridiplantae; phylum Streptophyta; class Magnoliopsida; order Solanales; family Solanaceae; genus Datura; species Datura wrightii. The sequence goes on from JASDFA010000020.1 coordinate 90,065,122, forward strand.
ATTTACTTCTTCACACTTCCATGTGGTTATGCTGATATCCTGAGTCATACCTCCAAGCCTCTAATGTTCCACCTTAACTTGCTGGCAGTTTGGACACTTATCTACAAATTCTGTGATGTCTCTCTTCATGCCATTCCACCAATAAATATCCCATAATTCATGGTACATTTTAGTCGCTCCAGGGTGGATGGGATATCTCAAACTATGGACTTCAGCTAGTATCTACTGTCTCAAGTCACCCATATCCGACATAAAGAGTCTACCCTGGTAATGGAGTACACCATCTCCCCCATGGGAGAAAGCCTCCACTTCTTTTCTGAGAACCGACTCCTTCAGCTTAAGTAGAATGGGATCTTTATCCTTCCTTGACTTAACTTCAACTACCAACGAGGAACCCATCCACTCTGCACCATTACTCCAGCCTCAGCTATATCAACCAACTGCACTCCCAACCGAGCTAACCTGTGGATATCCTTTGCTAGTTCCTTTTTTCCCTCTTCAACATGAGCCACGCTCCACATAGACATCCTACTTAGGGCATCAGCAACCACATTGGCTTTTCTCGAGTGGTATAACACACTCATATCATAGTCCTTCAGTAGCTCCAACCATCTTTTCTAATGAAGATTTAGATCTTTGTGACTGAACACATACTTAAGGCTCTTGTGATTAGTGAAAATATCCATGTGAGCCCCGTACAGATAGTGCCTCCATATTTTCAATGCAAACACCACTACTGCCAACTCCAGGTCATGAGTCAAATAGTTCTTCTCATGAACCTTGAGTTGTCTGGAGGAGTTGTTATACCCCAAAAATTCAAGAATCGGACCCCAAAGTTGAAACGGAGAAAAATTGGAAAATGACCCTGCAGTTGTAGAACGAGTCATTGGATGACTCTTTAGGAGACCCCACGAGTCATCAAGTGACTCGTGGGAAGGCCTGGAATGATGAATGACTCAAGGTACCCATAAGTGAAGTAACGACTCGTGGTCAGCCACCACAAGTGATCATGTCACTCATGGGTTGGTTCTAGAAGGTGATGGGGAAATATGTCCAGTATACTTAATGGGAGGTTACCACGAGTCGTGGTCATAGGGGATGAATCATTATGTTACTCAATAGGAGTCCCGGCAGACCAGATATCTAGTGAACTTGATGAGCTACCCAACGGATTGTTGGCCCAGGTGACGAGTCGTCAGGTCGTCCGTTAGGGTCCCCTGATAGTTATTTTCAGCGATTCTAGTAAGGGCTTTTTCGTAATTCCTAAGTTCTAAGGGACTATACTACATCATTTTAAGCTCGTTATAGTGGGTTTTTAACAGGGGAAAACCTATCTTAGGCCATTACTCTCATGCATGCAAGATTGGAGGTTTGAAGGGAAGAACTAAGGTGAATTCTCAAGGTTTACAATTGGAATCTCAGCTGGGTAATTTAGGTGAGTTAGAATTCTTCATTCCTGGGTATGTAAGGTCATGCGTAGGTGCTTTCTTTCACACTCAAGCCTATTCCCTATCAAAATGTGATTGAATTGTCTATGATCAAGTGTGGGGTTTTACCCAATTGCATGACTCTTAAATCTCTATTCATGGGTATGATTAGATTGAGTTGATATTGATGATTTACGAAGATTGGACGGATTGTAACTTGTTTTGTCTTATAAAAATTGTTTTCTAAACATTGAATTTAAAACATCCATCGATGAATAGTTCATAGAATAGGTGATTTGTGATAAGTGTGTATGATAATAAAGTAAATGATGAAAAGCATGTTTCTAACCCTACCCATGATTTTTTTTATGTTTCCAAAGTGAATTGAATAGATCCAAGTACGATGAAGCTTTGGATGATGCCCACATGATATTTTAGAGTAATGATTTTCCCCGGCATGAGCTTACCACATGGTTTGAAGTGAATTTTCCTCAATTCTTATAATAAAATCTATCTTGTGGTATGTTTCGAAATAAATTCTCCTATATGCATGACATCGAAATTTAGATATGTTTCACTATAAGCTTTGTCGATAGCCAATGTACATCTTCATTTATACATGATGTTGAGTCTATACATGATGTTATTATGAGGTTTGTCAATAGACAATGTTGAGCTTCATTTCATATGATGTTGAGTTATGCATGATTTCATGTTGAGCTTCGTCAATAGATGATGTTGAGCTTCATTATATATGATGTAGAGCATTGCATGAGGTTGGGAGAAGAGTCTAGCACCGAGCGGGTTAAGGGTCGATCACCCTAAGCCCTAGAACTACGCGCCAACATAGGTTAATAATTATATATTATTCGAACCTCCCTTGTGACCTATCCCCGGCCGATTGGCCCTTCAGCTTGATATTGATATCATGGTAGGGTCCATTGCCCTAGCAAGGTTATGGACGGCTCCACCCACTTGAGTGTGATTGTTCGAATCACATAAGCTCTATCGTGGTATGCCGGTTAAATGGCGAGTCTTCCACTATCCATATCATTCAGATTGCATATTTACTATTCATGATGATTATTTATGCATGCGTGTATAAGAAGTAAGGTTTGACTCATGGGTTCGCTTTAATATAAATATTATTTTTCAGCACGAGTCATTCGAGTTAGCCATGCCGTTCTAAAGCCATGCATGATCATGTATTATAAATGTATGATTTCATAATGAATGCATGTGGTCTTCTTCTAATCCTTAAAAGCTTATGATATGTATGACTTGCTTCAAGAGAATTATATTACTTTAGCGGTTTTACTTACCTTGCATACTTGGTACATTCAACGTACTGATAGCATACCTTCTATGTTGCATTGTTTCATGATGCAGGATCCGGCTCTCAGGTTCAGCCCCGTCCGTAGTCACTTATCAAGATTAGCATCTGCATGATTGGTGAGTCCTCATCTTTCGAGAACTATACTTTCAGTTATTTTTTATGTATTTCTTTTGTTCCGTATTATTGAGCTAGTTGGGGGTGTTTTCCCATCAGCTCATCTAGATTAGAGGCTTATCAGACTTAGATGTATATTCAGCTTCAGATGCTCATTCTGTTGTTATATTTAGTTGCCTTCCACTGAGTTTATATTATGTTTTATTCTATTTATTAAATGAGTTAGTGAATTCTTATGCCATGGGTCGACTTGGGGTCTCTTAGGGTCCCTTGTCCCGTGTCTACGATCCAAGTATACTCTCGGGTCATGACAAGCTTGGTATCAAAGCCATAGGTTTGATATGTCCTAGGGAGTCTGAAAGCCGCATTAGGTAGCGTGTTTTTCATGTGTGTGAAGCACACCAAACTTATGAGGAAGAGGCTACTAAATGTTTTAAGAAATGTTCCCTTCTTTCATGATCTATGTCGTGCGTTGAAAAAGCCTTTCTATCCTTCTAATTCGTGCTATTTACAATTCCAGAATCATGGCGCCTAGGAGGATGAATGGAAGGAGGAATGGAGGTGGTAAAGGTCACAATGAGGGAAACGGTTATTGGCATCAGCCAGACCTACTAGTTCAGGAGCCCCAGGCACCGGAGCTAGCCGCTCATGCTGAGTTCTGAGCTGCCATTCAGATGTTGGTGCAGGCCTTGACTGCTCAAGTCAATCAGCAGGCCATTGCGCATGTTCCTTAGAACGGCAATGCGGTGGCGGCCAAAGTTCGAGACTTTTTGAGAATGAATCTACCGAAGTTCTTGGGGTCCAAGGTAGATGAGGACCCACATGACTTCATTGATGAGATTGTCAAGATCACCCAGGTTATGGGGGTAAGAAGTATAGAGTGCGTAGAGTTGGCCTCCTACCAATTGAAGGGGGTTGCACATATTTGGTTCCGTCAGTGGAAGGACAACAGGGTTGCTGGAGTAGGTCCAGTCACATGGGAGGAGTTTTAGGTTGCATTCCTCAATCATTTCTTCCCTCGAGAATTGGGGGAGTTGAAAGCAGATGAATTTGTGAATCTAAAGAAAGGGAGGATGATCATCCAGTAGTACGCTATTGAGTTCACCCGCTTATCTAAATATGCCCCGGTGTTGGTGGCTGACCAGCGAGCGCGGGTGAGTAGATTTGTGCATGGTATTGCAGTATATTTGGACAAGGACTGCAGGACAGCTATGCTCCACCAAGACATGGACTTTCCCCATATAGTGTTATACGGTCAGCAGATGGAGGTAGCACACTCAAGGGAAAGGGAAGCCAAGAGGGCCCGGACTGAGGACCACAGATTCTCACAGCAGAGGTCCAGAGGTGGGCATCGACAGCAGACCCACCAGAGATCATCAACCCCTGCATCATCAGCCGTGAGTGTGCCATCTAGGCCCCGGCATGATCAGAGGGGGTGAGCGTCAGGCTCGAGGGGCCATAGCAGCAGACCCACTGATTCCAGTATTCCAGCTTGTCGCAGGTGTGGCCGTAGGCACACAGGCCAGTGCTTAGCAGGATCAGGAGCTTGTTTTGGACGTGGGCATCCTGGACATATGCTTAGAGATTGTTCGGCTACGAGACAGGAACAAGTTGGGGGCCGAGGCCCATCTTCCAATTCAGCAGCCCCTCCCCCATGCACAGCACATCAGGGGGCATCTACTAGCACAGCTAGTGGGCAGCACCAGATTAGATTTTATGCCTTAGCCACTCGCCAGGAGCAGGAGGCCTCGTCAGATGTAATTACCTGTATGTTGAGAGTTTTTCATATGGCTGTGTATGCTTTTCTAGACCCAAGGGATACCCTATCTTCTGTGATGCCTTATATAGCTAGTAGCTTCATAGTCATTCCTGATGACTTATCAGAGCCCTTCTCAGTTTCCACTCCAGTAGGTGACTCAGTTATAGCTAGACGGATGTATAGAGAATGCCCGGTCTTAGTCCTTCATAAGGTCACCTCAACATATTTGATAGAGTTATCCATGACTAATTTTGACGTTATTCTCGGCATGGATTGGCTATTTTTATGTTATGCTTTAGTTAATTGTAGAACCTGGTCAGTAGAGTTCATATTTCCAGATGAACCAGTCTGAGAATGGAAGGGTAGTTCAGTTGTGCCTGTAGGTTGATTCATTTCTTATCTTAAGCTAGAAAGATTATTTCCAACGGTTGTATGTACCATCTAGTTAGGGTTAAGGACGAGGAGTCCGAGACCCTGACCATTCAAATAGTTCCAGTATTACGTGAGTACCCTGAGGTCTTTCCTGATGATTTGCTAGGTGTATCTCCCGAGAGGGAGATTGATTTTGGCATAGATCTTCTCCCCGACACGCAGCCTATATCTATTCCGCCCTACAGAATGGCTCCAGTCGAGCTAAAGGAATTGAAGGATCAGTTAAACAATCTTTTGGATTAGGGCTTCATTAGACCGAGCCAGACTCCTTTGGGTGCACCAGTTCTATTTGTTCGAAAGAAGGACGGTTCCCTTCGCATGTGTATTGACTATCGGCAGTTGAACAAGGTTACCATGAAGAATAGGTACCCCTTAGCTAGAATCGATGATTTGTTTGACCAGCTTCAGGGTGCCAAGTGCTTCTTCAAGATTGATCTCAGGTCCGGATATCACCAGCTAAGATTTCGGGAGAGTGACATCCCAAAGACCGCTTTCAAGACTTGGTATGGTCACTACAAATTTGTAGTTATGTCTTTCAGACTAACCAATGCCCCTGCAACTTTTATGGATCTAATGAACAAGGTATTCAAGGTATATCTATACATGTTCGTGATTGTATTTATTGATGATATTCTCATATACTCTCGAAGCAAGGATGAGCATGTCGCTCACTTGAGAGTAGTTCTTCAAACACTCAAGGATCGGCGGTTGTATGCAAAGTTCAGCAAATGCGAGTTTTGGTTGGACCTGTGGAATTTCTAGGCCATGTGGTTTCAAGTAAGGGTATAAAGGTACATTCTCAAAAGATTGAGGCGGTGAAGAATTGGCCCAGACTAGCGAACCCATCAGATATCAGGAGCTTTTTGGGCCTAATGGGTTATTATCTGAGGTTCTTGAAGGTTTGTCGTCCATTGCAGCCCCATTGACTAGATTAACTCAGAAAAAGGTGAAGTTCCAATGGTCGGAGGCCTGTGAGAAAAGATGCTAGGAATTGAAGACCTGACATACTTTAGCACCAGTGTTGACTCTACCCAAGGGTACGGATGTCTTTTTAGTGTATTGTGATGCTTCGCGAGTTGGACTCGGGTTTGTGTTAATGCATTGTGGGAAGGTAATAGCATATGCCTCGAGACAGTTGAAACTTCATGAAAAGAATTACCCGACCCACGATCTTGAGTTGGCCGCGGTTGTGTTTGCATTAAAGATATGGTGGCATTATTTGTATGGGGTCCACGTGGATATATTCACGGATCACAAGAGCTTGCAATATGTGTTCACACAGAAGGACCTAAATCTTTAGCAGAGGAGGTGGTTGAGTTATTAAAGGACTATGACATGAGTGTCCTTTACCACCCGAGCAAGGCTAATGTGGTTGCGGATGCACTTAGCAGGCTCTCTATGGAGAGTGTCTCCCACGTGGATGAGGGGAAGAAGGAGTTGGTGAAAGATGCCCATCGACTTGCAAGGTTGGGAGTTAGATTGATCGACTCGACCGATGGCGGCATTGTTGTGCATAACGGGTCAGAATCATCCTTGGTGATTGATGTTAAATCCAGACAAGATGAGGATCCAATTTTGAGGAAGCTGAAGGAGGCAGTGTGGAGTCAAAAGGTGGAGGTTTTCTCCCAAGGGGGAGATGGGGTGCTATGATACCAGGGTTGTCTACGTGTCCCAGATGTTGATGATTTGAGAGTTTGGATATTGCATGAGGCACATGGTTCCAGATACTCTATCCATCTGGGATCCACAAAGATGTATAGGGACTTGTGAGAAATCTATTAGTGGGATGGTATCAAGAAGGATATGCATAGTTCTTAGCAAAATGTCCAAACTGCCAGCAAATGAAAGTCGAACATGAAAGGCCGGGAGGCGTACTTTAGGATATCAGCATCCCCATTTGGAAGTTGGAAGAAATTAATATGGATTTCATTACAGGTCTACCCCGTACTCGCTGGCAATACGACTCCATTTGGGTGGTGGTCGATAGGTTAACCAAGGATGCACACTTCCTACCAGTCAAAACCACGGAATTCGGCAGATGATTATGCCAAATTGTATATTTGGGAGTTGGTTCGACTTCATGGAGTGCCCTTGTCTATTATTTCGGACCGAGGTACTCAGTTTACCTCTCAATTCTGGCAATCTTCTAAAAAGGGACTTGGGTCTCAAGTTAAGCTCAATAGAGCTTTCCATCCGCAGACAGACGTACAGGTAGAACGAACAATTCAGACCCTCTAGGATATGTTGAGGGCATGTGTTATGGATTTCCAAGGTAATTGGGATTATCATTTGCCCTTGATCGAGTTTGCCTATAATAACAGTTATCACTCTAGTATCCAGATGGCGCTGTTCGGGCTCTTTACGGACGGAGGTGTAGATCACCCATGGAATGGTTTGAGGTGGGTGAGGCAGCCATGATAGGACCTAATACAGTTCATAAGGCCATGGTAAAGGTCCAATTGATAAGGAACCGGTTGAAAACCGCTCAGAGTCGTCAGAAATCGTATGCTAATGTGAGGAGAAGGGATTTGGAGTTTGATGTGAACGACTGGGTATTTATAACGGTATCTCCCTTGAAGGGAGTCATGCAGTTCTGAAAGAAAGGGAAACTCAGTCCCTGCTATGTTGGTCCCTACCGAGTTACGAGGAAAGTTGGTAAGGTGGAATACGTGTTGGAGTTTCCTTTAGAATTATCCTCCGTACATCCGGTGTTTCATGTGTCACTTTTGAAAAAGTGTTTGGGTGATCCAGCCTTGGTAGTCTTGGTGGACAGCATTGGGGTAAAAGACAACCTCAATTATGAAGAAATTCTGATTGAAATCTTGGATTGCTAGGTTCGGAGGTTGAGAAACAAAGAAGTAGCTTCAGTTAAAGTATTATGGAGAAATCAGCATGTTGAGGGAGTTACGTGGGAAGCCGAAGCAAATATGATAGCTAAATACCCTCATTCATTCTCTGCCGACTCAGTTCCAAATTGAGGTATCAGTTTTTCCCTATAACTCTATTTAAATTTCTATTCAGTTTATGTGTTAAAGTTTCCTTTATGTGTATGAATGCGTATCTGAGGTTTGAATTCAGTTTAGTTGTGTAGTTCTTTTCAGAGGTAGTCATTTCGTGAAAATTTCTGTTAAAATGATCAGTATTGGAGTGTGATAATTGCATGTTTCTTTTTTCTGCTTGTTTCTAACATTCAAGGATGAATGTTCCCAAGGGGGAGATATTTTTATACCCCAAGAATTCAGGAATCAGACCCGAAAGTTGAAACGGAGAAAAATCAAAAAATGGCCCTGCAGTTGCAGAACGAGTCATTGGACGACTCGTTAGGAGACCCCACGAGTCATCAAGTGACTCGTGGGAAGGCCTGGAATGATGAATGACTTGAGGTCCTCATGAGTGAAGTATTGACTCGTGGTCAATCACCACGAGTCGTCATGTCACTCATGAGGTGGTTCTAGAAGGTGATGGCAAAAAATGTCCTGTATACTTGATGGGTGATAACCACGAGTTGTGGTCACAGGGGAAAAATCATTATGTTACTCGTTAGGAGTCCCAGCAGACCAGTTATCCAGTGAACTTGATGAGCTACCCAACGGATCGTTGGCCCAGGTGACGAGTCGTCAGGTCGTCCGTTAGGACCCCCTAAAAGTTATTTTCAGCAATTTCAGTAAGGGTTTTTCCATTATTCCTATGTTCTAAGGGCCTATACTACTTCGTTTTGAGCTCGTTATAGTGGGTTTTTAACAGGGGAAAACCTATCTTAGGCCATTACTCTCATGCATGCAAGATTGGAGGTTTGAAGGAAAGAACCAAGGTGAATTCTCAAGGTTTCCAATTGGAATCTCAACTGGGCAATTTAGGGGAGTTAGAATTCTTCATTCCCAGGTATGTAAGGTCATGCGTGGGTGCTTTCTTCCACACCCATGCCCATTCCCTATCAAAATGTGATTGAATTGTCTATGATCAAGTGTGGGGTTTTACCCGATTGCATGATTCCTAAATCTCTATTCATGGGTATGATTAGATTAAGTTGATATTGATGATTTACGAAGCTTGGGCGGATTCTAACTTGTTTTATCTTGTAAAAATTGTTTTTTAAAAATTGAATCTAAAACGCCCATGGATGAATAGTTCATAGAAGAGGTGATTTGTGATAAGTGTGTGATGATGATGAAGTAAATGATAAAAAGCATGTTTCTAACCCTACCCATGATTCTGTTGATGTTCCCAAAGTGAATTGAATAGATCCAAGTACGATGAAGCTTTGGATGATGCCAACATGATATTTTAAAGTAATGATTTTCCCCAACATGAGCTTACCACATGGTTTAAAATGAATTTTCCTCAATTCTTATTATAAAATCTAGATTGTGTATGTTTCGAAATACAACCTCCTATATGCATGAAATTGAAATTTAGATATGTTTCACTATAAGCTTTGTCGATAGACAATGTTCAGCTTTGTTTATTGTTGCACGCGTATCGCTGCTCGGTATATATTAAAAACCGACACGCAAGTGTACGTGGTCAAACAAGTAATAAAGTGGCTAAGTAGCCAAGTATCGATCCAAGGAGGCTGCTCTAGATATGCAAAACTGCCTAGTTTACTATATCTCTATTCTATTTCTAACTATGTTAACAACAATCCAACCGAGATTTGAGTGAGTTTTGTTTCTAAACTAATTATATACTGAAATTAATAACTACTATTTACGTTGAATTTAGACAATGGATATGCACATGCCAAGGTTAAGAACGAGTAATGAACTTGATAATCATGATAATTTGGTCATCCTCTTCTTCATATTGCTAGCCAAGAACGTTTGCCTAGAAATTAAAACTTCCGTATTTAATTTGACCTTAGAATCATAAACCATCCGTCTACATTTCTGTGATCAAATGCAATTTATGACCTAACACTCCAATTCCGGTTCCTAAATTGACTAATACGGCTTTCAAGTATATTTCTATCAAGAAAGCACATCAAAACCCAATTTTCCCAAATCAAGTTAAGAACAATACCCTATTAATTCACAACTTTCCAATTTCATGCTCTCTCGAGTGAAATTGGACTTTTTAGATATACATTAATGGTGGCCAATCAATAATGTAATAAACACAAGAATTAATAGAACAACATGCAAGAAGAAGAAGAAACCATATCAATTACTACCTACATTCATTACATAAGTTCAAAACCTCAGCAAGAAAGGAATTAGCCACTCATTCTTGGATTAATCATCCTAGAATGAGTGTTAATCTTGCATGCAATTGAAGGAAAGAAGAAGGGAAGAGAAGAAAACTCTTATCTTTTCTATTCTTCAACTGCCACAAAACCACGTTCCTCCTCTCCACTTCTGAACTCAGGCTAAAAAAACTAAAACTAAAAAAACTCTCCTTTAAAAATAACCTAAGTGTGCTATTTATACTAGTGGGAAATTTTTCCCGGAATAACAAGCAACGTGTCACGGAGGCCAACGCAGAGCACTGCCTCCGTGACACGGCGTGGACGCGGACCCTCTCTGGAAATTGCAGGGTCCGGATAATTGGCCTCAACGTGGCACGGAGGCCATCGCGGAGGCCTATCTCCGTGCCACGGAGCTGACGCGCAGGCACACTGGAAATTGCCAATTTTATTTTTGCCCAGGCAGTGTGCTACCGCGATGGCAGCGTGGCACGGCTCCATCGCGGAGCCACTGTAAAATGTTCCATCCAAGGCCTTTTCCACGCTCGCATCCCAGTCCAACTCCGACATAGTTCCAACACACATTTTAGCTCCTAAAAATCACATTATCCTGCAAAACAAATGCTAATCATGTTGGTTAGTATAAATTTGCATTTTATTACCAAATACATGATATTATATACACATTGCACAACAAACAAGGTAAAAATGATACGTTTGAGTATCACTTGGGCATATAAATCTGCCCAAGATCACTTACCCCACACTTAAATCCTTGTTCGTCCTCGAACAACACATACACAAATCATGCACATCACATCTCAACCTTTGTCACTATGGTGCAGCCATTTACGTTACGGTCATACCGATTATTCGATTTTTGCAAATCATCAAGAAAACATGCTTGGTCGTACAAGACAATGACCTTAATACATCGAGGCTCTCTAGACTTTTAAGAATTGATTCTTGATATCGGCAAACTCATGCAAATCAACTAATCAAGAAATCCGACACGGAAATCAATCTTTCATCAAGCATGTACCCTCCCAACTCGAGAGAAACTTCCCCTTTTATGTTCATGCAGAACACAAACATGCAAGTAGGGGCATATAAAAATTAATTTCACTCTCTCTCCCAAAAGAATTCACATGCATCATGTATTGACACATAGGCTTGCCCTTAGTGTATTACTCCACTAATATAAAGAAATGCAATGTAGGATCAAATAGGACTTTTAATGGGTTTTAACTGGGCTATGGATCTAGTATATATATATTGGATTAGCCAATAATAGTCGCTAGCATCCTTAAGCGCCTTTTCAACTCATTCCCATCGACTCATGGACATTGTTCCTCTCTTTTCTCTTTTTCTCCCATTCATGTTGGTTTACTTTCATACAGCCCATTTCATCAGGCACACTTGACACAAAATAGAAGGTTTTCATGTACCCTCAATTTCATTTAATTACAACGGGTGCCTCTTCAACATCATCTTTTCATTCCTCACTTTGCTTTTCTTTTCTTTTCACTCTTTTCACTCTTTAACACTTTGGGAAACATTTTTTGTTCTTTATAAGCGCTTAAGAGCTTCTTAAAGACTTTAAGGCTAATGAAAAGAAGGAATAAAGCTTAGTTCATACAATTCTGGACAAAAGAAAGAAATCGGCTAAAGGCTCAACGGGCTGACTAGGGTATAAAACATATAAAAAGGTAGAATTTGACAAGAAAAAAAAAATGGAAACTAACGGTTAAAACAAAGAAATGCCTACATCCTTTCCAACACTACACCTCCTTCATTTCGTTTTGTATACACACCAGGCAAGTTCTAGACAATTCACAATGACATGGAATAGCAAAACCTCACTTCACACTTCATGCACATGCTCGAATCAAGATGCATTCACAGACTCTTTAATTAGTCAATTACATGAATTCAAGATTAAGCCTCAATCATAATGAACCAAATTCTATAGCCTAGGTAACTCAACATATTTACAAAATTGCATGCTTTCAAACGAATCATTTTCACATTTCGAACATCAATTACAACACGCAACGAAATTTTAGCAACCATAAGCAACTACAGTTTATTGATGCAATCCACCAAAGAAACTAAAAACAAAACATCTGCTCCTATCGACTACATTTTCCTTAAGACGGTCGTCATCCATCCATCATAGGGAACGGTCACTAACTATGACATCGGTTCAATGGGACTATTCTCGGTAAAAGAACTGAAAACAAACTCCGAGAAACCCAAAAATAAAACTTCAAAATTTTTGCAACACATCGATCATTTCAATAGAAAATATTTGCAAACTATGTTGATAAATGCAAAATCTTTTTGCAAAAATTTTGAAAAATATCGATCATATCGATAGAAAAAATTATTTACAAAATTTACAAAATATTTACAAAGGCAACCATAACTTTCAAAACACACATCATCAGCCACAACACAAATATATACACATAGATCACAAAATCAGTTCACAACAACAGGGAAAGCACAGACATTCATAAACGTCAAGGAAAAATTATACAGCAAGTTTAGAGCCTATGACCCAGCACCTAACTACTCCCCACCCCACACTTAAATTGAACACTATCCCCAGTGTTCACAACAATACAAAGCACAACATATGGGTGGTGGAACTCCCTGCTCAGTCGAAATATTCGACTTCCTCATCCGGTGCTGCGGCCTCGTCGCCCATATCCGAATCGGCTCCATCGTCGTCATCGGACTCTACATCAGAGTCCTCACGACGTGTCTCCTCATCAGTAGGGACGTCGTCATCAGTCGGCTCCACAAAGGCTGGCCCCACCTTGCATAAAGCTCTGGCGTTCTCGCCAAAGGGGTAGTCCAGCTCCAGCTGCCATAACTCATCCTCGGTGGCTGGTCTCCCACCTATCTGTAGCTGCAGCATCTGCATGCCGAACATACGGGCCATATACCGGTCCGTGTGTAGTGTCGGGGGCCTTGGTCTTTGTCACATCAAGGGCCCTCCGCTCCAACTGCGGAATGTAATCCAAGGCTTCTTCCTCAATGTCGAGGCCTCGGAGGAAGGTGGTGATGAGTCCGCCAAACCCGTATATGTGGCCCTGGTGTAGTCTGGCTCTCTTCATGGCGGATATTATGACCGCCCCCACATTAATCTCAAGCCCTTTCATAAGGTCATACACCAGGCAGACACGGTCCCGGGTCATGTCTGTCATATGCACTCCCAGGATCAAACACGAACATACAATTTTTAGCCAGATTCTTGCCTCCCTGTTCATCTGCGAATAAGGAAGAGTCTGATGGTAACCCCTCTCTTTGTGTCTGCTCCATCGGGCTGTGGATCGAGCCCCACACAACGTACGTCTGATGTCGGCGTACGGTGGGGTGATGTTGAGCTGGCGGAGAACGTGGGCATCTGTGTCCCGCGCTCCAACAATGGCATTCAGCTGCTGGGGTTCCAGAGTGACAATCTGCCCTCTGATTTTAATAGTATGGCTCCTGATGGCCGGGTTTCAGTTGGCGTAGAATTCCCGGACCAAGTGAAGGTTGCACTCCTTGGGCTCCTGAAAAATAAAGCTGAGCCCAGCTGCCTCAATCCTCTGTACAATGCGAGGGAACTCCTGTGCAAGTGGTTCCCTTGCAATATGTTCCTCCGGGAAGTACTTGTTCTCCTTATGCTTTGCGTACCATTTCTTCCCTTCATCGGTGACCCATCGTGTCCCGTATCGGCGGTGTTGACCGCGTGGAACAGCAGGTGCAGCTGGGACAGCAGTGCCCAGTCTCATTCTCTTTCTGCCGGTGCCTGAGGTTGAAGCACCCTTGCCTTTATCTTGTCGGCTGGCCATTGTACCTGTCAATTTACACAGACAAGCACAACGTTAAGCTAAAACTTGTTAGCTTCGGCTAAGGTCGGGTTAAACAAAATTTACCCCACACTTAGTCTTTAACAATATTTACAACATTTTAGCAAGGATAGCTCTATTTACACCCCAAACACAATCAACTATAAACATGTTGCTTAGTGCGTTCACAAAAATTCGACAGCATAACGGCTAGCGAACTACTCAGACTTCATACAGCTAACCCAATCCTACTATCGACCGCTATTCACCCATAGCACTTAGCAACAATAACAACAACAAAATAAAAACACCAATACAAACCTATTATATACAACTAATCTAAGCAATTCAACCAATTCACATATTATGCACTTTCCCACAAAAATTCTAGAATTAGTCGACTTTCAACAATTATACAATAGTTACCACGACTTATCTCAAATAATAAACACACCCCGGCATCAATTTCATTAAACTATCAAGTTACCCAAGTTAAAATTCAACAACCCCAAGCCCTAGAATTCACTTCGATAATCAACATTAAATTATTCAATTAATCGATAAGTTCAAACGTCAACTACAACAATCCGAACATAATCAATCACAAAATAATTGACGTCATGTTTAATTTCTGCCTAGGGTGATATATCTCACCTCACATACTCAAAATTGACAAAAATCGCCAAAAAATTGAGATAGACGATGAAAACATACCTTGGAATTGAAGAATCGATGAAAACTTGACGTTTTCCTTGCCTCTTAACGTGGCACGGAGCTTGGGGGTAGGGGAATGGGTGTTTTTGTCGCGGAGGGTATAGGAAATGGGGGAAAATGGGCGAAAATTGGGGGTTTATTTAAAGGAAACACGCGGGTCACCCGGAAACCTGGTGTGACCCGGCAATGGGATAAGGGCAACGTGTCACAGAGGGTAACGCGGAGCCCCTCCTCCGTGACACGGAGCAAACGCGTTGGCTTACTGGAATTTAAAAAAAAAATTCCAGATTTGCCTTCAACGTGTCACGGAGGTCAGCGCGGAGCATTGCCTCCGTGACACGGCGCCAACGCGCCAGTGCTCTGTTTCACCATCAAATTTTATTTTTCATACCTCGCCTTGTTTCCTCGATTCCAAGTATTTTTCCTCCAGTATACCTGAAAATCACCTCACTAAAGAAAAATTGGTTAAATTAATAGATTCCCTACTAAAAAAATAAAAAAATTTACTAAATTACTAAATAAAACGCAAATCTAAGCCTAGTCAAGAAAAAGAAAAGAAAATAGAATAAAAGAAAAACTTTACACTAAGGAAAGAAAAAAATATTTTTCACGGGTTGCCTCCCGTGCAGCGCCTGGTTTAACGTCGCGGCTCGACAGCCTTTATGCTCAAGTTTCTACTAGGGAGATGGACGATTTGTCCCGATCATGGTCATCTCCCCAGAAGTTCTCAACCTTGTCTGGTGGCCTACCTAGTAACTCTCGGGAATCACTCAATCCATTTGCATTCCCATGATCAATCACGTTGATCACCGAGAGTTCCTTATAGATAGTCGGGAGCTTAGGTGCCTTGTACACGTCGAACACCTCAACCTTGTCGTGTGCTCGCATTGTGAGTTGACCTGCAGCTACATCGATCAATGCCTTTCCGGTTGCCAAAAAGGGTCGTCCCAAAATAAATGGGACTTCCGCATCTGGTTCAAAATCCAGAACAATGAAATCTACCGGAAAAATGAGGGAGCCTACCTGCACTAGCACATCCTCAACAATGCCATCCGGCTTAGCTAAAGACCTGTCTGCTAGCTGCAAGATCACTGTTGTAGGTCTAGGACTCCCTAGCCCTAACTTTCTGAATACCGAAGATGGCATCAGATTTATACTTGCCCCCAAGTCGCATAACCCACGAGCTCGGATACTTTGCCCAATCGTCAGCTGGATAGTAAAACTTCCAGGATCCTTCAGTTTAGTGGGCAACCTGTTCTGAATACGGGATGTGCATTCCTCTGTTAAAGCCACCGTGGCATACTCAGTCAAGCGACTTTTGTTGTCCACGATGTCTTTGATATACTTTGCATATTTTGGCACACCCTGCAAGACATCAACAAGAGGTAAGTTAACATGTACCTGTTTAAGTACCTCCATGAATTTCTGGAAACACGCCTCCTCCTTGTGTTTCTTAAGTCGTTGAGGGAACGGGGGTGGAGGCCTTGCTGGTTCAGCTTCTTTGGTCTTCCCCGTATCTGAGGTTTGTTCTCCCTCAACATCTGCTGCTCCTGACTTCTGAGGCGGTCTTTCCGGTTCCACCTCCTTTAATTGTAAACCACTCCTCGTGGTCACTGCATTTACCTGCTTAGGATTGGGATCCGTGTCGCTAGGTAGTCCTCCCCTTGGTCTAGTATTTTGGGCACTAGCAAATTGCCCAAACTGATATTCAAGAGCCTTGGTTGCCAATTGATTGTTCTTTACTTCGGCCGCAAGTTTGACAGTCAGCCTGCAATTGTGCCTGGTTGGCAATCATGGTCTTGAACATTTCCTCAATAGTCGGTGATGGTGGTGGAGGAGGGGCATTGTGATTTCTGAACTGATTCTGATAGCCTTGTTGCCCTCCTTGGTTTCTGTGCATACCCTGCCCTGAACCCTGGCCTTGTTGATTGTTGCTACCCCACGAAAAATTCGGATGATTCCTCCAATTCGAGTTGTAGCCACCACCAAACTGTTGTTGATTCCTCTGTGCATTGCCCACAAAGTTGACAGAATCAGGATTTGCACCACAGCATTCAGCTGAATGCTCACTACTACCACACACTTCACACCACATCTGTTGGACTGCATTGACTGAGGCTGAAGGCTGGTTCAAATTCATATTGCTGAAGTGAGTGTTTAACTGATTTTGCAAAGCAGCTATCTGTGCAGCGATAGCTGTGAATCCATCCACTTCAAACACTCCCGCTGCTTTCCTTGCTCCACCTCTTGACGAATCTGCATTCCATTCCGGATTGCCTTGTGAAATTCGGTTGAGCAAAGTGTACAGCTCCTCGTAAGTCTTCTCCAGCGCTTGCCCTCCAGCTGCTAAATCTAACAAAATTTTAGTGTGGGGTTCCAAACCCTCAATAAAAGTGTGTACCAACACCTCGTTTGACTGATGATGATGAGGACAGTCTCGCAACATGGACTTGAATCTTTCCCAGGCTTGATAAAGATTTTCTCCTTCCCTCTGTTTAAAACTTAGAATCTGACTTCTAAGTTTAGCTGTTTTACCTGAAGGGAAAAATCTGATCAAAAACTTCCTTGCAAGATCATCCCACGTTGATATAGAGTTGGGTGGTTCAGCTTTTAACCACCTCTTAGCTTCACCAAGTAAGGAAAATGGAAATAAGGTGAGCCGAACATAATCAGGTGACACTCCAGCGGGGATGTAAGTGTCACTTATCTCCAAGAAGTTCTGGAGATGTTGTTGCGGATCTTCGTGAGGGAGACCGGTAAACTGCCCGCTAGTGTGCAAAAGTTGCACCATATTTTACTTTAACTCAAATCTCCCCCCAGGCTCTGGTTTGCGGATGCTGGAATGTACATTATTATCGTGTGGGATTGCCACCTCGCGAACCGGCCTGGCTGCTACTTCCTCGGGCACTAACACTGCCCGCACAACTGGTGGATTTGGTTGCTCCATCATAAACTGTTTGAGCAACTGCAGCTTCTTCCGAAGAGCTTCTCTACGTTGACTGTGCAATTCACGTTCTGGCTCTAAGTAAGATTCCACCAGCTCCTTGTCCCTTGCCAGTGTTCACAGAAATAAAAATCTTCAAAATACAGGCTAAGACCAAGTTGTTAACACTTAAGAAAATAAAAATACAAATACAGCAAATTTACACTAAACACAATTTTACAAATCGCCTAGCCTCCCCGGCAACGGCGCCAAAAAGTTTTTGCGCGCGTATCGCTGCTCGGTATATATTAAAAACCGACACGCAAGTGTACGTGGTCAAACAAGTAATAAAGTGACTAAGTAGCCAAGTATCGATCCAAGGAGGCTGCTCTAGATATGCAAAACTGCCTAGTTTACTATATCTCTATTCTATTTCTAACTATGTTAACAACAATCCAACCGAGATTTGAGTGAGTTTTGTTTCTAAACTAATTATATACAGAAATTAATAACTACTATTTACGTTGAATTTAGACAATGGATATGCACATGCCAAGGTTAAGAACGAGTAATGAACTTGATAATCATGATAATTTGGTCATCCTCTTCTTCATATTGCTAGCTAAGAACGTTTGCCTAGAAATTAAAACTTCCGTATTTAATTTCACTTTAGAATCATAAACCATCCGTCTACATTTCTGTGATCAAATGCAATTTATGACCTAACACTCCAATTCCGGTTCCTAAATTGACTAATACGGCTTTCAAGTATATTTCTATCAAGAAAGCACATCAAAACCCAATTTTCCCAAATCAAGTTAATAACAATACCCTATTAATTCACAACTTTCCAATTTCTTGCTCTCTCGAGTGAAATTGGACTTTTTAGATATACATTAATGGTGGCCAATCAATAATGTAATAAACACAAGAATAAATAGAACAACATGCAAGAAGAAGAAGAAACCATATCAATTATTACCTACATTCATTACATAAGTTCAAAACCTCAGCAAGAAAGGAATTAGCCACTCATTCTTGGATTAATCATTCTAGAATGAGTGTTAATCATGCATGCAATTGAAGGAAAGAAGAAGGGAAGAGAAGAAAACTCTTATCTTTTCTATTCTTCAACTGCCACAAAACCACGTTCCTCCTCTCCACTTCTGAACTCAGGCTAAAAAAACTAAAACTAAAAAAACTCTCCTTTAAAAATAACCTAAGTGTGCTATTTATACTAGTGGGAAATTTTTCCCGGAATAACAAGCAACGTGTCACGGAGGCTAACGCGGAGCACTGCCTCCGTGACACGGCGTGGACGCGGACCCTCTCTAGAAATTGCAGGGTCCAGATAATTGGCCTCAACGTGGCACGGAGGCCATCGCGGAGGCCTATCTCCGTGCCACGGAGCTGACGCGCAGGCACACTGGAAATTGCCAATTTTATTTCTGCCCAGGCAGTGTGCTACCGCGATGGCAGCGTGGCACGGCTCCATCGCGGAGCCACTGTAAAATGTGCCATCCAAGGCCTTTTCCACGCTCGCATCCCAGTCCAACTCCGACATAGTTCCAACACGCATTTTAGCTCCTAAAAATCACATTATCCTGCAAAACAAATGCTAATCATGTTGGTTAGTATAAATTCGCATTTTATTACCAAATACATGATATTATATACACATTGCACAACAAACAAGGTAAAAATGATACGTTTGAGTATCACTTGGGCATATAAATCTGCCCAAGATCATTTATACATGATGTTGAGTCTATGCATGATGTTATTATGAGTTTTGTCAATAGACAATGTTGAGCTTCATTTCATACGATGTTGAGTTATGCATGATTTCATGTTGAGCTTTGTCAATAGATGATGTTGAGGTTCATTATATACGAAGTAGAGCATTGCATGAGGTTGGAAGAAGAGTCTAGAACCGAGCAGGTTAAAGGTCGATCACCCTAAGCCCCAGAACTATGCGCCAACGTAGGTTGAAACTTATATATTATTCGGACCTCCCTTGTGACCTATCCCCGGTAGATTGGACCTTCAGCTTGATATTGATATCATTATAGCGTCTATCGCCCTGGCAAGGTTATGGACGGCTCCACCCACTTGAGTGTGATAGTTGGGACCACGTAGGATCTATCGTGGTATGTCGGTTAATGGAGAGTCTCCCACTATCCATATCATTCAGATTGCATATTTACTATTCATGATGATTATTTATGCATGCATGTACAAGAAGTAAGGTTTGACTCATGCGTTCGCTTTGATATAAATATTATGTTTCAGCATGAGGCATTCGAGTCATTCATGACGTTCTAAAGCCATGCATGATCATGTATTAGAAGAGTATGATTTCATAATGAATTCATGTGGTCTTCTTCTTATCCTCAAAAGCTTATGATATGTATGACTTGCTTCAAGAGAATTATATTACTTTAGCGCTTTTACTTATCTTGCATACTCGATACATTCTATGTACTGACCGCATACCTTCTATGTTGCATTGTTTCATGATGCAAGATCCGGTTCTCAAGTTCAATCCCGTCCGTAGTCGCTTATCAAGATAAGCATCTGCGTGATTGGTGAGCCCTCATCTTTCGAGGACTAGACTTTCAGTTATTTTGGATGTATTTCTTTTTTTTCGTATTGTTGAGCTAGTTGGGGGTTTTGTCCAATCAGCTCATCTGGATTAGAGTCTTATCAGACTTTGACGTATATTCAGCCTAAGATGTTCATTTTGTTGTTATATTTAGTTGTCTCCCGCTGAGTTTATAATTACATTTTATTATATTTATTGAATGAGTTAGTGAATGCTTATGCCATGGGTCGACTTGGGGTCTCTCGGGGTCCCTTGTCCCGTGTCTACGATCCGGGTGTACTCTCGGGTCGTGAAAGGGCTAAGCTATCACCTTACCCCGCTGCATCAAAACGTAACCAAGTCCAACTTTGGAAGCGTCACAATACACCACGAACCCATCTATTCCTTCCAGCAAGGTTAAAAATGGAGCGGTAGTGAGTTGAGTCTTTAACTCCTGGAAACTCTTCTCACACGCATCTGACCACTGAAATTTCACCTTTTTCAAATTCAACCTAGTCGGAAGGGATGCAATAGAGGAGAAACCTTCCACAAAGCATTGGTAGTAACCTGCTAGACCAAAGAAGCTTCTGATTTTGGTTGGGGAAGTAGGTTTGGGCCAGTCTTTCGTCGCTGCTATCTTTTGAGGATCCACCTGAATATCCTCACCCGAGACCAGGTGACCGAGGAAAGTCACAGACTTCAACCATAATTCGCATCTGCTGAACTTAGCAAACAACTAGCAGTCCCTGAGTGTATGTAGAATAATCCTCAGATGGTTAGCATGATCTTCTTCGCTTCTAGAGTATACTAGATTGTCGCCAATAAATACAATGACGACCATATCTAGATATTGCTTGAAAACCGTGTTCATAAAGTCTATGAAAGATGCAGGGGCATTAGTCAGTTTGAAGGACATAACCACAAATTCGTAGCGACCATACCGAGTTCTGAAATCTATTTTTGGTACGTCACACTCTCTGACTCTTAGCTGATGGTACCCCGACCTGAGATCTACTTTGGAGAAACAACTGGCTCCCTGATGCTGATCAAAAAAGTTGTCAATCGTGGGTAGGGGGTACCTGTTCTTGATTGTGACCTTATTCAAATGACGGTAGTCGATACACACCTTGAGGGTATTGTCTTTCTTCCGCATGAATAATACTAGAGCACCCTATGGAGAGATGTTGGGCCTGATAAAGCCTTTATCAAGGAGGTCTTTTAGCTACTCCTTCAACTCCTTAAGCTCAGCTGGAGCCATTCTGTAAGGAGGGATGGAGATGAGCTGAATGTCTAGGAGAAGGTCTATGTCGAAGTCTATTTCCCGCTCAGGAGGGACTCCAGGAAGATCTTCGGGAAACATGTCAGGGAACTCACTGACAACTGGAACTGACTGAATAGTCGGGGTCTCAAAGCTGGAATCTCTGACCCGAACTAGATGATAAATACACCCTTTAGAAATAAGCTTCCTGGTCTTAAGGTAGGAAATAAACTGAACCTTATGCGCTAAACTACTACCCGTCCACTCTAAAACTGGCTCATTAGGAAATTGAAACCTGACGACCCTAGTTCTGCAGTCGACTGAGGCATAATCATAGTGTAACAAATCCATGCCAAGAATGAGGTCGAAGTCAACCATGTCTAACTCTATAAGATCAGCTAGAATGACCTTATTCAAGATTGACACTGGGCAGTTTCTATACACCCGGCTGGCTCTAACAATCTCGCCAATTGAGGTGGAGACTGAGAATGGTTCTAAGAGGATTTCTGGATAGATATCAAACTGGACAGCTACATAGGGAGTCACGAACGGTAGTGTGGCTCTTGGATCTAGTGCGGCATACATATCTAGATGAAAAAGGCGTAACATACCCATGACCACATTAGGTGAGCTCTCCTGATCCTGACGAGAGGACAAAGCATAAAAACAGTTTTGAAGCTGGCCGCCATCCATACCTGATATGTTGGCCTGCTGAGCTGGTCGGGTTGCTGGAGCTGCTAAAGCGGTGGATTATGATTTCCCCTGTCGTGCTGACGGGCATTCTTTGACTCGATTACCAAGTTGTCCACACCCAAAGCAACCCTCTCAGTCCTGAAGGCATTCCCCGGGATGTTTCTTGCCACATTTAGGGAAAGCTGGGTAGCGATTGCTAGCAATATGACTCCGGGACTATGATCCTGCTCCACCCCTCCGATCCTTGTGGAACAGGAAAGTAGGGGCGTTGGCTAATGTGGGTGCTAGAGCCCTCTGTTGCTATTGTTGTTGTTGTTGATGTGGGCGCTACTACCACTAGACCTCTGGTGGCCATAATCTGACTGGCTAGTCCTTGTCCACTTGTTCTCCCACTCCAAGTCTTTTAGTTTTTCCGCCTCAATCTGCTGGGCATGAACGTTGAGGCTGGAGAGATTGATATCTTTAATAAGCATTGCAGTCCTGCACTCCCTGAGGACCAAGTTCGATACTCCATTAAAGAACTTCAGCATGCGAGCCCTTGGCTCATCTACCATCTCTGGAGCATATTTAGACAACCTTGTAAACTCTAGTGCATACTCTTCCACCGTCCGATTTCCCTATTTTAGATTCATAAATTCAGCCACCTTAGCCTCCCTAAGCTCCCGAGGGAAGAATCTATCTATGAAGGCTGTAGTGAACTCCTCCCATTCCACTAGTTCTGCTCCTGCTAGTCTCCCCTCCTTCCACTGGTCATACCAGATCTGAGCTACCCCTTTCAGCTGGTAGGCAGCCAGGTCGGCACTCTCCGAGGAGCTAACACCCATAATTTGGGTGATCTTCCTGATCTCATCCACGAACTCCTTGGGTCCTCTCCCACCTTAGATCCATAAAAACTGGGGGGTTCATCCAGGTGAAGTCCCAAACCCAAGAAGCTACTGCAGACCCATTAGTATTGATTGAAATAACCTATTGGTTCATCTTGTTCGTGACTGTCTATGCGAGCAGCTGGATAGCCTCTCCGAACTCTGTGAAGGACATTGGGTCATCCTGCGAGGCTGCTGTAGTTGGTAGGGCAAGTCAGTGAGCATTGCCATCCCTTTCTTTCGTTACCACGTCGTGGAGGCATGGTTTCACTGATATGAAATAGAGCATGAGTTAGGAGACATTTTTGGAATTGAGCTTCAACGCACGACAAAGAGTATGAACAAAAGGGAGAGGGGGTTTTCCTAATAACATCTCGCAGCCTACCCGTCATAAGTGTGGCGCGCTTTACACCCATGAAAAGGACTCTACTCGATGCGGCTTTCAGACATCCTGAAATGCTTTAAACCTAGGGCTCTGATACCAAGTTTGTCACACCCTGAGTCTATACCCTGAATGAGACACGGTACTTGGAGTCACAAGTAACCCCAAGTCAACCCATGGTTTATCATAACACTAGAAATCTGAGTAATATCATAGCGGAAGTGTTAAGATAATAAAACCATTTATGAAGAAGGACTAAATCATCAAGTTTTAATACATCTGGGGAAAAAATTGAAATTCTGAATCTGTGTCTATGTACGAAAGCCATCTATCTGATGAGTTGCTGGGACAAGCCCCCAGCTAACTCTTAGTCTAACTGTAAGAAATATAACTAAAAAGAAACAATCATCGTCCTCGAAAGATGAGGACTCACCACTGGTAGAGTTGAAAACTCCTGGACTAGATCTGCTAATGATGCTGAGACTGAGAACCTACAGTTGTATCAAAAATGACACAACATAAAAGATATGCGTCGGTACTTTGGATGTACTTAGTAAGTAGGAGAAACCATGACATGGAGGATAAAATAACTAAACTATAAAGACATGGAATGACCAACTGAATGCTAAAATTGAGCAAACTAAAATATACCGAGATGGTCAAAATGACCCTGTCTGAAGATCAAAGATATACCCTAAATCTGAGATACTGATCTAACATACTATGTAAAACCAATCTGAACCGAGTAATCTGAAACTGTTCTGAGCTAAGCTAATCAGATACTGAACTGAACTGAGCTAATCTAAGACTAAACTGACTATTGGGAGAGTCTATAACCGACATATAATCATGTGAGCTAGACGTGGAGTCCGATGTATACACCCCATTAGTAGGACCTAATATACCTTGCTAGGGTATAAAGGCATGAACTGGGTGATCACAAGTCTGGGGCCATGAGGCCAATAAAATCAACCTATGGTGGCAATGTAGTTTTTGGAACTTGGGTGCGCTGGAAACCGGTCTGCTAAATGCTAAGACCTACTCCCACTAGATAGTCCTAGACTGACTACTAAGCTGATAGCTCAAAATAGGGGTCCGAGACTAAGTCAGGAATACCTATCTGGAAGTACCCTGAGAGTCATATTGGACTAGATTTTGTAATTGGTGTTCTAAGACTGGTCAGAGTTGTTTATCTGGAATCGTCGTAACCGTCTAAGGAACAAATTGTAATCTGAAGCTAGGGTTCTAAGGCTGGTCAGAGCTGCTTATCTGAAAGTGTCATGACCGCCTAAAGAACCACTAAAATCTGATACTGAGTCTAATACTGATAATCGGGAAGCACCACTCACACCTCAAGTATTAATTGTAATCAAACTGATCAGCTGACATTTCTGAACAACATTGAGTGTACTAATCTGACTAAGACTGTACATATATATATATGACTAAAATTTCCACATACACTTTCAATACGAGGGTCTCAAATCTGATAGAATCAAGCTACAGGGAAACTAGTCCAACACGAAAGATTCTAAATTCAATTGAACCGAGAACTAGGGATAAATCATTCCACTAGATACAATTCTCACAAATTTCTAGAAATAGGGAATAATAAAGCAATTATAAATCATGAGAAACACTCCACTGGAAATCTCAAGAAATTAGTCCAACAATTTTTCTACATTTCGAATCCACAAGGCTGAACTGATAGAGAAAATTAGAGAAGATTCTTGGGGACACAAGGGAAGAACTATTTCCTTGTTGAATTCCCACATACCTGGCCTAGAAATCCCTAAAGAAGAACACTTGAATTTCTGCAACTGATGAGGAGCCCTAAATTCTACTTGAGAGAAGTGACCTGGGTTCTACATTGATTTTTGAAATTGTAAGTGGGGAATGAGGGGGAAAACCGTTCAATCCCTCCAATATTCGCTTAAATTATACTAAAAACAACGTAGTTTAGGGATTAAATAAATGGAAACTTATAAAAATATCCCTAGAATGAAAATCTAGAAACTGACTGACGTGCCCTTATTCGCGCGTCCACAAGTGCACGGGTCATGCAAGTAATATAGTGGCTCTTTTTAAGAACCGGAATGTCGAACCCACAGGGACTAGACCCATTCCTCTAACTATCCATTACAAGTGTGATCTTAAATACCGAAAATGTTGGTTATAGAAGTTTTCGAGGGAGATTTTTAATTTAGTCTAAATTTGGTCAACGAAATATTCTGAAAGCAATTTAGGAGCAACATAGAGTTAAAACAAGATAATCATGCGATGCTACGATTTGCAAATGGATTAAGTATGCAACTATTGATTGTTGTTTCACATAATTGGAATTGCATGTTCATGGTCTTCCGAGCCTCTAAACACGACAAACTAGCCTCACTGCATCATTGCGAGCGAGGATGCTACTTCTAGTTCGTGGGCAATCAATTATGTTGTGGTTTACGTGGAAATGATTAGGGACTTTCGTGCGTCTAATCATTTAACTCAACTTAGCCTCACAACTACTTCTTCGAGTGGTGATGTGATAATCCTAAGTCGATCTTTAAATACCCCCATTTTATCAACCAAGCAAGGTGTTAGGTATATTTCTATCCTAACACGAAATTATATCGTGAGATATAAACATGCTCCTCACATTCTCCTGTTCTGACCTAGGTCACTGCTTTCTCAAGCCTATGCCCAAGCTAACGTATATGTTTTCATGGGGATCAATCATAAAGACAACCAATAATCCAGAATGCAAGACGGAAGCAACAATCAATAACTTAATTCCAAAACAATTTCATAGAATCACAATCATAATTCATGGCTTCAACCCTAGAGGAAGGGTTCTAGCCTTTCATGTTCGTAAAACTACAAGAAACTACAACTAAATTAACATACTTACAAGAATTTGGTAGATGAGAAGGGAATTTGACAAACCCTAGATGAGTTCTCCCACTTCTCCCTTCACTCCTAGGTGGTTTTCCAGAATAAAATCGTGACAAATTGGATTTAGGAGCTAAGGGACCTATTTATAGTAAATGAAAAACGTTCATAATTTAGCCTGTCGTGGAACGGCTCCGTGCCACGAAGTGTATCGCGGAGCACTGCCTCCGTGACACGGAGGTAACGCGGAGGCTCTCAGGAACTTGCCTCCGGAAGCCAAAACTGCCGAGTGTCACCGCATTGTCGGCGTGACACGCTGCTCATGCAGCGCGTTGGCAGTCCCCTGTCGTGGAGCTGGCACGGCGTGGCACGTTGCTGGCGCGCTGATGCTGCCTGCCTGTCGCATATGCTCGCGTGCCTGGCCGAGGTGTGGCACGGTGCTGGGCCGGCACACACACAGCGTGGCACGCTGCCTGGCCCGGCCAGCCTTGCCATGGCCTACTCCTTGTCGACTTTCACCCATTGCTCCCGACTCCATTCCTCTCCTTCACCAACATACGAATTAGTTCCTCAAAATCATTAAAACCTACAAAACAAGGACTAATCATGTTGGTTAGAACATATATTGACATTTATATAAAATCACATGAAAATGTATAAAATAAATTAGATAAACAAGACTAAATTAAGGTATAAAGCGTCACTCGGGCATGCTATTTTGCCCGAGATCACAACCCCACACTTAAAGTCTTGTTCGTCCTCGAACAACCTTTTACATCTCATGCATATGGAGACTCACACATAACTAATTTAGTAAGATAATTCAAGCTACAGCTACAATGATTACGTAAGATAACAAGCTACAAATAGAGCATGCACGATTTAATCATTGAAATGAAATACAACTCCGTAAAGACTTCTTAACCTCAAGAAGCGACTCTCAATCTTAGAAAACTCATGCAAATCAACTGATTAAGAAATCCCACGTGAATTATATCCTTCATTCAACATGTGCCCTCACAGAATGAGAGTTACCCATTTTCACACGCAAAAACTTTTTAAATCACAACATGTGTGGGTACATGAATAGAATTACGCTCACTCTCACAAAGGATTCACATGCATCATGTAATGACCCATAAGCTTGCCCTTAGTGTTTTATTCCACTAATTTAAGGATGTGTGAATGCAAGATCAAGTAGGACTTAATGGGTTGTAATGTAAGCTAAGGGACGGGTAGGTACTATTCTAGCAAATAATAGTGATTATCTTTCCCAAGCGCTTTTAATACATTACCCCCTCATTACGAACTTCCCTTCCCTTACTTCACCTTTTTCTCCTTTCAGCTTTCTTTTTCCTCTTTTTTTCCCCCTTTCCTTAGGCACTTTTACCTTATTAGTAAGGAGCTCTATAAATAATTTTTCATTAATTTGTTTTCTTACTCCTTAATAATAATCCACCATTTTCACACAACTGCACCTTTGTCCTTTTCTCCACTTATACAACTTGCTACTTTTCCTTTCTTTTCCTTCTTCTCACTCCTTTACTCTTTCATTTTTTTCCCTTAAGCGCTTAGGATTTTTGGTTCAAATTCAAGGCTAATGAAAGAAAATGGATTAAGCTTATGTTGTAGCTGTCAAAGAACAGGCTTGAGGCTCAACGGGGCTAACTAGGATTACATATTCAAGGTAGGTAAAATGAGGGATAACATTTGGGTTCATTCAAAGAAATGCCTAAATCATCTCCTACAATTCACATCCTTCATTTTATTTTATAAACACACCAGGCAAGTTCTAGACAATCCACAATAGCACAGAATACTCAAAAACCTTACACTCATGGCACATGCTCAATTCGAGACACATTCAGCAGACTCTTAACTCAGCTAATCACAAGAATTCAGACATTAAGTGTTATACCCCGTAGAATTCCCGGCACTTAGATGACCTATTCGCACGTTGGTTAAGCATATTTGAAAGCCATACGTGCTAGGGAAAGGCCTGGGAAGAGATCGGACGAGAAACCTGTCGAACCATCGCGGGAGGAGCCGAGGCAGAGCCCCTCCACGATGGCAGCGTGTCACGGAGGTGAGGCCTCCGCGATGGCTCTGTGACACGTTGCCCGTGTCCAGGCCCAAGTATATAAAGCCTCCACTTCAGTCCAAATCAGATTATACTTAGGAAAATTTCCAGAACACGCTGTGAACAGAGAGAAACGAAGGAAAATTAAATATTTTCGTCCGATTACGCTGCCAAACGCTGCCCAAACCCAAATTAATCCTAGATACCAAGGTATTTAGCAGCAGAGAGCATTTCTACGGACTTAGTTTTGCGAAAAACGGCCGATGAATCGGCGAGCCGCCGAACTAAAGTAAGTAGAATTGCTCTAAATTAATGTCTATGTGTTCCTAGCTGAGAAGTAAATAATTCTCCCTTCTGGGCCGCTGGAAAATAGCGAGTTTTTGACCGTCTTTCGATAAGCCTAAGTTTAGGCTATAAATTAAATCGAAAGTAACGTCGCTCTTTACAATAGTGTTGTATTTAGTATTGATTGACGTATTTATGAATGCAGTTGGGAGAAAATAGTTGAAGTACCGGCCGAGCCTCGTCCGACGGACGAATAGTCGAAGATAAGGTATGTAAAGTTAGTTTTCTTCGGCAAGTTAAGTAATATTAGTATAGCGTAATAAATTACGGACCAGTAGAATGTTCAGAAGTCGAGTATTGCGTTATTATGAATGGTGGTACGATGTGAGCAACATTGAGTTGTAATGTGTATGAAACCTAACGGTATGAAATAGATTCTAACGCAAGCGTTAGAGATTACCCAGTATATTCAGTGTATGATGTAATATGCCATGTTAAGATATTGTTGTGTTCAGCTGAAACCCCGTGAAGTAGTACAGTATCCGTAAAGCACTTCAGAAATAGAATAGCAGACTAAAATGAAGTTCAGAAAGCATGTCAGGATTAGTAAATCCTGTTACTATAGAAAGTTAGTATACAGCGTAGTCTAGCAGAAAGATTATATTCGTACATACATATATAGTACTTCCAGCCTCAGCATGTATTAAGTATGTACTTATTTCTATCATTAGTCCAGCATATAGTGTACACAGAGACTTAGTAAACAGCAGAATTTTCAGCAGAAACATTACCTTATAGCATTTGCTCAGTACAGCCCGGCAGGAGACTATGTTCATATTTATACATCTTTACCTGCCTCAGCACGTATTAAATACGTACAGATTACTATCAGTAGCCCAGTATGTGATATATATGATACTTTATCCCTATTACCCTCAGCATGTGAGATACCCAGACAGTATTACCAGTTGAGACCGTTGTATTGTTTGGGGTTGGATTACCTAGCATCCATGACCGCCCAGGGTTAATAGCTGTATCGACTCATCCGCCAGAGGACGAGGATACGTCACTCTACGGAGTGGCATGCCGTCCCACCAGGGGACGAAGATGGGATGCCAGTTTTTCCCCATACTTTTGCCTTGATCGGCCCTTACACACCCCAGTCGAGCGGATACGCCCGGGTGCAGATTCAGGAGTCCTCCGGACTCAGATGCAGTTATAGTCAGGGGCTCAGCGAGCCCAAGTGCATACCCAGGGGACTGGCAGGATGCTTACAGCCAGTGTAGGAGATGGGTTGACCGGGGTAGGGGTATAGATTCTGTGTTGATTGTACCTCCCGGCTTATGGGGGCTGGGTAAGGTTGTGTATGCCATGTTATGTTATGTATGTTACGTTATAATACAGTAGATACGAGCAGATTAGTAGTAGAATGATACGTCTCCAGGTATGATTCCTACTCCCTTCAGTATGATTAAGAACAGGTATGATCTACACCATCAGACAGTTATCTACTCCTTCTTATTTCAGTTTTGACAGTTATGTTATTGATTGCAAATATCCCTTCAGTTCTTACAGATTCAGTTATCTCCTACTATTCAGAATTTTTAGCTATATTACTTGTATTCAGCTGTATTCAGTTTGCTTTACATACTCAGTACCAGCGGTACTGACGCCCAGTGGGGCGCTGTATTACTTGCCTGCAGGTACCCATAGACGCGCAGGCGATACCACGTGATCCCCATCAGCGGTTGAATATTCAGCTCCTGTCATCCGGAGACTGAATTTCTAGAGGTGTAGTTCAGTTCCTTTTTGTTGTACAGTACGGGTAGGTCGGGGCCCTGTCCCGATCATTTCTATTATCCTTCTTAGAGGCTTGCAGTCTGTTTATATTCCCTGTGGTCAGATGAGCCGGCCGTGAGAGGCCGTGCAGTTGTATAGTTGCCTTTACTACTTCTTTCTTTTGTGATGGCCGTGTGGGGCCATAGTTTACCAGTAGTGGTGACCTTGCCGGTCACGTAGCTTTTCAGTATGTTATGCTTGAGTTTGCAGATAACTAGACAGCATGGTGGTCTTGTCGGCCTGCATAGGTTCCCCTGAATTACCTTGTTTCTGGTCAGCTGTAATACAGGTACAGAAGGCTATAGGCCAATGGGCCCCTTTATTTCCAGCCGCTATATATCCCTTTATTTCCAGAAATTTGAGCTAGAGCCAGCCAGGCGCCAGATGCGCCCAGGCTTAACAGTTCAGCAGGTCAGGTCTTAGTAGGGCACCAGGTGCCAGTCATACCCCCCAAGGTGGGGCGTGACAAACTTGGTATCAAAGCAGGTCGTATCCCAGGGAGTCTGCAAGCCGTGCTAAGCAGAGTCCTGTCCATGGATGTGTTGTGCACCACATACTATGGGTAGGAGGCTGCAAGGCATGATAGGATGGTTGTCTTTTATTCTGATTCAGTCGTGCTATAGAGCTGTACAGTATAGGGTTGAATTCCTAAAAATCTTACCATATTCTTTGGTTACAGATAATGTCAGACCAGCGCCATCCTATTACAGGTCGGAACTTAGACATCGCAGCAGGAGAAGGCACCAGCAGGATGCCTCTCCCTCATTTGGAGATAGCCCGATCAGAGGGCCCTACAGAGGCTTCATCTCAGCCTCCTCAGCAGTCTCCACCACGTCAGGAGTCACTTGGGGCGACATTACCTTCAGCAGCCCCTATATTGACTCCTTCTGATCAGGAGGTTAGGAGTGCTGTAGTTTTGTTAGCACAGATGATGGCTGCTCAGCGTCAGCCAATGCCATCTACAGCTGCAGAATCATCGGGAGGGCCCGGTAGTTCGAGGGTCTGAGAATTCTTAGCCCTGAATCCCCCACAGTTCACAGGCACAGACCGAACAGAGGACCCCCAATATTTTCTGGATCAGATGCAGAGAATCTTCAGGGTTATGCATGCCACGTCTACCGAGTCAGTTGAGTTGGCCGCATTCCGGTTATGGGATATTGTAGTGTTATGGTACGTAAGCTGGGAAAGGTCCCGAGGGAGAGATGCTTCCCCTCCCACCTGGTCCAGCTTTTC
Source organism: Datura wrightii (assembly GCA_035772735.1). Taxonomy (NCBI): domain Eukaryota; kingdom Viridiplantae; phylum Streptophyta; class Magnoliopsida; order Solanales; family Solanaceae; genus Datura; species Datura wrightii. Next base: position 90,096,948 of record JASDFA010000020.1, read on the forward strand.
AGGGGCCTTTTTGGATCATTATTTGCCGTGGGAGATTCCACAGGCCCGGGTAGACCAGTTCCTACATCTAGAACAGGGGTCCATGAGTGTTCGGGAATATTCTTTGCAGTTTGATTCTCTAGCCCGATATGCACCGGCCTTCGTTGATACCATGGCATCCAGAGTGCATCGCTTCATTACGGGCTTGAATCCAGAATATGTTGAGATTTGTACTACAGCTACACTGCGAGAGGACATGGATATTGCTCGCATTCAGGCATTTGCTCAGAATATTGAGGGCATCAGGCAGCGGCAACGAGAGGTCAGAAGGGTTAATCAGGAACAGCGTCGCCGGGACAGGCCAGTTGAATTACAGGGAGAGGCCCGGGGAGGACCCAGGCCCCGAATGTCAGACAGGCCGCCCAGGCCCCCGCCTCCGCCACAGTCGCAGGGGGGTAGATCCAGCCGCAGGGGGCAGTCAGGGACTGGTAGAGGCTCGCAGTTGGCAGATTCACCATTACAGAGGAGGGCAGAGCAGAGTAGGTATACCCTACCACTTTGCCCTATATGCAATCGACGTCATTCTGGAGCATGCAGATATGGCTCCACCGCATGTTATATTTGTGGCCAAGAAGGCCATTTGATGAAAGATTGCCCAGCCAGGGGTCGAGAGGACCGAGATAGACAGGATAGGGCATCAACAGGATCACGAGCTACAGCACCCTCGACCGGGCACAGGCCCCCAGTTTCAGCAGGCAGGGGTCGAGGCAGATCAGGGGCCTCCAATACAGGTGCGGGTCCAAGCCACACGTATGCCCTACCAGGGAGGCAAGATTCAGAGGCATCGCTTGATGTTGTGACAGGTATGTTAACTATCTATTCACACCCTGCTTATGTGTTAATTGATCCAGGGTCTACTTTGTCCTACATTACTCTATTTGTGGCACGAAAGTTTAGTATTGTACCAGAATCATTACGGAAACCCTTTCTGGTATCTACGCCCGTCGGTGACTCTATCACAGCTAGCCGAATCTACCGCGGGTGTACAGTAGAGATTGTTGACCGTCAGACCACAGTAGATCTGGTCGAGTTAGAAATGATAGACTTCGATGCCATAATGGGTATGGACTGGTTAGTGCCATGCTTTGCCAATGTTGAATGTTGGACCAAGACGGTCCGATTCCACTTCCCAGGAGAAGCAGTACGGGAGTGGAAGGGTAGCACCGCTACGCCAAAAGGTAGGTTTATTTCCTACCTTCAGGCGAGAAAGTTGATATCTAAGGGGTGCATTTACCATCTTGTCAGAGTTCGGGATGTCCAAGCAGAATCTCCGACACTACAGTTTGTCCCAGTGGTAAATGAATTCCCAGATGTATTTCCTGATGAGTTACTTGGTCTTCCCCCAGAAAGGGAAATAGACTTCACTATTGACTTGCTACCAGGCACTCAGCCAATATCAATACCTCCTTATCGTATGGCTCCTGCAGAACTCAGAGAATTAAAGGAGCAGTTGAAAGACCTGTTAGATAAAGGTTTTATCAGGCCGAGTACTTCCCCGTGGGGTGCGCCAGTCTTGTTTATGAGAAAGAAAGATGGCTCGCTCCGAATGTGCATAGATTATCGGCAGCTAAACAAAGTTACAGTAAAGAACAAGTATCCGCTTCCCAGAATTGATGACTTATTTGATCAGCTACAGGGAGCCAGATACTTTTCTAAGATTGACTTGCGGTCCGGATATCACCAGGTCCGAGTACGTGAGAGGGACATCCCCAAGACAGCATTCAGGACCCGATATGGACATTTTGAATTTCTGGTTATGTCCTTCGGGCTAACAAATGCCCTAGCAGTCTTTATGGATCTGATGAACAGTATTTTCAGACCCTTCCTGGACTTCTTCGTGATAGTATTCATTGATGATATTCTTGTGTATTCTCGCTCTGAAGTAGATCACCGGACTCATTTGCAAACAGTGCTCCAGATTCTCAGGGACCGCCAGTTGTATGCTAAGTTTTCGAAGTGCGAATTCTGGCTTAACTCAGTGGCCTTTTTAGGGCATATTATCTCAGACGCTGGTATACAGGTAGATAAGCAGAAGATAGAAGCAGTTAAGTCATGGCCTAGGCCTACCACCCCGACTGAAGTTCGTAGTTTTCTGGGGTTAGCAGGGTATTATCGGAGATTCGTTGAGGGATTCTCAACCATTGCAGCACCTTTAACAAAATTGACACAGAAAGCAGCAAAGTTTCAGTGGACGGAGGCATGTGAGCAGAGTTTTCAGGAACTGAAAGATAGATTGACCTCCGCTCCTGTATTAGCACTGTCGGAAGGCACAGAAGGTTATTCAGTCTATTGCGACGCGTCAGGTGTCGGATTGGGATGTGTATTGATGCAGCATGGTAGAGTAATTGCATATGCTTCCAGGCAGCTGAAAAAGCACGAAAAGAATTACCCTACCCATGACCTGGAATTGGCCGCAGTAATTCATGCCTTGAAGATGTGGAGGCATTATCTGTATGGCGTCCATGTTGACATTTATACAGATCATAAGAGCTTACAGTACATTTTCACCCAGAGGGAGTTGAATCTGCGGCAACGCCGCTGGTTAGAGTTGTTGAAAGACTATGATGTGAATATTCTATACCACCCCGGAAAAGCTAATGTTGTAGCAGATGCCCTGAGCCGTAAGTCAATGGGGAGTTTGGCGTATTTGCGACCTGAGAAACAGAAATTAGCTAAAGAAATTCATCAGTTAGCTGGCCTAGCCGTTCGAGTAATAAAAATAGAAAATAATGGGCCAGTAATTCAGAATTCTGCAGTGTCATCGTTAGTAACAGAGGTAAAAGAACGGCAGTATGAGGATCCCGATTTAGTCCAGCTCAGAGATAGAGTTCAGAAAGGGAAGGAGCCAGATTTTCAGATAACCGAGGATGGTGTGATATATTGTAAGGGCCGCCTTTGTGTCCCGAATGTCACAGGACTTCGTGGGCAGATTATGCACGAGGTACATTACGCTCGCTATTCCCTTCATCCGGGGGCGACAAAAATGTACCACGACATTAGAGACATCTATTGGTGGCCAGGTATGAAAACTGAAATAGCTGAATTTGTATCTAGATGTGCTAATTGTCAGCAGGTGAAAGCAGAACACCAGAAACCGGGTGGTTTGACTCAGGCGATAATAATACCTATGTGGAAATGGGAAGTAATAAACATGGATTTTGTAACAGGGTTACCCCGTACTAGACACAGAAATGATTCCATTTGGGTAATAGTTGACAGGCTGACAAAATCAACTCATTTCCTGCCAGTAAGGGCTACCTTCTCAGCTGAGGATTATGCCGAATTGTATATCAGAGAAATAGTTAGGTTGCATGGCGTGCCGGTATCTATCATTTCAAACAGGGGAGCACAGTTTACAGCTAGATTCTGGCAATCGTTTCAGAAAGGTTTGGGAACGCAAATTAATTTGAGCACAGCATTCCATCCTCAAACAGATGGGCAGGCCGAACGTACAATTCAGACGCTCGAAGATATGTTACGAGCGTGTGTGTTAGATTTCGGGGGTAGCTGGGATGAACATCTTTCGTTAATTGAATTTGCTTATAATAACAGCTACCATTCAGCTATTCAGATGGCGCCTTTCGAGGCATTATACGGGCGAAAATGTAGATCGCCGGTGGGCTGGTTTGAGATAGGAGAATCAGCATTAGTTGGCCCAGACATTATTCGGCAGTCCGAAGAAAAGATAAAGCTTATCCGGGAACGTTTACTGACCGCTCAGAGCCGCCAGAAATCATACGCAGATAGGCGGCGCAGAAATCTAGAATTTTCGGTAAACGATTGGGTATATCTGAAAGTGTCCCCGATGAAAGGGGTAATGAGGTTTGGCAAGAAGGGCAAGCTTAGCCCAAGATTCATTGGGCCGTATCAGGTTCGGCGAAGAATAGGCCGCGTGGCATACGAGTTGAACTTGCCTCCAGAGTTAGCGTCGGTTGACCCAGTATTCCACGTTTCCATGTTAAGAAAGTTCGTAGGGGACCCTTCTACAGTAGTTCCAGTCCAGGATGTACAGGTCACAGAGGAGTTATCCTATGAAGAGGTTCCTGTAGCCATCTTAGACAGACAGATTCGCAGGCTGAGAACTAAAGATGTTGCATCTGTCAAGGTATTGTGGCGTAACAGAAATCGGGAAAAAATGACGTGGGAGGCTGAAGAAGACATGAAAATCAGATATCCTCACTTATTTCAGGCCTAGTCAGACGACAGGTATGTCCGTATCATTATTTACACAGTACTTTTTAGTATGTATGTTGTAAATGATAAAGAAAGAAGTGATATTTAGTTGTCCAGTGGATTGTAGAATATTGTGTGCAGTGCCTGTGTTGGACTTTTTCTGCGTTTCAGGTCATTGTGATAGTACATATTACAGGAGAAACTCTGCCAAAAATTTTCCAAGGAACTAGAGTGAACAGCTCTCTAGACAGCAGTATACATTCGGGGACGAATATTCCTAAGGGGGGGAGAATGTTATACCCCGTAGAATTCCTGGCACTTAGATGACCTATTCGCACGTTGGTTAAGCATATTTGAAAGCCATACATGCTAGGAAAATGCCCGGGAAGAGATCGGACGAGAAACCTGTCGAACCATCGCGGGAGGAGCCGAGGTAGAGCCCCTCCGCGATGGCAGCGTGTCACGGAGGTGAGGCCTCCGCGATGGCTCCGTGACACGTTGCCCGTGTCCAGGCCCAAGTATATAAAGCCTCCACTTCAGTCCAAATCAGATTATACTTAGGAAAATTTCCAGAACACGCTGTGAACAGAGAGAAACGAAGGAAAATTAAATATTTTCGTCCGATTACGCTGCCAAACGCTGCCCAAACCCAAATTAATCCTAGATACCAAGGTATTTAGCAGCAGAGAGCATTTCTACGGAGTTAGTTTTGCGAAAAACGGCTGACGAATCGGCGAGCCGCCTAACTAAAGTAAGTAGAATTGCTCTAAATTAATGTCTATATGTTCCTAGCTGAGAAGTAAATAATTCTCCCTTCTGGGCCGCTGGAAAATAGCGAGTTTTTGACCGTCTTTCGATAAGCCTAAGTTTAGGCTATAAATTAAATCGAAAGTAACGTCGCTCTTTACAATAGTGTTGTATTTAGTATTGATTGACGTATTTATGAATGCAGTTGGGACAAAATAGTTGAAGTACCGGCCGAGCCTCGTCCGACGGACGAATAGTCGAAGATAAGGTATGTAAAGTTAGTTTTCTTCGGCAAGTTAAGTAATATCAGTATAGCGTAATAAATTATGGACCAGTAGAATGTTCAGAAGTCGAGTATTGCGTTATTATGAATGGTGGTACGATGTGAGAAACATTGAGTTGTAATGTGTATGAAACCTAACGGTATGAAATAAATTCTAACGCAAGCGTTAAAGATTACCCAATATATTCAGTGTATGATGTAATATGCCATGTTAAGATATTGTTGTGTTCAGCTGAAACCCCGTGAAGTAGTACAGTGTCCGTAAAGCACTTCAGAAATAGAATAGCAGACTAAAATGAAGTTCAGAAAGCATGTCAGGATTAGTAAATCCTGTTACTATAGAAAGTTAGTATACAGCGTAGTCTAGCAGAAAGATTATATTCGTACATACATATATAGTACTTCCAGCCTCAGCATGTATTAGGTATGTACTTATTTCTATCATTAGTCCAGCATATAGTGTACACAGAGACTTAGTAAACAGCAGAATTTTCAGCAGAAACATTACCTTATAGCATTTGCTCAGTACAGCCCGGCAGGAGACTATGTTCATATTTATACATCTTTACCTGCCTCAACACGTATTAAATACGTACAGATTACTATCAGTAGCCCAGCATGTGATATATATGATACTTTATCCCTATTAGCCTCAGCATGTGAGATACCCAGACAGTATTACCAGTTGAGACCGTTGTATTGTTTGGGGTTGGATTACCTAGCATCCATGACCGCCCAGGGTTAATAGCTGTATCGACTCGTCCACCAGAGGACGAGGATATGTCACTCTACGGAGTGGCATGCCGTCCCGCCAGGGGACGAAGATGGGATGCCAGGTTTTCCCCATACTTGTGCCTTGATCGGCCCTTACACACCCCAGTCGAGCGGATACGCCCGGGTGCAGATTCAGGAGTCCTCCGGACTCAGATGCAGTTATAGTCAGGGGCTCAGCGAGCCCAAGTGCATACCCAGGGGACCGGCAGGATGCTTACAGCCAGTGTAGGAGATGGGTTGACCGGGGTAGGGGTATAGATTCTGTGTTGATTGTACCTCCCGGCTTATGGGGGCCGGGTAAGGTTGTGTATGCCATGTTATGTTATGTATGTTCCGTTATAATACAGTAGATACGAGCAGATTAGTAGTAGAATGATACGTCTCCAGGTATGATTCCTACTCCCTTCAGTATGATTAAGAACAGGTACGATCTACACTATCAGACAGTTATCTACTCCTTCTTATTTTAGTTTTGACAGTTATGTTATTGATTGCAGATATCCCTTCAGTTCTTACAGATTCAGTTATCTCCTACTATTCAGGATTTTTAGCTATATTACTTGTATTCAGCTGTATTCAGTTTGCTTTACATACTCAGTACCAGCGGTACTGACGCCCAGTGGGGCGCTGTATTACTTGCCTGCAGGTACCCATAGACGCGCAGGCGATACCACGTGATCCCCATCAGCGGTTGAATATTCAGCTCCTGTCATCCGGAGACTGAATTTCTAGAGGTGTAGTTCAGTTCCTTTTTGTTGTACAGTACGGGTAGGTCGGGGCCCTGTCCCAATCATTTCTATTATCCTTCTTAGAGGCTTGCAGTCTGTTTATATTCCCTGTGGTCAGATGAGCCGGTCGTGAGAGGCCGTGCAGTTGTATAGTTGCCTTTACTACTTCTTTCTTTTGTGATGGCTGTGTGGGGCCATAGTTTACCAGTAGTGGTGACCTTGCCGGTCACGTAGCTTTTCAGTATGTTATGCTTGAGTTTGCAGATAACTAGACAGCATGGTGGCCTTGTCGGCCCGCATAGGTTCCCCTGAATTACCTTGTTTCTGGTCAGCTGTAATACAGGTACAGAAGGCTATAGGCCAATGGGCCGGGGGCTGTATTTACAGCCGCTATATAGCCCTTTGTTTCCAGAAATTTGAGCTAGAGCCAGCCAGGCGCCAGATGCGCCCATGCTTAACAGTTCAGCAGGTCAGGTCTTAGTAGGGCACCAGGTGCCAGTCATACCCCCCAAGGTGGGGCGTGACATTAAGCTTCAATCATATTGAGTCGAATTCAAGAGTCTAAGTGTCTCACACAAAGTTATACACTTTCATGCTTCAACACTGAACATACTTGCATCTTACAATCATGTATAGCACATAACAAGAACATCAAGCACCAACTAGTTATGGTTTCAAAAACCCAAAACCTATTGACTTGTTTTTCCTCAAGACGGTCGTCATCCATCCATCGTCGGAAACAGATGCTAACTATGACTAAAAACACTATATACAGACAGAGAAAATTTTTATTCTTCGGTTCAAAGGCCCCCTCGTCGGAAAAGAACCGTAAAGAAAAACCAACGGGTGATGAAGTCATTCTTAATTCACAAAAAATTTTCAAATTTCTCCCAAATTTCACACAAGCATTCCATTCACCAAAAACTTGTTAAGCACAAAAATTTTGAAATTTTTCTCACCCCACACTTAAATCATGCTATGTCCTCATAGAATCAAATTAAAATTTAAAGGACGAGAAATACTCCTTGAGCCTCTATCCCCAGCTAAAAGCATGCTTTTCTTCGAGTTCTCCTAGGTGGGTGTTGAACCCCACACTTCTTCTATTTCATGCTTTTTAGCTTTCTCCTTCTCGATACTCAGACTTCCCTTCCATCTATGCTTAACTTTCCACCAAAAACACAAACATAATGAAAACAACAAAATCAACACAAAATCAAAATTAAACAATTTGTACCTGAGGTACCCTTTGGTTGCCTCCCAAGCAGCACCTTATTTTACATCGCGGCACGATGTGGACTGTCCTTTTCAAGCCATCCCCATACCTGGGTTCTCTTTCGAGAACCATCTCCTTTCCTTTTGTTGTTCAGAGGAAACAGCCTCCACTCTGTTCCTCTCTTTCTCCAACTTCTTCTCAATTTGAAGTCCTCTATCAGACTCGGGCTAAACACCTACCATTGCCTTTGGCCGTGCACCTGTGGAATCCTCCACCCCACACTCATCCTCTGACAACACACTAACCTGACAAAGGTTTCTATAGTGTGCGGATGGGTTCATTTCTTGGTAAACGCGGAAGAGTTCTTCTTCATCCTCAACCCTCATTTTCAGGGTCCCTACTTTCAAGTCAATCACCGCTCCTCCGGTGGCCAAGAATGGCCGTCCCAAGATCAGGCATACCTGGTCATCAATCTGATAATCTAATACAATAAAATCAATAGCTATAATGAACTTACCTACTTTGATGTGAAGGTCCTCTATTATTCCACCAGGTGTCACTCGCGACTTGTCAGCCAGCTGTAGCATCAACCTTGTCGGCCTCGGTTTTCCCAAGTCCAGGGTGTTGAATAAGGATATGGGCATTAGGTTAACTGCTGCCCCTAGATCACAAAAAGCCCGTAGCACCTCATCTTTACCAATTTGTATGGGGAGGATAAAAGTCCCTGGGTCTTCGAGCTTCTTCGGAATCTTGCTCAGTACCCGGTGACTGCACTCCTCAGTCAGTGCTACAGTCTGGACATCCACCAACCTTACTTTGTTTGCCATCACATCCTTCAAGTATTTAGCATACTTGGGCATTCCCTGCAAAACATCTATAAGAGGAAAATTTATGTGAAGTTTTTTAAAGCTCTCAAAGAACTTTTTGAAGCATTCCTCCTCCTTGCTCTTTCTGAATTTCTGAGGGAATGGTGGTGGTGGTCTTTGTGCTGGCTGCAATGAAGGTTGCGCATTTTGTTGCCCAGCACTCTGATTATCTCCCATGTTGATGGATGGTCCTGGTCTAACCAACTCCGGCTGCACCTCCTTTCTCAGCTCTTTTGGCACTGCATCAGATAATTGCTTACCGCTTCTCAAACTGATGGCATTAATCTACCGGGGGTTAGGATCTGTGTCGCTTGGTAATCCCCCTTGCGATCTCATGTTTTGAGCAACTGCTATCTGACCCACTTGTTTTTCAAGATTGCGGGTGGCCATTTGCTGATTCGTTAAGTCTGTTGCCATCCTCGCTTGCGTTTCCACTAACTGAGACTGGATCTCCATGATTTTCTGCAATGTTTCCTCAATGTTGCTTCTCACTTGCCCATCATTCTACCTATTCTGCTGATACTGCTGTTGTTGAGGTTTCATATAACTATGCTTTTGGTTTCCACTCCATGAAAAATTCGGGTGGCCCTGCCAATTTATGTTGTAACTGGTTCCAAAATTCTGATTCCTATGCACATTACCAACAAAATTGACTGATTTCGGATTGGCTCCACAAGATTCTGCATTGTGCCCAGTATTACTGCAAATTTCACACCAACTAGGAGCTTGCTGAACTGCATTAACCTGCCCTTGGTATTGGTTCATACTCAGTTTATTGAACTGAGTCATCATCTGATGCTTGAACGAAGCTAACTGTGCTGCCAAGGCATTCATTCCATCAACCTCTATCAACCCTGATCTCTTTCCTGCCCCTCTCGATGACTCGTTGTGCAACTCTGGATTTCCCTGTGCAATTCTATTCAACAAAGTGTACAACTCATCATATGTCTTCTCCAAGGCTTGCCCACCCGATGCAGAGTCTAGTAATATTTTTGTGTGTGGGTCTAGACTTTCTACAAACGTATGGGCCAGCACTTCATTCAATTGCTGGTGATGGGGACAGTCTCTCAACAGTGACTTGAATCTTTCCCAAGCCAAATATAAGTTCCCATCAGGCTTCTGCTTGAAACTGAGTATTTCACTTTGCAGCTTTACAGTCTTGCCTGAAGGAAAGAATCTGATAATGAACTTCTTAGCCAAGTCATTCCATGAAGTTATGGAGTTCGGTGGCTCAGCCTTCAACCACTTTTTCGCCTCTCCCAACAATGAAAATGGGAAGAGGGTCAATCGGACATAATTTGTGGACACGCCGGTGGGGACAAACGTGTCACTAATCTCTAAAAAGCTCTATAAGTGTTGCTGCGGGTCCTCATGTGCCATTCCAGTGAATTGACCACTAGAATGTAACAGCTGCACCATGTTCTGTTTAAGCTCAAAGTTCCCTCCAGGCTCCGGTTTACGGATACTAGAGGTCACATTCGTCGCTAGTGGGATTGCCACTTTGCGAACTGGTTTTGCTGCCATTGCTTTCGATGACAATTGTTCTTGTCCAGCGGGTGGTTATTGTTGTACCTTTTCTTGAAGTCTCTTCAGCTTTTGCTCTAGAGCTACTCTCTTTTGCAAATGGATTTGATGTTCAGGTTCAAGCAACGGTTCCACAAGCTCCCTATTTTTAGCCAGCTCGGTAGGACAACCTGTCACCTGCAAATAATCAGACTAAGACAAAGTTTCTCAACACTTACGGAAATTTAAAATCGCACAATAACAAATAAATTATCAAAACTTCGTCGTGTCCCCGGCAACGGCGCCAAAAACTTAACGTGCCCTTATTCGCGCGTCCGCAAGTGTACGGGTCATGCAAGTAATATAGTGGCTCTTTTTAAGAACCGGAATATCGAACCCATAGGGACTGGACCCATTCCTCTAACTATCCATTACAAGTGTGATCTTAAATACCGAAAATGTTGGTTATAGAAGTTTCCGAGGGAGATTTTTAATTTAGTCTAAATTTGGTCAACGAAATATTCTGAATGCAATCTAGGAGCAACATAGAGTTAAAACTTGATAATCATGCGATGCTACGATTTACAATGGGTTAAGCATGAAACTATCGATTGTCATTTCACATAATTGGAATTGCATGTTCATGGTCTTTCGAGCCTCTAAACATGACAAACTAGCCTCACTGCATCATTGTGAGCGAGGATGCTACTTCTAGTTTGTGGGCAATCAATTATGTTAGGGTTTACGTGGAAATGATTAGGGACTTTCGTGCATCTAATCATTTAACTCAACTTAGCCCCACAACTACTTCTTCAAGTGGTGATGTGATAATCCTAAGTTGGTCTTGAAATACCCCCGTTTTATCAACCAAGTAAGGTGTTAGGTATATTTCTATCCTAACACGAAATTATATCGTGAGATATAGACATGCTCCTCACATTCTCCTGTCCTGACCTAGGTCACTGCTTTCTCAAGCCTATGCCCAAGCTAACGTATATGTTTTCATGGTGATCAATCATAAAGACAACCAACAATCCAGAATGCAAGATGGAAGCAACAATCAATAACTTAATCCCAAAACAATTTCATAGAATCACAATCATAATTTATTGCTTCAACCCTAGAGGAAGGGTTCTAGCCTTTCATGTTCGTAAAACTACAAGAAACTACAACTAAATTAACATACTTACAAGAATTTGGTAGATGAGAAGGAAATTTGTCAAACCCTAGGTGAGTTCTCCCACTTGTCCCTTCACTCCTAGGTGGTTTTCCAGAATAAAATCGTGAAAAATTGGATTTAGGAGCAAAGGGACCTATTTATAGTAAATGAAAAACGTGCATAATTTAGCCTGACATGGAACGGCTCCATGTCACAGAGTGTATCGGGGAGCACTGCCTCCGTGACACGGAGGTAACGCGGAGGCTCTCTGGAACTTTCCTCCGGAAGCCAAAACTGCCGAGTGTCACCGCGCTGCCGGCGTGACACGCTGCTCATGCAGCGCATTGGCAGTCCCCTGTCGCATAGCTGGCACGGTGTGGCACGCTGCTGGCGTGCTGGTGCTGCCTGCCTTCCGCATCTGCTCGCTTGCCTGGCCTAGGCGTGGCACGGTGCTTGGCGCAGCACACGCACAGCATGGCACGCTGCCTGGCGCGGCCAGCCTTGCCATGGCCTACTCCTTGCCAACTTTCTCCCATTGCTCCCGACTCCATTCCTCTCCTTCACCAACTTAGGAATTAGTTCCTCAAAATCATTGAAACCTACAAAACAAGGACTAATCATGTTGGTTAGCACATATATTCACATTTATATAAAATCACATGAAAATGTATAAAATAAATTAGATAAAAAAGACTAAATTAAGGTATAAAGCATCACTCGGGCATGCTATTTTGCCCGAGATCACTAACTAATAGGGACCCAACAGTTCACTTAACGAGTCGATGGTTGAGACCACGACTCATTGGACCTCTCGTTGGTCCTACTGCCTAGGGGTTGAAAATACTGGATCTGGCAATGGGGGACACCACGACTCGTTGGATGAACCAATAAGTCATTGATTCCTCCCATGGTCACTGAACGAGGAAACCTGGAAAGCTTGAAAATAGGTGACACAACAACTCGTTGGCAGAACCAATGGGTCATTCTGTCTAGTTGTTACTTTCACTAGACAACTTCTAAGAATTCTCAAGGTTGACATGAAGGGTGGTGACCTTGACTCATTGTGGGAAACAACGGGTCGTTGTTTCCACTCATCGTCACTGGAATAGGTTTTTGGGGTTCTCACCCAACGACTCCCACAATGGGTTGTTGTTTCAGACAACAACTCAATGGTTGAGTTGAGGGATCCTAGAGAAGGGATTCTGAGCTAAGGAACTAACGAGTGATAGGACGACTCGTTGTTTCTAACAATGGGTCGTTCCTTATCGCGTGGGTTCTAAACTGATCAAGCAGGTCTAACCACGGCTGATACAATGAGTCAGTCACTGAAGCTGACCATAACTCGTTGTCTCAGTCGTTCTGGGGAAAATTTCCTAGTTTTCTTCTAGATATTTCTTGCAAGGTTTGAGTCTGGTCTAGGAAAGTTTCGGGGTGTTACAACAATTGACCCATAGGATTTTCCTTCATGTAACTCGCCACTAATGTAGAGTTGCTACACTTGGAATCAGGAAGGACTTGCAGGCCAAAATGATGGCTAGGGGTAAGGGTAGGACAAATTTTAGCTTTAGTGACTAGATCCTCTCTAATGCCTTCTCTGAGCACAATCAAATGTCCGGCTACACTCATGAGACTACTTCACCTTATCTCTCCTTATTTATCATTCATATTTTTCATCAAGAAATCACCCTTGTAACACCTTGGATTCTACATTTAGCCTATTCTAAAAAGAGATAGCATCATTCAACTTTTCTTTTTTTTTCTTTAAATTGGAGGTTTTTCAACCAACTATTTCATTCTTTTCATCAAGCAATTTGGAGCTACTTCACATTGAAGATCATATTTTTTTCCTTTTATGTAGACCCTCAAACTTAGGCTTTTGCATACGCTTCATTTCACTTCCTTATCTTCCCCATATCTTGGGCTTCAAGCTCCATCTTTCTTTCATCACTAGCAGTTAGTGATGATGAGTTCCAAAAAAGAGGACTAAAAAGGGTAATAGGCTTGTAATGTGTTTGCCATGAAAAAGGGTTAAAGGCCCAAACATTGTCTTGCAAGGATGATGTTTAAGGAGTTCACATTTATGGAGAAGTAATTATCCAAAGAAAGCCTAAAATTATTTTCTAAGTGCAGCTACATCTAGAATTTCGCCTTGAATCATACTCGGGGCAAGTTCTAGAAAGTGTGCACACAAAAAAATCAATTCAAAGGCCTCAATACACAAGGCATCACACTTCTAGGAGTTCAACTATTTTTCACAATCAAATCTAGGGCATGACCCTTGAAACTTGAACCCTAAACCTTAAACCATGGGGCACGTGGAATCCCGTTTGAATCAGCAAGGACCACCTTGCAAAGCTAAATACTCCCGGGTGACCGATAGCGAAGTAGTACCGTGAGGGGAGGGTGAAAAGAACCCCCATCGAGGAGTGAAATAGAACATGAAACCGTAAGCTCCTAAGCAGTGGGAGGAGCCAGGGCTTAGACAAGCCAGCTTGCAAATCAAGAAGCCAAACAAGGAATGTATAATACATGACAAAAGAGTGCTCATTTTGAAGTTCAAAATTCTTTGATATGAAATAAAAAAGTTTTGGTGGTACCAATTAAAGTAAACACAACAATGACTCAAAAATATGGAATTTTCCCTTAAAAAATCATCTCTCAATCTATCATAGGAAAATGTCACCCGATTTGACAAAAAGAAAAAGAAAAGAAAGAAAATGTATTTTGCTCCTTGGGAAAGAATTGTGGTATAATTAAAACCCTTTGAGTTTATTTCTATCTACTATAAACAAAGGCGATTTTCCAAGAATGGGTCAAGAATTAATTGAAATGCAAGACCAAGACATCAATGGCACTTCACGATAAGGCAAAATAAACATCTCAATACTGGCCCATCAAGGGCATCCATTCCACCAAGAAACTCAAACTAAATACTTAAAAGTGTCAACTAGCAAAAGTAAACAAGCCTAACAAGGGAAATAAGATTCATTAACACCAATAAAAAAGGAAAAGAGCACTCCTCAACCCCAACTAAAAAATTTACATTGTCTCCAATGTGTAAATTGTAAACAAGGGTGGTCAAGAACTCCCTGAACTAGCTACTCCTTATCATCAACATCATCTACCTCAGCTCCACTATTATCTTCTCCATGTGCAGCCTCAGCGTTCTCCCCTAGGCTTACAAATAAGTCATCAATCGGCCTTGAGCTGTGTGTAGGGTAGCCATGGCTTCTTCAAGAAAGCTCATATAAGGTTCGGCCATTGATTCCCAACTTCTCAATTCTCTCGCATCATCTCGGAGAGATGAAACATCCCCCTCAACTACATCCAATCGGAGCACAAAAACAACCTTCATTGCCTTCTTGACTGACTGCTAGATGAAAGCTGGCAGGTTATAGGATAATCTTTTGAGTTGTTTTTCATGAGAGTGCGTCATTTTTGACAGCTTTTGTAACACAATCATCCTAGTAAATGAAGATAGTGAAGAAATTCCCTATAGTGGCACCTCCTCATAAACATATCTTGACACCTCAAGGTTTGGCTCATTAAGATCGGGAGCCAGCGAGACTTTATCAAGGTCATGGGTAGTGGAGCCTTCTGGGACATCCCAAGCTTGAACCCTTTTCCTCTTTGCCCTTAGGGTGTTATACCCCGAAAGCCCAAAGATCAAACCCTGGAGTTGAAATGGAGAAAACTGGAAATCTGGCACCAGGTCACAGAATGAGTCATTCTGTGACCCGTGGGGTAGACCACAAGTCATGAGGAGACTTGGGGTGAGGTTCAGAGTGTGAGTTAAAATTTTGGGTTTTTGAAGTCCCCCCTGATGACGAGTCATGGGCAAGGGTTAAGGGAGAGTGAAGGAAACTTGGCAGTGTACCCTACAGAAGGTCACCATGAATGGTGGTCAGATACCATGATTCGCGGGATGAGTCGTGGTCATCATATTGGAAATGGTTTGAGATTTTAGGTAGTGAAAGTGATGAGTGGTGACCCCGAGCCGTGGTCACCATTAACAACTCGTAGGGTCCCACATGATGAGCCCCAGGTATATTATTGGATAGTGCTCTCAACGACTGATGCCATGAGTCATGGCCTCAGAAACAATTCATCCAGTCCCTCGTGGGGACTGACAGTCAGTTATTTTCTGCGAATTTAGTAAGGGCTTTTCCATAATTCCTATAATCCTAAAACCTAAACTATGTAGTTTTAAGTTATGAATGATGAGTTTTAAGAGGGGTGAGTTCATTTTAGGTCATTCTTACTCATACATGCAAAGTTAGAGAGTTAGAGAGGTGATCAATCTCTTTTCCTTCAAGATTCTTCTCAATTCTTCATGTCTATGATCATGTTTTCAAGTGAATTATGTATTTTCAAGCATGTTAAAGTATCGGGCAATACCCATATGTTCAAGTACGAGTTATGATCTTATGAGTTAAGCTTACCACATGGTTTTGGAGCAAAAACTCCCAATTACATTCAGCTTTTTGCTATGGTTTAAGCAAAGATCCCCTCATATATATTATTTCAAATTTGATATGTAATTGACTATTGAGCTTCGTCAAGAGATGATAGTAAGCTTCATCGAAAAATAATGGAGAGCATATGCATATTTTTGGGAGTAGTGTCTAGCACCGAGTAGGCTAAGGGTCGATCACCCTATGCCTCAGAACTATGTGCCAACATAGGTTGATTCATATTATATATACTTTGGGACCTCCATTGTGAGCTATCCCCTGCTCGATTGGGCCACGAGCTTGATATCGATATCACGCTATCGTCCTTAGCACTAGAAAGGCTTTGGATGGCTCTACCCACTTGAGTGTGATAGTTGGGACCACGTGAGCTCTATCATGGTATTTTGGTTATATGACGACTCTCCCATTGTTCCTCATTATTTTAGTTATGAATGTTAATCACTCACAATATATATTTATATAAATGTTCTAAAATAGGTTTGACCCAATCTTCAGTTTATCTTATGATTATGAGATTTCATCTTTGGGTCAATCATTTCAGTTATGATTGTTAGACCCCGTAAATTCTTGACATGTAGATGGCCTATTCGCATGTTGGTTAAGAGTTTTAGAATGCCATACAAGCTAGGAAAAGGCCCGGGGAAAGACTGGATAAGAGACATGTCAAACCATCACAAAAGGAGGCTGGCAGACCTCCTCCACGATGGCCAGAGTATCTCGGAGGCTCACCTCCGCGATGGCCAGCGTGTCACCGAGGCTCACCTCCGCAATGGCCAGCGTTTTACGGAGGCTCACCTCCGCGATGGCCAACGTGCCACGGAGGTGAGGTGCAGCCTCAAGTATAAAAGCACCAACTTCGGTTTTAATCATTTTAATTTCATAATTTCTAGAGAATACATAGAGAACACAGCTAAGAACAGAGGGCACGAAGGTTTCATTAAAATTTCCTTCTGATTACGCCATTATACGCGGTCCAAACTAAAATTAATCCTAGATACCGGAGTTTAAAGATGCAAAGAGCATTCCTGCGGAGTTAGTTTTGTGAAATTTCTCCCTTCTGGACTTCCGAGAAATAGCGAATTTTCGGCCCTTTTTTCGATAAGTCAAAGTTTTGGCTATATATATTAAAAGTGATATTTTCTTTCAGAATATTGATGTATTTAGTCCTAATTGAAATATATATGGATGCAGTTGGGAGAAATAGTGGAATATTGACCGAATTACACCAATTAGCCGGGAAATAAGAAACGGAGTTATGTAAAGCCAATTTCTTCGGCAAGCTAGTAGTTCCGGTATAGTAACATAGCTCAAGTGCCAGTAGAATGTTTCAGAAGTCGCATATTATGCTTATTATAAATTTTAGTACGATGTTGGAAGCATCATGTCATGTATAGCGTGAAACTTACTAGCACGATATAAATTCTAGTAGAAAGTGTTAGAAACAGTACCACATGCCTAGTATGTGATTTAGTAAAGTATGTTAGGATATTATCGTGTTCAGTCGAAACTTAGTAAAGCAATATAAGTTCCTGTAAAGTATTTCAGAAATAGAATAGTAGCCTAAAATGAAGTTTAGAGAGCATGTTAGAAGTAGTAAATCATGTTTACTATGAAACTCAGTTATACAGCATGATTCTCAGTAGAACGATTATATCTTGTTCAGTATTAGACTCAGCACAATATGACAGAAGGTTATATATATACCATTATTAGTATCAGCTTGTATTAAATACATACATAACACTGTCATTAGTTTCAGCATGTAGTATATACATACATATTATTATCACTAGTTTCAGCATGTGGTATACGCAGTTAGTATTACTAGTTGAGACCTGACTGTATTGTTTTGAGGTTGGATTACCTAGAATTCATGACCGCCCCAGGGTTAATAGCTGTATCGACTCGTCCACCAGAGGGCGAGGACACGTCGCTCTACGGAGTGGCATACCTTCCCCCAGGGGACGAAGATAGGATACCGGTTTCCCCATATTTAGCCTTGGTTGGTTTTTATACACCCCCGTCAAGCGGGTATGCCCGGGGTGTTGATTCAGGAGTTCTCTGGACTCAGGTACATTTATAGTCAGGGGCTCAGCGAGCCCAAGTGCATACCTAGGGGGCCGGCTGGATGCTTATAGTTACTATGGGAGATGGGATGACCGGGGTAGGGGTATAGATTGTGTGTTGGTTGTACCTCCCGGCTTATGGGGGCGGGTAAGGTTTATGTGTGCTATGCTATGTTATGTTATGTTATATTATGCCATGTTATGCTATACATGAATTGATCGACAGTAGAACGCTTCATTTCCAGGTATGACTCCTACTCCTTTCAGCATAGTTGTGGACAGTCTTGAACTCGTACTTTCAGTCAGTTACAGTCTATTTCCTTCCACTTCGGCTCTATTAGTCATATTGATTGTATTCAGTTATTTTCCAGTTGTTGCTTTACATACTCAGTAACAGCGGTACTAACGCCCGTTTGGGGTGCTGCATTACTTGCCTGCAGGTACTCATAGACGAGGAGCCGATCCCTCGTGATTCCAGCCAGCATACAGAGTAATTAGCTCTAGTCATCCGGAGCTCGATAGCTAGAGGTTTATCCCTTTTCTTTTGTTGTACAGTATGGGTAGGTCGGGGCCCTGTCCCGACCATATTATCAGTATTCTTAGAGGCTTGCAGACTGTATATTTCCCTGTGGTTAGTTGTACTAGTCGTGTGAGGCCCTGTGTATGTTTTAGTTCTTTTAGGGGCCTTATTCAGTTGGTAGTGGTAACCTTGTTGGTCACGTAGCAGTTTAGCACTTGTTTTCTTGATTCATAAATAACTAGACAGCTTGGTGGCCTTGTCGGCCCGCATAGGTTCCCTATTAATTTAGTTGTTCTGGGTAGCTGTTGTTTGCTACAGGTGGCTATAGGCCTAGTTGGCTAGAGGCTGTATTTACAGCCGTTATATAGCCCGTCCTTTTATTGAATCCAGAGTTAGAGCCAGCCTGGCACCAGAAGTGCTTAGGCTCAGCTAGCCCAGCGGTCCAGGTTCTAGTAGGGCACCAGGTGCCAATCATGCCTCCCAAGGCGGGGCGTGACAAACTTGTTATCATAGCAGGTCGTATCCCAGGGAGTCTGCAAGCCGTGCTAAGTAGAGTCTTGCCTATGGATGTGTTGTGCACCACATACTATAGGTAGGAGGCTGCAAGGCATGAAAGGATGGTTGCTTTTTATTCTTATTCAGTCATGCTGTAGAGCGGTACAGTATAGGGTTGAGTCCCTAGAGCTTACTATATTCTTTGGTTACCGATAATGTCAGACCAGCGACATCCTATCACAGGCCAAAGCTTGGATATTGTAGCAGGGGAAGGCACCAGCAGGATGCCTCACGCTCGTTTAGAAACAGCCTGATCAGAGGGCAATATAGAGGTATCATCCCAACCTTCTCAGCAGTCTCCACCACATCAGGAGCCACTTGGGGCGACACCACCTCTTGCAGTCCCTATACCGATACCTTCCGACCAGGAGGTCAGGAGTGCGGTAGTCATGTTGGCACAGATGATGGCTGCTCAGCGTCAGCCGATGCCGTCTACAGTTGCAGAGTTGTCAAAAGGGCCCGGTAGTTCGAGGGTCCGAGAGTTCTTGGCTCTGAATCCCCCACAGTTTACAGGTACAGACCGGACAGAGGACCCTAAGGATTTTCAAGATCAGATGCAGAGAATTTTCAGGGTTATGCATGCCACGCCTACAGAATCGGTTGAATTGACAGCATTTTGGTTACGGGATATCGCCGTGTTGTGGTATGAAAGTTGGGAAAGGTCCCGAGGGAGAGATTTTTCCCCTCCGACCTGGTCCAGCTTCTCAGGAGCTTTTCTAGATCACTATTTGCCACAGGAGATTCGACAGGCCCAGGTGGACCAGTTTTTACATTTAGAGCAGGGGGCCATGAGTGTTCGGGAATCCACCTTGCGGTTTGATTCTTTGGCCGGTATGCACCGGACTTTATTGATACCATGGCAGCCAGAGTACACCGCTTCATCATGGGGTTGAATCCAGAATCTGTTGAGACTTGTATTACGGCTACACTGCGAATATTGAGTACCCGAGTTCAGGCATTTGCCCAGAATATTGAAGGCATCAGGCAGCAGCATCGGGGGATCAGGAGGACCAGTCAGGAATAGCGCCGCAGGGATAGGCCAGTTGAATTACAGAGGGAGGCTCGGGGAGGACCTAGGCCACGATTGTTAGATAGGCCGCCCAGACCCCCGCCTCCACTATAGCCACAGAGGGGCAGATTTAGCCACAGGGGGCAGTCAGAGACCGGCAGAGGCTCGTAGACTGTAGATTCACCATTACAGAGGAGGGCGGAGCAGAGTAGGTATACCCTACCACTTTCCCCTATATGCAGTCGATGCCATTCTGGACAATGCAGGTATGGCTCCATTGGATGTTATATTTGTGGCCAAGAGGGCCATCTGATGAGAGATTACCCAGCCAGAGGTCAAGAGGACCGGGATAGACAAGATAGGGAATCCACAAGGTCACGAGCTTCAGTATCCTCGGCAGGGCACAGGCCCTTAGTTTCAGCAGGCAGGGGCTGGGGCAGATCAGGTGCCTCCAGTTTAGGTGCGGGTCCAAGCCGCACACATGCCTTACTAGGGAGGAAGGATTCAGAAGCGTCACCTGATGTTGTGACAGGTATGATGACTATCTGCTCATACCTTGCTTATGTATTGATTGATCTAGGATCTACTTTTTCCTACATTACTCCATTTGTGGCTCGAAAGTTTAGTGTTGCACCAGAGTTGCTCCATCAACCCTTTTCAGTATCCACCCTCGTCGGTGACTCTATTATAGCCATAAGGGTCTATCGCGGGTGTACAGTAGAGGTTGCTGATCGTTAGACCACAGTAGACCTGGTAGAATTAGAAATGGTCGATTTCGACGCCATTATGGGTATGGATTGGTTGGCTTCGTGCTATGCAAATGTAGAATGCTGGACCAAGATAGTCTGATTCCACTTTCCAGGGGAGGCAGTACGAGAGTGGAAGGGCAGTACAATTACGCCAAAAGGTAGGTTTATATCCTATCTTCAGGCAAGGAAGTTGATAGCTAAGGGGTGCATTTACCAGCTTGTCAGAGTTCAGGATGTTCAGGTAGAGCCTCCGACTCTCCAGTCTGTTCCAGTGGTGATTGAATTCCCTGACTTATTTCCAGATGAGCTACCTAGTATTCCTCTAGAAAGGGAAATATATTTTGCAATTGATTTATTACCAGGAACTCAGCCCATATCAATTCCTCCGTATCGGATGGCTCCTACTGAACTCAGATAATTAAAGGAGCAGCTAAAAGATCTATTAGATAAGGGATTTATCAGGTCGAGTACTTCACCGTGGGGTGCGCCAGTTCTATTTGTGATAAAGAAGGATGGCTCGCTCCGCATGTGAATAGATTACCAGCAGTTGAATAAGGTTACAGTTGAGAATAAGTATCCGCTTCCCAGAATAGATGATTTGTTTACCAGTTACAGGGGGCCAGTTATTTCTCCAAGATTGACCTACGGTCTGGATACCATCAGGTTTGAGTCTGTGGAAGAGACATTCCAAGACAACCTTTAGGACCAGATATGGCCATTTTGAGTTCCTAGTCATGTCCTTTGGACTGACGAATGCCACAGCAATATTTATGGACCTGATGGACAGTATCTTCAGACTATACCTGGACCTGTTCGTGATAGTGTTTATCGACGATGTTCTGGTGTATTCTCGTTCAGAGGCAGACCACCAGGCACATTTACAGACAGTGCTCCAGATTCTCAAGGACTGTCAGTTGTATGCCAAATTCTCCAAATGTGAATTCTGGCTGAACTCAGTAGCTTTCTTAGGGCATATTGTGTCTGATGCTGGTATACAAGTAGACATGCAGAAAATAGAAGCAGTAAAAACATGGCCCAAACCTACCACTCCGACTGAAGTCCGCAGTTTTCTTGGACTAGTGGGGTACTATAGAAGATTTGTTGAAGGATTCTCCACCATAGTGGCACCTCTGACTAAGCTAACGCAGAAAGTAGTAAAGTTCCAGTGGACAAAGGCATGTGAGAAGAGTTTCCAAGAATTGAAAGACAGGTTGACCTCCGCCCCAGTATTAGCATTGCCAGAAGGAACAAAGGGTTATGCAATTTGTTGTGATGCTTTAGGTAATGGGTTGGGATGTGTGTTGATGCAGCATGGTAAAGTGATTGCTTATGCTTCCAGAAAACTGAGGAAACACGAAAAGAATTATCCTACCCATGACCTCGAACTAGCCGCAGTGATCCACGCCCTAAAGATATGGAGACATTACCTGTACGGTGTTCATGTGGATATTTTCACCGACCATAATAGCCTGCAGTATATCTTCACTCAGAGAGAGTTGAACTTATGACAACATCGCTGGTTGGAATTGTTGAAAGATTATGATGTAAATATTTTGTATCATCCGGGAAAGGCCAACATAGTGGCAGATGCCCTCAGCCGCAAATCTATAGGGAGTTTGGCGTACTTGCAGCCCGAGTAGCGGGAGTTGGTTAGAGAAATACATTAATTAGCCAGTTTAGCCGTTCGTGTAGCAGAAACAGAGGACAGCAGAGCAGTAATTCAGAACACCGCAGTGTCGTCATTAGTTGTGGAGGTAAAGGAACGGCAGTATGAAGATCCTGACCTGGTTCAGCTTAAGGACAAAATTCAACAAGGAAAAGCGCCGGATTTTTAGGTAACTGAGGATGAAGTGTTGCGATGTAAAGTCCACCTTTGTGTTCCAGATACTTCAGGGCTTCGTTATGAGCGAGGCGCATTACGCCCGCTATTCTCTCCACCCAAGAGCGATGAAAATGTACCATGATATCAAAGAAATTTACTGGTGGCTAGGTATGAAGAGGGAAATAGCAGAATTTGTAGCCCAGTGTCCTAACTGCCAGCAAGTAAAAGCGGAACACCAGAAACCAGGTGGATTGACTCAGGACATAGCTGTGCCTCTTTGCAAATGGGAAGCAATAAACATAGACTTTATGGAAGGATTACCCCGTACCAAGCATAGACATGATTCAATTTGGGTAATTGTTGACAGACTGACGAAATCAGCCCATTTCTGGCCAGTAAAAGCTACCTTCTCTACCGAAGATTACGCTGACTTGTATATCAAAGAAATAGTTAGATTACACGGTATTCCAGTATCTATTATCTCTGACAGAGGAGCACAATTTACAGCTAGATTTTGGCAGTCATTTTAGAGAGGTCAGGGAACGCAGATTAATTTGAGTACAGCATTCCACCCTCAGACAGACAGACAGGCAAAACGCACTATTCAGACGCTCGAGGATATGCTATGGGCGTGTGTGTTGGACTTTGGAGGTAGTTGGGTTGAGCATTTATCGCTGATCAAGTTTGTTTATAACAATAGTTACCACTCAGCTATCCAGATGACGCCCTTTGAGGCATTGTATGGACGAAAATGTAGATCGCCAGTTGGCTAGTTTGAAGTAGGAGAGTCAGCACTGATTGGGACAGATATTATTCATTAGACAGAGGAGAAGGTAAAGCTTATCAGAGCACGCCTACTGACTTCTCAGAGCCGCCAGAAATCGTATGTTGATGTGCGGCGCAGAAACCTGGAATTTAAGGTGAATGACTGGGTGTTTTTGAAAGTTTTTCTGATGAAAGCGGTGATGAGATTTGGCAAGAAAGGTTAGCTCAGCCCGAGATTTTTTGGGCCTTATCAGATCCACCGAAGAGAAGGCCAAGTGGCATACGAGTTGAACTTGCCTCCAGAATTAGAGTCTGTTCATCCAGTTTTCCACGTGTCTAGGCTGAGGAAGTATATAGGGGACCCCTCCAGAGTTTTCCCAGTTCAGGATGTCTAGGTTACGGAGGAGCTAGCTTATGAAGAGGTTCCAGTAGCCATACTAGACAGGTAGATTCGCAGGTTGAGAACTAAAGATGTTGCTTCTGTCAAGGTACTGTGGCATAATAAGAACCGAGAGGAGATGACTTGGGAAGCAGAGGAAGACATGAGAGTCAGATATCCCCAGTTGTTCCACTCTTAATCAGCCTGAGGTACGCTACTATTGTTGTTTAATAAATTGCCTTATATTACGTGTATAATGAGACAGATTGGCTTTAGCCTATTACGTGATGACTATTAGTATTGTCTGGAGTACCTGTATTGCACTTTTCTGAGTTTCAGGATTTTTGAGATAGTTCATATTATAGAGGAGACTCTGCCGAAATTTTTCTAGAATAAGTCAAGTAAGTTGAACTTCTTGCAGGTAGAAGTTTACATTCGAGGATGAATGTTCTTAAGGGTGGGAGGATGTTATACCCCATAAATTCTCGACATGTAGATGGACTATTCGCATGTTGGTTAAAAGTTTTAGAATGCCATACATGTTAGGAAATGGCCCGGGGAAAGACCGGATAAGCGACACGTCGAACCATCGCAAAAGGAGGCTGGTAGACCTCCTCCGCAATGGCCAGAGTGTCACGGAGTCTCATCTTCGTGATGGCCAGCGTGTCACGGAGGCTCACCTCCGCAATGGCCAATGTGCCACGGAGGTGAGGTGCAGCCTCAAGTATAAAAGCACCAACTTCAGTTTTAATCATTCTAATTTCATAATTTCTAGAGAATACATATAGAACACAGCTAAGAACAGAGGGAACGAAGGTTTTGTTAAAATTTCCTTCCGGTTATGACATTATATGCGGTCCAAACTAAAATTAATCCTAGATACCGGAGTTTAAAGATGCAGAGAGCATTCCTGGTTAGTTTTGTGAAATTTGGCCGGCGAATCGTCGTCCTACCGAGCTAAGGTAAGTGGAATTGCTCCAAATTAGTTTCAATATACTCCTAGCCCTAAAGTGAGTATTTCTCCCTTCTGGACTTTTGAGAAATAGCGAGTTTTCAGCCGTTTTTCGGTAAGTCAAAGTTTTGGCTATATATTAAAAGTGATATTTTCTTTCAGAATATTAATGTAATTAGTCCTAATTGATATATATATATATATGGATACAGTTGGGAGAAATAACGGAATATTGATCGAATTACGCCAATTAGCCGGGAAATCAGAAACGGAGGTATGTAAAGCTAGTTTCTTTGGCAAGCTAGTAGTTCCGATATAGTAACACAGCTCAAGTGCCAGTAGAATGTTTCAGAAGTCGTATATTATGCTTATTATAAATTTTAGTACGATGTTGGAAGCATCATGTCATGTATAGCGTGAAACTTACTAGCACGATATAAATTCTAGTAGAAAGTATCAGAAACAGTACAGCATGACCAGTATGTGATTTAGTAAAGTATGTTAGGATATTATCGTGTTCAGTCGAAACTTAGTAAAGCAATATAAGTTCCCATAAAGTATTTCAGAAATAGAATAGTAGCCTAAAATGAAGTTTAGAAAGCATGTTAGAAGTAGTAAATCATGTTTACTATGAAACTCAGTTATACAACATGATTCTCAGCAGAACGATTATATCTTGTTCAGTATTAGACTCAGCACAGTATGACAGAAGATTATATATATACCATTATTAGTCTCAGCTTGTATTAAATACATACATAACACTTTCATTAGTTTCAGCATGTAGTATATACATACATATTATTATCACTAGTTTCAGCATGTGGTATACGCAGTTAGTATTACTAGTTGAGACCTGATTGTATTGTTTTGGGGTTGGATTACCTTGCATTCATGACTGACCCAGGGTTAATAGCTGTATCGACTCGTCCACTAGAGGGCGAGGATACGTCGCTCTACGAAGTGGCATGCCTTCCCCCAGCGGACGAAGATGGGATACCGGTTTCCCCATATTTTGCCTTGGTCCGCTTTTATACACCCCCGTCGAGTGGGTACGCCCGGGGTGTTGATTCAGGAGTCCTCTGGACTCAGGTACAATTATAGTCAGGAGCTCAGCGAGCCCAAGTGCATACCCAGGGGGCCGGCAGGATTCTTATAGTTACTATGGGAGATGGGATGACCGGGGTAGGGGTATAGATTACGTGTTGGTTGTACATCCCAGCTTATGGGGGCCGGGTAAGGTTTATGTGTGATATGCTATGTTATGTTATGTTATATTATGCCATGTTACGCTAGAAATGAATTGATCGACAGTAGAATGCTACATTTCCAGGTATGACTCCTACTCCTTTCAGTATAGTTGCGGATAGTCTTGAACTCATACTTTCAGTCAGTTACAGTCTATTTCCTTCTACTTTGGCTCTATTAGTCATATTGCTTGTCTTCAGTTATTTTCCAGTTGTTGCTTTACATACTCAGTACCAGTGGTACTGACGCCTGTTTGGGGCGCTGCATTACTTGCCTATAGGTACTCATAGATGAGGAGCTGATCCCTTGTGATTCCTGCCAGCATACAGAGTCATCAGCTCCAGTCATTCGAAGCTAGATAGCTAGAGGTTTATCCCTTTTCTTTTGTTGTATAGTATGGGTAGGTCGGGGCCCTGTCCCGACCATATTATCAGTATTCTTAGAGGCTTGCAGACTGTATATTTCCCTGTGGTTAGATGTACCGGTCGTGTGAGGTCGTGTGTATGTTTTAGTTTTTTTAGGGTCCTTATTCAGTTGGTAGTGGTGACCTTGTTGGTCACGTAGCAGTTTAGCACTTGTTTTCTTGATTCATAAATAACTAGACAGCATAGTGGCCTTGTCGGCCCGCATAGGTTCCCTATTAATTCAGTTGTTCTGGGTAGTTGTTGCTTGCTACAGGTGGCTATAGGCCTAGTCGACTGGAGGCTGTATTTACAACTGTTATATAGCCCATCATTTTCTTGAATCCAGAGTTAGAGCCAGCCTGGCACCAGAAGTTCTTAGGCTCAGCTATCCCAGCGGTCCAGGTCCTAGTAGGGCACCAGGTACCAGTCATGCCTCCCAAGGCGGGGCGTGACAATGATGTTATATTAGGATAAGATCATGATTACAGAAAATAGCATGCAAGCCTACTCTCAGATTCTTATCTTGTTCATGTTTAATATTATGCATGTTTTAAATTATTTTACTTATTTAAGCAGTTTTACTTAACCTGCATACTCAGTACATTCCACGTACTGACAGCATACTCTATGTTGTATCGTTTCATGATACAGGCCCCGGTACTCAGACTTAGCCTCGTCCGTAGCCAGCCTTTCAGAGTTAGCATCCCACATCTGTTAGTGAGTCCTCATCCCCCAAGGACCATGTTGTATCAATTTTCTTTATGTATTTAGTATCAGACTAGAGAGTTAGTTGGGGTCTTGTCCCATCAACTCATCAGTATTAGAGGCTTCTCAGACATAGAATGTAATCAGCTTCATATTTGTGTATATTTCTGATGTTATGCTTATTTCATATTTATTCTAAGTTTATCATGCCAATCTACCATTTTTATGATTTAGTTACATGTTATGTTCATGCCATGGGTCGACTTGGAGTCCCTCGGGGTTCCTTGTCCCGTGTCTCTGTCCGGGCCTATGTTCGGGCCATGACAAACTTGGTATCATAGCAATAGGTTTGAAGTATCCTAGGGTGTCTGAAAGCCGCATTAAGTAGAGTATTTTTCATGGGTGTGAGGCACGCCACACTTATGAGGAAGAGGCTACAAGACGTTTAGAAAATGTTTCCTTCTTTCATGATCTATGTCGTGGAATGAAATGTCTCCCTACCTTTTTAACTCATGCTATTTGCAATGGTAGAATCATGGCTGCCCTCAAAGTTAATGCTAGGAGGAATGGGAATGGAAATGGCCATGAGGATGGTAATGGAGATGGGCACCAAAAATCCCCACCAGTCCAGGAGCACCATGCACCGGAGCCGGTTGCCCATGCCGAATTTAGGGCAGCTATTCAGATGCTGGCACAGGCCTTGACCGCTCAGGTCAACCAGCAGGTAGTGGAGTATGTCCCGTAAAAAAAATGTAGTGACAGCTCGAGTTAGAGATTTTCTAAGAATGAACCTACCAGAATTATTTGGGTCGAGGGTGGATGAGGATCCACATGAGTTTATCGACGAGATTGTAAAGATCACCCAGGTCATGGTGGCAAATGGAGTTGAGTATGCTGAGTTGGCCTTATATCAGTTTAATGGGGTCACACACATATGGTTTAGATAGTGGAGAGATAGTAGCGCAGCCAGAGTAGGCTCGACCAGTTGGGAGGAGTTTCACATTGCTTTTCTAGATCGGTTCTTCCCTCGTGAGATGAAAGAGTTGAAGGCAGCCGAATTCATGAATCTTATGCAGGGGAAGACGACGGTCCAAGAAAATGCCCTAGAGTTCACTTGTTTATCTAAGTACGCCCCAGAGTTAGTGGTTGATCATAGGGCGCTAGTGAGCAGGCTTGGTCATCGAGTGGTGGGCTATTTAGACAAAGATTGCAAGACCGCTCTGCTCCACTAGGATATGAATTTCCCTTGGATAGTCTTATACACCTAGCAGATGGAGGCAGTGCATATGAGGGAGAGAGAGGCCAAGAGGGCCAGGACAGATAGCTATGGATTCTCTCAGCCGAGGTAAGGGGGTGGGCACCGATAGCAGACCCACCAGAAATCTTCAGCCCCAGCATCTTCAGTGATGAGTGTGCCATCCAAACCTAGGAATGGGGGCTAGAGCAGCAGGCCCATAGACTCCAGTATCTCAGTTTGTCAAAGGTGTGGTCGGGGGTACATGGGTCAGTGCTTGACGGGTACAGGTGCTTGCTTTGGGTGTGGGAATCTCGATCATATGCTAAGAGATTGCCCAACAGCTAGACAGGGCCATGATGGGGGCTGAGGCCCAGCTTCCAGTTCAGAAGCTCCACCTGCCCGCCCAACACAGCATGGGGCATCTACCAGCACAGGTGGCAGTCAGTGCAAAAATAGATTCTATGCTTTAGCATCCTTCCAAGAGCAGGAGGTTTCCCTGGATGTAGTCATTAGTATGTTAAGAGTTTTCCATCTTGATATTTATGCTTTGTTAGATCCAGGGGAGACCTTGTCTTTTGTGACACCTTACATGGCTAGTAGTTTCAAAGTCAGTCCTGAGATCTTGTCGGAACCCTTCTCAGTCTCTACTACAGTAGATGACTCAGTTGTAGCAAGACGGGCGTATAGAAGTTTCCCGGTCACAGTCCTTCAGAAAGTCACCTTAGCAGATTTAGTAGAGTTATCCATGACCGATTTTGATGTTATCCTCGACATGGATTGGCTATTTGCATGTTATGCCTCAGTTAATTGTAGAACCCAGGTAGTAGAGTTCAGATTTCTGGGTGAGTCAATCTTAGAGTGGAAGGGTAGTTCAACTGTGCCTGTAGGTCGTTTCATTTCCTACTTTAAGGCCGGAAAGATGATCTCCAAAGGTTTAGTATATCATCTAGTTAGGGTTAAGGATGCTACGTATGAGACCCCAACTATCCAGTCAGTACCAGTAGTATGTGAGTATCCAAAAGTCTTCCCAAATAATTTATCGGGAATCCCTCCCGAGCGGGAGATTAATTTTGGTATTGACCTTCTACCCCATATGCATATTATATCTATTCCTCCTTATAGAATGGTCCCATATGAGTTAAAGGAGTTGAAGAGCAGTTGAAAGACCTATTAGATAAGGGTTTCATCAGACCGAGCAAGTCGTCATGGGGTGCACCAGTTCTCTTTGTCTAAAAGAAAGATGGCTCTCTTCATATGTGTATTGATTATTGGCAATTCAACATGGTCACCATCAAGAACAGGTATCCTCTATCCAGAATTGATGATTTGTGTGACCAGCTTCAGGGTGCTAAGTGCTTTTCGAAGATTGATCTCAGATCCGGGTACCATCAGCTCAGGGTTCAGGAGAGTGACATCCCGAAGACAGCATTCAGGATACGGTATTCTCATTATGAGTTTGTAGTTATGTCTTTTATACTAACGAATTCTCCTGCAGCTTTTATGGATGTGATGAATAGGGTGTTCAAGCCATACTTGGATACATTTGTGATTGTGTTCATTGATGACATTCTCATATACTCTCGGAGCGAGGAGGAGTATGCTGCTCATTTGAGAGTGGTGCTACAGACTCTTAAGGATCTCCAATTATATGCTAAATTCATAAAGTGTGAGTTTTGGTTGGACTTAGTGGCGTTTTTGGGCCATGTGGTATCAAGTGAGGGTATAAAGGTGGACTAGCAGAAAATAGAAGCGGTGAGGAATTGGCCTAGACCGGTGAATCCTTCAAATATCAGGAGTTTGTTGGGTTTAGCTAGGTACTATCAGAGATTTGTTGAAGGTTTCTCATCTATTGCAGCACTCTTGACCAAGTTTCCCAAAAAAAAGTGAAATTCCAATGGTCAGAAGCTTGTGAAAGGAGCTTCCAAGAGCTGAAGACTCGACTTACATCAGCACCGGTATTAACCCAACCGGAGGGTACTGATGTGTTCGTGGTGTATTGCGATGCTTCGAGAGTTGGACTTGGGTGTGTATTTATGCGGCACGACAAAGTTATAGTATATGCTTCTAGACGGCTGAAAGTGCATGAAAAAAGCTACCCTACTCATGATCTCGGTTGGCAGTGGTGGTATTCTCCTTGAAATATGGAGACACTATTTGTACGAGGTCCATGTAGATGTGTTTATAGACCATAAGAGTTTACAATATGTGTTTACTCACAAGGACCTTAATCTACGGCAAAGGAGGTGGTTGGAGCTAGTTAAGGATTATGACATGAGTGTCCATTACCATCCGGGAAAGGCCAATGTAGTAGTAGACGCACTTAGTAGACTCTCTATAGAGAGTGTGTTCCATTTAGATGAGGGAAGAAAGGAGCTGCTGAAGGATGTGCATCAACTTGCAAGGTTGGGAGTTTGGTTGGTTGACTCAACCAATGGCGGTGTTATCATTCAGAATGGATGAGAATCGTCCTTAGTGACTAATGTAAAATCTATACAAGACGAGGACCCTATTTTGGTAAATTTAAAGAAAGTCATTCAGAATCATAAGGTAGAGGTCTTCTCTAAAAGGGTAGATTGTGTGCTTCAGTGCCAGGGTCGCTTGTGTGTTCCGGACATCGATGATTTGAGAAATTGGATGTTTCATGAGGCTCACAGTTCCAAATATTCGATACATCCAAGTGCTCCCAAGATGTACCGTGACCTACGAGAAGTCTATTGGTGGAATGGCATGAAGAAGGACATCGCGGAGTTTGTAGCTATGTGTCCAAACTGTTAGTAGGTGAAAGCTGAGAATCAGAGACCGGGAGGTGTGCTTCAGGATATCAGTTTTCCTACTTAGAAATGGGAAGAAATCAATATGGACTTCATCACAGGGTTGCCTCGTATTCGTTGCCAGTATGACTCCATTTGGGTTGTTGTAGACAGGTTGACCAAAGCCGCTCATTTTCTACCAGTTAAAACCATTAATTCCATAGAGGATTATGCCAAACTATACATTTGGGAGTTGGTTCGATTGCATGGAGTGCCTTTGTCCATCATATCAGATAGAGGTACCCAATTTACCTCTTAGTTTTGGAAGTCATTCAAAAAGGACTTGGTACTCGGGTTAAGCTCAGTACAGCATTTCACCGGCAAACGGATAGTCAAGAGGAATGGACAATTTAGACTCTCAAGGACATTTTGAGAGCATGTGTGATCGACTTCAAAGGTAGTTGGGATGATAATTTGCCTCTTATCGAGTTTGCATACAATAACAGCTACCATTCAATATCCAAATGCCTCGTTTGAGGCTCTCTATGGGCGGAGATATAGATCTCCTATAGGCTGATTCGAAGTTGGTGAAGTTGTGATGATAGGACCAGATTCGGTCCATGAGGCTGTGGAGAAGGTTCAGCTCATACGAGACAGGTTGAAAACAGCTCAAAGTCACGAAACTCCTATGCCGATGTAAGGAGGAGAGAACTTGAGTTCAAAGTGGATGACTGGGTGTTTGTGAAGGTGTCTCCCATGAAGGGCGTGATGAGGTTTAGAAAGAAAGGGAAACTCAGTCCTTGTTATGTTGGCCCCTACCGATTGTGAAACGGTTTGGCAAGGTGGCATATGAATTGGAGTTGCCCTAAGAATTAGCTTCTGTGCATCCTGTTGTTCATGTATCGCTCTAAAATAAGTGTTTGGGCAATCCATCTCTAGTTGTCCCTGTGGACAGTGTTGGTGTGAAAGACAGCCTTAGTTATGAGGAAGTTCCAGTGGAAATACTGGATCGTCAGGTTCGAAGGCTGAGAAACAAGGAAGTAGCTTCAGTCAAAGTTTTATGGAGGAATCAGCAGGTAGAGGGAGCTAAGTGGTAAGCCGAAGCAGACATGATGGCTAGATACCTACATTTATTCTCCACCGGCTCAATTCCAGCTTGAGGTATTAGTTTTTCCCTAAAACTCTATTCAGTTTCATGTGCTCCAGTTTCTTTCATGTATGTGGATGTGTATATGACTCATGAATTCAATTCAGCCATGTAGTTTGAATTAGAATTAGTCATTCCGTCAGTTTTTAGCTTAAATGATCAGTATTTGGTATGATGATTGCATTTCTCTACTTTTCTGTATGGTTCCCAACATTTGAGGATGAATGTTCCCAAGGGGAAGATATTGTTATACCCCGAAAGCCCAAAGATCAGACCTGGGAGTTGAAATGGAGAAAATTAGAAATATGGCACCAGGTCAAAGAAGGTGTTGTTCTGTGACCCGTGGGGCAGACCACGAGTAGTGGGAGTCTTGTGGTGAGGTTTGTTCGGAGTTGTATTGACTACACGCAAGTGCACGTGGTCGAACAAGTAATAAAGTGGCTTAATTAAAGCCAAGTATCAATCCCACAGGGACTGAACTACGGTACTAATTAACTTAAGCCTCAGTGAACTATGTCTTTATGAATGCAGACAACCAATTGAACAATATTTTTAGAGTTAAGTTTGCTAAGCAATAAAAATCTAAGTTAAAATTATAACTTGAATCTGAACAATAGTAATGAGCAAGCTGAGGTAAAAACAAACATGCAGGGAAGTAATTTATCGATTCAATTCAGCTAATCTTTTCTTCGGTTGTTAGTCAAGAATTATTGCCTATGGATTGGATCTTTCGACTCTATCCAATTTAAGAATCATGAACCTTAATCTACATTTCTATGATAAAAGAATTTCATGCTCTAGCCATACATAACCGATTCCTGAATTGACTAATAAGACTTTCAAATATATTTCTATTCTGAATATAAATCAATTCTCAATTTTCTAAACTAAGAAGAGATCATATCCTACCAATTCACATCTTTCCAATTTCTTTCCTTTTCAAAATCAAAATTGGATTTCTAGATATACATTAACATTGGCCAAACATTAATGCAGTAAAAACAAGAATTGATAGAACAACCACTGAAGAAAAGATGAAAACTGAAATGAACAACAATTTCAGTCCACTACAATTGTTCTTAACCTCAGCAAGAAGTGAATTAGCCACTCATTTGTGGATTAAAAATCATCAAATAAGTAGAATTCATAGAAACAATTGAGATAAAAAAGAAAGAGAAAGAGAAGAACCCTAGAATTTTCGTCCTCTCAACTTCCTGTAACCCACGTTCTTGCTCAACCAAGTCTGAATGTTTAAAATAAAACCTAAGTGTGCTATTTATACTCTTGAGAATTTTTTCCGAAATAACAAGCAACATGGCACAGAGTGTATCGCAGAGCACTCCCTCCGTGCCACGGTGCTATCTCGCACCTTCACTGGAACTTGATGTTCCAGGTAATTGTACTCAACATGACACGGAGTGCATCGCAGAGCACTGCCTCCGTGTCATGGAGGTAACGCGAACCTCCACTGGAAATTTCCAAAATTATTTCATCCGAGGCAGAATGCCTCCGCGATGGCGGAGTGACACGGCTCCATCGCGGAGCCCTTATTTTTGCTGCTCTCCCTTGTCATTTTCCACTCCTTGTTTCCAAGTCCATTCCCGATTTTCACCAACATGTATATTAGCTTCCAAAATTTCCTTTTACCTGCAAAACAACACTAATTATGTTGGTTAGTATAAATTCACATTTAACTAAAAATCACATGAGAATGTACACATAACGATAGATAAACAAGTCGAAATGAAGCATTTGAGTATCATTTGGGCATGCAATTCTGCCCAAGATCAAGGTTTAGCGTTTTTGGGTTTTGGAAGTCCCCACGGACCTGACCATAATTCGTGGTCAGTCACCTCAACTCGTTGAGTCAGTCGTGGGAAAGGGTTAAAGGAAAGTGAAGGAAACTTGGCAGTGCACCCTAAACGGTCACCATAAGTCGTGGTCAGACACCACAATTCGCGGGATGAGTCATGGTTAGCATATTGGAAATGGTTTGAGATTTTAGGCAGTGAAGGTGACGAGTGGGTGACCATGAGTCGTGGTCACCAGTAATAACTCAAAGGTCCCTCGTGATAAGCCCCAAGAAAAATATTGGATAGTGCTCTCGACGACTGATGCCACAAGTCGTGGCCTCGAAAACAATTCGTCCAGTCCCTCGTGGGGACTAGCAGTCAATTATTCTCTGCAAATTTAGTAAGGTCTTTTCCATAATTCCTATAATCCTAAGGCCTAAACTACGTCATTTTAAGTTATGAATGATGAGTTTTAATAGGGGTAAGTTCATTTTAGGCCATTCTTACTCATGCATGCAAAGTTAGAGAGTTAGAGAGGTGATCAAGCTCTTTTCTTTCAAGATTCTTCTTAATTCTTCATTGGGCAATTAAGGAGTGGTAAAATCAGATCTTCCCTAGGTATTTAGGGTTATTAATGGGTGAATCCATGCATAGCCATGCCCAATCTCTTTTATATCATGAAATTCCTATGTTGATTCTATGGGGTTTTAACCCAATGCATGAGATTTCTAATTTATTGCATGGGTATGATTTAAAGATGTTTCTATTATTGAATTATGATTCATGGGCAAGTTTTAGATTGTTTTCAATTAAAAATCATGTTTCAAGCTTTATGAATTAAAATGCCCAATTATGAGAATTTCATGAAAGTGTAGATTTATGATGAATGTTATAGTATGATGGGATATTTATGATGAAAAGCATGTTTTCAAGTTACCCATGTCTATGATCATGTTTTCAAGTGAATTATGTATTTTCAAGCATGTTAAAGTGTAAGGGAATACCCATATGTTCAAGTACGAGTTATGATCTTATGAATTAAGCTTACCACATGGTTTTGGAGTGAAAACTCTTAATTGTATTCAGCTGGTGGTGTGGTTTGAGCAAAGAGCTCCTCATATATATGATTTTAGATTTGATATGTAATTAACTATTGAGCTTCGTCAATAGACGATGGTAAGCTTCATTGAAAAATGATGGAGAGCATATGCATGTTTTTTGGAGTAGTGTCTAGCACCTAGTAGGCTAAGGGTCGATCACCCTATGCCTCAGAACTACGCGCCAACATAGGTTGATTCCTATTATATATACTTTGGGACCTTCATTGTGAGCTATCCCCTACCCGATTGGGCCACGAGCTTGATATCGATATCATGTATCGTCCTTAGCCCTCGCAGGGATTTGGACGGCTCTACCCACTGAGTGTGATAGTTGGAACCACGTAAGCCTATCATGGTATGTCGGTTATATGACGAGTCTCCCATTGTTCCTCATGATTTAATTTATGCATTTTTATTACTCACGATATATATTTATATAAATGTTCTAAAATAGGTTTGACCCAATATTCAGTTTTACTTATGATTATGAGATTTCAATTTTGGGTCAATCGTTTCAGTTATGATGTTATGTTATGATAAGATCATGATTTCTGAAAATAGCATGCAAGCCCTATTCTCAGATTCTTATCTTGTTCATGTTTTATATTATGCATGTTTTAAATGATTTTACTTATTTAAGCAGTTTTACTTATCCTGCATACTCAATACATTCCACGTACTGACCGCATACTCTAAGTTGTATTGTTTCATTATATAGGCCTCAGTACTCAACAGCCTTTCAGAGTTAGCATCCCACAACTATTGGTGAATCCTCATCCCCCGAGGACAATGTTGTATCAGTTTTCTTTATGTATTCAGTATCAGACTAGAGAGTTAGTTAGGGTCTTGTCCCATCAACTCATCAGTATTAGAGGCTTTTCAGACATAGAATGTAATCAGCTTCAGATTCGTGTGTATTTCTGATGTTATGCTTATTTCACACTTTCGCTAAGTTTATCATGTCGATCTACCATTTTTATGATTGAGTTAGATGTTATGTTCATGCCATGGGTCGACTTGGATTCCCTCGGGGTTCCTTGTCCCGTGTCTCGGTCTAGGCCTATGTTCAAATCGTGACATAGGGGCATCAATGTCTCTCATCTATTCGATGCCAACCACACTGGTGGCAGAACTAGCCTTTTATATGGGAAATACAAAACCCCTTCCCGAGCACATAGTAGGCTGATAAGAACTTAGTAAGGCATAGAAAGGATTTGCTGCCGCACCTTTCTTTTCATTTGTATGAAAGCCACTTTGTAATAACCCGGAAAGGGATAAGAATAGACCCAGGAGTTGAAATTGAAAAGTGCATAAAACTGGCAAAAACACCATAGGACGGGCGACCCAACAACCTTTGGTAGGGTACCACGAGTCATCGTAAGCTATCGTGGTTTGGGAAGTTTAGGAAGCAGTGGAAACAACGACAGTGTAACGACTCGTTGACAGGAACAACAAGTCGTTACCAATCATTAGAAGGATAGGACTTAGGCTGAGGGGGAAAAAACGGGGCATCCCATGATTCGTTGTGAGAGGCAACGACCGGTTGTTTCTTGTCGTTGTTTGAAGGTTGAGGAATTCCAATACATACGAAGGATGGAGACCACGACTCGTTGGAAGGCACCATGAGTCGTGGTAAGGCCTGTGGAAAGGAAAGTTAGATTGGCCAAGGGGATTGACAATGGTCAATCCAATGACCCGTCGTTTGATGTAATGACTCATCCTGACGATTCGTGGGAAGGATCTGAGATATTTTAGGAGGCAGTGGACCCAATGACTCAATACCACGAGTCGTGATATGTTTCCATAACCCATTGGTTCGGTCGTTGGTCCATCCAGATCAGTTTTTAGGGAAATAATTTTAAGGGAATATTCAACTTTTCCACACTTTTAGACCCTAACTACGTCGTTTTGTGTATTTTCTTAGTGTTATAAGATGAGTTAAGTCCTTTATGCATGCCCATTCTCATACAAGAACTTTAGAGAGATTTTTGGGAGATTCAAGGTCTTCTTCCCCAAGTTTCCATCAATTTCTTTGTGGGTATTCAAGGAACTTTGATTCAATCCATTTCAAGGTATGTAGGGTTTTAGAATGGGTGAAATCCTTTCACATCCATGCCCAATTTAAATTTAAATCATGAACTCTTCTATTCAAACTTTATGGGATTTTATCCAAATGCATGAAAATGTGATTTCTCTTTGTGGCTATGATCTAATTGAGTTTTAATTATTGAATTATGAATAATGGGCAGGTTTTATATTATTTTCCTCAAAATCATGTTTCAATCTTTTAAACCTAATATGCCCATTTGATGAAAGTTCATGAAAGTATGATTTATGATGACTATTCTATAATTTGAGTTTATTGATGATGGAAAAGCATGAATTCTAGTTACCATGTTTATGAGCATGTTTCGAAATAATTGAATATGATGAAGTATTGGGCAATGCCCACATGTTGAAGAATAATTTATGATTTATGAAGCGAATTACATGATTTATTGATTTATGATGTTGGCCGATGAAAAGGGCCATCGATTCTTGGCTAAGCATGTTTTAAAGGGGATCAATGATGATAAATGTTATATCTTAGCCAATGAATTTTTATGCATGATGTTATTGATTTACATATGAGCCTATATGCATATTTTTGGGAGTCGTGTCTAGCACCGAGCAGTCCGGCATTCAAAGGACTACGCCAGTGTCTCATAACCACGTGCCACTGTGGGTTGTAGATGATATGATGTATTGATAATGATCCCCTCAAATGTGATATCACTCCTAATGCAGCACTCTCGCCTGGAAAGCCAGGGTCGACTCTTCCCACTTGAGTGAGACAGTGGGGCATCATGAAAGGCTCTACCATGATGGTGTCGGGTATGACGAGTCCTCCCATTGTTCCGCATGTTTTATGCATTGTTATGTTTATGTTGTGGCTCAACTTATGTTCTGATAAAGTTTACTTATGATTATGAAAATGAATAATTATGAATGACTTGAAAGCCTTGAGCCTTATGTTTTATTACGAAGATTTTGATGTAAGCATGATGTCCTTCTCTTATATCATTTACGAGTTTTATTTACGTTGAAATGTCCGTTTTAATTACCTTGCATACTCAGTACATTTCAAGTACTAACCGCATACTTTTTATGTTGTATCATTTCATGATACAGGGTCCGAATCTCAGGCTCATCCTCATCCTTAGTCCATCTCAGCTTACACTTTCAGCTTATTGGTGAGTCCTCATGTTCCAAGGGTCATTTGATAGACTTTCATGTTGATTATGTTTCAGTACTGGTCGGGTTAGTTGGGGATGTTGTCCCATCAACCCATCTTATGTAGTAAAGGCTTTCAGACAAGTATGTAGTGCTCAGCTGTGTATATGTTCAGTATTTCATGATGTTATGCTATAATTACATTTCTACTATGTAGTTATGATTATCGTTCCGCTTATTTGAATTAGATTAGTTGTATGCATGAGCCATGGGTCGACTTGGGTCCCTTGTCCCGTTTCTACGATTCGGGTGTACGTTCGGGTCGTGACATACTTCTTCGATGTTGATAGGCACTCCAGACATGATGTAAGCAATTAAGATGGAGGCCTTAATGTGTATCCGCTAATCATTTTTGGAGGGCATGAGGCAATAACACATAAACTCTAGCCGCAGTTTATCTTTGAATTTGAGGTCTTGGCATGCAATTTCTCCTCCCTTAGTAGCCCAAAGAGGTCAACCATTTGCAATAATTTGGGCCATCCACTACAGTTGATTATCCTTATCAGCCACTCTTGCAGCAAACTTAGTTCCTTGGTTAATTTCATCTTCCCAATAAGTAGAATTGATAGAATCTGGGGTGATATCCAGTTCCACTCCCCGAACCATGACTACCGAAAGACAAGGGAACTCATCCACTTCCCCTTTATGTTTCATAGAATCTTTCCTTGCTTTATACGAGGCATAAAATTCCACCACCAAGTTAGGGAAGAACTCGAGTAAAGCATTCGCGAAAGTGTGCCAATGCCTCTCATCGAATTGCTTGTTGATGTTGGGGAAATCATCCCCCAGCCTTGCTAGATCAAATCTTTTCTCTGGAGTAAGTGATCTACCTTGAAACTTGAGGTAGTACTCCTTCATGTTTTGTACACAATATTATAGCATAACAGTTGTGGGTTGAGTTTTGCGACTCTGTGGCCTTACCCTTCCCTTTGACAGTTCTCTTGGACGCAGTCATTTTTCTACAAGACTGTGTGAGTGCCATATACAAACCCACTGTGACGACCCGAACATAGGCCCGGATCATAACACGGGACAAGGAGCCCCGAGAGACTCCAACTCGACCCATGGCATGAACATTCATCTAACTTCATATCATTAAGTGGAATACTTAACATAACGATATAGCCAAAACATAAACATAACATAACATGTAATGATAAGCGAAACGTACTAAAATACATAAAGACTTAGTACTACAAATTGTCTGAAACCCTATATTGTATCAGATGGGTTCATGGGACAACATCCCCAACTAACCCGGTAAAAACTGAAACCAAAAAGGAACATCATAATCTGAACATATGGCCCTCGAAAAATGAGGAATCACCAAAAGGCGGATGCTAAACTCTGAAATGGACTACTGACAAGGCTGAGCTTGAGAGTCGGTTCCTGTATCATGAAATGATACAGCATAGAAAGTATGCGGTCAGTACGTGGATTGTACCGAGTATGCAAGGTAAGTAAAACAGATATTTAAAAGACATAAAAGCTCATAAATGATCATAAGAGTGGGACAACATTCTCATAACATAAGTAGCATATGATAACTTAAGGCTCAGTGTTTCCAAAACATTTGTAATTCAATCGTAATCATAATAATAAGAGAAAAAGGCTTTATTGAACATGACTTGAGCCAATGTGCATAATCATAAACATGCATAAATCATGAGGATTAGTGGGAGATTCTTATAACCGACATACCCCATATGAGCACACATGGAGCCCAACCTGTAAGTCCCTAGTCAGGAGGGTATTCGTACCTTGTCAAAGGTAGAACCATGAAGGGAGTGATATAACACATGAAAGGGCCCATTTGGGCAATAGGACAGTCACAAGGGAGGTCCCACCATGTCCTACGATGGCATATAGTTTTGAGATTTGGGGCAAAACCTGGGCCCCTAACCTACTCGATGTTAAATACTACTCCCAAAACATATATAGTGTTCATAGTATAATATGCATGAGATTCATAGGCTAGTTAAATCATGATAATCATAAACATGCTCGTAAATACATGAACTAGGCATGAGGGTAAGGCCCGTGGGTCGGCTAAAACATAATTAGTAAAATCATAAGATTCATGCATACTTATAAATCATATATAGACTTTGTAAATC
Source organism: Datura wrightii (assembly GCA_035772735.1). Classification (NCBI taxonomy): domain Eukaryota; kingdom Viridiplantae; phylum Streptophyta; class Magnoliopsida; order Solanales; family Solanaceae; genus Datura; species Datura wrightii. Next base: position 90,137,499 of record JASDFA010000020.1, read on the forward strand.
ATCAATTCATAATTGACATTTGAATAAATCCATATTACGAATCATAAATCATGATGGTTTTATGAACATCAACAATTGAGGTAAAAATCATAGCTCGAGTCATCATAGAACATGCATAATTAGGCTTAATTTAGTAGAAATCAAAATAAATAAATTTATACTCAAAATAGTTGTAAAATCTTACCATAATTCATAAAATATGATGTAAATCACAAAAGATAATAACCCATTGATAGATCATTAGAATTCCACAAGATTTGAGTTAAACCCCCATAAGATTTTTTTATCAAACTTCATGAATTAGGAGAGATTGGGCATGGGTGTGAACGAAAACACCCATTCATAACCCTACATACCTGTAAATGGATGATTCTTACCCTCCCTTGAATGCCCAAGAAGGAACTGAAGAAAACCTTGAAGACAAGCTTGATCACCTCTTAAATCCTTAATCTTTGCATGCATGAGAATGAATAGACTAGAAGGGCTTAACCTATCCTAATACACTCAGAAAATAACTTAAAAAGATGTAGTTTATCACCATAGAACGTAGGAATGATGAAAATACCCTTGATGAAAAACCCTGAAAAATCTGCACTGACGAACTAACAGGCGGACTGACGGGTAGTTGGAGGATACCACCACTCATGGTATCCATCCATCGTATGAACTGCCAAAATCCCTGTTCTCAAATTTGACCCCACGACTCGAAAGGATGAGTCGTCCTATCAGACAATGGGTCGTTACATCATCCATTGTTTCCTCCTTCAGGTCTTGTACTGATCCTTCCAACGAGCCTCAGCACGACTCGTTACGGCCTCCAATAAGTTGTGGCTGCCTTCTGAGATGTAGACCGAAAAAATATTGATATACCACACAACGACTGGTGACCACGACCCGTTACTTCTCACAATAGGTCGTGAAATGACCAGTTATTTCCCGTGATGCTGAAGCGCAGCTCTCACCACGACTCATAACAACGGCTCTTTGTATTAAACAATGGGTCATTACTTCATCCATTGGTTCCCAGCTGCTACCAGTCCATGACTTTGCACGACTGTTTCCCACAAGTCGTTGGTTGGACCAACGATCCATTGGGTCGTCCATCCTATGGGAATTTCCCCAATTTCAACCACTTCCAATTTAAATCCCGGGTCTAATCTTAGGTACTTCGAGGGTATTACAACATCTCCCCTTGGGAACCTTCGTCCTTGAATGTTGAAAACATACAGAAAATAGAGACATGCAACCATTATAATCAAATACTGATCATTTAAACCGAAAACTAATGGAATCACTATCTCCGATTCAAACCACATAGCTGAACTGATTTCATGATTAACATACACATCCATATACATAAAAGAAACTTGAACACATGAACTGAACATGAAAACTAAATAGAGTTTTAGGGCAAAACTAATACCTCAAGTTGGAACTGAGCCAGTAGAAAATAAATGGGGTATCTAGCCATCATATCCTCTTCGGCCTCCCACGTAGCTCCTTCAACATGCTAATTCCTCCATAACACTTTAACTAAAGCTACTTCCTTGTTCCTTAGCATTCGAACCTACCGATCTAGTATTTCTACCGGAACCTCCTCAAAACTGAGGCTGTCTTTCACACCAACACTGTCCACCGGAATAACTAGAGTTGGGTCACCCAAACACTTCTTCAAGAGAAACACATGGAATACAGGATGCACAAAAGCTAATTCTGAGGGAAACTCCAATTTATAAGCCACCTTGCCAATACATCTCACTATCCGGTACGGGCCAACATAGCAGGGACTAATTTTTTCTTCTTTCCAGACCTCATCACTCCCTTCATGGGAGACACCTTCAGGAATACCCAGTCATCAACTTCAAATTCTAATTCTCTTCTTCTTACATCAGCATAGGACTTTTGGCGACTCTGGGCAGTTTTCAACTGATCCCTTATTAATTTAACCTTCTTCATAGCCTCATAAACTAAATTTGGCCCTATCATCATTGCTTCGCCAACCTCAAACCATCCAATGGGCAACCTACACCTCCACCCATAGAGAGCCTCGAATGTTGTCATCTGGATACTGGAATGATAGTTGTTGTTGTATGCAAATTCCCTAAGAGGAAAATGCTCATCCCAGCTACCTTTGAAGTCAATCATGCATGCTTTCAACATGTCCTCGAGAGTCTGAATTGTCTGCTCCGCTTGGCCATTCGTTTGTGGGTGAAATGTGGTGCTAAGCTTAACATGTGTACCAAGCCCTTTTTGAAATGACCTCCAAAACTAAAAGGTAAATTGAGTACCTCTCTCTGAAATGATGGATAAGGGCACTCCACGCAATCGAACTAGCTCCTGGATATGTAGTTTAGCATAATCCTCCGCCGAATCCGTGATTTTTACTAGTAGAAAATGAGCAGCCTTGGTCAACTGTCTACCACAACCCAAATGGAGTCATATTGTCGACGAGTGTGAGGCAAACCTATGATGAAGTCCATATTGATTTCTTCCCACTTCCAAGTAGGAATGTTTATATCTTGAAGCACACCTCCTGGTCTCCGGTGTTCGACCTTTACTTGCTGATAGTTCGGACATTATGTTACAAATTCTGCAATATCCTTCTTCATGCCATTCCACCAATAGACTTTTCGTAAGTCACGGTACATCTTGGTGGCACCTGGATGGTTAGAGTACCTAGATCCATGAGCCTTGTGCAACATCTGACTCCTCAAATCATCTACATCCAGAACACATAGGCAACCTTGATACCGAAGGACACCATCTCCCCCTTTGGAGAAGACCTCTACCTTCTGATTCTAAATGGATTCCTTCAACTTTACCAAAATCGGGTCCTCATCTTGCCAAGCATTTAGATTAGTCACCAAGGACGATTCTGATTTGTTCTGGACCACAACACCGCCATCGGTCGAGTCAACCAACATATCTCCCAACCTTGCGAGTCGATGCACATCCTTCACCAACTCCTTTTTCCCCTCATTCACATGGGACACACTCTCCATAGAGAGCCTACTAAGTGTTTCCGCTACCATATTGGCCTTACCCGGATGGTAAAGAACTCTCATATCGTAATCCTTGAGTAGCTCTAACCACCTCCTTTGCTGAAGATTGAGATCCTTCTGAGTAAACACATATTGTAAGCTCTTATGTTCCGTAAACACATCCACTTGGACCCCATACAAGAAATGTCGCCATATCTTCAATGCGAATACCACCGCGGCCAATTCAAGATCATGGGTCGGGTAATTCTTCTTATGAACTTTTAATTGTCTAGAGGCATATGCTATAACCTTTCCGTGTTGCATCAATACACCCCAACTCCTATTCTTGAAGAATCAAAATACACCACAAACCCATCATTACCCTCTGATAGAGTTAACACGGTGCTAAAGTAAGTCAAGTCTTCAACTCTTGGAAGCTTTTCTCACAAGCCTCCAACCATTGGAATTTCACCTTCTTCTGGGTCAATTTGGTCAAAGATGCTGCAATCGAGGAGAAACCCTCAATGAACCTCCGGTAGTGGCCAGCTAAACCCAAGAAACTCTGAATATCTGAAGGATTCACCGATCTAGGCCAATTCTTCACCGCATCTATTTTTTGAGAGTCCACCTTTATGCCTTCGCTTGATACCACATGGCCCAAAAATGCTATGGAATTCAACCAAAACTCACACTTGCTGAATTTGCTGAATAATTGGCATTCCTTGAGAGTCTGAAGCACTATTCTCAAATGAGCGGCATGTTCCTCCTCGCTCCGAGAGTATACCAGAATGTCATCAATAAACACAATCACGAACATGTCCAGGTATGGCTTGAATACCTTGTTTATCAAGTTCATAAAAGTTGTAGGGGCATTCGTTAGTCCAAAAGACATAACTACAAACTCATAATGGCCATACCGCATTCTAAAGGCTGTCTTCAGGATGTCACACTCCAAAACTCTGAGCTGATAATACCTGGATCTGAGGTCTATCTTCGAGAAGCACTTGGCACCCTGAAGTTGGTCAAAAAAATCATCAATCCGGGGGTAGGGGATACCTGTTCTTGACAGTGACTTTGTTCAATTGTCGATAATCAATAGACATCCGAAGAGAAACATCCTTCTTCGAACGAATAAGACTGGTGCACCCCATTGAGACTTGCTCGGTCTAATGAAACCCTTATCTAACAGGTCCTTCAACTACTCTTTCGACTCTTTTAGCTCGACTGGATCCATTCTGTAAAGAGGAATCGATATAGGTTGCATGTCGGGGAGACGGTCAATACCAAAATCAATCTCCCGCTCAGGAGGGATTCTCGGTAAATCATCTAGGAATACCTCTAGATACTCACATACTACTGGAACTGACTAAATAGTCGAGGTTTTGGACTCAACATCCTTAACCCTAAATAGATGATACAGACAACCCTTGGAAATCATCTTTTTGTCCTTAAGGTAGGAAGTAAAATGACCTACAGGCACGACCGAACAACCCTTCCACTCCAAGACTGACTCACCCGAAAAGCGAAACTCCACTGCATAGGCTCTACAATTAACAGAAGTATAACACGCATACAACCAATCCATGCCCAGAATAATATCAAAGTTAGTCATGGCCAACTCTACAAGGTCTGAGAAGGTAACTTTATGCAATATGGTAATTGGGCAACCTCTATACACCCACCTAGCTACAACCGAATCACCAACAGGAGTAGAAACTGAAAATGGTTCTAACAGAGTCTCAGGACTAACTCCAAAGCTACTAGAAATATAAGGTTTCACAAAAGACAGGGTAGCCCCTGGATCTAATAAAGCATAAGAATCAAGGTGGAACACTCGTAACCTACCAGTAACCACATCCGGTGAAGTCTCCTGCTCCTGACAGGTCGTAAGGGCATAGAACCTATTCTGGCACTGACCGCTAGCTGAACTAGTCAAGGCACCTTGCTGAGAGGGACATGATGCTAGAGCAGCTGAACTAGTGGCTGGCAAACAGGCTCTGCCACCCCATGATCTAGCCAAAGGGCAATCCCTGAGTCTGTGTCTGGGTTTGCCACACCCGAAACAAGCGTCTGAGCCAACTAGGCACCTCCCTAGGTGATTCTATGCACCTTGCACAAGCTGGGAAAGTGCGCTCTATCTGCATGCTACCCTGACCCCTTGAATCTAAAACCCTGCTCCTCCGATCCCCTTGTGATCTAGATGGTGTACTAGTTGATGATGGTGCTGGAGCAAAAGACCTGTGATGAGACTGCTGGCATTGTCCATCCCTCGATCTAGGCTAAGAAATCCCATAATTGTCTGTCCTGGCCCTCTTGGCCTCTCTCTGCCTCTGATACACCGACTCCATCTACTGGGTATGCAACACTATGCGGGGAAAATCTCTATCCCAATGCAACGTAGCGATCCTACAGTCCTTATCCAAGTAGTCCACCACTCCATGCACAAATCGGTTCACCCGATCCCTCTAGTCTACCATTAACTCTGGTGCATACCTGGATAAGTGGGTGAACTCCAGAGTGTACTCCTAAATCGACATATCACCCTGCTTCAGATTTACAAACTCGGCCGCCTTCAGGTCCCTCATCTCACGAGGGAAGAACCAATCCAAAAAGGCTGCATGAAAATCTTCCCAACCTATAGGGCTTGCCCCCGTTGCCCTACTGTCTTCCATTGCTTAAACTAGATATACGCCACCCCTTTCAGCTGATAAGAGGCCAAATCAATGCACTCCTCATTTTTCACCCCTATGACCTGGGTGATCTTTAGAATCTCATCGATGAATTCGTGCGGGTCCTCATCTACCTTGGACCCAAGGAACTCCGGCGGGTTCATCCTCAAGAAATCTCTGACTCGAGCCGCTGCTGCATTTCCATTTTGCAGAACATGCACAACAGCCTACTAATTGACCTATTGGTTTTAGTGCTTGGTGCTCCTTAACTGGTGGGGCTTGCTGGTGCCCATTACCGTTGCCATCCTCGTGACCTTTACCATTCCCATTTCTCCTACCATTCATTCTTCGAGGAGCCATGATTCTGCAATTATGAATAGTACGAATTAGAAGGATAGAGAGACATTTCATCACATGACATAGATCAAGAAAGAAGGGAACATTTCCTAAATGTCTCGTAGACTCTTCATCATAAGTGTGGTGCGCTTCACACCCATAAAAAAGACTCTACTTAATACGCTTTCAGACACCCTAGGACACTTCAAACCTATTGCTCCGATACCAAGTTTGTCAAGACACAAATGTAGTCTCGGATTGTAACACCAGACAAGGAGCCACGAGAGACTCCAAGTCGACCCATAGCATGAACATTCATCTAACTTCATATAATTAAGAAGAATACTTAACATAATGATATAGAAGAAACATAAACATAGCATAACATGGCATGATAAACGGAACGCACAAAAATACATAACAGTTGAGTACTACAAATTGTCTAAAAGCCTCTATCATATCAGATGGGTTCATGGGACAACATCCCCAACTAACCCTGCAAAATCTGAAACCAACAAGGAACATATAATCTGAACATATGGCCCTCAGAAAATGAGGACTCACCAAAAGGCTGGATGCTAAACTCTAAAATGGACTACTGACGGGGCTGAGCCTGAAAGCCAAGTCCTGTATCATGAAATGATACAGCATAGAAAGTATGAAATCAGTACGTGGAATGTACCGAGTATGCAAGGTAAGTAAAACAGACATGTAAAATACATAAAAGCTCATAAATGATCATAAGAGTGCGACAACATGCTCATAACATAAGTAGTATACAATAACATACAGCTCAAGGTTTCCAAAACATTCGTAATTCAATTGTAATAATAATCATAAGAGAAAAAGGCTTTATTGAACATGACTTGAGCCAATGGGCATAATCATAAACATGTATAAATCATGAGGAATAGTGAGAGATTCTTATAACCGACATACCCCATATGAGTACACATGGAGCCCGACCTGTAAGTCCCTAGTGGGGAGGGTGTTCGTAGCATGCCAAGGGTAGAACAATGAAGGGCATGCTATCTCACTTAAAAGGGCCCATTTGGGCAAGGGGACAGTCACAAGGGAGCTCCCATCATGTCCTATGGTGTCACGTAGTTCTGAGATTCAGGGCAAAACCTGGGCTCCTAACCTACTCGGTGTATACTACTCCTAAAACGTATATAGTGCTCATAGTATAATATGCATGAGATTCATGTGCTATTTAAATCATGATAATCATAAACATGCTCGTAAATACGTGAACTAGCCACAAGTGTAAGGACCATGGGTCAGCCAAAACATAATTAGTAAAATCATAAGATTCATGCATACTTATAAATCATATATATACTTTGTAAATCATCAATTCATAATGGAAATTTGAATAAATCCATATAATGAATCTTAAATCATGATAGGTTTATGAACATTAACAATTGAGGTAGAAATCATAGCTCGATTCATCATAGAACATACTAAATTAGGCTTAATTTAGTAAAAATCAAAATAAATAAAGTTAATACTCAAAATAGTTGTAAAATCTGACCATAATTTTTAAAATATGATGTAAATCACAAAAGAAAATAACACATTGATAGATCATTAGAATTCCACAAGATTTGAGTTAAAACTCCATAAGATTTTTTATCAAACTTCATGAATTAGGAGAGTTTGGGCATGGGTGTGAATGGAAACACCCATTCATAACCCTACATACCTGTAAATGGTTGATTCTTACCCTCTCTTGAGTGCCCAAGAAGGAATTGAAGAAAATCTTGAAGACAAGCTTGATCATCTCTTAAATCCTTTAACTCTGCATGCATGAGAATGAATAGACTAGAAGGGATTAACCTATACTAATATACCCATAAAATAACTTAAAATGACGTAGTTCAGGACCTTAGAGCATAGGAATGATGAAAATACCCTTAATGCAAAACCTTGAAAATTCGGCAGTGACGAACTAAAGGGCAGACTGACGGGTCGTTGGAGGATACCATGACTCGTGGTATCCTTCCATCATTTGCACTGCCAAAATCCCTGTTCTCATATTCAACCCCATGACTCAACAGGATGAGTCATCCTATCAGACAATGGGTCATTACATCGCTCGTTGTTTCCTCCTTCAGGTCCTATACTGATCCTTCCTACGAGCCTCACCATGACTCATTACATCCTCCAACGAGTTGTGGTCCCTTCTGAGACGTAGACCAAGAAAAATATTAATATACCATACAACGACCAGTGACCACGACCCGTTACTTCTCACGACGGGTCATGAAATGACCCATTATTTCCCTTGGTGATGAAGCCCAACTCTCACCATGACAACGGATCGTTACTTCACCCTTTGGTTCCCCACTGCTACCAATCCATGACTTCCCACAACTGCTTCCCATGGGTCATTGATTGGACCAACGATCTGTTGGGTCGTTCGTCTTGTGGGATTTTCCCAATTTCAGCCAACTTCAAATTTTAAATCCCGGATCTAATTTTAGGCACTTCCGGGGTATTACACCTACTTTTTTATTTTTTTCATAAAGAAAGTAAAAGAAAATAAATATTATAGGCTATGAGATAAAAGAAAGAGAGGTTGGATGTCTAATAGAAATAGAACACAATTGTCTAACAACTGGCAGCACCTGTACCAGACCTGTGTTTCATAGGTTGAGACCTGCTGTTCACAGGTGTTGGTAGATTACCAAAAAAATTAATTACCACCTGCATTTCGCAGGTTGTGATCCGCGGTTCATAGGTGCGATGTAGGATGGGGTAGTGCACCTGAAGCTTAAACCCTCTCCTGCATTGCAACCTGTATTTCACAGATTATCGTCCGCGATTTTGCAGTTGCTCAGTAGTAGCTAACATCGAATTTCATGCCTATTTTTCACAAGTATGAACTCAACCACTATCTAACGGGTACTCAAACTTCCCCAAAAGATTTATCAACAATATCAACACAATTTCAACCATTTGGACCACTCAACGACAGTTCTTAAGATGGATGTTACCCCGTCTATCATCGAGAAACATCAAGTGACCCCTTCAACCCATATTCACAAAGAAACTTCACATTTTGAACTACTCACCCAACTATCACATTTTCATCTACATCAAGAACCAAAGAAAAGATGATGATTTTCCCTTAAGAAAGACGTCAGCCTATCTATCATCGGGAAAAATCGTGCATCTCAAGCAAGTGGATTACTCAAAATTTACCGTCAACTAAAATTTCAAAGCATAAGAACACAAGCAAGAGGCATAATCATCACAAAACAACACTTCCTACCCAATTAATTTTGTAATTTCAAGCTTATCCATAACACTTACAAACATCAATTTCCTTATGAACAAGAAAAGCAAGTAATGGGAAGTGGGGGAAAACATGGGTCATGGAAAATCAGGGCTATTATGCTTTCTTATCTGAAAATACCATGAAAACTCAAGAATTCAAGAAAACATACCAAATAAAGTTAATAGTAAAGAGAAATGGAACTAAAACATTTTCTCACAAGGTATGGCCGACCCTAAGCCCTTTCTTCTTCTTTATATGGTGTCTAAAGTGAGAAGTGATGTTAGAAATAGTGGAGAAATGGTGGGTTTTATAGGAATGAAAGAAGAGAAGAGATTGGTGCATTTTAATATGGTATTAATGGAGGAATCTGGAAAGTTGTAGTGGTAGTTGGAAAGTGGAGAAGGTGAAAGGATAGTGTAGAAAAATGGGAGTTTTGGAAAGTGGGAAAAAGTTTAAAAGATCTGGGTCAGCCATGGATCGAGTTTGTTCAATGGGTCAGTCTACATTTCAAAGACCTTTCATACATGTACTTGCACCAGATCTGCGGCCGCAGAACTGCACCTGCAAAATATAGATTGAAATGTTGGTTGCCTCATTTCTTCGCAGTTCACTGCTATGTGTCTGCAACAAACCTGCATTTCGTAGGTCTCACGTAGATTTCCTCATTTTGCACAATTTTTTCTAGGTATTCTTCTTTGAATCTTTTAAAGACCTGCATTCCACGGATCCTCATCTGTTTTTTGTACGAAAGATGCAGGCAGGCTCGAATTTTTCCAGGTCTACTGGTTCAAAGTTGCATCTGTCCTGCGTTCTATGGGTTTGCAGCTGCGTTTTGCAGGTCTTAAGCAGTTTCCATCCCCTATTTTCTTCCACTTAGTTTTCTATCCAATCCATCCTACAAAACAAAAAAACAAAATAAGTAAACTGCAAATGAATTTGAAGACACTTAGGTTGCCTCCCAAGAAGCGCTTGATTTACGTTGCAGCACGACGATTTTCCTCTATGTTAAGGCTCATTGGGATAGGTGACTTCAATCAAATCAATTTCCTCGAGAACACCCAAATATTTCTTAACACGTTGCCCATTGACTTTAAACTTGAGTCCATCTTCCCTTTCAAGCTCAATAGCTCTATTTGCAAAGACTTGAAACATCTTAAAGGGACCAGACCACTTTGATTTCAACTTTCCAAAAAACAATTGCAACCTAGAATTGAGCAACAGTACCCAATCACCTGGAGAAAATTCCCTCTTCAAAATTTTCTGATCATGGGATGTTCCATTCGAGCTTTATATATGGAGGCATTCTCATAATCCCTCATCTGAAACTCATCTATTCCATTAAGGTTCCCAACTCTTGCATGGACAGCCTTTCCCCAGTCAAGATTTAGACTTTTCAAATCCCGCATTACTTTGTATTCCAGCTTTACTGGTAGATGACAAGCTTTGCTTAATTCCAGCTGGTAAGGGACATGCCAATGGGTGTTTTATAAGCCGTTCGATATGTCCAAAGGGCATCATCTAGCTTCTTGGCCCAACTGGTTCTATTGGCATTCACTGGTTTTGTGAAAATAAATTTGATTTCACTATTAGATACCTCCGCTTGGCCACCTGTTTGAGGATGATAAGGTGTGGCTACTTTGTCTCAAGGTTTGGCACTTCGCATGCCATAATCAGTGATGGAGGGTCTCATTTTCATAATAGGTTGTTTCGAGCATTTCTCACGAAGTAATGGGTTACACTTCTTCCTTTATTGTTTGGTAAGGCCAACGCCTCAACCCACTTAGAAACATAATCAATAGCTACAAGAATGTAGGTATTCCCGTAGGAGCTCACAAAAGGTCACATTAAATCTATTCCCTAGACATCAAATAACTCCACCTCTAAGATAGGTGTTATCGGAAGCTCGTGACATCTGGAAATACCATTGGAACGCTGACATTGATCACATTGCTTCAAGAAATCGTGAGCATCGTGATGAAGAGTGGGCCAACAAAATCCATATTACAACACCTTCAATGTTGCCCTAACACTTCCATAATGGCCTCCAACTGGTGAAGAATGACATGCCTTAAGGATAGGTATCATTTCTACTTCTGGGACACACCAACGAATCACACCATCAGCACATATGTGGAAAAGATATGGTTCATCCCAAGAAAACTATCGAACATCATACATAAACTTTTTCTTCTACTGGAAACTTAGACCTTCAAGCATTATGTTGCTAGCCAAGAAGTTGGCAAAATCTTAGGGTATTAAATTATGAGAAGCAGCCAAGATAGCATTCATCAGGAAAGGCATCATCTATATCATTGCACCCAACTAGCCTACCATCTACCTCTAGTCGAGATAGATGATTGGCAACCTAATTATCACATCCTCTTCTATCCTTGACCTCGAAGTCTAACTCTTGTAATTAAGCACCCACCTGATGAGTCTAGGCTTTGCATCCTTCTTTGTCATGAGGTATCATAGTATTGCATGATTTGTGTGCACCACAACTTTAGTCCCTAACAAATATGATCGAAATTTCTCAAAGCCAAATTGTTACACCCTGGAAATTTTTTTAGGTTTCATGATATGGGCGTACCTATGGTTGGATATTTTAGGTATATGTATGTATATACCAAAGGATTTAAACAATAGTGAATGCCTAGTATGAATGTATCGGAGGACTGGAGATGTAACCGAGTTGATGATCGAGTGGACGGAATAAACTGGAGGCAGTCCGCACTGGGCCACGCATCGGGGACCACTACCCTCCATAGGGAGCAGCGCGTCGTGGCCCTCTTCCTGCGCAGTGAGGGACACGACGCAAACCTGACTTCGTTGCCTCTTATATATATAGTGTGTGTTTATTAGGATCATTTACAAATATTTCCTTGAGCCATTACACGAGTTCACCCTAGGTTTTTAAGGAATTTGAAGGAGAACAAGCATCAAAACTTCATCAATTACCTCCTCTTCTTGATTGAGTATTCTTAAAGCTACGAATAATGTAGAAATTGGCTCAGATTGATGGAGCCGTATGTATTAGAAGTCATAGAAATCATCTCTATTCTAATCCAAAACATCTACAAGTGGTATTAAGTACTTCTACCCTCCTAATCTATAAGGATTCGTAAGGGTTTTTGCCGAATTGAATTGATTGTGACTTGTTGTCATTATGTTTTTTGGGACAATGTTGCTGGCCAACTTCTTGGCAATAAATAGTCTATTTCCATGGAATATGAGCTAAGATACAGAGGGATTACAAGTTATTAGTTGAAGAAGGATCGGTTTAGTGGAACTCAGCAATTAAGATATGTTAAGGATAACCTCTTTCGACAAGTTATTCTCATTGTATAGTTGATATGACTTGTGTTTTCTTAGTAGTTTGTGTTTACGTGTGTTGTGGTTAGCTTCTATGTGTTGAATTGATGTTGTAGTATAGTATCCCTTGCGGGATTAGCCCTATTCCACCTTTGCCTCTCGTTAGAAGTGGCCTTTAGATTATTGATTGGTATTGTTGCCGCCTAGATTTGGCTAGTGAAGTTTTACTGCCTTATAGAGGCCATAGAGGCCTGTGGTTAGCTGTTGAGCATTTCTTGTTAATGTTGGGAAGCATAGGGCACAACTTGGTGGTATAACTTTCTATTTTTGATGTCTATATATACAGTAAAGCTCGTCAATAGTCCATTGGCGTACCTTGATGCCCACAGGGCTAGCATCTTGATAGTATAGCCTTACCCCCGAGTTAGTGGCACTAGGGTTGCCTAATGGACTGGGTGGTCGATTGCTAGACGAACTACCTATTACTGGTGACCATATAGCTTCATACGACTTACAGCTTGTCATATAGGTCGCTTAGAAAACCACCCTAGTTGTTAGTAATCTGATAGACTATGTGATACCCTAAATAGTGAGCTTATTAACTATCAAATGTTGGGCCAACGCCTCTGGCTACTTAAGAAGATGCCCACGTACATGTTTCCTAGAAAGACTAAACTTAAATATACCTGCCTAGAGGTATAAAAGTTGCTTACATGAGCTATATGTTATCTGGACAGAACAAATTGACGCCTAGGCAGAGCTAGAATCTTAGTATTGTCGTTCTACCTTTAGGTTAATAGTCGTTGTGGCTTCCTGTAAAGCTATTGTGGTGGACTACGTAGAATCATATCTTGTTATTAACAGCCCAGTAGTAATTTTAGGCGAAGGAACCATATAATTGATCGCCTACGACTCTACTATTCACTTATAAGCCATTTTTGTACCGCTATGACATTCAAATTATCGTTCAGGTCACTCCGAACCCCGACCCTTTTCCTTCTAGACTAGTTGATTCTCTAATTGTCTCATGACTATCTAGCTAGTTTTGGACACATAGGATATGCTTCTTTTTTATTGTACAGGTTGCCACAGGGGAAAGTAACAGTTGTAATAGGCTTAAGCGGCTATGCTACGCTCACTGAGCGATATGCAAAAATATAAGTTAGGCCTGTCAAATGCTATACAGGCTGCTCAAGGAGAAAAATATAATTATGAAGTGCCTATGGGGCTACATTGTGCTCACAGAGCAGTATGAATTCTAGAGCAATTATATTGAAGCATGCAGAGCCACTTGAAGTCTGGTGCTCTTACCAACTTCCTTTATGCCTGAGTTGGCATTACTGACCTTCAGAAGAGTCTTGTGTGCTCGGGTAAAGTTACAGGAACCCAGAAGGCTCAGATATAGTAACAGGAGCCTAGAAGGATCTGAGATAGTTACAGGAGCCCAGAGGGCTCAAGATATAGATACAGGAGCTTCATGTGCTTGCGTACAGTTTCTTGAGGGGCTAATTACAGAGATACATTGATTGCCTACGAGGCTACTTACAGGAACATAGTGATTTCCTATAGAGGGCTAGTTACAGTTGAGCTACAAAACAACACGCAGATGTATGTTGATTGCCTGTGTAGGGCTAGTTTCAGATGAGCTACAGAATTCCTTCAGGCTACAATGGAACTGATTAGGGGTATATAGATTGTACTATACTTGCATAGCTTATGGGGGCCAAGTAAGTTATTGTTTGATTGTTTGTACCTACCAGGCTTATGGGGCCAAGTTGGGTTCTTGTGTGACTAATGCTTGTTAGTATACAATTGTACAAATGACATTGTTCATATTATCCTATGACTCTTATAGTTGTTTACGTCCAGTTCTTATTATTAGTTTCAATTCCATCTTATTATTGTCTTGCATACTCAGTACTTATTGTACTGATGCCCAGGCATGGGGCATTGCATACTTGCCTGCCGGTTTAGTCAGTCAAATCCCAAGACCTTTCTAGTGTTCCTTCAGACTCAGCATAGTGATTAGATCCCTTCTTCCATAGTTTCCATACCCTTAAGGTTCGTCTGGTTTTTGCTGTCCAGTTTTTGGGTAGGTCGGGACCCTATCTCGTCCAGTGACTTATTCTACAGAGGCTTGAAGACTACGGGTTGTGTTATATAGGAGTGTTGGTTGCGTGCGCGTAGTTGTATTATCAGTTGGTGTCCTTGTTGGCTTGTGTATATATATGTGCGCCTGTCTTCCTTTTGATATGATTTAGATAGCATAGTGGTCTTGTCGGCCTACATAGGATGATACTATTATTGCAACTGTTGGGTCTGCAAGTGTTATGTTGAGGCCTTGTCAGCCTAAGGCTATGTTTTGAGCCAAGATACAACTGATTGTTTTCTTGAATATGTGTTGCCTGTATGCACCAAAAGGGTATATGTTCAGCTAGGTCAGCTCAGGGTCTAGTGTGGCATTAGGTGTCAGTTACGCCTTATAAGGTGGGGCATGACAAACTTGGTATCAGAGCAACATTGTATCCTAGGGAGTCTGCAAGTCGTGTCTAGCATAGTCTTGTTTATAAATGTGTCGTGCACCACATTTTATAAGCAGGAAGCTATTGGGCATGATATTGTGGTTACCCTTCTTCTGCTGAAATCGTGTGTTAGAGCTAAGTCTTATAGGGCTAAGTTCTTGAGCTCGTTATTGCTGCCTACATACAGAAATAATTCTTACAAGGCAGACCGCTGTCAATCAGATGCTAGATCCAGTAGCAGGAGCAGGTACAGGGAATTTTTCATAAGTAGAGGCGACCAAGCCTGAGGCTAAAAAGGAGATAGCCTCTTAAGCTCCTCAATTTCTCCACTACATTAGGAGCCTCTGGTTTCTACAGAATCTCCAGTGCTACCTCCGGTCACTCCCCTTTTCATCTGATTAATATCAAGGAGTATAGTACATATGTTGGCTCAGTTAGTAACTACTTGGAAGGTACAGAAAGTTGTGAAATTGTGAGATTTTACTTTAAGCCCTCCAGAGTTTGTCAAGTCTCATACCTTAGCCCCACTACAAAATTGTTACACCCCGTAAATTCTTGACATTTAGATGGCCTATTTTCATGTTGGTTAAGAGTTTTAGAATGCCATACATGCTAGGAAAAGGCCCAGGGGAAGACCGTACAAGTGCCAAGTCGGAGCATCGCAAGGCAAATGCGACTTATAAATCGCATTCGACAAATGCAACTTAAAAAGGAAGTCGGGCAAAGCCCCTCCGTGACAGGCAGCGTGTCACGGAGGCTTCCCCTCCGCGATGACCAGCATGCCACCGGGGGGGGGGGGTCAGATCCAAGTATATAAAGCCCCACTTCGGTTCTTTTTGGTCACTTTCCATTTTTAATTTCTAGAAATGAGCAGAACAGTAAGAGGAAGAAGGTTTTCATTAAAATACCTTCCGATTACGTCGTCAAACGCGGTCCAAACTCAAATTAACTTCGGGTACCGAAGTATAAAGCTGCAGAGAACATCCTGCGGAGTTAGTTTCGCGAAATTCGGTTGGCGAATCATCGTCTCACGGAGCTAAGGTAAGTAGAATTGCTCCAAATTAGTGTCAATATATAGGTCAAAGTTTGGGCTATTTATATATTCAAAGTAGTGTTTTCTTCCATAATATTGATGAATTTAGTTCTATTTGCTATGAATATTAGTGCAGTTGGAAGAAATAACTGGATTTTGTCCGAGTTACGCTAGATAGTCAAGAAGTCAGTAACTGAGGTATGTAAAGCCAGTTTCTTCGGCAAGTTAGTAATTCTAGTATAGTAAAATACAATAAATTCCTGAGGGAAGTTCCAGAAGCCGAGTATTAAGTATGTTTGTATTATTATGTCATATCCAGAATAAAGGTCAGTAAATCAGTATCAGACAGCAAGATCTTATCCTAGACTCAGTTTGACTCAGTATTAGATTCAGTTTAATTCAGCAAGAGATTAAGAATAGTATATCAGAACATGAATAGTATTTTCAGATTTAATATACATGTTATATGTGATTACTGTTGTTTGTTGAGACTTGTTTGTGATATGTGGGCACCCTTAGAGCTTCCTTGCCGCCCTAGGGTTAATAGCTGTGTCGACTCGCCCGCCATAGGGTGAGGACACGTCACTCCAAGGAGTGGCATGCCATCCGCAGTAGGACGAAGATGGGATGTAGCATTCCCCATAGCAGGTTGATCAGCATTATAGCATACCCTGTCAAGCGCTTGCGCCCAGGGCACAGATTACAAATCTCAGATTACAGTTATAGGAGTCCTCCGGACTCAGATACAGTTATAGCCAGGGGCCCAGAGAGCCCAAGATGCATACCCAGGGGGCCAGCGGGATGCTCGTAGTTAGTAGGTGAGTGGAGTGAATTTATGTTTGGATGGTTTGGCCCGGGTAGGGGTATATAGATTATGTGTTGATTAGCACCTTCCCGCTTATAGGGGCTGGTATAGGTTCTTGTACGCTATACAAATATATATATGTGTTATTTATTAAGTTGATAAATAGCAGGACACCGCAGCGATAGGTATGATTCTTATCTTCTTTCCAGTACAGTTAAGCTCGGTACAGATTCTTCTATTCTAGATAGTTTTAGCTATCCTCTGTCATTTCAGTAACTATTCTAGATTATCAGGGGCAGTTAAGTACATGAGAGAATCCATAAGCAATAGACTAATTCCACCACATTGTGTTGATGGCGGTAGGGAATACCTGAAGAATTAAAACTATGGTCCCCCAACTTGTTATGTTGAAGAATAGAGAGGTTATATGATGGGAACCGGTCCGAGTAGGGGTCAAGACAGTATAGGTCAGTAGACTTGGCTAGTAGTATAATTGCCAGTATAGTGTATGGGGCATGGATCCTAGACATCAGCATATAGAGGTAAGGGCAAGACGGGAGCACTTAGTTCTGGAAAGATTAGAACCACACCTAGGCATTAGCGGGATGATAGTACTTGGAATCGTCACCAAATGTTGACATACGAGCATTCAAGATTGACAAAAGGTAGAGGCCATAAAGACTTGGCCCGGACCCACAACTCCAACGAAGTTCTCCATTTTCTGGGGTTAGCCGGGTATTATAGAAGACTTATGGAAGGATTTTTCGCCCTATCAGCAGCTTTGATAAAGCTGACTTAGAAGGCAGCCAAATTCTAATGGATTGAGGCTTGGGAGCAGAGTTTGCTGAAATAAAAGACAGATGGACATCTGCATCAGCAGTAGCCTTACTACAGAGGTTAAAAGGTTACGTTGTATTTCATAATTCTTTAGGCATGAAGCTAGGGTGAGTTTTGATGCGTCGTGGCAAAGCATATGCCTATGCTTCGAGAAATTTGAAAAAACAAGGAAATAACTACCTGACCCATGATCTAGAGTTGATTGTAGCTATTCACGCTCTAAAGATTTGGAGGCATAACATATGTGGAGTTCATGTGGACATCTTTACTGCTCACAAGAGTCTCCAATATATCTTTAAACAGAAAGATTTGAACTGTCTACAACGTCATTGGATTGAGTTGCCGAAGAATTACATGTAGATATCTTGTATCGTCCAAGAAAGGATAACATTATAGTTGATGCCCTCAGTCGCAGATCCATGGGAAACCTATCGAATTTGAGGACAGAAAAGAGGGAACTAGCTCGAGAGCTGCACCAGCAGGCCAGTTTAGGAGTCAGATTGATGGACTCAGATGATAGTGGGGTTGTGATCTAGAATACTACAGTATCATCTCTAGTTGTGGAGGTGAAAGAGCGACAGTACGAACACCCTAGCCTAGTATAGCTTAGAGGCAAGGCTCAGCAGGAAGAGTTATTGGCCTTTGACATAACAGGAGATGGAGTCTTGAGATTCAGAGGTCAACTCTGTGCTCCAGATGTGGTAGGGCTTCACTACCAGATTATAGCAGAAGGGATGAAGAGTTGGTAGCGCAGTGTCCTAATTACTAGCAGGTAAAAGCTGAACATCAGAAACCTGGAGGGCTGACTCAGTAGATAGTTGTGCCTATGTGGAAGTTGAAAGCAATCAATATGGATTTTGTTATGGGCTTACCTCATACCATGCATAAATTTGACTTTATCTGGACATTGTTGATAGGCTAGCAAACTCAGCCCATTTATTGCCAGTCAGGACTACGTTCTCACCTGAAGATTATGTTGAGTTGTACATTAAAGAGATAGTTCAACTGCATGGTGTCCCAGTGTCTATCATCTCTGATAGAGGGGTACAATTCACAGCTAGATTTTGGAAGTCGTTTCAGAAAGATTTGGGGATGCAGATTAACTTGAGTACAACTTTTTATCCCCAGACAGATGGCCAAGATGAGCGCAGGATTCCGATGCTCGAAGATATGTTATGGGCATGTGTGTTAGGCTTCAAAAGAATTTTGGATGATCACCTACCGCTTATTGAGATTTCATATAATAACAGTTACCATTTTACCATTAATATGGGACGAGTCGTAGGATGTACTCGTAGGTCCACTGGTAATTTTTCTTAACATCTCTATTACGAGTCCTAGGGACGAGTTGTAGAGTCTTCCTATGACTCGTGGTATGAATCATGACGGGTCAAATTTATTAAAATAACCTGACTCGGCCCAGAGTTTCTTAAATATGCCCTGAAAGCTATTTAAACTTCAAACCTGCCGGACCCTTCCCCCACGCACTAAATCTTGAACTTGCGAAAGCACCCACGGCTCCCTTACACCCGTAACTCAAGTTCATGATCAATTGAGCAAGATTTTTGCTCAATTAACATTGCTAAACTCGAATTCCAATCCTAGTCACTAATTCTTAGTCGAAGTGAAGAACATTTTGCATCATTCAAGAAAGTTATTATGCTTTGAATCAGGTAAAGAGACCTTTTGTTCTTGAGAAAATTTGTTTACTCATAGGGAGTCCTCATAATGCATGTAAAATAGAAAAGGACAATGACCAAAGATATGCAAATTAAATGTGTGACTGGGTAGGATTCGAACATGTTAAAAATTGAATATGAACTGCTAAAACTTGAGTTACGGGTTGTGAATAAAAAGGGGAAGAATGGTTAGTTGTTAAAACATAATGAATGCATGCCTAGACTTGGGGAATTCTGAGTGCCCAACACAAAATTGAATTCACCTGCAAATTGACTTGACAATAAGGCAAGGACAGGCTTCACAAGCCTCCCTACAACTCATGGTTTCATACTACAACTCGTAGGATGGCTCGTTGGGACTATCCCAAGCAAAACATGTAAAGATTAAGAGGTGTGAAACCTAGTACGGCCCGTAGTATCCTGCTATGAGTCATACCTGGTACTCGTACCAGGAGTCTGAAAAGGGTTAAGTCCAAAAATGAGAGTACAAACCTTCCTATGACTCATGGAATCGACTTACGAGTTGTAACATAAGTCATGGAAAAATACAAAACATTGATTTTAAAGGGGCATCCTCATACGACTCTCGGTACAAATCGTACCTTCGTGGTACGAGGTGTAACTTTGATCGAGACATCACGAGTCTCAGTACGGATCATACCTCCAAGGTACGACTCGTACTGTAGACCCGTGAAAAATTATAGAGGAATATTTTTTACTTTCTTTTTCTCAATTTTGGAATTCTAACCCCTTTTTCTCCACAGGTACAATGACTCATAAAAGGAAAGCATCCAAAGAAACTGCTCGAAGGGCATTGATAGATTAAACCTTCAAATCTAAACAAGCGAGCAACACACTTAGTGGTTCAGTGGAGGAATACAGGGTCGATACATCTGACACTGACGGGACCCGAACCACTAGGGCAAAAGCTAAAGCCTAGGCCGAGGCGGCCACTGCCACATTTGCTGGTGCTCCCCAGTCTGAGGAGGGAGTTGAGGAAAGAGCCCAAGAGTCTGGAAGCGGCTCAAATGATGAAGAGGGATCTGAGGAGGCCCAATCTAGCGATGGAGACAGTAAGTCCGAATTTGAGGAGGAAGCAGCCAATGCCGAGCAGGAGCAAACTCCACCTAGGGAGAACCGTACCATTCGATGGAGAGTACCAGGAGCATAGGAAATCTATGAACATGGGTATTGCTCTCACCACTAAGAACAGACCTAAGTGGAGCATTCAAGAATATCTGTGGATCCTCACCAATGCACTGAATAAGGTAGAGGAGATGAAGCGGATATTTAGCTATTATGGGTTCGACTGGATGGCTAGAACCCCGGATTGATACACTTTAGAGATTTTTCAGGAAGTTGACATGCCCGATTCGCGCGTCCGCAAGTGTACGGGTCGTGCAAGAAATATAGTGGCTCTTTTTAAGAATCGGAATGTCGAACCCACAGGGACTGGAGCCATTCCTCTAACTATCCATTTCAAGTGTGATCTTAACTTTCTCAGGTGTTGGTTATAGAAGTTTTCGAGGGAGATTTAATTAAGTCTAGTTTTGGTCAACGAAATATCCTGAATTTACTCTAGGAGCAACATAGAGTTAAAACCAGATAATCATGCGATACTACGATTTGCAATGGGTTAAGCATGAAACTATCGATTGTTGTTTCACATAATTATAATTGCATGTTCATGGTCTTTCGAGCCTCCAAACATGGCAAACTAGCTTCACTGCATCATTGTGAGTGAGGATGCTAATTTCTAGTTCGCGGGCAATTAATTATGTTGTGGTTTACGGGGAAACGATCAGGGACTTTTGTGCGTCTAACCATTTAACTCAACTTAGCCTCACAACTACTTCTTCGAGTGGTGATGTGATAATCCTAAGTTGGTCTTTTAATAACCCCCGTTTTATCAACCAAGCAAGGTGTTAGGTATATTTCTATCCTAACACGAAATTATATCGTGAGATACAAACATGCTCCTTACATTCTTGTGTCCTGACCAAGGTAATTCTTTCTCAAGAAATTGCCCAAGCTAACGTATATGTTTTCATGGTGATCAATCATAAAAACAACCAAAAATCCAGAATGCAAGATGAAAACAACAATCAATAACTTAATTCCAAAACAACTTCATAAAATCACAATCATAATTCATGGCTTCAACCCTAGAGGAAGGGTTCTTGCCATTCATGTTCGTAAAACTACAACTAACTACTACTAAACTAAAATACTTACATGAATTTGGTAGATGAGAAGGGAATTTTCCAAACCCTAGATGAGTTCTCCCACTTCTCCCTTCACTCCTAGGTAGTTTTCCAGAATAAAATCGTGACAAAATGGAATTAGGAGCTAAGGGACCTATTTATAGTAAATGGAAAACGTGCCCAATTTAGCTTGACATGGAACGGCTCCATGTCAGGGAGTGTATCGCGGAGCTCTACCTCCATGACACGGAGGTAACGCGAAGGCTTTCTGGAAATCACCCAAATTTGACCCTAGCCAGCCTTCTTGCCACGTTGGCAGCGTGTCACGCTGCTTAGGCAGCGCATTGACACTCCTCTAGCACGGGGATGGCATGCCGTGGCACATTGCTGGCGCGCTGGAGCACTGCCTGCTGCAGCATCTGCTCGCTTGCCATGCCTAGGCGTTGCCGACTTCCGCCGATTGCTTTCGACTCCATTCCTTTCCTTCACCAACTTATAAATTAGTTCCTCCAAATCATTGAAACCTACAAAACAAGGACTAATCATGTTGGTTAGCACATATATTCACATTTATATAAAATTACATGAAAATGTATAAAATAAATTAGATAAACAAGACTACATTAAGGTATAAAGCATCACTCGGGCATGCTATTTTAGCCCGAGATCACCTACCCCACACTTAAAGTCTTGTTCGTCCTCGGACAACCTATTACATCTCATGCATATGGAGACTCATCCTTTAGCAAGAATATTCAAGCTATGCTACAATGATTACGTAAGATAACAAGCTACAAATAGAGCATGCATGATTTGATCATCGAAATGAAGTACAGCTATGTTAAAACTTCTTAACCTCAAGAAGCGACTCTCAATCTTAGCAAACTCATGCAAATCAACTGATTAAGAAATACCACATGAATTATATCCTTCATTGAACATGTGCCCTCACGGAAAGAGAGTTACCCAAATTCACATGCAAAAACAATTTTTAAATCACAACATGTGTGGGTACATGAATAGAATTACGCTCACTCTCACAAAGAATTCACATGCATCATGTAATGACCCATAAGCTTGCCCTTAGTGTTTTATTCCACTAATTTAAGGATGTATGAATGTAAGATCAAGTAGGACTTTTTAGGTTGTAATGTAACTCAAGTGCGGGTAGGTACTATTATGGCCAGTAATAGTGACTATCTTTCCTAATCGCTTTTAATACATTACGCCTTCATTACGAACTTCCCTTCTCTTACTTCACCTTTTTCTCCTTTCAGCTTTTCTTTTTCCTCTTTTGTTCCCCCATTTCTTTAGGCACTTTTAGCTTATTAGTAAGGAGCTCTATAAAATTAATTTGTTTTCTTACTCCTTAATAATAATCAACATTTTCAACCAAGTGCACCTTTGTCCTTTTCTCCACTTCTACAACTTGCTACTTTTCCTTTCTTTTACTTCTTCTCACTCCTTTACTCTTTCATATATTTCCCTTAAGCGCTTAGGAGTTTCAGATCAAATTCAAGGCTAATGAAAGAAAAAGGATTAAGCTTATGTTGCAGTTGTCAAAGAATAGGCTCAAGGCTCAATGGGGCTAACTAGGATCAATTTTTCTAGGTAGGTAAAATGAGGGATAAAAATTTGGTTCATACAAAGAAATGCCTAAATCATCTCCTACAATTCACATCCTTCATTTCGTTTTATAAACACACCAGGCAAGTTCTAGACAATCCACAATAGCATAGAATACTCAAAAATCTTACACTCATGGCACATGCTCAATTCAAGATACATTCAGCAGACTCTTACTCAGCTAATCACAAGAATTCAGAATTAAGCTTCAATCATATTGAGTCAAATTCAAGAGCCTAAGTGTCTCAAACAAAGTTACACACCTGCATGCCTCAACACTGAACATACTTGCGTCTTACAATTATTTATAGCCCATAACAAGAACATCAAGCATCGATTAGCTGCGGGTTCACAAACCCACAACCTATCGACTCAGTTTTCCTCAAGACGGTCGTCATCCATCCATCGTTGGAAACAGTCCCTAGCTATGACTAAAAACATTATATACAGACAAAGAAAAGAAAAAGAAAATTTTTATTCTTCGGTTCAAAGACCCCCCGTCGAAAAAGAACCGAAAAGCAAAACCAACGGGTGATGAATTCATGCTTGACTCCCAAAAATTTCCAAAAATTTGCAATTTTCTCCCAAATTTCACACAAGCATCACATTCACCAAAAATCGTTAAGCACACAAAAATTAAAATTTTCAAGAAATTTCCCTCACCCCACACTTAAATCATGCTATGTCCTCATAGCATTAAATTAACATTTAAAGGATGAGAAATACTCCCTGAGCCTCTATGCCAAGCTAAAAGCATGCTTTCCCTTCAAGTTTTCAGAGGTGGGTGTTCGACCCCACACTTCTTCTATTCCATGCTCTTTAGCTTCCACCGTCTCGGTACTTTGACTTCCCGCCATCTGTGCTTAACTTTCCACCAAAAACACAAACAAAATGAAAATAACAAAAGCAACACAAAAATTAAAATTACAAATTGTACCTGAGGTACCCTTGGGTTGCCTCCTAAGCAGCGCCTTATTTTACGTCGTGGCACGACGTGGACTGTCCTTTTTAGGACATCCTCATACCTGGGTTCTCTTTTGAGAACCATCTCCTTTTCTTTTGCTGTTTAGAGGAAACAGCCTCCACTCTATTCCTCTCTTTCTCCAACTTCTTCTCAATTTGAAGTCATTCCATGAAGTTATGGATTTTGGTGGCTCAGCCTTCAGCCACTTTTTTGCCTCTCCCAACAGTGAAAATGGAAAGAGGGTCAGTCGGACATAATCTGTGGACACGCCGGTGGGGACAAACGTGTCACTAATCTCTAAAAAGCTCTGTAAGTGCTGCTGCGGGTCCTCATGTGCCATCCCAGTGAATTGACTACTAGAATTTAACAGCTGCACCATGTTCTGTTTAAGCTCAAAGTTCCCTCCAGGCTCCGGTTTACGGATACTGGAGTTCATATTAGTCACTAGTGGGATTGCCACTTCGCAAACTAGTCTAGCTGCCATTGCTGTCGATGACAATTGTGCTTGTCCCGCGGGTGGCTGTTGTTGTACCTTTTCTTGAAGTCTCTTCAGCTTTTGCTCTAGAGATACTCTCCTTTGCAAATGGATTTGACGTTCAGGTTCAAGCAACGGTTCCACAAGCTCTCTGTTTCTAGCCAGCTCGACAGGACAATCTGTCACCTACAATAAGTAGACTAAGACCAAGTTTCTCAACACTTAAGGAAATTTAAAAATCACACAAAAACAGATAAATTATCAAAACTTTGCCAAGTCCCCGGCAACGGCGCCAAAAACTTGACGTGCCCGATTCGTGCGTCCGCAAGTGTACAGGTCGTGCAAGTAATATAGTGGCTCTTTTTAAGAACCGGAATGTCGAACCCACAGGGACTGGACCCATTCCTCTAACTATCCATTTCAAGTGTGATCTTAACTATCTCAAGTGTTGGTTATAGAAGTTTTCGAGGGAGATTTAATTAAGTCTAGTTTTGGTCAACGAAATATCCTGAATTTACTCTAAGAGCAACATAGAGTTAAAACCAGATAATCATGCGATACTATGATTTGCAATGGGTTAAGCATGAAACTATCGATTGTTGTTTCACATAATTAGAATTGCATGTTCATGGTCTTTCGAGCCTCTAAACACGGCAAACTAGCTTCACTGCATCATTGTGAGTGAGGATGCTAATTTCTAGTTCGCGGGCAATTAATTATGTTGTGGTTTACGGGGAAATGATTAGGGACTTTTGTGCGTCTAACCATTTAACTCAACTTAGCCTCACAACTACTTCTTCGAGTGGTGATGTGATAATCCTAAGTTGGTCCTTTAATAACCCCCGTTTTATCAACCAAGCAAGGTGTTAGGTATATTTCTATCCTAACACGAAATTATATCGTGAGATACAAACATGCTCCTTACATTCTTGTGTCCTGACCTAGGTAATTCTTTCTCAAGCAATTGCCCAAGCTAACGTATATGTTTTCATGGTGATCAATCATAAAAACAACCAACAATCTAGAATGCAAGACGAAAACAACAATCAATAACTTAATTCCAAAACAACTTCATAAAATCACAATCATAATTCATGGCTTCAACCCTAGAGGAAGGGTTCTTGCCATTCATGTTCGTAAAACTACAACTAACTACTACTAAACTAACATACTTACATGAATTTGGTAGATGAGATGGGAATTTGCCAAACCCTATATGAGTTCTCCCACTTCTCCCTTCACTCCTAGGTAGTTTTTCAGAATAAAATCGTGACAAAATGGAATTAGGAGCTAAGGGACCTATTTATAGTAAATGGAAAACGTGCCCAATTTAGCTTGACATGGAACGGCTCCATGTCACGAAGTGTATCGCGGAGCTCTGCCTCCGTGACACGGAGGTAACGCGAAGGCTTTCTGGAAATCACCCAAAATCGACCCTAGTCAGGCTTCTTGCCGTGTTGGAAGCGTGTCACCCGGCTTGAGCAGCGCGTTGACACTCCTCAAGCGCGGGGATGGAATGTCGTGGCACGTTGCTGGCTCGCTGGAGCACTGCCTGCTGCCGCATTTGCTTGCTTGCCATGCCTAGGCGTTGCCGACTTCCGCCGATTGCTTCCGACTCCATTCCTTTCCTTCACCAACTTATAAATTAGTTCCTCCAAATCATTGAAACCTACAAAACAAGGACTAATCATGTTGGTTAGCACATATATTCACATTTATATAAAATTACATGAAAATGTATAAAATAAATTAGATAAACAAGACTACATTAAGGTATAAAGCATCACTCGGGCATGCTATTTTAGCCCGAGATCAGAAGTCTATGCCAATTATTTGGCAACCATGGAGCAAAAGCAAAGGAAGGGCAAAAATTGAATGATCATCCCAAGCTAGAGAGCCTCATGGTACGAAGCCGCAATGTTGATATATCCGAGCGCACTATAGCTCGGCTGTTATATAGGCCCCAATTCATACCACCACATACTACATCGGAGTACGACTACTGGGTGGATGCCATGAAAAAGATTAAGTAGTTAGGCATTAATGAGAGGCAGAGGAAGATTTAGTGGTTGTCTAGGGTTATTGCTGAGGATAGGAGGAAGAAGAATGGGTCACTAGCAGAAAGCAGGTCACAAAGAATTCACTAAACTTCATAGCAAAAGCCTATTGGACGTTAGTTCACCATAGGTTGGCCCCGATTGTTAATGATAATACTCTCACAACAGTCAGAGCAGCTTTGGTGGTGTGTTTCATGTCCAGATACACCATCAACATCTCGAGGGTGGAGATCCGGGATCAGGCTATGGGTTTGAGCACTACCATCCCATTCCAGAGTCTCGTATTCAGGCTGTGTACAGAGGAAGGTATAAAGGTTCATCACGGAGAGGAGCAATTGATCAGAGGACAATGAATAGCAGATATTGGCTTAATCTGAGATGAAATGAACCTGGTACGCCGCGAGCATGACTTTTTACCGCAACCCGGTATCACGAACTAATACAGGCGAGTAGGTGAATGCCCCCACCTTATAGGAGCAGGACGAGACAATGGCTACAGATATCAATCATTTAGAAGCAGCTCCCAACACCTGTACTGCACCACCTATGGGCATTCTGAGCTAGACTCCAGCCGGTACATGCTAGTACCTCGGGAATTTCTCCAGAAGATGGCCAAGAGACTAACCGTAGATGAGAAGAATATACAGTCTATGATGGAGAATGTCAAGCCTTGGGTAAAGGCTAAGATTGAGGTAGTTGCATAGGTCCTACACGCCAGGCTAGATAGCTTTGAAAGCCGTTTCTATCATCGCATGACCGAGCAGATTGACATTGGCAGCCTCCGTGAGGAGTTGGGGTCTCTTCAGAGCGAAATAGCCGAGCTATCATCACGGTAGCCTGCAATTCTAGCAGCCCCCACTCTTCCTGACCTCGACATTAGCATAGATGTGGAGCTTGATTTGGCAGCATATTGGGAGCCTACAGGAGCTAAGAAAAAGAAAGGAAAAAAAGTGTCTCTGAGGATGTTGGATACGAGACCCTAAAGAAGAAGAGAAAGAGAGAAAATAAATAGTGAAATCGTGCGAGATTGGAGAGCCAACAGATTCACGATGAGCATAGGTCGGAGCTTCTTGAGAGAGCAAGAGGAGTGGGTAGCTCCACCACTGCCCATGTAGAGCTTGTAGGTGGAAAGGACCCTTTGAGCAAGCCACATTCAGCCCAGTGATTCTAGAGGTCGTAGAAGCAACTGCTACTACTGAGGGGGTAACTATTCCCCTACTGATACACCATTGAGTGCGCTGGCCACCGTCAGCACCACGACTGAAGCGGAGGTACCAACTCTGCATGATGATAGAAGCGCTTAGTGCGCCACAGGTATGTTCCCTTCCTTCTACTTTATATTCTATGCTTTGGGGACAAAGCATTCTTTTTAAAAGTGGAGGGGGTGTACTTGTATTTTTGGAATTTTTTGGATTCATCCAAGGGTTTTTGTTGCCGTGTTTCTTTTTCCTTAGGCCTGCTATCTAGTAGAACCGGCATGTTTAGGATTTTATTTTATTTTTCTGTTCTTGTTTAATTAGAAAGTATCTTAGGATTAGTCAGCCAATAAATTTCACTAGTTTTAAAAATTTTGATGGTTAGCTATGTACTTGTTGATTGCAAAGCATGACTTCTGTGGATCTTTTTGTGTCATTTAGTGTATTAGCATGAGTAGTTCTTGTTAGACATGTATAAACTGGATAGGTAGAATGAATGCAAAACATGTACCATGAGTGAGTAAGGTCTATACCTAGTTCAGTATTGCGTAAAGGATCTAGAATTGTCTGGTTGGTTTTTACATAGGTTTTAGGATGGTTGGTTAGAAAATGATCATAGGCCACTTTTATTTATCCCATTTTTAGATTAAATTACCCTACCAAAATAATATGATTCCCTTGATCCCGATTTTGAGCCTCAAATGAACCATTTTTCTTTGATTAACCAATTAACCGTATCCATTTTTTATAATGAACCTGTTTTGGCCCTAGTCCCTCCTTGGACATTGTGAACCTCAACATAGAGAAAATGCCTAAGTTAAGGATGGCTAGAGTAGGTGTGTATAGATTTTGGTAGGTGAAAAAGAAAGAGAAAAGAAAAAGGGTTTAAAATGAGGTGTGGTGTGACAAAAAAAAGAAGAAAAAGAAAAAAAATTGAATAGAAGATACAAAAAGAGAAAGATGAATGAAAATTTAAAAACATACCACACCCATACAATTTTATAAAAAATGGTGAAAAGGGAAGAAAAAGTTGGAAAAAGTGAAAAGGGTGAAAAAAGTGAAAAGTGGAGCCACGTGTATGTAGTGCTAAAGAGGGTTTAGTCACTAAAAAGATTCCATATCTACCATACCATCCCGAAAGCCTACATAACGAGCCAAATCAAGTCCTATAGTGATTCTAGCCTAACTATCTGAAAAGTCAAAGTAGAGAAAATAAGGGCAAGCCTATGGTATCCGATGTGTAGTATTTGGAACTTTCTTGTGAGGGTGAGAATCTTATTTGTTCAGTCCCATGTTTCATATTTTGCTATATCTGTGAGTTGGGGATTTCATTTGCTGTGAGGGTACGTGGTTTGTGTTTTATTTTGCCAGTTGTCCGTGTGAAAAGCATTGGTGATGACTTGACTACCTGCTAATAGCTAAATAACATATCATGATCCCTGTTTATCATGGTTTGTGGTTGCTTGATGTGCATATGATGATTTGGTTTATTGGAAAAGGGTTAAAAGCTATTTGAGTTTATGGTGCAAATTTTGATTGATTGTTGGTTGTAGTATCCTAGGTTTATTTTCTAGTTAAGCGTCATTTTCAATTTTTTGTTTTCTTTGCCTGAGGACATGCAAAAGTCTTAAGTTGAGGGTGTTGATGTGCTATGAGTTTACACCACTTTCGACGCTTAAAACTGAGAAAATAGTGTGGAACTAGGTATGTTTATATGGATATGAGGTTCTTTTACTTTGTTTTCATGGAAAATAGTTGTTGGAGCAAAAATGTGCAAAAGATGCATAAAAGTGTAGAAAGTCAGCCAAATATCAATCTCAGTACGAGTCATAATTTGATTGTACGAGTCATACTAAGACTCGTGGAAAAGCTCAGAATGCTAAAACAATGTGAAGGCAAAGTACGACACTCAGTACGAGCCATACCAAGATGGTATGAGCCGTAACTGGAGTCGTGGAAATCTTCAGAGAAAATTTGCACAAAGCAGTCTCTTGGTATGAGTGGAACCCATGGATCATAGCATCTACTTATGACCCGTACTATGAGTCGTTGGGAGCTTCAGTGATCCTTAGAGACTTGGAAGAACTCCAGATGCAATAAGAAATTACGAGTCGTAAGAGCAAGGTACGAGGCGTACCATAACATCTTGTAGGAAACTTCAGAAGATGTCAAAGTTCTCACGGCCAAACCACAGATGGATTGTACAACTCGTAGGACCATGGCATAAGTCGTACCAATTGCCAATACTTAGTCAATTCTGCAGCAGCCAAGGAAATACGAGAGCCAAGTACGACCCGTAGAATCCTATTACAGGTCGACCAGTCCTAGGACAAGTCGCCGCCAGATATGGAAATTTCTGTATTTGCTTAGGAAAAGGTTTTTGATATTTGTATAAATACCTTTTATGTTTTTTTAGTAGAAAAAAATAGAGAGAGACGAGTAGACGTGTGATTACATTGAGAAAAGTATTAATTGTGAATATTATTGAGTTTTGGAGAGCAATTCCTAAGATCAACATTTGGTTTTCCCAATTGTTCTTAATTTTGTTCATTAATATTCAAAGTAGGTTTTCTTCCAATTATTATTGTGAATATTTAATTATGTATTTGTCTATGAATGCTAATTACAATCTTACAATCATGAGAAGCTAAAACCTCCACGACTAGGGTTATGAAAATCATGGTGAATTAACGAAATAGGGTTACACAAATTGATTCAAAACCAATGCTAAATGCTTGTATTGTATTCTATTTATCTTTAAACATTTCTTAATGGTGCGCAACGTTAAGACTTGCCCGAATTCTTTACTTGCTTGAATCTAGAGAAGTAAAGATTAGGAAAAGAGAATTACAACAAAGCCTTGAATTTTATGATCATTGTGTGTCTTGAGTTGCGGTCGCAAGAAAGTTAATTTGGGACATATTGATAACGGTTAGTTTGAAATCGCTCATGAGACCTAACCCGGTGATGAGTGTAGTCATCCAATATGGATGAACCAGCGTTTGGATGAACTCTAGTTATCATTCCTACAAGTATGCATTGGGATTGATCACTTATGAACCCATGGGGAACACTTACCCTTGTTATTTGCAAATCTTGATAACAACCACAATTATGATCTTGTTTTATTATTGTTTTTCTTTAAACCCCCCTACTTGGAGATAACTTACCAACAAGTTTAAGTACTGGCATTTGTCTAGATCTTACCTTATTCTCCGTGGGTTCGATCACAACCTCTTTGTTGGGTTCTTTATTGACAACGTCTGCTTCATACTTTGCTAGAAATTGTGGTTTGAGTCTTATCACTGGTCTTTAATTGTTGCCCCTCAAAATAACTGGTCTTTAAACTTTATGTCACGATCCTAGTCTATACCCTGGAAGTTACATGATGCTTGGAGCCAGAAGTGACCATGAGCTAACCCATGGCATGACATAATACTAACATTATCTGAACAAACTAAGTGGAATTAAATTGAATTCATTAAACAATTGTTTGAATAAATAAATATACTGAAATAAGTCAAGGAACAAATGTTGAGTTTGTTATTGAAACACAAACTTGAACCTATCAACAACTGCCTGAAAGTCTCTATTAACTAATGAGTTGCTGGGACAAGTCTCCAACTAACTCTAAATTTCTAAAACTGTAAATAAGATTAAGGACAACTGAAATAGTCATAACTCCTGTCCTCAGATGATAATGACTCACCAATTGATTGCTGATCAAGTACTGGAACGTGTCTAACCGTGGGGCTGAGTATGAGCACCTGAATCTATATCATAAAATGATATAGTACAAGAAGTATGTGGTTAGTACTTTGAATATACTGAGTATATGAGATATGCAACTGAAATATAGAACATGCTGAAAATATGAAAAGTTGTACTAAATGCATAATTGAGAGCATAAACTAAACTGTCGTACAATGACCCTATTTAAGATGCATAAACACTGATATGAAATAGAAGTTAGAAAATACATAATGAAAGTACAAGTAAAAATGATTTGAGTGTCTGTACATGCACTGAAAACTGAGTATATAACTATGACTAAACTGTAATTAAATTGAAATGTACTATGGGAGAGCCTGTTAACCGATATATAACCATGTGATTTAAAAGTCAATTTTTATGTATACACCTCATTTATAGGACCCAATATATCTTGCTAGGATATAAAGGCATGACTGGTGAGATCACTAAAACTGATAGCCATTTGGGCTAAAACCTACGGTGGCATGTAGTTCTAGAATCTGGATGCACTGAACCCCGATCTAGCTCGATGCTAAGTACTACTCCCAACTGATAATTTTCTAATAATTTACTGATACTTTACTGATAGATAGAAAACCGGTGTTCTTAAGACTAGTCAGAAACTACTTTATCTGAAAGTGTTCTGAGAGTCTAATGAACCTAAAAGTACTATTTATGTTGTCAACATCTATATACTAAAATTATAATTGGATTATAAAGACTGAAATATGGATTCATGCTAAGATCAATGCCATAAATATAGAATATCTAACTGAACTTGACTTATGCTAAAATCACTGACATGAAAGTATTATATGTAACTAAATGTAAAATCATGAATATCATACGCTAGTAACCATAGGAGCCTTGAAAATACTGAGATAATAAGGACATTCATAAATTGAATGAAAACCCTAAGACATGATTTTTCTACAGGGCTAAGTGTCAATATTTTCTGAAAATTTTTAGGACACAAGAGTGAAAGGATAACCCTTGCTGAAATTCCACATATCTAGAGTAGGAGAAATTCTTGTTAGAACTTGAATCTTGAAGCTCTTGGAGAAGCACCCTACTTCTTTACTTAAGAGAATTTGATGCTTCTAACATTTTATTTCTAAGAGTTTAGGAGAGAATGAGGGAAAGGATCAATTAATTCCCTTTAATCCCTCTATAAAAGAACCCAAAACAGTATAGTTTAGGAGTTAAAAATATAAAAAGTTACTAAAATACCCCTGGAACATCATATTGAGAAATTGTCGTCCAGTCCCTATGAGTTTAGTCTCTAAAGTCAATCATCCAGGCAAAAAAAATTATGCCAACAAACGAAAAAAACATCCAAATTTTATTAAACAACTTATATATAAACTTATAGGAATTGAATTAAAGCATTAAATCTGATCCAATCGATAATAATACTTAAGTGTAAATTGTGATCTATTTCAAATATAAAATCTTATGGATAAAACTATGACCAAACTCATATCCAGCTACACTAGATACAAGTACAATCTCTAAAATGTACAATGGTCTAATGCCAGCTTGAGGTAGCCTGATGTTTGAAGGCATATAGTACAAGTAATCTGTCTAGCCAGCTGATCATGTTGCTACCCTCTCCTATCAAACATTCAAGGGTTCCTATCAAACATTCAAGGGTTCCATAGATGAACTCAGTGTAGATTAATTTTATGAGCTATGCCAAATGGTTTTTTCCTTTGGTCCTCTAAATAATCCAGTCAAGCATAGCATGCCAAAAGCAGACATTTGGTTGTTTTATATTACACTCAACTAAGGAGCCTGTCCCATATGTTCTTTGCATAAGAACATTCAACAAATAAATTATCCCTATTTTCCAATGTTGTGTTGCATAGGTTGCATGTGCTATCAATTAGGATACCCCATTTCAATAATTTGTCAATTGTAAGTAATCTCTCTTACACTTGTAATCACATTGTGAATATAGCCTTTGGCCTTGCTTAGTTGTGGTACATGAGCCTTTTCCATAGTACTTTAGTCAAGATACCAAGAAATTGGAGATACACTTGTTTAATCGCACTCTTACTTGAAGTAGTAACATGGTCCAAATAGTCTCTAGCCTGGAATAACTTCTGACCATCCAGCAAGCTTGTTGTGGTATAGGCATAATACCAACATCTGATCCTTTATATAATAGCTATGTATCCATCTAATCTAAAGGTTATATTTCTAGTTAACCACTTCCCAACATAACTTAGTAATAGCAGTCTTATTCCACATCTTCAATTTTACCAAGTTAAGGCCTCCAGCAGCTTTAGGAGAACATAGTTTATCTCAAGAGACTAAAGATTTCTTGGTGATAGTGTCGACCCTAGACTAGATGTAGCTCCTATAATAAGCTTCAATACCTTGGTTGGCATTACAAAGATTTGTGACCAATACGATTGGACCCTACATAACACTATTTGGACTAACTACAGCCTTCCTACAAAGGATAACTTTTTAGTAGTCCATGTAGAAATTCTGGCCACCACTTTGTCCACCAAAGGTTTCCACTGCAGTACAGTCAACTTCTTTGTGTCTAGAGGAATGCCAAAGTAAGTGAAAGGCAGTACACCATATGTATAGCCACAAATTTTTTGAATCTGTTGTTAAGTAGACACATCAACCCCTCCATAGTATATGGCACTTTGGGATAGATTAACTTGCAACCTAGAGGCCTCAGAAAAAATATAAAATTGAGCATGAAGATGAGTAACAGAATCATTGTCACCCCTTGAGAATAGAAGGAGATCATCAGCAAAGCTCAAGTGGTTAGGTCAAGTTTAGCACACATAGAATGGTACTTAAACTTTCTATTAGTCTTCAAAGATTTGAGGCATCTACTCAGGTACTCCATCTCAATGGAAAAAAGGTAATGGAAAATAGGGTAACCTTGTCTCAAACCCCTGACTGTATCAAATGGTTTAGTGTACTCACCATTCACTACTATAGAGTAGTTAAAAGTAGTGATACACTCTACTATCCACCAAGGAAATCTGGCAGGGAAGCCCAAGCCTTCCATAACCTGCCTAAAACTACCATTTCATTGTATCATAAGTTTTTTGGGTGTAAACTTTAGTGATACATCTTGGATATAAACCTTCCCTGAATAGGATTTTACCAACTCATGTGCCAAAATGACATTATCAACTACTCTTCTCCCAGGGATAAATCCAACTTGAGTATCTGAAATGATATAGGGCATCACTTGCTGCAGTCTAGCAGCGAAGACCTTAGCTATGATTTTATACAAAACTGAACAGCAGATAATAGGTCTATTTTCTTTAATTCCAAAAGGGTTAGAGACTTTAGGTAGTAGAGTAATTGTTGTGCAATTGATACCTCTAAATAGCTTTCCTGTAGTAAAGAAGTATTGGACTGCTGCCAATACTTCAGTGCTGATGACAGGCCAGGTTTTTTTGTAAAATTTTGCATTTTACCTATCCACACCAGGTGATTTATCATCACCTATAGCACAGATACCATCATAAATCTCCTTGTTAGTGACATCCCAACATAGGACTAGTTGTTGTCTATGATTCAAGACTAGACCAAGATTAATAGTTTGCTTGTTGACTGCTGGCAACATGCTGCAAGCTGTACCCATAAGAGATTTGTAAAAATTTATGATCTCCAGCTTAATCTACTCATTATCTTTGAGAAGCTCCCAAGTGAGAGTTTTATTTTTGAGATATTCTTCATATGCCTTCTCTCCTTCATAACTGCTGAGAAGTATTTGGTGTTAGAATCACCTAGTCTCAATCAATTAACTCTAGATTTCTGCTTAATTATACTCTCTTCAATCATGGACCACTTTTATATATTAACAGGAGCTGATCCATCCTCATCTATCATGGCATTTGTACACTGCATGACAATTTGTTCTTGTATATCTTGTAAGCACCTTCTAGCCTATAAATATCCTCTCTGTTACCCCTTGGACTTCAGACACATTTAGCTATCTAAAAGCTCTTCTTAAAGCCTTTAATTTCAACCAAATGTTCTTCATATTATCCACATGATAGGAAGTGCCCCAGTGACTGATAATAGGAGGCATAAACTAATCATGATCAGCTCATACATTGAAACACTTAAAAGGAACATGCCCTCTAGGAACTGACAGTGAGACCTTCAATAGCATAGGAGCATAATCTGAGATGTGTGGAAGCCCATAATCTATCCCCAAGTGGCCAAACCTCTTCATATATCAGCATTGCCTAATGCTCTATCTATCTTACTATGAACTCTGGAAGTAGCCTTCTATTTGTTTGTCCAAGTATAAAAGTTCCCTCTCCAAGGCAATTCAAAGTTTTGACACAATCACCAAAGTATTGAATCTTATATGGAGTAACTGGTGCCCCATTCTGTCTGTTATTAATAGATAAGGTGGCATTAAAACCACCAGATCAACAAGGCTTAGTAATAGTGAGTTCTTGCAAAGAATCCCATAGAGGTCTCCTTAGATCACTTGTATTATAGCCATAGAGGTCTCCTCAAATCAATCCTTTTGCCAGCCACACTACAATGCAGAAATTGGGCATCCTTATTCACTAGTACCACCTCATACTCATCATTATCCCAGACTAACCAAATTCTTCCATTGATAGCTGAGGAATAGTTATTTCGAAACTCCAATTTGGGGCAATTATGGTGGCTATAAAACTGACGATGAATAATAAATGACATAAATAATAAAAAAATGTAATTAATTTTAAAACTAATCTAAGCAGCTGACCCACCTGTTTTCGAGTTTAAACCCAAACCGACTCTTCAATACTTGCCTTCGAATAAACCTGTTAAGTAATGAAACAAGCTAACAAACATACACAAATACATATACACTCTAGACCTAAAAGCAAGTCATATTTTAGGTTCAAAAAACATCACATAGAGATAATACATCACAACTTCAAAGAGATCAGTAACAGTATACACGTAGCATATTTAAAGCATACCATCATAAAAATATAATATGAAAGGTATACTAACCGGTTGAAGAAATCTAAAGAAAACTCTTGAAAATAAATCTGTATTATTAAAGAACCACCAAGAGAGAAAACTTTTTAGAGGAGAAAGGTTATTCAAACTTATATTGCATAAGAGGATACCGGTGTTCGAATGAAAAATAAAAGGAGAAGAAGGGCTACTTTTATAGCCAAAGTAATCAATTCGTTAAAGAAATAAAGGGGAAAGAATATAATAATAATATTTATAAAAGTATGTACTTCCTTACTTAACAGAATTAAAATGGGACTCATACCAAACAAATCTATTATTCCATAATTAAATGGACACTAAATTGATTAAAGGAAGGGAGAATCAATTATAGAGAAATTTATCATAAATTAGGATGAATTAAAAGGAGCGAGAGCAAGCTGTCATTTAGCATATAGCGCAATAATAATAATAATAAAATATTATGTCTGTATCACAAAATAAGGAGTCAAATCAAACAAAAGAGATCTTCCGTTTAACAACTAAAATTGCAACAACGACCCCAATGATTAATCTTTTATTACCATAATTGCAAATTAACGAAAGGAAAGAGAATCAACCCATGAAATAATCACCTTAAATTTAGTCAAATGAAATGGAATGAGAACAAATTGTCATTTAATATTTTACTAAATTACCATAACAAATGCATATGTCACAATAGAAGAAACAATTCCTTTTAATCAGAATGATCATAGTGATATGAAACCCTTTTTCTCTTTTTTTTTCTTTTTCAAAAATAATAATCACACATCAGAAAATCAATCAAGTGAAAGAACTTGCTATAAGTTAATTAGTGCCAAATTTTTCTTATCATGCCAATTGATCCTAATTACCATGTTTGGGTTAATTAAAATCTGTTCATGGCAACCAAACAACAGCGTTATCACTAATTACGGAATTCAATCGTAATATAAATATTGATTAACTCAAACCTTTAGTCGTAATTTTATAGAAGCAACATAATTAACAATTTTCAGTTAAAAAATATCAAGTAGATATACATATTAGAGTTCTAACAGAGGGCAACAAAGAAACTGCCAAACAAGATTATATATGTATATACATGTACATATCGAAAAACACATAACATGATTTTCAACTAATATTTAACAAGAATAATAAAATTTTGGCTAGAACAGTGTGACAGAAACAAAGATCGCGTAAGCGTTAAGATTTCATGATATTTTAAAGGTATATTCATGATATTTTCTAGATGATCATAACAGTCAATTTTCAGTCAAGAGGAAAACAAAAAAAATAAAACAAAATAAAAAGAGGAAAAAAACATCCAAATATATTGAAAGTCCAACTATAGACAGATCTGTGAGGATCTGTCCGAAATCGAACTTGTTTCGAGGGTCTGAGGGCGGGGATGCGGTGGATCTGGGCATCCTTATTGAGAGGAAAGAGAGGAGAAGGGAGAGTCGGGGCGGTTCGCTGTTTTCCAGCGAGTGTGTGGCGTTAATGGTGAGGAGGGGAGGAGAGGAAAGGAAGAGAAGGAGAGGGGGAGAGGATGTGCCAGTGTGGTTGTTTTTTGATGGAGAAACGGGGTCTCGGCATTTGTTGGTAGCCGTTGCCGGCCGAGGTGGACAAAAGAAAGGGAGGAAGATTGGGTGGCGATGGTGTTGCCGGTGGAGATGGAAAAGGCAGAGATGGTTTCGGTGGTGGTGAGGGGTCTGGTAGTCGGGTCAACGGAAGAGGAGAGGAGGGAGTTGCGGCGGCTCAAGGTGAGGGGAGAAATGGAAAAATGAGGATTAGGTTTAGCGTTTGGTGGGTGGGTGGGTGGGTGGGTGAGGAGGATGTTATAAAAGGTAAGGGTGTAGAGTTTATTGAGAGTCGTTAGATTAAAAGAGATGGACGGCTAGGATTATGTCTTACTTTTCTGGGTCGGGTCATGGATTTTTTAGATCGGTCGCGGATAATTAGATGGTTAGGGTTAAAATAAAGTTACATTGGGCTTTAAAAAGTGGCCAGGTTTAGTAAAAATAGGTTAGAATTGAATGAAATTGAGTAAAGAAGTGGTTGGTTTCTAAATAAATTAGCTGAAATTGAAATATAGCTACTATCAAATTCATAAAATACTATTCTTGTAAATGATTTAGTAAATAGGTAACATAATAGTTTAAATTATGAAAAAATTATATAAACATTATTATCAATATAAATAAGTTACAAAATTGAATAGACTCATGTAAATATTATATAAAATTATATTTTGTAAATAATGACTAAGAAATATAATTAATTTATCAAAAAATTTATATAAACTTTATTACTAACATAAATAATCTATAAATTCAAGTAATATTATTGCGCAAATAAATTTATAAAATTTATTAGAATTAGGCAAATAGTTTATATTAAATAAAATATATATTTAAAAATAAGAGCGTATATTAATATGAAATATACTATATATGACAGAATTATTTAATATTAGAAAATTAATAAATTGAAATTAATGCAAATTATATATACATATATATGTAATTTAAAATAATTTCGCAAGATTATGTTAATTAATTATTTTTAAAAATATGAATGCAAGTCGAATAATTACGTAAAAAAAAGGTAAATAAAATATACATATATAAGCAACGTATACGGGTGTAGGGAGGTCAAAATTGGGTGTCAACAAATATAATATGATATAATACGATTTAAATATTATTATTTAATTCAATTTTAATTCAATAATAATAAAATATTATTATTTAATTAAATATTTAAATATGATATGATATGATTCAAATATTATTATATTAACATATATCTAATTTAATTTTGATTCAATAAATAATAAAATATTATTATTCAATTAAATATTTAAATATGATATGATGTGATTTAAATATTACTATATTAATAGATATTTAATTTAATTTTGATTCAATGAATGAAAAATATTATCATTTTGTTAGATATTTAATTTGGTTTTGATTCAGTGAATGGTAAAATATTATTATTTAATTAGATATTTTGTTATATTTTAATTTATTATAGGGACAAAATGATAATTCAACTTTTAAGATAGGGACTTCCCACTTTTAGTATAATATGGTGATATCTAACCTCAACAAGAGTTAAAGAGAATATTATTTATCTCATTTTCTATAAGATATTTATATTAATGACTATTTGATAAAATATTTTAAGGTAAATGACAATTATATAAGCAACTAATATAATTTATTTGGGTGCATATCAGAAAGTAATACCTTGAATTTCTATCAATCTTGTTTGATTATAAATTACATTATCACCTGTCAGCAACAATATATCGTTCTACATATATCATCTAACGAATCTGCACAAACTTACATGAGACACACGTGCAACGCACGTGTACAAGACTAGTTGTTATATAAGTGGGAAGCCCTCAAGTTAAAAGTTGGATTACCATTTTGCCCTTCAATCTAAAACTATTTCAATAATATTTTACATACTAAAAAGTAAATATACATTACAATAAATATTATTAGATTATTAAATTAAATAAGAAATTTATAATTGCCATAATAGAGAATTATTGTTTTCATTTGATTTACATTATTTTACTTTATTCAAATTTAACTATCATCTTCATCAGAATATAAAAAAACTCAACCATAGTATCATGGTTATTTCTTTTTTTTAATATTTTATTTTTTTTTTAAATTTTTTAAAAATAAAATTTATATCTATGTTTTCTACTAATATATTTTGAAATACTATTTGGTTGAAGGGTAAAAATATCATTTAATATTTGATAGATATTTTAGTCATTTATTTTTTATTTCGTGACTTTTCACTTTTATAATTTAGTAACTATATTGAAATATAAATATTATAACTCATTATTTAGTCAAATATCTTTAATATATATATATATATATATATATATATATATATATATATATATATAATGAGATTTTTTAAAAGTTTGGTACAAAAAATATTATAAGAGTATTGTTTGATGTATGACAAAATAATCGTTCAATATTTTATTGACTGATACGTGGGACTTCCCACTTTTAGTATAATATGATATGATATGATTCAAATATTATAATTTAATTAGATATTTAATTTAAAATTTTGTCCCTCTACTAAATTAAAATTTAATTAATACATAATTATATATTAATATTTTATCATATCATATCATATTTATATATTTATTACTATATAAATTGGAAGCCAAATAAATCAATAAATAAATAATAATAATAATGATAATAAATAAATATAAAAAAATAGATTATTATTATTATTATTATTATTATTATTATTATTATTATATTATACTAAAAGTGGAAAACCCTTATCTTAAAAGTTGAATTACCATTTTGCCCCTGTTGTAAATTAAATTATAATAAAATATCTATTAAATAGTAATATTTTATCATCATATATATATATATATATATATATATATAAAGAAATGAATAAAGTCATTCATTGAACTGAATAAATGAGGAGAATTATTTCACCTGCCAGTAATTATTGTAGGTTGTACTTTTATACTTTTTTAATTATTATTTCATATACTACCTTTTCATCTTCTAAGCTTCTACCAGTTATAATAGTATTTATACACAATCCTCTAATAAAGATCTGCACCATTAAGCAAACTCAATATAAAAAATATGTCTTTGTGTCATGATCATACTCTACTCCTTTTAATAGGTAATATGAAGTTGTTGCATTCTTTCTTCTTCTTTTTGAAAGTTTTTCAAGTATTTTCTAATTTACCTTCTTATTTGGTTGTTGTTGCCATTTTGGGTTTGTATGAAATTTTCATAAACTTGATAGAAGCAGCCTCAAACTTATAGATTAAATTTACTCTTGGCGCGTGGCTTATTATGTCCATCATGGTAACTGGTATTTTATGTAATTTTTGCACTTTTCTGCATAAAATGTTGAAAAAATTTTAGTTTTTCATTTTATTAAGATGACCTGTCACACTTTATACTTAATCATCATAAAAGCATGATTTATAAACTAATATAAGCAAAACGTTAGTTCAATCATTTTGAATTTACACTTGTCGTAATTCTATATTTAATTATTTAATGTAGATATCGTGTCCATAAACTAGTTATAAAATATCCATAACATGCAGTTACTTTAATAAAAATTATGGAACAACTCAAATAATAAATTTAACAAACTTAAATAAATAACAAACCCGAAGAGTTATATGAATCCACCACCGTACTCAGGACCAGGTCCTTTCACTAGGTTGCATAGAATAAAAACACACGAACAGTAAAAAAATAAGAAAAACTGACACACGATGTTTATGTGGAAACCTCCTTGCTCAAAGGAAGAAAAACCACGACCTACCACGTAGGATTTCACACAACTCCACTATATCTGAGCAACAAAGATTACAGACTCTTGTAATCCTAAGAGATTAAGCTCTTAATCTCCCACTTGCAACAATTGTATTACAAGACTTTATCATTCTAAACATGTAGTTAAGAAGACCAGCCAACTCTAACTGGAAAGCAAAAGCAATTCTAGCTAAACTTCAACTAACTCTAGTTGACACTTCATCTAGAATCGTTTGACACAAACCCCATGATGTCTAAATCTACAACTCAATAGCATCAACTCTAACAATGTTCCTAACAATCAGATACATACAACAACTCTATCAAACGGTCACTTTGTTCTTGAGAGTTGAGAATATGCTTGCGGAGTGTGTGTTCTACCTTTTAAAAATTTGCCTTTGATTGTCCAAAAATTAGGATAAGTATTGGACACTTCAAAATAAAAAATCAATCTCATTGGTCTAGTACATTTGACCTGCTGGGACAAGGCTGTTGCTACTGCTGCACTCTCACCAACTTTCTGCAGAAAGGTATTATTTACAGCTGGATGAAGTTTCCCGCCAACGCCATCCAAACAAACTCTTCATGGAGGATCGAAACGAGGGAGTAGGTCCTGTATGGTTCCATCAATCATCAAAACTAGAAGTCTAACAATTTCCCCCTTTTTGATGATGACAACCATATCTACTACCAAATTTTCTAAAAAATAAAAAAATTTCTCCCTGCCTTATATTCCCCCTGCCTCTGCCTTATATTTCCCTTTGCCTTATATATTCCCCC
Organism: Datura wrightii; assembly: GCA_035772735.1. Taxonomy (NCBI): domain Eukaryota; kingdom Viridiplantae; phylum Streptophyta; class Magnoliopsida; order Solanales; family Solanaceae; genus Datura; species Datura wrightii. Next base: position 90,180,345 of record JASDFA010000020.1, read on the forward strand.
TGCCTGTGTTCTCCCCACAACCTTTTCTTCCCAGCTCAACTGATAGTATCTCTTCCCCCTTTGGCATCATTAAAAAGCACCACCGTAAACCAAAGAAAAGAAGCATAGACATGATAACTCATGGCCACTGGGGCAACACTAACATGAGTGAGATATAAAAGAAGTAAAGAGAGAGACAATAGAGACAAGGAAAAATATATGATTTCATTCAGATAGTCAGCATTACAATAACACTTAGAACAAAAAAAAGTAGAGATAATTTTGTAGCCTGCCATAACAAAGAAAAGAGACGGATTGATTTGGGAACCACTCAACAAAAAATCAGGAAAAGATAGGTAGTCACGTTCGGATAGTTTGGGTAAGAGAGCAGAGATGCGGTCATTGAAGATCTCATGGGCTTGAAGTAACTTTTTGTTCAATTTATTGACTTATGCTTTAAGGGCTTCATTCTCCTGTCGTAGGCCAGAGACCAGATCAGATTCCTCCACTAGGTTGGCCTTGAGTCACACAATTTCAGCCTCCTTTTGAGCGAATAAACTAGTGAGTCACTCAATTTCTGTAGTGGATTTTTCCTGGGAGGCTATCAGATTAGACACTATGGATTGTCCCTTTGCTCCGCTCATCTGGACACACACTCACACTCTTCAAGAGTTGTGAATGAGAACATTTTTTTTGGACCCAACAATTCCTAGACTACATTCAATCTTAAAGAACTCAAAAACCTTGTTCAGTAAGAACCCATATGCGAGACCATGTTTACCATCTTTAATAGTCATTATCTTGTGAAGATGCTCGATCATTACAGCAGCCAAGTTGATTGGCTGAAAGGTACTGAGTGCTTCCATCATGAACAAATCAGGGACACCGACAATTGTTCTTTTCTCCATTCTTGGAAGGAGAACCTTGTTAACAAACTCAAACATCAACTGATATTCTCCTTTCATCTGCTTTTTTAATAAACGCTCACCTATGCAATTTTCCAACTTGCATATGAGAGAGATAAACTTTCTCTTTGCACATTCATTATCTATCGATCGGATCCCTTCAGCAGCCACATTGAGAATGGTACTGAGTATTTGCTCATTTAGCATAAATTTCACTCCATTCACCTTGGAGTAGAGCTCTCTCGCATCTTCTGTGAACTCAATCTCATGATAAAATTCTCTCCTTGCATTCTGAACTTGACTCTCCTTTAGGGCATTGGCCAAGATTTTCTTTGTAGACACTCTAGTATGGTGTGTTCGAACTGGGTCTCCTGATTGGTCCTTTTGAGGGCGAGAGGCAATCTTTCAAACTTTCCATAAGAGAGGCTGTTCATCTTCACTATTCTCACTTCCCTCAGCAGTATCAGGGTTTGTCAGTATGTAGAGATTCTGTGGAGTCCCATCCCATCTAGGAGAAGAGGGAATCTCAGTGGAGGTTGCAGAGGGAGAAGGAACTTCCGGCATGGGTTTTGATGATGCAGCCCCAGGTTGGTCTTTTTCAGACGTCCCAACTATAGGGGTTGAAGGGGGGTTCAACCGGGTTCTTGAGTGGAAAGAAGGGTAGCTGAGATGGGGCTTTCGAAGGCTGGCTTTGTATCTTCATTGGAAGGACCGGAGGGGTCAGAAGCTGAGGTTAAATCAATGTTGAGGTCAACAAGAGGGAGTTGCGGAGCTGTCATGGGGGTTTTTAAAAATGGGTTCTCAAAGGGGATGGAGGAAGGTGTCGATTCCATAGTTCTAGACATAATACGGGAGGATGAGGCTGAGTTTTCAGTTTGTTTGGAGGAAGAGGGAGATTAAGACATAGTTACAGGGGAGAGGAAGAGAGAAATTACTGAGAATAAAAGGAGGGTTTTTGAATATCCAGAAGAGAGAGAGAGAGTCTGGTTTTCTTCTGAAAAGGGTGGATTTGAAATGAAAAAAGATGATAATAAATCAGTTTTAAAGAGAGGGAAGGGCGTGTCAAATCAAGAAAACATTTCAACTTAAAGAGATGGGAGAGAGAGAGACGGTGCTAGTGATCGGATACCGGATGGAATAACTGGGGAAAAAAAAGCATAGGCAGTTCACAGACTATTCTAATTATTTGTTCATAAGTGAAGAAGTAATACCAACCTATAGGCCGGACCTAGTCCCGCCTTAAATTCAAATCATGTGTGCCAAGCTTCTGTCTTGTCAACCTCTTGCTTTCTCACATCCACCATGCGTGTATACCTATGAGGGTATGAAACTGAGTCAAGCACATCATTTGCAACTCTACTAGGATACCTGCAGCCTGATCATAGCCAAAAAAAGGAAAAACTTAATTCAGAAGAGAAAGAAGAATGAAAAGTTAATTCATCTTGATCAACCCCAACTTCACTCCGTTTCTCTCAAACTAGTCCCTGTTCAAGGCTTTAGTGAAGATGTCGGCAATCTGATCTTCTATCCTACAGAACTCAACTTGAGTGTTTCCCTTCTCCATATTATCCCTTAGGAAATGATGTCGAATATCAATGTGCTTGGTTCACTTATGTTGCACAGGATTCTTGGCCATGTTAAGAGCACTTGTGTTGTCATATATTAGTGGCACGGATTCAGTTAGAATCCCAAAGTCTTTTAGCTGTTGCCTTATCCATAATAATTGAGCGCAACATGATGCTGCGACTACATACTCTGCTTCAGCCATAGAGAGTGCCACTGAATTTTGCTTTCTGGACCCCCAAGAAACTAGTGAAGTGCCTAGGAAATGAGCCATCCCAGAGGTACTTTTTTTGTCAACCAGGTACCCAGCATAGTCAACATCGGAGTAACCAAGAAGATCAAAAGAGCCTCCACAAGGGTAGAAGAGGACCAAGCCAATGGATCCTTTGAGATATCTGAGAATCCTCTTAGCAGATTTAAAATGGGATTCTTTGGGACAGGCTTGAAACCGAGCACATATGCCCACACTGAACACAATATCTGGCCTGCTGGATGTTAGGTATAGAGTGATCCAATGATTCCTCTATACATGGTTTCATTCATCGGAGGACTAGGTTTGTCATTATCCAGTTTTGAAGTAGTTCCGATGGGTGTATCAATTGTCTTGGCATTATCCATTTGAAATCTTGTAAGAAGCTCCTTGATGTATTTCTCGGCTGATCACATTACCAGCTTTGTCCTGCTTGACTTGTAAACCCAAGAAGAAGTTGAGTTCATCCATCATGATCATCTCGAATTCGTTCCCCATAAGCTCGGAAAAATCTTCACAAAGCGAATTGAGAGTGGCTGTAAAAATAATATCATCCACATATACCTGAACAATGAGCAGATTCCTCACTCTGTACTTGAGGAAAATAGTGTTATCAATTTTGCACTCTTAAACCCATTGTCTAGGAGAAACTCGGATAGTATCTCATACCATGCTCGAGGGGCTTGCTTCAATCCATACAATGCCTTGTCTAGTTTGTACACATGATGAGGTCGATCAATGTCTTCAAAATCTGGAGGCTGCTTCACATAGACTTCTTCCTTCATGTATCCATACAAGAAGGCACTTTAAACGTCCATCTGGAATAGTTTGAATTCTATACAGGAGGCAAAAGAAATCAGCATTCGAATAGCCTCCATTCGTGCCACAAGAGCAAAAGTTTCATCATAATCAATTCCCTCCTCCTGATTGTATCTCTGAACCACCAGTCTAGCCTTGTTTCTAGTAGTGACACCTTGTTCATTCATCTTGTTCCTGAAGACCCACCTGGTCCCTATAACAGTTTGATCGATTGGTCTTGGAACCAAATGCCAAACCTTATTTCTTTCAAATTGATGAAGTTCCTCTTGCATTGCATTGACCCATTCAACATCTTTCAGGGCCTCCTTAATGTTTTTGGATTCAATCTGGGATATGAATGCTGAGGATGAAAACATGTTTCGAGTCTTTGATCTGGTTTGCATGCTTGAGTCCAGAGGTGACAGTAAGTTATCCAGCGGATGAGATGATCTGTGTTTCCAGTTGGATCTTCTTATGGAGGATTCTCCTGCTTCTGCACCTGGTCCTCTTCTGGGTTGTTGTCTGCATTTGTCCTCTCTTGTGAAACCTCTATGCTCACATGTTCCATTACATCATTTGGGGGAATATGATTTTCATCCTGCCTTGGGTCTTTCACAAGCTGGCCTTCATTTTTCTCATTATATATTAACGGTTCCTCAGGTAGGTCATAATTAATTGCATCTCTTTGCATTTGCCATAGTTTCTCAAGCTCATCATCATTGATCATGCCTGTATCTTTCAGCTTACCGGTCTCGTCGAATATAACATGAATGCTCTCCTCAACATATTGCGTCCTCTTGTTGTAGACTCGATATGACTTGCTGTTTGAGGAATAACCTAGGAAAATTCCCTCATCACTCTTAGGGTCAACTTTTCCTAGATTATCCTTGCCATTTTTCAGCAAAAAACATTTGCACCCAAAAACTCTAAGGTAGTCCAACATTGGATTCTTCTTGTTCAGTAGCTTGTAAGGAGTTTTCCCTAGTAAGGACCAGATTAAACATCTGTTCACCATATGGAAAGCAGTGTTGACTGCTTCTGCCCAAAAGGACATGGCCACACCTCCATCTATAAGTAGAGTTCTAGCAATATCCACAAGAGTACGGTTTTTCCTTTCCACCACTCCATTCTGTTGCGGAGTTCTGGGAGCGGAGAAATTGTGACTGATACCCTTAGTAGAACAAAAGGCATCGAATTTGGCATTCTCAAATTCAGTCCCATGGTCGGACCCGATCCCTGCGATGTTACGGTTCAGCTTCACTTGTATTTTATTTGCAAAAATTCAAATACGGAGAATGTCTCATCCTTCGAGCGAAGAAACATTGTCCAGGTGAATCTTGAGTAATCATCAACGACAACAAGGATAAACTTCTTTCCTCCACGACTTGTAATTTTAACAGGTCCACACAAGTACATACAGAGTAACTCTAAAGGTCTAGAGGTTCCCACCTCCTTTTTATTCTTGAATGATGACCTGGTATGTGTCCCTTTGACACAAGCATCACATAGTTGCTCCTGAGCAAATTTCACATTGGAAAGTCCTCGAACCAGATCCTTCGATACTAACTTGTTGAGAAGAATAGTGCTCACATGTCCCAACCTTCTGTGCCACAGGGTAGCTTCATATTCAACCATGCTTAAACAAGTGAGGCCATCCCCAGATACAAAGTTGAGATCAGCAACATACATACTCTTGCACCTATTAGCGGTCTGAACTACCTTTCCTGATTGAAGATCTTTCACCGTACATACAACTAAGAGAAACTTTACCTCATTTCCTTTGTCACAAATCTGAGACACACTCAGGAGAATATACTTCAACCCATTGACATAGAAGACATTTTCAATAGCATGATCAGATGCCTTCCCAATCTTTCCAACACCAGGAATGTACCCCTTTTTCCGTCTCCAAAGGACACCGAGGCCCCTTGACAAGCTTTGAGTGAGAGAAAATTATCAATTTCTCCAGTCATATGCTTTGAGCAGCCACTATCCATATACCATTTTGACTGCTACCTCTCACTCCTTCCTATAAGAATGAATCATGGGTTAGACTTGGGAACCCATTTAAGCTTGAGTTCCCAAAATTGGGACAGAGGAAAGATCAGATTTCTTTTTGTCTATTCAGGCAGCCTGATTTGAGACACCTTAAGACTAGGTACCCTGTTGTTCATCAATGTTTCCTGACCATTTACAGTCCTTCTTAAGACAGTTTGTTTAGACATGCAATTTGACTTGAGATGACCATTCCTTTCACAATGAGTGCACAACAGGTTGTTTGGATCAGATACATACTTTCTATGAGGATTATAGGGAGGATAACTCTTTCTATATCCAATTCCTTCATCAGATTTATACCTCTGATTTGTCAACTTTTCCAAGACTTGAGAGGAGGCGGTCCATTTGAGAGACTTGTCTAGGTCAATCTTGAGTTTGACCAGTTCCCTCTCAAGTTCAGAATTTCTTTCCAACATGAGGGTGAGTTCCTCTTGAGAGTTTTTCAATTTGGCTTCTAGCTCATTTTGAGAGTTTCCTATATCACTTCCAGTGCCATTTTTAATAAGAGAGTTTATTTCAGCCACTAATTCCTGGCATTTTTCATCTAATTTAGCTAGGTTAGTGATCAACACAGCTTTCTCCAATTTAAGGTTATCTACACTCTTATTCAAGGATTCCTTTTCTTTAGTGAGATCATAGAAAGAATTAATTAACACACTAGCTAGGGATCTCAGTTCTTTCAAGTTATAATCCTTTGGATTTTTCTTAATGTCATGAAAGGTTACCTCCTCTTCTTTATCTACTTCTGAGTTGGCCATGAATGCAAACATCAAATTGAATGGCGGATCATCATCTTCTACTGCCATCATTGAAGCATCTTCAGGTGCTTCATCATTTTCTGATTCTCCAGATGAATCTCCCCATGCTGCCATGGCTTGTTTGACCTTTTATCAGATGCTTCTCTTCTTTTGAATTGTTCTAGGACCCGGTCCTTCTTCTGGGTTTTATCAACAGTGGTTCTCAAATACTCCTTGTAGTAAACCTTGTGCATAGGGAAATCTTTAATAAAATGAACTGGTTCCCACATTTATGGAAAAGATCATTTGGACCAGTCCCCCTATTTGCATTTGACCTCTTTTGAAATCCGCCACTTTGCCTGATCATCTTTGAAATCTCCTTGTTAAGTATGCCAGGTCTTCATCATCCTCACTCGAATCTGCATGAGCACTTTTGAGAGCCAACCCCTTGTCTTTCCTCGGGTCACTTCTACTCATATCTTGTTGTCTCTTGAGCTCATAGGTTTTAAGATTTCCTATGAGTTTGTCCATGATAAGAGTGTTGAGATTTTGAGCTTCAGTAATAGCGTCCACCTTACTTTCCCATGACTTGGGAAGAATGCTGAGAATCTTCCTCACCAACCTGCTTGGCTTTATGACCTCTCCCAAGCAATAGAGCTCATTTGTGATCGATGTGAATCTTGTGTGCATCTCTTCAATCGATTCTCCTTCTTTCATTGGAAACATCTCATATTGAGTAGTGAACCACATGTTGGTGCATGTTAGTTTTTTCATATTTGCATTGAATATTAACATATGGTTTAGTAATATTTACAACATGATCATCCTAAAGAAGTTACTCACCATATACCTTTATTTTTTTGTGATATGTAACATGCCATATCCGAACAACTTGAATCTTCAAATTTCAGACTATTTTAGTATTGAAAATTTTATCTATATAATTAAGTTTGCCATATTTTATACAGTGTCTACAATAATATCTATAAGTATTTGTGAGTCAAATTATAATAAGAAGAGATAACTTGCGATAGTTTTTTCCCAAATGTTTTAAATATGAAGAATATATAGTTTATGCATGGAATTGCTTTGTAAGAATCATGTAATCCATCATCGTGTGTATAATGTTGAGGGAACTGGGGAAGTTAGGAGACGTGGATGAGATTTTGTTAGACTGCTAGTTTTGATGATTGACGGAACCATACAGGACCTGCTTCCTCGTTTTGATCCTCCATGAGGAGTTTGTTTCGTTGGAGTTGGCAGGAAACTTCATCCAGCTGTAAATAGTACCTTTCTGCAGAAAGTTGGTGAGAGTACAGTGCTAGCAGCAGTAGCTGCAGCCTTGTCCCAGCAGGTCAAATATACTAGACCAATGAGATTATTTTTTTTTTTTTGAAGTGTCCAATACTTATCCTAGTTTTTGGACAATCAAAGATAAGTTTTTAAAAGGTAGAACACACAACGTCAAGCATATTCTCAATTCTCAAGAACAAAGTGACCGTTTACAGAGCTGATGTCTGTATCTGATTGTTAGGAACATTGTTAGAGTTGATGTTATTGAGTTGTACATCTAGATATCATGGGGTTTGTGTAAGTTTTATTGTTGGTAACTTGTCGAACGATTCTAGATAAAGTGTCAACTAGAGTTAGTTGAAGTTTAGCTAGAATTACTTTTGCTTTCCAGTTAGAGTTAGTTGGTCTTCTTAACTACATGTTTAGAATGATGAAGTCTTGTAATAGAGTTGTTGCAAGTGGGAGATTAAGAGCTTAATATCTTAGGATTACAAGAGTCTGTAATCGTTTTTGCTCATATCTAGTGGAGTTGTGTGAAATCCTACGTGGTAGGTCATGATTTTTCTTCCCTTGAGAAAGGAGGTTTCCACGTAAACATCGTGTATCACTTTCCTTGTTGTTTTACTATTCGTGTGTTCTTATTTAGTGCAACCTAGTGAAAGGACCTGGTCCTGAGTATGGTGGTGGATTCATATAACTCTTCAATTGATATCAGAGCAGGTTGTTTCTAAAAGATTAACACCTAGAAAGAATCCTGTAAAACATGGCATCACCACCAAATCTGGAAGAAGGATAGTCTACTACAAGACCCCCTAGATTCAATAGACAATACTATGGATGGTGGAAGACTCGAATGCATGACTTCATCATGGCTGAAGACAATGAGTTACAGGATATTGTTCTAGATGGTCCCTATGTTTCCATGAAGACAGTAACCAAAGGAGATACTAAAAAATCTATCCCCAAGACGAGAAAAGAGTACAATGACAGTGATCGAAAACAGATTGAGAAGAACTACAAGGCCAAAAAACTTCTGGTTTGTGGTATAGTTCCGGATGAATACAACCTAATTTCAACTTGGAGACAACCAAGGAGATCTGGGATTGCCTTAGAACAGCTCATGAAGGGACCAGTCAGGTCAAACAATCCAAGGTAGACATGACTCATGTTATTGTTTCAGTAGCAGATTTTATATTAAATGGGACTGCTGATGGTAACGCAGAAATTGCTCTTGATGTCTGCTTAATTTAACAATTTTTCTCTTCTTTTTTATCCAACAGATTTCAAGATGGATCATGAGTATGATTATTTATTCAAGATTATTTTGATTGGAGATGTAGAAGATGGAAAATCTACATTCTATCTAGATTTATGCTGAATGAATTCTGTTTTGATCAGTTAATCCACCATTGTGTGAAATTTTCAACTAACTATGACCTTTTAGGTTACCTTTCAATTCTCAAAATTCTATACATTTCGGAGTTAATACTCAACCTTATATGTTATACCTCATAAGATTTCCAACACCTATATGGCCTATTTGCACGGTGATTAAGCATATTTGAAAGCCATACATGCTAGAGAAAGGCCCGGAAAAGGATCGGACGGATAGCCTGTCGAACCATCGCGGAAGGAGCCGAGGCAGAGCCCCTCCGCGATGGCAACGTGTCACGGAGGTGGAGTCTCCGCGTTGGCTCCGTGACACGTTGGGCCTATCCAGGCCCAAGTATATAAAGCCCCCACTTCGGTTTGTGAGGTCATATCACTTATTTAATTTCCAGAAAACGCAGAGAAACAGAGTGAGGCGAAGAGAGGTAATATATTATCGTTCGATTACGCTGTCAAACGTAGTCTAAACTCAAATTAACCTCAGGTATCGAGGTATTTAGCAGTAGGGAGCATTCCTACGGATTTAGTTTCACGAAATTCGGCCGACAAATCGTTGGGCTACCGGACTAAGGTAAGTGGAATTGCTCCAAACTAGTGTCTATGTGTTCCTAGCTGTAAAGTGAATACTTCTCTCTTCTGGACTTCTGGAAAATAGCAAATTTTCGACCGTCTTTTGATAGGCCTAGGTTTAGGCTATAATTATATCGAAAGTGACGTCGTCTTTCATAATAGTGCTGTATTTAGTGCTAATTGACATATATATGAATGCAGTTGGGGGAAATAGCTGGAATACTGACTGAGCTACGCCGGTTAGTCGGGAATCAGAAGCGAAGGTATGTAAAGCTAGTTTCCTCGGCAAGTTAGTAGTCTCGGTATAGTAAAATAGTTTAAAGGCCAGTAGAATGTTCAGAAGTCGTGTGTTATGTTTATTATGAATATTGGTACGATATTAGAAGCATCATGTTATGTATAGAGTGAAACTTGCTAGCATGATATAAATTCTAATACAAGTGTTAGGAACTGTACAACATGTTCAGTATGTGATTTAGTAAAGTATGTTAGAATATTATCGTATTCAGTTGAAACTTAGTAAAGCAATATAAGTATCTGAAGGGTATCTCAAAAGTAGAATGGTAGATTAAAATAAAGTTTAGAAAGCATGTTAGAAATAGTAAATCATGTTACTTTAGAAGCTCAGTTATACAGCATGATTTCCAGCAGAAAAACTATATCTTGTTCAACATTAGACTCAACACAGTATGACTGAAGACATATATATATATACACCATTATCAGTCTCAGCATATATTGAACACATACATATCACTATCACTAGTTCAGCATACAGTATGTACAGATACATTATCATCACTAGCTTCAGTATGTGGTATATAGAGATAGTATTACTAGTTGAGACCACTATATTGTCTTGGGGTTGGATTACCTAGCATTCATGACCGCCCCAGGGTTAATAGCTGTATCGACTCGTCCGCCAGAGGGCGAGGATATGTCGCTTTAGGGAGTGGCATGACATCCCACAGGGGACGAAGATGGGATGCCGGTTTTCCCCATATTGTGCCTTGGTCGGCCCTTATACACCCCCGTCGAGCGGGTACGCCCAGGGTGTTGATTCAGGAGTCCTCCGGACTCAGTTACAGTTATAGTCAGGGGCTCAGCGAGCCCAAGTGCATACCTAGGGGATCGGCAGGATGCTTATAGTTATTATAGGAGATGGGACGACCGGGGTAGGGGTATAGATTGCATGTTGATTGTACCTCCCGGCTTATGGGGGCCGGGTAAGGTTCGTGTGTGCCATGCTATGTTATATTATGTTATGCCATGTTACACTAGATACAAGTAGATCGACAATAGAGCGATACATTTTCAGGTATGACTCCTACTCCTTCCAGCATAGTTGAGAGTAAGCATAGCTTTACATTTCCAGTCAGTTAGTCTATTCCTTCCTATTTTAGTTCCATCAGTTGTATTGTTGTTTTCAGATATTTCTTTCAGTTATTGTTTTACATACTCAGTACCAGTGGTACTGACGCCCAGTGGGGCGCTGCATTACTTGCCTACAGGTACTCATAGACGAGGGGCTGATACCTCGTGATTTCAGCCAGCTCACAGGGTCATCAGCTCCAGTCATCCGGAGCTAGATAACTAGAGGTTTATCCCTTTCTTATGTTATACAGCATGGGTAGGTCGGGGCCCTGTCCCGATCATCTTATCTGTATTCTTAGAGGCTTGCAGTCTGTATATATTTCCCTGTGGTCAGTTGAGCCGGTCGTGTGGGGCCTTGCAGTTTGTTATAGTTGTTTAGTATTTCAGTTATGTTGGCCGCGTGAGGCCTTATCCAGTCAGTAGTGGTGACCTTGTCGGTCACGTAGTTATTCAATATTCCATTGTTGAGTTACAGATAACTAGACAGCATGGTGGCCTTGTCGGCCCGCATAGGCTCCCCTATATTGATATGTTTCTGGTTAGCTGTTAGTACAAGTACAGGTGGCTATAGGCCCAGTTGGCCGGAGGCTGTGTTTACAGCCGTTATATAGCTCTTTGTTCCCAGAAATTTGAGTTAGAGCCAGCCAGGCAACAGATGTGCTCAGGCTCAGTAGTCTAGTAGTTCAGGTCCTAGTAGGGTACCAGGTGCCAGTCATACCCCCCAAGGCGGGGCGTGACATTATATTTCATGCACAAAACATACAAAAATATTTTGATTACGTGCAAATTACATTTCACGCAAATATGGCCTGAATCTTAAAAATTTAAAGTCATAAATAAGTAATGGCATTTTTATGACTATAGAAGCATGTCATTTCGTATAAAATGAGAAGTTTAAAATCAAAAGAGCTTCTAAGGTGCGAAATGTGTTACTGGAAGTAATTTTTCTTTCAGGAAGCATCTAAGACAAAAAAAAGAAGAAGAAACTGAAAATGTACAATACAGTATTACAAATACTGCATTATTAATAGTCTAATAGACATGTACATTAATTGCTGTGGTGCAGGTAGAAGGGAAGACTACACAGGCAAAAATATGGAACAGAAAGGTAGAGTGACAGAATAATAAGTGCTTATTGCAGAGGAGACATGGGAGCAACTTGGTCTATGACATAACCAAGAGAGAGAGTTTTGAAAATGTGCACCGATGGCTCCAAGAACTCTGGGATAAAGATACACACACTTCCGAATATTGCTCTTTTCCCTTTAGCTTCAAACAAATATTTGCCGATTGAAGGCGTACTATGTTATTGGCTTGCAGTCAAGGTGCGTGCACTATCTGTTACACTGTAATATGATTTAGTCAAATGATAAGCTATTACCATACTACTTGGCAGTTTTAGGACAAATTCTAATATGTTACAATTAAATGACTAAAATATTTTGATGTTATCTACAATATCTATATCTATAAATATCAAAGGGGAGAGCTGAAAATAAGCCAAGTGACAACATAATTGACAGCACTTAATTAGGACAAAGAAACAAAGTATTAGGAAAATGTTAAAAAGAATTTCAAAAATAAAATAAAATAATATGGAGTGTGGTTAATTAATTTTTAAATTTGAATTTAATGATGATAAACATTTAATTTAAAATGAACGAAATATAGTCTTGAATGATTCCCTATCTTAAATGAATTAAATATACACAAGTAGAAAATTAAAGTATATATTGTAATATTATTTTATTTGCATAAAAATCTAAAAATTAATAGTATAAACATTCTAGGATTATCTTTCCTGTATATACTTATCCATTTGATATGTTATCCAAAATTAGTTTTGTAATAAATTTATAAATATATCATTCAAACTTGTAAAAACTAAGTCACGATCCGAGTCTACACCTAGACGCAATAAGATACTTGGAACCACAAAATACTCCAAACTAACCAATGGCATAGTATAAACCTGATATGCCTGACACTTAACATGAATATTGAACGGAAGCGTAACTGAATGCACAACATTTTAAATATAAATATTGAAAGTAAACTGGATAAATGGAAGAAACTGAATACTACAATTGTGTCTGAAAGCCTCTACTAAAGATGAGCTACTGGGACAAGTCCCCAGCTAACTCCAAAGTCTGAAAAACTAAAATAATACTACTAAGTAGAAAGATGAGGACTCACCAATAGAATACTGTTGCACTGAATTTGAAGAAGACTAGCCATGCTGCCGAGCCTGAGTGCCTGAGCCTTATTATAAGACGATATAGCATAGGAAGTATGCATTACTACTTTGAATATACTGAAAATGTGAAGTCATGCATTTAAAATATAATCATGCTGAAAAAGACATTATAAGTAAAAATGCTGAACAATATGAAATGACCCTAACTAAGATCATAAATGTCATAAATAACCTGAAATTTGAAAATACTGAAAAACTGGTAAAATTGATTAAGGGTCATAAGCATATTCTGAGACCTAAGACTGAACTGTATTGTACGGTTGTCTTTTAACCGATATATAACCATGTGATATAGACGTAGAATTCGATATTTACTCCTCATTTATAGGGGCCACCATACTTTTCCAGGGTATAGTGACTGGTCTGTGTGATCATTAAAAGAGGCCTATTCGATCTAAGACCTACTATGGCATGTAGTTCTGAGAACCTAGGTGCGTTGGAACCCCGGTCCACTCGGTGCTAGGTACTACTTCCAATTGAAAGCCTGAGTATAATTAACTGAACTGATTAGCTCGAATTAGTGTCTTAAGGCTAAATCAGAACTAATTATCTGGAAGTGTCCTGACTAAAAGACATAGTGACTGAGAATATTGAAATGCTAAAAATACTGAGCTTATTGATATTATTGAGTATACTGACTATACTATTAGTACTGTAAAGCTTGGTTACATAAATCATGAGGAAATTATATATGCTCTGAAATTTCATGCTGTTTTCAAAACATTGCTAGTTCGTGAAATGGAATCTCAAAATCATGCAAGAATTAAGAATCTGGATGGACATCCTACAAGTTTAAAATAACATCCTGACTACAGCATAGTGCTAGTTGTGATTTAACCATCATGAAGATAGGGAATTTCAGCTATTAAAAGAAAACCCTAGGTCATGATTTTCTAGACAACTTCAAGCTATAGTTTATTGTACATAATTGGGATATAAGGGTGAAATAAAACCCTTGTTGAAGTCCCACATACCTGAGGTAGAAGAATCTCTAGCAAGAACCTTGAAATTTCAACACCTTAAGTGGAACCCTAGATTAGACTTGAGAGAGTTTTCTATCTTCTACGTACTGTTTCTGCGAGTCTGGGAGAGAATAAGAGGAGAATGTTGATCATCCCCTTTTAATTGCCCTCTAAAAGTAACTAGTATGATGTTTTTTAGGAGATAGAAGATTAGAATTTTATAGAAATGCCTCTAGGTAACCGTCTCAAAATTTGCTTGTCTAGATCCAACGGGTCACAGAATGAGTCGTTGGTTGTGACCACGCTCGTTAATTCCAGTTGTTGTTTCTGGGCTGGAAATTTTAATTCTTTGGACTTCTCCCAACAGTTTATAGGATGACTCGTTGGTGGATAGAATGGGTCCTCAAATCCAGTCATTATAACTGAAAGAAGTTTGAATAGTTTGGGATCTCTCGCAATGGGCAGAAAAAACGACCAGGGAGATCTCTTATATATTTTGAGATCCACCCTACAATATGGGGTAAAAAGTCAAAATAAGTGATTTAGCCCTTATAAAAAGAAAATTGATTCTTGAGCCCCCATTGGAAGGACAATGAATCATTGTTTCTGCTCGTTGTTGCTAGGATGATCTTGCATAGTTTCTGAATCTCATCTAATGATTCAATAGGACAAGTCAATTATATCCTCCAACAATTCGTCACTGGACTCATTGGTTCTGGGAACAATTTAACAACTCTATGAACTTCAACCAATTGGCTCCTCCTAACGACCCATTGTAAGGATTGACGAATCGGTTCTGTCACTCATTAGTTTGAGGGAAACTTTCACCAAGTACAAGACTCTCTTAGGATGAGTGGACTAACGATTTGTCAGACCCAACAACGACTCATTGTATGAGTCATTATGTGACAAAATTTTTTAGTTTCTGCTGGTTTTTATTCCAATTCTAGGATTTGGTCTTAAAGACTTTTGGGGTGTTACAATATCTCCCCCTTGGGAATATTCATCCTCGAATGGAGACCAAATAGACTGGAAATATAGGGAAAATGTTGTAATTTCAGAACTAAACACTATAGCAGAATGCCGAGGGAGTGACTGACTCCGGACTAAGATACATATAACAAACTGATATCATGCAACAAGGATGCACATTTAGATTATGATAAAACTGAAGAGAATGAAACTGATAGGGAACTGAATAGAGTATTAAAGAGTTATTTAGTACCTGTAGTTGAAACTCAGTTAGAAGGGAAGAGGTGAGGGTACTTAGCCATCATATCTGCTTCGGCTTCTCATGTAGCCCCCTCTACAAGATGATTACCCTAAAGAACCTTCTTGAAGCAATCTCCTTATCCTTAGTTTATGAACCTGGTGATCCAGAATCTGAACCAGAACCTCTTTATAAGAGAGACTATCCTTTACACCCACAATCCCTAAGGGCACAATTGAGGTCGGGTCGCCGATGCATTTCTTCAACAGAGACACATGAAAGACTGGATGCACCGATGCTAACTCTACAAGAAAGTCCAACTCATAAGCCACATTGCTAATGTGTCTTAGAATCCTGTAAGGACCAATATATCTAGGACTGATCTTTCTTTTATTCCTAAACATCATCACACCTTTTATGGGTGAAATCTTTAAGTAAACCCATTCATCAACTGCAAATTTTAGTTCTCTTCTCCTCATATCTACATATGATTTTTGAGGACTCTGAGACGTTTTCAGCCTTTCCCTGATAAGCCGAACCTTTTGCATGGACTCATGAACTGAGTCAGGGCCTATCAAAGTAGCTTCACCAACCTTGGACCAACCTATAAGAGACCTACATCTCCTACCATAAAGTTCTTCATCTGGATGCTAGAGTGGTAGCTATTATTGTATACAAACTCGATGAGAGGTAGGTGAACAACCCAACTGCCCTTGAAATAGATCATGCAATCCCTCAACATATCCTCTAGAGTCTGAATAATCTGCTCAGCCTGACTATCTGTTTGCGGATGAAAAGCTGTGTTGAGCTTTACTTGAGTACCAAGTCCCTTCTAAAATGATTTTAAAAAGTGCGAGGTGAACTGAGTACCCCTATCTGAAGTGATGGAAAAAAGGAATCCATGTAGTCTGACTAACTCCCGAATGTATAGTCTAGCATAATTCTCTGCTGAATCTGTGGTCTTAACTGGTAGAAAATGTGCTGACTTAGTCATCCGATCTACAACCACCCAAATTGAGTCCTTCTGTCAGCACGTATGAGGCAGACCTATAATAAAATCCATGTTCACTTCTTCCTACTTCCAAGTAGGAATGCGGATATCTTGAGTCATACCCCTAGGTCTCTAATGTTCAATCTTGACCTGTTGGCAGTTTGGACACTTAGCCACAAATTCTACAATGTCCTTCTTCATGCCATTCCACCAGTAAATATCCTGTAGATCACAGTACATCTTGGTGACACTTGGATGGATAGAGTACTTGGATATATGAGCTTACGTTAGTATCCGTTGCCTCAAATCATTTACATCTAGAGCATACAACCTATCCTAGTAATGGAGCACACTATCTCCCCCTTTGGAGAATGCTTCCACCTCTTTCTTTAGGACTGCTTTCTTCAACTTGAGTAGGATTGGGTCTTCATCTTGCTTTGACTTAACCTCCACCACAAAGGAGGATTTTAACCCACTCTGTACTATAACTCCACCTTCTGCTGAGTCAACCAAACAAACTCCTAACCGAGCCAGCCTGACAACATCCTTAACTAGTTCTTTCTTATCATCCTCAATATGAGCAACACTGTTCATCGATAATCTACTGAGGGCGTCAGTCACTATATTGGCTTTACTCGGGTGGTGCAATATGCTCATGTCGTAGTCTTTCAACAACTCCAACCACCTTCTCTGGCGTAAATTCAGGTCCTTCTGACTGAACACATACTGTACTCTTTTGTGGTCAGTAAAAACATCCACATGAACCCCATGAAGGTAGTGCCGCTAAATCTTCTAGGCAAACACTACCGTTGCTAGCTGAAGATCATGAGCCAGATAGTTCTTCTCATGAGCCTTGAGCTATCTGGAAGAATAAGTTATAACTTTACCATGCTGCATCAAAACACACCCAAGGCCGATTTTGGAGGCATCACAATAAATTACAAACCCATATGAACCTTTCGGAAGGGTCAAGATTGGAGCTATAGTGAGTTGATTCTTCAACTCCTAAAAACTCTTCTCACATGCATCAACCACTGACACTTCACTTTCTTATGAGTTAGTCTAGTCAAAAGAGAGGCAATGTAGGAGAAACCTTGTATGAACCTTCTGTAGTAACCAACTAGGCCTAAAAAACTCCTGATGTCTGATAGAGATGTAGGTCTTGGACGGTCCTTCACTGCCGCTGTCTTTTGAGGATCTACCTGAATACTCACACTGGAGACAACATGGCCAAAGAACACCACTGATTTAAGACAAAATTCACACTTGCTGAACTTAATAAACAACTGGTGGTCCCTGAGAGTCTACAAAATTATCCTCAAGTGGTCTGCATATTCTTTCTCTATTTTGGAGTAGATTAGAATATCGTCGATGAAGACAATAATGAACATGTCAAGGTACTGCTTGAATATCCTGTTCATCAAGTCCATAAAAGTTGCAGGAGCATTAATTAGTCCAAAATACAGAACTACGAATTCGTAGTGACCATACCGAGTTCTGAAGGCTGTTTTTGGGATGTCACATTCTCTGACCCTAAGATGATGGAATCCTGATCTGAGATCTATCTTGGAAAAAAGATGGCTCCCTGGAGTTCTTCAAACAAGTCATCAATCCTGGGTAGAGGGTTCTTGTTCTTGACCGTGACCTTATGCAACTGATAGTAATCGATGCACATTCTGAGTGTACCGTCCTTCTTTCACATGAATAGGACTGGGGTACCCCATGAGAGATGCTGGGTCTAATGAAATCCTTATCTAAAAGGTCCTTCAGCTGGTCTTTTAACTGAGATAGGTTGGGTATCAGGAAGAAGGTTTATGCCAAAATTGATTTCCCGCTCGGGAGGGACTCCGAAAAGATCCTCGGGGAACATATCTAGAAACTCACTGATGACTGGAACTGACTGAAGAGTTAAGGTTTTGGAACTAGAATCTTTAACCCTAACCATGTGATAAATGTATCCCTTTGGTATCATTTTCCTAGCCTTAAGGTAGGAGATAAATTGACCATTAGGCGCTGAAGTACTACCTTTTCACTCTAGTATTGGTTCATTAGGAAAGTAGATCTAACGACTTTGGTTATGCAGTCAACTGAGGCATAGCAAAAGTGTAGCTAGTCCATGCCAAGAATGAGTTCAAATTTGATCATATATAGCTCTGCTAGATCACTGAGGTGACTTTATATAATACTGTGACCGGGCAATTTATGTATAGCTGACTAGCTCTAATTGACTCATCCACCAGAGTAGAGATTGAAAATGTCTCTGAGAGAATTTCTAGACTAATATCAAACTAGACTGCAATATAAGGAGTCAAGATGGAATGTGTGGATCCTAGATGTAGTAAGGCATAAACACCTATCTGAAAGAGACGTAACATACTAGTGACTACGTCAGGTGAGTTCTCCTGATCCTTCCATGAAGATAGAACATAAAAGAAATTTTGACACTGACCACCTCTACATGTACCTGAAGTAGTACCTTGCTAAGCTGGGAGACCTGGTGGAGCTACTGATATAGTGGATTGGGCCTTTTCCCATCCTGCTAATGGGCAATCCCTTAATCTATGACCCAAATGGCCATAACCAAAGCAATCTTCTTTGGCCAAACGACACTCATTAGGATGGTTCTTACCACACTTAGGACATACTAGAAAGTGCAGCTACTGGAGACAAAGCTCTAAGAATGGGAGCTTGATGCTCTACCTCTCCAATCCTTATGGGGCCTGAAAGGAGCACTAGCTGAGGAGGGTGCCGGAGGTCTCTGTTGCTATTGTAGGCGACTCCCACTGCCCGATCTCTGCTGTGAATACTCTAATTGGCCTGTCCTTGCCCGCTTACTTTCCCTTTCTATGTCTTTCAATTTCTCCACCTTTATCTGTTGTGCATGGATTATAAGCCTAGAGATGTCCATATCGTTAATGAGCATGGTAATCCTGCACTCCTTTACCACTAAGTCTGAGACCCTATTTATAGATTTGGGTATGTGAGCCCTCAACTCGGCAACCATCTATGAAGCATACTTGGACAGTTGAGTGAACTTTAAGGCGTACTCCTGCACCGCCATGTCATTCTATTTCAAATTGACGAATTCCGCGACCTTTGCTTCCCTTAACTTCCTGGGAAAAAACCTATCCAGGAACATGGTCACGAACTCGTCCCATTTCACCGAACATACACCAACGCGTCTCCCCTCTTTTAATTGTTTGCACCATATCTGTGGCCACTCCCTTCAGCTGATAGGCACCAACTCTACATTTTCAATGGAGGTAACACCCATGATTTGGGTGATCTTCTAAACCTCATCGATAAATCCTGTGGGTCCTCATCTACTTTAGACCCATGAAATTTTGAAAGATTCATCTGAGTAAAATCTCAGACCCTGGCAACATATGTAGGCCCACTCGTATTAGCAGGTACGATGGCCTGCTGGTTGACCTGGTTAGTCACAACTTGAGCTAGTATTTGAATATCAACTTTGAACTCAGCAGGTGTCACCTTATCACCTTGAGGGCTGCTGGAGTTGGTGGGCCTTGCTGGTTAGCATTGTCAGTCCTTCTTCTATTTCCTCTTCTAGGAGGCATTGCCAATTAAAAATGGTAGAGCACAAACTAGAAGGACATTTTATAGGTTCATACTCTACGCACGATAAGTATAATGAAAGAAAGGGAATTTTTCTAAAAAGCCTTATAGCCTCCCCCTCATAAGTGTGGCGCATTTCACACCCATGAAAAAGACTCTACTTGACACGACTTTCAGACATCCTAGGATACTCTAAACCTAAGGCGCTGATACCAAGTTTTTCACGACTCAAGTCTAAACCCTCGACGGGACGCGGTACTTAGAACAATAAATAGCTCCAAGCAAACCCATGGCATAGCACAAACCTGATATGACTGCCACTTAACATGATTACTGAGCGGAAGCATACCTAAATGCACAACATACTAAATATAAACATTGAAAGTAAACTGGATAAAAAGAAGTAACTGAATACTACAACTGTGTCTGGAAGCCTATACTAAAGACGAGCTACTGGGACAAGTCCCCGGCTAATTCCAAAGTCTGGAAAACTGAAAAAATACTACTCAATAGAAAGAACTGATATGGTCCTCAAAATATGAGGATTCACCAATAGAATACTGTTGCACTAAATCTGAAGAAGACTAGCCACACTGCTGAGCCTGAGTGCCGGAGCCTATATCATGAATCGATATAACATAGGAAGCATGCATTAGTACTTTGAATGTATTGAGTATGTGAAGTCATCCAATTTAAAATATAGTCATGCTGAAAAAGACAATATAATTAAAAATACTGAACAATATGAAATGACCCTAACTGAGATCATAAATGTCATAAATGACCTAAAATATGAAAATACTGAAAAACTGGTAAAACTAATTAAGGGTCATAAACATATTCTGAGACTTGAGACTGAACTGTATTGTGAGATTATCTTTTAACCGACATATAACCACGTGAGATAGACTTGGAGTTCGATATTTACTCCCTATTGATATGGCCTACCATACCTTTCCAAGGTGTAGTGATTGGACTGTGTGATCAGTAAAAGAGGCCTATTCGAGCTAAGACTTACGGTGGCAGGTAGTTCTGAGAATCTGGGTGCGCTGGAATCTTGATCCACTCGGTGCTAGGTACTACTACCAACTGAAATACTAAGTATAACTAACTGAATAGAGTAGCTCAAACTAGGTGTCTTAAGGCTAAGTCAGAACTACTTATCTAGAAGTGTCATGGGTACTAAAAGACCTGGTGATTGAGAATGTTAAAATACTGGAAATACTGAGATTATTGATATTACTGAGTATATTGATTATACTATTAGTACTGTAAAGAATGGTTATAAACCATGAGGAAATCATATATACTTTGAAAGTTCATGCTATTTTTAAAACATTGCTAGTTGATGAAATGGAATCTCAAAATCATGCAATAATCAACAATTTGGATGGACATACTGCAAGTTCAAAATAACATCCTGACCATAGCATAGTGCTAGGCATGAAGTTTTTAAACATCAAGAAGATAGGGAATTTAAGCTATTAGAAGAAATCCCTAGGTCATGATTTTCTAGACAACTTCAAGCTATAGTTTACTGTAAATAATTGGGACACAAGGGTGAAAGAGGAACCTTGTTGAAATCCCACATACTGAGATAGAAGAATCTCTAGCAAGAACCTTGGAACTTCAACACCTTGAGTGTAACCCTAGATTAGAGTTGAGAGAGTTTTCTTTCTTCTATGTATTGTTTCTGCGAGTCTGGGAGAGAATGAGAGGATAATGTTGATCATCCCCTTTTAATTCCCCTCTAAAGTAACCTAGTATGACGTGGTTTAGGAGATAGAAGCTTAAGATTTTACAAAAATTCCTCTGGGTAGTCTTAAAATCTGCCTATCCAAATCCAACGGGTCACACAACAAGTCGTTGGTTGTGATCATGACTCGTTGATGCCAATCATTGTTTCTGAGTTGAAACTTTCAGTTCTCTGGACTACTCCCAATGGTTGATAGGATGACCCATTGATGGATACAATGGGTCGTCAAATCCAGTCGTTGTCACTGGAGGAAGTTTGAATAGTTTCAGGATCTCTCCCAACGGGCAGAATGAATGACCAGGGAGATATTTCATATCTTTGAGATCCACCCTACAATATGGGGTAAAAAAATCCAAAATAAGTTATTTTATCCCTTATTAAAAGAAAACTGATTCTTGAACCCTCGTTAGAAGTACAACGAATTATTGTTTCCGCTTGTTGTTGCTGGGATGATCTTGCATAGTTTCTGAATCTCATCTATCAGTTCATTAGGAAGAGTCATTATATCCTTCAACGACTCATCACTGGGCTCGTTGGTTCTGGTAATAATTTAACAGCTCTTGCACTTCAACCAACAACTCCTCCTAATGACCCATTGTAAGGACTGACGAGTCATTCTATCACTCGCTAATTCTGAGGAAAATTTTCACCAATTGCAGGACTCTCATAGGAAGAGTGCTCTAATGGTCCATCAGAACCAAGAACGACTTGTTTTATGAGTCGTTCTATGGCAAAACTTTCTGGGTTTTGCTGGTTTTCATTTCAAGTATGGCATTTGATCTTAAAAATTTTTGAAGTGTTACAAATTATATATTATTAAATACCATATTAATATATAATTTTTTAAAATAAAATATAACTGATATATGATTTTTCCAAAAAATTAAAGATAAAATGTTAAAATTTGAATTTAATATCTATGATTTTGAATTACCGAGATATAAATGAGATTGTGAGAAAAACTTAAGATCACGAGAAGTATTCATAGTTTTCCATTCAACATGGATGGACTTTTTCTCTTATCTTGATAAGTAAATTTATGGATTCACTATCAAACTGTAAGTCAATAGCACATAACACAAAATCTTATTGCAATTTAAAATGGAGGAAATGATTTTTCTTCCCTGCTGACCTTCTATTAAATAATCGTGGATCAAATTATTTAAACTTTTCCAATTAATACATAATCACGGATTTATAACTGAATTATATTGATAACCTAAATTTTTCTATACCTCTATTAATCAAGTGATGCAAGATTTGTTCAGTTTGAAATCAATCTAATATATATAGGCTTTTTATATAGTTCTATTTTTAAGCAAATGTAGCATCTACTAACTTGAGTGATGAAATTTATAGGAAATGAACTATAATTTTTGCTGACTTAGATGAGTTATTTGTAGACAAAACAAATGAGTTTGTAGTGGTGTTTTCTTATTGTATTAATAACAATTCTTATTATCTATAAGAATTAGTATTTAACTTATCAAAAATATAATACTTAATTGTATCATCTTTATTATTTTGGAATTGTAAAGGGAGCGGAGTAATCCAGAAGTAAATTTTTATACTTCATTTCAATTACTATATATTTATGTGTTAAAGTTGTTGATTCATGTTATACATTTAATTTGCTTATATTCATTAGATATCAATTTTTTATGTTTTATGTAATAGAAGATTGGAAAAAAACTATACAGGACATGAGTGAAGAATCTAATTCTGTATTAATGTTTTATAAATTTTATTTCGTAATCTTATTTATATTCTTGATATATCTCCGATTAAATTATTGAGTGAATATATGATTCATTTCCTTTAATTGTATAGAAAATTTAAGTATATGTTGTATTATATTAGTAAATAAGATGTATATTGGACTTTTGTTTTAAAAAATCTCCAATAAGACATTTTTAAATATCTTTGCGCATCACGCGGGTATATATACTAGTACTAGTATACTTAAAAGGAAGGAAGTATAGCCTAATATTAGGCCAAATGGCAGCATAAAAAAAGGACATGTGGAAGTTTTAGGACAAATTAGTTAAGTTAGGTAATAATTAGTTATTGTATTTATTTAATTTTATAGATTCTTTTTAAAAAATCAAATTTTGGTAGTTATTTTTTTTACAATTTTGAATAGCTATTTATTTTCTTTTATAGTTTTTTTATAGTTATTTAATTTATTATATTTAAATTTTGATAGTTATTTTAGGACAAAATAAGTCAAATCAGGTTATAATAAAATATTGTTTATCTTTAATTTTAATAATATTTTTAAATTTAAATTTTTATAATTATTTTAATCTTATTACCGTATTTTAAAATTTTCAAAGTTGCAAATGTGTAAACATTCACTTTAAAATTAAAAAGTACATTAAAAATGGGTAACTAACAAAATTCATACCTACCCATTAGACAAAAAAACTAACCCCACATTTAAGTATCAAACGGATCAAAAAAGGACAAAAACATGTAGGCTGAGTCACACACACACGACTGCTATGACTCAGCCTACACGTTTTCGTCTCTTTTTTTATCTGTTTGAAACTTAAACTATTTTAGCATACGAAGCACATAATGCACACATACATTACAAGAATCACTTTCAAATTTTGTATTTAACTCAGGTTACAAAGAAACATACAACCCTCACAAAACTGTTAGTCAAAGACAGCGAAAACACTCTATATTTCCTGTCTTGTGACAACATGGACTTCCCTTTAAGGTTTCCTACGCCCTGCCACATGCCTGGCACATGCCTACAAAATTCTCTCTCAAAATTTAGTTGAAAACCCCAACTGATAGGAAATTCAAAATTATAAAATTGCTTTTGACTAGGCTACAAACGGCCAAAATTCAGAAAACTGCCCAACCGCCCGCGCCTGTGCTAGGAACGCATGTGCGCAACTCTGTCTCTGGCACCAACGACCATCTTGGTGCCAAGCCTTCTTGCCTTGCCTTCGTGTGCATGCCTCGTGCGTCTACCTGTTTTAGCTGCTTCGCACAGTCGGCGTTCGGAGCCAGTTTCCTTGCTAACGGTCTTGCTTAGCTCACAGCCGCCAGCTTGCCTTTGCCAAGGCTATTCCATACCATAACCTTATTTGCCATTCCTTGCCTGGACTTGCCACAACAATATCAATGTTATGCCATCAACGACTTGGCACCTACACCACCCACCTAGTGCCACAGTTTGCCGACTCGCACTTGCCTTTGCCGACTCGCACCTGCCCTTTCCCGACAATCAATCTCAATGCCAACACAATTCCAATCAGCCCACATTGGGTCATGCCAAGGTACATCATGTAAATTCCTTGTCATGCCCATTTTTCAGAAGCTTAGCCTTGCACCCGTCTAGCCTTTGTCAATGTCAGGGTCTAGCCGAGTCATCCCACAAGTTTTCACGCATGCTCGATAGGTGCCATGCGCTTGTTCGAACAATTAAGACAAGGGGCTAATAAACTTCCCCCACCAGATTAGCTCGCCGACCTCGACGAGGCAGAATCTAAGTACCCCATAATTTGGTCTTCAAACTGCCGCAAAGAAGCTCCCTTCTCCCAAGTTGCATTACATTCAACTTTGTCCTTCCATTGAATTGGAAATTTTGTCCACCGACTCTTCTTAATATGGCCCAACGTCCGCTGTCCAAAATCTTCTCAATGGTCTCCTCATATTTCTGTCTTACAATTGAAGGAGTATGTTTGGCTATCACCCTTGCTGGATCCTCAGCATCCTCATGAAAAAGCTTCAAATAACTCACATGAAAAGTAGGATGCACCTTTAGCCATTCCGACATATTCAATCGGTAAGCTACTGCACCAACCTTCTCTAAGACTTTAAAGGGATCGTCGAATTTTGGAATTAGCCCACAATGTATCCTTTTGCTACTAATCTTCTTCCAAATTTGGGATGTTAATTTCAGCAACACCTTGTCACCAACACCTTGTCACCAACCTGGAAGTCCAACGCATGGCCATGCTTGTCAGCATACTTTTTTTAACACCCTGGAAGGGCCTATGAATAGACCCGGGAGTTGAAGTTGAAAACTGCAAAAAACCTGGAATTTGCACCAGTACGACTCGAGGTACCAGTCATGTTAAGGATCTACGGCTCGTGACTCGAGTCGTGAGGAAATCGGGAGCCTGAAGTTGTGTCACGGGTAGTCCTACGAGCTGTGGTGAGAAGGTATGACTCGTGGTTAGGAGTCGTGGTGAATATCTCAATGGTGCCAGAGTGAGTCTTTAAGGGTCATGGTACGACTCGTAGGAGATAGCAACGAGTCGTGGTGAGGAGTTGTGGTTAAGTCGTATTGGTTTAGGTGGATGGTACCATGGTTGACAGTAGGACCCGTAGGATGGTGGTACAAGTCATGGGTTACCAGTCGTGGCCAAATTCAGAAAGTTAGGAGAAAGGGTGAAGTGACCACGAGAGGTAACCACGAGTCGTGACTTGATGTTATGACTCGTGGCACGACTCGTGGTCGGGGCCAAAACTACTTTTCAGGGAAATTTCAGTAAGGAAAATTTTGACTTTTCTATGCTTTTGGGCCCTAAACCACATCGTTTTGAGGCCGGAACAGGGTCTTTAAGGGATGAAAACTCCTGTTATGTTCATTTTAGTAATTATAAGTGTTAGAGAAGGGTGTAGGAAGGGTTTCAAGCAACTTTCTGTATGATTCTTCAAGTTTTCACTTAGGGTTCTTCAAGGAAGTAGGAAATCACAGAATTTCCAAGTATGTGGGGTTTTGAATGGGTAGATTAGACCCTACCCATTCCCATTTCTTCCCATCTCCTACGATTAAGTTACCAAATTCTTGTGGAACTTAACCCAACTGTATGATTTCTCACAAGTTTACATGAAAGTGTGGTAGTATGTTTATATCAAGGATTTTTAAGTATTTGGGATAATATTGCTTGTATATTTATTATTTTTCATGATTTAAAACTCTAAAAGTATGGATGCCCAATTATGAAGGATTTTTAATGAGATTCATGTTCATGATGATCCCGCAAGCTTAATACGAATTTTTGAATTTCAAGCATGTCTTTAACTTTTCTATTTCTTATGTTGTCATGATTATGTTTCATATAAATTAAACATTTCAAGCATGATTAAGATTTTGGGCCATGCCCATATGTTGTGTATGATTTTTGAACTATGTCTTTGGCCAACTTAGTGGCCCAAATTTCATAGCTAGTATTATGAACTCTCAAGCATGGTACGATTTTCACGATTAAACTAGTTGTGCATGTTATATATGAATTTCTATGAGCACGTTGCATGTTTTGGGAATAGTACTTAATACTGAGTAGGTTTGGGGCCAAGGTTACGCCCCGAATCTTAGAACTACGTGCCACCGTATGATTATGTTTGGAACCTCCTCAGTGACTATCCCCTATGCCCTACGGGGACTTCATGAGTGATATCACTCATTTCATAGTTCATACCCTTGGCAAGGTATGAAAGGCCTCCCGACTAGGCGTACAAGTCGGATTTCATGTGTGCTCATGTGGAGTATGTCGGTTATAGAAATCTCCCATTATTCCTCATGGTTTTGAAGTATGCATGATTATGTTCTTTTGGCTCAAGTTATGATATATGAAATGTTTTCCCCGCATGTTATAACTGTCACGCCCCACCTTGGGGGGTATGACTGGCACCTGGTGCCCAACTAAGACCTGACCTGCTGAACTGTTAAGCCTGGGCGCATCTGGCGCCTGGCTGGCTCTAACTCAAATTTCTGGAAACAAAGGGCTATATAACGGCTGTAAATACATCCCCCGGCCCATTGGCCTATAGCCTTCTGTACCTGTATTACAGCTAACCAGAAATAAGGTAATTCAGGGGAACCTATGTGGGTCGACAAGGCCACCATGCTGTCTAGTTATCTGTAACTCAAGCATAACATACTGAAAAGCTACGTGACCGGCAAGGTCACCACTACTGGCAAACTATGGTCCCACACGGCCATTACAAAAAAAAAAGAGTAAAGGCAACTATATAACTGCACGGCCCCACACGACCGGCTCATCTGACCACAGGGAATATATACAGACTGCAAGCCTCTAAGAAGGATAATAGAAATGATCGGGACAGGGCCCCGACCTACCCGTACTATACAACAAAAGGATCTGAACTACACCTCTAGAAATTCAGTCTCCGGATGACAGGAGCTGAATATTCGACCGCTGATGGGGATCACGTGGTATCGCCTGCGCGTCTATGGGTACCTGCAGGCAAGTAATGCAGCGCCCCACTGGGCGTCAGTACCGCTGGTACTGAGTATGTAAAGCAAACTGAATACAACTGAATACAAGTAATATAACTAAAAATTCTGAATAGTAGGAGATAACTGAATCTGTAAGAACTGAAGGGATATCTAAAATCAATAACATAACTGTCAAAACTGAAATAAGAAGGAGTAGATAACTGTCTGATGGTGTAGATCGTACCTGTTCTTAATCATACTGAAGGGAGTAGGAATCATACCTGGAGACGTATCATTCTACTACTAATCTGCTCGTATCTACTGTAATATAGCATAACATACATAACATAACATGGCATACACAACCTTACCCGGCCCCCATAAGCCGGGAGGTACAATCAACACAGAATCTATACCCCTACCCCGGTCATCCCATCTCCTACAGTGGCTGTAAGCACCCTGCCGGTCCCAGGGTATGCACTTGGGCTCGCTGAGCCCCTGACTATAACTGTATCTGAGTCCGGAGGACTCCTGAATCTGCACCCGGGCGTATCCGCTCGACTGGGGTGTGTAAGGGCCGATCAAGGCACAATATGGGGAAAACTGGCATCCCATCTTCGTCCCCTGGTGGGACGGCATGCCACTCCGTAGAGTGACGTATCCTCGTCCTCTGCTGGACGAGTCGATACAGCTATTAACCCTGGGCGGTCATGGATGCTAGGTAATCCAACCCCAAACAATCCAACGGTCTCAACTGGTAATACTGTCTGTGTATCTCACATGCTGAGGCTAATAGGGATAAAGTACCATATATATATTACATGCTGGGCTAATGATAGTAATCTGTACGTATTTAATACATGCTGAGGCAGGTAAAGATATATAAATATGAATATAGTCTCCTACCGGGCTGTACTGGGCAAATGCTATATAAGATAATGTTTCTATTGAAAACTCTGCTGTTTACTAAGTTTTTGTATACACTATGTGCTGAACTAGTGATAGGAATAAGTACATACTTAATACATGCTGAGGCCGGAAGTACTATATATGTATGTACGAATATAATCTTTCTGCTAGACTACGCTGTATACTGTCTTTCTATAGTAACAGGATTTACTAATCCTGACATGCTTTCTGAACTTCATTTTAGTCTGCTATTCTATTTCTGAAGTGCTTTACGGGTATTGCATTACTATACGGGGCTTCAACTGAATACAACCATATCTCAACATGGCATATCACATTACATACTGAGTATACTGGGCAATCTCTAACACTTGCGTTAGAATTTGTATCATACTGATAGGTTTCATATACATTACGACCCAATGTTTCTCACGTCGTACCAATATTCATAATAACGCAATACTCGACTTCTGAGCATTCTACTGGTCCGTAATTTATTACACTATACTGATATTACTTATCTTGCCGAAGGAAACTAACTTTACATACCTTATCTTCGACTATTCGTCCGTCGGACGAGGCTCGGCCGGTACTTCAACTATTTTCTCCCAACTGCATTCATAAATACGTCAATCAATACTAAATATAACATTATTGTAAAGAGCGACATTACTTTCGATTTAATTTATAGCCTAAACTTAGGCTTATCGAAAGACGGTCAAAAACTCGCTATTTTCCAGCGGCCCAGAAGGGAGAATTATTTACTTCTCAGCTAGGAACACATAGACATTAATTTAGAGCAATTCTACTTACTTTAGTTCGGCGGCTCGCCAATTCGTCGACCGTATTTCGCAAAACTAACTCCGTAGAAATGCTCTCTGCTGCTAAATACCTTGGTATCTAGGATTAATTTGGGTTTGGGCAGCGTTTGGCAGCGTAATCGAACGAAAATATTTAATTCCCCTTCGTTTTTCTCTGTTTACAGCGCTCTCTGGAAATTTTTATAAGTATGAATGACTTCCAACCGAAGAGGGGGCTTTATATACTTGGGCCTGGACACGGGCAACGTGTCACGGAGCCATCGCGGAGGCCTCACCTCCGTGACACGCTGCCATCGCGGAGGGGCTCTGCCTCGGCTCCTCCCGCGATGGTTCGACAGGTTTCTCATCCGATCTTTTCCCGGGCCTTTCCCTAGCATGTATGGCTTTCAAATATGCTTAACCAACGTGCGAATAGGTCATCTAAGTGCCGGAAATTCTACTGGGTATAACATTCTCCCCCCCTTAGGAACATTCGTCCTCGAATGTATACTGCTATCTAGAGGACTGCTTATTCTAGTTTCTGGAAAAATTTTGGCAGAGTTTCCCCTGTAATATGGACTATCGCAAAGACCTGAAACGCAGAAAAAGTCCAACACAGGCACTACACACAATATTCTACAATCCACTGGACAACTAAATATCACTTCTTTCTTTATCATTTACAACATACATACCATAAAGTACTGTGTAAATAATGATACGGACATACCTGTCATCTGACTAGGCCTGAAATAAGTGAGGGTATCTGGTTTTCATATCTTCTTCAGCCTCCCACGTCATTTCCTCCCGATTTCTGTTACGCCACAATACCTTGACAGATGCAACATCTTTAGTTCTCAGCCTGCGAATCTGTCTGTCTAAAATGGCTACGGGAACCTCTTCATATGCTAACTCTTCTGTGATCTGGACATCCTGAACTGGAACTACTGTAGAAGGGTCCCCTACGAACTTCCTTAACATAGAAACATGGAATACTGGGTGAACCGACGCTAACTCTGGAGGCAAGTTCAACTCGTATGCCACGCGGCCTATTCTTTGCCGAACCTGATACGGCCCAATGAATCTTGGGCTAAGATTTCCCTTCTTGCCAAACCTCATTACCCCTTTCATCGGGGACACTTTCAGATATACCCAATCGTTTACCGAAAATTCTAGATTTCTGTGCCGCCTATCTGCGTATGACTTCTGGCGGCTCTGAGCGGTCAGTAAACGTTCTCGGATAAGCTTTATCTTTTCCTTGGACTGCCGAACAATTTCTGGGCCAACTAATGCTGATTCTCCTATCTCAAACCAGCCCACCGGCGATCTACATTTTCGCCCGTACAATGCCTCGAAAGGCGCCATCTGAATAGCTGAATGGTAGCTGTTATTATAAGCAAATTCAATTAACGAAAGATGTTCATCCCAGCTACCCCCAAAATCTAACATACACGCTCGTAGCATATCTTCGAGCGTCTGAATTGTACGTTCCGCCTGCCCGTCTGTCTGAGGATGGAATGCTGTGCTCAAATTAATCTGCGTCCCCAGACCTTTCTGAAATGACTGCCACAATCTAGCTGTAAATTGTGCTCCCCTATCTGAAATAATAGATACCGGCACTCCATGCAATCTAACTATTTCTCTGATATATAATTCGGCATAGTCCTCAGCTGAGAAGGTAGCCCTTACTGGCAGGAAATGAGCTGATTTTGTCAGCCTGTCAACTATTACCCAAATGGAATCATTTCTGCGTCTAGTACGGGGTAACCCTGTTACAAAATCCATGTTTATTACTTCCCATTTCCACATAGGTATTATTATCTCCTGAGTCAAACCGCCCGGTTTCTGGTGCTCTGCTTTCACCTGCTGACAATTAGCACACCTAGATACAAATTCAGCTATCTCAGTTTTCATACCTGGCCACCAGTAGATGTCTCTGATGTCGTGGTACATTTTCGTCGCCCCTGGGTGAAGGGAATAGCGAGCGTAGTGTACCTCATGCGTGATCTACCCACGAAGTCCTGCGACATTCGGGACACAAAGGCGGCCCTTACAATGTAGCACACCATCTTCGGTTATCTGAAAATCTGGCTCCTTACCTTTCTGAACTCTATCTCTGAGCTGGACTAAATCGGGATCCTCATACTGCCGTTCTTTTACCTCTGTAACTAACGATGACACTGCAGAATTCTGAATTACTGGTCCATTATTTTCTGTTTCTATTACTCGAACGGCTAGGCCAGCTAGCTGATGAATTTCTTTAGCTAATTTATGTTTCTCAGGTCGCAAATACGCCAAACTCCCCATTGACTTACGGCTCAGGGCATCTGCTACAACATTAGCTTTTCTGGGGTGGTATAGAATATTCACATCATAGTCTTTCAACAACTCTAACCAACGGCGTTGCCGCAGATTCAACTCCCTCTGGGTGAAAATGTACTGTAAGCTCTTATGATCTGTATAAATGTCAACATGGACGCCGTACAGATAATGCCTCCATATCTTCAAGGCATGAATTACTGCGGCCAATTCCAGGTCATGGGTAGGGTAATTCTTTTCATGTTTTCTTAGCTGTCTGGAGGCATATGCAATTACTCTACCATGCTGCATCAACACACAACCCAATCCGACACCTGACGCATCGCAATAGACTGAATAACCTTCTGTGCCTTCCGGCAGTGCTAGTACTGGGGCGGAGGTTAACCTGTCTTTCAATTCCTGGAAACTCTGCTCGCATGCCTCCGTCCACTGAAACTTTGCTGCTTTCTGTGTCAATTTAGTTAAAGGTGCTGCAATGGTTGAGAATCCCTCAACGAATCTCCGATAATACCCTGCTAACCCCAGAAAACTACGAACTTCAGTCGGGGTGGCAGGCCTAGGCCACGACTTAACTGCTTCTATCTTCTGCTTATCTACCTGTATACCAGCGTCTGAGACAATATGCCCTAAAAAGGCCACTGAGTTAAGCCAGAATTCACACTTCGAAAACTTAGCATACAACTGGCGGTCCCTGAGAATCTGGAGCACTGTTCGCAAATGAGTCCGGTGATCTGCTTCAGAGCGAGAATACACCAGAATGTCATCAATGAATACTATCACGAACAAGTCCAGGAAAGGTCTGAAAATACTGTTCATCAGGTCCATAAAAACTGCTGGGGCATTCGTTAGCCCGAAGGACATAAACAGAAATTCAAAATGCCCATATCAGGTCCTGAATGCTGTCTTAGGAATATCACTTTCACGTACTCGGACCTGGTGGTATCCGGACCGCAAGTCAATCTTAGAAAAGTATCTGGCTCCCTGCAACTGATCAAATAAGTCATCAATTCTGGGGAGCGGATACTTGTTCCTTACTGTAACTTTGTTTAGCTGCCGATAATCTATGCACATTCGGAGCGAGCCATCTTTCTTTCTCACAAACAAGACTGGCGCACCCCATGGGGAAGTACTCGGCGTGATAAAACCTTTATCTAACAAGTATTTCAACTGCTCCTTTAATTCTCTGAGTTCTGCAGGAGCCATACGATAAGGAGGTATTGATATTGGCTGAGTGCCTGGTAGCAAATCAATAGCGAAGTCTATTTCCCTTTCTGGGGGAATACCAGGTAACTCATCAGGAAATACATCTGGGAATTCATTTACCACTGGAACAGATTAGAGTGTCGGAGATTCTGCTTGGACATCCTGAACTCTGACAAGATGGTAAATGCACCCCTTAGATATCAACTTCCTCGCCCGAAGGTAGGAAATAAACCTACCTTTTGGCGTCACGGTGCTGCCCTTCCACTCCCGTACTGCTTCCCTTGGGAAGTGGAATCGGACCGTTTTGGTCCAACATTCAACATTGGCAAAGCATGGCACTAACCAGTCCATACCCATTATGGCATCGAAGTCTATCATTTCTAACTCAACCAGATCTACTGTGGTCTGACGGTCAACAATCTCTACTGTACATCCGCGGTAGATTCGGCTAGATGTGATAGAGTCACCGACGGGCGTAGATACCAAGAAGGGTTGCCGTAATGATTCTGGTACAATACTAAACTTCCGTGCCACAAATGGAGTAATATAGGACAAAGTAGACCCTGGATCAATTAACACATAAGTAGGGTGTGAGCAGATAGTTAGCATACCTGTCACAACATCAGGCGATGCCTCTGAATCTTGCCTCCCTGGTAAGGCATATGTGCGGCTTGGACCCGCACCTGTACTGGAGGCCCCTGATCTTCCTTGACCCCTGCCTGCTGAAACTGAGGGCCTACGCCCAGTCGAAGATGCTGTAGCTCGTGATCCTGTTGATGCCCTATCCTGTCTATCCCGGTCCTCTCGACCCCTGGCTGGGCAATCTTTCATCAAATGGCCTTCTTGGCCACAAATATAACATGCGGTGGAGCCATATCTGCATGCTCCAGAATGACGTCGATTGCATATAGGGAAAAGTTGTAGGGTATACCTGCTCTGCTTTGCCCTCCTCTGTGATGGTGAATCTGCCATCTGCGAGCCTCTACCAGTCCCTGACTGTCCCCTGCGGCCGGATCTACCCCCCTGTGACTGTGGCGGAGGCGGGGGCCTGGGCGGCCTGTCTGACATTCGGGGCCTGGGTCCTCCCCGGGCCTCTCCCTGTAATTCAACTGGCCTGTCCCGGCGATATTGTTCCTGATTAACCCTTCTGACCTCTCGTTGCCGCTACCTGATGCCCTCAATATTCTGAGCAAATGCCTGAATGCGAGCAATATCCATGTCCTCTCGTAGTGTAGCTGTGGTACAAATCTCAACATATTCTGGATTCAAGCCCGTAATGAAATGATGCACTCTGGATGCCATGGTATCAACGAAGGCCGGTGCATATCGGGTTAGAGAATCAAACTGCAAAGAATATTCCCGAGCACTCATGGCCCCCTGTTCTAGATGTAGGAACTGGTCTACCCGGGCCTGTCGAATCTCCCGCGGCAGATAATGATCCAGAAAGGCTCCTGAAAAGCTGGACCAGGTGGGAGGGGAAACATCTCTCCCTCGGGACCTTTCCCAGCTTTCGTACCATAACACCGCAATATCCCGTAACCGGAATGCGGCCAACTCAACTGACTCAGTAGACGTGGCATGCATAACCCTGAAGATTCTCTGCATCTGATCCAGAAAATCTTGGGGGTCCTCTGTTCGGTCCGTACCTGTGAACTGTGGGGGATTCAGGGCTAAGAACTCTCGGACCCTCGAACTACCGGGCCCTCCTGATGATTCTGCAACTATAGATGGCATTGGCTGACGCTGAGCAGCCATCATCTGTGCTAACAGAACTACAGCACTCCTAACCTCCTGATCGGAAGGAGTCAATATAGGGGCTGCTGAAGGTAATGTCGCCCCAAGTGACTCCTGACGTGGTGGAGACTGCTGAGGAGGCTGAGATGATGCCTCTGTAGTGCCCTCTGGTCGGGCTGTCTCCAAAGGAGGGTGAGGCATCCTGCTGGTGCCTTCCCCTGCTGCAACATCTAAGTTCCGACCTGTGATAGGATGGCGCTGGTCTGACATTATCTGTAACCAAAGAATATGGTAAGATTTTCAGGTAATCAACCCTATACTGTACCGCTCTATAGCACGACTGAATCAGAATAAAAGACAACCATCCTATCATGCCTTGCAGCCTCCTACCCATAGTATGTTGTGCACAACACATCCATGGACAGGACTCTACTTAGCACGGCTTGCAGACTCCCTGGGATACGACCGGCTCTGATACCAAGTTTGTCACGCCCCACCTTGGGGGGTATGACTGGCACCTGGTGCCCAACTAAGACCTGACCTGCTGAACTGTTAAGCCTGGGAGCATCTGGCGCCTGGCTGGCTCTAACTCAGATTTCTGGAAACAAAGGGCTATATAACGGCTGTAAATACAGCCCCCGGCCCATTGGCCTATAGCCTTCTGTACCTGTATTACAGCTAACCAGAAACAAGGTAATTCAGGGGAACCTATGTGGGCCGACAAGGCCACCATGCTGTCTAGTTATCTGTAACTCAAGCATAAAATACTGAAAAGCTACGTGACCGGCAAGGTCACCACTACTGGCAAACTATGGTCCCACACAGCCATTACAAAAAAAAAAGAGTAAAGGCAACTATACAACTGCACGGCCCCACACGACCGGCTCATCTGACCACAGGGAATATATACAGACTGCAAGCCTCTAAGAAGGATAATAGAAATGATCGGGACAGGGCCCCGACCTACCCGTACTGTACAACAAAAGGAACTGAACTACACCTCTAGAAATTCAGTCTCCGGATGACAGGAGCTGAATATTCGACCGCTGATGGGGATCACGTGGTATCGCCTGCGCGTCTATGGGTACCTGCAGGCAAGTAATGCAGCGCCCCACTGGGCGTCAGTACCGCTGGTACTGAGTATGTAAAGCAAACTGAATACAGCTGAATACAAGTAATATAACTAAAAATTCTGAATAGTAGGAGATAACTGAATCTGTAAGAACTGAAGGGATATCTGAAATCAATAACATAACTGTCAAAACTGAAATAAGAAGGAGTAGATAACTGTCTGATGGTGTAGATCGTACCTGTTCTTAATCATACTGAAGGGAGTAGGAATCATACCTGGAGACGTATCATTCTACTACTAATCTGCTCGTATCTACTGTAATATAGCATAACATACATAACATAACATGGCATACACAACCTTACCCGGCCCCCATAAGCTGGTAGGTACAATCAACACAGAATCTATACCCCTACCCCGGTCATCCCATCTCCTACAGTGGCTGTAAGCACCTTGCCGGTCCCAGGGTATGCACTTGGGCTCGCTGAGCCCCTGACTATAACTGTATCTGAGTCTGGACGACTCCTGAATCTGCACCCGGGAGTATCCGCTCGACTGGGGTGTGTAAGGGCCGATCAAGGCACAATATGGGGAAAACTGGCATCCCATCTTCGTCCCCTGGCGGGACGGCATGCCACTCCGTAGAGTGACGTATCCTCGTCCTCTGGTGGACGAGTCGATACAGCTATTAACCCTGGGCGGTCATGGATGCTAGGTAATCCAACCCCAAACAATCCAACGGTCTCAACTGGTAATACTGTCTGTGTATCTCACATGCTGAGGCTAATAGGGATAAAGTACCATATATATATTACATGCTGGGCTAATGATAGTAATCTGTACGTATTTAATACGTGCTGAGGCAGGTAAAGATATGTAAATATGAATATAGTCTCCTGCCGGGCTGTACTAGGCAAATGCTATATAAGATAATGTTTCTATTGAAAACTCTGCTGTTTACTAAGTTTCTGTATACACTATGTGCTGAACTAGTGATAGGAATAAGTACATACTTAATACATGCTGAGGCCGGAAGTACTATATATGCATGTACGAATATAATCTTTCTGCTAGACTACGCTGTATACTGTCTTTCTATAGTAACAGGATTTACTAATCCGTGACACGCTGCCATCGCGGAGGGGCTCTGCCTCGGCTCCTCCCGCGATGGTTCGACAGGTTTCTCGTCCGATCTTTTCCCGGGCCTTGCCCTAGCACGTATGGCTTTCAAATATGCTTAACCAACGTGCGAATAGGTCATCTAAGTGCCGAAAATTCTACGGGGTATAACAATAACTTTGATGGGTTTCTGAATATTTTTGGAAAAATTGAGCCTTATGATATACTTACGATTTCAGTTTTATGATCATGATGTCCCCACTCCTATAACATTTATGTTCTTAAGTATTGTTTTGCATACCTTACATACTTAGTACTTTCCAAGTACTGACGCATATATTTTCAGGATCAGGTTCGCAGGCTCAGCATCGTCCCTAGTTTGTGCTCAGGTTTCGCTAAATATCCAATGGCGAGTCCTCATTATCCGAGGGCTTCATGTTCAGACTTGTTTAATGGTCTTATGTTTTCAGAATGTTTGGGTTAGCTGGGGTCTTGTTCCTTCAACCCGTCTTTTATGACTAGAGGCTTTCAGACTTATGTGTAGTATTTTGTTATTGATGAATGTATTTCGGTTTGTCGTTCCTTACAATTTATGATACGATTTTCAGTTAGTTATGATTGATAAGTTAAGTTTTCCACTGTATATGAATGAATTAATGTTATGATCATGCCATAGGTTGACTTGGGGTCTCTCGGGACTCCTTGTCCCGTCTCTACGATCCGGGTGTACTCTCGGGTCATGAAAAACTTGGTATTAGAGCAATAGGTTTAGATGAGTCCTCGGATCCTGAAAGCCGCATTAGGTAGAGTCTTTTTCATGGGTGTGAAGTGCGCCACACTTGTGACGAAGAGGCTACTAAATGTTTTAGGAAATGTTCCCTTCTTTCATAATCTATATCGTGCGGTCAAAATCTCTCCCTCTTTCTAACTCGTGCTGTTCGCTACTGCAGAAAAATTTATGGCTCCCAGAAGGATAATCAGAAGGAGGAACAGAAATGATGAAGGCCACGGGGGTGGCAATGATAATGGGCGTTAGAAAGCCCCTCCTGTTCAGGAGCCCCAAGCACCCGAGCCAGCTGCACATGCCGAGTTTCGGGCTGCTATTCAAATGCTGGTGCATGCCTTGACCGCTCAGGTAAACCCACAGGCTGTTGGGCCTGTTCCTCAGAACGGCAATGCAGCGGCGGCCTGGATCAGAGACTTCTTGAGGATGAACCCTCCTGAGTTCACAAGGGCAAAGGGGGACGAGGATCCACACAAATTTATCAAAGGGATTTTAAAGGTCACTGAGGTCATGGGAGTGACAAGTGAGCATTGTGTTGATTTGGCCTCTTATCAGCTGAAGGAGGTCGCTTACATTTGGTTCAAGCAATGGAGGGATAGCAGAGCAACGAGAGCAGGCCCTATCAGTTGGGATGAATTCCACCTAGCCTTTCTCGACAGGTTCTTCCCTCGGGAGATGAGGGAACTGAAAGAAACTGAGTTTGTCAACCTTAAGCAAGGAAAGGTGACGGTGCTGGAATATTCACTTGAGTTCACTCACCTATCAAAATATACCCCGGAGTTAGTGATGCATCAGACGACGCGGGTGAGCAGATTCGTGCAGGGAGTAATTGAGTATCTAGATAAGGACTGCACAACAACCATGCTACATCAGGATATGGATTACCCGCGGATAGTCCTCTATGCCCAGCAAATGGAAGCAGCATACATGAGGAAGAGGGAGGCCAAGAGGGCCAGAACTGATAGCCACAGGTTCTCCCAGCCTAAGCCAAGGGGCGAATTTCACCAGCAGTCCCAGCACAGGTCCACTGCACCAGCACCATCTTCAGCCAGTACTCCATCCAGGCCACAGGACGGTCAGAGGAGCAGGGCCTCAGGTTTGACGAGTCAAAACAGCATGCGCACAGAGTTCACATTCCCATCTTGTGCTACCTGTGGCAAGAACCACCCAGGGAAATGTTTGGTGGGCTTGGATGCTTGTTTCGGGTGTGGCAAACCCGGACACAGACTTAGGGATTGCCCTACAGCTAGGTCAGGGAGTAGTGGAGCCCGCACTTTAGCAACCAGTTCAGCCGTCCCAGTAGCACGTCAGACTCAGCTGGCGGCCAGTGCCAGAACCAGTTTTATGCACTTGGCTCTCGACAGGAGCAAGAGACTTCTCTCGATGTGGTTACGGGTATGTTGCCAGTTTTTCACATTGATGCTTATGATTTATTAGATCCGGGAGCCACGCTATCTTATGTGACGCCTTACATTGCTAGTCACTTTGGAGTCAGTCTTGAAATCTTGTCCAAACCATTTCTGTCTCTACCGTGGTTGGTGATTCAGTCGTAGCGAGGCGGGTATATAGAGGTTTCCCTATTACAGTATTGAATAAGGTTACCTCCGCAGACTTAGTAGAATTAGCTATGAATGATTTTGACATCATCTTAGGCATGGATTGGTTGTTTGCATGTTATGCTTCTGTTAACTGTAGAACTCGGCCAGTGGAGTTTTGGTTTCCAGGTGAACTGGTTTTAGAATGGAGGGGTGGTTCAGCGGTACCTGCAGGTCACTTTATATCTTATATCAAGGCCAGAAAAATGATTTACAAGGGCTGTATTTACCACTTGGTTAGGGTTAAGGATGTCACGTCCGATACCCCGACCATTCAGTCGGTCCATGTGGTATGTGAATATACCGAGGTATTTCCAGATGACCTACCAGGTGTTCCTCCTGAGAGGGAGATTGATTTTGAGATTGACCTTTTACCCGACACGTAGACCATATTAATTCCTCCCTACCGAATGGCCTCAGCCGAGCTAAAAGAGTTAAAGGAGCAGTTGAAGGATTTGCTGGATAAGGGTTTCATTAGACCGAGTAAGTCCCCATGGGATGATCCAGTGTTGTTCGTCCGAAAGAAAGATGGGTCCCTGTGGATGTGTATTGACTATAGACAGTTGAACAAGGTCACCATCAAGAATAGATATCCCTTACCTAGGATTGATGACTTATTCGATCAGCTTTAGGGTGACAAATACTTCTGTAAGATAGATCTCAGGTCCGGGTATAACCAGCTTAGAGTCCAGAAGAGAGACATTCCAAAGACTGCTTTCAGAACCCGGTATGGCCACTATTAATTCATTTTTATGTCTTTTGGATTAACCAATGCCCCTGTAGCTTTTATGGATTTGATGAACAGGATATTCGAGGTATATTTGGATATGTTCATGATCGTGTTCATTGATGACATATTTATATACTCCCGGAGTGAGGAGGAGCATGTCGCACACCCGAGGGTAGCACTCCAAACCCTCAATGATAACCAACTATATGCCAAGTT
Organism: Datura wrightii; assembly: GCA_035772735.1. Lineage (NCBI taxonomy): Eukaryota > Viridiplantae > Streptophyta > Magnoliopsida > Solanales > Solanaceae > Datura > Datura wrightii. Next base: position 90,220,702 of record JASDFA010000020.1, read on the forward strand.
CAGCAAATGTGAATTTTTGCTGAAATCTATTGCATTTTTGGGGAATGTAGTGTCAAGCGAAGGTATAAGAGTGGACTCCCAGAAAATAGAGGCAGTAAAGAACTGGCCCAGACCGGTAAACCTTTCGCAGATCAGGAGCTTTTTGGGCTTAGTAGGTTACTATCAGAGGTTCATGGAAGGTTTCTAATCCGTTGCATCCCCACTGACTAGGTTGACTTAGAAAAAGGTGAAGTTCTAATTGTCGGAGGCTTGCAAGAGGAGCTTCCAGGAATTGAAGGCCAGGCTCACTTCAGCACCGGTGTTGACTTTACTGGAGGGTACCGATGGCTTTGTTGTATATTGTGATGCTTCGAGGGTTGGACTGGGATGTTTATTCATGCAGCACAGGAAAGTAGTGGCATATGCTTCCAGACAGTTAAAAACTTATGAGAAGAATTACCCGACCCATGATCTTGAGTTGGCCACGGTGGTATTTGCTTTGAAGATATGGTGACACTACTTGTATGGGGTTCATGTAGATGTATTCACAGACTACATGAGTTTAAAATATGTGTTCACACAGAAGGAACTGAATCTTCGGCAACGGAGGTGGTTGGAGCTACTTAAGGACTACGACATGAGCGTCCTTTACCACTTGGGTAAGGCTAACGTGGTAGCAGACGCCCTTAGTAGACTTTCTATGGGAAGTGTGTCACATGTGTGTGAAGATAGGAAGGAGCTGGTAAAGGAGGTACATTGACTTGCATGGTTGGGAGTTAGAATAGTCGGCTTGACCGATGGTGGGGTAGTAGTTCAGAACGGGTTAGAGTCGTCCTTGGTAGCGGAGGTGAAGGCTAATCAAGATGAAGATCCAACATTGGTAAAGTTGAAAGAAGTTGTTCAAAGTTAGAAAGTAGAAGTCTTCTCCAAAAGGGGAGATGGTGTGCTTCGGTACCAAAGTCGCTTATGTGTTCCGAACGTGGGGCACTTGAGGAGTTGAATATTGCATGAGGCTCATGGATTCAGATATTATATCCATCCAGGTGCCACCAAAATGTATCATGCCTTGCGGGAAATCTATTGGTGTAATGACATGAAGAGGGATATTGTAGAATTTGTAGCCAAGTGCCCGAACTGCCAACAGGTGAGTCGAGCATCAGAGACCGGGGGGTGTACTTCAAGACATCAACATTCCTACTTGGAAGTGGGAAGATATCAACATGGACTTTGTAATAGGTTTGCCCCGCACATGTAGACAGTATGACTCCATCCGGGTTGTGATGGACAAGTTGACAAAGGATGCTCATTTCCTACCAGTCAAAACCATCGATTCAGCAGAAGATTATGCAAAGTTATACATCCGAGAGTTGGTTAGATTACACGAAGTGCCCTTGTCCATTATATTAGATAGAGGTACCCAGTTCACCTCTCAGTTCTGGAGATCTTTTCAAAAGGGACTTGGCACCCAAGCCAAGCTTAGCATGACATTCCATCCGCAAACAGATGGTCAGGTGGAGTGGACTATCCAGAATCTCGAGGACATGTTGAGAGCTTGTGTCATTGACTTCAAGGGTAGTTGGGAATATCATTTGCCTCTCATTGAGTTTGCATACAACAACAGTTATCACTCCAGCATTCAAATGGCACCATTCGAGGCTCTTTACGGGCGACGATGTAGATCATCCATTAGGTGGTTTGAAGTTGGTGAGGATTCATTAGTGGGACCTGATTCATTCCATGAATCTATGGAAAAAGTTCAGTTAATAAGGGAAAGGCAAAAAATGGCTCAAAGTCGCCAAAAGTCTTATGCAGCTGTGAGGAGAAGGGAGCTTGAGTTCGAGGTCGATGATTGGGTGTTTCTGAAGATGTCTCTCATGAAGGGAGTGACGAGATTTGGAAAGAAAGGAAAACTTAGCCCCCGCTATACTGGCCCATACAGGAATGAGGCGAGTGGGTAAAGTAGCCTATGAGTTAGATTTACACTTAGAGTTGGCTTTAGTTCATCTCATATTTCACGTATCGCTCTTGAAAAATTGCTTGGGAGACCCAACCTTAGTGGTTTTGGTGGAAAGTGTTGGTGTGAAGGATAGTCTCAGTTATGAGGAAATTCCTGTTGAAATCTTGTATCATTAGGTTCGAAGACTGAAGAACAAGGAAGTAGCCTCAGTAAAGGTGTTATGGAAGAATCAACATGTTGAGGGAGCCATGTGGGAGGCCGAAGAGGATATGATGGCTAAATACCCCCATATGTTCCCTACCGGCTCAACTTCAGTTTAAGGTATCAATTTTTTCCCTAAATCTCTATTCAGTTTTTCTTGATCTGTTCATGCGTATAAGTTTGTTTTGTGATATGATGTATGCAAGTGATGTCTGAACTCAGACCAGCTATGTGATTCTTTTCGGGGGTAGTCGTTCAGTCAGTTTTCGGCTTGAATGATAATGATTAGCATCTATATATAGTGATTGTTGGTTTCTGTTTGCTGGTTGTTTCCCCACATTCGAGGATGAATGTATCCAAGGGGGAGATATTGTAACACCTCGGAAGGGCCTACGAATAGACTCGGGAGTTGAAGTTGAAAACTGCAGAAAACATGAAATTTGCATCAGTACGAGTCGAGGTACGAGTCGTGGTGAGGACCTATGACTCGTGACTCAAGTCGTGAGGAAACTGAGAGCCTAAGGTTGTGTCACCGGTAGTCCTACGAACCGTGATGAGAAAGTATGACTCGTGGTTAGATGTCATGGTGAATATATCAATGGTGCCAGAGTGAGTCATCACGGGTCATGGTACGACTCGTCGGAGATAACAACGAGTTGTGGTGAGGAGTTGTGGTTAACTCGTATTGGTTTGGGTGGATGGTACCATGATTGACAGTACGACACGTAGGATGGTGGTACGAGTCATGGGTTACCAGTCGTGGCCAAATTCATAAAGTTGGGAGAAAGGGTGAAGTGACCACGAGAGGTAACCACGAGTCGTGACTTGATGATATGACTCGTGGCACGACTCGTGGTTGGGGCCAAACTAGTTTTCAGGGAAATTTCAGTAAGGGAAATTTCGACTTTTCTATACTTTTGAGCCGTAAACCACGTCATTTTGAGGTCGGAACAGGGTCTTTAAGGGATGAAAAATCCTGTTAAGTTCATTTTAGTAATTACAAGTGTTAGAGAAGGGTGTAGGAAGGGTTTCAAGCAACTTTCTCTAAGATTCTTCAAGTTTTCACTTAGGGTTCTTCAAGGAAGTATGGAATCACGAAATTTCCAGGTTTGTGGGGTTTTGAATGGGTAGATTAGACCCTACCCATGCCCATTTCTTCCCATCTCCTATGATTAAGTTACAAAATTTTTGTGGGTCTTAACCCTAATGCATGATTTCTCACAAGTTTACATGAAAGTATGGTAGTATGTTTAAATTACGGATTTTTAAGTATTTGGGATGATATTGCCTGTATATTTATTATTTTTCATGATTTAAAACTCTAAAAGTAAGGATGCCAAATTATGAAGGATTTTTAATGAGATTCATGTTCATGATGATCCCGCAAGCTTAATATGAATTTTTGAATTTCAAGCATGTCTTCAACTTTTCTATTTCTTATATTGTCATGATTATGTTTCACATAAATTAAGCATTTCAAGCATGATTAAGATTTTGGACCATGCCATATGTTGTGTATGATTTATGAACTATGTCTTTGGCCGACTTAGGGGCCCAAATTTCATGGCTAGTATTATGAACTCTCAAGCATGGTATGATTTTCACGATTGAACTAGCCGTGCATGTTATGTATGAATTTTTATGAGCACGTTGCATATTTTGGGAGTAGTACTTAACACCGAGTAGGTTCGGGGCTCAGGTTACACCCCGAATCTTAGAACTACGTGCCACCATGGATTATGTTTGGGACATCCTAGGTGACTGTCCCCTATGCTCTACGGGGATTTCATGAGTGATATCACACCTTTCATGGTTCATACCATTGGAAAGGTATGAACTGCCTCCCGACTAGGCGTACAAGTTGGACTTCATGTGTGCTCATATGGAGAATGTCGGTTATAGAAATATCCCATTGTTCCTCATGGTTTTGAAATATGCATGATTATGTTCTTTTGGCTCAAGTTATGATTTATGAAATATTTTCCCCACATGTTATAACTTTGATGGGTTTATGAATATTTTTGGAAATATTGAGCCTTACGATATACTTATGATTTCAGTTTTATGATATGATGTCCCCACTCCTATAAATTTTATTTTTTTAAGCATTGTTTTGCATACCTTACATACTTAGTACTTTTCGAGTATTGACCAATATATTTTTAGGATCTGGTTCGCAGGCTTAGCATCGTTCCAGTTTGTGCTCAGTTTTCGCTAAATCTCCAGTGGTGAGTCCTCGTGATCCGAGGGATTCATGTTCAGACTTATTTAATTGTCTTATATTTTTAGAATGCTTGGGTTAGTTGGGGTCTTGTCCCTTTAACACATCTTTTATGATTAAAGGCTTTCAGACTTATGTGTAGTATTTTGTCATTGATGAATGTATTTCGGTATTGTCGTTCCTTAAATTTTGTGATACCATTTTCAGATAGTTTTGATTGATAAGTTAAGTTTTCTACTGTATATGAATGAATTAGTGTTATGATCACCCATGGGTTGACTTGGGGTCTCTCGAGACTCCTTGTCCCGTGTCTATGATCCGAGTGTACTCTGGGGTCGTGACACTTTTTCATTCACTTGACAGCTTTCTGCAAACTGTCTTGCACCTTAGCCAGCACCTTTTGCTTGTCATACACATGTATATAAGAGGTAGGAACTTGCCCTAGAATTTCTATTTAGAAACTTCAAGTGGCATGTCAGGCTACCTACATAACACAATCTCGAAAAGACTCATCTCTATAGCCGATGACCTAAGCAAGTTATAGCACACCTGTGCATTGTCCTGCAAATCTACCCAATTCCTTTGACTTGCTATCATATAGTACTTTAGGTACTCCTTGATCACGGGCAAAAATATATGCCCGAGATAAGCTTTACGACTTAAATTAGTCTTGTTTATCTAAGATTATTGTATATATTTTCATGTAATTTTAGATAAAGTAAAGATATGTGCTAACCAACATGATTAGCCTTTGTTTTGTAGGTTTTGATGACTTTTGAGTAACTAATCCATGAGTTGGTGAAGTAGAGGCGTGGAAAAGGAATCAACACGCGAACGTCGGCGAAGAGGAGGCACAAAACAGCCCACCTGCACGTTGGCAACGTGCCACGGCAGGCAGGCCGCTCACAACAGCCCACCTGCGCGTTGGCAACGTGCCACGGCAGGTGGCCTCCGCGATCAAGGGATGCCAACGCGCTGCCCAAGCAGCGTGACACGCTGCCAATGCGGCAGGGTGCTGCCCGGGCCAATTTCGGGTGATTTCCAGAGGGCTTCCGCGTCCGTAGCGTGTCACGGAGGCCGTGCTTTGCGATGCACTCCGTGACACGTTGCTTGTTATTCCGGGAAAAATTCCCAATAGTATAAATATAACACTTAGGCTTATTTTTAATTAATTCAGACTTGGTGGAGCAAGGACGTGGGTTACGGGCAGTTGAGGGACGAAAAGTTCAGGGTTTTTTCTCTCTTTCTTTCTTCTCTAATTCAATTGTTTGTATGATTAACACTTGTTTTAGGATGATTAATCCACAAATGAGTGGCTAATTCCCTTCCTTTATGAGGTTATGAACATTTGTGATGAATTTTGATTATTAATTATATGGTTTTTCATCTTTCTCTTCCATGTTGTTCTATTAATTCTTGTTTCTACTGCATTGGTGTGTGGCCGACATTAATGTATATCTAAAAAGTCCGATTTCACTCGAGAGAGCACGAAATTGGAAAGTTGTGAATTAATAGGATATTGTTCTTTACTTGATTTGGGAAAATTGAGTTTTGATGTGCTTTCCTGATAGAAATATACTTGAAAGCCGTATTAGTCAATTTAGGAACCGGAATTGTATTGCTAGGTCATAAATTGCATTTGATCACAGAAATGTAGACGGATGGTTTATGATTCTAAAGTGAGATTAAATACGAGAGTTTTAATCTCTAGGCTAATGTTCTTGGCTAGCAACAGGAAGAGGAGATTAACCAAATTATGATTATAATCAAGTTCATTACTTGTTCTTAACCTTGGCATGCTCATATCCATAGTTTCAATTCAAAGTAGATATTTGTTAATAGTTTTAGTATATAAGTTATAAACAAAATTATTCAACTTTTGGTTACGTTGTTGTCAGCATATATAGAAGTAAGATAGAATATAGTATGCTTGAGCAATTTTTACTTATCCAGAGTCTCCTTGGTTCGATACTTGGCTTACTTAGCCACTTTATTACTTGTTTGACCACGTGCACTTGCGTGTCGGTTTTTAACCCATATAGCAAACCCACCGAACAAGTTTTTGGCGCCGTTGCCGGGGAGACTTGGCAATAGGTGAATTTGTTTTAAGTGTAACTTACTGTATTTTCATTTTTCTCAAGTGCTGACAACTTAGTCTTAGTGTTTGTTTTAATTCTTTTGTATTTTTTTTCTTTTTCGGATACCCTTATTGACATGACATCATGGAATACAAATGTTTTAAATGGTGGATACTCATATTTTGGCGAATCTTGTCTGAATTGCGGAGGACCCCACTTGTGGCAACACTGTAACATGTGCAATATATGTGGTGGTCAAGATGGCCATTGGGATGGCTGTCCGAATGCATACTACCCTCCCCCAAGCCCCTACTATGATCCTTCTGTTGTTTTTCCTGAATATAGGCATGCTGAAAATGAGGACTTGGGACGCCAAGCTCGAATAGAAGACATGCTGAAACAACTCTTGGAGCAATCAGAAGCAATGAAGGAGGCTATGACAGTATTGAGAATTCAGCAAGAAGAGAATGCAGAGGCTCTAGAAAGGATGAGCGTCAAATTCACGGAGATGATTGTTGAGGCTGAAGCTTGTGATAAATTGCAGGTGACAGTTTTAGCCGATATTCAAGAGGAACTACAAGAGGAAGACAAGGGTGAATTTTTGGATGAAGCCCAACAATTAGAATCTCTTGAGTGTCCCTGTGATGGGCTCACACTTATGGAAAATCCATTCCTGGAAGAAGAGATAGAGCATCCCCCATTTGACATTAATGGAGAGAGAGATGTCGATGCTGAGAAGGGGTCTACAAGTAAGGAGGTCAAGCACAAGGCAGTTTCAGAGTTGAGGTTTATTGGACCACACTCGAAGCATTTCTCGACATTAAGTTTGGTTGACAACATAGAAATAGAGTCTTCCAAGCTTATAGAGAAATGTCTAGAGGAGGACCAAGCCCCGTATATTTTGAAATTTGCTAACTCAGAGAGACAAAATGACTTCGCTTACTTAAGGACCAATAAATGCAAAAGACAACATCTACTGCTTGGTCCTTACAATTTTTCACCACCACCCCTGGAGCATAATAGGAAATTAGAGAAGAAATTAGGGGTGAGATTCATATCCTCAAGGTGGAGGAAAAAGTGGTGAAACTTGGTACGTCGTGCCGCGACGTAAAATTAGGTGCTGCTTGGGAGGCAACCCAAGGGTACCACGCGTATCATTTTAATTTCTTGCGTTTAAGTTGATTTTATTTATTTTTCATCTTGTGTTGTTTTGGTGGAAAGCTAAGCACAGATGGAGGGGAAGTCTGAGTACCCGTGGAGGAGGAAGCTAACAAGCATGGAAGAGAAAAAGTGTGGGGTCGAACACCCACTTGTGCAAAGTTGAAGAAAGGCATGCTGTTAGCTAGGCCTAAAGGCCTCAGGGAGTATTTCTCACCCTTTTTAAATTTTAATTTGATGCTATGAGGACATAGCATGATTTAAGTGTGGGGTGAGGGAAATTTCAAATTTTTGTGCTTAACGATTTTTGGTGAATGTAATGCTTGTGAAAAATTTGAAAAATTTGAAAATTTTTTGTGAATTAAGCATGACTTCATCACCCGTTGGTTTTTCTTTTCGGTTCTTTTCCGACGGGGGGTCTTTGAACCGAAGAATAAAAATTTTCTTTTTCTGTCTTTTCTTTGTCTGTATATAGTGTTTTTAGTCATAGTTAGGGACTGTTTCCGACGATGGATGGATGACGATCGTCTTGAGGAAAAATTAGTCGATAGGTTGTGGGTTTGTGAACCCGTAGCTAATCGATGCTTGAGGTTCTTGTTACAGGCTATACATGGTTGTAAGATGCAAGTATGTTCAGTATGAAGCATGCAAATGTATAACTTTGTTTGAGACACTTAGGCTCTTGAATTTGACTCAATATGATGGAAGCTTAATTCTGAATTCTTGTGATTAGCTGAGTAAGAGTCTATTGATTGTGTCTTGATTTGAGCATGTGCCATGAGTGTAAGGTTTTTGAGTATTCTGTGCTATTATGAAATGTCTAGAACTTGCCTGGTGTGTATATAAAACGAAATGAAGGATGTGAATTGTAGGAGATGATTTAGGCATTTATTTGAATGTACCAAACTTTTATCCCTCATTATACCTACCTTGAAAAATTAATCCTAGTTAACCCCATTGAGCCTTGAGCCTATTCTTTGACAGCTGCAACATAAGCTTAATCCTTTTTCTTTCATTAGCCTTGAAATTGAACCAAAACTCCTAAGCGCTTAAAGGAAACATCCGAAAGAGTAAAGGAGTGAGAAGAATGAAAAAGGAGGGAAAGTAGCAATTGTAAGAGTTGAGAAAGGTCGAGGGTGCACTTGTTTGAATATGGGTGAGTATTAGTAGGGAGTAAGAAAATAAATAAATGAAAAGTTGCTTATAGAACTCCTTACTAATAAGCTCAAAGTGCCTGAAGAAAGGGGGGAACAAAAGAGGAAAAAGAAAGATGAAAAGAGAAAAAGGTGAAGTGAGGGAAGGGAAGTTTGTAATGAAGGCGTGATGTATTATAAGCACTTAGGAAAGATAGTCACTATTACTGATCATAATAGTACCTACCCGCACCTGAGTTACATTACAACCCATTAAGTCCTACTTGATCTTACGTTCAAACATCCTTAAATTAGTGGAGTAAAACACTAAGGGCAAGCTTATGGGTCATTACATAATGCATGTGAATTCTTTGTGAGAGTGAGCGTAATTCTATTCATGTACCCACACATGTTGTGATGTAAAAAAATTGTTTTTGCGTGTGATTGGGTAACTCTCTTCCCGTGAGGGGCACATGTTGAATGAAGGATATAATTCATGTGGGATTTCTTAATCAGTTGATTTGCATGAGTTTGCTAAGATTGAGAGTCGATTCTTGAGGTTAAGAGGTCTTAACATCGTTGTATTTCATTTATGTGATTAAATTGTGCATGCTCTATTTGTAGCTTGTTATCTTACGTAATCATTATAGCCGTAACTTGAATTATCTTGCTAAATTAGTTATGTGGGAGTCTCCATATGCATGATATGTAAAAGGTTGTTCGAGGACGAACAAGGCTTTAAGTGTGGGGTTGTGATCACGGGCAAAAATATATGCCCGAGATAAGCTTTACGAGTTAAATTAGTCTTGTTTATCTAAGATTATTGTATACATTTTCATGTAATTTTAGATAAAGTAAAGATATGTGCTAACCAACATGATTAGCCTTTGTTTTGTAGGTTTTGATGACTTTTGAGTAACTAATCCATGAGTTGGTGAAGTAGAGGTGTGGAAAAGGAATCAACACGCGAACGTCGGCGAAGAGGAGGCACAAAACAGCCCACCTGCACGTTGGCAACGTGCCACGGCAGGCAGGCCGCTCACAACAGCCCACCTGTGCGTTGGCAACGTGCCACGGCAGGTGGCCTCCGCGATCAAGGGCTGCCAACGCGCTGCCCAAGAAGCGTGACACGCTGCCAACGCGGCAGGGTGCTGCCCGGGCCAATTTCGGGTGATTTCCAGAGGGCTTCCGTGTCCGTAGCGTGTCACGGAGGCCGTGCTCCGCGATGCACTCCGTGACACGTTGCTTGTTATTCCAGGAAAAATTCCCAATAGTATAAATATAACACTTAGGCTTATTTTTAATTAATTCAGACTTGGTGGAGCAAGGACGTGGGTTACAGGCAGTTGAGGGACGAAAAGTTCAGGGTTTTTTCTCTCCTTCTTTCTTCTCTAATTCAATTGTTTGTATGATTAACACTTATTTTAGGATGATTAATCCACAAATGAGTGGCTAATTCCCTTCCTTGCTGAGGTAGAACATTTGTGATGAATTTTGATTATTAATTATATGGTTTTTCATCTTTCTCTTCCATGTTGTTCTATTAATTCTTGTTTCTACTGCATTGGTGTTTGGCCGACATTAATGTATATCTAAAAAGTCCGATTTCACTCGAGAGAGCATGAAATTGGAAAGTTGTGAATTAATAGGATATTGTTCTTTACTTGATTTGGGAAAATTGAGTTTTGATGTGCTTTCCTGATAGAAATATACTTGAAAGCCGTATTAGTCAATTTAGGAACCGGAATTGTATTGCTAGGTCATAAATTGCATTTGATCACAGAAATGTAGACGGATGGTTTATGATTCTAAAGTGAGATTAAATACGAGAGTTTTAATCTCTAGGCTAATGTTCTTGGCTAGCAACAGGAAGAGGAGATTAACCAAATTATGATTATAATCAAGTTCATTACTTGTTCTTAACCTTGGCATGCTCATATCCATAGTTTCAATTCAAAGTAGATATTTGTTAATAGTTTTAGTATATAAGTTATAAACAAAATTATTCAACTTTTGGTTACGTTGTTGTCAGCATATATAGAAGTAAGATAGAATATAGTATGCTTGAGCAATTTTTACTTATCCAGAGTCTCCTTGGTTTGATACTTGGCTTACTTAGCCACTTTATTACTTGTTTGACCACGTGCACTTGCGTGTCAGTTTTTAACCCATATAGCAAACCCACCGAACACTCCTCAAACAGATGATTGATTCATTCGGTCTGTCCATCCGTTTGGGGATGATTTGTTGTCGAGAACTTCAAATTTGTGCCCATCATCTTGAACAAAACAGTCCAAAATCGGCCAGTGAATCTTGTATCCCTGTCATTCACAATGTCGGTTGGTAACACCAAAATGCTTCACCACATGCTTGTAGAACAAATAAGCAACTATCTCTGAGGAACATAGAGTTGGAGCAGCAATAAATATCCTATATTTCAAGAATCTATCCACCACAACAATGATTGATGCTTTCCCATCAACCTTTGTAAATCCACTAATGAAATCCATAAAAATGGAAGCCCACAGATGCTTCGCAACTGGTAGAGGTTGTAGCCTACCAACTTCTTTCTTTCGTTCAGTCTTGTCAAGTTGGCACATAAGACAAGTTTTGACATACGTCTCAATGTCATCCTCCATTTTTAGCTAGAAATAACTTTGGGACACTAAAGCCATCATTCTTTCACTATCTAGGTGACTGACATAGGCAGTATCATGCGTCTCTTTCAACAAGGTTCGACGCAAACTAGCACCTTGGCGTACAATGATCCTCCCCCTTTAAAATGCAACAAATTGTCCTCAATCCAATACCGCCTAATAGTCTCTTCCCTCACTTGATCCATTAATTTCATATATAATGGATCCTTCACAGCATATAATTTAGTTGTATCAATAAAATCATATTCAATTATGGTGAGCAAATAAACAACTGCAAATAATTCCTTGCGACTCAATGCATCGGCAACCTAATTTTACTTGCTGAATTTGTGCATCCATATGAAGTCATATTCAGCTAACATCTCTGGCCGCAAATCTTGATTTCGATTCAATTTTTGTTGAATCTTGAAATAAGTATTGGCCATGTTGTCAATTTAGAAGAAAAACTTCATTCCTAGTAGGTAGACCCTCCAAAACTAAAGCAAATGGATTACAACAACCATCTCCTTCTCATGGGCAGAATAGCGTTGCTCCACGACATTCAATTTTCTGCTCTTGAACTATATCAAATGATCCTCCTAGACTAGCACACTGCAATAACATAATCTGATGCTTCATTGTGTATTTCAAATAGCAAATCAAAGTCTGGCAATTGCAAGATTGGCTCAGAAACTATGGCCTCCTTCAAAGCAGTGAAAGCCTTGTCACACATGTCTGTCCAAGCCTATTTAACATTTTTGTTCTACAAATCTGTCAATGGAGCATCCCTCCTTGTTAGCCTACAATAAACTTCCTGTAGTAGTTTTCCAACCCCAAGAATGGTCTCAATTCTTTAACTCCACTTGGTGTTTGCCAATCAACAATTGTCTGCACCTTCTTTGGATCCATTCTGACCTAGTTTTCACTAACCAAGTGCCCAAGAAATTTGATCTCCCATTTAGCAAACTCACAATTTCCCATTTTTCACATAGAGTTGGAATTCTCTAAGGTGTTGCAGCACCTTCACTAAATGCAGCAAGCAATCTTTAATAGTCATACTATAAATGACTATGTCATCTAAGTATACTACCACAAAATCATCAAAATAGTCATAAAGAACGTCATTCATTAAGTTGCAAAAGTTAGCTGGGGCATTAGTTAGCCCAAATAGCATTATAAGAAATTCAAAGCTACCATATCTAGTTACCCATGTGGTCATAGGGGCATCCCCCCGGCTATGCGCACCCAGGTCCCAGGTCATCAAGGCTGCCGAGACATCTGCCATGGGATTGATTTATGAGGAAGTATAAAGTTTCTCCTATTCCTCATCTTAATGGATTGATGTTCATGGGGGAGAAAGATCCTGGCTTTGTCAAGGGGATCAACCCATGTGAGGTGAGTAGTTCAAAGAATGTGAGGCTGGCTGCCTTGTTGCTGGCCACTACATTTAACAAGGGCTTGAAAAGAGGTGAGATTGCTTATCTTTTTGCTGTGGTAAAGTCAAGACAGATGTGCATATTGAGGTGCCTGATAACATTGTTGCTAAGTTTTTGGAAAAATTCAAAGACATGATGCCGCCGAAACTGCCTAGATAGTTACCGCGTAGAAGAGATTGACCATAGGATCGAGTTGCTGATGGTGCCAATGTTGCCACCGACACGCCCTCCCTACCGTATGTCTCCACTGGAGTTGGCTGAATTGAAGAAGTAGTTGGTTGAACTGCTTGGAGCTGACCTCATCCAACCTTCAAAGGCTCCTATTGGCGTGCTAGTCCTTTTTCAAAAGAAGCAAGATGGCTCTCTAAGGATGTGCATGGATTACAGGGCGCTGAACAAGGTGATTGTCAAGAAGAATACCCATAGCTGCTAGTCCAAGATTTATTTGATAGGCTGTCTAGAGCTAGTTTCTTTTCTAAGTTAGACTTAAAGTGTTATACCCCGTAGAATTCTCGGCATTTAGATGACCTGTTCGCACGTTGGTTAAGCGAATTTGAAAGCCATACGTGCTAGGGAAAGGCCCGGGAAAAGATCAGACAAGAAACCTGTCGAACCATTGCGGGAGGAGCCGAGGCAGAGCCCCTCCGCGATGGCAGCGTGTCACGGAGGTGAGGCCTCCGCGATGGCTCCGTGACACGTTGCCCGTGTCCAGGCCCAAGTATATAAAGCCTCCACTTCAGTCCAAATCAGATTACACTTGAAAAAATTTCCAGAACACGCTGTGAACAGAGAGAAACGAAGGAAAATTAAATATTTTCGTCCGATTACGCTGCCAAAAGCTGCCCAAACCCAAATTAATCCTAGATACCAAGGTATTTAGCAGCAGAGAGCATTTCTACGGAGTTAGTTTTGCGAAATACGGCCAACGAATTGGCGAGCCGCCTAACTAAAGTAAGTAGAATTGCTCTAAATTAATGTCTATGTGTTCCTAGCTGAGAAGTAAATAATTCTCCCTTCTGGGCCACTGGAAAATAGCGAGTTTTTGACCGTCTTTCGATAAGCCTAAGTTTAGGCTATAAATTAAATCGAAAGTAACGTCGCTCTTTACAATAATGTTGTATTTAGTATTGATTGACGTATTTATGAATGCAGTTGGGAGAAAATAGTTGAAGTACCGGCCGAGCCTCGTCTGACGGACGAATAGTCGAAGATAAGGTATGTAAAGTTAGTTTCCTTCGGCAAGTTAAGTGATATCAGTATAGCGTAATAAATTACGGACCAGTAGAATGTTCAGAAGTCGAGTATTGCGTTATTATGAATGTTGGTACGATGTGAGAAACATTGGGTTGTAATGTGTAGGAAACCTATCAGTATGATATAGATTCTAACGCAAGCGTTAGAGATTGCCCAGTATATTCAGTGTGTGATGTAATATGCCATGTTAAGATATTGTTGTGTTCAGCTGAAACCCCGCGGAGTAGTACAGTATCCGTAAAGCACTTCAGAAATAGAATAGCAGGCTAAAATGAAGTTCAGAAAGCATGTCAGGATTAGTAAATCCTGTTACTATAGAAAGTTAGTATACAGCGTAGTCTAGCAGAAAGATTATATTCGTACATACATATATAGTACTTCCAGCCTCAACATGTATTAAGTATGTACTTATTTCTATCACTAGTTCAGCATATAGTGTATACAGAAACTTAGTAAATAGCAGAGTTTTCAGCAGAAACATCATCTTATATAGCATTTGCCCAGTACAGCCCGGCAGGAGACTATATTCATATTTATACATCTTTACCTACCTCAGCACGTATTAAATACGTACAGATTACTATCATTAGCCTAGCATGTAATATATATGATACTTTACCCCTATTAGCCTCTGCATGCGAGATACTCAGACAGTATTACCAGTTGAGACCGTTGTGTTGTTTGGGGTTGGATTACCTAGCATCCATGACCGCCCCAGGGTTAATAGCTGTATTGACTCGTCCACCAGAGGACGAGGATACGTCACTCTACGGAGTGGCATGCCGTCCCGCCAGGGGACGAAGATGGGATGCCAGTTTTTCCCCATACTTGTGCCTTGATCGGCCCTTACACACCCCAGTCGAGCGGATACGCCCGGGTGCAGATTCAGGAGTCCTCCGGACTCAGATGCAGTTATAGTCAGGGGCTCAGCGAGCCCAAGTGCATACCCAGGGGACCGGCAGGATGCTTACAGCCAGTGTAGGAGATGGGTTGACTGGGGTAGGGGTATAGATTCTGTGTTGATTGTACCTCCCGGCTTATGGGGGCCGGGTAAGGTTGTGTATGCCATGTTATGTTATGTTTGTTATGCTATATTACAGTAGATACGAGCAGATTAGTAGTAGAATGATACGTCTCTAGGTATGATTCCTACTCCCTTCAGTATGATTAAGAACAGGTACGATCTACACCATCAGACAGTTATCTACTCCTTCTTATTTCAGTTTTGACAGTTATGTTATTGATTTCAGATATCCCTTCAGTTCTTACAGATTCAGTTATCTCATACTATTCAGAATTTTTGGTTATATTACTTGTATTCAGCTGTATTCAGTTTGCTTTACATACTCAGTACTAGCGGTACTGACGCCCAGTGGGGCGCTGCATTACTTGCCTGCAGGTACCCATAGACGCGCAGGCGATACCACGTGATCCCCATCAGCGGTCGAATATTCAGCTCCTGTCATCCGGAGACTGAATTTCTAGAGGTGTAGTTCAGTTCCTTTTGTTGTACAGTACGGGTAGGTCGGGGCCCTGTCCCGATCATTTCTATTATCCTTCTTAGAGGCTTGCAGTCTGTATATATTCCCTGTGGTCAGATGAGCCGGTCGTGTGGGGCCGTGCAGTTGTATAGTTGCCTTTACTCCTTCTTTCTTTTGTAATGGCCGTGTGGGGCCATAGTTTGCCAGTAGTGGTGACCTTGCCGGTCACGTAGCTTTTCAGTATGTTATGCTTGAGTTGCAGATAACTAGACAGCATGGTGGCCTTGTCAGCCCGCATAGGTTCCCCTGAATTACCTTGTTTCTGGTCAGCTGTAATACATGTACAGAAGGCTATAGGCCAATGGGCCGGGGGCTGTATTTACAGCCGCTATATAGCCCTTTGTTTCCAGAAATTTGAGTTAGAGCCAGCCAGGCGCCAGGTGCGTCCAGGCTTAATAGTTCAGCAGGTCAGGGCTTAGTAGGGCACCAGGTGCCAGTCATACCCCCCAAGGTGGGGTGTGACAAACTTGGTATCAGAGCAGGTCGTATCCCAGGGAGTCTGCAAGCCATGCTAAGTAGAGTCCTGTCCATGGATGTGTTGTGCACCACATACTATGGGTAGGAGGCTGCAAGGCATGATAGGATGGTTGTCCTTTTATTCTAATTCGGTCGTGCTATAGAGCTGTACAGTATAGGGTTGAATTCCAAAAATCTTACCATATTCTTTGGTTACAGATAATGTCAGACCAGCACCATCCTATTACCGGTCGGAACTTAGACATTGCAGCAGGAGAAGGCACTAGCAGAATGCCTCCCCCTCACTTGGAGACAGCCCGATCAGAGGGCCCTACAGAGGCTTCATCTCAGCCTCCTCAGCAGTCTCCACCACGTCAGGAGTCACTTGGGGCGACATTACCTTCAGCAGCCCCTATATTGACTCCTTCTGATCAGGAGGTTAGGAGTGCTATAGTTTTGTTAGCACAGATGATGGCTGCTCAGCATCAGCCAATGCCATCTATAGTTGCAGAAACATCAGGAGGGCCCGATAGTTCGAGGGTCCGAGAGTTCTTAGCCCTGAATCCCCCACAGTTCACAGGTACGAACCGAACAGAGGACCCCCAAGATTTTCTGGATCAGATGCAGAGAATCTTCAGGGTTATGCATGCCACGTCTACCGAGTCAGTTGATTTGGCCGCATTCTGGTTACGGGATATCGCGGTGTTATGGTACGAAAGCTGGGAAAGGTCCCGAGGGAGAGATGTTTCCCCTCCCACCTGGTCCAGCTTTTCAGGAGCCTTTCTGGATCATTATCTACCGCGGGAGATTCGACAGGCCCGGGTAGACCAGTTCCTACATCTAGAACAGGGGGCCATGAATGTTCGGGAATATTCCTTGCAGTTTGATTCTTTAGCCCGATATGCACCGGCTTTCATTGATACCATGGCATCCAGAGTGCATCGCTTCATTACGGGCCTGAATCCAGAATATGTTGAGATTTGCACTACAGCCACACTGCAAGAGGACATGGATATTGCTCGCATCCAGGCATTTGTTCAGAATATTGAGGGCATCAGACAGCGGCAACGAGAGGTCAGAAGGGTTAATCAGGAACAGCGTCGCCGGGACAGGCCAGTTGAATTACAGGGAGAGGCCCGGGAGGACCCAGGCCCCGATTGTCAGACAGGCCGCCCAGGCCCCCGCCTCCGCCACAGTCACAGGGGGGTAGATCCAGCCGCAGGGGGCAGTCAAAGACTGGTAGAGGCTCGCAGATGGCAGATTCACCATCACAGAGGAGGGCAGAGCAGAGCAGGTATACCCTACCACTTTGCCCTATATGCAATCGACGCCATTCTGGAGCATGCAGATATGGTTCCACCGCATGTTATATTTGTGGCCAAGAAGGCCATTTGATGAAAGATTGCCCAGCCAGGGGTCGAGAGGACCGGGATAGACAGGATAGGGCATCAACAGGATCACGAGCTACAGCATCTTCGACTGGGCGTAGGCCCTCAGTTTCAGCAGGCAGGGGTCGAGGCAGATCAGGGGCCTCCAGTACAGGTGCGGGTCCAAGCCGCACATATGCCTTACCGGGGAGGCGAGATTCAGAGGCATCGCCTGATGTTGTGACAGGTATGTTAACTATCTGCTCACACCCTGCTTATGTGCTAATTGATCCAGGGTCTACTTTGTCCTATATTACTCCATTTGTGTCACGGAAGTTTAGTATTGTACCAGAATCATTACAGCAGCCCTTCTTAGTATCTACGCCCGTCGGTGACTCTATCACAGCTAGTCGAATTTATCGCGGGTGTACAGTAGAGGTTGTTGACCGTCAGACCACAGTAGATCTGGTCGAGTTAGAAATGATAGACTTCGATGCCATAATGGGTATGGACTGGTTAGTGCCATGCTTTGCCAATGTTGAATGTTGGACCAAAACGGTCCGATTCCACTTCCCGGGGGAAGCAGTACGGGAGTGGAAGGGCAGCACCGCGACGCCAAAAGGTAGGTTTATTTCCTACCTTCGGGCGAGGAAGTTGATATCTAAGGGGTGTATTTACCATCTTGTCAGAGTTCAGGATGTCCAAGCGGAATCTCCGACACTCCAGTTTGTCCCAGTGGTAAATGAATTCCCAGATGTATTTCCTGATGAGCTAACTGGTATTCCCCCAGAAAGGGAAATAGACTTTGCTATTGACTTGCTACCAGGCACTCAGCCAATATCAATACCTCCTTATCGTATGGCTCCTGCAGAACTCAGAGAATTAAAGGAGCAGTTGAAAGACTTGTTAGATAAAGGTTTTATCAGGCCGAGTACTTCCCCATGGGGTGCGCCAGTCTTGTTTGTGAGAAAGAAAGATGGCTCGCTCCGAATGTGCATAGATTATCGGCAGCTAAACAAAGTTACAGTAAAGAACAAGTATCCGCTCCCCAGAATTGATGACTTATTTGATCAATTGCAGGGAGCCAGATACTTTTCTAAGATTGACTTGCTGTCCGGATACCACCAGGTCCGAGTACGTGAAAGAGATATTCCTAAGACAGCATTCAGGACCCGATATGGGCATTTTGAATTTCTGGTTATGTCCTTCAGGCTAACGAACGCCCCAGCAGTTTTTATGGACCTGATGAACAGTATTTTCAGACCTTTCCTGGACTTGTTCGTGATAGTATTCATTGATGACATTCTGGTGTATTCTCGCTCTGAAGCAGATCACCGGACTCATTTGCGAACAGTGCTCCAGATTCTCAGGGACCGCCAGTTGTATGCTAAGTTTTCGAAGTGTGAATTTTGGCTTAACTCAGTGGCCTTTTTAGGGCATATTATCTCAGACGCTGGTATACAGGTAGATAAGCAGAAGATAGAAGCAGTTAAGTCATGGCCTAGGCCTACCACCCCGACTGAAGTTCGTAGTTTTCTGGGGTTAGCAGGGTACTATCGGAGATTCGTTGAGGGATTCTCAACCATTGCAGCACCTTTAACAAAATTGGCACAGAAAGCAGCAAAGTTTCAGTGGACGGAGGCATGCGAGCAGAGTTTTCAGGAACTGAAAGACAGATTAACCTCTGCCCCAGTACTAGCACTGCCGGAAGGCACAGAAGGTTATTCAGTCTATTGCGACGCGTCAGGTGTCGGATTGGGTTGTGTGTTGATGCAGTATGGTAGAGTAATTGCATATGCCTCTAGACAGCTGAGAAAACATGAAAAGAATTACCCTACCCATGACCTGGAATTGGCTGCAGTAATTCATGCCTTGAAGATGTGGAGGCATTATCTGTACGGCGTCCATGTTGACATTTATACAGATCATAAGAGCTTACAGTACATTTTCACCCAGAGGGAGTTGAATCTGCGGCAACGCCGCTGGTTAGAGTTGTTGAAAGACTATGATGTGAATATTCTATACCACCCCGGAAAAGCTAATGTTGTAGCAGATGCCCTGAGCCGTAAGTCAATGGGGAGTTTGGCGTATTTGCGACCTGAGAAACAGAAATTAGCTAAAGAAATTCATCAGTTAGCTGGCCTAGCCGTTCGAGTAATAGAAACAGAAAATAATGGACCAGTAATTCAGAATTCTGCAGTGTCATCGTTAGTTACAGAGGTAAAAGAACGGCAGTATGAGGATCCCGATTAAGTCCAGCTCAGAGATAGAGTTCAAAAAGGTAAGGAGCCAGATTTTCAGATAACCGAGGATGGTGTGCTACATTGTAAGGGCTGCCTTTGTGTCCCGAATGTCGCAGGACTTCGTGGGCAGATCATGCATGAGGTACACTACGCTCGCTATTCCCTTCACCTAGGAGCGACGAAAATGTACCACGACATCAGAGACATCTACTGGTGGCCAGGTATGAAAACTGAGATAGCTGAATTTGTATCTAGGTGTGCTAATTGTCAGCAGGTGAAAGCAGAGCACCAGAAACCGGGCGGTTTGACTCAGGAGATAATAATACCTATGTGGAAATGGGAAGTAATAAACATGGATTTTGTAACTGGGTTACCCCGTACTAGACGCAGAAATGATTCCATTTGGGTAATAGTTGACAGGCTGACAAAATCAGCTCATTTTCTGCCAGTAAGGGCTACCTTCTCAGCTGAGGACTATGCCGAATTATATATCAGAGAAATAGTTAGATTACATGGAGTGCCGGTATCTATTATTTCTGACAGGGGAGCACTGTTTACAGCTAGATTCTGGCAATCGTTTCAGAAAGGTTTGGGAACGCAGATTAATTTGAGCACAGCATTCCATCCTCAAACAGATGGGCAGGCTGAACGTACTATCCAGACGCTCAAAGATATGCTACGAGCGTGTGTGTTAGATTTTGGGGGTAGCTGGGATGAACATCTTTCGTTACTTGAATTTGCTTATAATAACAGCTACCATTCAGCTATTCAGATGGCGCCTTTCGAGGCATTGTACGGGCGAAAATGTAGATCGCCAGTGGGCTGGTTTGAAATAGGAGAATCAGCATTAATTGGCCCAGACATTGTTCGGCAGTCCGATGAAAAGATAAAGCTTATCCGAGAACATTTACTGACCGCTCGGAGCTGTCAGAAGTCATATGCAGATAGACGGCGCAGAAATCTAGAATTTTCGGTAAACGACTGGGTATATCTGAAAGTGTCCCCGATGAAAGGGGTAATGAGGTTTGGCAAGAAGGGCAAGCTTAGCCCAAGATTCATTGGGCCGTATCAGGTTCGGCGAAGAATAGGTCGCGTGGCATACGAGTTGAACTTGCCTCCAGAGTTAGCGTCGGTTCACCCAGTATTCCACGTTTCCATGTTAAGAAAGTTCGTAGGGGACCCTTCTACAGTAGTTCCAGTCCAGGATGTACCGGTCACAGAGGAGTTAGCCTATGAAGAGGTTCCCGTAGCTATCTTAGACAGACAGATTCGCAGGCTAAGAACTAAAGATGTTGCATCTGTCAAGGTATTGTGGCGTAACAGAAATCGGGAAGAAATGACGTGGGAGGCTGAAGAAGATTTGAAAACCAGATATCCTCACTTATTTCAGGCCTAGTCAGACGACAGGTATGTCCGTATCATTATTTACACAGTACTTTTTAGTATGTATGTTGTAAATGATAAAGAAAGAAGTGATATTTAATTATCCAGTGGATTGTAGAATATTGTGTGCAGTGCCTGTGTTGGACTTTTTCTGCGTTTCAGGTCATTGCGATAGTCCATATTACAGGGGAAACTCTGCCAAAATTTTCCCAGAAACCAGAGTGAACAGCTCTCTAGACAGCAGTATACATTCGGGGACGAATGTTCCTAAGGGGGGAGAATGTTATACCCCGTAGAATTCTCAGCATTTAGATGACCTGTTCGCACGTTGGTTAAGCGTATTTGAAAGCCATACATGCTAGGGAAAGGCCCGGGAAAAGATCGGACAAGAAACCTGTCGAACCATTGCGGGAGGAGCCGAGGCAGAGCCCCTCCGCGATGGCAGCGTGTCATGGAGGTGAGGCCTCCGCGATGGCTCCGTGACACGTTGCCCGTGTCCAGGCCCAAGTATATAAAGCCTCCACTTCAGTCCAAATGAGATTACACTTGAAAAAATTTCCATAACACGCTGTGAACAGAGAGAAACGAAGGAAAATTAAATATTTTCGTCCGATTATGCTGCCAAACGCTGCCCAAACCCAAATTAATCCTAGATACCAAGGTATTTAGCAGCAGAGAGCATTTCTACGGAGTTAGTTTTGCGAAATACGGCCGACGAATCGGCGAGCCGCCGAACTAAAGTAAGTAGAATTGCTCTAAATTAATGTCTATGTGTTCCTAGCTGAGAAGTAAATAATTCTCCCTTCTGGGCCACTGGAAAATAGCGAGTTTTTGACCGTCTTTCGATAAGCCTAAGTTTAGGCTATAAATTAAATCGAAAGTAACGTCGCTCTTTACAATAATGTTGTATTTAGTATTGATTGACGTATTTATGAATGCAGTTGGGAGAAAATAGTTGAAGTACCGGCCGAGCCTCGTCCAACGGACGAATAGTCGGAGATAAGGTATGTAAAGTTAGTTTCCTTCGACAAGTTAAGTGATATCAGTATAGCGTAATAAATTACGGACCAGTAGAATGTTCAGAAGTCGAGTATTGCATTATTATGAATGTTGGTACGATGTGAGAAACATTGGGTTGTAATGTGTAGGAAACCTATCAGTATGATATAGATTCTAACGCAAGCGTTAGAGATTGCCCAGTATATTCAGTGTGTGATGTAATATGCCATGTTAAGATATTGTTGTGTTCAGCTGAAACCCCGCGGAGTAGTACATTATCCGTAAAGCACTTCAGAAATAGAATAGCAGGCTAAAATGATGTTCAGAAAGCATGTCAGGATTAGTAAATCCTGTTACTATAGAAAGTTAGTATACATCGTAGTCTAGCAGAAAGATTATATTCGTACATACATATATAGTACTTCCAGCCTCAGCATGTATTAAGTATGTACTTATTTCTATCACTAGTTCAGCATATAGTGTATACAGAAACTTAGTAAACAGCAGAGTTTTCAGCAGAAACATCATCTTATATAGCATTTGCCCAGTACAGCCCGGCAGGAGACTATATTCATATTTATACATCTTTACCTACCTCAGCACGTATTAAATACGTACAGATTACTATCATTAGCCCAGCATGTAATATATATGATACTTTACCCCTATTAGCCTCTGCATGCGAGATACTCAGACAGTATTACCAGTTGAGACCGTTGTGTTGTTTGGGGTTGGATTACCTAGCATCCATGATCGCCCCAGGGTTAATAGCTGTATTGACTCGTCCACCAGAGGACGAGGATACGTCACTCTACGGAGTGGCATGCCGTCCCGCCAGGGGACGAAGATGGGATGCCAGTTTTTCCCCATACTTGTGCCTTGATCGGCCCTTACACACCCCAGTCGAGCGGATACGCCCGGGTGCAGATTCAGGAGTCCTCCGGACTCAGATGCAGTTATAGTCAGGGGCTCAGCGAGCCCAAGTGCATACCCAGGGGACCGGCAGGATGCTTACAGCCAGTGTAGGAGATGGGTTGACCGGGGTAGGGGTATAAATTCTGTGTTGATTGTACCTCCCGGCTTTTGGGGGCCGGGTAAGGTTGTGTATGCCATGTTATGTTATGTTTGTTATGCTATATTACAGAAGATACGAGCAGATTAGTAGTAGAATGATACGTCTCCAGGTATGATTCCTACACCCTTCAGTATGATTAAGAACAGGTACGATCTACACCATCAGACAGTTATCTACTCCTTCTTATTTCAGTTTTGACAGTTATGTTATTGATTTCAGATATCCCTTCAGTTCTTACAGATTCAGTTATCTCATACTATTCAGAATTTTTAGTTATATTACTTGTATTCAGCTGTATTTAGTTTGCTTTACATACTCAGTACCAGCGGTACTGACGCCCAGTGGGGCGCTGCATTACTTGCCTGCAGGTACCCATAGACGCGCAGGCGATACCACGTGATCCCCATCAGCGGTCGAATATTCAGCTCCTGTCATCCGGAGACTGAATTTCTAGAGGTGTAGTTCAGTTCCTTTTGTTGTACAGTACGGGTAGGTCGGGGCCTTGTCCCGATCATTTCTATTATCCTTCTTAGAGGCTTGCAGTCTGTATATATTCCCTGTGGTCAGATGAGCCGGTCGTGTGGGGCCGTGCAGTTGTATAGTTGCCTTTACTCCTTATTTCTTTTGTAATGGCCGTGTGGGGCCATAGTTTGCCAGTAGTGGTGACCTTGCCGGTCACATAGCTTTTCAGTATGTTATGCTTGAGTTGCAGATAACTAGACAGCATGGTGGCCTTGTTGGCCCGCATAGGTTCCCCTGAATTACCTTGTTTCTGGTCAGCTGTAATACAGGTACAGAAGGCTATAGGCCAATAGGCCGGGGGCTGTATTTACAGCCGCTATATAGCCCTTTGTTTCCAGAAATTTGAGTTAGAGCCAGCCAGGCGCCAGGTGCGTCCAGGCTTAACAGTTCAGCAGGTCAGGGCTTAGTAGGGCACCAGGTGCCAGTCATACCCCCCAAGGTGGGGTGTGACATAAAGTCGGGCTGTGGCAGGTGTGCATAGAGGAGGGGATGCCCCTAAGACCATATGTGTAACTAGATATGGTAGCTTTGAATTTCTTGTAATGCCGTTTGGGATGACTAATGCCTCGGCCAACATTTGCAACTTAATGAATAATGTTCTTTATGACTATCTTGTTCTTTATGACTATCTTGATGGTTTTGTGGTAGTATACTTAGATGACATATTCATTTATGGTAGGACTATTGAAGACCACTTGTTTCATTTAGAGAAGGTGTTGCAACACCTTAGAAAATTCCAAATCTATGTGAAAATGGAAAAATGTGAGTTTGCTAAATGGGAGATAAAATTTCTTGGGCATGTAGTTAGTGAAAACCAGGTAAAAATGGATCCAAAGAAGGTGTAGGCAATTGTTGATTAGCAAGCACCAAGTGGGTTCAAAGAATTGAGATCGTTCTTGGGGTTGGCAAACTACTACCGAAAGTTTATTGTTGGCTATTAAAGTAGGGATGCTCCATTGACAGGTTTGTTAAAGAAAAATGTCAAATGATCTTGGACAAATGTGTATGACAAGGCTTTCATAGCCTTGAAGGAGGCCAAAGCGTCTAAACTAATTTTTCGGTTGCCAGACTTTGATTTGCCATTTGAAGTACACACTAATGCATCAGATTATACTGTTGGCGGTGTGCTGGTCGAGGAAGATCATTAGGTAGTGTTTAAGAGCAGAAAATTAAATGTTGTAAAGCAACAGTATTCTGCCCATGAGAAGGAGATGGATATTGCAATCCATTGCCTTCATGTTTGGAGGGCCTACCTACTTGGTACGAAGTTTGTTATCCAGATAGATAATGTGGTCAATACTTATTTCAAAACTCAATAGAAACTGATTCCAAAGCAAGCTCGATGGCAGGAAATGTTGGCAAAATATGACTTTGTGTGGGTGCACCAACTCGGCAAGAAATATCAGGTTGCCGACGCATTGAGTCACAAGGAGGTATTTATTGTTGTTTATTTGCTTATTAGAATTTAATATGAATTTCTTGATACAATTAAACTATATGCTGTAAATGATCCATTATATGTGAAATTTATGGACCAAGTGAGGGAAAGGACTGTTAATCAATATTGGATCAAGGACGATCTGTTATATTTCAAATGGGGGGGAGGATTGTTGTACCCCAAGGTGCTGGGTTGGGTCAAACCTTATTGAAAGAGATGCATGATACTACCTATGCCGGTCATCTGGGTGTTGAAAGAATAATCGCTTTACTATCCCAAAGTTATTTCTGGCCAAAAATGGAGGATGACATTGAGGTGTATGTCAAAACTTGTCTTGTGTGCCAACTTGACAAAAATGAATAGAAAAAAGAAACCGATTTGCTACAGCCTCTACCAGTTACGGAGCATCTGTGGGCTTATGTTTTTATGGATTTCATTAGTGGATTTCCAAAGGTTGATGGAAAAGAGTCAATCATGGTTGTGGTAGACAGATTCTCGAAATGGATATTCATTGTTGTTCCAACTCTATGTTCCTCAGAGATAGCTGCTGATTTGTTCTACAAGTATGTGGTGAATCATTTTGGTGTTCCAACTGACATTGTGAGTGATAGGGATGTGAGATACACAGGTTGGTTTTAGATTGTGTTGTTCAAGATGATGGGCACAGATTTGAAGTTCTCAATATCAAATCATCCCCAAATGGATGGACAGACCAAATGAATCAATCATCTTCTTGAAGAGTACCTAAGGCACTATGGGACAGTAAGTCAAACAAATTGGGTAGCATTATTGGACAATGCACAATTTTGCTATAACTTGCATAGGTCATCGGCTACAGAGATGAGTCCTTTTGAGATTATATTGGGCAGGCAGCCTGACATGCCACTTGAAATTACTAAATAGAAATCTTAGGTCAAGTTCCCTACTGCTTGCAGATATGCGCGTGACAAGAAAGAGTTGTTGGCTGAGGTGCAAGACAATTTGCGGAAAGCTGTCAAGCGAATGAAAAAGTATGCTGACAAGCATCGCCGTGCGTTGAACTTCTAGGTTAGTGATAAGGTATTCTAAAATTAAAACCCCAAGTTTGGAAGAAGATCAGTAGCAAGATGAGACATCATGGGCTGATTCAAAAGTACAACAGCCCCTTTGAAGTTGTAGAGAAGGTTGTTGCATTAGCTTATTAGTTGAATCTGCCAGAACAGCTAAAGGTGCACCCTACTTTTTATGTGAGTTATCTAAAGCCTTTTCATGAGGATGCTAAGGATCCAGCAAGGGTGGTGACTAAATGAGCTCCTCTGTTAGTAAGATAATAATATGAGGAGACGATTGAGAAGATTTTGGACAATGGATGTTGGGTCATAACAAGAAGAAAGAATTCCTAATTCAATGGAAGGACAAACCTGAATATGATGCAACTTGGGAGAAGGGAGCTTCTTTGTGGCAGATTAAGGACCAAATCAAGGTGTACTTAGATTCTGTCTTGTCGAGGTCGGTGAGCTAATCTGGTGGGGGAAGTTTGTTAGCCCCTATGCTTGATTGTTCGGACTGGTGCATGGCACCTATCAATAATGTGTGCAAGCTTGTGGGATAACTCGACTAGAAAATGGCATTGGATAAGGCTAGATAGGTGCAAGGCTAAGCTTGTGGGAAATGGGCATGATAAGGCATTTACATGATGGACCTTGTCATGACCCGACGTGGGCTGAATAGAACCATGTTGGCATTAAGACTGGCTACCAGGAAACTACAGGTGTGAGTCGGCAAGGACAAGCGCAGGTCAACAAACTGTGGAACTAGACGGGTGGCGTAGGTGCCAAGTCATTGATGGCATTACATTGATGTTGTTGTTGTGGTGAGACAAGGCAAGGAAAGACAAACAAGATTATGGCATGGCATAGCCTTGGCGAAAGCGAACTGGCGGCTGTGAGCTAGGCAAGACCATTGACAAGGAAACTGGAACCAAACGCTAGCTGTACAGAGTGGCTGAGACAGGTAGACGCACGAGGCAGGCACGCGAAGGGAATGACATAAAGGCTTAAGGAGCAGGCTTAGCGCCAAGATGGCCGTTGGAGCCAGAGACAGCGTGGAGTGCATTGATTGCCATAGTTTTATGGCACTTTCGATGCTTCAAACATAGGAAAAATGCTTGGTCTTAGGTATGTCAATAAGGATTTGAGGTTCTTTTACTTTGTTTTTAGGAAAATCAGGTTCGGGGAGTTGGTAGTTGGAAAATGAGATAAAAAGTATAGAAAATTACTTACTGGAGGCCTCAATACGAGCTGTACAATCCTGATACGAGTCATACCTGGAACCCATAACATAAATTCAGATACATTGTACAAGTGTGGGCTAATTTGCGACTGAGAATATGAGCCGTACCACCAAGTTACGAGCCGTACTGAGTGTCTGTGGCTAAGATTTAGAACATGTCAACTGGCAGATCCTAAGGTAAGAGCAGATTTCATGAGTCGTAGAACAAGGGTATGAGCCGTACTGACAGACTCATGGTAAGATTCAGAGGATCATTTTACTTGGCATACTCAGGGCAGAAATGGATTGCACGGATCGTACCAGCATGGTATGAGTCATAGGAAGGACCTGTAGGAGAATCATCAGAGATGCTAGATTTCAGAAGTCCAAATCATGAAAGGCACTTACGACTTGTACAGGCATTGTACTATTCGTACCAACCTCCAGTATTTGATAGATTCAGATGCTGCATTTTATCCTACGAACAAAAGCCACGACTCATAGTAGCACGCTATGACTTGTAGTACGACAGTAGAATCCCTATTAATTTACGAAATGATTTCATTAATTGTATAAATCCTTTTAGGTTATTATCCTTTAGAAAAACCGGTACTTTTGAGCTGTAATCGTTGTTTTTGAGTTTTCCTAACATTGTGCGAGAGAAAAAACACACGAATTACTTAGAGATTTTCATCATTGTTTTTCATTGTTGAAGTTTTGATTGTGCAATTGATTATTGGGTTTTTTGTCCATCATCATTGTAAGTTGTTAATTATATTTTCTTTCATGAAATATGATTTGTCTATTGCATTAATGCACAACTAAAACCTCCACAACTAGGGTTGTGGGAACCATGGAGGAATACAAACTAGAGTTAACATAGACTGATTCTAAACCAATACTAATGCCTGTATTATTCTTTTTTTCATGCTTAATGTTTCTTAACAGTGTGCAACGTTAGGACTAGACCGAATTCTCTTCTTTCTTGAACTTAGAAGAAGATATTAGGAAAAGAAAAGAACAATGAAGCCTTGAAATTGAGTTTCATTGAATATCTTGAGCTGCGGTCGTAGGAGAGTTAGCTTGGAACTATTAATAAAGGTTAAAGGGAAATTTCTCATGAGACCTAACCGGGTGATTGAGTAGAGTCATCTAACAAGGATGAACAAGTTATTTGGATGAACATAATGTATCAGTTCTACAGGATAAGTATTGGGATAGATCAAAAGTGTATATCCAACATAGTTAAGAATCTATGGGGAAAACTTCCCTAGTTAATTGCATAAACTTGATCACAACACCATTTTACAACACTATAACTTAATCATTTCTTAGAAACCCCTTTTGGAAATAACTAAACTAAAAGCCTAAATAGTAGCATTAGTCTATATTTTTACCATATTCCCTATGGATAGACCCCAAACTTAGTTGTGTTCTTTATTGACAACGTCCGCGTTAGACTTCTTCAGAGGTGTAATTTGAGCATTACCAAAAATGGCACCACTATCGGGGAATACGACTTAGGATTAGATTAATTGCTTTTATTTGACTTTTAATATTTATTTCCTTATTTACGTTTTCTTTCTTTTTATTCAACAAGTTACGACTTAGTGAATGCCAAGTAATCGGAGGAGAGAAAAACCCCTAGTGCTAATTGAACAAGAACTTTAGCGAATATTGCATAGAATAGCCAGTAATAAGACTCCCGAACAAATCGAAGCTAGACAAGTTGCTAAAGCTCACCGAGCTGATGAGGCCCACCAGGCAGAGTTAACTCAGCAAGTTGCTCTTCAAGAGGCAGAAGAAGCCCAAGAAGAGGTTGATAATGTTGGCCATCATAGGAGGAGAAACAGAGGCTATGAACCACACCAACTCCATATATATGATCCTCACTTTGATGTTGATGAGGATCCATATATTGATTAAGGAAGTTCAATAGAAGCTATTGTACCCCACACTTGCCTTCTGGGGAAAAGTTCGATATCACTAGCACAATGATCCAGCTGCTTAATATGAAGGGTGTGTTTAGTGGTAGTGTAGCTGATGATGCAAATCTCCACCTGATGAACTTTTTGTGTATTTGCAAGGTGTACATTTTCCCAGGTGTGAGCCAGGATGCTATTAGATTGAGGCTATTTCCATTCTCTCTAGCTGGTGAAGCTACTCTATGGTTGTCGGAGTTGCCAAACGACTCCATAACCAACTGGAGAGAATTGAAACAAGACTTTCTAGAAAGGCTATTCCCACTGTCTAGGATGCTGCAACTCAAAGATGAGATGTACGACTTCCGATAGCTTAAGACAGAGGCACTTCATGAGATATGGCTTAGGTTCAAGAATAAGCAGATTAAGTGCCCGAATCATAGAGTTCACAATGATAGCTTGTTGGTAATTTTTTATAGGTCTCTGAACAACAACATTAAGGCTGTGCGATAAATTGGCATGAGGAGCATTGATGAGTAACTTGTAGGAGGAAGCAAAAATGCCTCGTAGCCTCCCCCTCATAAGTGTGGCGTGCTTCATACACCTGAAAAAGAACCATCATACTCGACCGAGTGACTAAGAACAACAGGGCCTGGCACACTAGAGAAGTTGAGGAAGCTGCAGGTACTTATGTTATTGGGATGACTGCGGACCAACACAAAAAAGAGGAGGAATTTGACTAGGAGCTAGCTCATATGAGAACATCGTTAGACCTACTCATGAAGCATATTATGGGTTTTAGAGCTCAGAAGCTAAACATAGTGGGAGCTTTGGGTCAACAATCGGGGTTTGAGCATTTTGATTCTGAGGAGGAGGCAAACTTCTTGGATAACCAAGTGGTGGGTTTTTGGGCTAATGCCAAGGGTCTAGTCATGACACTTGGCACTAAGGCTTCAAAAATCAAGTTTAGAACTAGTATAGGGACAACTACAACAGGAATAGTTATAGGAATAGGAGCAGAGGTCGAGATCGGGAAGGTGATTGGAGGAAGAATGATGGTTACAGAAATGACCACACATGCCTATATGTCCCTCCAAAGGCTCATGACGGTGAGGCTGGACCCTCAAAGTTGGAGAGTATGATGGCTGAGCTGCTGAAAAAGGAAAAGTCGATCGATGATAAGTTGAAAGATATTTGGGGAGATATATCAGGCATGAGCCAAAAAGTTGAGTCGCATGTCACATTGATCAAGAAGATTGAGCAACAATTAGGTCAGATTCTACATCCCTATACCAGAGGAAGAAGGACACACTTCCTAGTAACATTGTGCAAAATCTAAAGAATGACAGCTACTGCATAGCTATAGTTACTAGGTGTGATAAAACCACCGTTGGTCCATCCATATCAGTTGTAGTTGAAATGAGAAAACAGAAGGAGATTGATGTAGACGAGGAGGATGAGACAGTGGAGTAGGTAGTTGGAGGCAATGTAGATTTGGCCAAGCTTCCAGGTGATGCAAATGAGCTTGTAGCTGGCAAAGGGAAGGAGAAAGAGGCCTCGTAGATTTATAGTCCTATCCCATGACCACCTTCACCTTTTCCTCAGAGGATGAAGAGGAAGGTGGATAACAGGAAGTTTAGAAAATTTCTATCCATGCTAAAGCAGTTATTAGTGAACATTCTCTTGGTTGAGGCATTAGAGCAGATGCCTGGGTACGCAAGATTCATGAAGTACCTGGTGACCAAGAACGTTCTGTGAGCTATGAGTCAGTGGTACGTTGCATCATTATAGTACCATAACCTCACGGGTCCTTGCACAAAAAAAGGAAGACCCAGGTGCATTCACCATCCCATGCACTATTGGAGACATTGAGTTTGCCAAAGCACTGTCTGGCCTGGAAGTTAGCATCAATTTGATTCCATTGGCTATGTTCAAACAACTGGGCTTGGGAGCCCTCACAACAACTACAATGTGGTTACTGATGGTAGACCGCACAGTGAAGAAGTCAGTAGGGATCCTTCAAGATGTGCTAGTAAAAGTGGATCGGTTTATCTTCCCAGCCGACTTCGTGATTGATAGCGCTCAAATAATACTTCCTACTGAAGTATGAAGAGGAAATTGTCAATAAAGAAACCAACTAAGAGGTTGGGGTCGAACCCACAGGGAATATGGAAGAGCTAGACTAAAGCCAGTAAGTGAACTTGTTGGGTAGTTACTCCAAATTAGGGGTTCTAAAGAAATCAATAATTAAAACAACTGTTAAAATTTTGGTTGAAATCAAGAATGAAAGATAACTAGGGTTTGTGTATCCCATGGGTTCATAACTGCTTCGGGTATACATACGTGATCATCACCAATGCTTACATGTAGAACTGATAACTAGGGTTTATCCAAATGACTTGTTCGTCCCTATTGGATAACTATACTCAATCACCGGGTTAGGTCTCATGAGCGATTGCAAACTAACCGTTATCAATATGTCCCAAATTTAACTATCCTGCGACCACAACTCAAGTTAACACAATGATCCTCAAGATCAAGACTTTGTTATAATTCTCTTTTCCTAATCTCTACCTCTCTAGGATTAAGCAAGTAAAGAATTCGGGCAAGTCCTAAGGTTGTACATCATTAAGAAATGTTTAAGCATGAAGAGAATATAATACAAGTATTTTGCATTGGTTTTGAATCACTTTTATGTAACCCTAGCTTGTTAATCTATCATGGTTTCCACAACCCTAGATATGGAGGTTTTAGCCTCTCATAGTTGCAAGGTTGTGATTTGCGTTCATAATTAAATACATAAATCAATACTTACAATCATAGATGAGAGAAAAACTTCTTTAAATAAATTAGCAAAATCCTCAAGAATAAAGTATGAAGATCAAGAGAAAATCAAGAAAAGATTGATCATAAGTCAATCAACTAAATTCTATCTTGTCTCGATGTTGTCTAACTACTTCTAACATCCTCTAATGAAAATAAAACATAAAAGTATTTATACAGACATAAAAATCCTTTTTCTAGGCTAACAGGGTGAATTTCCGTAACTGATGCCACCTGTGTGACGATCAATCCTACGACCCATAGCAGGTTTGTATAGATCGTACCTGCTCCCCATATGTCATTGACTGGCCGAAATTTGGCTAAGTGTTGGACCTTGGTATGACTCATACATGCTTCCTACGAGTCGTACTGTGCTTCCGTGGTCTGACTCTGAGAATTCTCAATTTTTCTGAAGTTCTTCACGAGTGTGATGGTATGACTCGTACTTTGATGCCACGATTCGTACTGTCTATCCATGTCAGGAATCAGCCTCTTGTGCAAATCTTCTAAATCTTTCCATGACTCAATGCTACGGTCCGTACAAGCATTGTACGACTCGTATTGGGAGTCGTAGAATGCACTCTTCATAACTTAGCCTTCTGAAACTTTTCACGATCTGCAGTACGGCTCGTAGCATCATCCTATGGCTCGTACTAAGAATTGTAACTTAAGCCTATTTTCTGCACTTTCAGGCTATCTTTTGAACATTCTTTCTCCAACACCTATTTTTCCTGTAACCAAAGAAAAAGCGCCTTATATCCATATAAACATACCTAAGTCCATGCTATTTTCTTAGTTTTGAGCGTCAAAAGTGCTGTAAACTCACAGAACATTAACACCCTCAACTTAAGACTTTTGCATGTCCTCAGGCAAAGAAAATTAAAACTAAATACGATGCTCAACTAGAAAATAAACCTAGCATACTACAGCCAATACCAAAAAAACTTGCACTATACATTTAACAACTTCTGACCCTTTTTCCATGAACTAGCATCAGGTAATGTACTACAAGCAACCACAAAATATAATAAACAGGGATCAAGACATGTCATCTAGCTATCAACAAGCGATCAAGTCATTACGATGCTTTTCACACAGACGAATGGTAAAAGTAAGCATAATCCTTGTACCCTCGCAACAAATGAAGTCTCCACTCATAGGTATAGGTTCAGATATTGCATGGGACTAAACAAGCGAGATGCTTACTCTCACAAAAAAGTTTCAAGTTCTATGTATCAGATACCATAGGCTTGCCCTTATTTTCTCTACTTCAGTCTATTAGATGGTTAGATTCGGATCACTATGGGACTTGCTGTGGCTTGTAATGATGACTTCAGTGGCTGGACATAATAAATATGAGAGATTTTTTGGAAGACTATCCCTTCCTTGGCACTACATACATTGGCTTTACCATTCACCTATTTCACCCTCTATGCTTTTCATTCCTTTTCTTCCCGTTTCACCTCTTTTATATGCATTTTCATGGGTGCAGTGTATTTTCAACTTTTGCAAGCATTTTATATATTTTCTTTCTTTTGAATTTTCTTTTTCAAGATTTCCAACTTTAACAACTCCCCTTTTTTTCTTCACACCACACCTCATTTTTAATCTTTTATCTTTTCTCTCCCTTTTTCTCGTTCCCACCATTCATGCACCCCTACTCTAGCCACCCTCAACTTAGGCATTTTGCCTATGTTGAGGTTCACAATGTCCAAGGAAGGACCTGGGCCAAAATAGGTTCATTATAAAAAATGGGGTACGGTTCATCGATTAAACAAAGAAAAATGGTCTATTATAGGCTCAAAATTGGGATCAAGGGAATCATATAATTTTGGTAGGGTTATTTAGGCTAAAAGTGAGCTTAAAAAAATGGCCTATGATCATATCCTAACCAATCATCCTTAGCCTATGCAAAGACCAACCAGGCAAGTTCTAGATCTTCAACATAGTACTGAACTAAGTATTACACCTCATTCACTCATGGTACATGACTTATATTCACCTTACCTGTCTGGTTTATACATGGCTTAACAAGACTCCTCGTGCTAATAAACTAAATGACATCAAAAGATCCACAAAAATCATGCATGCAAGCACAAATACATAGCTAATGCATCAAAAATTTTAAACAAGGTCAATTATTTTCAAAAATTCAAAACTAGTGCACTTTCATTGGCCGAGTACTCCTAAGTTATTTCCTAATTAAACAAAAATCACAAAATAAGAAAATAAAATCCTAAACATGCCAGTTCTACTAGATAGCATGCCCGAGGGAAAAGAAACACGACAATAAAAACCCTCGAACGAATCCAAAAATCCCAAAAATCACAAGTACAACCCCTCCCCTTTTGAAAATTGAGCTTCGTCCCCGAAGCATGAACTACAAGAACATAGGGAAGGGAATATACCTGTGGTGCTCTTGTCATCCTGCAGAAGAGGTACCTTCGCTGTAATCGTGGCGCTAGCGGTGGCAGCGCACTCAATGAAGAATCCATAGGGGGAGTGGTTACCCCCTCAGTAGTTTTGGCCACTTCTACGGCCTCTGTGTCAATCGGGGCTGAAGGTGGCTCGCCCGAAGGGTCCTGACCATTAGCAAGATTGGGCTGATCCATGGTAGAGCTGCCTGCTCCTCTAGCTCGCTCCTGCAGCTATGAGTTTGCAGGCTCTCTGCTCGTGCCCGCTTGCGCTCTCTCCTTTCCTTCTTCCTTCTCTTCCTCAAGCTCTCATCTCCAACATCATTGGAAGCTCTTTTCTTTCCCTTGTCTCCAGCAGCTATCGTTGGCTCCCAATAAGCCGCCAAATCAATCTCCTCACGGAGACTTCTGGTATCCATATGCTCCACCATACGCATGTTGAACCAGATCTCAAATCCATCCAGATGAGTATGTAAGACTTTTGCTACTGTGTCTATCTCTGCTTTGACCCATGGCTTCAAATTTTCCATCATAGCTTGATTTTATCTTTCAGCCATGGTCAATCTTTTGGACAATTTCTAGAGGAAGTCCTAGGGCTCTAAGACATGTCCTGCTGGAACCTGAGTCTGCAGGTTAGGCTGTGGCGTAGCTGAAGTGCTCGGAGCTGACTCTGAATGACCGACATCTATAGTCGGTGTCTCACTCTGCTCTTGTAAGGTGGGGACATTCACCTGTCGCCCCCTACTGGCTGGGACAATGGAACTGCTGTGGGAAGCCGGGCTCGGCTTACCGGGTTCATTTCATCCCTGATAAGGCCGATGTCTGCAATCCTCTGCCATCCGATCAGACGCTCCTCACCCCACCGTATTGGCACCCCTGCTTCTGTGTCATAGTCTGAATACAAGACTCGGGAATAGGATGGTAGTGCTCAATCCCATCGCCTGGTCTCGTATCTCCTCTGCGATGATCCTCGGGATGTTGATAGGATATCGGGTCATGAGGCATGCCACCAAAGTTGCAATGTCAGCACTCAATGTGTTGTTGTTGACTGTAGGTGATAACCGGTGGCGTACTAGTGTCCAACATTCTTTTGCTATGAAGTTCAGTGAGTTCTTTGTAACCTACTTTCCACCAGTAACCCACTCAGCTTCCTCCTT
Source organism: Datura wrightii (assembly GCA_035772735.1). NCBI lineage: Eukaryota > Viridiplantae > Streptophyta > Magnoliopsida > Solanales > Solanaceae > Datura > Datura wrightii. The sequence goes on from JASDFA010000020.1 coordinate 90,256,345, forward strand.
ATCCTCAACAATCACACCCGCCAACAATTGCAGCTGCCTCTGCCATTCCTCCAAACCCAGCTGCTTGATTTGCTTCATTACCTCCACCCTTTACTCGTACTTCGACATCATCCATGTAGGCACAAGCTGTGGTCCATACATAACTTGAGAGATGGTCTGCTCTGATATGTCTACCTTTTGTCCTCGAACCAAAACACTCTCTAATCGGGTCTAGTCTTTTATTTTCTGCCCCTCTTTATCCTTTTGTTCCATGGTGGCCAAATAGCTGGTGTAGAATTCTCGGACCAATTCTACGGTGTACTGAACTAGAGTCTTAGCCATCTACTCGAAGCCATAGAAGCTGAATAACCACTTCATCTCCTCAACTTCATTCAGTGAGTTTGTGAGGATCCACAGTTCTTCCTGGATGCTCTGCCTCGGCTTGTTTTTAGCGGTGAGAGAAGTGCCTTGCTCATAAATTTCTCTAGCTCCGGGCACTCTCCACCAGATTGTGCGGTTCTCGCTAGACGGAGTCTATTCTTGCGCTGCAATAGGAGCTTCCTCCTCTAAGTCAACACTTCCACTTGCCTCTCTGGATTGGGTCTCCTCAGACCCTTCCTTTGCATTTGAGCCATTTCCGAACTCCTGATTACCTTCTCTAGCTCCATCCTCATACTGGAGAGCTTGGGCAGAAGTGGCAGTAGCTTCTATAGCTTGTGCTTTTTCCTTTGCCCTAGTGGTTCTATTTCCGTCAATGTATGATGTATCAACCTGGTACTCCTCAATTAAACCACTAGGGGAGTGTCCTGCTTGCTCAGGCTCGGATTCAGATGTTTCATCATGTAATATCCTCTGAGCAATTGCTTTTTATGCTTTACGCTTCATCATTATTGTACCTATAGAGAAGAGGGTTAGAATTCCAAATCCGAGAAAGAAAAACTAGAAAGAAATTGTTAGTATCTCACCACGGGTCAACAGTACAGGTCGTACCATGGATGTACGACTCATATGAAGTCCCAACAACTCTATATGCACATTATGACTCACATGAATGACTCGTATGAATTCCCAACAACTCTATATGCACATTACGACTCACAGGTATGACTCGTACCACGAAGGTACGACCTGTATTTGAGTCATCTGAGAGTGCCCCTACACTGCGATTTTCTTTTTATTTTTCCACGACTCATGGTACGACTAGTAGGTCAATTCCACGAGTCGCAGGAAGGACCTTTCTTCCTCTTCTGGGTTTGGTCCTGTTCAGGCCTTTGATATGATGCACAGTACGACTCGTAGTGACAAACCACGGACCGTACTGTGTTTCGTACCTCTTTTCTTGACTGATTTTGGTTTAGTTTACAGGGATTCCTTTTCATAATTTGGGTACTCAGAATTCCCCAGGTCTAGGCATGTCATTCAATCATTTTAACACTACTCATCCCTCCTCTTTTTAGTTACTACCCGTAACTCAATTTTAAATATTTGAATGCACAAGTTAATCCACTAAAAAATATATATATTTTCCCAGTCGCACATAGTCTAATAACAGCCCTGATCATTGTTCTCTTTCAGATTTTTCGAGTAAAAACAATGACTCACAAGGGTTTTGATAGTCATGACATCAAGCCCATAAGTTTCTCGATATTCAAAACAATACACTTACTTGTTGCTCTTTTCTTCGACTGGTAGTACGAACTTAGGATTGAGATGACTTGCTTGAGTGAAAAAATGCTCGATTGTCTTTGTTTTTGAGTTATGAGTTTGAGGGATTCGTAGGTATAGCTCGTGCTTTGGTTTTGTTTGCGTGGGAAAGGGGTCCTTTTTAGGTCCGGGATTTAAAATAAATGAGGAGAAGATTTGAAATCTGGGTCGAGTCGGATAAGTTTAAAAATTTTAACCCGCATGACTCGTACCTCGAGTCGTAGGGAGCCCCTACGACTCGTCCCTTGGACCCGTAAGTCAGAGTTTTGAAAAAATTACCTGAGGACCTATGAGTACATCCTACGACTCGTACAAGATGGGTACGATCCATATGATGACTCGTAGGTCTTTGCTTTGAAATACATCTCTGAACCTCTCCATGCCTCTTGCTACGGCTCGTATGATGCTGTCACTAGTCGTACGGAGAGCCGTAGCAGCTGCTCTTTCAGCAGTTTTTTTACCTCCTATTTTTATTTTCCCTGCACACTGAGCACACATTAGTTCCATCACTTGGGTTGCCTCCCAAGAAGCGCTTGATTTTACATGCGGCATGACACCTGTGGCCCTATTACTTAGAATTTACCATGCCACCACTTGGGCCTCTCAAGAAGCATTTGATTTAATGTCGCGACACAAAGTAAGTCTCTTGACTACTCAGAATTTGTCAAGTGACTCAAATTCATCCTCTAATATTGAGATTACACTGTATTCCTTAGGTTGCTGCATTATCTGGCAGATGTTGAAAGTGACCTCTTCTTTGTTTAGTCTAAACTTCAGCTGGCCAGCCTCCACATCTACTAAGGCCCTCCCAGTCGCAAGGATGGTCTCCCCAAACTAATGGGGACCTCCTAATCAGCCTCACAATCCAAAATCACGAAGTTTGCTGGGAATATGAATTTGTCTACCTTCATAAGCACGTCGAATAGGATCCTTACTGGCTTCTTCACAGTTATGTCGACAATTAGTAGTCGCATAGTGGTCGGTGTGGGGGCTCCTAAGACCAATTTCTTGAATACTGCCAAGGGAATCAGGTTGATGCTTGCTCCCAAATCACAAAGTGCCCTTGCGAACTCGACATTTCTAATGGTGCAAGGTATAGTGAAAGCACCTGGGTCTTCTTTCTTTTGATCCAGGACCCGTGTAGCTATGACACTACAGTGATGTACATTGTCTACTGGCTCATAGCTTACAGACCTCTTCTTTGTCACCAAGTCCTTCATAAACTTAGCATATCCCAGTATTTGTTCCAATCCCTCAACCAATGGTATGTTCACAGATAATTGCTTAAGCATTGAGAGGAATTTCTGGAACTTACCATTTTTCACCTTTTTCTTGATTCTTTGAGGGAACAGTGGTGGTGGTCACGGGATAGCTCGGTACAATTGAGTTTCTCCTTAATCAATGTCAGGTTCTTTCTCACCTATCGGAGCCTCTGGCAACTCAGCATTCTCCATCACAACACTTTTTTCATTCTCCTCAATTATGCTCTCTTTCTTCTGCTCAACTACAACCGGAAAAAGGGGGGGGTCAACTGTGATCTTACCACTCCTAGTCATCACCGCCTTGCAATGGCCATAATTCTTTGGATTCTGGACGGTGTTTCTAGATAGTGTACCCTTTTGTCTAGGGTTCAGTGATGCTGACAGTTGCCCAAGCTGCTGTTCAATCTGCTTGATGGCTGTTGCATGAGATTTCACTCTCTGACCCATACTTGATATGTCACCATAGATCTCCTTCAATTGATCATCTGTGGACCTCACCTTTTTCAGCATTTCAGCCATTATGCTCTCTAACATTGACTGCCCAGCCTCCCCCTCTTGTGCATTGGGAGGCACATAAACTCTAGCCTGGTCATTGTGGTAGACCATCGTTTCTTATCCATTCTCCTTCGCGCTCACGACTGCGGCTCCTGTCTCTGTACCCATTTCGATTATAATTGTCTCTGTATTGGTTCCCAACTTAGTTTCCAGAACCTTGGCGCCAATTATCTTGTCCAGACGCTTGTGCGTTGACTTAGAAACCAGCCACCTGACTATCCAGAAAATTTGCCTCTTCCTCGAAATTAGAGTGATCTACCCCTGGTTCCAATCCTTGTGTCCCCACTGCATTTACCTTTTTGGCTCCTGCTCCCATAATGTGCTTTGTAAGAAAATCCAACAATGTGCGCATGTGAGCTAACTCCTGATCACGTTCTTCTTTCTTCCTACATTGGTCTGCAGTCAAACCAACATCATATGTACCGGCCACTTCATCTGCCTCCCTGGTATTCTATGCCCTGTTTGTCTTGGTCACCTTGTAAAGGATAGTAGCAGCTTGCTCCAAGGTGTGACTCATAAATGCTCCTCTAGCCACTGTGTCTGCCACAATTTGTGCTATTGTTTAAAGACCTGTAAAAACAATTTCCAGAAAACTGTCATCTGGGATCTTATGATTCGGGCACTTTTTCAAGTTCTTCTTGAACCTCAGCCAGGTTTCATGAAGTGCCTCAGTTTTGAGTTGTTGAAAATTGTGGATCTCATCCTTTAGCTGCAACATTCTAGAGGGGGGAAAGAATCTCTCCAAAAAGGCCTGCTTGATTTCCCTCCAGTTGGTTATGGAGTTGTTGGGCAACTTCGATAACCATAAAGTGGCTTCCCTTGATAGTGAGAAGGGGAAAAACCTGAGCGTAATGGCATCTTGGCCAACTTTAGGCAACCTGTACGCCTTGCATATTCCTACAAAGTTCATCAAGTGTAGCTTGGCGTTATCTACTGCATGACCATTGAACACCCTTTCATGTTCAACAGTTGAATCATGCTGCTCGTGATGTCAAATTTGGCCCCAGCGGGCAGTGGTGGTCGCACAATTACTCCAGTTGACAAACTTCATCTATATCTGGGTCCTTATCATTGAAGAACTGAGGGGCAAGTCTATGACCTTTGTTGCCCCTCCCATGTCAACCAGCATTAACAACCTCATCTCTGGCATCTTCCTCATCCTAAAGTGCAGCTTGCCGAGCTAGCTCATCTTGCCTAGCTTCTTTAGCTATGCGGGCATCTTTCTGTTCCTGGTTTTCCATTCTGCACAGTGTTTTCATTCAATTTCGGGGTTCAACTGAATCATAGGATCTCCACTACTCCGAGTGCTTGGCATTCACCAGAAAAAAACCCGTGAGTATCAAAAACAAAAAAAAACATAATTAAAGAAATAACTACCAAGAAGTCAAATACAAGCAAATAATCTAGTCTTAGCCGTATTCCCCGACAACAGCGCCACTTTTTGATAACGCTCAAACCATACCTCCTACCAAAGTATGAAGCAGATGTTGTCAATAAACAACCCAACTAAGAGGTTGGGGTCGAACCCACAGTGAATATGAAAGAGATAGACTAAAGCCAGTAACTGAACTTGTTGGGTAGTTACTCCAAATTGGGGGTTCTAAAGAAAACAACAATTAAAACAACTATTAAAATTTTGATTGAAATCAAGAATGAAATATAACTAGGGTTTGTGTATCCCATGGGTTCATAACTGCTTCGGGTATACATACGTGATCATCACCAATGCTTACTTGTAGAACTGATAACTAGGGTTCATCCAAATGATTGGTTCGTCCCTATTGGATGACAATACTCAATCACCGAGTCAGGTCTCATGAGCGATTGCAAACTAATGGTTATCAATATGTCCCAAATATAAAAATCCTGCGACCATAGCTCAAGTTAATACAATGATTATCAAGATCAAGGCTTTGTTTTAATTCTCTTTTTCTAATCTCTACCTCTCTAGGCTCAAGAAAGTAAAGAATTTGGGTAAGTCCTAACGTTGTACACCGTTAAAAAATGCTTAATCATAAAGAAAATACAATACAAGTGTTTTGCATTGGTTTTGAATCACTTTTATCTAACCCTACCTTATTAATCTACCATGGTTCCCACAACCCTAGCTATGGAGGTTTTAGCCTCTCATAGTTGCAAGGTTGTGATTTGCATTCATAATTAAATACATAAGTCAATACTTACAATCATAGATGAGAGAAAAAACTTCTTTAAATAAATCAGCAAAATCCTCAAGAACAAAGTATGAAGATCAAGAGAAAATCAAGAAAAGATTGATCACAGGTCAATCAACTCAATTCTATCTTGTCTCAATGTTGTCTAACTACTTCTAACATCCTCTAATGAAAAATAAAACATAAAACATATTTATACAACTATAGAAATCCTTTTCCTAGGTTAACAGGGTAAATTTTCATAACTGATGCTGCCTGTGTCACGACCAATCCTACGACCCGTAGCAGGTTTGTACGATTATACCTACTTCCTGTATGTCATTGACTGGCTGAAATTTGGCTAAGTGTTGGACCTTGGTATGATTCATACATGCTTTCTACGAGTCGTACTGTGCTTCCGTGGTCTGACTCTGAGAATTTTCAATTTTTCTGAAGTTCTTCACGAGTGTGATGGTACGAGTCGTACATTGATGCCACGACTCGTACTGTCTATCCGTTTCAGGAGTCAGCCTCTTTTGCAAATCTTCTGAATCTTTCCACGACTCAATGCTACAGCCCGTACAAGCATTGTATGACTCGTACTGAGAGTCGTAGGATGCACTCTTCATAATTTAGCCTTTTGAAACTTTTCACCATCTGCAGTACGGCTCGTACTGAGAATTTTTATGCCTTTATCTCTGCGAAAAGATCAAATGTCCAATCTATTTATTTTTCTGGTATTCAAGCAGGTTGGAATATTTATGACTTAAGCCTATTTCTGCACTTTCGGGCTATCTTTTGCACATTTTTTCTCCAACACCTATTTGTCCTGTAACCAAAGTAAAAGTGTCTTATATCAATATAAACATACATAAGTCCATTTTATTTTCTTAGTTTTGAGCATCGAAAATGCTGTAAACTCATAGCACATCACTAATCCTTAATTGCAAAGTAGATTTTTAGGTCCCCATCATCTTGGTGCGACCATTCCTTGCCACTAAGAGAGCTTTGGTGGACGTTGAAGCTAGTCAGCTGAAGTTCAGGCTGAATAAAGAAGAGGTTGCCTTCAATGTCTTTAGGTCAATGAAGCAGCCAAATGAGTTCTGAATAGTCTCAGCTATTGATGTTGAGCTAGAGTTTCTTGACAAATTCTAAGTAGTTAAGAGACCCGCATTGTGCCACGATATGAAATCAAGCACAGCATGAGAGGCAACCAATGAGGCAATTTGGTGAAGTTTGAGTAACCAAACTATCTGTGTCATACCGCGACATTAAGTTAGGCACTTCTTGGGAGGCAACCCAAGTATCTTGACTGATGTGTGTTCAGTGTGCAGGTAAAACATGGACTATTTTTGAAGCATGCAGTGTAGGTCTGGACTATGATCCTCAGTACAAATCGTAGCATGATGGGACAGCTCGTAGTCTTGCCCATACTGAGAAACAAAGACTTGACAAAATATAGAAGTTCACACTATGGTTGGTCATTACGAACCATACCTTCATAGTAGTCATAGTACCCATCGTAGTGCTAAAGTATCCTAAGTGTCAAAGTGTAGAAATTTTGACCTATGAGTCATGGTACGGGTCATGGAATCTTGGTACGAACTATACCTTGCACTCATAGGTCTGTAGGTAAGTCTTTTGAGTCTCTAGATATGAATGCAAGGGACAAGTCATGACAAGCAAACTTAAATGACAGATATACACTGACCCGATTCAACCTGGATTTTTTAAATCTTCCCAAACCTTATTTAAATGAAAAAATTGGTCCGTAATGTCCCACACAAACCCACAATCAACTTCCCTCACTCTCCACTCACTCGTAACTCACTCCCATATTAATTAAGCTTGAATTTGTGCATTAAATTTTCACGATTTGATCGAAATCATACGCCAAACCCTAAGCAAGGATAATAACTCAAGAACTTAGCAAGCAAGTGAAAAGTTTTCATCCTAATTTTCTTGCTATCATATTCGTACCATCACTGTGATTCTCGCACTCATGAAAATAAAGTGGAGGAATATAATCAGAGGCTACAAGTGATATTATATTATGGGTTTGTGAAATTAAAAATGCTCAATGAATTTAATTTCTTGTAGGTATTAAGTTAATGGGAAAATTTGACTGTGGGGACTGGGTGGGTTTTTGAGACCAATATTTTTGAACAAAGGGTGTGGTGAAGTCTGAGAACCCACCCAAAAATGTTTTCTTAGATATTTAGTAATACACTGGGTGAGGACAGGATTCACTAGCCATCCTACGACTCGTGGTGTTGAACTACGACTCATAGGATGATTCATTGAGACTATCTCGGGAATATTAAATTTGAAAAATCAAGGTACGGGACTCAGTACGATTCGTGGTATCTCGCTACGAATCGTACCAAGTGGTTGTACCAATAAAATAGAAAGGGTAAAATTTAGAATCAAAATTATGACCCAAGGTATGACTCATATAATCCCACTACAAATCATGATATCGAGTCATACCAAAACTACAGAAAGCTACATTCTCAGAAGTTCATCATACGACCATCAGTACGAGTAGTACCACCCTAGTACGAGTCATACAACCCTGGTACAAGTCGTACCAATGAATTCGTGACTCTAACAAAAGATACTACGAGTCTCAGTACGGATCATACCACTTTGGTACAACTCTTACTGATGATCCGTGGTATGATACTACATATGCTCTTTCTTGCTTTCATTTCCTAGAATCTTGTGTGCTAACCTTTTCTCTATAGGTACAATGACAAACAAACGATGAGCAATAGAGAATGTGCAGGACAAGTGGGCCAAAGATGAGATACCTCATAGAGACCTAAGGGATGAGGCCTCTACATCCAAGCAGGAGAAAAATGCACCTAGTGGTTCATTGGAGAAGTACAAAGTTGAGACTAATGATACTGATGAGCCCCGAACCACTAGGGCATAGGACAAGGCCTAGGTTGTAGCTACTTTGGCCACTCTAGAAGATGCTCCCTAGTCTGAGGAGGGAGATGATGCACAGTCACAGGAGTTCGGGAGTGGCTCAAATGCAGCAGATGGGTCAAATGAAGCCCTACCCGTGGAGGGTACTGGTGAGGACTAGTCTGAGGACGTGGCGCAGGAGGATGATGATGAGCAGACCCCACCTGCTAAGAGTCATACAATAAGGTAGGGTGTGCCAGGTGCTTGGAAACTCTATGAGTAGGGTTTAGCTCTTACATCAAAGCTGAACCCTAAGAGGAGCATTCAGGTGGAACTCAAATCTTAATTGGGGCACTGAATGAGGTAGAGGAGATGAAGCAGATATTCGAGTGCTATGACTTCAGCTGGATGGCAAGGGCCCCTAACAGCTTTAGTTGTGACATGGTTTGGGAGTTCTATTCCAATTACTTGGCGATACTTGAGCATAAGACCACGACTAGGCAGAAGGTGAAAGATTATCCCCGACTATAAAGTGTCATAGTTTGTGGGCGGCCCATGGACATATCAAAAAAGGCCATTGCTCAAGTGTTATATGGCTAGAGTATTAAGCTCTAGCCTCACTGGTAAGTTTGACCACCACATCGAGGCCTTAAAAAAGGTCAAGTAGCTGCACATAGAAGAGAGGAAGAAACACATGAGATTGTTGGCCAGTATTATAGCCGAGGAGAAGGAGGAAGTAGAGTGGAGAAATAGTGGAAGGCAGGTCAGTAAAGCCCCCCTTAATTTTATTGTGAAGGCCTACTGAACACTAGTCCATCACAAATTAGCACCTACGGAAAATGATAATACTTTGAGTGCTGACCAAGTAGGATTGGTGGCGTGCATCATGTTTTGGTATGCTTAGCCGATGAAATTTGGGATCGAGCATTGGCATTGAGCACCACTATTCCATTCTCAAGCCATATATTCAGGCTGCATCAGGAATATGATGTCCAACTCATAGTAGAGATTGATGAGCGAGTGAGAGGCACACAGATGAAAAACATCAGACTTATCGAGATGATAAAAACTTAGTAGGCTAGGTTAGAGCACAGTCTGTGATCCTGGCACCACAGATAGCAGGGGGCGAGTAGTTAGATACCCCCACTATAGCTGAGTAGAGTGAGATATCGGCCACACAGTAGCTACCCATAGTACTTTAGCAGCCAATGCACTACCTACTTCAGGTTAGGTCCCAGCCAGCTATGTGTTAGTGCTGCAGGGTTTCCTATAAAAGATGGCCAAGAGGTTGACCCTGACTGAGAAGAAGGTCAGTCATGATGGAGAAGGTTCAGCCATAGGTGAGGGCTGAGATTAAGGCAGTAGCTAGAGCATTGCACAACAAAATTGACATCTTTGAGCTACAACTCAATGAGTGACTAGCTGAGGTGCCTGATATAAGGAGTTTGTGGGATGAAATAGGCTCGATTTGGAGTCAGGTAGCTGAGCTCTCATCTCGACAGCCAGCCATACTACCAGCACCGATTATTTTATTATTTGAGGATGAGCCCAATGATAAGCTGGATTTAGGGGCATTCTGGACTCGTGGGCCTGTGGCAGGAGAGAAAGGAAAGCGGAGGTCAGCTGAGGTAGTTAATGAGGAGACCTATAGGAAGAGGAGGAAGAGAGATAAGAAAGAGCGTAAACGGGCAATAGTAGCTAGCTTGTAAACTCAGGACCAGTATATGTCTGAGCTGCAGAAAAGAGCTAGAGGAGCTGAGATCTTAGTTGCTGTACCTAGTGAGCTTGTGGGTGGCAAGGACCCTTCAGGTGAGCCACATTCAACCCAAAGAGATATGGAGGTCGCAGTGGTGGCCATGACTACTGATGGGGCAACCAAAAGCCCCACTATCCCAACATTGAGTGCACCGGCCAGCGCGGACACCATGATTGTTGAGGTAGAGAGTGTACCTTCACACCCACCTACACAAGATGACAAGAGCGGTTAGTGTGCCACATGTATGTCCCTCTCCTAGTTTTTATTTCACTGCTTTTGGCACAAATGCTTTTTGAGGGGTGTGTGTTTGTTTTGTTCGTCTGAGGGTTTTTGTTTCCATGATTCTTTTCCCTCGGACATTCTATCTAGTAGAACCGACATGTTTAGGATGTTTTTATTTTATTTTACTAGAAATAGCTTAGGAGTACTTAATAGCCAATAAAATACACATGTATCTGATGTTCTATTATTTTGAGAAAATTGACCCCTTATTAAAACTTTTTGGTGATTAGTTGTGTATGTTGACTGCAAAGCATGACTATTATGGATATTTTTATGGAATTAGATAGAATAGCATGATTAACTATAGTATAGCTGTGCATGAACCAGATAGGTAGCATGTTACGAACCTGTACCATATGTGAGTAAGGATTCCTACCTAGTCCAATATTGTGTAGGTGATTTAGAACTTGCCTGGTTAGTCTTTTCTTAGGTCATAAGATAGTTGGCTAGGAAAGGATCATAGGACATTTTTTATTTAGCCCACTTTTAGCTTAAATTGCCATACCAAATGAAATGAATCCCTTGATCCCATATTTGAGCCAAAAGTTGACCTGTTATTTGATTAATCCATTCACCTCTCTTTTTTATTTATAATAAACCTATTTTGGCCGTGGTCCCTCCTTAGACAATGTGAACCTCAACTCAGGCAAAATGCCTAAGTTGAGGGTGGCTATTGTAGGGGTGCATAGATGATGTGGAGGAGAAAAGAAAAAGCTAGACAGTAAAAAGTGGGGGTGGTGTGAACAAAAAAAATAAAAATTTAAAAGTCAAAAGATGTATATATAAAAGTGAAAAATACGCCTCACCCACAAGTTGAAAATTGAATAAAATGGAAAAAGGGAGAAAAAGAAAAAAAGAAAAAAGGTGTGTGTGTGTGGGGGGGGGGGAGTTAGAAGTGAACTCAAGAGTTGTGTAGTGCCAAGGAGGGTTAGTCACTATTTTCCCTATGTACCATGCCCATTCCTAAGCTACATTACAAGCCAATGAAAGTCCTATAATAATCCTAACCTGACTGTCTGAATAACCAGAGTAGAGAAAATAAGGGCAAGCCTAAGGTATCGCCTATACAATGTTTGAATTTCTTTGTCAGAGTGAGAGCTTTGCTTGATAGTCCCGATTTCATAAATATATCTCTGTGAGTGTTTGGGACTTTATTTTCTGTGAGGGTACATGGATTGTATTACATTCTGCCAATTGACTGTGTGATTAGCATTAGTAAGTGCTCAATTGTCTATCAATAGTTTGATTCCATATCTTGATCTCTTTTTATCATGAGTTGAAGTTGCATGTATACATAACAGTCTAGGTTTTGAGTTTGTGAAAGAAAAAAGGGTCAATACTTGATTGAGATCATGAGTCCAAATTTTGTTGTTGTTGGTTGTAGGTGTTCTGTTTGATTTTCTAATTAAGCGTCATGCTAGTAATAGTGTTTTTTTTTGCCTAAGGACATACAAAATTTCTAAGTTGAGGGTGTTAATGTTTCGTAGTTTTATGACACTTTCGACACTTAAAACATAGGGAAAATGCTTGGTCTTAGGTATGTTTATACAGATTTGAGGTTCCTTTACTTTTTTTTAAGGGAAATTAGGTCGGGGAGTTGGTATTTGGAAAAGGAGATAAAATGTGTAGAAAATGACTTTTTGTAGGCATTAGTACGAGCCAAACCTAGCACTCATAGCATAACTTCAAATACATTGCACCAGTGTTGGGGCAATGTACGACTGACAGTACAAGCCCTAGCACCAAGGTAAGAGCCGTACTGAGTATCCGTGGCTAAGATTCAGAACATGTCAACTTAGCAGATACCAAGGTAAGAGCAAATTCCACAAATCATAGAATAAAGATACAATTCATACTAATAGACTCGTGGTGTGATTCAGAGGATCATGTACTTGGCCTACTCAAGCCACGAATGGATTGCACGTGATCACGGGCAAAATAGCATGCTCGAGATACGCTTTATACCTTAATTTAGTCTTGTTTATCTAAGTTATTTTACATACTTTCATGTGATTTTATATAAATGTGAATATATGTGCTAACCAACGTGATTAGTCCTTGTTTTGTAGGTTTCAAGGATTTTGAGGAACTAATTCACAAGTTGGTGAAAGGAAGGAATGGAGTGGGAGCAAGTGGCGAAAGTCGGCAAGGAGCATGCCTTGGCAAGGCTGGCCGCGCCAGGCAGCGTGCCACGCTGTGCGTGTGCCGCGCCCAGCACCATGCCATGCCCTTGCCAAGCGCACGAGGAAAGGCAGCAGTAGGCAGTAGTAGGCAGTAAACTAGCGTGCCAGCGCCGTGCCACGCTAGGCCAGCTGCGCGACAGCAGCTTGCCAACGCGCTGCATGAGCAGCGTGCCACGTTGGCCAGCGCGGTCACCCTCGGCAGCTTGTTTTCCGGAGGCACTTTCCAGAGAGCTTTCGCATTGCCTCCGTGTCACGGAGGCAGTACTCCGCGATACACTCCGTGACACAGAGCCATTCCATTACAGGCTAAATTATGCACGTTTTCCATTTACTATAAATAGGACCCTTAGCTCCTAAAATCATTTGGTCACGATTTTATTCTGAAAAACCACCTAGGAGTGAAGGGAGAAGTGGGAGAACTCATCTAGGGTTTATCAAATTCCCTTCTCATCTACCAAATTCATGTAAGTATGTTAGTTTAGTATTAGTTAATTGTAGTTTTACGAACATGAATGGCAAGAACCCTTCCTCTAGGGTTGAAGCCATGAATTATGATTGTGCTTTTATGAATTTGTTTTGGAATTAAGTTATTGATTGTTGTTTTTGTCTTGCATTCTGGATTGTTGGTTGTTTTTATGATTGATCACCATGAAAGCATATTTGTTAGCTTGAGTAATAGCTTGAGAAAGCACTACCTAGGTCAGAACATGAGAATGTAAGGAGCATGTTTGTCTCTAGGGAGAGATATTGTGTCAGGATAGAAATATACCTCACACCTTGCTTGGTTGACACACGGAGGTTATGAAAGACCAACTTGGGATGTCACATCACCACTCGAAGAAGTAGTTGTGAGGCTAAGTTGAGTTAAATGGTTAGACGTACGAAAGTCCCTAATCGTTTCCCCGTAAACCACAACATAATTGATTGCCCCGCGACTAGAAAATTAAACTCCTCGCTCACAATGATGCAGTGAGGCTAGATTGTCGTGTTTAGAGGCTCGAAAGACCATAAACATGCAATTCTAATTATGTGAAATAACAATTAATAGTTCCATGCTTAACCCATTGCAAATCGTAGGATCGCATGATTAATTGGTTTTAACTCTATGTTGCTCCTAGAGTGATTTCAGAATATTTCGTTGACCCAAACTTAGACTTAATTAATCTCAATCGAAAATGTCTATAACCAACACTTGAGGTATTTAACATAGCACTAGAAATGGATAGTTAGAGGAATGGGTCCAGCCCCTGTGGGTTTGACAATCCGGTTCTTAGAAAGAGCCACTATATTACTTGCACGACCCGTACACTTGCGGACGCGCGAATCGGGCTGATCAAGTTTTTGGCGCCGTTGCCGGGGACTCGGCGAAGTTTTGATAATTTATCTATTTTTGTGTGATTTTTAAATTCTCTTAAGTGTTGAGAAACTTGGTCTTAGTCTGATTATTGCAGGTGACAAGTTGTCCTGCCGAGCTGGCTAGAAATAGAGAGCTTGTGAAACCGTTGCTTGATCCTGAACGTCAAATCCATTTGCGAAGGAGAATAGCTCTAGAGCATAAGCTGAAGAGACTTCAAGAAAAGGTACAACAACAACCACCCGCGGGACAAGTACAATTGTCATCCGAAGCAATGGAAGCAAGACCAGTTCGTGAAGTGGCAATTCCACTAGCGACGAATGTGACCTCTAGCATCCGTAAACCGGAACCTGGAGGGCACTTTGAGCTTAAACAGAACATGGTGCAGCTGTTACATTCTAGTGGTCAATTCACTGGGATGGCACATGAGGACCCGCAGCAGCACTTACAGAGCTTTTTAGAGATTAGTGACACGTTTGTCCCCACCGGCGTGTCCACAGATTATGTCCGAATAACCCTCTTCCCATTTTCACTGTTGGGAGAGGCGAAGAAGTGGCTGAAGGCTGAGCCACCGAACTCCATAACTTCATGGAATGACTTGGCTAAGAAGTTCCTTATCAGATTCTTCCCTTCAGGCAAAACTGCAAGGTTAAGAAGTGAAATACTCAGTTTCAGGCAGAGGCCTGATGAGAACTTATATATGGCTTGGGAAAGATTCAAGTCATTGTTGAGAGATTGCCCCCATCACCAGCAATCAAATGAAGTGCTGGCCCATAACTTTGTAGAAAGTCTAGACCCACACACAAAAATATTACTAGACTCTGCATCGGGTGGGCAAGCCTTGGATAAAACGTATGATGAGTCGTACACTTTGTTGAACAGAATTGCACAAGGAAATCCAGAGTGGCACATCGAGTCATCGAGAAGGGTAGGAAACAGATCGGGGTTGATAGAAGTAGATGGTTTGAATGCTTTGGCAGCACAGTTAGCTTCGTTCCAGCATCAAATGATGACTCAGTTCAATAAACTGAGTATGAACCAACGTCAGGGCCAGGTTAATGCAGTTCAGCAAGCTCCGAGTTGGTGTGCAATTGGTGGTAATAATGGGCACCATGCAGAATCTTGTGGAGCCAATATGGAGTCAGTCAATTTTGTTAGTAATGTGCAACGCAACAATCAGAATTTTGAAACCAGTTACAACAGAAATTGGCAGGGCCACCCGAATTTTTCTTGGGGTGGTACCCAAAGGCAAAATTATATGCAACCTCAACAACAGCAGTATCAGCAGAATAGGCAGAATGATGGGCAATTGAGTAGCAGCATTGAGGAAACACTGCAGAAAATCATGGAGACCCAGACTCAATTAATGGAAAATCAGGCGAGGATGGCAGCAGACTTAATGAATCAGCAAGTAGCCACCCAAAATCTTGAAAAACAAGTGGGTCAGATAGCAGCTGCTCAAAATATGAGATCGCAGGGGGGATTACCAAGCGACACAGATCCTAAGCCCCAGCAGATCAATGCCATCAGTCTGAGAAGCGGTAAGTAATTAGCTGATGCAGTGTCAGAAGAGCTGAGCAAGGAGGTGCAGCCAAAGTTGGTTAGACCAGGACCATCCATCAACAGGGGAGATAATCAGAGTGATGGGCAACAACATGCACAACTTCCATTGCAACCAGCACAAATACCACCACCACCATTCCCTCAGAAATTCAGAAAGAGCAAGGAGGAGGAATGCTTCAAAAAGTTCTTTGAGAGCTTCAAAGAACTTCACATAAATTTGCCTCTTCTTGATGTTTTGCAGGGAATTCCCAAGTATGCTAAATACTTGAAGGACGTGATGGCGAACAAAGTGAGATTGGTGGATGTCCAGACTGTAGCACTGACGGAGGAGTGCAGTCACTAGGTATTGAGCAAAATGCCAAAGAAACTCAAAGACCCAGGGAGTTTTACCCTCCCCAGACAAATTGGTAAAGCTGAGGTGCTACGAGCTTTGTGTGACTTAGGGGCAGCAGTCAATCTAATTCCCCTATCCTTATTCAACACCTTGGGGTTGGGACAACCGAGGCCAACAAGGTTGATGTTGCAGCTGGCTGACAAGTCGCGAGTGACACCTGATAGAATAATAGAGGACCTTCTCATCAAAGTAGGTAAGTTCATTATACCTGCTGATTTTATTGTCTTAGATTTTCAGGTTGATGACCAGGTACCCCTGATCTTGGGACGGCCATTCTTGGCCACTGGAGGAGTGGTGATTGATTTGAAAGTAGGGACCCTGAAAATGAGGGTTGAGGATGAAGAAGAAATTTTCCGCGTCTACCAAGAAATGAACCCATCTGCACACTACAGAAACCTTTGTCAGGTTAGTGTGTTGGCAGAGGATAAGTGTGGGGTGCAGGATTCCACAGGTGCAGGGCCAAAGGGAATTACAAGTGTTCAGCCGGAGTCTGATAAAGGGCTTCAAATTGAGAGGAAGTTGGAGAAAGAGAGGAACAGAGTGGAGGCTGTTTCCTCTAAACAGCAAAAGAAAAGGAGATGGTTCTCGAAAGAGAACCCAGGTATGAGGATGTCCTAAAAAGGATAGTCCACGTCGGGCCACGACATAAAATAAGGCGCTACTTGGGAGGCAACCCAAGGGTACCACAGGTACCATTTTAATTTCTTGCATTTTTGTTGATTTTATTTATTTTTCATCTTGTGTGGTTTTTGGTGGAAAGTTAAGCACAGATGGAGGGGAAGTCTGAGTACCCGTGGAGGAGGAAGCTAAAAAGCAGGGACGATAAAAAGTGTGGGGTCGACACACACTTATGCAAAGTGAAGAACATCATGCTATTAGCTAGGCCTAAAGGCCTCAGGAAGTATTTCTCACCCTTTCTAAATTTTTATTTGATGCTATGAGGACATAGCATTATTTAAGTGTGGGGTGAGGGAAATTTCAAGGGAATTTCAAAAATTTTTTGCGCTTAACAAGTTTGTGGTGAATGTAATGCTAATGCTTGAGAAATTTGAAAAATTTGAAAAATTTGAAAAATTTGAAAAATTTGAAAATTTTTCTGAATTAAGCATGACTTCATCACCCGTTGGTTTTTCTTTTCGGTTCTTTTCCGACGGGGGGTCTTTGAACCGAAGAATAAAAATTTTATCTTTTTCTTTCCTTTGTCTGTATATAGTGTTTTAGTCATAGTTAGGGACTGTTTCCGACGATGGATGGATGATGACCGTCTTGAGAAAAAATTTGTCGGTAGGTGATTGGTTTTTGAAACCATAACTAAGTGGTGCTTGATGTTCTTGTTATGTGCTATACGTGAGTGTAAGATGCATGTATGTTAAGTGTGAAGCATGCAAATATATAACTGTGTTTGAGACACTTAGGCTCTTGAATTTGACTCGATATGATTGAAGCTTAATTCTGAATTCTTGTGATTAGCTGAGTAACAGTCTGATGAATGTATCTTGAATTGAGCATGTGCCATGAGTGTAAGGCTTTTGAGTATTCTGTGCTATTGTGGATTGTCTAGAACTTTCCTGGTGTGTTTATAAAACGAAATGAAGGATGTGAATTGTAGGAGATGATTTAGGCATTTCTTTGAGTGAACCAAATTCTTATCCCTCATTTTACCTACCTTGAAAAATTAATCCTAGTTAGCCCCATTGAGCCTTGAGCCTATTCTTTGAAAGCTGCAACATAAGCTTAATCCTTTTTCTTTCATTAGCCTTGAACTTGATCCAAAACTCCTAAGCACTTGAGTGAAAAAATCCGAAGGAGTAAAGGAGTGAGAAGAATGAAAAGAAAGGAAAAGTAGCAAGTTGTAGAAGTGAGAAAAGGACAAAGATGCACTTGTGTGAAAATGGTTGATTATTAGTAAGGAGCAAGAAAACAAATTAATGAAAAATTATTTATAGAGCTCCTTACTAATAAGTTAAAAGTGCCTAAAGAAATGGGGGTACATAAGAGGAACAAGAAAGATGAAAGGAGAAAAAGGTGAAGTAAGGGAAGGGAAGTTCGTAAGGAAGGCGTAATGTATTAAATGCGTTTAGGAAAGATAGTCACTATTTCTGGCCATAATAGTACCTACCTGTCCCTTAGCCTACATTACAACCCATTAAGTCCTACTTGATCTTACATTCACACATCCTTAAATTAGTGGAATAAAACACTAAGGGCAAGCTTATGGGTCATTACATGATGCATGTGAATTCTTTGTGAGAGTGAGTGAAATTCTATTTATTCACCCACACATGTTATGATGTACAAATGATTTTTGTGTGTGATTGGGTAACTCTATTTCAGTGAGGGGAACATGTTGAATGAGGGATATAATTCATGTGGGATTTCTTAATCAGTTGATTTGCATGCGTTTGCTAAGATTGAGAGTCGATTCTTGAGGTTAAGAAGTCTTAGCATCGTTGTATCTCATCTCGGTGATTAAATTGTGTATGCTCTATTTGTAGCTTGTTATCTTACGTAATCATTATAGCCGTGACTTGAATTATCTTGCTAAATTAGTTATGTGGGAGTCTCCATATGCATGATATTTAAAAGGTTGTTCGAGGACGAACAAGGCGTTAAGTGTGGGGTTGTGATCACGGGCAAAATAGCATGCCCGAGATACGCTTTATACCTTAATTTAGTCTTGTTTATCTAAGTTATTTTACATACTTTCATGTGATTTTATATAAATGTGAATATATGTGCTAACCAACATGATTAGTCCTTGTTTTGTAGGTTTCAAGGATTTTGAGGAACTAATTCACAAGTTGGTGAAAGGAAGGAATGGAGTGGGAGCATGTGGCGAAAGTCGGCAAGGAGCATGCCTTGGCAAGGCTGGCCGCGCCAGGCAGCGTGCCACGCTGTGCGTGTGCCGCGCCCAGCGCCATGCCACGCCCTTGCCAAGCACACGAGGAAAGGCAGCAGTAGGCAGCAGTAGGCAGTAAACTAGCGCGCCAGCACCGTGCTACGCTAGGCCAGCTGCGCGACAGCAGCTTGCCAACGCGCTGCATGAGCAGCGTGCCACGTTGGCCAGCGCGGTGACCCTCGGCAGCTTGGTTTCCGGAGGCACTTTCCAGAGAGCTTTCGTGTTGCCTCCGTGTCACGGAGGCAGTGCTCCGCGATACACTCCGTGACACGGAGCCGTTCCATTACAGGCTAAATTATGCACGTTTTCCATTTACTATAAATAGGACCCTTAGCTCCTAAAATCATTTGGTCACGATTTTATTCTGAAAAACCACCTAGGAGTGAAGGGAGAAGTGGGAGAACTCATCTAGGGTTTATCAAATTCCCTTCTCATCTACCAAATTCATGTAAGTATGTTAGTTTAGTATTAGTTAATTGTCGTTTTACGAACATGAACGGCAAGAACCCTTCCTCTAGGGTTGAAGCCATGCATTATGATTGTGCTTTTATGAATTTGTTTTGGAATTAAGTTATTGATTGTTGTTTTCGTCTTGCATTTTGGATTGTGGGTTGCTTTTATGATTGATAACCATGAAAGCATATTTGTTAGCTTGAGTAATAGCTTGAGAAAGCACTACCTAGGTCAGAACATGAGAATGTAAGGAGCATGTTTGTCTCAAGGGAGAGATATTGTGTCAGGATAGAAATATACCTCACACCTTGCTTGGTTGACACACGGGGGTTATGAAAGACCAACTTGGGATGTCACATCACCACTCGAAGAAGTAGTTGTGAGGCTAAGTTGAGTTAAATGGTTAGACGTATGAAAGTCCCTAATCGTTTCCCCGTAAACCACAACATAATTGATTGCCCGCGACTAGAAAATTAAACTCCTCGCTCACAATGATGCAGTGAGGCTAGATTGCCGTGTTTAGAGGCTCGAAAGACCATAAACATGCAATTCTAATTATGTGAAATAACAATTGATAGTTCCATGCTTAACCCATTTCAAATCGTAGGATCGCATGATTAATTGGTTTTAACTCTATGTTGCTCCTAGAGTGTTTTCAGAATATTTCGTTGACACAAACTTAGACTTAATTAATCTCAATCAAAAATGTCTATAACCAACACTTGAGGTATTTAACATAGCACTAGAAATGGATAGTTAGAGGAATGGGTCCAGTCCCTGTGGGTTCGACAATCCGGTTCTTAAAAAGAGCCACTATATTACTTGCACGACCCGTACACTTGCGGACGCGCGAATCGGGCCGATCAGCACGAACCATACAATGCTGGTATGAGTCATAGAAAGGATCCTTAGGAGAATCATTAGAGATTCCAGATTTCAAAAGTCCAAACCTTGAAAGGCACTTATGACTTGTAGTGGAATTATACGAGTCATACAAACCTCCATGACTTGACAGATTCAGATGCTGCATTTTCATACTACGAACAGAAGCCACGACTTGTAGGACGACCTGACAGTAGAGTCCCCATTAATTTTGGAAAGGATTTCATTAATTGTACAAATGCTTTTAGTTTATTTTCCTTTAGAAAAATCGATACTTTGAGTTGTAATAGTTGTGTACGAGTTCTCCTAACATTGTGGGAGAGAAAACACACGAATCACTTGGAGATTTTCATCAATATTCTTGATTGTTGAAGTTTTGATTGTGCAATTGATTATTGGGTTTTTCTTCCATCATCATTGTAAGCTGTTAATTATGTTTTCTTCCATAAAATCTGATTTCTCTCTTGCAATAGTTCATAGCTAAACACTCCATAACTAGGATTGTGAGAATCATGATGGAATAATAAACTAGGGCTAACACAGAGTGATTCTAAACCAATACGAATGCATGTATTGTTCTTTTCTTCATGCTTAATGTTCTTTAACAGTGCACAACGTTAGGACTTGCTTGAATTTTCTTCTTGCTTGAACCTATAGAAGTAGAGTTTAGGAAAAGAAAAGAATAATGAAGCCATGAAATTGAGTTTCATTGAATAACTTGAGCTGCGGTCGTAGGAGAGTTAGCTTCGTTCTATTGATAAAGGTTAAAGTGAAATTGCTCATGAGACCTAACTAGGTGATTGAGTAGAGTCATCTAACAGGGATGAACCAGTCATTTAGATGAACATAATTTATCAATTATACAGGCTAAGTATTGGGATAGATCAAAAGTGTATATCCAACGTAGTGATGAATCCATGGGGAACACTTCTCTAGTTAATTGCATAAACGTGATCATAACACAATCTCATAATATAGTTATTTAATTATTTCTTAAAACCCCCCTTTAGGAAACAACTAAACTAAAAGCCTAAATACTAGAATTAGTCTATATCTTGACCATATTCCCTGTGAGATCAAACCGAACCTTAGTTGGATTTTTTATTGACAACGTCCGCATTATACTTCTTCAGAGGTGTAATTTGAGCGTTATCATGCACGCATGCCTAGCACAGGTGTAGACGGTTGGTAAGTTTCTTGAATTTTGGTTGTCTGTGGCCTAGTCAGCTATCATGAATTGAGCATGGCTCCCGAACCGCGACATGAAACCTAAAACCATGAATGAACCTAAGCTAACACATGACACATACATAACATGATTAAGAGCATATCTAAGAAGAAGTAAAGCATAAAGCATAGTATAAGAGGAAGTCTAAATATTATAAAGCATGAGCAAGGACAACAACAAGTAAACAACGCTGAATCATCTAATACATAACTGTCTAAAAAGCCTGTAACCATAAGATGAGCTTATGAGACAACACCCCCAACTTAGCTCAACCAAGTCTGAAACTGAAAGTTGTAACCAAACATTACAAGAGATCAAATGTCCTCGGAGGATAAGGACTCACCCAAAGCTGGGGCAAAGCTGGACTAAAATGAGAGCGAAACTAATATCAAGACTAAGACTGGTCACCCGAACCTATATCATGAAATGATATAGTATAGAGTATGCGGTTAGTATTTTGAATGTATTAAGTATGTAAAGTAAGTAAAATATGCTATTAAATCAGTAAAAGAAAGATCATGAGTATAAGTTCGTATAAATCATGAGGTTCAAATCATAAACTGACATGAAGGCTCAAGGTTTTTAAAACTATAATATAAAGCTAATCATGACTAAATCCATAAGTAAAAATCTTATAAAATATATTTTGAAAAAGATCATCAATATATATATATATATAAAAACTAAGGAACAATAGGAGATTATTATAACCGACATAATATAAGTGAGAAAACATGAAGTCCAGCTTGTACCCCTAGTTGGGAGGTGCGTCCATACCTTGCCAATATCACTTGTGAACTCAGGAAGGCAATCTCCACTAATGAAGACCCCTGTATCCGCCCATTGAGGCGAGGGAGACACTCTTACTAGCGAGGATCCTGTATTCCCTGGGCCAAGGGAAACATTATCTACTATTGAGAATTCCTTATCCTATGGTGGCACGAAGTTCTGAGACCTAGGCGCTAGAACCATGGCCTACTCGGTATTAGTTACTAATCCCAAAACATATATAGTGCTCATATCTTAATCGGAAAATATGGGTTTACATGGGCTATTTTAAATCATAAAATTCATAACATGTTAACATACGTGAGCTAGCCATGAAAATAGTATCGAAAATCAGCCATGATACATAGACTTGAATTTCATGAGAATCATGTATAATGGAGTAAAATCATCATATATTTTACATCATGGATTCATGATAAATTCTAGTAGAAAACATGCATCATAATCATAATTCATGGATTTAAACATAAGAGGCATGAATGCATAGTAAATCATGAGGAATTTCATGTAGAGACCATTGTAACTTGAAAACATAAGTTCATGAGAGATTTTGATAGGAACCATGTAGCATAATCATAGGAATATGAATTGAATCATAAGGGGACTGATTTCATAGTAGAACATGAAAGATTTAATCCAATATAACCCCAATCTTAGAATTTCGAATTTAGGGACTTGAAAGTTTGAAATTATGAATTCAACTTAAAAAGGGCATGAGGATGGAAGGAATCCCCCATTCATGACCCTACATACCTAGGTAATTGATTCACTAATTTGTCTTGAAGATCCAAGAGGAAGAAGGTGATGAACCCTAGCTTCTTCTTGAGAGGAAAATCCAATCTACGGATGATTGAAGAGATTGATGATTTAGGCTAGGTTAAACCCTTTAATTTGACCTTTAGGAAGCCAAAAATGATGTCATTTAGGAGTTAAAAGCATAGGAGTTTATTAAAATACCCCCAAACTGCCGAAATAAAGCTTGAAACTAGCAGAACCAATGACCAAAGGGACGGTTCATTGCTTGATAGGATGACTCATACTGAGGTTCATCCAATTCCTTTTCCTATTTCCCAAAATCACTCATAACGTTTTACTATGAACTCCAATTGACGCAAGGTTGGATGTCAAAGGGCTTCAATTTGATGTGTTGAATCACCCAAAAACACTTTTTAAAATGTGAGTTATGATCATCTGAAGCTGACCCTTATAAGAACTTATACGAGAACTCAACCAGTAAAAAGACTCTCAACTCAACTTTGTGCTAGAGGTTCTTTATGACCTTAATTTGTATCCAATGTACTTATCACACTTAAGAATTAATCTTAACACCTAGTTTCCATAAAATTCATTAGGATCATTTCTTTCCACATACCTAGAATGGTTTCAAACTTAGCCTGAATGTTTGAGGCATTTCAATATCTCAATTCATGACTAAAACGATGACCAGTACAATGAAACAACGAACCATACAATTCACTCATTGATTTTGGGCTGATTTTAAAATTTTTCTGAACCTCAAACCAACGGCCAAACCAATGAGCCATTAGTTCTTTGGACGGGTTATCCTGTGGTTCATTGAATGGCTCAGGTGCCATCTTCCTATTGTTTTTTGCTGCAAGTCTCGGATTTGATCTAAGAGACTTTTAGCGGTATACAATATCTCCCCCTTGGAAACATTTGTCCTCAGATATTGGCTAACAAAGCTTAAAGGATAGGGAAAAACTTCAATCCCAAAAACGGAATAGTTATATAGAAAACTAAAGGAGTGACTGACTCTGGACATAAAACACGTGACTGAACTGAATTTACGAAATATACATGCATGCTATAACATGAAAGAAACCGAGGGACATGAACTTGACATGGAACTGGATAGAGTGCTGAGGATGAACTATTTCCTCAAACTAAAATTGAGCTAATATGGATGAAGTTATAAATTCCAAGACCATTTTCTGATATCTCATTAGCTGACATGATAACTGATATAACCGAGAATAAGAATTAACTGCATCCAGTTTCCGAAGTAGTTCATTTTACTAGCTAATAGCTCCCAAACACCTTCACTGAAACAACTTCCTTATCCTCCCCCCAACTTACGAACCTGCCGGTCTAAGATTTCAACTAGAACTTTCTCATAAAAGAAACTATCATTCTAACCAACACCTCTTTACCCCTTTTCATGGGTAAAACTTTCAGAGACACCTTGTTAACTACACCAACTTCCCTAAATACCACCACATCATTCAAGCTTATCAATACAATCATCTTTTGGCTCCTCTATAGTCTATACTACCCCCAAAGATCCTCAAACTCCCTTACATAACTAACAACTGCACTTCGTGAACTTCTACCTTCCTAGCATCTTAAGCATGAATAGGAATTCATCCCAAATGCACAAGATGTAACAATCATATCTATGCTAGGGTGAACGTACATAGGGTATTAGAGTAAGAAAATGGCGAGCACGAATCATTTGAGAAATTTATGTTGGGCATATACCAGATATAACACGATCTTATGAGCCATTAAGACAAATCTTAAGGACTGAGTTCATAGAGCTGAGCATACCATGAGACATGAGTTTACATACATAACAAGTTTCATAACGTGAGGCTATGATTCATGGAGTCATGGAGTAAGATTAAGATCGCTGACTGAAGCGATTACCTATCATCTTGAAAACCTGAATATAAGCATGAGTAAAGCGTAGCGTCGACTTAAACATAATGGAAAACATCTGAACAGGAATGGATTGACATCCCATAGATACTATTTCTAGAAATCCCCTACCAGAAAAACTCAAGATACTTGTCCCATCAACTTATCATCTCCTCTTTAGCTTAAATTCATTATTCTATGGCCCTTGAATCCTTTCTTAAGACTAGGCTAACATCACTAACTCTTGACTTCTCATGAGCCTCTAAAGAGATAACTGAAGGCTACATACTTATAACCATTTCAACCATCCACTAGATAAATTTCATGCCACAATACTAAAAGAAATCTTATACCGTATACTGCGACTCATGGGTCTAACAACATACGAGGATCAACATGAAAAAATCCTAACATACCTGTGACTACCTCTGGTGAGTTTCCCTAATCCTGACGTGATGATAGGGCGTAAAAGTGGTCCTAATGTTGTCCACTACCTGCACCAGCTGATGCGCCCTGCTGAAGTGGGCAGGCTATCGGAGCTACTGAAGAGGTGTTTGGGACTCTACCTTCGCCTATTTTGCTGCTGGGAAATCACTGAGCTTATGGCCTAACTTGCCGCAATAGAAGCAAGCATCTAAACCGGCAATGCACTCTCCTAGGTGTTTCTTCCCATAGCTCTTGCAAGCTGAGTATGTAATCTCCCTTGCCCTGGACTCAACATGAGTAACCTGTCAAGCAAAGGATCAGCTGGAGCTGGTGGGACTAGTTGATGCTCATTTCCGTTCCTTCTTCTGTTGACTTAATGGGAAGGCATATTTCCGCAAATATGCATAGCACAAGTTAGAAGAGAACAGAGAGTTGAACTTCATAGAATGAGATAGGATTATGAAAGAAGGGAAGTTTCCTAAAACGTATTATAGCCTCTTTCTCATAAGTATGGTGTGCTTCACACTCATGAAAAAGACTCTACTTAAGTAGCTTTCAAACACTCTAGGACACACCTCAACCTGATGCTCTGATAACAAGTTTGTCATGACCCGAGCATGGACTCCGGATTGAACACGTGACCTAAAACCACGAATGGCTCCAAGCTAACCCATGAAACATATATAACATAATTAAAAGCATATCTAAGTGAAAGTAAAGTGTAAGCATAGTATAAGCGGATTTCTAAATATCGTAAAGCATAAGTGAGGACAATAAGTCAACAACACTGAATCATCTAATACATAACTATCTGAAAAGCCTCTAACCATAAGATAAGCTAATAGGAAAACACCCCCAACTAGATAGACTAAGTCTGAAATTGAAAGACGTAACAAAACATAATAAGCTATCAAGTGTCCTCAGAAGACGAGGACTCAACCAAAGTTGGGGCTAAGCTGGACTGAAACGGAAGCGAAGCTAATGTCGGGATTGAGGTTGGTCACCCAAACCTATATCATGAAATGATATAGCATAGAGTATGCGGTCAGTATTTTGAATGTACTGAGTATGTAGAGTAAGTAAAGCCTGCTATTAAATCAACAAAAGAAAGATCATGAGTATAAGTTCGTACAAATAATGAGGTTCAAATCATAAACTAAACATGAATGCTCAAGGTTTTCAAAACTATAATATAAAGCTGATCATAACTAAATTCATAAGTAAAAACCTCATACAACATATTTTGAAATAGATCATCATAAGGCATAAAATCATGAACCGTGAACATGAATATATATATATATATATATATATATATATATATATATATATATATATATATATATATATATATATGTGTGTGTGTGTGTGTGTGTGTGTGTGTGTGTGTGTGTGTGTGTGTGTGTGTGTGTGTGTGTGTGTGTGTGTGTGTGTGTAAACGAAGGAACAATGGAAATTCTTATAACCGACATACTCCAAGTGAGCACACATGGAGCCCATCTTGTAACTCTATCTGGGAGGTGCATCAATACTCTACCAAGGGCATGGACCATGATGGCGTGATATCACTCGTCAACTTAGAAAGACAATCTCCACTACCGCCAACCCCTGCATGTGCCCATTGAGGCAAGGGAGATACTCTTCCTAGCGAGGATCCAGTATTCCTTGGGCAAAGAGAAATATTCTTTACTATTGAGAATCCCTTGTCCTACAGTGGCACATAGTTTTGAGACTTGGGTATGCTAGAACCTAGCCTACTCAGTGTTACATACTACTCTCAAAACATATATAGTTCTTATATCTTAATAAGAAAATATAGGTTTACATGGACTAGTTTAAATCATGAAATTCGTAATATGTTAACATGTGTGAGCTAGCTATGAAAATAGTGCCGAAGTTAGCCATGAATATAGACTTGAATTTCATGAAAATCATGTATAATAGAGTAAAATAATCATATCTTGTTAATCATGAATTCATGAGGAATTCAATTAGAAAACCTGCATCATAATCATAATTCATGTATTTAAACATAAGAGTCTCGAATTCATAGTAAATCATGAGGAAATTCATCAAAATTGAGTAGAGACCATTGTAAACATTTCATGAGTGATTTTGTTAGAAACTATATAGCATAATCACAAAAATGTGAATTGAATCATAAGGGAAATGATTTAGTAGTAGAACATGAAAGATTTAATCCAATCTAACCCTAACCCTAGAATTTCGATTTTAGGGACTTGAAAGTTGGAAATCATGAATTCAACTTAAAAAGGGCATGAGGGTGGAAGAAATCTCCCATTTCATGACCCTACATACCTGGGTAAATGATTCACTAACTTGTCTTGAAGATCTAGGAGGATTGAGAAGTTGGAGGTGATGAACTCTAGCTTCTTTTTTAGAGGAATATCCAATCAATGGATGGTTGAAGAGAATGAGGATTTAGGATAGGTTAAACCTTTTAATTTGACCTTTAAGAAACCTAAAATGATATCATTTAGGAGTTAAAAGCATAGACATTTACCCAAATACCCCCAGAATAGCCGAAATAAAGCCTGAAACCGGCACAACCAACAACCAAAGGGATAAGTCATTGGTTGATAGGACGACCCTTCTTAAGGTTCGTCCAATGCCTTTTCTTGTTTCACTAAATTACTCATAACCTTTTACTCTGAACTCCTATTGATGCAAGGTCAGATGTGTTGGAAAGAATACTTAAAGAGATTCAATTTGATGTATTGAATCACCCTAAAAGAAATTATAAAATGGGAGTTATCGTTATTTGAAGTTGACCCTTGAAAAAACTTATACGAAAACTCAATCGGTAAGAAGGCTCTCTACTCAACTTTGTGCTAGAGATTCCTTATGACCTTAATTTGTATTAAATACACTTCTCAGACTTAAGAATTGAATTAATTTTAACACTTATTTTTCATAAAATTCATCAGGCTCGGGTCTTTTCACATACCTAGAATGATTTTAAACTTAGCCTAAAAGTCTGAGGCATTTCAATATCTCAACTCATAACTGAAATCATGACCAGTACAATTAAACAACGAACCATACAATCCACTCATTGATTCTGAAACCGATTTTATCATTTTTCTGAACCTCAAACCAACGACCCGTTGGTTCTTCGAACGGGTCACCCTGTGGTTTTTTAAATGGACAAGGTGCCATCTTCCTGCTATTTTTACTGCAAGTCTTAGGTCTGATCTAAGGTAGATTTTGGGGTATTACATCAACAGAGCAATTTTGTGATTTTGAATTGCCTATCAATTGAGATTGTCAACTAAATTTTGAGAGGGAATTTCATAGGCATATGGCAAGGAATAGGCAACCTTAAAGGCGAAGTTTAGACTTTCAAAAGGTAGAAAACATAGAGTATTGTGGTTGTCTTTAGCTAGTATTTTTATGAGGGTTGTGTGTTTCTTTGTAACATAAGTTAAATGCAAAATTGGGAAGTGATTCTTGTAATGTGTGTGTGTTTTATGTGCTTAGTATGCTAAAATAGTTTAAGTGTCGAAAGAATCCAAAAAGGGACAAAAACGTGTTGGCTGAGCATAGTGGTCCTGTGCGTGTGACTGTCGTGCAGTGTCAAATAGGTTGCGTAAAATAAAAATTGATAGTTATTTAATTTTACTTTACAGCTTTTTATAGCTATATAATTTTTTTTACAATTTTTAAATCATAATGATAGTTATTACTAAATTATAAATAGACAAAAAAAACCTAAGTTATTTGTTAACGTTCAAAAGATAACCCAAGTTATTTTCTATTATCTGTTTTGACTTTATAATAATTCGTTACTATTTTTTAATATCTTTATAATATATTTTCATACACATTAGAGGATATTTGAAATATAATACAAGGAGACATATTTTTTTTAAGACAGCAGATATTTATACCGAGCATTACTCAAAAAATTTTGTGGCAACATTATATTTTTTTAATGATACAATACACAATTCAAGATCCGTGAGCCTTCTTGCATGGTCTTCGGCTTGCTTACTGACTTCATTAAGGATGAAATTCCCTATCTGATAATTTTAGATTCATAATACACTAACATAATTTTATTTTTTGCAGGAAAAAAATTATGTGAAGCACAATCATTATTATTGATATACTAAGAAAATATAATACAACAACAAGATACAAAAAACAGAAAGACATAAATATAGATAAAAATATGTTGATATAAGGATACAGAAGGATAAACTTATTTGTAATTAAGATGAGAATTTTAACTTTACTAAAATTAAGTTAAATTAAATAACAAGTGATGGCATCTCATTAGATCAAGGAACAACAAAGTAGTTAATTAAAAAATTATGTTAACTAATGCAAAAAAATTAAAATTAATTATATCTCCTAAAATTTTAGTAAATAATTGTATCTCTTAAAAAATTGAATTAAATATTTTAAAAAAAAAGAATATCTCAGAAGAGGAGGTAGTTTTTCCCTAATAAAAGGAAAGTTAAATATTATCTTCATAGTAGCGCATGTTGCACAATTTAATACTTGCACAAAATAGGGAGATATAATCCTCACATTGAGAGAAATACATGACAAAATTAAAATAAATTACATGCACCACAAAATAACTAAAATATTATTGGTAAAGTAGTTTTAAAGTTTTTGTTGTTGCACGATGGAGTAGTGGATAAAATTTCTAAAAAATTATTTTATTCAAAATAAGTCACATTCTCCACAAAAAAAGTACTTGGGAAGTTTTAAAACTGTTGGTGCACGAAGTAGTTTTCTTAAAATAAAGGTAAATATCAAATTAAGTTTCTCCAGTATTTTTCTTAGAGTAGAATTATGGTATCCCATAAAATGGTCAAATAAAAAATAAATATCAAGTCCTAAAAATGTGCAGTGTTAAAGAATTATGAAATTGAAAATTATGATATTTTTATATTAACTAATTTTAAACCAAAAAATAAATTTGATTAAACCAACTTATTTGAATTTAAATTAAAAGAAAAATACTGAATCCCAAAAACGTGAGGTCTTAATCTAAGACACGTTTAAAACTCTTTTTGTTTGAAAGTTATTATAGACAACAAATTTCAAGTCGAGAAAAATAATAATCAAGACAAGAAAAATCTAATAACAAAATATGATATTTGATTTCAAATAAGATGGGTGATACAATCTCTATAAAATCCTCTGATTCTTTCAATGATAATATGAAATACGTTGAACTTGAATTTGATTTGGATTCTAGGGCCTAAGTAGCTTGATCTTGAATCTTCGTCTTTGAATTACTTTTTACGAACAAGTAACTTGATCTTGAATGCCTTGATATTTGCCTTCATTCTTGATCTTGATCTTGATCTTGAACTAGATTGCTTGAACTTGATTACTTGAGCTTGTAGCTTGAACTTGTAGCTTGAACTTGTAGCTTGTAGAGAATTTTTGGTCTTTAATCCACGAGCTCTCTTCTTGCTCTTGTTCCTAATTTCCTCCTTTGTGAGTTATGAGGACCCCTATTTATAGTTGCGGTGGTGATGCAATTGTGTGATTTGATTGGTCAGCTTGAACTAACCAATCATATTCACTTGGTGAAAAACTTCAATTTGATTGGTCAGAACATGTTATTTACATAATTAGCATGATTTTATTGGTTTGTTAATTTGACTTGGATTGCCACACTATGCAATACGTGGTATGATTTTAGTGGCTTTTTTATTTGACTTGGATTGCCATCTCTTTTGACGCATGACATGATTTTAGTGGCTCATTTGTTTGACTTGGATTGCCACCTCATTTTGACACATGGAATTATTTTAGTGGCTCATTTGTTTAACTTGGATTGCTACCTCATTTTGACACATGGCATGGGCCTGGACTTTAAGATGGTCTAATAGCTATTTGCGCCTTGGGCTGTTAAAGTGGGTCCAGCCTTTGGAGTCCAATGAAATGGACTAGTCCAAGTTAAATGATTAATCCAATTATATTAGCCATATTACTCCCTCCATTTCAAAATAAATGGTGTTTTAACCTTTTGATTTTGTTTCAAAGTAAGTGGTGTTTTACATAATCAAGAAGACATTAATGATATTCTTTCAATTTTACCCTTATTTAAATGGAGAGAGTTTTACATAATCAAGAAAATATTAAAGAGTTAAATCTTTTTCAAGATATTTATTAAGGGTAAGTGGATAAAAGTATATTTTTCTTTACAGAAATGAGTAGTTGCTTAAGGGGTGTGCCCAAGCTAAAAAAATCACTTATTTTGAAACAGAGGGAGTACTAAACTATTTTCTTGTATTTAATATAGTCCAAATAAATTTATGAATTTAAACATAATAAAATTTTAATACTTACAAATGCCCCATACTTCAAGGTTTGTTGAAGTATAGACTTATTGTAATCGAAAACGAGCCTTGAAGTATCATGAAATCTCAAACTTGAACCCTAAACAAAACTAAAATTTCCGAAGGAAATATCCCAACAAATTATTTGTAATTGCATAAACTTTGTAAATTGTTGGAGATAATATTTTGTATTTTAAATTTAATTGTAAGTCACCTACTGGTCACATAAGTATAAAAATACTACAGTTTTTTTTCCAGTTGCAGTCTAGGATAACTGAATTTGGTAACAAATTATATTTATCTATCCATTTAATCATGATAGGTCCAGAGTTTCTTATCAATAGATTTTGATTCCCAAGTTATTTTGTAATAGGATTCAATTTCATGCTATCACTGAGAAGACTTCAAACTGCACGAAGAAAGTATTTGAGTCTAATAAGGATAGCTATCATCTTCTTATCCCAAAAATATTTGGCTTATCAAGTCTTTGAGTTTATTTGTGATAAGGAGCTGTATCTTCTATACCTATAAAAGGAGCACAATCCAAAACATAAACCCATATCCAATTTAGGCGGGTCATATAATTCTGGTAAAATTTTTAGCTGACAGACGGAGTTTATTTATTTATAATTAATCAATGTAATTTCATCTTCCTCTCCATTATTCTAGAGATTTCTTTGTTAAATCCAATGGGTAATACACCTTTTAGGAGGTAACTAGAACATGTGAGAATGTAGTACTTTTCTTATCATTAATGTAGGCTTTTACTTATGATAGTCATAAGTAACAGAGTTTCTTATGATAGTCATGACATCTTTTGTTATTTTGTGTGTACTTTAATGTTCTTGTTATACAAAAAAAAAAATCATCTTCACTGTGCATTGTATTGATTTTTTCCTTTGCATATTTTCCTGTTCTTGATATTTTCAAAAGCCAACTTATCTTTGTATTTCAAAATAAATTGAGTTCTATCATGAACAATTCAATAATTTCAGCAAGTGATTTTTTCTTCTTTTTTTTTTGCACCCTCTACCAAGTCTACATATTTTCACTTAAGGTAATTCTCTTCAAATATTATATTCACATTAATAGTGTATTTTGTAAGTACTCAAATTAGGAGGATCACAATAATCACCTACCTAGACAAACCATGCAATACATGTGATTTTTTATTTTTAAGTTCTTTTTTTAATTAGCCAAACATTGAAGGGACCAAGCTAAAATTGTAGTGCATGATCTGCACTTTAATATTTGGATTATATTCTTGAATAAACAAGGCTTGAGGCCTAGTACAGGATGGATTTCATCTGCGCCTTAAGATTTTTATTATGCTCTTGAAGAAACCAGGCTTGAGGCAGAGTAGAGGATGGATTTTCTAATGCCCCAGAATCCCTAAGATCAAACCTGGGAGTTGAAACGGAGAAAACTAGAAATTCTGCACCAGATCACTGAACGAATCCTTACTGCATACGTGGGGATGACCACAAGTCGTTAGGTGACTCGCGGCGAGGTACTTGTCTTAAGCTTTGGAATTTGTCATTTGAAGTCACCACGGGCATAACCACGAGTCGTGGTCAGACCCCACGACTTGTTAAGTCAGCCGTGTGATGTGCCCGCAAGCGTACGGGTCGTACAAGTAATATAGTGGCCCTTTTTAAGAGCCGGAATGTCGAACCCACAAGGACTGGACCAATTCAGCTAATTATCAAGTTCAAGTGTGATATTAAATGCCGCAAGTGTTGATTATATACTTTTTCGAGAAATTTAATTAAGTCCAAAATGTGGTCAACAAACTAACCCTATGCCTCAGAACTATGAGCCAATGTAGGTATGTTAAGATTATTCGGGACCTCCTTTGTGAGCTTTCCCCTGCCCCAAGGGGCCTTTAACTTGATATCAATATCATGGTAGCATCTTTAGCCCTGGCAAGGCCTTAGACAGCTCTGCCCACTTGAGTGTTATAATCGGGATTGCATAAGCTCTATCGTGGTAATGTCAGTTATATGAAGAGTCTCCCATTGTTCCTCATATTTTCAATTATGCATGTTTATCATTCATGATATATGTTTAAAGAAACTTTGACGTAATGTTCAGTTTTTACTTATGATATTCAATTTTCAACTTTAGGTCATTCAATTCAGCTATGATATTCATTCATGATCAGATTATGATTTTAGAAAATTGCATGCAAGCCCTACTATCAGATCCTTGATTTGATTATGTTTTATATTATGTATGCTTTAAATGATTTTACTTATTTAAGTGGTTTTACTTAATTTGCATACTCGGTACATTCCACGTACTGACCACATACTCTATGTTGTATCATTTTATGATACAGGCTCCGATCTTCAGACTCAGCCCTGTCACTAGCCAGCTTTCAGAGTTAGCATTGGTCCCTGTTGGTATGTCCTTATCTGTTGAGGGACCCTCTTTTATTCAGTGATGCTTGAGTACTTTAAGTTTTCAGATTTAAAGAGTTAGTTGGGGTCATGTACTATCAACTCATCAGTATTAGAGGCTTTTCAGACAATAGAATATAATCAGCTTCAGATTCGTGTGTATTTCTGATGTTGTATTTATTTCATACTTCCGCTAAGTTTATCATGTTGATATTTCGCTTTTATGATTGAGTTAGATGTTATGTTCATGTCATGGATCGACTTAGAGTCTATCGGGGCTTATTGTCTCATGTCTCGATCCGGGCCTATATTTAGGTTGATGACAAACTTGGTAACAGAGCATCAGGTTTTGAAGTGTCCTAGGGTTTCTAAAAGTTGCGTTAAGTAGAGTATTTTTCATGGGTGTGAAGCGCGCCACACTTATGACGAAGAGGCTATGAGACGTTTAGGGAATGTTCCCTTCTTTCATGATCTATGTCGTGCGGTGAAATATCTTTCCATCCTCCTAACTCATGCTATATGCGTTGGTAGAATCATGCCTCCCTGCAGAGTAAACGACAGAAAAAATGGGAGCGGTAATGGGCATGAGGATGGCAATGGTGACAGGCACCAGCAAGCCCCACCAGTTCATGAGGAGCATGCACCAGAGCAGCTGCCCATGCTGAATTTAGGATGGTCATTCAGAAGTTAGCGTAGGCCTTGACCATTCAGGTCAACCAATAGGCAGTGGCGCATTTCCCTCAAAAAGGGAATGCGGTGGCAGCTAGAGTCAGAGACTTCTTGAGGATGAACCCTCCAGAGTTCAAGGGGTCAAGGGTGGATGAGGATCCACACGAGTTCATTGAAGAGATTCTAAAGGTCACCCAGGTCATGGGGGTGACTAATGGAGAGTGCGTTGACTTAACCTCTTATCAACTGAAAGGGGTTGCACATATCTGGTTCAAGCAGTGGAAAAAAAGTAGGGCAGCAAGAGCAGACCCTATTAGTTGGGATGAGTTTCATGTTGCTTTTAAAGATCGGTTCTTCCCCCATGAGATAAGAGAGCTGAAAGCTGCCGAGTTTGTGAATCTAAAGCAGGGTAACATGATAGTTCAGGAGTATTCCTTAGAGTTCACCCGTTTGTCTAAGTATGCACCAGATCTTGGTGGCGGATCAGAGGGATCGAGTGAGCCGGTTTGTACAGGGAGTGGAGGACTACCTGGATATGGATTTCAGGACCGCCATGCTTCATCAGGATATGGATTACTCTAGAATAGTGTTGTACGCCCAATAGATAGAGGCGGTGTATCAGAAAGGGAGAGAGGCCAAGAGGGACAGGACAGATAATTATGGGTTCTCGCAGTAGAGGACAGGTGGTGGGCTCCAATTTGTGACTGGTGTGGCCAGAGGCACACGGGTCAATGTTTGGCAGGTACAGGTGCTTGCTTCGGGTGTGGGAAGCCGGGAACATGCTTAGAGACTACCCAACAGCTAGACAGGGCCATGATAGGGGCTGAGGCCCAGCTTCTAGTTCAGCAGCTCCACCAGCACGCCCATCTCAGCAGGGCGCATCTACTAGTGCGGGTGGCGAACAGCGCCAGAAAAAATTCTATGCCTTATTATCCTAACAGGAGCAGGAGGACTCCCCAGACGTGGTTACTGGTATGTTACGAGTTTTTCACCTTGATGTTTATGCTTTGTTAGATCCAGGGGCTACTTTGTCCTTTTTTAATTCCCTATGTTGCTAGTAGCTTTGGAGTCAGTCCCGAAATCTTATCAGAACCCTTCTTAGTCTTTACTCCAGTTGGTGATTCAGTTATAGCTAGACGGGTGTATAGAAATTGCCGGTCTCAGTGTTACACCCTGAAAATCTTATTTATTCTGTTTGATAATTATTTGATGTTTATATGTCATATTAAGGGAATTATGGGTTGTAGGTTGTCCATAGGTGTGGAGGGAAACATGTGCAAAGGGAAAAGCGAAGAGTATGTGAAATTTGTAAAAAGGTCAACTTTAAATGGACATATCTCCAAATATATAATGATTCAGAGGTCCTATAGCCTATCAAATGAAGCGTATTTGCGTCTAGTTTACAGTAAAAAAAAACCACTCATCAATCAGAGTTCGAAGTAAAAATTTATGCTCGTTTGAAGACAGCACTATCGGCTGGAAAAGCCCCCATGCGCGCGGGCACCAAGACAAGCAGGCAGTAGGTGCGCGCGTGAGAGCGAGGGCACGTCGCATGTGCGCCGCACGCGGGCACCGCCCAGCCCACCTATATGAAGTAATTTTTAGCTAAAAAGCTCATTTTACTCCGTTTCACCTCATTTTTTTTCAAAATTCGCAGAATTAAGAGCTCTATCTAATGGTGAAAACAAATCCCAGGTAATAAATTGTATGGATAGGTCAAATTTTCTTATAGTCCAATCTTGGAAAGGGTTTCTTATGTCGTTAGCTTCTAGTAGTCGTGTTGCTGCGTCTTTGGCTGCCAAGATGCTGCATTTTTGGGCAGTAGGGAGGTGAAGTTCTACCTCCATATTGGTGAGAGTTGAGTATAAAAGGAGATAGGTGTTTTTACTCTTTAAATTATCATGAATTAACAAGTTATGTTGGAAGTGAAGTTGGAAATTATGTGTTGCTTGGGTTTGTGTTGTTGTTGCGGTTTGGCAGCATGGTTGCTACATTTTTGGAACAGTATTTGGATGAAGAAGAACTCCATATGGGCAGGGGTTATACACAAGTAAAAGGTAAGTGTTCCTACTTAGTTTATCCGCTCAAATTCCCAAGCTAAAGTAAGAAAATGAAATAAAGTCAATATGTGTTTTATGTGATATTTGATTGATGTTTCTGCCCGTTTTTGGGAGGTTGTTACAACTATATAGATGCTGAAATTTATCCAAAAGATGGAAGGCACCACATCTTTGGGGAGGTTAAACACCAAAAGCACGTAATAGAAACTCTCTTGAATTGCCTCAAGTTTAAGACGCCTAAGGTACGTAGGTTTGCTGAAAATTATATTATGATGTGGTTGTTTGGTTATACGTTTTGGGACATGAATTGTGACTGAGAACTTGGCATAAACCAGTCCTCATTTCATGTAGTGTAAGTAAGTAAGTTGAAGGTGTCGGAGTTTCTAGCAAGCGGAAGAAATTGTCTAAAAAGACGCGACGAAGTGAGGTATGTAATGGCGTTCCTATTCTTATTTTCCAAGCACGAAATCTTGTTGTTGATCGGGCCAATGTTCCTATGTTTTGTGTTCCTATTGAGGCATACATGATTCTGCCCAATGTATTAGAAATACTTCATAGAAACCTTGAAGAGTTAAATATGCTTGAAGTGAACAAACGTAAAGTGGAAGGTGTATTGTTTACGATTATTGTTGTAGTTGTAAATCGAGTCTGAAGTCCCCTCAGTGTGGGCACCATGAGCTGGTCCTTTATATTATTTCATTCATGTGATATCAAATGTGTTTAAAATTCTAGTTTCTATTTGAAATTGGTAAGAAGGCAAGACGACGTCACGCGAACGAACTTAACGCTAGAAAATAATTTTAAGCTAAACAAGGGTAAATGAGAACAACGAAATGAAAATACCTTACAATAGTTATCCACCCTCTTGTGAACATGTTCTAAGGTATATAAGTCCAAGAGGAGATTCCTTGATTTCTCTCCCTTTATCTAACTGACTAGCTAACGAGTCTTCAAACAAACCAATACGTTGAACTTGAAAGATAGAACTCGAATGTGTAAATTATTGATATTTCTATGAAATCATCTTTATAGGCAGGTTATACACAATTTTTTTAATGTTAGCAGGTTATACAAAAATAAGTATATATTTACGCTTATGCCTACGTTCAAGTTACACGCTAAGGCAACAAGAATTGTCTTTAGTGTCGCCGTAAATTTACTGTAGCTCTTGTGCTATCTTAACCTCCTGAGAGTCGACAAGGCATTAAGTTAAATAAGTGATATAAATACGTTATGTGGTAATGATATAATGAATATTTGGTGATGACCTTGTATAAATCAGCTAGAGTTGAACATTTGTAAAATAGTAACTTACGTTAAAGAAAAGCTCTCTGCTATACCCCTAAACGTGTATGTTAAGTTAACAATTCTAAGTGTTGAAATTGTCTTCCATGACTGAAAAGGATGATCCTAGGAGATTCTAATCCACTTATAATGATGTAAGCTTTCGTAAGCTCCTTGGTTAATTACAAAGTTGTGAAAGTCAATCAAGCGTCATCCAAGTTATGGTTATAAGTCTTTATTTGTCTATAAGGCAGCTCTTGGAGAGTTTCTTATGAATTCTCAAGTTGAATAAATCCAAATCTCAGATTCTTAAGTAATGTCTTCCAGTCCCTAAGTTATGTTGAATATGTTATGCTAATCTAAGAAGTTTTCAAGAGATCATATTCCGAGAATCATGCTAATGTCTCGATCAAGTATTTGAAGTTGCATACCATCCTAAGAACTTAAGTCTTTATATGTATTTCCAGAAAGAAGTCTTAATGTATATGATTTTCATATTATAACATACAGTTGAATTTTTTTCATTTATATTCAAGTGACGCGTCTATATGTTTAGCTCTTGTTGAGTTATCATTTGAATTCCCTAAATTCAGAGGAGAGATTCTCCCATTTACCAATGTTCCTAATGTCTAAGTAAGTATAAGCACAAGCTATGAAAATGATCAGTTAAGCTTAGAACTTCTAATCCCAGGAAGTCACCTGGAAGTCACTCAGCTAACTAAATACGAGTTTATATGTTATACAGAAGTCTCATATGTTGTATGTCTGAATTCAGCTCTCAGCTCTACGTATGTGTTAAGCGTTATGACAATAGCTCCAAGCTTCAAGTTATAAGTCCCATGTTGTCCTACAAATAAGGCAAATGAATTGAGAACTGCATGTGCTCATCGACGTGATAAGTTTGGCAATGAAATTCCAATGTATAGTTGTATACATGTAAAGGAACCACCCTGTGGGCAGTATATATATGTAGTTCCTAGATGTCAAAGGATTGTATAGAAATGGGAATCTATGTACTTCTACTCAAGAGATACGTTAAATTGGTAATACTATCTATAGGACATTGCTTGTAAGTCTACTAAAATTCTTATGTTGGCTAAACCTCCTGAAGGTCTGTCGAGTCACTGAGTTGACATGTTTGTATATAATTTGACAGTTTTACGTGATATATGTACATATTTGCTAATTTTACATGGTATATGTGCTCGCTTGCATTTATATGTTGCGAAAGAGACCTATTACAGCCATAGATTAAGCATTTGTCATTTCAATGCTACATGTGTTAAATTAACTCAGTATAAGATTTATCGACTCTATTCATGATTATGATTGAGAATATTTTTATTTTTACCCCAGTATGGCACACCGGCTAGAGATGTTCTTATTTTACCTCGGTATTGCACACCAACTGGAGATATTTTTATTTTACCCCGATATGGCACATCGGCTGGAGATATTTTTATTTTTACCCCGGTATGGTACATCAGCTGGAGATATTTTATTTTACCCCGGTATGGTACACCGGCTGGAGGCATTTTTATATGGTTTTTATGGTCGTTTGGCTGCCAACATTACAATAATAGTTTTTCTTGTGCATTACTTGGTTGCATTTGCACTTCAGTATTGACTTATTGTCAGGTTTCAGTTTCCAGGATTCTAGGTTGTTACTATTCCTTATTTCTGGCTCAGCTATCATTGCTACCTTACATGTTTACAGTTTTCTGCCTTTCATACCAGTACATTTCATTCTAACTGACATCCCTTCACCTGGGGACTTGCATTCATGCCGCAGATGTAGGTAGAGGTCGGGATTGCCAGTTGCAGTAGCAGTTCGTGAGATTAGCGGATGTGCTAGTATGCTCCTTTCTTTCTGGAGCTAAGACTGGTTTTTTTCAGTTAGAGTTTTCAGATGTAGTTATGGGTAGGTCGGAGCCCTGTTCTGACCATCAGTCAGTTTAATCTTTAGAGGCTTTGTGGACTTAGTGTGTACAATGGTAATCAGTTTGTGTCCTTGTCGGCTTTTTGTTGTTTAGTTTGCATATTCATAGCCTTGTTTGCATTTTAGTTGTTTACCCTGTATTGTTGAGATATTATGGGTCCAGTTGTGCTCCAGTTGATTGTGACAGGTGGCCTGGACGGCCTAAGTATTACAGTTACAGATGTCATATAATCGGCTTCCCAGTTAGTCTGATATGGGGAGCCAGTCGCGCCCTCCCCCTAGTTATGGGGAGTGACACTCAGTCCTTCAGAAAATCTCCTCAGCATATTTAGTAGAGTTAGCCATGACCAATTTTGATGTTATTCTCGACATGGATTGTCTATTTGCATGTTATGCCTAATTATACAACTCGTGCGGTAGAGTTTAGATTTCTGGGTGAGCCAGTCTTAGAATGGAAGGGTAGTTCAGTTGTTCCTGTAGGTCATTTCATTTCCTATCTTAAGGCCAGAAAGATGATTTCCAAAGGTTGTGTGTACCATCTAGTTAGGGTAAAGGATGCTACATTCGAAACCCCAACTATTTATTTAGTACCAACAGTATGTAAGTATCCGGAAGTGTTCCCTGAATGATGTACTAGGTATTCCTCTCTCTCGAGACATCGATTTTGGTATTGACCTCCTACCCGACACGCAACCTATATCTATTCCTCCTTACAAAATGGCCCCAGCCAAGTTAAAGGAGAAATTGAAAGACCTTTTAGATAAAGGTTTCATTAGACCGAGCAAGTTCCATGGGGTGCACCAGTTCTCTTTGTCTGAAAGAAAGATGGCTCTCTTTGTATGTATATTGATTATCGACAATTGAATAAGGTTATCATCAAGAACATGTATCCTCTACCCAGGATTGATGATTTTTTGATCAGCTTCAGTGTGTCAAGTTCTTTTCAAAGAGAGACCTTAGGTCCGGATACCATCAGCTCAGGATTCAGGAGAGTGACATCCCGAAGACAGCCTTCAGGAAGCGGTATGGTCATTATGAGTTTGTATTTGTGTCTTTTGGACTAACGAATGCTCCTGCAGCTTTTATGGACTTGATGAACAGAGTATTCAAGCCATATCTGGATATGTTCATGATTGTGTTTATTGATGACATCTTGATATACTCTCGGAGCGAGGAGGAGCATGCCACTCATTCAAGGGTGGTACTACAAACTCTCAAGGACTGCCATCTATATGCCAAATTCAGCAAATGTGAGTTTTGGTTAAATTCTGTGGCGTTCTTGGGTCATGTGGTGTCTAGTGAGTGTGTGCAAGTAGACCCCCAGAAGATAGAGGCGGTGAAGAATTGGCCCAGACTGGTGAATCCCTTAGATATCAGAAGTTTCTTTGGCTAGTTGGCTACTACCAGAGATTTTTGAGGAGTTTTCATCTATTACAGCACCATTGACTAAACTGACCCAAAAGAAGGTAAAGTTCCAATGGTCGAGGCTTGTGAGAAGAGCTTCTAAGAGTTGATGGCTCGACTCACCTTAGCATCAGTGTGACCATACCCGAGGGCACGGATGGGTTTGTGGTTTATTGTGATGATTCAAGGATCAGACTTGGATATGTATTGATGCAGCACTAAAAGGTTAT
Organism: Datura wrightii; assembly: GCA_035772735.1. NCBI lineage: Eukaryota > Viridiplantae > Streptophyta > Magnoliopsida > Solanales > Solanaceae > Datura > Datura wrightii. The sequence continues at coordinate 90,298,095 of JASDFA010000020.1, forward strand.
AGCTTATACTTCTAGACAGCTTAAAGTGCATGAAAAGAATTACTTACTCATGATCTTGAATTGGCAGCGATTGTATTTGCCTTGAAAATATGGAGACACTATTTGTACGGGGTCCAAGTAGATGTTTTACGGACCACAAGATCCTACAATATGTGTTTACTCAGAAGGATCTCAATCTACGTGAAAGGAGGTGGTTGGAGCTACAAAAGGATTATGATATGAGTGTCCTATACCACTCGGGAAAATCCAATGTAGTAGTGGATGCTCTTAGTAGACTATCTATGGAGAGTGTGTCCCATGTAGAGGAGGAGAAGAAGGAATTGGTGAAAGATGTGCATAGACTTACACAGTTGGGAGTTCATTTGGTCGACTCAACATATGGTGGAATAATTGTTCAGAATGGGTCAGAATCATTCTTGGTGACATATGTAAAATCTAGTCAAGATGAGGACCCTATCTTGGTGAAATTAAAGGAATCTGTTCAGAATTAGAAGGTAGAGATCTTCTCCAAAGGGGGAGATGGTGTGCTTCGATACCAGGGTCACTTATGTGTTCCAGATGTTTATGACTTGAGAGACCGGATGTTGCATGAGGCTCATGGATCTAGATATTCTATACATCTAGGTGGCCACCAAGATGTACCGTGACATACAGGAAGTCTACTGGTGGAATGGCATAAAGAAGGACATAGCAGAATTTGTGGCTAAGTGTCCAAACTGTCAACAGGTAAAGATTGAGCATCAAAGACCCAGAGGTGTGCTTCAAGATATTAGAATCCATACTTCGAAATGGGAAGAGATCAACATGGACTTCATTACAGGTTTTCCTTGCACTCGCAGATAGTATGATTCCATTTGGGTTGTTGTGGACAGGTTGACCAAAGCAGCTTATTTCTTATTGGTCAAAACTACCGATTCAGTGAAGGATTATGCTAAGCTATACATTCGGTAGTTGGTTCAATTGCATGGAGTGCGCTTGTCTATCATATCATATCGAGGTACTCAGTTTACCTCTCAATTTTGGAGATCTTTTCAAAAGGGACTTGGTACTCAAGTCAAGCTTAGCACAGTGTTTCACCCGCAAATAGATGGACAGGTGTAGTGGACTATTCAGACTCTTGAGGATATGTTGAGAGCCCGTGTTATTGATTTCAAAGGTAATTGCGATGATCATTTGCCTCTCATTGAGTTTGCATATGACAACAGCTACCATTCAAGCATTCAAATGGCTCCGTTTTAGACTCTCTATGGGCGAGGATGTAGATCGCCTATTGGTTGGTTTGAAGTTGATGAAGCTGCGATGATTGGACCAGATTCATTCCATGAGGCCATGGAGAAGGTTCAGCTCATATGGGACAGGTTGAAAATATCTCAGAGTCGCCAAAAGTCCTATGTTGATATGAGAAGGAGGGAACTTGAGTTTGAAGTTGATGATTGGGTGTTTCTGAAGGTGTCTCCCATGAAGGGAGTGATGAGGTTCGAAAAGAAAGGAAAACTCAATCCCCGCTATGTTGGATCGTACCGAATTTTGAGACGTGTTGGCAAGGCGGCTTATAAGTTAGAGCTACCTCCCGTCTTCCATATATCACTCTTAAAGAAGTGTTTGGGTGATCCAGCTCTAGTTGTCCCGATGGACAGTGTCAGTATGAAGGATAACCTTAGTTATGAGGAGGTTCTAGTGGAAATACTGAATCGATAGGTTCGAAAGCTAAGAAATAAGGAGATAACTTCAGTTAAAGTTTTATGGAGGAATCAATATGTGGAGGGAGCTACATAGGAAGTCGAGGAAGATATGATGGCTAGATACCCAAATCTATTCCCTTCTGGCTCAGTTCCAGCATGAGGTATCAGTTTTTTCCCTAAAACTCTATTAAGTTTCGTGTTCAGCTCAGGTGCCCCAATTTCTTTCCAATATATAGATGTATGTTTGATTCATGAATTCAGTTCGGTTATGTAGTTTGAATCAGAGTTAGTCATTCCGTCAGTTTTCAGCTTATATGATAAGTATTTGAATATGATGATTGCATTTCTCTACTTTTCTATATGTTTTCCAACATTCAAGGACGAATTTTCCCAAGGGGAAGATATTGTAATTCCGTGGAAGCCCTAAGATCACATCCGGGAATTGCAACGGAGAAAACTAGAAATTCTGCACCAGAACACAAAAGAGGTCGTTACTGGACCCGTAGGGATGACGACGAGTTGTTAGGTGACTCGTGGAGAGGTAATTGTCTGAAGTTTTGGAATTTGTGATTTAAAGTCACCATGGGCATGACCACGAGTGGTGGTCAGACCCCACAACTCGTTGAGTTATTCGTGGTTAGGGTTAGAGAAGAATCAGGGACTTTTGGGTAGTGAAGATCACAAGAGGTGACCAGGACTCGTGGTCACCTACGACGATCCATTAGGTCTCTCGTGGGGACCCCTTAAGGAAGAAGTGGCAGTGCACTCAACGACTATAGGTAACGACTCGTGCCCAATAGTAATGACTCGTCCAGTCCCTCGTGAGGACTGACAGTCTCCTCATGTATTATTTAAGATTTATTATGTTTATGATTATTCAGCTTCATTATTAGACGATGATCAGTTACGTTGAAAAATGATGGAGAGCATATGCATATTTTTGGGAGTAGTATCTAGCACCGAGTAGGTTAAGGGTCTGTCAACCCTATGCCTCAGAACTACGAGCCAATGTAAGTATGTTCAGATTATTTGGGACCTCCTTTGTGAGCTTTCCCCTGCCCAAGGGGCCTTCAACTTGATATTGATATCATGGTAGCTCTTTAGCCCTGGCAAGGATTTAGACGGCTCTGCCCACTTGAATGTAATAGTCGGGACCACGTGGTAATGTCGATTATTTGATGAGTCTCCTATTATTCCTCATGTTTTCAGTTATGCATGTTTATCATTCATGATATGTGTTTAAAGCAGGTTTGACCCAATGTTCAGTTTTTACTTATGATATTCAGTTTTCAGCTTTGGGTCATTCAATTCAGCTATGATGTTCATTCATGATCAGATTATGATTTCAGAAAATAGCATGCAAGCCCTACTGTTAGATCCTTGATTTGATTATATTTTATATTATGTATGTTTTAAATGATTTTGCTTATTTAAGTGATTTTACCTACCTTGCATACTCGGTACATTCCACATACTGATAGAATACTCAATGCTGCATTTTTTTATGATACAAGCTCCGATCTTCAGACTCAGCCCCGTCGCTAGCCAGCTTTTGGAGTTAGCATCGGTCCCTTTTGGTGAATCCTCATCTATCGAGGGCCCCTCTTTTATTTAGTGATGGTTGAGTACTTCTAGTTTTCAGATTTAGAGAGTTAGTTGAGGTTGTCCCATCAACTCATCAGTATTAGAGGCTTTTCAGACAATAGAATGTAATCAGCTTTAGATTCGTGTGTATTTCTGATGTTATGCTTATTTCAGACTTCCACCAAGTTTATCATTTTGATCTTCTACTTTTATGATTGAGTTAGATGTTATATTTATGCCACGGATCGACTTGGAGTCTCTCGGGGATCTTTGTTCCATGTCTCGATCCGAGTCTATGTTTGGGTCGTGACAGATTTCATCTGCGCCTCAAGATTTTGTCTATATTCTTGAAGAAACCAGGCTTGAGGCATAGTACAGGGTGGACTTCTATCATGCTGCGGCCTTGGGCCTAGGCACCGATGCCATTGCTGGCCTGAATGAACCACACAACATGGTGTTCATCAAGAGCATACATCTAACATAAGTGGAAGAATCATTAGACTTTACCTTTAAAAATTAAAATAAAAAATATCAATTTATAGAAAAGACCTGTCAAGTTTATGTCAACATGAACCATAAGAATCTATGAAGCCTCTATTATAAATGGAATAACTGTTTTATCGGGATAAAGCACCCGACATACCTTATAGTAAAAAACTAATAAAACTGAGTGAAGTAACTAAGCCCAAAACAAGTAGGGCTCACCAATAGTTGAATAAGAGAATCCTAGCGAACAAATTGATCGTGGTATGAGTACCTAAGCTTGCATTATAAAACAATGTAGCGTCCCCCGACAAAAGGGACCTGAGTACATAGAATCATACTGTATGTAAAATAGCTGAATAAAGCATAAGAATAACTGATAATAAAAAGGACAACCAAAAGTATGAACATAATATGAAGGAAGTCAAGAATATGAAATCAATAGGTTGAATTTTGTTCAAAAATCAAATTTTTACATCATCATTCATTACTTCATTTTGAGAGGTTCTTAACTTAATGACATAACCCATCATGTAAACATGGAGTCTGATCTCAGCCTGATCAGCTAAGCCATCACATACCTTGTTGGGATATGAGACATCACAACATTGCTAGCAAAGATCCATAAATCCCATACCAGGGGCAAATGAGAAGTTGCCCAAACCAATAGAAACGATCCTTAATCTATGTTGGTATACGTAGTTTCAGGAACGAAGCCTTCTCGGTTAATAGTACTGCTCCCCTTTTTATTTCATAAAGCGATTTGCTTGAAATCATAATTAAGTAGCCAAGTTTATCATCATAAGTCATCATTGTATCATAATCATAGTTCATCATTGTCATAAGACCTTTAAATTTCATATATCCTCATGTCATAATCATTCTTCATAAAAATCATCAAAACTTCTCTTTTAGAGGAAAAATCATAGTTCATAAAGACACTAAAGCTTCTCTTGTAGAGGAAAAATAATAATTCATAAAATCATTAGAACTTCTCTTTTAGAGGAAAAATTATAGTTGTAAGATTGATGCTTTTTCATAAGCGGATTCGTGGAGCTCATAGAAGGATCAGAAGGATCATACACATATATAGGGACTCATGGAGTAAACAAGAATGATTATAAGACATACATAGGAACTCTTAGAGTTTTGAAAGCAATTCATCATAGATATAACGTTCTTGAACTTAACCTTAACAACTTAAGAAGAAGAAGAATTTGATAAGTAAATACTTAAGGGGAATCATCAAACTCTGACTTCAAAGGAATTTCACATCTTTCATGCTTTCATAATTTTGTGTAGAAAATCATAAAGTTCTTATAAAAGGGGTACCATAAAGGATGAGAAACATCATAGGCAAGTCTTGGATTTTATAAGAATCAATAAGATCAAGGAATAGTATTTTCATCATAACTCTAACTCATACATGGAGGAAAAGCTCATAGGCATGAATTATGTAGCGTGGGGAAGAATAATGAGGTTCCCACATGTAGAGATAGCCTTACATACCTTATCCTTGGCCTCACAATAATAACCGTGAAGCAACAATCCCTTTATGACGTTAATCTACAACAGTTATATGGATAGGAACTACAATCAACACCTTAATGATGAATTTCAATTCATAGAGGCATTTGAACGAACACCCGGAGGGCATAGGATATTCAAGCCTCCTATGGGTGGAGTGTACTAAAACCTGCTTCTTTCTACTGCCCATTAACAACATGTATAACCATTTCAATTCCAACGAAAATAACCACATCCATCCTCAACACCAAAACTATCCCATAAACCCTAACCCATGGTCATCACGTGAACTCATGGCTTTCTAGCACCGTCCCACAAGTAATGACCTTAAAACATAACTAAAGAGTAGAAAATAATGCTCATGCAAGATTTTAGGAAAGTAGTTACCTTGGAGGAAAAATCAATGCTAAAGATTTCAAGTCTTGAACCCAAAAGTCGTTCCTGACCTTGCTAAAGGAGAGAGAGGATTTGATGTCAAAATCTTGAGAAATTTGTGGTTTTATGTTGTAATATCATGGGAGATGTTTCTACATACTTAGAAGGGTTTTTGAGAGCTTTTAGGGCTGTCGGGGTCGAGTTAGGGTGAAGAAATAAGGAAGTGAATCCGAAATCACGTTTTAAATAGGGGCTGAAATCATATTTTACGGAAAAAAATGTGCATTTCGTGGCCAATCCATGGGCCGCACTTTACAAGGTGCAGATCATGTTTTTGGTCCACATTTGGACCCTTTTCTAATCACTCACTATTTTGTGATCAGCGGCCAGAATTTTCCATCCGCGGGCCGCACTTTCAAAGCGCTGCCGTGTCTTGATCTGCTGTTTGCAATAGTTTGACAGTGCTTTAATAAAATGCCCATAACTTTTTACTTCGAACTCCAATTGATTCAAGGTAATATGCGTTGATACTCAAAGGGATTCAATCTGATAGGTTGAATCTCCCAAAATTACTTCGTAAATTGGGATTTATGATCATTTAAAGTTGACCCTTATTCAAAAACTTCACATACTCTTCACTCTTCTCTTTGTATATGTTTCCTTTCTTACATACGACCAACATTCGGATCGTATTTCCCATGTACTTTATGTATGTGGCTTCATGGGTAGGAATAGTAGTTCTCAAGTCTCACATCTTATTTATGGTGTCAGGTACGGCCCGTACTCTTACCCGCTCTTGGCGAATGTCACAACAATCGGCCCCTTTCAATTTCTAACCAACTCCAAACTTCCTTAACACATTGTAGCTCAGGATTGACTCCTCTAAAAACTTAAGATTCATCAAAAAATTTCTAATTCAGTTTTATCCACATACATAAATTGGTTGAAATCTTAATACGATGGTACGAGGTGTTAAAACTTCCTCCATGCCTTAAGATTTTGGTTATGTTCTTGAAGAAACTAGGCTTGAGGCTTAATACAGATGGATTTCATCCACGCCCTAAGCTTTTAGTTATGTTCTTCAAGAAACTAGGCTTGAGGCATAGTACAGGATGGATTTCATCCATGCCTTAAGATTTTGGTTATGTTCTTGAAAGACTAAACTTGAGGCGTAGTATAAGATGAATTTCATCTGCGCTTCATGATTTTAGTTATAAACTTATCTTTCATGATCTTTATATTCATCCTCGTGTCTTTGTGTTGGATGGTGATGGTGATTGTTTTTTCTGGCATCTTAACTAGATGGTGATTTTTAGAGACTACACCTCTCCATCCAAATTTAAGTATCTTATTATTGAGAGTAATGAAAGTCGTGCCGTGCAAACAAAATTGTTTGTTCAAATTCCCTTGACTGGATGGTATGTAGGTCCATGACCACTTCTTAGGAGCTCACTTCATATGGCAAATTGGACTTCAGAATGCAAACCCACTACAGCTTGATCTTCTTAGACATGGTCTCTTCAGGAGCCTCACCATCATTACACAAATATTACAAGCGCTCTTCCTAGCCTTGGTTGTTGCATAGTGCGAGGAGAAATACGTTGGGGAGAGATAGTAGTATTTGAGGGTGAATATTATCATATTCTAGGGTATTGGGAGTGGGTTGAGGATACACTCAGTAGAAGTTAGGAAGTCTTAGTTGCCGCAGACATTTATGACACCGTTTACACCTCATTTTTTACATATAATTTAAATTCAAATATATTACAAGAACTTTGTGAGACGTGGTGCCCAAAGAAAAATACACTTCTTACATTCGTTGTGAAATATCTATTTCTTTATGGGAGTTATATACCCTTGGAGGCTTACCAATTGGAGGTTCCTTTCATGAGGAGGTCATTCCCGAGGCTACGAAACTCACATGTGTTGATGTGAAATACCAAAGATATATTCCTTGAGTTTGCGAGCACTTGTTCATAGATTTTTACTATTTACAAGAGGGAAAGACTGAAAAATCAAGAGTCTCCTTGAGCAAGTGGACAGGGTTTTGGTACAAGAAAGTTCTAAAGTATGAACTTGCTCTGCTGAGGAGGGAGAAGAAGAATGCATGCTTAAAATCTATGCACAACCCTACAGGGGCTATACCTGAAACATCTCAATGGTTAAGAGATGAGGAAGGGGTATTTTGTAAACTTGGGGTGAGTCCTACAAAGAATGAGGAAACATATCTTGCAATGTTTTGTTATATTGGTTGTGTGCTTCCGTGCTTCCTTCTGAAGAGGGTGATTTTATTCGATCAGAGACTTTTAAAATAACAACTATGATGGCTACCAAATGGAAGATCAGTCTTGCAGTGCCTATTTTAGCAATCATCTATAGTATTCTTAGTAAGATTTCTCATTCGTCACAACTTGACCTTGTTAAGTTCGCTTTCCTATCCATTATGTTAAGGTTGGCTTGCTCACTATTTCAAGACTCATTATGCACTTGCAAATGTACCTTTGAATCCATCTATAGTGGCATTTTCAGGAGAGGGTTCTATACGATACTTTGACAAAAGGAAAGTGAGGAAACACATCCATCAAGAATATAACATAGCTTGGGCTTATGCAATGTTATATAATTCTAAGCCCTATAACTATGTTGATAATAATGATGCAACAGACTTGCAGTTAAGTTACTTCATGAGCATCCACTTTGGCTATCTCTCTTTAAGAATGTCAAGCCCTGAGTCTATACTCTGGACGGGACACGGTACTTAGAGTCACAAGTAACCCCAACTCAACGCATGGTCTATCATAACACTGGCATTCTGAGTAAAAGTGTAGAAGAAGCCTTAAAGTAATAAAATAAAACATTTATGAAGAAGAACTAAATCATAAAGTTTAAAACAACTGAAATAAAGCTGAAAATCTAAAACTATGTCTGTGTCTGAAAGCCATCTATCTGATGAGTTGCTGGGACAAGCCCCCAACTAACTTTAAGTCTAACTGAAAAGAAATAATCCTCGTCCTTGAAAGATGAGGACTCACCAATAATGCAGCTGAGAACTACTGAATGCGATCTACTAACGGGGCTGAATCTGAGAACCTGCAGCTGTATCATAAAATGATACAGCATAAAAAGTATGTGTCAGTACTTTGAATGTACTGAGTAAGTAAGAAATCATAAAACGAAGAATAAAACAACTGAACTGGAAGGACATGCAATGACTAACTGTAATACTGAAACTGAATAAACTGAACTATGTTGAGATGATCAAAATGACCCTGTCTGATGGTCAAAGACATGCTCTAAATCTGAGATACTGATTTGAACTGCTATACTCAACTGATAACTATATTGAGTAGTCTGAAACTATTCTGAACTGACTAGTGGGAGAGGCTATAACCGACATATAACTACGTGAGCTAGACGTGGAGTCCGATGTACACACCCCATCGGTAGGACCCAATATACCTTGCCAGAGTATAAAGGCATGGACTTGAGTCACTGTTTGGGACCATGAGGCCAATAAAAACAATAACCTACGGTGGCAACGTAGTTCTAGGAACCTGTGTGTGCTGGAACCTCGGCCCTCTCGGTGCCAAGTCCTACTCCCACTGGATAGTCCTAACATGACTACTACTGCCAAGCAGATAGCTCGATACTGAGGGCCTAAGACAAAGTCAGGGATACTATCTGGGAGTACCCTGAGAGTCTTATCGGACAAGATTTAGAAAATGGTGTTCTAAGACTGGTCAGAGCTGCTTATCTGGGAGCGTCATAACCGTCTAAAGAACAAACTGAGGCTGAAGCTGGTGGTTCTAAGACTGGTTAGAGCTGCTTATCTGGGAGCGTCATAACTGTCTAAAGAACCAATAAAATATGATAATTGATGTCTAAGTCTATATACTGATAATTGGGAGGCATCACTGACACCTCAAAATTTAACTGTAGTTAAACTAATCAGCTGATAGTTTTTTGGACAATACTGAGGCTGCTAAAAATCTGACTGAGACTAGACTAACATGAATCTGACTGAATTCTCAACATTTCCTAGTAATATGGGAAATCCAACTGATAAAATCAAGCCACAAGGAAGAACTAGTCCAACAGGCAAAATTCTAATTTACTGAATTCAAAGCTAGGGATAAAACCATCCTTACAAGAATGAGCATTAACATGATAACTAGATAGTGAAAATGTGACAACAATCAACATAGACAATATTCCAAATGCTATAAATGAAGTCTGACATATCATTTATTCACATTAGAAAGTTCAGGGCTAGAACTGATAGAGAAGATTTTTGGGGACACAAGGGAAGAACTATTCCCTTGTTGAATTCCCACATACCTGGTGATGGAAATCCCTAAGAGAATCCCTTGAAAATCTGAGGAGAATTTGATTGCCCTAGCTTTTTCTTTGAGTCTTTCAGAGAGAATTCTACGTTCTAAGTTTTGAGAGGATGTGAGGAATGAAGTAAACCGTCGGTTACCCCCCTCAAAAACCCCTGATTAAAACCCAAAATGATGTAGTTTAGAGTCCAGGAGTTCAGGAAATTACGTAAAACTCCCTAGGAAATTTATAGGAAAAAGGACCCTGCCAGTCCCCACGAGTCGTGAGGTCAGGGACGACTCGTGGTGCCCAATCATGATGTGCACTGGAAATTTTCTACATATTCTCCAGCCTGCCAATGACTGACTTCACGAGTCGTCAGGAGACCTAACGACTCGTGATGTCTCCCATTGCCACTGAACAAAGATTCCTCTTCAGGGGTCACCATAGGCGACACCACAACTCGTGGTGTCCCAAACAAGTCGTGGTGATGACCCGTTAAGTGCACTGCCCAAATATTTCCAACTTTTAGTCAACCCTTGACTACGACTCATATGAAGACTCATGGTGTTGACCATGAGTCATGGTCACACCCGTGGTCAATTAATTTCATAAATTCTCAACGAAGTCCGGACCCTTCCCCACGATTTATTCCACGACTTGTCGCCTACCCCACGGGTCACAAGACGATTCGTTTTGTGACCTGGTGTAGAAAATCCTGTTTTCTCCATTTTATCTCCTGGTTCTGATCTTAGGGTTTCTGGGGCATTAAATATCTCCCCTTGGGAACATTCGTCCTCGAATGTTGGAAAACACACAGAAAAGTAGAGAATTGCAATCATTATACTTAAATACTGATCATGAAAATTGAAAACTAACAGAATGACTACCTCCATCTGGCTACATAACTGAACTGAATTCATGGATCATACACACTTTCATTAACATGAAAGAAATTGGGACACATGGATTGAACATGTAACATAATAGAGTTTTAGGGAGAAAATTGATACCTTAAACTAAAACTAAGCTGGAAGGGAATAAATGTCGGTATCTTAGCCATCATATTTGCTTTAGCTTCCCAAGTAGCTCCTTGAACATGCTTATTTCTCCACAAGACTTTGACTGAAGCTACTTCCTTGTTCCTCCGCTTACAAACCTAAGGTCAAGGATTTGAACTGGGACCTCTTCATAAGAGAGACTATCTTTCATTCCCACGCTGTCTAGTGGCACCACTACAATTGGATCACCGATGCACTTCTTGAATAGTGACACATAGAACACTGGGTGCACAGATGATAACTCTGAAGGTAATTCTAGCTCATAGGCTACTTTGCCAATTCACCTCAGAATTCTATAGGGTCCCACATATCTCGGACTGAGTTTTCCTTTCTTCCCAAATCTCATCACCCCATTCACAGGTGAAATTTTAAGATAAACTCAATCATCCATTGCAAACTCTAACTCTCTTCTCCTAACATCAACATAAGATTTTTGATGACTCTAAGCTTTTTTCAATCTTTCTCGGATGGGCTGTACTTTCTACATAGCTTCATGAATGGAGTCTGGCCCTATCAAGGTAGATTCACCAACTTCAAACCACCATATAGGATATCTACACCTCCTAACATATAATACCTCAAACAGGGCCATCTGGATACTGGAGTGGTAGCTGTTGTTGTACAGAAACTCGACGAGAGGCAAATGATCATCCCAACTGCCCTTGAAATCGATCACACAAGCTCTCAGCATATCTTCCAAGGTTTGAATAGTTCGCTTAGCCTGTCCATCTTTCTGCAGGTGAAATGTTATGCTGAGCTTGACCTAGGTACCGAGTCCCTTCTGAAACGACTTCCAGAAATGAGAGGTGAACTGAGTACCTCTATCTAAGATAATGGATAAAGGCACCCCATGAAATCTGACCAACTCCTAGATATAAAGTGTAGCATAGTCCTCAGCTGAATTGTGTAGTTTTAACTGGGAGAAAATGTGTTGACTTAGTCATTCGGTCTACTATCACCCAGATTAAGTCATGCTGTCGACAAGTCCGAGGTAGACCTGTGGGTATGCTGATATCCTGAGTCATACCTCCCAGTCTCTAGTGTTCTACTTTGACCTGTTGGCAGTTCGGGCACTTAGCTACAAATTCTGCGATGTCTCTTTTCGTGTCGTTCCACCATTAAATATCTCGTAAATCACGGTACATCTTAGTATCACCTGGGTGGATGGAATATCTCAAACTTTGCGATTCGGGCACTATCTACTGTCTCAAATCACCCACATCCGGTACGCATAATCTGCCCTGGTAACAGCACACCATCTCCCCATTTGGAGAAAGCCTCCACTTCTTTTTTTGAGAATTGCCTCCTTCATCTTAAGCAGTATGGGATGTTCATCCTGCCTTGACTTAACTTCAACTACCAACAAGGAATTTGATCCACTCTATACCACCACTCCACCCTCAGTTGTATCAACCAACTATACCCCCAACCCAGCTAACCTGTGGATATCCTTTGCCAGTTCTCTTTTTTCCCTCTTCAACATAAGCCATGCTCCCCATAACACTCTGCTTAGGGCATAAACTATCACATTGGCTTTGCCCGGGTGATATAACACGCTCATGTCATAGTCCTTTAGTAGCTCCAACCACCTTTTTTGACGAAGATTTAGATTTTTCTGACTCAACACATACTGAAGGCTCTTGTGATCGGTGAAAACATCCACATGAGCCCCGTACAGGTAATACCTCCATATTTTCAACGCAAACACCACCGCTTCCAACTCCAGGTCAAGAGTTAAATAGTTCTTTTCATGAACCTTAAGCTATCTGGAGGCGTAGGCTATCACCTTACCCCGCTGCATCAGAACAAAATCGAGTCCAACTCTGGAAGCATCACAATACACTACAAACCCATCTAGTCCTTTTGGTAAGGTCAAAATTGGAGCAGTAGTGAGTCGAGTTTTCAACTCCTGGAAACTCTTCTAACACGCATATGACCACTGAAATGTCACCTTTTTTTGAGTCAACTTAATCAGAGGAGCTGCAATAGAGGAAAAACCTTCCACAAAACATCGACAATAACCGGCTAGACCCAAGGAAACTTCTTATTCGATTGGGGAGGTAGGTCTGGGCTAGTCTTTCACCGCTGCTAGATTTTGAGGATCTACTTGAATACCCTCACCTAAGACCACGTGACCTAAGAAAGTCACAGACTTCAACCAGAATTCACATTTGTTGAATTTTGCGAACAACTGCGGTCTCTGAGTGTGTGAAGCACTATCCTTAGGTGATTAGCATGTTCTTCCTCATTTATGGAGTATATCAAAATGTCGTTGATAAATACAATGACTAACATATCTAGATACTTCTTGAAGACTCCGTTAATTAGGTCCATGAAAACTATAGGGGCATTAGTCAGTCTGAAGGACATAACCACAAATTCATAGTGACCATATCGAGTTCTGAGAGCTGTTTTCAGTATGTCACACTCTTGACTCTTAGTTGATGATACCCCGACCTGAAATCTATCTTGGAGAAACAACTGGCTCCTTGAAGCTGATCGAACAAGTCATCAATCCTGGGTAGGGGATACCTGTTCTTGACCGTGACCTTGTTTAACTGATGGTAATCGATGCACATTCTGAGGGTACCGTCTTTCTTACGCACGAATAGTACTGGAGCACCTCAGGGAGAGATCTTGGGTCTGATAAAACCTTTATCAAGAAGGTCCTTTAGCTGCTTCTTCAATTCCTTAAGCTCAGCTGGAGCCATTCTATAAGGAGGGACAGAGATGAGTTGAGTGTTTGGAAGAAGGTCTATGCCGGAGTCTATTTCCCACTCAGAAGTGACTCCTAGAAGATCTTTGGGAAACAGGTCAAGGAACTCACTGGCAACTGGGATTGATTGGATAGTTGGGGTCTCAGAGCTGGGATCTTTGACCCAAAGTAGATGATAAATACACCCTATGGAAATAAGCTTTATGGCCTTAAGATAGGAAATAAATCGACCCTTAGGCACTGAACTACTGCCCATCCACTCTAAAGATGGCTCATTAGGGAACTGAAACTTGACGACCCCATTCTGCAGTCGACTGAGGCATAATCAGAGTGTAACTAATCCATGCTAAGAATGAGGTCAAAGCCAACCATGTCTAACTCTACAAGATCAGCTAAAAGGACATTATTCAAGATTGAGACTGGGCATCTCCTACACACCCGGCTGGCTCTAATTGACTCGTCAACTAGGATGGAGACTGAGAATGGTTCTGAGAGGATCTCTGGACTGATATCAAACTGAACAACTCATAGGGAGTCACGAATGAAAGTGTGGCTCCGGGATCTAGTAGGGCATACATGTCTAGATGAAAAACGAATAACATACCCGTGGCCACGTCAGGTGAGCTCTCCTGGTAATGAGGAGAGGATGAGGCATAAAATCGATTTTGGTGCTGGCCGCCATCTGTACCTAAAGTGTTGTCCTTCTAAGCTGGTCGACCTGCTAGAGCTATTGAAATGGTGGATTGTGATCTCCCCCGCCCTGCTGTAGGCAATTTCTGAGTCGATGACCAAGCTTTCCACACCGAAAACATCCCTTCGCCCCTGAAGACATCCTCCTGGATGGTTCTTGCCACACATAGGGCAAGCTGGGTAGCTGTAGCGGTTGCTGGCAGTATGACTCTGGGATTGTGATCCAGATGGTCCACCCTTCCGATCCTTGCTAGACCGTTAAGTAGTGGCACTGGCTGAGGTGGGTACTAGAGCCCTCTGCTGCTGTGGGCGGCTACTACCGCTAGATCTCTGGTGGCCATAATTTGATGGCCAGTTCTTGCCCATTTGTTCTCCCCCTCCAAGTCCTTTAGTTTTTCTGCCTCAATTTGCTGGGCATGAACTATGAGGCTGGAGGATCGATATCCTTAATAAGCATTGTAGTCCTGCACTTCTTGAGTACCAAGTTCAGTACTCCATTAACAAACTTCAGCATACGAGCCCTTGGCTCACTACCATCTCTGGAGCATACTTATGCAGCCTTGTGAACTCCAGTGCATACTCTTTCACCATTCAATTTTCCTATTTTAGATTCATGAATTCATCTACTTTAGCCTCCCCGAGCTCCTAGGGGAAAATATGTCTAGGAAGGTTGTAGTGAACTCCTCATATTCCACCGTTTCTGCTCCCACTGGTCTCCCCTCCTTCCACTGTTCATACCAGATCTGGGCTACCCCTTTCAGTTGGTAGGCAACTAGGTTGGCACTCTTAGAGGAGCTAAAATCCATAATTTGGGTGATCTTTATAATATAATCCACGGACTCCTGTGGGTCCTCTCCCACCTTAGATCTGTGGAAAACTGGAGGGTTCATCCGAGTGAAGTCCCGAACTCAGGCAGTTGCTGTGGACCCATTATTGTTGATCGAAACCACCTGATTGGTGATTGTCTGTGCAAGCAGCTGGATAGCCGCCCTAAACTCTGCGGAAGACACTGAGTCATCCTGAGGGGCTGCTGAAGCTGGTGGGGCAGGTCGGTAAGGGTTGCCAGCCCTTCTTCCATTACCACGTCGCGGAGGCATGATTTCACTTAAACAAAATCGAGCATGAATTAGGAAAGCGTTTCTAGAATTGAACTTCTACGCACGATAAAGAATATGAAAAAAAAGGGAGTTTTCCTAATAACATCTCGTAGTCTCCCCGTCATAAGTGTGGCGCACTTCACACCCATGAAGAAGGCTCTACTCAATGCGGCTTTTAGACATCCTAGGATACTCTAAACCTAGTGCTCTAATACCATGTTTATCATGCCAGAGTCTATATCCTGGATGGGACACGGTATTTGGAGTCAAAAGTAACCCCAAGTCAACCCATGGTCTATCATAATACTAGCATTCTGAGTAAAAGTATAGTGGAAGCTTTAAAGTAATAAAACAAAACATTGATGAAGAAAAACTAAATCATAAAGTTTAAAACAACTGAAACAAAGCTAAAAATCTAAAACTGTGTTTGTGTCTGAAAGCCATCTATCTGATCAGTTGCTGGGAGAAGCCCCTTGCTAACTCTAAGTCTAACT
Organism: Datura wrightii; assembly: GCA_035772735.1. Taxonomy (NCBI): domain Eukaryota; kingdom Viridiplantae; phylum Streptophyta; class Magnoliopsida; order Solanales; family Solanaceae; genus Datura; species Datura wrightii. The sequence goes on from JASDFA010000020.1 coordinate 90,314,124, forward strand.
GAAAGAAATATAACTAAAAGGAAATAATCCTCGTCCTCGAAAAATGAGGACTCACCAATGATGCAGCTGAGATCTCTTGAATGCGATATGCTAATGGGGCTGAGACTGAGAACCTATAGCTGTATCATAAAATGATACAATATAAAAGGTATGCTTCAATACTTTGAATGTACTGAGTAAGTAGGAGAAACCATAACACGAAGAATAAATCAATTGAACTGGAAGGACATGCAATGACCAACTGTAATATTGAAACTGAATAAACTGAACTATGTTGATATGGTTAAAATGACCTTGTCTGATGGTCAAAGACATGCCCTAAATCTGAGATACTGAGTTGAACTACTATACTGAACTGATAACTATACTGAGTAGTCTGACACTGTTCTGAACTAAGCTAAACTAAGATTGAATTGACTAGTGGGAGAGGCTATAACTGACATATAACCACATGAGCTAGACATGGAGTCCCATGTACACACCCCATCGGTAGGACCCAATATACCTTGCCAGGGTATAAAGGCATGGACTGTGAGATCATTGTCTGGGGCCATGAGGCTAACAAAAAAAACCTATGGTGGCAACGTAGGTCTGGGAACCTAGGTATGCTGGAACCCCGTCCCTCTCGGTGCTAAGTCTGACATATCATTTACTCACATTCGAAAGTTCAGGGCTAGAACTGATAGAGATGATTTTGGGAACACAAGGGAAGAACTATTCCCTTGTTGAATTCCCATATACCTGGTGATGGGAATCCCTAATAGAATCCCTTGAAAATCTGAGGAGAATCTGATTGCCCTTGCTTCTGCTCTAAGTCTTTTTGAGAGAATTCTACGTTCTCACTTTAGAGGGGATGTGAGGAATGAATTAAACCGTCGTCTACCCCCTCTAAAACCCCTGATTAAAACCCAAAATGACGTAGTTTAGAGTCTAGAAATTAAGAAAATTATGTAAAACTCCTTACAAAATTCGCAGGAAAAAAGACCCTACCAGTCCCCACGAGGCACTCCACGATTTGTGAGGTCAGGGACGACTCGTGGTGCCCAATCATGATGTGCACTGGAAATTTTCTACAGATTCTATAGCCTACCAATGACTGGCTTCACGAGTCGTCAGGAGACCAAATAACTCGTGACATTTCCCATTGCTACTGAACTAAGATTCTTCTTCAGGGGTCACCATGGGCCACACCACGACTTGTGGTGTCCCAACCGAGTCGTGGTGAGGACTCGTTAAGTGCACTACCCAAATTTTTCCAACTTTCAGTCAACCATTGACCAAGACTCACATGATGACTTATGGTGTTGACCATGAGTCGCGGTTACATCCATGGTCAATCAATTTCCCAAATTTTCAACCAAGTCTGGACCCTTTCCCACGAGTCACTCCACGATTCGTGGCCTATCCCATGAGTCACAGGATGATTCGTTTTGTGAATTGGTGTAGAAAATACTATTTTCTCCATTTCAACTCCGGGGTATGATCTTAGGGTTTTCGGGGCATTACAAAGAAATAGAAACTCAGTCATTATCGATCCATATAGTCCACATCAGTTCAATCATAAAATTTGGTTTTATCAAAGAATCCCAGGTGCTTCAGCATATGATAATCATAGTGTTCATTAGCTGAAAAACTCAGATACTGGTGGATTTGTGTGTTGCATCAATCGATGTCCTGTGCAACTTTTCCCCCTGTTACACCTAATCAAGATAACCAGGGAGGTAAAGGCTCTTTTCCATTATGTTTAGTTTCTCATGATTCTAAAAAGAGATCATCTCAGGGAGAGAGTGCTAGTAGTCATAAAGATTGTTGTTGGAGAAAAGTGGCGTTTTGTTCTGAAAAATCAAGAGATGCAGATTTAGCGATGCTTGAGATTCCTGATAGTGTTGATAGCCCTTCGAGGACTTTGACCATTCTTTTAAAAGAGGCATGCTTTAAGCTCTTAGATTAATCAACATGTCATAATGGCTTTTATTAATTATTTATTTTACCTCTACAGCCATATTGTGTTGGAGCATTACCACGAGGAGGGTCATAGGAGAGTGGGTGAGTTTGTTTTTGGTCTGAATACAATAAAACCATCTTCTTCAAGTAAAACAGAAAAATAGGCAACTTCTATTCCTCATGATGGAGTAAAAGTGAGGCTGAGTTGTGACTTGTAAAAACATCCAACAATTGTAGTATCTATGTTCGATGGAAAGAAGGTTGTGCTAAACTATCGGAAGATGTTTAGTTTTGGATTTTGGAGTGTGATTCATGGTAAGCTTTCCAAAAGCATCATAGATTATGCTTCCTCTCTTAAAGAAGAGGTCCAAGTGATTCTCAAGAAGATGGATAGCAAGGATGTGGATTTTTCCCCTTTAATAAAATTAATGAAGTCCGTTTTTGAGCTTGTTATTATATATGCCAGGTATGATCGACTCTACATGATAAGGATACGAAAGATGCAAGAAAAAAGTTGTTTGTAACAGCTGGAGAACGTCTTTCAAATGCCATGTTTGAAGAACATGAGAAGATTGAAAAAGTTTTCTCTATCCGTCAATCTCTAAGTGAGGTGAAAGAGAAGATAGAAAAGTTTCACAAAAAAGAGAAGGACTTAAAAATCCTCTTAGAAGCTAGCGACAAAGAAGTTGAAGAAGCCAAATTAGGAGTCTTCACAGCTGAAAAGGATTTTGATGCATGCAATGATGCAAACTTGTTGAATGTTATGATGACTTGACCGATTTGGAGCAGAAGAAGATCCTAGAACCTATGTGCCAAGACTTAATCAATTACAAATTACGTTTAGATTAGTCAAAAAAAATATTTCCCCTGCTCTTCTTTTTTTCTTTTTATTTTGCATTCAATTCTTTAGTGGATAATCTTATTAAGAATAAATTCTATTTTCATTTTGCTTGAAAAACAATTGTTTTTATTTTTTGAAATAAACTTTGGACATTGACCTAATGACAGTTTTAAATCTGCGCACGTACACCAAAAAAGTTGTATCTTGATTCATGAATGTCAGAATCACAATTCGCTTGATTTCTCAAGAAATAACTTCTCATTCTAGGAAAAATCCAAAATTCACATTTTAAAACTATCGGTAATATACTAGATTAATTTTTAAAATGGCTTATAATGCTGGCATGTTGAAAACTTCATATTTTCCAAAATAAATTATATCTTGATAAAGAAATGCCGAAATTACAATCCGCTTGATTCTCCACGAATTGTACTTATCAATCTAGAATATATCCAAAACATAGATTTTAAAACATTCAAGAATATTCCAGATTAATTTTTGATATTGACTTTGAATGATGGCAAGCTGACAACTCCAGATTTGCCTACGTAGTGGATTTGAACCTAGAACTCAAGGTATTTGCAAATTGAAAGGCTCCAACTTGTGAATTTGACAACTTGCTAAAACATGTAGTCGTCTTATTGGGAAAACTGATTTTTCCACGGAGTTTCCCCTATTATATTGAACCATTAATGTTTGATGAAGGTTCAAAGTTCAAACAAAGGAACTTCTATACATATAATCTTTATGTGTTGTCAGGTGAATTTTATCTCATCACCTATCTCTTGAACATCACTTGGAGTAATATATCTTTTAAACTTATGAGACTAAGCTTAGAATAAAACTCTAAGCTTCCTACGTACCTCGGTGAAGAGACTCAAGTCATTCTGTAGTTCATAAAGAGTGATTTTTATTTATTTTATTTTTTTAGGTGTCCTAACTTTTGCCTAGGCTGCCTCTTATGAGATTTTCAACCTAGCGGATATTTATTTTAGCCGTGCACAGTTTATACTCTTGCGGGCCAAGAGTAACATGCAATTTATGCTCGTGCCTTAAAGATCGGGGTTTTATTCTTCAATGATAATATTATGAATTTCCCATTGATGGGGCCAATTCGCAAACCCTCTGAGTCGACAAGCTTGTAAGCTCCACTTGAGTATACTTCCTATATGATATAGGGCCCACCCTATTTAGCAGATAACTTTCTTCCAGATCGATGAAAAGTAATAACTGGCCTTCTTAAAACTAGGACTTGATCACCCATTTGGAAGCATCTAAGATGAACCTTCTTATTGAAATATCAAGATAGGTGGGCTTGAAAATATTTCAAGCTTTATTGAGATTCTAGTCTTTTTTCATCAAGAGCTTCCAACTCTTCAAGGAGCAATCGAACATGCTCCTCATTAGTGAGTCCTTCTTGAATAGCAAGTCGTAATGATGGGAATTGATGCTCAAGTGGAAAGACTGCTTCAACTCCATAAACAAGTGAATAAGGAGTTACTTGTGTTGGTGTGCGATATGTGGTCCTGTATTCCCAAAGAGCTTCTTCTATTCTCTCATGCCAATCTCGCTTAGACTTGGAGACAACTTTCTTCAACAAGTTGCAAAGTGTCTTGTTAAATGCTTCAGCAATACCATTGGCAGCAGCATAATACAAAGAGGACTGACGTTGCTTGAAGCCAAAAAGGTCACACATTTTATTCATTAACTTGTTACCAAATGGTTTACCATTGTCTGTCAATATATATCGATGTATGCCAAAATGATAGATAATATTGACTCAGATAAAGTTTGTTACATTCTTCTTTTTTACTTCTTTAAGAGAAATAACTTTTATCCATTTCGAGAAGTAATCAGTTACAGCCAAAATGTATAAATGTCCACCAGAAGACTTTAGGAACAGTCCAACAACATCCAAAACCCAAGCTTCAAACGGTCATAAGGCAATAGTCGAGTGCAATACTTCTGGATGTTGATGTATGAAATTTGCATGGAATTGGCAAGCTTTACACCTCCAGGAATAATCCATGCAATCTTTCACCATATTCTGCCAATAATACCCTATCCTTTTTATATGAAACTGAAGTTTTGGCCTAGTTTGATGTGCTCCACATACTCCAGAATGTGCTTCTTACATAGCTTTAATAGATTCATTCGTCCCCAAACAACGTAAGAGCACTCTATCAAATGATCATCTATAGAGTTATCCTTACAATAAAAAAAAGCGAGGGGCTCGTCGTCAAATTTATATCCTCCTTCGAAGATCCTTTGACAATATCCTATAGCATAAGTAATCAATTATTGGTCGTCACCAGTCTTCGATTTCAACCTTAGAGGTTGTGATGACATGCTCAACTTCTTCTTCATGTTCATTTGGTGCTAGTGCCACACATCTTCGAAAAATGGAGACTTGCATTTGATCAGACGATACTAATGTAGAAGCTAAAGCTGCCAATGCATTAGCCTTTTTATTTTCCGTCCTAAGGACATGTTTGATAGTCACCTCTCCAAGCCAGCTTATCATGTTTTGAGCATAATTGCGATATGGAAGCAACTCAGGTTTCTTGGCTTCATAACTACCCAAAACATGATTGATCACCAAATTGGAATCTCCAAAGACTTGCAGTTGCAATTGTTTTATCTCAACAACCATTTTGAGTCCAAGTATGAGTACTTGATATTCAGTGACATTATTGGAGAAATATTGTGTTAGAGTAAAGGAAAAGGGAAAAACTTCACCAGAGGAAGTGACAAACACTACTCCAGCATCAACTCCTTCATGATGTGCAGCGCCGTCAAAGTACATTTTCCAAGGAAGTTGAATTTCTATCAACATCACATCCTCATCATGTAGTTCATCGGATAATTCCCAATAATTTAGAATTGGATGGTCGGACAAGAAATTTTTTAGCACTTGTCCTTTCACTGCTTATTGTGAGATATACAAAATTTCAAATTGTTGAAATTGAAGGTACCATCTTGCTAGTTGATCACTTAAGACGAGCTTGGACATTGTCACGCCCCAAGTCTATACCCCGGATGGAACACGGTACTTGGATTCACAAGTAACCCCTGTTCTATCATAACACTGGCCAACTGAGTAAAAACATAGTGGAAGCTTTTAAGTATTAACATAAAACATTTATGAAGAAGAACTAAATCATAAAGTTTAAAACAACTGAAACAAAGCTGAAAATCTAAAACTATATATGTGTATGAAAGTCATCTATCTGACGAGTTGCTGGGACAAGCCCCCAGCTAACTCTAAGTCTAACTTAAAGTAAAACAACTGAAGAACATAACCATCATCCTCGAAAGATGAGAACTCACCAATGATGCAGCTGAAAACTTTTGAAGGATATCTGCTAATGGTGTTGAATCTGAGAACCTACAGCTGTATCATAAAATGATACAGCATAAACGGTATGCGTCAGTACTTTGAAAGTACTGAGTAAGTAGGAGAAACCATAACATGAAGAATAAAATAACTGAACTGGAAAGACATGCAATGACCAATTGAAATGCTGAAACTGAATAAAATGAACTATATTGAGATGGTCAAAATGGCCCTGTCTAATGGTCAAAGACATGCCCTAAATCTGAGATACTAATCTGAAATACTGTACTGAATTGATCTTAGTTGAGTAGTCTAAAACTATTCTAACTGAGCTGATCTGAGATTGAACTGAACTGACAAGTGGGGAAGTCTATAATTGACATATAACCACGTGAGCTAGACGTGAAGTACGAATTATACACCCCATCGGTAGGACCCAATATACCTTGCTAGGGTATAAAGGCATGAACTGAGTGATCACGGGTCTGGGCCATGAGGCCAATAAAATATAACCTACGGTGGCAATGTAGTTCTGGGAACCTGGGTGCGCTGGAACCCCGGTCCACTCGGTGCTAAGTCCTACTCCCACTAGATAGTCCTAGACTGACTACTAAGCTGATAGCTCGACACTGAGCCCAAGACTAAGTCAGGAATACCTATCTGGAAGTACCCCAAAAGTCTTATCGGACTGGATTCTGTAACTGATATTCTAAGACTGGTCAGAGCTGCTTATCTGAAAGCGTCGTAATCGTCCAAAGAACAAACTGTAATCTAAAGCTGGGGTCTTAAGGGTGGTCAGAGCTGCTTATCTGCAAGTTTCATCACTGCCTAAAGGACCACTAAAATTTGATACTGAGTCTAATTCTGATAACTGGGAGGTACCACTGACACCTCAAGAATTATCTATAGTCAAACTGATCAGCTGACATTTTTTGAGCAATACTGAGTCTAATAATCTGACTGAGACTGGACATGTAAATATCTGACTAAAATTTCCATATACACTAATAATATGCGGATTTCAATATGTTAGAATCCAGCTATAGGGAAACTAGTCCAACACGCAAGATCCTAAATTCTACTTAACTGAGACTTAGGACTAAATTATTCAACAAGATACAATTCTCATAAAAATCTAGAATTAGGGAATAATTACGCAGTTAAAATCATAAGAAATACTCTACTTGAAATCTCAAAGAAAATAGTCTAATAAGTTACTACCTTTTGAATCCACACGGATGAACTGATAGAGAAAATAGAAAGTATTTCTGGGGACACAAGGGAAAAAGTATTCCCATGTTGAATTCCCACATACCTAGCTTAGAAATCCCTGAAGAGGAAAGCTTGAAATTCTGCACTGATGAGGAAACCAAGCTCTTGCTTGAGAGAAAAAGTATGATCGATCTTTCTGAGTTAACGTGGGGAATGAGGGGGAAAACCATTCAACCCCTCTAATATCTTTGAAATAGTACTTAAAACGATGTAATTTAGGGACTAAATAGGTGAAAAGCTACAAAAATAACCCTAGAAAATAAAATCTAAAAACTGGCCGACAGGGTTCCAGCAGGTCACTCAATGAGTCGTTGGTTGTGACCTCGACTCGTTGGGACCTCTCGTTGGTCCCGTTTCCTGGGATTAGAAAACACTGGATCAGGCAATGGGGGTCACCACAACTTTTTGGATGAACCAACGGGTCGTTGGTTCCTCCTGTGGCCACTGTACGAGGAAACTTGGAGGGTCTGATGATGAGTGAGACAACAACTTGTTGGTGGACCCAACGGGTCATTGTGTCCAGTCGTTAGGTTTACTGGAAGGACTTCTAAAAATTCCCTAAGTTGTCACGACGGGTGATGACAACGACTCATTGTGGGAAAGAAGGGGTCGTTGTTTCCACTCGTCGTCAATTGTAAGGGGATTTCTAGGTTTTTACCCAATGACTCTTACAACAGATCGTGATTTCTGACAATGACTCATTGGTTGAGTCGTGGAGTCCTAGAGAGGATCCCTATGCTGGGGAAACCATGACTAACAAGACGACTCATTATTTCTCACAACGGGTCATTTCTTGTCTCGTGGGTTCCTGAGAGACAACACCTTGCTATCCACGACTGACACAACGAGTCATTGGAGCTGACCTCAACTCGTTGTCTCAGTCATTTTGAGGCATTTTTCTTGTTTTTCTTCTGAATTTTTCTTGCAAGGTCTGAGCCTGGTCTAGAAAAGTTTCGGGGTGTTACAATATCTCCCCCTTGAGATCATTTGTCTTTAATGAAGACTAAAACTGCTGAAAACTGGGGAAAGAGTTGCAATGCCAAATCTGAAACTAAAAGCTAGTTTCTAAAGGAGTAACTGACTCCGAGCTGACTTAACTATACTAACAGAGCTAATGCAACTAGAATGCACATAGAAAATCTAAATGGGGCTGATGAGTATGTAACTGAATAGAGTACTAAGGAGGAATTTAGTACCCGATGTTGGAACTAAACTGGAAGGAAATAAGTGAGGGTATTTGGCCCTCATGTCTGCTTCTGCTTCCCGTGTGGCTCCCTCAACTAGCTTGTTCCTCCACAAAACTTTCACCGAAGCGACATCCTTGTTTCTCAACTTATGAACCTGACGGTCAAGGATCTAAACTGGAACCTCTTTGTAAGAGAGAATATCTTTTATTCCCACACTATCTAGTGGCACAACTGAGGCTAGATTGATGTGCTGTGGATTTATAACACTATTGACCTCAAAACTAAGAAAATAGCATGGAATTAGGTGTATTTATGTGGATATGAGGTACTTTTCCTTTGATTTCAGGATAAATGGGTGTCTGAGCATAAATTTGCAAAAGGAAGCTAAAAGTGTGCAAAAAAGGGCAAAAATGCAGTCCATAGTATGATCCGTAGGATGGACCTACGAGTTGTACTGATGGCCGTGATAAGAAGAAGAAGGCTGAAGCTGGAAGAATAAACCTACGAGTCTTTCCACGGATCATACCAAGCTTACACAAGTCATGGTAAGGCAATCGTGATGAACTCCTGAAGAATTGCACAAGAGGCTGATTCTCAGTACTAGAGGATACCACGACCCGTGAGAGCTTGGTACGAGTCGTACCATACCGGTCGTGGTGAACTTTAGACAAATTGAAAAGATTCAGAATCAAGCCACTGGAGCCTGGTACGAGTGGTAGGAAGGAGGTACGAATTGTACCTTGGCCCGACACTTAGCCAAAAATCAGCCAACAATCCAAACCACAAAATGCTGCCACGGACCGTAGGATGCTCCTACGAGTCATCGGATGATCCATGATGAGGTCGACACAAGATATGAAAAATCGACCTATTAGCCTAGGAAAAGGATTCTTATGTCTATATAAATACATTTTATGTTTTATTTTTCAGGAGTGACATTGAGAAGAATTAGTTTTAGTTGGAAAATGTTGTAATAGAAAATTTTATATCTTTAAAAGAGAGAATTGAGTTGGTTCAACCTTGTGATAAACCTTTCTTGAATTCATATTGTTCTTGCTACTTTTTCTTTAAGATTTTGCGGATTAATCAAAGGAAGCGTTTTTCTCAATCATATTTGTAAGTATTGTTTTTATGTCTTTAATCATGAACACACTTCACAACCTTGCAACTATGAGAGGCTAAAACCTCCATAGGTAGGGTTGTGGGAACCATGGTGGATTAACAAGCTAGGGTTGCACAAAGTGAGTCTAAAACCAATACTAATTACTTATATTGTATTCTCTTCATGCTTTAATGATTCTTAGAAGTGTACAACGTTAGAAAGTGCCTGAATTCTTTACTTTCTTTGGTCGAAGAAGTAGAGATTAGAAAAAAAGAATTACAATGGAACCTTGATCTTGATGATCATTGTATTAAATTGAGCTTTGGTCACAGGATAGTTATATCTGAAACTTAGTGATAACGATTAGTTTGGAAACGCTCATGAGACTTTGTCGAGTAATTGAGTATAGTCATTCAATAGGGATTGGTCGATCGTTTGAATGAACCTAAGTTATCAGTTCTGTAAGTAAGTATAGGTGAAGATCACGAGGGTATACCTAAAGTTGTTATGAATCCATGGGGAACATAACCCTAGTTATCCTTTAATTATTGATTCAAAACCATAAGCTTGACAACTACTTTGTTTTTACTATTGATTATTATTAGAATCCCCCCAATTATGAAGTAACTACCATACAAGTTCACTTACTGGCTGTAATCTAGATCTTCCATATTCCCTGTGGGATCGACCCCAACCTCTAAGTTGGGTTCTTTATTGACAACGTGCGCTTCATACTTCAGTTAGAAGTGTGGTTTGAGCGTTATCAAAAAGTGGCGTCGTTACTGGAGAATACGGCTAAGACTAGATTATTTGCTTGTATTTGACTTTTTTGGTAGTTATTTCCTCTTTTATGTTTTTGTTTGTTTTATTTTGTCTCATCCAGAGAACCTCTTGTAAAATCCAAGCATCCAAGACAGTGAAGGATGAGTCCAAGTTCCTTGACGAAGTCTAAGTAGTCAAGATACTTACGTCATGCCGCGACGTTAAATCAGGCACTGCATGGGAGGCAACCCATAGATGGTGAAGTCTGAGTAGCCACAGGTATGTCCCTTTCCCTTTGTTTTTACATTCTATGCTTCGGGTATGAACCATGCTTTATTAAAAAAAATGGGACGGGGTGTACTTGTAATTTTTGAGAATTTAGAGTCGTCCGAGGGTTTTTCTTGTCGTGTTTCTTTTCCCTCAGGCATGTTATCTAGTAGAACCGGCATGTGTTAGGATTTTCTTTAAGTTGTGATTTTTGTTTGATTAGAAAGTAACTTAGGAATACTCAGTCAATAGAAATGCAGTATTTTTTTTTTGAAAAATTAACCCTGTTCAAAATTTTTTGCTATGTATTTGTGACAACATGCATGATTTTTGTGATCTTTTTATGTCATTTGGTTATTAATAGTAGTTATTATTGTTAAGCCGTGTATGAACCAAAAGGTGAAGTAAAAATAGTTCATGTACCATGTGTGAGTGAGGTTTTAGTATTCACTGTAGTATGTTGTTGATGATCTAGAACTTGCCTGGTTGGTCTGTGCATAGGTTACGGACGATTGGTTAGGATATGATCATAGGCCATTTTTGTTTTAGCTCACTTTTAGCCTATATTGCCCTACCAAAGTTTCATGAATCCCTTGATCCCAAGTTTGAGCCTTAATAGACCATATTTCTTTGATTCACCTGTTAACCGTACCCATTTGTTTATAATGATCCTGCTTTAGCTCTGGTCCTTCTTTGGATATTGTGAACCTCAACATAAGAAAAATGCTTAAGTTGAGGGTGGCTAGAGTAGGGGTGCATAATGGTGGGAGCGGGAGAAAGGAAAAGAAAAGAAAAGAAGAGAAAAGAGAAAATATGGTGAAAAATGAGGTGTGGTGAGGTGAAAAAGTGAAAGAGCTAAAAATTTTGGGAATCTTGAAAAAGAAAAATTCAAAAGAGCTTGAAGTTGTTTGAAAAATGTAAACAATAACCTCACCAATGCAAATATTCTTAAAATGGAGTAAAAAGGGAGGAAAGGAAAACGAAAGAGTGAAGGGTGAAATAGGTAAATAGTGTAGCCAATGTATGTAGTGCCAAGGAAGGGATGGTCACTCATAAAATCTGTCATCTTTATCATGTCCAACCCTAAGCCAAGTCCTATAGTAATCCTAACTTGACCATCTGACAAACCAAAGCAGAGAAAATAAGGGCAAGCCTACGGCATCTGATGCATAGTACTTGCCAACTTCTTGGTGAGAGTGAGTGCTTCACTTGCCTAGTCCCATGTTGTGTTTGATACTTCATATCTAAGTGGAGACGTCAATTGTTTGAGGGTACATGGGTTATGTTGCTTTTATCATTGGTCTGTATGAAAAACATTGGTGATGACTTGATCACCTGTTGATAGCTAGATGACATGTCTTGATCCCTGTACATGATGTTTTGATGTTGCTTGTAATTCATTAGGTGATGAAGTTCTATAAGGAAGGGTCAATAGAATGTATATAGAGAGTGCAAAAAATTTTTTGAGTATTGGCTTAGTATCTTAAGTGTATTTCCTAGTTGAGCGTCATGTTTAGTTTTCTTTTTCTTTTTTTGAGGACATGCAAAAGTCTTAAGTTGAGGTTGTTGATGTGTTGTGGATTTACAGCACTATTGATGCTCAAAACTAAGAAAATAGCATAGACTTAGCTGTATTTATGTGGATATGAGGCACTTTTCCTTTGATTTCACGATAAATGGGAGTTGGAGCGTAAATTTGCAAAAGGAAGCTAAAAGTGTGCAAAAAAGGGAAAAAATGCAGTCCACAGTACGATACGTAGGATGGAACTCGAGTTGTACTGATGGTCGCGATAAGAAGCAGAAGGCTGAAGCTGGAAGAATGAACCTACGAGTGTTTCCACGGATCATACCAAGCTTGTACAAGTCGTGGTAAGGCAGTCGTGATGAACTCCAGAAGAATTGCACAAGAGGCTGATTCTCAGTATGAGAGGATACCACGACCCGTGAGAGCTTGGTATGAGTCGTACCATACCGGTCGTGGTGAACTTCAGACAAATTGCAAAGATTCAGAATCAAGCCACGGGAGCTTGGTACAAGTCTTGGAAGGAGGTACTATTTGTTCCTTGTCCCGACACTTAGCCAAAAATCAGCCAACAATCCAAACCACGAGATGCTGCTAGGATGCTCCTACGAGTCATAGGATGATTCGTGAAGAGGTCGGCACCAGATATGGAAAATCACCCTGTTAGCCTAGGAAAAGGATTCTTATGTCTATATAAATACATTTTATGTTTTATTTTTCAGGAGTGACGTAGAAGAATTAGTTTTAGTTGGAAAACATTGTAGTAGATAATTTTACATCTTTGAAAGAGAGAATTGAGTTGGTTCAACCTTGTGATCAACCTTTTCTTGAATTCATATTGTTCTTGCTACTTTTTCTTCAAGATTTTGCGGATTAATCAAAGGAAGCGTTTTTCTCAATCATATTTGTAAGTATTTTTTTTATGTCTTTAATCATGAACACACTTCACAACCTTGCAACTATGAGAGGCTAAAACCTCCATAGCTAGGGTTGTGGAAACCATGGTGGATTAACAAGCTAGGGTTGCACAAAGTGAGTCTAAAACCAATACTAATTACTTATATTGTATTCTCTTCATGCTTTAATGATTCTTAGCAGTGTACAACATTAGGAAGTTCCCAAATGCTTTACTTGCTTTGGTTGAAAAGGTAGAGATTAGGAAAAGAGAATTACAACGGAGCCTTGATCTTGATGATCATTGTATTAACTTGAGTTGTGATCGCAGGATAATTATATTTGAAACTTAGTGATAATGGTTAGTTTGGAAATGCTCATGAGACTTGGTCGAGTAATTGAGTATAGTCATTCAATAGGGATTGGTCGATCGTTTGAATGAACCTAAGTTATCAGTTCTGTAAGTAAGTATTGGTGAAGATCACGAGTGAATACCTAAAGCTGTTATGAATTCATGGGAAATACAAACCCTAGTTATCCTTTAATTATTGATTCACAACCATAAGCTTGAAAACTGGTTTGGTTTTACTATTGATTATTATTAGAATCCCCCCAATTGTGTAGTAACTACCATACAAGTTCACTTACCGGCTGTAATCTAGATCTTCCATATTTCCTGTGGGATCGACCCCAACCTCTAAGTTGGGTTCTTTATTGACAACGTCCGCTTCATACTTCAGTTAGAGTGTGGTTTGAGTGTTATCATAGATCACCAATGCACTTCTTCAATAGTGACAGATGGAAGACTGGGTGCACCGATGCTAACTCTGGGGGTAGTTCAAACTCATATGCCGCACTGCCGATTCGCTTAAGAATTCTGTAGGGTCCCATATATCTTAGACTAAGTTTTCCTTTATTCCCAAATCTCATCACCCCTTTCATGGGTGAAACTTTTATATTAACCCAGTCATCCACTGCAAACACTAATTCTCTTCTCCTCACATCAGCATAAGATTTCTGGCGGCTTTGCGCTGTGTTCAATATCTTTCTGATAAGTTGCACCTTTTGTATTGCCTCGTGAACTGAGTATGGCCCTATCAGAGTAGCTTCACCAACCTTAAACCACCCTATAGTAGATCCATACCTCCTACCATATAATGCCTCAAACGGGGCCATTTGGATACTGGAGTGGTAGTTGTTGTTGTATGCAAACTCGATGAGAGGTAGGTGGTCATCTCAACTGCCCTTGAAGTCTATCACAAATGCTCTTAACATATCTTCTAAAGTATGTATAGTCTGCTCAGCTTGTCCATCAGTCTACAGGTGAAAAGTTGTGCTAAGCTTGACCTGGTACCGAGTCCCTTCTAAAAAGACTTCTAGAAATGCGAGGTGAATTGGGTACCTCTATCTGAGATAATGGATAAGGGAACCCCATGAAGTCTGAATAACTCCTGGATATAAAGCCTGGAATAATCCTAAGTCGAGTCTGTAGTTTTAACTGGGAGGAAGTGTGTTGACTTATTCATCCGGTCTACTATCACCCAGATTGAGTTGTGTTGCCCACGAGTTTGAGGTAAACCCATAATAAAATCCATATTTACTTTTTCCCACTTCCAGGTGGGTATGCTTATATCCTGAGTCAAACCTCCCAGTCTCTGATGTTCTACATTGACCTGCTGGCAGTTTGGGCACTTAACTACAAATTCTGCAATGTCTCTCTTCATGTTGTTCCATCAGTAAATATCCCGTAAACCACGGTACATATTAGTAGCACCTTGGTGGATGGAATATCTAGAAATGTGTGCTTTAGCCAGTATCTGTTGTCTAAAGTCACCCATATGTGATACGCATAATCTACCCTGGTAACAGAGTATACCATCTCCCCCTTGGGAGAAAGCCTCAACTTCTTTTCTGAGAACCGCCTCCTTCAGCTTAAGCAATATGGGATCTTCATCCTGCATTGGCTTAACTTCAACTACGAATGTGGAATCTGACCCACTCTGCACAACTACCCCGCCCTCAGCTGTATCAACCAACTGTACACCCAACCGAGCTAACTTGTGGATATCCCTTATCAGTTCCTTTTTTCCCTCTTCAACATGAGCCACGCTCCCCATATACATCCTACTTAGGGCATCAGCTACCATATTGGCCTTGCCCGGGTGACACAGCACACTTACGTCATAATCCTTCAGTTACTCCAACCATCTTCTTTGATGAAGATTTAGATCTTTCTGACTGAACACATACTAAAGGCTCTTGTGATCAGTGAATACATCCACGTGAGCCCCGTAAAGGTAGTGCCTCCATATTTTCAATGCAAACACCACCGCTGCCAACTCCAAGTCATGAGTCGGATAGTTCTTTCTCATGAACCTTGAGCTGTCTAGAGGTATAAGCTATTACCTTACCTCACTGCATCAGAACGCAACTGAGTCCAATTCTGGAAGCATCACAATACACTACAAACCCATTTGTTCCTTCTAGCAAGGTCAACACTGGAGCGGTAGTGAGTTGAGTTTTAACTCATGGAAACTCTTCTCACACGCATCCGACCACTGAAATTTCACCTTATTCTGAGTCAGCCTAGCCAAACGAGATGTTATAGAGGAAAAACCTTCCACAAAACGTCGGTAATAACCGGCAAGACCCAAGAAACTTCTGACTTTGATTGGGGAAGTAGGTCTTGGCCAGTATTTCATTGCCACTATATTTTGAGGATCTACCTGAATACCCTCACTCAAGACCACGTGACCAAGGAAAGTGACCGACTTCAACCAGAATATGCTTTAGATGAATTTTGCGGAAAGCTGGCGGTCTTTGAGCGTCTAAAGCACTATCCACAGGTGATTAGCATGTTCTTCCTCATTTTTGGAGTATACCAAAGTTTCATCAATGAACACAATGAAGAACATGTCTAGATACTTATTGAAGACTTTGTTGTCCATAAAGGCTGCAAGGGCGTTAGTGAGTCCAAAGGACATAACCATGAACTCGTAGTGACCTTACCGAGTTCTGAAAGATGGGTATGGGATACCTGTTCTTGACTGTGACCTTTTTCAACTGACGGTAATTGATGCACATTCTGAGGGTACCATCTTTCTTTCGCACGAATAATACTGGAGGACCCTAGGGAGAGATGTTAGGTCTGATAAAACCTTTATGAAGAAGGTCCTTTAGCTGCTCCTTCAACTCCTTAAGCGCAGCTGGAGCCATTCTGTAAGGATGGATGGAGATGGGCTGAGTGTTTGGAAGAAGGTCTATGCGGAAGTCTATTTCCCACTCAGGAGGGACCTCGGGAAGATCTTTAAGAAACATGTCAGGGAAATCGCAGATAACTAGAACTGACTGGATAGTTGGGGTCTCAGAGATGGAATCTTTGACCCGAACAAAATGATAAATACATCCTTTGGAAATCATCTTTCTGGCCTTAAGGTGGGAAATAAACCGACCCTCTGGCGTTGAACTACTTCCCGTCCACTCTAAAGCAGGCTCATTCGGGAACTGAAACCTGCCAACCCTAGTTCTGCAGTCGACTGAGGCATAACTGGAGTGCAACCAATCCATGCGAAGAATGAGGTCAAAGTCAACCATGTCTAACTCAACAAGATCTTCTGGAATGACCTTATTCAAAATTGAGACTGGGCAGTTTCTATACACTCGGCTGGCTCTAATTGACTTGCCAACTGGGGTGGAGACTGAGAATGGTTTTGAGAGGATCTCTGGACTAATATCGAACTGGACAACTACATAGGGAGTCACAAATGAAAGTGTGACTCCGGGATCTAGTAGGGCATAGATGTTTATATGAAAAAGGCATAACATACTCGTGACCACGTCAGGTAAGCTCTCCTGATCCTAACGAGAGGATGAGGCATAAAATCGATTTTGGCGCTAGCCGCAATTCGTACCTGATGTGCTGGTCTCCTGAGCTGCATCGGACTGCTGGAGCTGCTGAAATGGTGGATTGTGATCTCCCCGCCCTACTGTCAGCAATTTCTAAGCTGATGACCAAGCTATCCACACCCAAAACATCCCTCTCAACCCTGAAGACATTCTCCTGGATATTTCTTTCACACTTAGGGAAAATTGGGTAGCTGTAGTCGTTGCTGGCACTATTACTCTGGGGTTGTGATCTAGATGCTCCACCCCTCCGATCCTTGCAGGATCAGAAAGTAGGGGCACTGGATGAAATGGGTGCTGGAGCCCTCTGCTGTTGCTGCTGCTGCTGTGGGCGGCTGCTACCACCAGATATCTGGTGTCCATAATCTGACTGTCCAGTCCTTGCTCGTTTGTTCTCCCCCTCCAAGTCTTTTAGTTTTTATGCCTCAATCTACTGGGCATAAACCATAAGGATGGAGAGATCGATATCCTTAATACGCATTGCAGTCCTGCACTCTTTAAGGACCAGGTTCGATACTCTATTAACAAACTTCAGCATGCGAGCCCTTGGCTCAGCTACTATCTCTGGAGCATATCTAGACAGCCTTGTAAACTCCAGTGCGTACTTCTCCACCGTCTGATTTCCCTGTTTCAGATTCATGAATTCAACCACCTTAGCCTCCTTGAGCTCCTGGGGAAAGAATCTTTCTAGGAAGGCTGTAGTGAACTCCTCCCATTCCACCGATTCTGCTCCCGCTAGTCTCCTCTCCTTCCATTGTTCGTACCAGATATGGGCTATCCCTTTCAGTTGGTTGGCAGCCAGGTCGGCACTTTTAGAGGAGCTACCACCCATAATTCAAGTGATCTTTCTAATCTCATCCACGAACTCTTGTGGGTCCTTTCCCCCTTCGATCAATGGAAAGCCAGAGGGTTCATCCGAGTGAAGTCTCGAACTCGAGCAGCTACTGCAGACCCATTAGGATTGACCAGAACCACCTGCTGGTTCACCTTATCTGTGACTGTCTATGCGAGAAGCTGGATAGCCGCTCTGAACTCAGCGGAGGACACTGGGTTGTCCTAAGGGGCTGTTGGAGCTGGCAGGGAAGGTCGGTGAGCGTTGCTGGCCCTTCTTCCATTACCACATCATGGAGGCATGATTTCACTGAAACAAAATAGAGCACGAGTTAGGAGGGCATTTTTGAAATTAAACTTTTGTAACACCCCACAAGTTCTTGGACGTCCAATTAAATTAGAATTTGAAATAATGAAAATTATTTCCAACTATTATATACTATTGTATGTGTTAAATTTTGCAATATTATTATGTTTCATTAATACTTTAGCGAAATATTTTTTGAACATACGCGATATCCATGTGTATACGTAATATAGATCCTACCTGAAGATAAAGAAATAAATGCTAGGTGTTGATGATTCATCCACGTGGGAGCTTGGCAAAGAGTACTAGGTGATTATAGAAAGAAACATTAGTGACATCTTTGGAAAAGGATCCATTGTACTTCATACTAATTTAATGACTAAGGTGTCGCCCCATGATTCATAAAGGAAATATATATATACAAGTCTTGTTCATTTCATTCAGTTGAAATATAAGAAAACCCACGACATAAGCAGAGAAAGCACATAAGGTTCATGAAATTTCCATCAAATTATGCTAATAAACGCCGTCCAAACGCAAATAACTTTAGCTAAAAAGTCCTAAGCTTACGGGAAGCATTTCTACAGAGTTATTTCTCGAAAATTTACTCGGCGTACCAGAACCCCTCCGAGTAAAAGTTGTCAGAATTGCTCCAAATTGAATCCTAAACGGCCACAGGAATTAGGTAAGCATTTCTCCCTTTTGAACTCTCGAGAAATTGTGGGTTCTCATTGAGTTATTTAGAGTTGAATTATAGTTAATGTTATTTTCCGAACTTAGAATTGAAATTAGCTTTATTTCCTCAGTATAAAGGCTGCAGTTGGATAGAACCGCCAGTTATAAGTTGAAATTCACCAGTTAAATGAAAGTCGGCACTCGAGGTATATTAAGGCTATTCTTTCGGCAAGTGATGTTCGCCATAAAGTTAGTACGACTTGTTTATCTATAGTACTTCAGATTAACCCTATTATGGTCAGCTATTACGAATAAGAATTGAGAAGATAGTGATGACATAGTAACCCTCGTCAGAGTTAACCCTAGCTAGATTGGTTTTTCCTTACGACGTTTGGGTTGTTGGATGTTATTGCCTATAGGGCCATGCTTGTAGGGGCAGTATGATGTTTGAAAGGACCAGATTAAGGCCGTGAGGGCCATATTGAATTCCATCAGATAGAGGTCGTGAGGGCCATATTGAATTCCATCAGATAGAGGTCGTGAGGGCCATATTGAATTCCATCAGATAGAGGTCGTGAGGGCCATATCGAGTTCTATCAGATTGTGGTCGTGAGGGTCGTATTGATTTCCATCCAATTGAGTCCATGAGGGTCATATTGAGTTACACTATATAGAAGTCGTGGGGGCCATATCTAGTTACAGCAGTTACATTATAACCCACAATCGAGCCAAGGCTCGGGGTCCAGTTACATAGCCTAGACAGCTTAGACACAGACACAGCTACAGGAGCCTATTAGGTTCAGACACAACTTTAGAGAATAAGTAAATCCTGAGTTACAGTATGCTTATGAACCTTTAATAGCCAGACAGCAGGAGTGCTCATTGTTTGTACTTGTCGGGGCTTATGGGGGCCCACGTAGGTTATTCTATGTTATTTTTACCTTCAAGGCTTATGGGGGCCCGATTAGGTTCTTGTTTGTACATATACACTTGTTAGTTAGTTATTTTAGATGGTGAGATCACTCAGGTTAAATTCTTATCCTCCTTCATGATCACTTCAGCTTTGTCAATTTTCATTCAGTTATTACTTTACTGCCTTACATATTCGGTACATATTGTACGGACACCCATCCTTGGGGTGCTGCATTACTTTCCTGCAGGTGTGGATAGATGCAGATCAGGACCTTCCTAGTCATCATCCAGAATCAGCAGTCCAGTCAGCTCCTTCACTACGGAGTTGATATTTAGAGAGGGTTTGTTATTTTGTTGTACAATTTATGGGTTGGTCGGGGACCTATCTCGATCATTATTTCACTCTTAGAGGCATGCAGGCTACAGATTTCCAGTTATTAGCTTTTGTTGTTGGTTGTGTGGGGCCTTGTTTAGCTGTCAGTTAGCATTGTTGTCGGCTATAGCGTAGTTTAGTTGCCTGATTTCATATCAGTTACAACTAGACAATGATCACGGGCAAAAATAGCATGCCCGAGATACGTTTTATGACTTAAATTAGTCTTGTTTATCTAAGTTATTGTATACAATTTCATGTAATTTTATATGAAGTGAAGATATGTGCTAACCAACATGATTAGCCTTTGTTTTGTAGGTTTTGATGACTTTTGAGTAACTAATCCATGAGTTGGTGAAGTAGAGGCTTGGAAACGGAATTAACACGCGAACGTCGGCAAAGAGGAGGCACAAAACAGCCCACCTGCACGTCGGCAACGTGCCACGGCAGGCAGGCTGATCACAACAGCCCACCTGCGCATTGGCAACGTGCCACGGCAGGTTTGCTGTGCGACCAACAGGTGCCAACGCGCTGCCCAAGCAGTGTGACACGCTGCCAACGTGGCAGGGTGCTGTCGGGGCCAAGTTCGGGTGATTTCCAAAGAGCCTCCGCGTCCGTAGCGTGTCATGGAGGCAGTGCTCCATGATGCACTCCGTGACATGTTGCTTGTTATTCCGGGAAAGAGTCCTACTACAATAAATAGCACACTTAGGTTTATTTTTTAGAATTCAGACTTGGTGGAGCAAGGACGTGGGTTATAGGCAGTTGAGGGACGAAAAGTTCAGGGTTTTTTCTCTCTTTCTTTCTTCTTTAATTCAATTGCTTGTATGATTAACACTCATTTTATGATGATTAATCCACAAATGAGTGGCTAATTCCTCTCCTTGCTGAGGTTATGAACAATTGTGATGAAATTTGATTATTGATTCTATGGTTTTTCATCTTTTCTTCCATGTTGTTCTATTAATTCTTGTTTTTACTGCATTGGTGTGTGGCCTGCATTAATGTACATCTAAAAAGTCCGGTTTCACTCGAGAGAGCGCGAAATTGGAAATTTGTGAATTAATAGGATATGTTCTTTACTTGGTTTGGGAAAATTGAGTCTTGATTTGCTTTCAGGATAGAAATATACCTGAAAGTCGTATTAGTCAATTTAGGAACCGGAATTGTATGGCTAGGACATGAATTGCATTTGATCACAGAAATGTAGACGGATGGTTCATGATTCTTAAGTGAGGTTAAATACGAGAGTTTTAATCTCTTGGCAAATGTTCTTGGCTAGCAACAGGAAGAAAAGATTAACCAATTTATGATGATAATCAATTTCATTACATGTTCGTTTAACCTCAGCATGCTTTCATTCATAGTTCAGATTCAAAGTAGATAATTGTTCTTAGTTTTAGTATAAAATTCATAAAACAAACTATCAACTTTTTGGTTACACTGTTGTCTGCATTTTTAGAAATAAAATATAGTACACTTGAGCAATTTGCACTTCATCCAAGTCTCTGTGGGATCGATACTTGGCTTGCTAAAGCCACTTACTACTTGTTCGACCACGTGCACTTGCGTGTCGGTTTTATAACCCAAAACCACCCGAACAGGTTTTTGGCGCCGTTGCCGGGGACTTGGCAATTGGTGAATTTGTTTTAAGTGTTAATTTACTGGATTTTTGTTTTCTAAGTGCTGACAACTTGGTCTTAGTGTTTGTTTTAATTCTTCTTTATTTTATTTTATTTTTCTGCTTGTTCGTATACCCTTATTGACATGACATCGTGGAATACAAATGTTCTAAATGGTGGATACTCATATTTTGGCGAATCTTCTATGAATTGCGGAGGACCCCACTTGTGGCAACACTGTAACACGTGCAATATATGTGGTGGTCAAGATGGCCATTGGGATGGCTGTCCGAATGCATATTACCCTCCCCCAAGCCCCTACTATGATCCTTCTGTTGTTTTTCTGAATATAGGCATGCTGAAAATGAGGACTTGGGACGCCAAGCTCGAATAGAAGACATGCTGAAACAACTCTTGGAGCAATCAGAAGCAATGAAGGAGGCGATGACAGTATTGAGAATTCAGCAAGAAGAGAATGTAGAGGCTCTAGAAAGGATGAGCGTCAAATTCACGGAGATGATTGCTGAGGCTGAAGCTTGTGATAAATTGCAGGTAACAGTTTTAGCCGATATTCAAGAGGAACTACAAGAGGAAGACAAGGGTGAATTTTTGGATGAAGCCCAACAATTAGAATCTCTTGAGTGTCCCTGTGATGGGCTCACACTTATGGAAAATCCATTCATGGAAGAAGAGATAGAGTATCCCGCAGTTGACATTAATGGAGAGATAGATGTCGATGCTGAGAAGGTGTATACAAGTAAGGAGGTCAAGCACAATGCATTTTCAGAGATGAGGTTTATTGGACCACACTTGAAGCATTTTTCGACATTAAGTTTGGTTGAAAACATAGAAATAGAGTCTTCCAAGCTTATAGAGAAATGTCAAGAGGAGGACCAAGCCCCATATATTTTGAAATTTGCTAACTTGGAGAGACAAAATGACTTTGCTTACTTAAGGACCAATAAATGCAAAAGGCAACATCTACTACTTGGTCCTTACAATTTTTCACCACCACCCCTGGAGCATAAGAGGAAATTAGAGAAGAAATTAGGGGTGAGATTCATATCCTCAAGGTGGAGGAAAAAGCGGTGAAACTGGATACGTCGTGCCACGACATAAAATTAGACGCTGCTTGGGAGGCAACCCAAGGGTACCATGGGTACCATTTTAATTTCTTGCATTTAAGTTGATTTTATTTATTTTTCATCTTGTGTTGTTTTGGTGGAAAGTTAAGCACAAATGTAGGGGAAGTCTGAGTACCCGCGGAGGAGGAAGCTAACAATCATGGAAGAGAAAAAGTGTGGGGTCGAACACCCACTTGTGCAAAGTTGAAGAAAGGCATGTTGTTAGCTAGGCCTAAAGGCCTCAGGGAGTATTTCTCATCCTTTAATTGTTATTTTGATGCTATGAGGACATAGCATGATTTAAGTGTGGGGTGAGGGAAATTTCTGGAAAATTTCAAAATTTTTGTGCTTAACGAGTGTTTGGTGGATGTAACGCTTGTGTGCAATTTGTGAAAAAATTGAAAATTCGTTGGGAGTCAAGCATGAATTCATCACCCGTTGGTTTTTCTTTTCGGTTCTTTTTCGACGGGGGGTATTTGAACCGAAGAATAAAAATTTTTCTTTGTCTGTATATAATGTTTTTAGTCATAGTTAGAGACTGTTTCCAACGATGGATGGATGACGACCGTCTTGAGGAAAATTAGTCAGTAGGTTGGTTTTTGAACCCGTAGCTAATTGATGGCTTGATATTCGTGTTATGTGCTATAAATGATTGTAAGATGCAAGGATGTTTAGTGTTGAAGCATGCAAGTGTATAACTTTGTGTGAGACACTTAGGTTCTTGAATTTGACTCAATATGATGGAAGCTTAATTTTGAATTCTTGTGATTAGCTGAGTAAGAGTCTGCTGAATGTGTCTTGAATTGAGCATGTGCCATGAGTGTAAGGTTTTTGAGTATTCTGTGCTATTATGAAATGTCTAGAACTTGCCTGGTGTGTATATAAAACAAAATGAAGGATGTGAATTGTAGGAGATGATTTAGGCATTTCTTTGAATGAACCAAACTTTTATCCCTCATGATACCTACCTTGAAAAATTAATCCTAGTTAACCCCATTGAGCCTTGAGCCTATTCTTTGACAACTGCAACATAAGCTTAATCCTTTTTCTTTCATTAGCCTTGAAGTTGAACCAAAACTCCTAAGCGCTTAAAGGAAAAATCCGAAAGAGTAAAGGAGTGAGAAGAATGAAAAAGAAGGGAAAGTAGCAATTGTAAAAGTTGAGAAAGGTCGAGGGTGCACTTGTTCGAATATGGGTGAGTATTAGTAGGGAGTAAGAAAATAAATGAATGAAAAGTTACTTATAGAACTCCTTACTAATAAGCTAAAAGTGCCTAAAGAAAGGGGGGAACAAAAGAGGAAAAAGAAAGATGAAAAGAGAAAAAGGTGAAGTGAGGGAAGGGAAGTTTGTAATGAAGGCGTGATGTATTAAAAGCGCTTAGGAAAGATAGTCACTATTACTGGCAATAATAGTACTTACCCGCACCTGAGTTACATTACAACCTAAAAAGTCCTACTTGATCTTACATTCATACATCCTTAAATTAGTGGAATAAAACACTAAGGGCAAGCTTATGGGTCATTACATAATGCATGTAAATTCTTTGTGAGAGTGAGCGTAATTCTATTCATGTACCCACACATGTTGTGATGTAAAAAATTGTTTTTGTGTGTGATTGGGTAACTCTCTTCCCGTGAGGGGCACATGTTGAATGAAGGATATAATTCATGTGAGATTTCTTAATCAGTTGATTTGCATGAGTTTGCTAAGATTGAGAGTCGATTCTTGAGGTTAAGAAGTCTTAACATAGTTGTACTTCATTTCAATGATCAAATCAGGCATGCTCTATTTCTAGCTTGTATCTTACGTAATCATTATAGCCGTAAATTGAATTATCTTGCTAAATTAGTTATGTGGGAGTCTCCATATGCATGATATGTAAAAGGTTGTTCGAGGACGAACAAGGCTTTAATTGTGGGGTTGTGATCACGGGCAAAAATAGCATGCCGAGATACGCTTTATGACTTAAATTAGTCTTGTTTATCTAAGTTATTGTATACATTTTCATGTAATTTTATATGAAGTGAAGATATGTGCTAACCAACATGATTAGCCTTTGTTTTGTAGGTTTTGATGACTTTTGAGTAACTAATCCATGAGTTGGTGAAGTACAGGCTTGGAAACGGAATTAACACGCGAACGTCGGCAAAGAGGAGGCACAAAACAGCCCACCTGCGTGTCGGCAACGTGCCACGGCAGGCAGGCTGATCACAACAGCCCACCTGCGTGTTGGCAACGTGCCACGGCAGGTTGGCTGCGCGACCAAGAGGTGCCAACGCGCTTCCCAAGAAGCGTGACATGCTGCCAACGCGGCAGGGTGCTGCCGGGGCCAAGTTCGGGTGATTTCCAGAGAGCCTCCGTGTCCGTAGCGTGTCACGGAGGCAGTGCTCCGCGATGCACTCCGTGACACGTTGCTTGTTATTCCGGGAAAGAGTCCTACTACTATAAATAGCACACTTAGGTTTATTTTTCAGAATTCAGACTTGGTGGAGCAAGGACGTGGGTTATAGGCAGTTGAGGGACGAAATGTTCAGGGTTTTTTCTCTCTTTCTTTCTTCTTTAATTCAATTGCTTGTATGATTAACACTCATTTTATGATGATTAATCCACAAATGAGTGGCTAATTCCTCTCCTTGCTGAGGTTATGAACAATTGTGATGAAATTTGATTATTGATTCTATGGTTTTTCATCTTTTCTTCCATTATGTTCTATTAATTCTTGTTTTTACTGCATTGGTGTGTGGCCTACATTAATGTACATCTAAAAAGTCCGGTTTCACTTGAGAGAGCACGAAATTGGAAATTTGTGAATTAATAGGATATGTTCTTTACTTGGTTTGGGAAAATTGAGTCTTGATTTGCTTTCAGGATAGAAATACACCTGAAAGTCATATTAGTCAATTTAGGAACCGGAATTGTATGGCTAGGACATGAATTGCATTTGATCACAGAAATGTAGACGGATGGTTCATGATTCTTAAGTGAGGTTAAATACGAGAGTTTTAATCTCTTGGCAAATGTTCTTGGTTAGCAACAGGAAGAAAAGATTAACCAATTTATGATGATAATCAATTTCATTACATGTTCGTTTAACCTCAGCATGCTTTCATTCATAGTTCAGATTCAAAGTAGATAATTGTTCTTAGTTTTAGTATAAAATTCATAAAACAAACTATCAACTTTTTGGTTACACTGTTGTCTGCATTTTTAGAAATAAAATATAGTACACTTGAGCAATTTGCACTTCATCCAAGTCTCTGTGGGATCGATACTTGGCTTGCTAAAGCCACTTACTACTTGTTCGACCACGTGCACTTGCGTGTCGGTTTTATAACCCAAAACCACCCGAACAGACAACATGGTGGTCTTGTCGGCCCGCATAGGATCCCTATTATTGTGTTTTTGTTGGGTTAGCCATCTTCTTTTACAGGTACGAGATATAGCTCGTTGATTTCTTGAATTATGTTACAGCCATGCACCAGTAGTGCACTAGGCCAGTCAAGTTAGTCCATATCCCAGTGTGGCACTAGGTGCCAGTCATGCCTCCCAAGGTGGGGCATGACAAACTTGGTATCAAAGCAGGTCATATCCCAAGGAGTCTGCAAGTCGTATCAAGAAGAGTCTTGTCTATGATGTGTTGTGCACCACATTCTATAGACAAGAGGCTACGAGGCTTAATAGTGTGGTTACCTTTCTTTATCCTCCAGTCATGCTATAGAGCTGTGTTGTATAGGGTAACTCCCTAAGCTTATATTATTCTATTTTATTTAAAGAGACATGTCTGACGTACGACGGACCGCGATTGGTCGAGAGTTGGTATGGCAGCGGGAGAGGGCACTAGTAGGGGGCCGCGGGCAGAGTCAACCCGGTCTGAGGACGACAGGGAGACATCACCTCGATCTCCCCAGCACTCGTCGCAGCACCAGGAGCCCTCTAGGGCAGCAGATACACCAGTACCACCCAAGCCATTCCTATGCCATCATATCAGGAGCTTAGGGGTGCATTTTACATGTTGGTTCAGATAATGGCTTCCTAGTGTCAGCTTCATCCAGTAGTACCAGTTGTTGTTGAGCCCACTGAGGACCCGGTGGTTCGAGAGTCCACGAGTTTCTTGCTTTGAGTCCCCCACAATTTACAGGGATAGACTGTAGAGAGGACCCCCAGAACTTCATAGATCAACTACAAAGAATATTTAGGGTCATGCAAGCCTCATCCAAAAAATCAGTTGAGTTAGCATTATTCCAATTGCGAGAGGTAGCAGTTTGGTGGTATGAGAGTTGGGAAAGATCCCGAGGCAGAGATGCAGCTCCACCTACATGGCCTAGTTTCTTTGAGGCTTTCATAGACCACTATTTGCCCCGAGAGGTCCGGCAGGTTAGAGTAGAGCAATTTTTACATTTGGAGCAGGGTAGAATAAGTGTCAGAGAATATGCATTGAGATTTGACTCCTTATCTAGATATGTCCCCTCATTTGTTGATAATATGCCAGCCAGGGTGCACCGATTTATTATGGGACTTGTGCCAGATTATGTGGAGTCTTACATTACGACCACGTTGTGAGATGATATGGATATCTCACGGATCTAGGCCTTTGCTCAGAATATAGAGGAGCTCAGACAACGTCAGTACGCCATAGAAAGGGCAGGTCAGGAGCAGCGTCGGAGGGCTATACCCGCAGATTTTCAGGCAGACTTTCAGGGTGAGCCTAGCTCGTTTATCAAGTACGCCACCTAGGCCCCCATCTCAGCAACAGCAGGGTAGCAGATCAGACCGTCGTGGATAGTCGGGTCCCAGCGAAAGTTCATGAGCATTAGGCTCGCAGCAACAGAGGGGGCCAGATTAAATGGGGCCAGCGGTACCATGTTGTAGTACTTGTCATAGGCTGCATTTGGGGAGGTGCAGGTATGGTTCCACCTCTTGTTATTCTTGTGGACAAAAGGGACACATAATGAGAGATTGTTCGACTAGATGCCAGGGTGGTCAGGACTAGTAGAGTAGGTCCTCAACAGGTTTATATGCTCCAGCACCTCCGGAAGCGCACAGGCCCTCAGCTCCAGTCAGTAGAGGCCAAGGTAGATCAGGGATATCCAATTTAGGTAGCGGTCAAGATTGCACATATGCACTACCGAGGTGACAGGAGTCAGAGTCATCGCCAGATGTTGTGACAAGTATATTAGATGTTTGTTCTCACTCAGTTTATGATTTGATAGATCCAGGATCCACTTTATCGTATGTTACTCTGTTAGTGGCCCGAAAGTTTGATATAGTGCTAGAATTGTTTCAGCGACCCTTTTCGGTGTCTAGGCTCGTCGGTAACTTTATTATTGCTAAATGAATTTACCGAGGTTGTACAGTAGAGATTGTTGGTCATCAGACCTTAGCAGATCTAGTAGAACTAGAAATGATTAATTTTGATGTAATTATGGGTATGAAGATTCCACTGTAGAGTGTTGGACCAGAATTATCTAATTTCATTTCCCCCGAGAGGTAGTGCGAGAGTGGAGAGGTAATACATCTACGCTAAAAGGTAAGTTCATATCCTATCTTTGGGTGAAAAAGTGGGCAGCAAACGGTTGTATCTACCATATTGTTAGGGTTTGGGATGTGCAAGAAGAATCCCCAACTCTCCAGTCCATTCCAGTGGTTAATGAGTTCCCAGATGTGTTCCCAGATGAACTTCCTAGTATTTCACCCGGAATGGGAGATAGATTTCTCTATAGACTTGTTACTAGATACTCAACCTATATCCACACCCCCCCCCATATCAAATGGCCCCTACTGAATTGAAAGCATTGAAAGAACAGTTGAAAGATTTATTAGATAAGGGTTTTATCAGGCGAATACTTCACCATCAGGTGTGCCAGTTCTGTTTGTAAGAAAGAAAGATGGTTCCCTACGCATGTGCATAGATTATCGATAGTTGAATAAAGTCACTATTAAGAATAAGTACCCTCTTCCCAGAATAGATGATTTGTTTGATCATCTGCAAGGGGCGAAAAATTTTCTAAAATTGACCTGAGATTCGGGTACCACATGGTTCGAGTTCGGGAAAAGGATATCCCGAAGACGGCAGGACCAGGTATGGTCATTTTGAGTTCCTAGTTATGTCCTTCGGGTAGACAAATGCACCAGCAGTGTTCATGGACTTAATTAACAGTATCTTCAGGCCATATTTAGATCTGTTTGTGATAGTGTTCATCGATGATATTCTAGTATACTCCCGCTCAGAAGCAGAACATAGAGGTCATTTGCGAATAGTACTTCAGAACCTCATAGACAGCTATATGCAAAGTTTTCTAAATGTGAGTTCTAGTTAAATTCTGTAGCATTCTTGGGACACATTGTATTAGAGACTGGTATTCGAGACTGGTATTCAGGTTGATGCACAGAAAACTGAGGCAGTAAAGACATCGCCTAGACCTACAACTCCAACAGAGGTTCGCAGTTTCTTGGGTGTAGCTGGGTATTATAGAAGGTTTGTGGAAGGATTTTCTACCCTCTTAGCGCCTTTGACTAAATTGACTCAGAAAGCAGCCAAATTTTAGTGGTCCGAGGCCTGTGAGCAGAGCTTCTAGGAATTGAAAAATAGATTGACATCGGCACCAGTGTTAGCTCTATCGGAAGGTTCAGAGGTTTATGCTGTATATTGCAATGCTTCAGGTGTTGGGTTAGGGTGCGTTGTGATGCAACACAGAAAGGTAATTGTGTATGCTTCAAGGCAATTAAGAAAACATGAAAAGAACTATCCCATCCACGATCTGGAGTTAGCTGTGGTGATTCATGCCTTAAATATATGGAGGCATTACTTGTATGGGGTGCATGTAGATATGTTTACTGATCATAAAAGCCTCCAGTACATTTTCACGAAGAAAGAGCTAAATTTGCGACAGTGCCGATGGCTAGAATTGTTGAAAGACTATGATGTGAACATTTTGTATCACCCAAGGAAGGCCAATATCGTAGATGACGCCCTTAGCCACAGATTCATGGGTGGTTTGGCACATCTGAGACCATAGCAATATGAGATGGCCCAAAAATTGCACTGACTGGCTAGTTTAGCAGTTCGGGCGGTAGACTCAGAAGCTAATGGGGCTATAATCCAAAATATAGTAGTATAATCCCTGGTGGTAGAGATAAAAGAGCGGTAGTATGAAGAATCTCATTTAGCACAACTCAGAGATAAGGTTCAGCAAGGTGAATTATCATCTTTCGAGGTAACCAAAGATGGGGTTTTGAGGTACAGAGGTCACCTCTGCGTTCCAGATGTAGCAGGGTTCCGCCAGAATATTATGGCAGAGGTACACTACTCTCGCTACTCTCTTCATCCAGGTTTAACGAAGATGTACCACGACATAAAAGAGATTTACTAGTGGCCTGGAATGAAGAAAGATATAGCTAAATTTGTAGCGCAGTGCCCTAATTGCCAACAGGTAAAAGCTGAACATCAAAAACCGGGCAGCCTAACTCAGGAAATGGCTATACCTATATGGAAATGGGAGGCAGTCAATATAGACTTTGTGATAGGATTACCCCGTACCAGACGCAAATTCTATTCTATTTGGGTGATTTTCGATAGGTTGACGAAGTCAGCTCACTTCTTGCCAGTTCGGACTACGTTCTCAATCAAAGATTACGTCGAGTTATATATTAAAGAAATAGTTCGATTGCACGGTGTCCCAGCATCTATCATCTCTAACAGAGGGGAAAAGTTTACAGTTAGATTTTGGCAATCATTTCAGAAAGTCTTAGGGACACAAATTAATTTGAGTACAGCCTTCTACCCCCAGACAGACGGCCAGGTAGGACACACCATTAAGACGCTCGAGGATATGTTACGGGCGTGTGTTCCAGATTTTGGAGGAAGCTGGGATGAGCATTTACCCCTAATTGAATTTGTATATAATAACAGCTATCATTCTGCAATTCAGATGGCACCTTATGAGGCATTATATGGGCATCCCCCGTCAGATGGTTTGAGGTAGGAGAGGTAGGGTTAGTCGGATCGGATATAATTCACCAATTAGAAGAGAAAGTAAAACTTATCAAAGAATGGTTACTGACAGCCTAGAGTCGTCAAAAGTCCTACTCCGATGTGCGGCGTAGAGACTTGAAATTTAATATTAATGATTGGTATTCCTTAAAGTGTCGCCAATGAAGGGAGTGATGAAATTTGCAAGAAGGGAAAACTTAGCCCGAGGTTTATTTGGCCATATTAGATCCTCCAAAAGATAGGCCGAGTGGCACATGAGCTAGAGTTTCCTCCAGAGTTAGAATCTGTCCACCCATTTTTTCACGTGTCCATGTTGCGAAAGTGTATAGGGGAGCCATCTCAAGTTGTGTCAGTTGAGGATATTCAAGTTACCAAAGAGTTAGCTTACGAAGAGGTGCCAGTTGCAATACTAGATAGATAGGTTCGTAGACTGAGGACTAAAGATGTAGCCTCCGTTAAAGTACTATGGAGGAACATAAATAAGAATAGATGACCTATGAAGATGAGAACGACATGAGATGTAGATACCCTCATTCCAGGATTGACTCAGAATATGTAGTTGAGGTGAGACTGTTGTTCAGATGTTACTTTATTACTTATGTTGCTAGTACAGTTCAGTTATCTACTTCTATATTGAGGGCTAGTTGGTTGTAACATCCTATGAGACGCCTATGTTGGACTTTTCTGCGTTTCAGGTTTCCGAATAGTCCATATTACAGAGGAAACTCTGCCAAAATTTCTGGCAAAGCCTAAGGACTAGAGTCTCCTAAGATTAAATTGCATTCGAGGATGAATGTTCCTAAGGGGGGGATAATGTAACACCCCTCAAGTTCTAGGACGTCCGATTAAATTAGAATTTGAAAAATATATATATTTTATGCCTCATTATTTATGAAAATTATTGCCAACTATTATGTAGTATTGTATGTGTTGAATTTTGCAATATTATGATGTTTTATTAATATTTTAGCAAAATATTTTTCGAACATACGCAATATCCTTGTGTATATGTAATATAGATCCTACCTGGAGATAAAGAAATGAATGCTAGGTGTTAATGATTCATCCATGTGGGAGCTTGGCAAAGACTAATAGGTGATTATAGAAAGCAACATTACTGACATCTTTGGATAAGGCTCCATTATACTTCATACTAATTTAATGACTAAGGTGTCGGACCCATGATTCATAAAGGAAATATATATATGTGTATATATATACACAAGTCTTGTTCATTTCATTCAGTTGAAATATAAGAAAACCCACAACTTAAGCAGAGAAAGCACACAAGGTTCATGAAATTTCCGTCAAATTACTCTACTAAACGTCGTCCAAACGTAAATTAACTTCAGGTAACAAGTCCTAATCCTATGGAAATCATTTCTACAGAGTTATTTCTCAAAAATTTTCTTGGCGTACCAAGACCAACCCGAGTAAAAGTTGTTAGAATTGCTCCAAATTGAATCCTAAACGGCCGCAGGCATTAGGTAAGCATTTCTCCCTTCTGAACTCTCGAGAAATTGTGGGTTCTCATCGAGTTATTCAGAGTTGAATTAAAGTTAATATTATTACCAAAAGTTATCGTTATTTGCCAAACTTAGAATTGAAATTAGCCCTATTTCCTTAGTATAAGGGGTGCAGTTGGATAGAACCGCCGTTTACAAGTTGAAACTCACCAGTTAAACGAAAGTCGGCACTTGAGGTATGTTAAGGCTATTCTTTCAGCAAGTTATGTTCGTCGTAAAGTTAGTACGACTTGTTTATCTATAATACTTCAGAGTAACCCTATTGTGGTCATCTATTATGAATAAGAATTGAGATGACATAGTAACCCTCGTTAGAGTTAACCCTAACTAGATTGGTTTTTTCTTACGAAGTTTGGGTTGTTAGATGTTATTGACTATAAGGCCATGCTTGTAGGGGTAGTATGATGTTCGAAAGGACCAGATTGAGGCTGCGAGGGCCATATTAAATTCTATCAGATAGAGGCCGTGAGAGCTATATTAAATTCCATCAAATAGAGGCCGTGAGGGCCATATTGAATTCCATTGGATAGAGGCCGTGAGGGCCATATCGAGGCCGTGAGGGCCGTATTGAGTTCCATCCGATTGAGGTCGTGAGGGCCGTATTGAGTTACACTAGGTAGAGGCTGTGAGGGACGTATCTAGTTATAGAAGTTACATTATGACCCACAGTCGAGCCAAGGCTCGGGGTCCAATTATATAGCCCAGAAAGCTCAGACATAGACATAGCTACAGGAGCCTATCAGGTTCAGACACAGCTTTAGAGAACGAGTATATCCTGAGTTACAGTATGCTTATGAACATTTAATAGCCAAACAACAGGAGTGTGCATTGTTTGTACTTATTGAGGCTTATGGTGTCCTAGGTAGGTTATTCTATGTTGTTTGTACCTTCCAGGATTATGGGGGCCCAGTTAGGTTCTTGTTTATACATATACACTTGTTAGTTAGTTATTTCAGATGGTGAGATCACTCAGGTTAAATTCTTATCCTCCTTCATGATCACTTCAACTTTGTCAGTTTTCAATTAATTATTACTTTACTCCCTTACATATTCGCTATATATTGTACTGAAGCCCATCCATGGGGTGCTGCATTACTTGTCTGCAGGTGCGTATTTAATATGAGGATCAGGACCTTCCTACTCATCAGCCAGAATCAGCAGTCCAGTCAGCTCCTTCTCCCTGGGGTTGATAGTTAGAGAAGGTTTGTTCTTTTGTTGTACAATCTATAGGTAGGTTGGGGCCCTGTCTTGACCATTATTTCACTCTTAGAGGCTTGCAGGCTACATATTTGTAGTTATTAGCTTTTGTTGTTGGTCGTTTGGGGGCCTTGTTTAGCTGTCAGTTAGCAGCCTTATCGGCTATAGCATAGTTTAGTTGCCTTCATATCAGTTACAACTAGACAACATGGTGGTCTTGTCGGCCTGCATAGGATCCCTATTTTTGTGTTGTTGTTGGGTTAGTTGTCTTCTTTTACAGGTTTCCTTGTGGTCCAGAGGCTATATTTACAGCTGAGATATAGCTCGTCGATTTCTTGAATTATGTTACAGGCGTGCACCAGTAGTTCACCAGGTCAATCAGGTTAGTCCAGATCCCAGTGTGGCACTAGTTGTCAGTCATTCCTCCAAAGGTGGGGCGTGACAACTTTAACGCACGATAAAGAGTATGAACAAAAGGGAGTTCTCCTAATAACATCTGGTAGCCTCCCCGTCATAAGTGTGGCGCGCTTCACAAGCATGAAAAAGACTCTACTCGGTGCGGCTTTCGGACATCCTAGGATACTCTAAACCTAGGGCTCTAATATCAAGTTTTTCATGCCCCGAGTCTATACCCTAGATAAAACACGGTACTTGGAATCACAAGTAACCCCAAGTCAACCCCTGGTCTATCATAATACTGGCATTCTGAGTAAAAACATAGAGGAAGCCTTTAAGTAATAACATAAAACATTTATGAAGAAGAATTAAATCATAAGTTTAAAATAATTGAAACAAAACTGAAAATCTGAGACTATATCTGTGTCTGAAAGCCATCTATCTGATGAGTCGCTGGGACAAGCCCCCAACTAACTCTAAATCAAACTGAAAGGAAAATAACTGAAGAACATAACCATCATCCTCAAAAGATGAAGACTCACCAATGATGCAGCTGAAAACTTCTGAACGAGATCTACTAACGGTGTTGAATCTGAGAACCTACAGCTGTATCATAAAATGATACAACATAAAAGGTATGCATCAGTACTTTGAATGTATTGAGTAAGTAGGAAAAATCATAACACAAAGAATAAAATAACTGAACTGGAAAGACATGCAATGACCAACTGAAATGCTGAAACTAAATAAAATGAACTATACTGAGATGGTCAAAATGACCTTGTCTAATGGTCAAAGACATGCCCTAAATTTGAGATACTAATTTAAAATACTATACTAAATTGATCTAAGCTGAGTAGTCTGAAACTGTTCTAACTGAGCTAATCTGAGACTGAATTGAACTGACTAGTGGGAGAGTCTATAACCGACATATAACCACGTGAGCTAGACGTGGAGTCCGATGTATACACCCCATCAGTAGGACCCAATATACCTTGACAAGGTATGAAGGCATGAACTGAGTGATCATGGGTCAAGTCCATGAGGCCAATAAAATATAACCTACGGTGGCAGTATAATTCTGGGAACCTGGGTGCGCTAGAACCCTGATCCGTTCGGTGTGAAGTCCTACTCCTACTGGATAGTCTTAGACTGACTACTAAGATGATAGATCAAAATCGAGGCCCAAGACTAAGTTAGGAATACCTATCTGGAAGTACCCTAAAAGCCTTATCGGACCAGATTCTATAACTGATATTCTAAGACTGGTCAGAGCTGCTTATCTGGAAGCGTCGTAACCGTACAAAGAACTAACTGTAATCTGAAGCTGGGGTCTTAAGGCTGGCTACAGTTACTTATCTAGAAGTGTCATCACTGCCTGAAGGACCACTAAAATCTGATATTGAGTCTAATTCTGATAACTGGGAGGTACCACTAACACCTCAAGAATTAACTCTAGTCAAACTGATCAACTAATATTTTCTGAGCAATACTGAGTCTATAATCTGACTGAGACAATACATGTAAATATTTGACTAAAATTTCCACATACACTAATCATATGGGGATTTCAATCTATTAGAATCCAACTATAGGGAAACTAGTCAAACACACAAGATCGTAAATACTACTGAACTGAGACTTAGGGCTAAATTATTCCACAAGATACAATTCTCATAAATTTATACAATTATGGAATAATTACGCAATTAAAATCATAAGAAATACTTTACTTGAAATCTCAAAGAAAATAGTCTGAGAAGTTTCTACCTTTCGAATCCACGGGGCCGAACTGATAGAGAAAATAGAAAAGATTTTTAGGGACACAAGGGAAGAACTATTCACTTGTTGAATTACCACATACCTGGATTAAAAATCCATAAAGAGGGAAGCTTGAAACTCTTCACTAATGAGGAAACCTAGCTCTTGCTTGAGAGAAAAAGTACGATCGATCTTTCTAAGAGTTAACATGGGGAATGAGGGGGAAAACTGTTCAACCCCTCTAATATCTCTCAAATAGTACTTAAAATTATGTAGTTTAGGGACTACATAGGTGGTAAATTATAAAAATAACCTTGGAAAATAAAATATGGAAACTGGTTGATAGGGTCCCAACGGGTCACTCAACGAGTTGTTGGTTGTGACCACGACTCGTTTGTACCTCTTATTGGTCCCACTGCTTGGGCCTAAAAAACACTAGCTCAGGAAACAAGGGTCACCATGATTCTTTGGATAAACCAACGGGTCATTGGTTCCTCCCGTGGTTATTGTACGAGGAAACTTAGAGGGTCTAACGACGGGTGACACAATGACCTGTTGGTAGACCCAACGGGTCGCCGTTGTGTCCAATCATTAGGATCATTAGAAGGACTTCTGAAAATTCCCTAAGTTGTCACGCAGGTGATGACAACGACTCATTATGGAAAACAACGGGTTGTTGTTTCCACTCATCATCACTGGAAGGGGATTTCTGGGTTTTCACCCAAGGACTCTCCCAACATGTCATCGTTTCTGACAATGACTCGTAGGTTGAGTCGTCGGGTTCTGGAGAGGATCCCTGTACTGGGGAAACCACGACCGATATGACAACTTGTTGTTTCTCACAACGGGTCATTCCTTGTCTGGTGGGTTCCCGAGAGACCACACCCTGCTGACCACGACTGACACAATGAGTCATTGGAGCTGACCACAACTCGTTGTCTCAGTCGTTTTGAGCCATTTTTCTTGTTTTTCTTCTGGATTTTTCTTTCAAAGTCTGAGCCTGGTCTAGGAAAGTTTTTGGGTGTTACAAACATGATGAACTCTATGGGATTTTCTTTTGAGATGAGTCACATGACATGAGCTTGGAAGTAATGCTTCAACTTTTGAATCAAGAATACAAGTGCCAGATATAACTTCTCGATGGGTGAATACTTCACCTAATTTGGTGTCATCATTCTAATCAAATAATAAAGGGCATTTTCTTTTCCTTTATTATTTTCTTGTGTTAGAAGGGCTCCTATTTACTTTTCTTGTGCCTCAATATATAATACCAATGGTTTCCAAGTATGGGAGCTACAAGAATTGGAGGCTTCATCAAGTAATATTTTATGCTCTCGTAAGCATTTATACAAGCTTGATCCCATTGAAAAGGAATATCTTTCTTCATAAGCCGACTGAATGATTGACATCTCCCAACTAGATTTGAAATGAACCTCCTAAGGTACGCCAACTTTCCTTGCAAGCTTTTTAACTCATGAATATCTTTTAGGCTCAATCATCTTTAAAATAGCATCTACCTTAGCTTGATCAATTTCAATTCCTTGATGTCTAAAAATAAATCCTAAGAACTTTTGGGAAGTAACTCCGAAGGAACATTTCAAAGGATTCATTTTGAGTTGGTACCATCGAAGTCTTTCAAATAGCATTTCTCAAGTCATGCAAGTGGTCGTCTCGTTTCCTTGATTTCACCACCAAGTCATCAATACAACGCTCGACATTTTTATAAAGTATGTCATCAAAAATATTCTACATAGCTCATTGATAGGTAGCACCAGCATTTTTCAACCCAAAAGGAATCACCTTGTAGAATATATACCTTCATGAGTGTGGAAGGCTATAAGTTTTTCATCTTTTGGTGCCATACGAACCTAATTATACCTAGATGAACCATCCATGAAAGACATTATCTTATACCTAGTCGTGGAATCAATCATAAGCTCAGGGATTGGAAGAGAAAATTCATCCTTAGGGCATGCATTCTTAAGGTCCCTAAAGTCAACACAAACATGAATTTGCCCATTCTTCTTTCTTACAGGTACAATGTTTGAAATCCATGTGGGATACTTAACTTCATGAATAAAACCTGCCTTGATGAGCTTGTTGACTTTAGTTTCAATCAAGGGAACTAGTTCAGGTCTAAATCGATGTTGAGTTTGTTTAACAGGACGAGTACCTTGTTTTACAATACGATGATGATCTACAACATTGGGATCTAATCCCGGAGTCTCCCTATATCTCCAAGAAAATACATCTCTAAACTCTATAAGTAACTCAATATATTTATTTTCTTCACTTTCATTCAGTGAGGCACTTACACATGCCTAAGATTGACTTCCTTTAATACATCAAAAGTAGTCTTCACCCCTTTCTCAAGCTTCGCTGGTGCATCTTAAGCGTCTTCATCTTCTTTAGTATCACCACGATCGAAAGATATGTGATAACATGAATGAATATCATCAAACCTTGCCTCAACGTCTGTATGAAGGGAGGTACTTTCCTCATTACAGATTGTGACATGACATTACGATCCTACACTTTCCTCATCTTTATCACACTCCTTAGTATGGATTATAGTATGAGTTTTTTCTTTGAGGACATTTCCACATGAAACAACAAGTTTTATTTCTCGCCTCATTCTAGAAGGAATCAAACTTAGGCAATCCTCAGAAAAAATTGCTTTCTAGCATAATATGGTGCTTTTGCCTTTTTATTATTTGGTTGGCGCTTGTGTTTCTCTTTTAATGGTCCAGACCTATCAAAAACTGAAGTCCTTGGAGTTGGGTTGGTAAGCCGCTCGAGGAAAACTCAAATCAATGCTACTGGCCAGGTCGTTTCGCGTTCTCTTTAGTCGGCTTCTTGGTTGGGAGGTTCCTATTTTAGTTCTGGTTTTTCTTGTTGGTTTGGAACTGGATTCCAGCTTGCACATGAGACCTAAGAATGACTCCCCTTCCTCAAAGGACTCTAAAGAGGCCCAAGTGAGTAATTCGCTAGGAGAGGAAGGGGACGAAGGGCATGGAAAGGAAACCGAGGCCGACCTACCTCCTTCGGTTTCGGATTCAAAGCGGGTCCACCCTTCCAGTGGAAGCGAGGCAGATACCTCTTTTCACTCCTGCTTGTCTTCTCTTTCTTCATGAAATGGCTTGGATTGGTATTAGTCTGGATACAGCAAAATCATTCTATTAGATCGAATGTACACAGAGGGCCTTTTGTTATACATTGCAGAATTTTCTTCAATGGTAATGTCTACTTGCCCTTCTTATAAAGATACGGATTGGTGATGGTTGTTTGTAGCCCAAATCTTCACGCGATTGTTTGACAGCTTACCCTTTCTCTCTCATCATCTTTTGAGTAGGGTTTAACCTATGGCTTCCCTTTCCTTCAGCTTCAGGCGGGAGCTTTCCTAGTTTAGGAGGTTCATTGGGGTTGCACCCAGCTTTTGCTAACAACTTATAGGCGTTTGGGTCAAAACCCTCATATGTGCGCTTTTTAGGAAGTGTCTCATGTGGACTATGATTTGATGATTAGTCCAACCCTTCCACCTGTTTCAAAGATGATTTGGTTGCATTAATTTGTTTCATAGGAAAAGTTAACCTCGCTAAGACATTATGTTGCAACCTAGAAGATGGGCCCTCAACCTTCTTTACCTTTGGGACATAGTGAAGAACATGAGTTACTTCTTTACTTGAAGATACAACATATCTTGGGTACATTGTTCATATTAGAAAGCGCTCAATCCTTTTCAACTGTAATCTTCATATTTCTAATCGGGACATCAGCCTTCTTTACAATATCAATCTTCTTGGTCAGTATTGTGCTACCCTCCAACTTCTTTCCAGACCTGATTCTTTAGGTAGAATTTTTCATCTGTAAGGTGTGCTTCTATCTCAGCAAAAGGTTCATCATCAGCAACTATCTTTTTTTAAACCCCATCTTTAGAGTACTTAAAGCAGTGATGGTACGTGGATAGAACCACTTTGTTCTCATGTATCCTTAGCCTTCCTAGAAAGATTTTATATGAGGTCATTGCATCAATCAAATGCATCCATTCTGTCGAATGTATATCCCTCATACTAATTTCCATTTTGACAGCACTTATGGCTCTTTGTCCCCCTTGATTGAATCCTTGAATCATCAGACGACTTTCAGAAAGTTCATCTATCGAGATCCCAAGCTTTTTCATAATATGAATGGGGATAATATTGACTCAGACCCATCACCAACAATAATTCTATTTAATTTATGTCCACGCACAAAGCCTACCATATATAAAGGACGATTATGCATTCACCCTAAAGAAGTCATCATCGATGAATGTGATTTTTGCATCACAAGTGTCTGTTTCTTCAGAGAGGGACTCGATTGGCTTTTTATGCAATGGAAGTGGAGACAATGATAAATATTCACTCTATGTCCCTTCTTTATCAGTATTACAACATGAGGCCTTGGCATCACAATGAGAAATATTCTGGTGAAACCAGCTTGGCAAGAATTTCCTCAATGTTACTGGACAACGTGGCCTTTGATAACAATTCACATTGATTTTTGCTTTCTTCACATACTTCTTCATGCTTTGATTTTTGGATTGTTTCGTCGTCTCCCCTCTTGTTACTTGTCTACTTGGAGCTCTTTGCAATCTTGTTTTGCAAAATCTCCATTGTTTCACCAGAAACCATCCTTCATCATCGGTATGATCACTATGAGGTTGGATTCCCTCTAGTGATTTCTCCTCTACTATTACTTCGTTTATCATACGGAGGAGTAATGACATGCTAACAATCTATTAGTTTAAAGCTACCAAATCTAATCATATTTGTTGGTAATGCAGCTACTATATCACCACCTTTATATACTTCAATAAAAATGCAATGAACAATCGGATCAAGTGAACCAGAAGTGATGGAGAATTGATTCAAACTTTATTTCCCATCCTCTAGCAGTATTTTTCCTTTGTGGACCAAGTCCATGACCTTTTCCTTGAAAATGAAACACTTTTCAATGGGTGACCAATCAATCGATGATATTTGCAATAATTTGGATCATTAGTCCTCCCAGCTTCATCTGGCCTCTTCATTTCAGGTAGCTCAAAGAGTTTCGATGCAAGGAGTTCTTTAAAAATTGCAGGAACATATGAGGCCAAGAATGGATACTCTTTTTCTTACATTTCCCTCAAAGTTAACTTTCGGTCGACGTTATTTTGGAAAGATATAGTCTTCACACCCTACTTCTTGCTTAGCTTTGTGATGAACTTTAGTGGTGTGGCATTAACATTCATTGACTCTTTATTCTCAGACTTTGGCGCAAACTTGCCCCTTTTTTTTTACTACTAGCTTGTCTTTCCCTTTACGAGGTTTATAAACAGGCGATCCTTGATTTCTGCTTGAGTACATGCTTAACTCCATATCGTGAGTGTGTATAGCTAATTCTTCAAAAGATTTAGGCTTGATGTCTTGTAGGATATAATGAAATTCTCAGTGCATTCTTTGGATAACATTTCTATTCCAGAAGCTTTGATGAGTCTATCTTTGCAATTGAGGCTTACATTCCTCAATCATTGATCAAATCAATGACATGTTCACCCTTCCACTGATACATATTCATGAGTTCAACCATACTCATAGTACGCCTCATGCTATAAAAATGATTGAGAAATTCATGTTCAATTTTCTCCAAACTATCAGTGGAACCAACCTTGAGATCTATATACCAATCGAAGGCATTTCCTTGCAAGGAGCAGACAAATTGTTTAACAAGATAATCTCCATAGGTTCCAGCAATATTGCAAGTTTCAACAAAGTGTGCGATATATTGCTTTGGACTTCTCTTACTATCAAATTATTGAAATTTTGGAGGTTGATAAACTGTAGGCATCTTCAAGCTATCGATTCTAATAGTGTATAGCTTCGAATATGTAAGGAAAAACTTGGCAGCAACATCATAGTTGTCTTTGGTAGTTCCCATAATGAAGTCCTTCAGTTGGTGAATTGGAATTAATCCTTCAGTAGATACTTGCAGTTCGTCAGCAATATGTACTCGCATCATTAATGAATCCCCTTTGTCATGTGCCAAGGAAGCTTCCCAGGTGTGTGATTTGAATCTCCCTCTATCATACTTTCAACTCTCTCAATCAACTTGACAATTTGATTATTCTGATCATGCGCATATTCGTTAAGCATTTAATTACCTTTGTCAAGCTTGCAAGTTGTTCTTAAATAGTTGAGATATTAGTCACCATTGCTGGGATAGCCATTGTAGATGATAGAGAAAAGCATGGATTCTTCCTCGAATTGAACTTTGAGTGGACTAGGTCACGTGTAGTAATCGGGAAAGATCTGATGATCAAAATATTATCGTCTCTTTGAATGGTGGAATATTTAATCTTACATGGGTTGAGTCAAGCCAATATATTTTTAACTATCTCGGCAATATCATCTCTTTCTTTAAATTCACTTGAAAAAAATCTTTCCCCTTTGAGGATCGAAGATCCAAAATAGGAACTAATATAGATCACACTTGAAGTGCTTATTGTCCTAGAAAGATTTATTTGTTCCTAGTAATAGGCCCCACACTTCCCATAGTAATATTCAGTATGTTCTGTACCTTAGAGGAAAACTTAGAATCGGTAGCCTTAGTAGCAAAGGATGTAGAGTCAACTTTCTTAAATGTCATTTTTTGCGTTCTTGAAACTTAGTGCTTAATATGAAGAGATGAGAGGTAGAGATAGTCCCACCGGGCGTGCCGAAAATTTGTAGATGACAAATTTCGAGTTAAGAATAATAATAATCAAGATAAGAAAAACATGTAATAAAATATAGTATTTGATTTCAAGTACGATGAATGCTACAATCTCTATATAGTCCTTTGATTCTTCCAACAATAATATGAACTATGTTGAACTTGGATTTGATATGGATTCAAGGGCCTAAGTAGCTTGATTTTATCTTCATCTTTGAATTACTTTTCACGAAAAAGTAACTCGATCTTGAATGCTTTGATATTTGCCATCATTCTTGAACTTGATTGTCTGAACTTGTAGCTTATACAGAATTTGCGGTCTTTAATCCACAATCTCTCTTCTTGCTCCTTTTCCTAATTTCCTCCTTTATGAATTATGAGGACCCCTATTTATAATTATGGGGGTGATGCAATTGTGTGATTTGATTGGTCAGTTTAAACTGACCAATCATATTCACTTGGTGACAAACTTCAATTTGAATGGCCAGAACATATCATTTACACACTTAGCATAATTTTATTGGTTTGTTAATTTGACTTGGATTGTTACGCTATTCAACATGTGGCATGATTTTAGTGGCTTATTTGTTTGACGCGGATTGCCATCTCATTTGACACATGACATGATTTTAGCGGCTCATTTGTTTGACTTGGTTTGCCACCTCATTTTGACACATGACATGATTTCAATGGTTCATTTGTTTGACTTGGATTGCCACCTCATTTTGACACATGCATGAGTCTGGACTTTAAGATAGGCTAATAGCTTATTTGGGCCTTGGGCTATTAAAGTGGATCCATTATTTAGAGTCCAATTAAATGGACTAGTCCAAATTAAATGACTAATCCAATTATATTAGCCATATTACTGGACTATTTTCTTAAATTTAATATAGTCTAAATAAATTTATAGATTTAAATCCAATAAAATTTTAATACTTACAGTTATTAT
This sequence comes from Datura wrightii, assembly GCA_035772735.1. Classification (NCBI taxonomy): domain Eukaryota; kingdom Viridiplantae; phylum Streptophyta; class Magnoliopsida; order Solanales; family Solanaceae; genus Datura; species Datura wrightii. Next base: position 90,357,553 of record JASDFA010000020.1, read on the forward strand.
TATTTTTGTATTAACTATTTATTTAAAATTGAAACATAAATTTTAATAAAACTAATATATTTGAATTTAAGTTAAAACACAAATTAGATCAAAATTAGAGATTATTTTTGACATATTATAATTTACATTTTTTTAGGAATAACCAAAACTTACGTAAAATTTTTATTGCTTTCAAAATATTTTTCTTGATTGTTGGACACTACGTTTTAAGATAATTTGGACAATAGATTTAAAATTTATCTATATCTATATTTATATAAATTTAAAGAGATGAACAACCCGCCTTCAAGAAAATATGAACTACAAAAAATATTTAAATTTTTTTTCATATGAAAATCAGGTAGTTAAAATATTATAAGTTACAGATTTGCACTCTTTTTATTTTTTAGATATTCAAATTAAGATGCGTCTAATGTTTAAATTTTTTTGAATCTTAGTTTAAAATTTGAAAATATATATATATATATCAAATTATTGGGTAAAGTAGTATATTATATATTATTTTTTAAAAAATTTCAGTTTTTAATTTATTTTTATAAAAGGTATCCAATTTTATGTTAATAATTTAAACTGAAAAATAAATTTTAATTAAACTAACTTATTTAAATTTAAGTTGAAAGATAAATATTGAGTCCTAAAAATAATGCAGTGTTAAAGAATTTTTAATTTGGAAATTATCAGATTTTTTTATAAACTATTCAAATTAAAAAATAGATTTTAATTAAACTAACTATTTGAATATAAGTAAAAATATAAATATTGAATCCTAAAAACGTGCAACTATAGTCTAAGGCACGTTAAGGACTCTTTGTTTGGAAGTTCTCATTTTCTACATTAACTATATATTTAAAATTTAAACTAAAATTGTTATAAAGGTATTTGTATTATAGTGAATGTCTATAAAGATATTTGTATTATAGTAAATGTTTATCTTGTTTCTTTGGAGAAAAGTTAAGATTAGGTTTTTCCCTATAAATAAAGGGGTTCTCCTTCATTGTATTTCATCCCTCAAGAAAAATAAGAATTTCTCTCTTCTCTCTTTCTTTACAATATTTTTCCTCTTGCTTTATTATTTCATAACACATTATCAGTACGAGACTCTACCGTCTCAAAATTTGAAGGCTAAGGTATTATTTTTCTCTTCCTTTTAATATGGTTAATCTTACGAAACTTGAGTTCGTGGTCCTTTAAAATTCGGGCAAGAACTACCTTTCATGGGTGTTGGATGCTGAAATCCATTTGAATGCAATGGATCTTGGAGATGCCATTAAAAATGAAAATAAAGTATCAAACCAAGATCGTGCTAAGGCTGTGATATTCTTGCATCATCATCTTGACGAAATTCTTAAAATTGCATATCTCACGGTTAAGGATCCACTTACTTTGTTGAATAGACTGAAAGAAAGGTATGACCACCTGAAGATGGTCATCCACCCAAAGGTACGATATGATTTGATGCATCTGAGATTTCAAGACTACAAGTCTATTCACGAGTACAACTCTGCAATGTTCAGAATTGTTTCTCAGTTAAAACTATATGGAGAGACTACTAATGATGAAAGATATGATTGTACACAAAATTAATTGAGAGTTTCGGAAGAGCCAATGTGTTACTATCTGGAGGAATGAAATTATTCATAATATTGGTATTGTAGTAAGTCTCAAAAGAAAACTTATAAGTTTAAAAGACATTGAAAAAATAAATAAGTTGAGACTATAAATTATGAAAAGATCTAATATCTTCATATTACTAAAACTGAAGCATGTTATAAATATTTACATAAAAGATTATCCGTTGTTTTCTTTTGTTTGTAGTATAAAAATATGGGTATGATGACGTAATCACATGCAAAAGTAAATTAGAAACTTACTGAAATAAAAATAAACTGGCATAACCAGTTGGCCATCTCATTCAAATGTGATGCAAAAATAATTGAAAATTCATGTGGCTATATGTTGAAGAAATAAAAGATTCTTTAAGAATTCTATTGTGTTGCTTGTTCTCGTGATAGAATGATCACTATATCAACTAAGATTTGGATTATATTCTCTGAAATTTTAGAACTTATAAAATGGTGAATATAGGCACGTTCACCTTCCATGTGAACCATTTGCTATTATATAATTTTATTAGATGTATCTAAGGTATGGTCACATGTGCTTTGACATCAACTTGCAATTGAGTTTTGCAAGATTGTTTGCTTGATTGTTAAATTAATAGCACGGTTCTAAATTATAAAACCATATTGATAATGTTGGTTCATATCTAATAAGCTGGTTTAGTAGAAATTATATGCCCCAATTATACCTAAATCATTAATTATGAGAAAAAAAACCCCAAATAAAATTTAGAATAAAATATGTTTATTTAGCAGCACTTGAATGCATCCAGACAACAAGGTTTCCTATCAAAATTGGTTTAGGGTCAGAAACCAAATAATTCTATCTAAAAATCTGAATGTGTGGTATATGATTCAATTGCTCCACCACAATGCAAAAAGATGGATCCTCAAATGAGGTTGGGGGTAAATGTTAGTTTTTTCAATATTAGGGGGAGAAGTGATTAGCAGCTAAAAATTGTGTGCGGGATGAATTATCTAGATCCTTGAAAAAAATGTGAACTTAAAGTTCAAGAGATAATTCACTTGCAAAATATTGTGAATCAATTGCCAGATGTATTTGCTTACCCTATTTTATAATTTAGCTGCAAATGCTTAATGAAAATTAGAGTCTTTTGAAGGACAAGTATATGAAATGCCTGAAGTGTGATAGATCAATCGATTCTAGAAATAAAAATTCCCTGAAGAAGGGGAGGAGCAAATGATCAAGATGACTATAATAATGAAGCAAGTTCTTTAAAAGAGCACCACAACATAATACTTCATAAAACCTTGTCAAAGTTTCAGGTACCTAAAATGATGAAAAATAAAGAGATCTCGATAAGTTATGTCATATTGAAATTGATATCAAATGACCATTGACGATATTTTTGATATAATTTGTCACACCCCACCTTGGGGGGGGGGGTATGACGAGCACCTGGTGCCCTGGTAGGACCTGGACTGCTAACTGGCGAGCCTAAGCACATCTGGTGCCTTGGATGACTCTGGCTCTATTTCAAGAAATGAACCGGCTATATAACGACTGTAAATATAGCCTCCGGCCGACTGGGCCTATAGCCACCTGTACTGTATCGTTAGCTAACCAGAATCATCTCATATAGGGAAACCTATGCAGGCCGACAAGGCCACCATGCTGTCTAGTTATCTATAACTTAACAATAGAATACTGAATAACTACGTGACCGAGAAGGTCACCACTACAATCAAACTATGGCCCCACATGGCCAACATAATCAACCAAACACATATATACATGCACGACCCCACACGACCGGCTCCACTACCACAGGAAATCATCAGATTGCAAGCCTCTAGGAAGTAATAATAGAATGGTCGGGACAGGGCCCCGACCTACCCCAAATTGTAATCAAAAAGGAAATAGGAGCAACCTTCGACTATCTAGCTCCGGAGGATAGGAGCTGATAACTCTGCTGACTGGATCATGAGGGATCGACTCCTCATCTATGTGTACCTGCAAGAAAGCAATGCAGCACCCCCATGGGCGTCAGTACCATAGGTACTGAGCATGTAAAGCAAACTGAAATATACAACTGAAATGGGTAACAACAATAACATGACATATAAGCTGAAAGTAGCTGAATCTATCTAGTTGAGGATACCGGGGAGAGTTTACATATTCTGTAACTAAACTGGGCATACCTAACGATGTGTCGTCCTATTGTCTATCAGTATCTAATAGCACATATAGATATACATATAAATACACACAATACCTAACCGACCCCCATAAGCCGGAAGGTGCCAACCAACAGAACAATCTATTTACCCCTACCCGGGTCTAAACCAACCAAAAACAAGTCACTCCACTCATCTGATAACTGTGAGCTCCTCCTACCGGCCCCCTTGGGTACGTACCTCAGGCCTTGGACTTTGACAATAAACTGTGTCTGAGTCCGAAGACTCCTGCCTCTGGGCGCAAGTGCACACGGGGTAATCTGCTGCTGTATCTGTGACTGAAACTGCCCCTGGGTGCAAGCACGCAATAGGGTAATTTTATAAATATCTGTATCTGAAACTTCCCCCGGCCACAAGCGCACACAGAGTAATCTGCCCCTGCAAAAAGGGTAATCTGGCTCTGCGCAGAGCAAACTGTACTGCCCCTGGACCGTATTATCATGGTGGTCAGCCATCATCGTCCTCTAGGCGGACGACATCGCCCAGCTGGTGGCGGTATCTGAATCTGGTATCGACACAGCTATAACCCAAGGGCGGTGGGGATGCTGAAGGGTGCCCACATGCCATAACAAGTCTCAACATACAAAACACATACACAGCAAGCATGCTCAAATAAAAAATACTAATCATATTCTCTTCTTTTATTTCAAGGCCAGTCCGGATTAAACAACTGATGTTATATTCTGTTTTGCACTATTTCTGATTGTTGGCTAACTGTTACCTGGCCTTTATCTATTTATCTGATTATTGTTATCCGAGGTCTGAAGCTACATCAAGTTCTAGAGCCATATCTATTTCTGGAGCTATATCTGTATCTGGAGCTATATCGGTGTCTGGAGCTATTTCTATATCTGATTACTGATCTGATCATGTCTGGATATAACTCAATAACATAGAACATGCCATCTATAACTGGATATAGCTCAATAACATAAAATATGCCATCTATAACCGGATACAGTCTCAACAAATGTAATACATACTATCTATAATCTTGCTAATTCATTATACTGCTTTTACAACTTCCATCCCGGGTATTACGGAAGAACATGCTGAGCTACTAGCGGATACCACATTACTATCTGAAATCGTCTAAATATCTGTTATTCTGATTATTGCATGATACGTAATGATATACTAGCGTGCTTGCTGGAAATTATACTAAAATCGTTCCTGTATGCTGGATATCTGTTAATAGCCTTTATTCTATTTATTTTCTAGATCGTACTTCCTGGCTTGCCGAAACAATAGCTTTACATACTTGGTATCTGAGTACCCGACTGACCGATGGGATTTCCGTCAGTACTTCTGCTGTTTCTCCCAACTACATTCATATACATGTCAATTAGAACTAAATACACCAATATTCTGAAAAAAAAATGTTACTTTCGATATATTTATAGCTTGAACTTTGGCTTATCGAAAGAGATCAAAACCTCGCTATTTCTCGAAAGTCCAGAAGGGAGAAATATTCACTTTAAGGCTAGGAGTATATTAACACTAATTTGGAGCAATTCCACTTACCTTAGTTCGGTAGCACGACGATTCGCCGGCCGAATTTCGCGAAACTAAATCCGTAGGAATGCTGCTTGCTGCTAAATACCTCGGTATCTGGAGTTAATTTGAGTTTGGACCGTGTTTGATGGCGTAATCAGAAGGAAATTATCAAGAACCCTTCGTTCCTCTTCCTCTCTGATTTTCTCTTTGTTTTCACTGGAAATTATAAAAATTTTAACATTTAAACCGAAGTGGAGGGCTTTATATACTTGGGCCTGGACAGGGCCAACGTGTCACGGAGCCAACACGGAGGTGGACGTTGCCATCACGGAGGGGCTCTACCCCGGCTCCTTCCGCGATGGTTCGATAGGTTTCTCGTCCGGTCTTTTTTCGGGCCTTTTTCTAGCATGTATAACTTTCAAATACTCTTAACCAACACGCGAATAGGCCATCTATGTGTTGAGAAATTTACGGGGTATAACAATAATGTAGCGATCAACACCATAAACGATGATGAGGATCTTGAATTCAAATTTGTCAAAGAATATGGACAGATAAATGATTGACCAAATAAAATATGCAATTCAAGTATTGAGTTCACTTGAAAAAATGAAAATTTGGACTTCCAGTCCAACAACCACAAGGAATAATGTTAGTGGAATACAAATGAATTCTTGTACAAAAGGTGAAATAAAAAATAAAATCATAAGACATAAAGCATGGTTTATGCCTAAGGCATAAAGGTTTTTCGCAAAAGTCTTGACATTTTTATATGGAGAGATCCTCCTGTGACAGATGCAATTATTTTGAGGTTTTGTTATGAGTGCAAATACATAATGAAAAACTTGATATGCGTATAATGAAATTATTTTCATGTCTTTCTAGACAGTGAAATTTATATATAAATCCTTGGATGATTTAATTTATTTTGAAGCATATAAAGGTTTCTGAGAATTTGTTGAATAAAGCTTCAAGAGATCTTTATATGGATTGAAGTAATTTCATTGAGTACCCCAATAGTTATGAGATCACTTAAAATAAAGAAAAATTAATTTCAATCTCATGAAAATGGTTAGAAAGTACAGTATTTTACTACAATTGGTATACCTATATATCCTGCTATACTATCTATGAGATAATATTTTTATAATGTGTAGGAAAAATATAATTTCACTTTTATTAGTAGAGATATGAGTGAATGAAAATATTGATATGACTTTATTATTTCTAACCAATATTGTCAAAAGATTGTTGGTTATGTAATGCAGGAAAGTAATTTAATTTTATATGAAGATAATGCAGCATGCATAGCAAAAACTAAAAGAAGGATTTATAAAAAGAGATAGAACAAAGAACATTTGCCAAAGCTTTTCTACACACATGAGCTCTAGAAAAATAGTAATATCAACGTGCAATAGATTCGTTCAACTGACAATGTAGCTTATTTATTCACCAAATCTCTACCAATTTCAACTTTTGATAAAATGATGCACAATATTGGGATGTGAAGATTAAAGTTTTTGAATTGATGTTCTCATCAAGGAGAGTTTATAAGTGTTGTACTCTTTTTTCCTTCAATAGAATTTTTTTTTCACTGGGTCTTTTTAGTAAAGTTTTAATCAGACACATTATAGACATTCAAGGGGGAGTGTTATAAAGGTATTTTTATTATAGTGAATGTCTAGAAAGATATTTGTATTGTAGTGAATGTTTATCTTATTTCTTTGGAGAAAATTTCGGATTAGTTTTCCCCTGTAAATAAAGGGGTTCTCCTTCATTGTACGTCATCCCTCAAAAGAAATAAGAATTATTCTCTCTTCTCTCTTTTTCTATAATATTCTTCCTCTTAATTTATTATTTCATAATAATAACATAAATTTTAATTAAACTAATATATTGGAATTTAAATTAAAACATAAATTAGATCAAAATTTAGAGATTGCTTTTGACATATTATAATTTATATTTTTTAGGCATAGTAAAAACTTACGTAAAATTCTTATAGCTTTCAAAATAATTTTCTTGCTTGTTGGACACTATGTTTAAGATACTTTCATCAATAAATTTGAAATTTATCTATATATATAGTTATATATAATTAAAAGAGATGAAAAAAAACGCCTTCAAGAAAATAAAAACTATAAAAATATTTTGAACTTTATTTTAAATATGACAATCGAGCTGGTCAAAAAATCACACGTTATAGATTTGTACTCTTATTATTTATTAAATATTGAATGAATATGTGTCTAATGTGTAAATTTTATTTGACTCTTACTTTAAAATTTAAAATCTATATCTATATATTATAAAGATATAAATGATATCCAAGCATATATATATATATCTATGCATCTATTTTATGCTAACTAAATCTCTCTCTCTCTCTTTATATATATATATATATATATATATATATATATATATATGTTCAAGGTTACCCCAAATCATACATCAAAGTAATCACCAAGAAAAATGAATAAAATATAATATGTTCTAAATATTATAAGTTAATTGTAGATGTCCATAACTATTAGGTATAACTCCCACCATTATAAGTAGAAATACTCACATCTCCACTACCTTTTCATTGATATTCCACACCCCTTGATCTCCACCACATTCTCAAGGATTAATGTCATGTTTATGAAAATATTTGGTGCTCCTCAATGTAATCCTATAAATAGAGGTCTTGAGGATGATATTGGATACACTTTAAAGAATAGAGTTATCTTATATTAGTCTATCATATTTTACGTTGTTTCTCTTGTCCTTTATATTGTTTCTTTACATTGTCTTTTTAAGTTTTATTTTACAACATGTTATCAGCACGAGACTCTAGCCAATTTAGCTTCATACTGTCTACAAATTTGTCCCACGTTTGAGAAAGTTTAACACTAAGAGTGAAGAGTTAATTATCAATCGTTCGAGTAGTCAATTAACAATTTTGTTAATGGTCGTATCATTTTTATTCTTTCTTGTGATATGAAATTTGCTACCATATCTACTTTACTTACTTTTGTAGTTTAATTGATTCCCTTAGAAACTATGAAATAATTTACACCATTAAGAATAAAACTATATTGACTCACCAAAGTAAATTGATGAATATTTCCTTCTCTGAAATTCATTAGTTATTTATGTAGTGATGGATATTCTGCATAAGGTCTAAGTTTGATAAAATGAGTGTGATTTTTTTCTTTTTCTAACTAAATATTGGATCCATGATGAAATTATGATTTTTGGCTTAATGAATATTGTTATTATTTCTAACTTTATTATTTTTGTGATAGTTTTCATCATGTCAAATTTATCAAAGCTTGAGTTTGTGGCAGTTGATATCTCCAGAAAAAATTACACATCATGGTACTCGATGCTGAAAATTCACCTAGACGCTAAAGGTCTTGGTATCACTATTACGCAGGATAATGCAGCATCAGGACAGGACAAAGCGAAAGATATAATTTTTCTCCGTCATTATCTAGATGAAGGATTGAAAGTTGAATACCTTACAGTGAAAGATCCACTTGAATTGTGGACTAGTTTGAAGGAAAGGTATGACCACCTTAAGGAAATGGTATTGCTAAGAGCTCGTTATGAGTGGATTCACTTGCGGTTACATGATTTTAAAACTGTATGTGATTAAAACTTTATTGTATACAGAATTACTTCCCAATTAAAATTATGTGGGAAAGATATAAGAGATGAGGATACGTTAGAAAAGACACTAACAACTTTTCATACCTCAAATGTGGTATTACAATAGCAATACCGTGAAAGAGGATTTAAAAAATATTCTGATTTGTTCTCATGTCTTCTTGTGGTTGAGCAACATAATACTCTTTTGTTGAAAAATTATGAAGTCTTCCCAACTGGAATTGCTCCACTACCGGAAGTAAATATTGTTGATGCACATGACCAATCTGAAAAAAGATAAAATAAAATTCAGGGTTAGAATAATGTGCGTGGGCGTGTCAATAGCAAAGGACAATACAATAATCATCGTGGTGGTGGTCACCATAAAAGGGAGAGCAATATGGATTCTCAAAGAAATCCTTCAAGAAGCAATTGTCATCGTTGTGGCATGAAAGGTCAATTGGAAGAATGAATGTCGAGCTTTTGCTTGGCTTTATCAAAATTCTTTCAAAAGAAAGACAGAAAGAGGTGGTGCCTCATCTGCTAATGCCTGAGTGGAGTCACACTTGATTTTTAAAAATGATACTGAGGCAAGGCCTTCACAAAAATATGATGACAATATTGAAGCAAGTTTGTCTTTAAAAGATGATGATTTTTCTAACCTGGATGATATTACTCATTTGGAAGTTGAAGACTTCTCTGAGGATCAAATCTGAAATTTGATTATTTTACTGAAAAAAAGAATTATATTGTTTTTTTGTTTATGTGTTTTTAGTTGTTATGTTTTTTTATGCTGCTTCTATTTTTTGAGGAAAAGAAAGAGAAAAAGTTCTTAAGTTCTCTTGAAGTATTGATAGATTTCCTGTTTCCTATGATGTACTTTTATTTTTATGAAGATAAATAAAATTTCTCAGTCTTCAATTGGATTCAAGATGAGTAATGGAGATATGTGCCTTCTGGATAGTGTTAAAACTCACACTATACTAAGAGAAAAAAATATTTCTCTCAGTTAACTATGAAAAAAGCATATGTTAATACAATATGTGGTAGTACAAAATTGATTGAGGGCTCTGGAAGAGAGACCTTATTACTACCTGGAGGAACAATATTAGTTATTAACAATACACTATATTGTAGTAAGTCTCAAAGAAACTTGTGAAGTTTCAAGATTATTCGCCAAAATGGCTATCATGTTGAAACTGCCAATGAAGAAAATGTTGAATACCTTTATATTACTACAATAAAGATGGCAAAAAAATTATGCATGAAAACTTACCCGCATTTTCTTCTGGGTTGTATCATATAAGTGTTGATATGATTGAATCACATGTCGTACTAAAAATAATTTACTGGAAATGATTTTATCTTTTGGCATGATCAGTTGGGCCATCCTGATTTTAGTATGATGCACAAAATTAATGAAAATTCACATGGGCATCCTTTGAAGAACCAAAATATTCTTCAATCAAAGGAATTCTCTTGTGCTGCTTATTCTCAAGGAAAGTTGGTTATTAAACCATCAGTAGCTAAGATTGGGACCCAATCCCCTGCATTTTTGGAATATATACAGGGTGATATATGTGGGTCAATTCACCCTCCATGTGGACCATTTAAATATTATATGATTTTGATAGATGCATCTACAAGATGGTCACAAGTGTACTTATTATCAACTTGCATTATGGCTTTTGCGAGATTGTTGGCTCAAATAATAAGGTTAAAAGCATAATTTCCAAATTATGCAATAAAGATAATTCGTCTTGATAATGCTGGTGAGTTTACATCTTAGGCCTTTAATGATTATTGTATGTCCATTAGAATAACCGTTGAACATTCAGGTGTTCATGTTCATACTCAAAATGGTTTAGCAGAATCATTGATTAAACGCCTACAATAGATCGCTAGAACATTGCTAATGAGAAAAAAATTGCCTATTTCAGTATGGGAGCATGTCATTTTGCATGCAGCAGCACTTGTGCGTATAAAGCTTACCAGTTATCATGAATTCTTTCAATTACAGTTGGCGTTTGGCCAGAATCCAAATATTTTCCATCTTAGAAGTTTTAGATATGCGGTATATGTTCCAATTGCTCCACCACAATTCACAAAGATGGGTACCAAAAAAATATTGGGGATATATGTTGGGTATGAATCTCCTTCTATTATAAAATATTTGGAACCGATGACTAGAAATTTATTTACGACAAGATTTGTTGATTGTAAGTTTGATGAATCAACATATCCAAAATTAGGGAGGAAAATAAGCAGATGGAAAGGAGATAGATTAGAATGCATTATCACTATCTCATTGTGAACAAGAGGTTCAAAAGATGATTTATTTGCAAAATGTTGCAAATCAACTGCCAGATACATTTACTAACCTTCCAAAGGTTACTAAATCTTATATTCTAGCTGCAAATATTCTAGTTAAGTTGATGTCACGATAGAAAAAATTGTTAATGCAAATAAATCTAACCCACGTCTAAAACGTGGTCGGCCAATTGGTTCCAAGGATAAAAATCCTCAAAAAAAAAGAGAAATAAATAATCAAAATGATCATAATATAGAGGCAATCGCTCAAGAAGAGCCTCGAGACATAACAAATGATAAGACCAATGAAGAGGTCCAAATACCAGAAAATAATGAGAGTGAAGAAATCTCAATAAGTTACGTCTCCACGAGAAAAAGGTGAAACCGAAATGATGTTGTGGTTGACAATATTTTTGCCTATAATGTTACTGTTGAAATAATGCAATAAGACGAGGAATTGAATCAAAATTTATCGATGAATGTAGACAGAGAAATGATTGGCCAAATTGGAAGGACGCATTTCAAGAGAGATTGACTTCACTTGAAAAACATGAAGTTTTCAGACCAATAGTTCAAACACCTGAAGGTGTTAAGCCAGTGGGATACGAATGTATTTTTATGTGAAAACAAAATGAGAAAGGTGAAGTCGTAAGATATAAAGCACGACTTGTGGCACAAGGATTTTTGCAAAGGCCTGACATTGATTATATAGAGACATATTCTCTTGTGGTGGATGCAATTACCTTCATGTATCTAATAAATCTGAGAGTTCATGAAAACCTTGAAATACAACTAATGAATGTTGTCACAGACTATTTATATGGCTCATTGGACCACGACATTTTTATGAAAATTCCTGAAGCATTCAAAGTTCCCGAATTTTACAAAAGTTCACAAGAAACTTGTTTAATTAAGTTTCAGAAATCCTTATATAGATTGAAACAATAAGGACGGATGTGGTACAATCATCTTAGCAAATATTTGCTAAAAGAAGGTACAAAAATGACCCTATTTGTCCTTGTGTTTTTATAAGAAGGTATGAATCTGAATTTGTTATAATAGCTGTGTATGTTGATGACTTGAACATCATGGGCACTCCTAAAGAGCTTTTAAAAGTTGTTGAGTGTTTGAAGAAAGAATTTAAAATGAAAGATCTTGGTAAGACAAAATTTTGTCTTGGCCTACAAATTGAGCATTTAACAAATGGAGTATTTTTCCATCAATGAACATACACTGAAAAGGTTTTAAGATAATTTTATATGGATAAATCACATCTGTTGAGTAGCTTGATGGTTGTGAGATCACTTGACATAAATTAAGATCTATTTCGACCTCAAGAAAATGATGAAGAGTTTCTTGGTGATGAAACTCCATATCTTAGTGAAATTGGGGCACTAATGTATCTGACCAATTATACCCGACCAGAAATTTATTTTGCAGCAAGTTATTAGCAAGATTCAGATCCTCTCCAACAAGAAGACATTGGAATGGTGTTAAAACATATATTCAGATATCTTCGAGGAACCATTGAAATGGGATTATTTTAATATAATGAATCCAAGTCAGAAATGATTGGTTATGCAGATACATGATATTTGTCTGATCCGCATAAAGCTCGATCTCAGATGGGCTATTTGTTTACATATGGAGGCACAACTATATCTTGGCGTTCAATGAAGCAAACAATAGCTGCCGCTTCTTCAATTCATGCAGAAATAATAGCCTTCATGAAGCAAGCCGGGAGTGTCTTTGGTTGAGGTCAATAATTCAACATATTCAGAAAATGTATGATTTTTCTTTGAAAAAGGATATTCTAACTACATTGTATGAAGATAATGCTGCACGTATAGCTCAATTGAAGGGAAGATACATTAAAAGAGATAAAACAAAATTCATTTGACCAAAATTCTTCTTTACTCATGATCTTGAGAAGAAAGGTGAAATACATGTTCAACAAATTCGCTCGGTTGACAATTTGATGGATTTGCTCACTAAAGCATTACCAACCTCAACATTTGAAAATCTTGTATATAATATTGGAATGCTTCGTCTCCAAAATATTATATGAGTTTTACATCAGGGGGAGTAAAGTATGCGCTGCACTCTTTTTTCCTTGGCCTAGGTTTTGTCCCTATGGGTTTTCCTGGTAAGATTTTTAACGAGGCAGCAAATAATGCGTACTACAAGATATATGTACTCTTTTTCCCTTCACTAGGATTTTTTTCACAAGGTTTTTTCCTAATAAGGTTTTAACGAGACATATTATCCATCAATGGACATCCAAGGGGGAGTTTTATAAATTTATTAGTTAATTATGGATGTCCATAATTTTTAGGTATAATTCCCATCATTATGAGTAGTAATACCCACACCTCCACTACCTTCTCATTGATCTTCCAAACCCCTTGATCTCCCCCACATTCTCAAGGATTAATATCATGTTTATGACAACCTTTGATGCTCCTCAATGTAATCCTATAAATAAAGGTCTTGAGGATGATATTGGATATACTTGAAAGAAGAAAGTTATCTTATATTGGTCTATCATATTTTATATTGTTTCTCTTGTCCTTTATATTATTTGAACTTTATTTTACAACATAATATAAAATTATAAATAAAGAGAAGGAGAAAAATTAACCACTATTGAATTATAACACTTATGACACAGATAGTTTACGACCCAAATTTTAAGATAAGATTTAATTTATTGAAAATGAATAAATTCAAACAATAAATTGTATATATAGATGTTCCATTTATAAAATATAAGTTAAATACCTAATGAAAAAATTAATTAAAATATCAAAATAGAAAAAATATATAAAGAGTGGGATAAAGATAATATGAAGATACTTATGCTTCATATCAACATTCAGATAAATAAAATAAATAAATAATACTCATAAATATCATTGAAAAATAATGAATTCATATTTAGAAAAGTGATAATGCTAGATAGTTGATAATGTAATAACGAAAATAAGAAACATAAAAATTATTAACCGATAAATGATTCATTTTTCAAAATTTTTTGAAAATTTTGTAATAGAAATATATTGGATTGAGAAAATATAATAACAGTTGAAATGTGAAAAGAACAATATAATATAATATTCTCAATAAAACAAAATATAATTTGACATAATTAATTGTTAAAACATAATATTGTGTCTTTAATTTTTAAATATTCAAATTTTAATAGTTATTTTTATTTATTGTAAGGTTTGCCTTTAATTTTTATAACTTTTTTAAAAGTTTAAATTTTGATGGTTATTTATATTTGTAGTGCTTTATATATAATATATATATAGAGAGAGAGTTATCTACTTTTTATTTATAGTTTTTAATCATAGTGATGGTTATTACTTTAAATTATAAATAGATAAAAATAAACCTACATTATTTGTTAATTTTCAAAAGATAACTCAAGTTATTTTTCTTCATCTGTTTTAACTTTATACTAAATAGTTCTTTATTTTTAATTTTTATAACTTTAAAAAAAATTTAAATTTTTGATAGTTATTATTATTATTTTACAATTTATCTTTTGTTTTCTATTAATATAATTCAATATGATTAATATTATTTTTTCTGTCTTTTCCTTGAATTAATTATGTAGTAGTAATAGTAGTAGTAGTAATAATACCAATAATAATATTAATAATAATAATAATAATAATAATAATATAAAAGGAAAAAATATCAAATAAAAAGAAAAGATAAAAGAAAATGTTTCCTAAACTAAACAACCCATCTAATCCACGTCAGTCTCCCATTTCCCATTTTCCTCATGATGTGCACATTCTCCAAACACTACACTATATATAATTTTATTACACAATATGAAATATAATACAAGGAAATATATTTTTTTGAAAGAGCAGTTATTCATAACCGAGCATTACACGAAGAATTTTGTGGAGACGTTATGTTTCTTAAATGATACAATCCACAATTTAAGATTCCTAATTCTAAATTCATAATGCACTACTATGATTTTATGTTTTGCAGGATAAAATTATATAGAGCAAAGGAGAAAGACACGTGGTAAATTAAGGACAAATTAATTAAATTAGGTGATAATTAATTATTGATTCTCTTTAATTTTTATATTTTTTTAAAAAGATCAAACTTTAAAATATTTTTAATTTTTTTACGATTTGCATTTAAGTTTTATATCTTTTTTGATAGTTATTTAATTATTCTATAATTTTTTTTTAGTTATTTAAATTTTTTGACAGTTTTTTAATCATACTGATGGTTATTATTTTGAATTATAAACAGACCCAAAAGAACCTATGTTATAAAATAAAATCAACATATGATAAAATATTAATCCCATAATTTTTATTGAAAAATATCAATCTTTATTAATTAAATATTTGTTTATGATTCTATCATTTTCTAATTATGACTATTTTAGTATTCTATGTATGAAATTCTTTAATAAAGAATTTGTGAGAAACATATTCATGTTAAATAAAGAAAAGATAACGAAAATATAAAAAATATGATGATATAAAATTTTCCTCTAAGGTAAGAGTTCTAGAAATTGAAGTCGTTTCATCTTTCATTTACATAAATGTCTTAAACTTTGATTAAATAATTTATTTAGACGCTTATTGACATCTTAAAATGACATATAAAAAACAAAAATGAGAAAAAAAAAGATAATGAATTATACAAAAGGGAAGAAGGAAAAATTGGACTAAATTGAATGAGAAGAAGAAAGGAAAAGAAAGAAGTCAAAAAGAGGTATTCTTGTCCATAAAACTATGTTACAACATTATATAATATATACATTGTATATATATTAAAAGGTAAAAGTTTATATAATGAAATACGTAATTGTGTTAGCAATAAAATAATCAATTGAAGACCATTTTATGTTGCCCTTCATACACAAAGTGTAAAACTTTGTAGTAGATCTTGTTCTTGGATGATACTATATTGTAACAACCAGCACGACCATTATAGCACCCTGACAACCTAAGAGCGGATGATTTAAAATTTTTGAAAGTTTGAAACGAAGTCCAAAAAAAAAACAAAGCTGAATAAGACGAATAAGTTCAAATGGGCTAAATCACAATCGGTGGATCCGGACGTGCATCCAAAACAGCGGGCTACTCTCCACAATAGTGAAACGCTACAGCGGTAAATGGTCTTGTTGTAGTGGGTGACGCGGATAAGAATTCCACAAATTTCATCCCAGTTAGAATTGTAAAAAACTTATTCTTAAAAAGGGGCCTAAAAAAAATAACCGAAAACAAAAAGTAGACTTTTCTAAAAAGAAGAACAGTCTCTACAGTAGCTTGACGTCTAGGTAGGCTATGGTTTACTCACTTTCGTTTTAGGCTTTGATGAGCCAAACATATACGTGGGTATGATTGATGTGCTTTTGATGGGTGAAATTGAAAATTGGATAAGTTATTATTGAATATTCAAACTCAGTAAGATTTTAAGGACGAAAGAAATAGAAAAGGGGTGGTGAAGTTCCCATAATGTGAAAACCCATAAGGGGGAGATTGCAATAACAAAAGCCTATGCATGAGGGGTATGTAAGAGGGAATTTGATTGTATGCGGAATAATCTTCGGGCATTATTACTGATATATATATATATATATATATATATATATATATATATATATATATATATATATAACATAATCATTCTTCCTGAATTGTAATCTTAAACGATGAGTCATACAAACCATGTTTACAGATGCGATAATTGAACGTTTAAAGGTGGATCTATGATTATCACAAGATGCGATGTAAAACTCACGAATTAAAAGAGTTAGAACTTACATAATAACCTGTATATTCTGTGAAGGATAACATATTGTTGGGTCTGTAGATATTATTTGTGATAATGATTGCTCTGTTAAAACTAATTGTTGAAATAAACTTGTTATGGTGTTGCCTCTAAGAGGGTGGGAAATTTGGGAGATGAGTTACGATATTTGAGAAGAAACAATCCATGGGAAGAAAATTGGTCAAAGTACAGTCGAACAGTACCGCTGCAACGGCTCCATACCCACTAAAGCGAGACCATTATGGTAGTAGTAATGCCGCTGCAGTAGAGCCCAATATCGCGAGCGAGCTAGGTTGAAATTCCTTGTGATAATAAGGATAGAATTGATGTTATAATTATTTGGGTATGAAATTGAGCTCGGAACTTGGTACTTTGTTGTAATTATTGATATGTAACTCTTGTTGTGTGTGTGATTGTTGATTGTATGTTATGGTATATGGTCCCAAAATTGTGGGGCGAGATTGTATTGATCAATTGCTTGAACGAAATATTATGTACCATGGGGCGGTAAACCATTGAGGTGATAGGGAATGCGAGACCTAGGGCCGAAGGGAGAGAACTTGAATGAACAAACTAGTACGATCATACTCTGAATGAGGGATGAAGACATGATTGGCTCATTCCCGAGGTGAGCATCTGGGTGAACGGTATGAGGGAGTACACAAAGAGGTATGGCTAAATGACCATGTAGCTGGGTGTTCGAATATGAGTATATAAATAGGTTATACACTCAAATTATACCTATTAAATAGGTATAAAATGGTTGTTGTATCAAATATAGAACCCAACAAGGTTAGGGTCGAATTCCACCAGAAATAAGGTGCAAAATTCATCAAAAGTGAATTCTCAAATTTATTTAGTCGATATTTTCGGGGGGAGGGGGGGGGGGGGAATAAATCACACTTAGAATCAGAGATTTTATTAGTAATGATTGGAGAGAATTTGTAATTGTGTTTCAACAATTTAATTAAACTAGGGCTGTGATTCCTAAGATTTCTTAACTATAAAGGTCTATATTTTATTTAAATCTTGCCTAACATTACACATGCAGAACAGAAAGTTCTAGAAACTTCTCTAAAGTCTTTCGATCCACATAGAGAATTATCACCCTCAATCCTTTCGGCTTGTGGATGATTCTTAATTTAACTACTATCACAAATTTCGGGTTGACTATTCTTATAACAGCTCAAGTCATTATATGAGGGTTGAAAATATCAAATACCCTTTATCAATTCTGCTTCCTAATCATGAAATCTTTGATCAAGAAAATCAGATTTTAGACAAGATTTAACAATTATAACCATTAAATAACAATCAAGACAGAAGAATTGATAATACACGTGGCTTGCTAACCTAAATATTTACATTTATAGACCCATCAATGTTAATAAATCAAAGTTCACACAATCCTAGGTATAAACTTAGCTACTCATGACAATGATGATAGTAATCTTAAGAAGAGAAAAGACGATAGACATGAACTTACAATAATGAACACAAAAGTAATCGATTGAATATATTGATTCAAAATTCTTCCGCTAGAACTCAAGAAGAACGATTCTCTCTTTTCCCCTCTCAAGTAAGTCAAAATAATGTCATGATACCGCTTTCTATCCCCGATATCCCTTTAAAAACCCTAAAAAATTTCAAAAAATAAAATAACTAACGTACTTATATTTATAAAAATACCACCATCACAATATTCAATGTGGATCCACAGCCACGGCTAGCCATTCGTGGTCCACACTTTAATCGTGGTTCAGGTGAAAAAATATGGACAATTTTTTGCCTTAATCCGTGGCCCATTCGCACCCCATATTTTGCAATCCGCGGTCCGCACTTGCATGGTATTTATACTGTCATTGAATCATGAAGTCTTGACTTGAGACGAGTCTGATTCGCGGTCCACTCTTTGAAATCCATGGTCCGCGGTTCAACCACATATCTTATCACTGAGAAAGGTTCTTTTGGTCCCAGATGCGATGGATTCATAGTCCGCGTTTCGTCATCTACAGCCTGCGCCTGAGGAATTCTCACTGAGTTTAAGCTGCTTGGCTTGATCTTTGAAGTATTTTCATTTGATTCCTTTTCAACCTCTGCTAAATGGTAATTTCCTATATGGATGAATCATGATAAGTACTTTTTATATCAATTTATCGCAAAAATCTAAGTTTATAGACCCGATAAGTTGGTCAAGATATCAACTTATAAACCCCCCAAACTTAACTATTGCTTATCCTCAAGCAACTTTAGAACATAACATTCTCTTCAACCAGCCAATAATTCGCATGATAGACACTTGACTACTAATACGTATCAACAAGAAGCCTAACATTTGGGGATTATCACTCATCTTAAATCAAGCAACTTAAACTCTCTAGCAATGACTCAATATCATCTCGGATTGTCTGACTTTAACACAACACTATATCTTTGTTCATACCCTCTTATTGAAAATAAAATTCAGACTGTATTCAACTAACATGTTCCCTCACAAAAGATGATTACCCCTAGAGAAAGGAATTCTCATGCATGAAGATATAGTATCATAAGCTTTCCTTCATGTAGTTCTCCACTAATATAGATACATAGGTTCTGGAATCAAATAGGACTTGAGAGAGTTGGTGCGTGCTTGTATGGTACAGATAGGTTAAGGGTTTGTTCACATGGATCCTCTCTAAATGCTACCTTTCTCATTCTAAGTCATCCTCTTTCTTTTTGCCCCCTTATCTCCCCTTAAACATCCTTAACTTGGTCTTCTTTTTCTTTTTGCCCAAGTCTTGCTCTTCCCCTAACTATAATATATATACATTTTTTATTATTTGAAGAGAATATGACTAAAGTATTTATCTTCTTTTTATTTCATCTGAACTCCCCCCCCCCCCCAACTTCGGCTTTTAGCCTATGTTTGCATTTTTACTGATGATAGCTTCCCGAATTTAGATGTTTTAGCTCATGCTGGCTCACTTTTGGGCATTTAGATGACACCATGTTCACGGTTGTTGGTTTCTAAAGAAAGAAGGAAAGAAAAGTAATATCTTAGGCTCAAAAGGGCTTGACTAAGGATAATGTTCACAAGGTGAATCCAAAGAAGGACTACTGTCATGTTCCAGAAGAAGTGTAATCTAGTATTTCGCTTTGAAAACATTCTAGGCAATTTCTAGACTAATCATGCACATAAGGATAATATAAGACTCACCACACATGGCACATGCATCTGCTGAATATAACTAGAATTTACAATTCAATACTAAGTGATGAACTTGATAAGAAAACTCATTATGTCCAAATAGCCAAAAAGAGATTTCATAGGTCATGTCTAGGGGTTAAATTTCTTATTTGATTTTACCATCTCAATGTTGACTCTTTTAACACGCAACTAGTCATAGTTCTATCAGCGTACACACTATTTTACCTCCTGCAATGCAACTTTTTCACTTAAGAAAGTTGCTTGGATATCTATCATTGGGAAAAACCACCCAGTTCGACACACAAATAACAAAAATTTAGCTCCTAGAGAAAGAACCGTGGCGTGAAGAAAGCTCTAGGAGTTTTATTAGACATGAAAACTAAGATGGAAAAATAGAAAACACACATTTATTACACTCAAAAGTTGATTCATTTGTTACAAACCACATTTTCGCATTATCACAGATCCTACCTACCTACCCCCACAAAAAAGGACAAGCATTGTCCTCAATTCATACAAACAAAAGATATATTAAAACAAAAGGTAGATCTCCCTGAGACACTCTAGGCATCCTTGGCCTCATCAGACTGAGTCGAGATGGTGGTCTCTGTGGTGGCAACATCTTCTCCTGCTAGAGCATGGGAACTTGGGACTGCGCCTACCATACGTGCTGTGACATCATCCATGTAGCGCTGGATAGCCACCTCAACTTGTTGCTCCTTATCTATTTGCTTTGTCACCTGCTCCTCCTCCAACTCTTCCTCATCTTTCTTTGCCCTCTCGTCCTCGAAACCACGTCCTCAGGAAGTGGAGCATCAAAGATGCTCAGATCAGGCTACAGCTGTTATACATCTATCTTTACTTTGCTCATGTCAGCCTTTAGAGCTGCTAAGGTCTCTCGCACACCAATACCCTTGAGCTTAGAGACCCTATGCTCCAAGTCCTAAATTTTGACATGACTTGGAGCTAGAGCCTTGTCAATAGCTCTCTTGATCATGTCATACATATGCTAAATCGGTAAGGTCAGCCTAGTGTTGTTTCGTGTAGTCATGTTTGCTACCTGCACTATCCGGTCTGCATAAATAGACTAGGCTAATGGGGTGCAACTGGTGTATCAGAGGATAAAGGCTGTGCATCAGCAGCATGGTTGGACACTTCTTCAGACTCAATACCCGTAGCGGTCTTGGAAGCACGAGGAACCACTGACTCCTGTTTCCTCTTCTTCAGCTTTGGATTTATCTCATCCTGAATCTTTGTTATGTTGATGACCTTAGTTGCCCAAATATTCTCATAAATTCTTTCTATCTCAACACCAGCGTCGCGACATAAATTCGTGATTAACACTGGGAATGGAAGAGAGCTATATTATTGTCGATCTCGATATCTCATTTCTATGGCAATAATATCTCCTACATTGGTGTGAATATCTTCTATGATACAAGCAATCAGATTTGCTCAGGCTAATGGCACCTCATTGTCGTTCTTTGAAGACGTCAATCTAGAGAAAATGAACCCTAACAAATGTTTGGCCTGGATGTTAAGGTCATTCTTGTAGATCTTCCCTCCATCCTTAACCCAGGCTGGCGTACCAGCTGCTATCAAATATGCAACCCAAGTATAATGATCCTCTAGGTTTTCCAACTTTGCTAAATAGTCGGTGGCATTTGCATTGTCATCATCAAAATAGGTCTTATTAATGGCCTTTGAACTGCAATCTACTTCGCCTCCTCTTACTTTCACCTTCTCCAGGCATGGTCTCGATCTCAGTGGACCAGTTTCTTTTTTATGCTTATGAGTAGCCCCATATGAAGCATAAAATTTATGAACCAACGTGGGGCAATAACGATCTGGAGGTAGTGTGAATATTTCCTAATATCTCTCCTTTATCTAGCAGAGAATGTCTAGGAAATCATGCTCAAATCCTGTTGAGGGTGAACTTCCTCTCATCATTGAAGTTCTAGTTATGCATCCCCTCGAAAAACATTTCCTTCATACCAGGGATGACATCGAACCAGAGAGCATATTCACCTCTTTTGCGGTGAAGTTCAGCCTTTCTCTCCTCATCCTCCTTCACCTTATGAAGGGCTTCTTACAATTTTAGGTCAGGCCCATACTCCGCTTTAGCCTCAGCTGACCTTTTTTACTTTCTCTTTACCCTTATCTGTAGGGTCACTTTTCTTTCCAATGCGAGGATGAGAGGTTCTTCGAGGAGTCATCCTTCAAAGCAACAAAAACTCAAAAATGTTAGTGCAAATCCTTCTTAAAATCAATATATCTATCTCCATCCGCATTCAGACTGTGATTCATGAATAGGTGTTTGTAGTTCGCATTAGACTCACAAAATATAGACTTCAAACAATGTGGAAGTTGATTTGATCCCCAGTGGATTTCGTGGTTCGCGAAAGCGAATCAGGGATCATGTTTTCTTTACGGATCAAGAAAATGCTTGCTTAATGTTCTGGACACAAACTGTGCTTGATTTCATGGCTACGTTTCATGAAACAGAGTCTGTGAATTACTCACCGACTTTGTCCAGTTCATCAAGTTTTCTGCTCTTCTTTTCATGCTAATATCGGGGTAAGTTCTTCAATCTGATTCTGATAGAGCTTCATGTAATGATTCAAGTATACTCCCACTCATGATAACAACTAATAAACTCCACCTAGCCATAACAGCATAGCCTACTCAGACTTCAGCCACAATTATTTTCATTCTGGCATTTCATCGAACACCTAGTTAGCAAAAGTATTAGTGATTCTACATCACACACATTCTCGCCTCACAGTCGCATGACAAAAATCTACTTTAAAACGAACACAATCAAAACCTTTCAAGGATCATTTGGCTACTCAGACTTCACCTTATATGATCCCCCCACCCCAGGTATAAATTTAGGGATATTAGAAATCGAAGCAAGGATAGAGTTCTCATACCTTTGTTTCTTGAAGAATTAGATACTACTGATGATGTTGCAAGAGTTATTTGGTGAACTCACTTGATTGAAGTAATGAAGGAAAATGGGAAAGGGTAGTTATCTATTGGGGAGTTGAGAGAGTGGGGAAAGGAGAAAGAGTTATTAGGTTTGAATTTGAAGAGGTTACCTGTTACTTTTGCAGTAATGGGTATTTTAAATGAAATAAATTAATTTTTATTGATATTTATATATAAACATGGATGCAAAGATATGGAGAAGAAACATTTGGTTCATGGCCACGCTTCAAAATTTGTTGGCCGTGATTTCATCACGAATCGCAAGGTTTGAAGACCCTAGATAGGTAGACCGCTGGAAGCAACCGCGAGGAAACCATGGCCGCGTTTGCTTTTTTGCATCCACGGATGTGAAACAAATTCCCTCCATTGGTCATAAACATCTTGAATGAAATACGGTTGAACCCTATTCCGCGTTTAACCATTCGCGGCCTGCAGTTCTTCTTACGTTTCCTTCGAGGTTCTCACTCTACTCCTTTGTTCCTGGTTAATCTACAAAATGAACAAACAATGTTACTTTAAAATTTTGGGTTGCCTCCCAAACAACGCCTGATTTAATGTCGCAGCATTGACCCAATTTTCTTGACTTCTCAACCTTGGTCAAGGTAAATCATTTCCACACATTTCACCTTATCATGCACTCCCAAATATTGCCTGACCTTTGGCCATTCACCTTGAACCTGGTGCCATCTTGATTTTCCAATTCCACTGGTCCAAAAGGAGAAACATGTGTCACTTTAATGGGTCTTAACCACTTTGACTTCAGTTTTCCTCGAAACAACTGAAGTATAGAGTTAAACAACAATACCAAATCTCTAGGGGCAATCTCCCTCTTCGACAACCTCCTGTAATGGTACAACTTCATCCACTCTTTATACAAGGCTGCACTCTCATAAGCCTTGAGTTGAAACTCATCTAGTTCATTTAGCTGTTCAACCCTCAAATTTATAGCTTTAGTCCAATTAAAATTTAGCTTTTTCAAGGCCCAAAGCACCTTGTGTTCCAACTCCACGGGCAAGTGACAAGCCTTGTCAAACACCATCAGATAGGGAGACTTTCTGATAGGCTTCTTATAGGTTGTTTTGTATGCTCACAAGGCGTTATCTAACTTGCGAGACCAATCCTTTCTGTTTGCATTAACAGTTTTGGACAAGATGGTCTTGATCTCATGGTTCAATACCTCCACCTGACCGCTAGTTTGAGAATGATATCGGTAGCAACCTTATGCTTTACTCTGTATTTTTATAGCAGACCTCTAAATAGCTTATTGCAAAAATATGACCCCCCATCACTTATGATTGCTCGCGGTGTGCCAAACCCGGAGAATATATTCCTCTTAAGGAATGCTATCACACTCTTTCCTTTGTTGTTGGGAAATGCAACCGCTTCAACCCACTTGGACACATAGTCCACAACTACCAAAATGTACTTCAGTCCATAGGAACTAATGAATGGTCCCATGAAATCTACATCCCATACATCAAATAGTTCCACTTCTCAAATCGGGGTCAGCGGTAATTCATGCTTCCTTGAGATGCCACCATGTCGCTGGCACTGATCACAAACTTTGACATAATCATGGAAATCTTGACAGATTGTTGGCCAATAATATCCACTCTGCAGAATTTTCTGAGTTGTTGTCACCCCTTTTTGGTGTCCTCCAACAGGAGAAGAGTGATAAGCTTCAAGGATATGCATCATCTCCACTTCCAGTACACACCTCCTGATTATGTTGTCGGCACACACTTTGAACAAATAAGGCTCATCCTAGTAGAACTTCTTCACATCATGAAAAAACTTCTTTCTTTGGTGGAAACTCATGCCATTGACATTACATATCTAACTAGAAAGTTAGCAATATCAGCAAACCATGGGATCAAGTCTTGGGAGGCTGCAAGCACCTGTTCATATGGGAATGCTTCATTTATCTCTAGTTCATGGTTTGGTCTTGCCTCATCTTCAAGACTTGAAAGATGATCATCCACTTAGTTTTCACCACCCTTTTGGTCCTTAACTTCAAAATCAAATTCTTGCAAAAGCAAGACCCAACGGATTAGCCTTGACTTTGCATCCTTCTTGGCCATGAAGTATCAAATAGTTGCATGATCAGTATGGATAATGACATTAGTGCCCAGTAAATATTCTCTGAACTTCTCCAAAGCGTACACCGCTGCTAGCAATTCTTGCTCAATAGCAGTATAGTTCTTTTGTGCCTCGTTAAGAGTCTTGCTAGATAGTATATCGGGTGAAAGAGCTTCTCCCTTCTCTGCCCCAAAACAGCTCCTAATGCAACCCCGCTTGCATTACATATGAATTCAAATGGTTTGGTCTAGTAAGGTGCAATAATTATTGGAGTTGTGGTGAGTTTCTCCTTCAAGCATTCAAATGCCTTCAAATAGGCCCCATCAAACTCAAACTTTGTTTCCTTCTCCAACAACTTGCACAGCGTGTTAGAAATTTCGAAGAGGTCTTTGATGAATCTCCTGTAGAATCCAGCATGACCTAAAAAGCTTCTGAATCCTTTCACTGATATAGGAGGAGGCAGTCTAGATATGACATCGATCTTTGCTTTGTTGATTTCAATGCCCTTACTTTATATTCTATGTCCCAATATAATTCCTTCATTTACCATGAAGTGACATTTCTCCCAGTTCAACACTAAATTTGTTCCCTCAGAATGCTTCAATACCGAAGCTAAGTGAGATAAACACTCTTCATTCTTCTCATTGAGACCACAATCATTCCCCCATTCTTCAGTATATATTGCACCGGGCTAACCCAGTGACTATCATAGATGGGATAAATTACTCCAGCATCCAATCACTTTATGATCTCGTTTTTCACCACCTCTTGCATAGGTGGATTCAGTATCCTTTGATGCTCAATGCTGGAAATACAATTTTCCTCCAGTTGAATTGTGTGTATAGATGCTTGGAGGAATGCCAATGATATCGACAATGGTCCACCCAATGTCTTGTTTGTATGTTCTGAAGATAGATAATAAAGCTTCTACTTGACACTCCAATAGCTTAACAGATATGATTACTCGCGATGTCTCATGTGACCTTAAATATGCATACCTCAAATAAGCCGGCAACGACTTTAGGTCCAAGACAAATGGCTCTTCCACGGATGGTCTCGTAGGTGGTTTTCTCTATTATTCAAATCTAAATAAATCTTCTTAGGCATAAAAGAGTAAGACCCCATGCCTACCATTGCATGCACCATCTCTTCAAACTCTTTAATTGAGACACCAACAAAATTCATGATGACTACCACCAAAGCTTCGGCAACAAACTTCTCCTCTATGGCATCATCCACTATGTCATCGATTGTATTAGTCACTGAGATGACACTCATATACTTGGGATTCCTCATAGACTGACACACATTGAATACAATCTCTTGATTATTCATCCTAAATTTCAATTCACCTCTTTCCACATCAACCAGTGCTCTGCCTGTTGCTAGAAATGGCCTTCCCAACATGATCGGCACCTCAAAATCCACTTCTCAATCAAAGATCACAAAGTTTTTTGGAAATATGAAGTTGTTCACTTTTACTAATACATCATACAAGATGCTAACCGATCATTTCACGATTCTGTCTGCCATCAGCAATCTCATTATTGTTGGTATAGGAGTTCCTAAACCCAACTTCTTGATTATAGAAAGCGGCAAAAGGTTGATACTTGTGCCCAAGTCGCGCAGAGCTTTAACAAAGTTGAACATCCCAATTGTACATGGGATGGTGAATGCTCCAGGATCTTCTTTCTTCTTAACCAGAGACTGTGACACAATCGCATTGTAGTGGTGTGTATTATCAATGAGTTCATATATCATGGTTCTCTTCTTGGTCACCAAGTCTTTAATGAACTTGGCGTAGCTTGGCATTTTCTCCAAGGCATCCACCAATGAAATGTTTACGGACAACTGTTTTATCATAAAAATAAACCAGCAAAACTTGTCATCCTCTGCCTCCTTCTTAAGCCTCTGAGGAAACAGAGGAGGAGGCTTAGTTATTTGAGACATCACCTTTGGCGTCTCCTTCTCCTTTTCCTTTTCATATACATCCTCTTTAGCTACAAGAGGATGCTTCTAAGTCTCATTTGGATCCACATTAATAACTACCAGTTTATTAGCTACAACAGATTTAGGCAGACTCTCCTCTTTATCATCACTATCCTTAGCTCTTGTTTCATCCATTGGCTCCAAAACTCTACCACTTCTAGTGGTGATAGACATGCAATGATTATCATTTTCGGGATTTGGCATGGTATCACTTGGTAGCATTCGTTTATGTTTTGGATTAAGGGTTGCTGAAATCTAATCCATTTGTTACTCTAGTTACTTTATCGCTATGGGGTGGGAATTCACCAACTGATTCACATTGGATAGGTCTCCTCTAATTTCTTTGATCCCAGAATTTGTGGATTCAACCTTCTTCAACACTTTTGCCAGCATTTCCTCCATCTTAGACTGAGTTGGCTCACTTCTTGAGGGTATATTGGAGTTGTGCTGATTTTCTTTTGGGGGAATATAAGCACCTCCCCGATTGTTCCTGAACCCTTGATCTTTATCTCTCCAATTGCCCTATTCTTTGTCCCTCCTTTTTTTCCGGTCTCTCCATCCAGGTCTGTCATAGCCACTATTATCTCAATACCTTTTCCAACCTTGATTTCCCTGACCTTGTGTCCAATAATCTTAGTTAGATTCTTGAGCTGTAGGTCGGGAAACCCCACCCTGATTAGCAATAAAGCTAGCCTCTTCTTCATAATTCTAATAATATTCATCATGTTGAGGCATCTGTTCTTGATTTGACATAGCATTCACCTTCTGTGATCCAGTTCGCGTCAGGTGCCTTGTGAGCAAGTTCATCTAAGTCTTGAGTTGAGCCATATCTTCATCTCTTTCGTCTTCTTTTCTCAACTACTCTCTGGACCTTCCTATAGATTGCACACCACTTACATCTTCTATCTCTTATGTGTGCCATGCTCTGTTCATTTTAGTCATCTTATCTAACATTGTGCTTGCAACAGCAAATGAGTGGTCCATCAGTGAACTTTCTGCAATGTTGTTTGCTACTGCTTTATTCAAGCCATCCAGGGACCTGTAAAATGATTGGAGGAGGAAATCATCAAGAAGTCTGTGGTTTGGGCACTGCTTGATCTTCTTCTAGAATCTCAACCAAGCTTCATGCAGTGCTTCATTAGGCAGCTGACGAAAGTTATTGATTTCATTTCTCAACTGGATCATCCGAGATGGAGGGAAAAATCTTTCTAAGAATATAGTTGTCAGTTCTCCCCAGCATGTGATTGATTCATCTGGTAGTTCCCTAAGCCATACAGTTGCTTCTCCAGTTAATGAGAAGGGGATCAATCTCAGCCTCATTGGCTCTTGTGACACACCAGGCAACCTATATACACTACAGAACTCTGTGAAGTTCTTCAAATTCTAGTTTGGATCCCCGTGAGCCAAACCTCCATATAACTCTTTCATGCTAAGTAGGTGCATCATGGTGCTAGTGATATCGAAATTGGTGTTTCCCCCTGAGTTCGGGTAGTACAATGGCACTTGCATACCTGGTTTACTCCAAATTAGGCTCCTCTGCAGGAGGAGCATGCCTGTTAATAGGGCCCTGATTTCTCAATTCTTGTTGAGCATTTTGGGTAGCTATAGCAGATATTGCAGCAAGTTGAGCTTCAGTCAACTCAACATCTTTAAGATTCTCCATTGAGCCTTCCAAAGAACAAAAACAACAAAACAAAGTAAATTGCAAAATACAGACTAAAGATATTTTGAATTTACACTAACAATAAATTTTGGAAATTGAATACCCCAGCAACTGCGCCAAGATTTGATACACCCAAATTACACATGTTAAATAGGTATAAAGCGGTCGTTGTATCAAATATAGAAACCAACAAGGCTGGGGTCGAATCTCATAGGGATTAAGGTGAAACAATTCATCAAAAGTGAATACTCATGTGGATATTTCAAGGGGGGAAATAAAATCACACTTAGAATCGGAGATTTTATTAGTAACGATTGGAGAGAAATTTCTAATTGTGTTTCGATAATTTAATTAAACTAGGGTTGTGATTCCCAAGATTTCTTAACTTTAATAAATCTATATTATATTTAAATCTAGGCTAACATTACACATGCAGAACAGATAGTTCTAGAGACTTCTCTAAAGTCTTTTGACCCACTTAGAGAATTATCACCCATAATCTTTTCGGCCTTTGGGTTATTCTTAATTTAACTACTGTCACAAGTTTTGGATTGACTATTCTTATAACAACTCAAGTCATTAGATAAGGGTTTAAAACCTCAAATACACATTATCAATTCTTCTTCCTAATCATGAAATCTTTGATCAAGCAAATCAGATTTTAGGCAAGATTTAACGTTTGCCACCATTATATAACAATCAAAATGGAAGAATTGGTAATACACGTGGCTTGCTAACCTAAATATTTACATTCATAGACCCATCAACGTTAATAAATCAAGGTTCACACAACCCTAGGTATAAAACTTAGCTACTCATGACAACGATAATAACAATCTTGAGAAGAGAAAAGACAATAGACATGAACTTACAATAATGAACACAAAAGTAATCGATTGAATATATTGATTCAAAATTCTTCCGCTAGAACTCAAGAAGAACGCTTCTCTCTTTTCCTCTATAAGTAGTTAAAAATATCATGATACCATTTTCTATCCCAGATATCCTTTTAAAAACCCTATAAATATTCAAAAAAGGAAATAACTAGCATACTTATATACAAAAATGCCACCGTCACAACATTCACTATGCATCTGCGACCAGGGTTAGCCATCCATGGTCCGCGCTTCAATCACGGTTTAGGTGACAAAATATGGCCAACTTTCTTCCTTAATCCGTGGCCCATTCGCACCCCACATTTTGCAATCTGCGGTCCGCACTTGCATGGCATTTGTACTATCATTGAATCATGATGTTCTGGCATGAGATGCATTTGATTCGCGGTCTGCGCTTTGCAATTTGTGATCCAAAGTTCAACCACAAATCTTATCACTGAGAAAGGTTCTTCTATTCCCAGACGCGATGGATCCACGATCCGCGTTTGGTCATCTGCGGTCCGTGCCTGAGAAATTCTCACAAAGTTTAAGTTGCTTGGTTTGATCTTTGAAGTATTTTCATTTGATTCCCTTTCAACCTCTTCTAAATGGTAATTTCTTGTACAGATGAAGTGAAATCATGATCAGTACTTCTTTTTATATCAATTTATCGCAAAAATCTAAGTTTATAGACCGGATAAGTTGGTGAAGATGCCAACTTCTCAACAGGTATGATGAAGGTCTCATACGGCTGGGTGTATAGTACATGAATTTCTAGAGTCCCCTGTTGGTCATGACTGGAAGGGAAAGGATAAGACCCTTTGGCATGCGTGTACAGTAATGTGACGGAGGCGTGTGCCCGACATATCACCGATTGCGTGATTGTGAGATAGAGATTGTGCGGGTATGGTTTGATATACATATGGCTGCAATAATAGAAAGGTACAGGTATACAAGTATGATATAAGATATACCGACATAATTCAGGTTTGAGGTGAGAAACATGGTTGGAACACAGTATATAATGATACAATACAGGTATGATACTATATGATATATTCGTGGTGTAGAGACAGGTGTGTGCATGTACTAAAATTTTTGGGAGCATTAACTTCATTGATATGTTTTAACGATTTCTGGTATGTACTTGAACTATTTAATTCATATTTGTGAATGAATGTTTGATCGAAGTGGTTCTTTGTGAGTTATAGAAGCTAAACTAACATATTTAACAATGGGTAGTGAATTAACGGGAAACTGCAAATTTTACTTTGCTATTTAATGTACTAAATTAAGGAGGGTAGTAATTCGGTAGGTAATTAAATAGGTCAATAAATGATAGAAATGAACTTGGTCAATGATAGTGAGATGGTAAGAGAGGTAGCCATGCTATAACGTTATATGGCGGAATAAAACAGAATCGTATCAGGGGAAATTGGTTACTGGCTGTATGAGATATGTCACGACCCAAGTCTATACCCTAGACGCGACATGGTGCTTGGTGCCACAAGTGAACCCAAGCTAACCCATAGCTTAACATCACACTGATATACTGAATTAAACATAGCCGAAGTTGAGAAAACATAATTAGATAGCTTTCCTGAAAAATACGAAATGTTTGATATAATACTAAAATTTATGCCCAAGCACAAAACACATTGAACATCACTATGTTTGAAAGCCATCTAAGAACTGACAAGTTGCTGGGAAAATCCCCTATCTAACTTTTAAATCTAAAAGCAAGAAACTAAAACAGAACCAAATACTCATCCTATCGAAAGATGAGGACTCACCAAATGATAATGTTACTGAAATCACTGGAAGGGAACTATTGACGAATCTACAACTGAGAACCTGCACCTGTATCATAACACAATACCACATGAAAAATATGCATCAGTACTTTGAATGTACTGAGTATGTAATATGTAAGTAAGAACAATAGAAATACACAACGGAACTAATACACATTGAATATAACTATAACATAGGTACTGACTGAGGATCATAACTACATACTGATATCTGAATAACTGAGCTGAACTAAAAATTATGATTGTTCTACACTAAGCGGTACTATACTATATTATTGGGATAGACTATAACCGACATGTAACCACATGAGATAAACATGGAGTCCGATGTATACCCCCCATCGAAGAAGGTCCACTATACCTTGCCAGGGCATAGTAGCTGAACTGGGTAATCACTGTCTGATGTCCATTCGCACTAAGAACCTATAGTAGAAACGTAGTTATAGGAACCTGGGTGCGCTGAACCCCGACCCACTCGGTGCTAAGTACTCCCACTGGAAATTCTAACTATGACTACTAGGCTGATAACTCGAACCTGATGTCCCAAGACCTAAGTCAGAAATACTTATCTGGAAGTAAACTGAGAGTTTGTAGGACTTGATAACTGAAACTAAGGGTTCTAAGACTGGCCAGAGCTGCTTTAGCTGAAAGCATCATAACCGTCTAAAGAACACCCTGACAACTGCTAACTGAGACTATGAAGTTTTACTAAACTCCTCAAGAGACTGAGTATAGTCAAACTGATCAGCTGACATTTTTGTATGATACTGAAAAGGCTAAGTACTAACTAAGACTGAATACTCAATAGATCATCTTTCAAATCACATAACTGTACATTCATGGTGATCGGAATGGAACTATCAGAATCAAGTAATATTGGTATTTGGACAATTATGCAAGACTCTTAAATTCACATTTTACAAACTAGGGCTAAAACAGACATTTCATAGAAAAAGATATCAACATGCAGTATAACTAACAATAACCTTCAAGAATCATGAAAATTATAACAAGAAGGAAGTTCATATTCTAACTGACAGACAACCCTAGCATTGCTACAAAAGGGCTAGAACTGAGAAAGATTTAGGAAGGTTTTAGGGCACAAGGGAAGAGCAATTCCCTTGTTAAGATCCCACATACCTGGAGTAGAAATTCTTGGAAGAACCCTGTGAATCTGCAAAGAAACTTGCAAGCCCTAGCTTTAGCTTTGAGAGAACTGTCTGAGTTCTTTGTATTTCCACTATCTGGTTTTGGAAAGAATGAGGGAGAGGGTCGATTATTCCTCTAAAATCCCTCCTGAATAATCCTAATATGATGTAGTTTAGGAGTTAAATTGATAGGGTTTTAAAAACTTAATAAAATTCTACCTGTCAGGGGGTAAGACTCAACCCATGAGTCATACCAGGCTACCACAATCCGTACCACCACTCATGGTTAGGAACCCTGCTCCAAACCATTTCTCTGAAGTTTTCCACAGATGCCTACATTACTCGTACCAGCATTATACAACTCATATCATGATCCGTAGCTCAGTACTGAGTCTTCCTCTGACCCCTCTCACGACCCATACTATGGGTTATAACACTGTACCACGAGTCGTACCCTGGCTCGTGGTTAACCTGAATTTTCTTAGCCACAACTATGAGTTATTCCATGATTGGTTAGTACGATCCGTACCAGGGTAGTACAAGTCTTAAGATGAAGTCGTGGTTCTTTAAGTCACCTTAACTGATCTCCTCCACCCTCCTGCTACGAGTCTAGATACGGGCGTACCTCCTATGTACGAGTCGTACTGAGACTCGTACTATGATCATTTTCCCGGATTTCTGCAGAGTCAAATTTTAAATCTCAAGGCTAGTCTTAGAAATTTTTGTGATGTTACAATATCTCCCCCTTGAGAACATTCGTCCTCAAATGTAGGCTAGACAAACTGAAAAACTGGGAAATGAGTTGAAATCCCAAACTGAAAACTATTAGCTGATTTCTGAAGGAGTGAATGACTCCGAACTGATATAAGCATACTAACTGAGTCAATGCAACTAGGGTGCATATTAAAACATGAATAGAGCTGATGAGTACGTAACCGAATAAAGTACTGGGAGAGATTTAGTACCTGATGTTGAAGCTGAATTGGAAGAGAACAAATGAGGGTATTTAGCCATCGTGTATGCTTCTGCTTCCCATGTAGCTTCCTCAACAAGCTGGTTTCTCCACAAGACCTTTACTGAAGTGACCTCCTTGTTCCTCAGCTTACGAAGTTGACGGTCTATGATTTGAACTTGAACTTCTTTGTAAGAGAGGTTGTCCTTTACACCAACACTCTCTAGAGGAACTATTGAGGTCGGATCACCAATGCACTTCTTCAGCAATGACACATAAAAGACTGGGTGCACTGATGTTAACTCTGCAGGTAATTCTAACTTATAAGCCACCTTGCCAATGCATCTCAGGATTCTGTAAGGTCCAACATATCTCTTGTTGAGTTTTCCTTTCTTCCCAAATCTCATCACCCCTTTCCTAAGTAAAATATTTGGATAAACCCAATCATTTACAACAAACTCTAGCTTTCTTCTCCTCATTTCCGGATACTATTTCTATCAGCTCTGGGCTGTTTTCAATCTTTCTATGATAAGCCAAACCTTTTGCATAGCCTTATGAACTGAGTCTGGTCCTATTATGGTAGCTTCACTAACTTCGAACCATCTTATAGGAGATATACACCTCCTACCATACAATTCCTCAAACGGGGCCATCTGGATGCTGGAGTAGTAGTTGTTGTTATATGTAAACTCAATGAGAGGTAGGTGATCATCCCAACTGCCCTTGAAGTCAATCATACAAGACCTCAACATATCTTCCAAAGTCTAAATAGTCCATTCAGCTTGTCCATCCGTCTTTGGGTGAAAAGTTGTGCTGAGCTTGACCTGGGTGCCAAGTCCCTTATGAATGATTTCCAAAAATATAAGGTGAACTGAGTAGCTCTATCTGAAATGATGGACAAGGGAATTCTGTGTCTGACTAACTCCTGGATATACAGTCTAGCATAATCCTCAATTGAGTTAGTAGTCTTAACTGGTAGGAAATGTGCTAACTTAGTCATCCCGTCTATAACCACCTATATAGAATCATGATGTCAATGAGTACAAGGTAAATCTGTGATGAAGTCCATATTTACTTATTCTCACTTCTAAGTAGGAATATTGATTTCCTGAGTCATACCTCTAGGTTGCTGATGTTCAACATTAACTTGTTGGCAGTTCGACACTTAGCTACAAATTCTGCAATGTCCTTCTTCATACCGTTCTACCAATAGATTTTCGGTAGGTCGCGGTACATCTTAGTGGCACCTGGATGAATAGAATACCTGGAGCTGTGTTCTACAGCCAGTATTCGCTGTTTCAAGTCGCCTACATCTGAAACACACAATCTGCCCTGGTAATAAAGTACACCATCTCCCCCTTTAGAGAAAACCTCCACCGTTTTTCTTACGACTGCTTCTTTCAGCTTAAGTAGTATGGGGTATTCATCTTGCTTTGACTTAACCTCTACCACCAATGAGGATTCTGACCCATTTTAGATTACAACTTCACCCTCAGCTGAATCAACTAACTGCACTCCTAATTGAGCTAACCTGTGGATATCTTTTGCCAATTCTTTTCTGCCCTCTCCAACATGAGCAATGCTTCCCATTGACTTCCTTATTAAGGGATCCTCCACCACATTGGCCTTTCCTGGGTGGTATAGCACACTCATTTCATAATCTTTCAATAGTTCCAGCCACCTCCTTTGATGAAGGTTCAACTCCTTCTGACTGAACACATATTGAAGGCTCTTGTGGTTAGTGAAAACTTTCACTGAACTCCATAAAGGTAATGCCTCCATATCTTCAAAGAAAATACCACTGCCGCCAGTTCAAGATTGTCATGACCCGAACGGAGGCCCAGATCGCAACATGAGATAAAGATCCCCGAGAGACTCCAAGTCGACCCATGGCATGAACATACATCTAACTCAATTACTAAAACTGAAGAATCAACATAATAATCTTAGAGTAAGTCTAAATTAAACATAACAACAGAATACACAATCTGAAGCTGAATACATCCTTTGTTTGAAAAGCCTCTAAACATGACGAGCTGATGGGATAAGACCCCAACTTACTCAATAATGATGAAATGGAAAATACATAAAGGAAATCCGAATAAGTCTAGTCCTCAGGAGGTGAGGACTCACCAACAACATAAGATGCTAACTCTGAAGACTGGCTATAAATCAGGCTAAGCCTGAGAGTCGGGTCCTGTATCATGAAATGATATAATATAGAGCATACGGTCAGCACGTGGAATGTACCGAGTATGCAAGGTAAGTAAAACCACTCAAATAAGTAAAATCATTTAAAGACATGCAGAATGTAAAATATAAACAATAAGGATCTGAGAGTAGGGCTTGCATGCATTCTTTCTGAAATCATGATCTCATCGTAACATAACATAACATCATCACTGAATCGATTAACTCAAAGCTAAAATCTCATAGTCATGAGAAAAAATTGAACATTGAGTCAAACCTGCTTTAGAACATATACAGATATACAAATCTCATGAATGATGAATATGCATAACTGAAATCATGAGGAATAATAGGAGACTCGTCTTTTAACCGACATACCACGATAGAGCTACGTGATCCCAAATATCAAACTCAAGTGGGTGGAGCCGTCCAAAGCCTTGCCAGGGCTAATGATGACACCATGATATCGATATCAAGTTCGTGTGCTAATAGGGCCGGGGATAGCTCACAAGAGAGGTACCAAAGTAATATATATAAGTATAAACCTATGTTGGCACGTAGTTCTGAGGCATAGGGTGATCAACCCTTAGCCTACTCGGTGCTAGACACTACTCCCAAAAACATGCATGCAATCTCATTTTTTTCAATGAAGCTTACCATCGTCAATTGACGAATATCAATAATCAAATACATCTCAAATATGAAATCATACATATGAGAAGCTTTTAACTCAGACCATACCACAAGCTGAAAGACAATTGGGAGTCTTCGCTCCAAAATCATGTGGTAAGCTTAATTCGGGAAATTATAAATCATACTTGAATATGTGGGCATTGCCCCATACTTTCACATGCTTGGAAATACTCAATTGACATCGAAAACATGATTATAAACATGGGTAAATTGAAAACATGCTTTTCATCATCAATAATTCATCACACATGAACATTCATCATAAACCTTGACTTTCATGAACTTTTCATAAATGGACATTTTGATTTTAAAAACTTGCAACATGATTTTTAATGAAAAACAACATAAAACTTGCCCATAATTTGTATTGAATGATAGTAACTCAAATAGATCAAGCCCATGTAGAGAAATCAAAATTTCATGCATTAGGTAAAAACCCCATAGAGTTTAGATAGAAAATTTCTTGATTTGAAAGAGATTGAGCATGAGTGTGAAAGGATTCATCCACTCATAGCCCTCTATACCTGGGGAAGATCAAATTTCACGACTCCTAGAAAGCCCAATGGAAAAATTAAAGAAAACCTTGAAGAACAAGCTTGATCACCTCCTCAATTCCCTAACTTTGCATACATGGATATGAATAAGCCTAGGATAGGTTTTACCCTCAATAAAAACTGAATTTCGAGCCTTAAATGATGTAGTTTAGGACCCTAGGACTTAGAAATGATGAAAATGCCCTTAATAAAATCCCTGAAATTTCTGTACTGGGTGAAACCAAGGATGGTCCCATGAGTCGTTACATGATACCACGACTCGTGGTATCGATCTGTTGGATCCACTGCCCCATTTCACACTTTCAAATTCACTTCCCATGACTCGACAAGACTAGTCGTTCCTTCAAGCGACGATCCGTTGTCTCGTCCATTGGTTCCCCCTTCATGACCTGTACCAACTCTTCCCATGAGCCACACCACTCCAACGAGTCGTGGTTTCCTTCTGTTACATTGACTGGACATTATTAATATTCCTTCCCACGTTTGGTGACCATAATCCTTTACTCCTCACGACGGGTCTTCCCACAACCCGTTACTCCCACTTAGGCTGAGGACCAGCTCCCAACACGACTCCACAAAATGACTTGTTGTAACGAACAATGGGTTGTTACTTCACTCATTACTTACAATTGTTACCAGACAAAACCTTCCCACGGGTCGTTGGTTGAACCAACGATCCGTTGGGTGACCCGTTCTGTGGGTTCTTTTCCCCAATTTCAGCCATCTCCCATTTTTAAATCCTGAGTTTAATATTAGGCACTTCTGGGGTATTAAAATATCTCCCCCTTGGTTACATATGTCCTTGAATGTGGGAAACATACAGAAAACAAAGAAATGCAATCATTACATTCAAATACTGATCATTTAAGCCAAAAACTGATGAAATGACTACCTCCAATTCAAACTACATAGCTGAACTGAATTCATGATTCATATACATATCCACATACATAAAAGAAACTTGGACACATGAACAGAACATAAAACTAATTAGAATTTTATGGAAAAAACTGATACCTCAAGATGGAACTGAGCCAGAAGAGAATAAATGTGGGTATCTAGCCATCATATCCGCTTCAACATCCCACATAGCTCCCTCAACATGCTGATTCCTCCACAACACTTTAACTAAGCTACTTCCTCGTTCCTTAGCCTTTGAATCTGACGATCCAGTATTTCTATCGGAACCTCCTCATAAATAAGACTGTCTTTCACACCAATACTGTCCACCGGAACAACTAGGGTTGGATCAACCAAACATTCCTTTAAGAGCGACACATGGAAAATGGGATGCACAAAAGCTAATTCTGAGGGAATCTCCAATTAATATGCCACCTTGCTAACCTATTTCACAATCCGGTATGGGCCAACATAACGAGGGCTAAGTTTTCCTTTCTTCCCAAACTGCATCACTCCCTTCATGGGAGAAACCTTCAGAAACACCAAACCATCCACCTCAAATTCTAATTCTCTCCTCCTCACATCGGCATAGTACTTTTGGTGACTTTGAGCTGGTTTTAACCTGTCCCATATGAGCTAAACCTTTTCCATAGCCTTATGGAACGAATCTGGTCCTATCATCGCAGCTTCACCAACTTTGAATCAACCAATGAGCGATGTACATCTCCGCCCATAGAGAGCCTTAAACGGAGCCATTTGAATGCTGGAATGGTAGCTGTTATTGTGTGCAAACTTGATAAGAGGAAAATGATCATCCCAACTATCTTTGAAGTTAATCACGCATGCTCTAACATGTCCTCGAGAGTCTAAATTGTCCACTCTGCTTGACCATCCGTTTGCGGGTGAAATGTTGTGCTGAGCTTAACCTAAGTACCTAGTCCTTTTTGAAACGACCTCCAAAACTGAGAGGTAAATTGAGTACCTCTGTCTGAAATGATGGATAAGGGCACTCCATGCAATAGAACTAGCTCCTGGATTTATAGTTTGGCATAATCCTTCGTCGAATCTATGATTTTGACCGGTAGAAAATGAGCAGCCTTGGTCAACCTGTCTACCACAACCCAAATGGAGTCATATTATCGACGAGTACGAGGAAACCCTATGACGAAATCTATATTGATTTCTTCCCACTTCCAAGTAGGAATACTGACATCCTAAAGCACACCTTTTGATCTCTGATGCTCAACCATTACTTGTTGATAGTTCGGACACTTAGCTAAAAATTTTGCTATGTCCTCCTTTATGCCATTCCACTAATAGACTTCCCGTAAGTCATGGTACATCTTGGTGGCACCTGGATGGATTGAATACCTAGATCTATGAGGCTCGTGCAACATCCGACTCCTCAAATCATCAACATCCAGAACACATAGGTGACCTTGGTACCAAAACACATAATCTCCCCCTTTGGAGAAGACTTCTACCTTTTGATTTTGTACTGCTTCCTTTAAATTTACCAAAATTGGGTTCTCATCTTGCCTAGCATTTACATCAGTCACCAATGCTAATTCTGATCCATTCTGAACAACAACAAAGCCATCGATCGAGTCAACCAACCTAACTCCCA
The DNA here is from genome assembly GCA_035772735.1 of Datura wrightii. Taxonomy (NCBI): domain Eukaryota; kingdom Viridiplantae; phylum Streptophyta; class Magnoliopsida; order Solanales; family Solanaceae; genus Datura; species Datura wrightii. The sequence continues at coordinate 90,397,299 of JASDFA010000020.1, forward strand.
ACCTTGCAAGTCGAAGCACATCTTTCACCAGCTCCTTCTTCCCCTCATCCAAATGAGACACACTCTCCATTGAGAGTCTACTAAGTGCGTCTGCTACCATATTTGCCTTACCCGAATGGTAAAGGACACTCATATCATAGTCCGTGAGTAGCTCCAACGACCTCCTTTGCTGAAGATTGAGGTCCTTGTGCGTAAACACATATTATAAACTCCTATGGTCCGTAAACACATCCACATTGACCTCGTACAAATAATGTCTCCATATCTTCAAGGCGAATACCACAGCGGCCAACTCAAGATCATGGGTCAGGTAATTCTTCTCGTGAATCTTTAGCTGTCTGAAGGCATATGCAATAACTTTCCCGTGTTGCACTAATACACACCCAAGTCTGGTCCTTGAAGCATCATAATACACTACGAACCCATTGGTACCTTCGGGTAGGGTCAACACCGGTGCTGAGGTAAGTTGAGTCTTCAACTCTTGGAAGCTCTTCTCACAAGCCTCCAACCATTGGAATTTCACCTTCTTTTGGTTCAATTTGCTCAAGGGTGCTGCAATAGATGAGAAACCTTTAACAAATCTCCGATAGTAGCCAACTAAACCCAAAAAGCTCCGAATATCATAAGGATTCACTGGTCTAGGCCAATTCTTCACCGCTTTTATTTTCTGAGAGTCCACCTGTATTCCCTCACTTGATACTACATGGCCCAAAAACGCCACTGAGTTCAACCAAAGCTCGTACTTGCTGAATTTAGCATATAATTGGAGATCCTTGAGAGTCTGTAGCACCACCTTCAAATGAGCAGCATGCTCCTCCTTGCTCCGAGAGCATATCAAGATGTCATTAATAAACACAATCACAAACATGTCCAGGTATGGCTTGAACACCTATTAATCAAGTCCATAAAATCTAGGAGCATTTGTTAGTCCAAAAGACATAACTACAAACTCATAATGAACATACCGTCTTGAAGGTTGTCTTCGGGATATCGCTCTCCCAAACTCTGAGCTGATGGTCAAATAAATCATCAATCCTGGGTAGAGGATACTGGTTCTTGATGGTGACTTTGTTTAATTGTTGATAATTAATGCACATCCGAAAGGAACCATCCTTCTTTCGGACAAATAAAACTGGTGCACCCCATGGAGACTTGCTTGGTCTGATGAAACCTTTCTCTAACAAGTCCTTCAACTATTATTTCAACTCCTTTATCTCTTTTGGAGCCATTCTGTAGGTAGGAATAGATATAGGTTGTGTGTAGGAAAAAGGTCAATACCAAAATCAATCTCCTGCTCGGGAAGGATTCCCGGTAGGTTATCAGAAAAGACCTCTGGATACTCACATAATACTAGGACAGACTGGATAGTTGGGGTTCCGAACGTCGCATCCTTAACCCTAAATAGATGGTACACAAAACCTTTGTAGATCATCTTTCTGGCCTTAAGATAGGAAATGAATTGACCTACAGGCACAGCTGAACTACCCTTCCACTCTAAGAATGGTTCACTCAGAAATCTGAACTCTACTTGCTAGGTTCTACAATTAACTGAGGCATAACATGCAAATAGCCAATCCATGCCGAGGATAACATCAAAATCTGTCATGGCTAACTCTATCAAATCTGCTGAGGTGACTTTCTGAAGGACTGAAATCGGGCAACTTCTGTATTGAGACCGCCTTTTGTACACCCGTCTAGCTACAACTGACTCACCTACTAGAGTAGAAACTAAGAAGGGTTCAGACAAGACTTCGGGACTGACTCCAAAGCTACTAGACACATAAGGTGTCACAACATATAAGGTAGCCACGGATCTAACAAAGCATACACATCAAGGTGGAAAACTTGTCACATACCAGTGAATACATCCGGGGAGACCTCCTGCTCCTAGCGGGATGCTAAAGCATAGAATCTGTTTTAGCACTGACCGCCACCTATGCTAGTAGATACCCCCTGGTGTGCTGAGCGTGCGGGTGGGGTACTAAACTAGAAGCTGGGGCTCGGCCCCCATAATGATCTTGTCTCGCTGTTGGGAAATTTCTAAGCATGTGTCCGGGCTTCCCACACCCGAAACAAGCACTTGTACTTGCTAAGCACTGGCCCGTGTGCCCCCGACCACATCTGCGGCAAGCTGGAATACTAGAATCTGCAGATCTGCTGCTCTGACCCCTAGAGCCTAATGCTCACCCCCTCTGATCGTGCCTAGGCCTGGATGGAACAATCTACGCTGAAAATGCTGGGGCTGAAGATCTCTGGTGGGTCTGCTGTCGGTGTCTGTACACCACCTGACCTTGGTTGTGAGAATTTGTGGTCATTGTTCCTGGCCCTCTTGGCATCCCTCTCTCTCAAATGTGTCACCTCCATCTGCTGGGTGTACAATACTATCTGAGGGAAATCCATATCCTGATAGAGCATAGCGGTCCTACAATCCTTGTCCAAATATCCTGCTACACCATGAACAGATCTACTCACCCACGCCCTCTGATCAACCACTAACTTTAGGGCGTACTTCGATAGGCGAGTGAACTCAAGAGCATACTCCTGCACTGTCATCCTTCCCTGCTTAATATTTATGAAATCGTTTGCTTTCATCTCCCTCATCTCACGAGGGAAAAAATGATCTAAGAATGCAACATGGAACTCCTCCCAAGTGACAGGACCTCCTCCGGCGGCCCTACTATCTTTCCATTGTCGAAACCAGATATGTGCGACCCCTTTCAGCTGATATGAGGCCAACTCTGCACACTCAACTCCATTCACCCCCATAACTTGGGTGATCTTCAGTATCTCATCTATGAACTCATGCGAGTCCTCCTCTACTTTTGACCCGAGGAACTCTGGCGGGTTCATTCTCAAGAAATCACTGACTCAAGCCGCTGCTGCACTACCATTGTGTGGAACATGCAAAACTGCCTATTGATTGACCTGAGCGGTCAAGGCCTATGCAAGCATCTGATAGCTGCCTGGAACTCAGAATGAGCAACTGGTTCTGGTGCATAGTGCTCCTGGACTGGTGGGGGCTGCTAGTGTCCATTTCCGTTTCCATCCTCATGGCCATCACAATTCCCATTTCTTATACCATTTACTCTTCGGGGAACCACGATTCTGCAATCACGAATAGCAAGAATTATAAGGATAGGGAGACTTTTTTATCACACGACATAGATCATGAAAGAAGGGAACATTTCCTAAACGTCTCGTAGCCTCTCCGTCATAAGTATGGAATGGTTCACACCCATGAAAAAGATTCTACCTAACGCGGCTTTCAGATACCCTAGGACACTTCAAACCTATTGCTCTGATACCAAGTTTGTCACGACCCGAACGAAAGCCCGGATCGCAACACGGTACAAGGAGCCCCGAGAGACTCCAAGTTGACCCATGACATGAACATACATCTAACTCAATTACTAAAAATAAGGAATCAACATAATAATCTTAGCGGAAGTCTAAATTAAATATAACAATAGAATACACAATCTGAAGCTGAATACATCCTTTGTTTGAAAAGCCTCTAAACATGACGAGTTGATGGGACAAGACCCCAACTAACTCAATAAAGATGAAACTAAAAATACATAAAGGAAATCCGAATAAGTCTAGTCCTTGGGAGATGAGGACTCACCAACGATGTAAGATGCTAACTCTGAAGACTGACTATGAAGGCTGAGCCTGAGAGCTGGGTCCTGTATCATGAAACGATACAACATAGAGCATTTGGTCAGTATGTGGAATGTACCAAGTATGCAAGATAAGTAAAACTGCTCAAATGAGTAAAATCATTTAAAGACATGCAGAATATAAAATATAAACAATAAGGATTTGAGAGTAGGGCTTGCATCCATTCTTTCTGAAATCATAATCTCATCATAACATAACATAACATCATTACTAAATTAATTGACTCAAACCTAAATCTAATAGTCATGAGTAAAAATTGAACATTGAGTCAAACCTGCTTTAGAACATATATAGATATACAAATCTCATGAATGATGAACATGCATAACTGAATCATGAGGAACAATGGGGGACTCGTATTTTAACCAACATACGATGATAGAGCTTACGTCATCCCAACTTCATACTCAAGTGGGAAGAGTCGCCCAAAGCCTTGCTAAGGCTAGGGACGATACCATATATCGATATCATGCTCTGGCCCAATAGGGCAGGATATAGTTCACAAGAGAGGTACCAAAGTAATATATATATAATAGTTTAAACCTAAGTTGACATGTAGTTCTGTGGCATAGGGTGATCGACCCTTAGCCTACTCGTTGCTAGACACTACTCCCGAAAATATGCATATGCTCTCCATCATTTTTCAATGAAGCTTACCATCGTCAATTGACGAATATGAATAATCAAATACATCTCAAATATGAAATCATGCATATGAGAAGCTTTTAACTCGAACCATACCACAAGCTGAAAAATAATTAGGAGTCTTCGCTCCAAAACCATGTGGTAAGCTTAATTCGGAAAATCATTAATCATACTTGAACATTTGGGCATTTCCCAATACTTTCACATGCTTGAAAAATACTCAATTCACATTGAAAACATGATTATAAATATGGGTAACTTGAAAACATGTTTTTCATCATCAATAATTCATCACACATGAACATTCATCATAAGCCTTGACTTTCATGAACTTTTCATAAATGGGCATTTTGATTTTAAAAATTTGAAACATGATTTTTAATGAAAAACAACATAAAACTTTCCCATATCGTAATTCAAGGATAGTAACTCAAATAGATCAAGCCCACGTAGAGAAATCAAAATTTCATGCATTAGGTAAAAACCCCATAGAGTTTAGATAGAAAATTTCATGATATGAAAGAGATTGGGCATGAGTGTGAAAGGATTCACCCACTCATAACCTTGCATACCTGGGGAAGATCAAACTTCACCACTCCTAGAAAGCCCAATGGAAAAGTTGAAGAAAACCTTGAAGAACAAGCTTGATCACCTCCTTAATTCCCTAACTTTGCATGCATGGATATGAATAAGCCTAGGATAGGTTTTACCCTCAATAAACACTGAATTTCAATCCTTAAGCGATGTAGTTTAGGACCGTAGGACTTAGAAATAACGAAAATTCCCTTAATGAAATCCCTGAAATTTCTGCACTGGGTGAAACCACGGATAGTCCCACGAGTCGTTACATGATACCACGACTCGTGGTATCCATCCGTTAGATCCACTGCCCCATTTCACACTTTTAGATTCACTTCCCACGACTCGAGAGAACGAGTCATTCCTTTAAGTGACGATCCATTTTCTCGTCCATTGATTCCCCCTTCATAACCTGTACTAATTCTTCCCACGAGCCACACGACTCATTCTTTCCTCCTATGAGTCGTGGTTTCCTTCTATTACATTGACTAGAGATTATTAATATTCCTTACCATGACTAGTGACCACGATCCATTACTCCCCACGACGGGTCTTCCCACGACCCGTTACTCCCCTTTAGGCTGAGGACTAGTTCCCACCACGACTCCACACAATGACTCGTTGTAACGAACAAAGGGTCGTTACTTTACTCATTTCTTCCAACTGTTACCAGACAAAACCTTCCCACGACTACTTCCCACGGGTCGTTGGTTGAACCAACGATCCGTTGGTGACCAGTTCTATGGTTTTTTTTCCAGTTTCAGCCAACTTCCATTTTTAAATTTCGGGTCTAATCCTAGGCACTTCTGAGGTATTACAAAGATTATGAGTCAAATAGTTTTTCCCATGAACCTTGAGTTTTCTGGAGGCATAAGCTATCACCTTACCTTGCTGCATTAGGACACAACTGAGGCCAACTCAGGAAGCATAACTATAGACTTCGAATACATCTATTCCTTCTGGCAAGGTCAATTGGAGCTGTAATGAGTCGAGTCTTCAACTCTTAGAAACTCTTCTCACAAGGATCTAACCACTGAAACTTCACCATTTTCTAAGTCAGTTTGGTCAATGGGGATGCAATGGAAGAAAACCTTTCTATGAACCATTGGTAATAACTGGCTAAACCCAAGAAACTTCTAATATCTGATGGAGAAGTGGGTCTTGGAAAATCTTTTACCACTGCTACCTTCTGAGGATCTACCTGAATACCCTCACTTGAGACCACATGATCAAGGAATGCTACTGACTTCAACTAGAATTCACACTTATTAAATTTAGCGAACAACTGACGATCTCTGAGTGTGACGACCTGCTCGGCCATTATAACATTCCGACCACATAAACATGAGAAAATTTAAATTTTTAGGAATTTGTGATAAATCCCCGAGAGATGAAAGAAATATGGAGAGCAATTCAAGTGGGCTTAGCTGCAATAGGGTGAACCCAAGCGGGTGTCCGCCTTGGCGAGAAGATTTATGCCACAGCAAAAATGCTACAACGGGAAGGGTGTCCGCTGCAGTAGATGAAGCGGACCAGAAATTCGTAATTTCGTTCTAATTAGGATTTTGAAAACCTAGTCCTTAAGGAGGACTTATTAAAAACGTCTAAAAACATAAATAGACTTTTTGGGGAAAACAAGAGGATCCAAGATGTGGAGATCCGACCTCCATAGCTATGAGCTCTCAGGAGAAAATCAAAAGAATAGTGTAGCTGTAGTCGAGGACAATCGGGAGGATAGCTTGGCCCGCAGGTAGGCTATGGTTTACCCCCTTTTGCGTTATACTTTTGTAAGCTAAACACTTACATGCATATGATTTATATGCTTTTGATGAGTAGGAATGTATTTTTAACTATATTATAGTCTATTACTCGGAATAAGTGAAAATCTAAGAACAAGCATATCAGAAGAGAGGTTACAAAAGATCATAATGAGGAAAAACCATCGGGGAGATATTTCAACCAATAAATGGGCTCATGTTCTAGGATATGCATTGAAATCAAATGTTGTTGAGGAGGTTAACTTTCGGGTGTCGTTGACAAAATATTTTTGGGTATAAATATAGACTTCTTCCTTCTTTGAATCGAAACCTTAGATGTGTAAAATGATGTAGACTTTATGTAGGAGATGCAATTAACGAAATGATTGATAAGTTATAACTATATTTTGAGCGTGAGATTAAGCGAGTGGTGTAGGATATTAAACTCTTACATACTGACTTGAATGTGTTGTGGTCGGTATTGTATTGTCTAGAGTGATGATTGTTGACCACATTAATAACGACACTACAGTAAGTTAATTATTGATGTAAGCTAGTTATGACATCGTTAATGATGGTGAGTATAGAGAAACCAAAACGGTAGAAACTGGAATAAAGATTGGTCAGAGTACTGCTAGCAGTACCGCTGCAGCAGGTAGTATACTGCTGCAATGAGACCGCTGTAACAACAGAAATGTCACTGCAGTAGAGACCAACCAGTGAGCGGGCCAAGTCAAAAATCTTATAAAGTGTTAAATTAAATGTTATTACTATTGTTAGGACAAGAGGTTGATTTAAATTCATGTTATTGTACTAATTGTTTGAATGTGTAATTCTTGTCTTGTGATGATCTGTTACGTATTGTGTTGCATTATGCATCTTGAGATTAAGAGCGAATTGGCATGAAATGAATGTGTAACGGAGATGAAGGATAATACGGAAGTTAAGTTATCGATATGATGGTAAATGAGGGGCCTATAGCCGAAGTTCACGATCTCAAATGAATAGGTTACTAAATCAGATTTTGAATAAGGATTGGATACACTAGTGGCTCATGCCCAAGGAGAGCATCCGGGCAAGTGGTATGAGAGAGTACACAGACAGGTATGGCTAAAGGACCATGCGATTGGGTGTACGAGTGAGGACACAGCCAGGTATGATTAATGTTCATACGGCTGGGTGTGTAGTACATAAATTTCTAGAGTCCTTTGTAGGTCATGACTGGAAGGGCAAGCATAAAACCCTCTGACATGTGTGTACAGTGATGTGATGGAGGTGTGTGCCTGGAATATCATCGATGGTAGGATTGTGTGACAGAAATTATATGGGTTTGGTTGATATACATACGTCTGCAGAATTAGGAAGGTAACTAATATACTAGTGTGATACAAGATACACCAACATGAATCAGGTTGAGGTGAGGAATAGGTGTAGAATACCGTTTATGACTATCCAGTTTAAGTATGGCATCTTATGACATTTTGTGGTATGAGATCAGGTATGTGCATGTAGTTTACTGTTGGAGAAATTGACTCCCTCTTATTGTTTGATTGTCTTGTTTTAAATTGATTTTGTGGGATGTGGGTGATAGTATGACGGGTTTGAATGTATGATAGTGTGGTATTGTGAGATAGAAACTAGACGTTATCAATGGATGTACTAGACTAAGAGTGCTGGAAAATCCTATAGATAACTAAATAGGTTAAGAAAAGGTAGAACGGACTTGGTCATTCATAGTGATATGTAAGAGGGATAGTTGAGTTATAAGTTTATATGGCGGGATGAAATAGAACTGGACTAAGGGAAATTGAATTATTCGCTAGATGGGATAGCGCTGCAACGGACACATCACCGCGGTAGCAGGATCATTGTAGCGGCCCAAGCCCTCGCTGCAGCAGAAATAGAGAGAGGCAGACTAATAGGAAAATTAATGACAAAAAGCTAGGATAATTGCGGGAACCTTGATGAGTCATAAGAAACAATACTTTAGTGATTAAACTTATTAGGATGTTACATAAGTGAAGTAATTGCTGAATTTAGTATTATTAATTGTATATTGGTTTTATGTTGTTGTGCTAACTAACCCTAGTCGGCCGATGATGTCTACCAATACATGCGGTGTACTGATACTACCTTGCTACGCCCTTCTTTTACATGTAGGATATGACAAGTTAAAGTTCCTTGATTGGGGTGGAGTACTCAACACCAACTTTGATGTTCCTCTTCCGAACGAACCTGGGTCATTTTGTTTGTCATGTATTCAAATAGAGCTCTTGTAACTGTCCAAACTAGATCTTGGGAGAGTCATGTTAGAGAAATCTTGTAATGTTAAATTGTTGGGAATTTTTTTGCAGTTAATGAGAAGTAATGTGAATGCTAGAAATTATTTTCTTGTTTAATTGATAGAAATGTTGTAAGGGTTCTCCTATCGAACAGAGTCGATTTAGGTGCCCGCACGGCCAGTCTAGTTGGGTCGTGACAAGTTGGTATCAGATTGTCTAGGTTACCGGTCCAAAAATAAAAGAGCAATGTCGAGTAGACTCCTGCAGATTGGTGCGCAGACGTCCACACACCTAATCTTCGAGAAGATATAAGGCATTTAGGGAGTCACACTTATTTCTTTCCCATTGAGCTGTTTGATTGTGTCGATCGCCTAAGTTGAGTCTAATTGGTACATGAAAAATTCAAATTAGTATCTCGACAGGCCTAATTTGTATTTGCCTAAGCGTAATTAGAGAAAATTCACGATAAGACTGGTGGGTGGGGTTAACTTGAGTTAACCAGAGAGAAAAAAAGAAACCTTTTTTATATTTGTTTAGCTTAGAAAGTCTTGCAGTGAAAGCTGTCTTGCTTTAATGGACTCGCTATAGCGGAAGGAGTACCACTACACCGGATCTGCTGTTGTGTAAAAGACACCGCTGCAGCGAACCTAGCCAGGCAGAATTCCAAAAATAGAGCTTCTAAGTTCCCCTATTTTGAAACAACAATCTAGAAGTGCTATTTTCGATACAAGGCCATGTAAGAAAGGACTACGATATTATAGAAAGGGGCCAAAAACTTGGCCAATGTCTATGGATGTGAAACGGAAATCCGTATATCAAGCTAAACTTGTACCAACATCCAAAAGAAATAGAAAATAGGATTTTCTTATGAGCCCCAAACTGGGGCTACCCAAAAACAAGTTATAAGATAAAAACAAGGGGGAGATGCTGCGACCCATCTAGCTGGAGGCCTCATCTTTGCCACTGCCTATGTCCTTTTCCGCTCCCTCCTCAAACCCGCTAAAAAGGAGACCTCGGGGAGATCCTGACGAGTCACCTGCGGAGATCTTTCCCTAGAATTTAGGGTCTTCAGGATCTTCATGATCCCTTTCCACATCCGGATAATCAAAACTTCCTGAGAATGCCATCTCCTTCTCTCCCACTACAAGTCCTCCCAGAGCTCAACATGGGCCTTGGCTAGGGAAGCAATCGCCCCCTGCATCTCTCCCGAATCAGCGGCAGCTACATCGGAGGGTCGACTGGTGGAGGGTCGGCTGGTGAAAGGTCAACTGGAAAAAGGCCTGCTAGGGGAAAGAGGTCTGGGTAACCTTTCGAGGAGCTCATACATTACTGTCATCTCAGCGTCTATCCTCTCAAACGGCCCCAAGGGTCTAGAAGTGTCTTCCCTACCATCACCCTCATCCAAAGCAGACTTTCTCTTCTTTCTACCCCTCCTTGGAGCCCCCTTCACCCTCAAGGGATGGAAGGGCCTGTCACAATCCACGATGACATCTCGGGACTCCTGGTACACTAGGGCCCGCTTGCATAGTCTGGTGATAAGGAAAAGAAACAACAGGCCGGATAAAGTCTTCGTGTAGAAATACCTCCACTCCTCAATAATTTGGGCCCCCACATTGACCCTCACCCCACTCAGAATAGCGGTCACCACCAAAGCCCGATGATAAGTCATTTCCGTGACATTAGAGGACGGGCAGATCCTTTGGAACACTAGATTGAGCCATCTCCCGACCTCCACTGTAAAGTGGGTACTCTAAATACCTGCCATGGTAATGCCCCAGTTGGTAGTAGCCCTCGGCTCCTCAACCATCATTATATTCACTAACCACTGCCTATTCCCAAGTACGTCACAATTCTTCAGCTCAGACTCGGGTGGGTTGGGCAGACCTAGAGCATCGTTTATAGTAGCAGGGGTCAAGATAATCTGCATGCCCCCAAAGTAGGCCAGTAGCTTATCCCAACTCCAGGCGATGGTGGAGAGGTTAGCATAAAACTCCCACACCCAATCCTCAATGGTCTTACCCCGGTACTCCACCAAAGGGCCCCACTCAAACTCCGGGGCTTTCTCCTTCACGTCCTACATAACAAAACCCCTCTCATGCAGTAGATCCTTCATGGCCTATTTTCTGTACCGAAATTGACATTGATCGTTAACAAAATAGATGTAGTCCTCGGTGTGAATGTTGCTGCTGGAAAAGGCCATGATAATTAAATTGCATTAATATGAAGTATTAGAAGAGTAATCGAATGACTGGGAGAACTGGGGACGAGAAAAAGGGGGAAAATCAGAATTTGAGAAGGGGCTACTGATAAGGAGAACCGCTGCATCGGACATTATTCGCCACAATGAGTTCACCATAGTGAATATAGGCTCCCTGTCGCGGTACCGCTGCAGCGGATATCATCTTCTCTAGACCTTCAGACCTCGTCAATGGAGGTTAAAATCTCAACCTCCGAATTTCTACAAATTAGCAACAGTTCTCCTTGCCTAAGTTCTAGCAACTATTATCCACCACAATAGGACACGAATTCAAGCCTGAAGGTCTTGAAAAAGTCAAAACCACCACCCCATCCAAACCACCTCATTATCGGCCTTACAATCCCATGAAAATGACTGGGATCATGTAGAGAATAGTAGGGAACACATGAGGACGTAAGAATAACCAGCATTCTACGGAAATCTAGCCAGGAATTCAAAATAAGGAGGCCTACATATACCATATAACTACCTGAAAAACAAGAGTAACAGGCTATACACATCCATCATTCACTAGTAAATGAAGCAGAGAAGCCATGATAGTGAAAATTACCTGAGAGATCGAGAAAAAGTATTGGGGGAGTCGAGAGGATTTATGCAGATCGAATTGGAAAAGTTAGAAAATGAACTTGAAAACCCTCTTTTCTTCCTTTAACTGACCCCATCGTTTTCTGCAGCAAACCATATTTCCACTGTGGTGAGACTGCTGTAGTGGAAAATTCACTTGTTGCAGTGGACGTTCGAAAATAGTGATTGTTGGGATTCTGCGGCCGAACCCCACTATTTCAAAAACAATCGATTCATGTCGTCCAACAAATTAGTAATACCTAGGATATTCAAATAGAGAGGAGAATATTCATAACACCGAAGGAAGGGTAAAGATGTGAATTTACGTTGAGGTCCGGGTTAAAACCTAGACAATTAATTATAACCCTGATAAAATTATTGAATGCACGTGAAAATAATAAAAGATTTTCAAAAATAATTGGTTTGGAGTCCAGAACACAAGATTTAAATGATTCCCAATGCTGACTAGGAGTCAGAGGAAATTTGCAGTAGTTGTTTAACCCCGCCTCGAAATTGTAGCGACATTTGGGGACGAATAATTTTTTAATTGGAATCTGATGTAATGACCCGCCCGACTATTATAGCATTCCGACAACATAAAAATAGGCAAATTTAAATTTTTAGAAATTTATAACAAATCCCCTGGAGATGAAGGGTGTACGGAGAACAATTCAAGTGGGCTTAGCCGCAATCGGGTGGACCCAAGGTGTCCGCCATGGCGGAATAATTTTCGCCATAGCGAAACCGCTGCAATGGATGATGCAGACTAGAAATCCGCAATCCCATTCTGATTAGGATTTTGAAAACCTAGTCCTTGAGGAGGACTTATTAAAAACATCTAAAAATAGAAATAGACTTTTTTGGGAAAACAAGAGGATCCAAGAGGTGGAGATCCTACCTCAATAGCCAGGAGCTCTCGTGATAAAATCAAAAGAATGGTGTAGCTGCATCTGAGGACAATTGGGACGGTAGCTTAGCGCCCAGGTAGGCTATGGCTTACTTGTTTTTTGTTAGATTTTGGTTAGCTAAACATATACGTGCTTATAATTTATATGATTTCGATGAGTAGGAATGTATTTTTAACTATTTTATAGTCTATTAACTGGAATCAGTGAAAATCTAACAACAAGCATATTAGAAGAAGGGTGACGAAAGCTCATAGCAAGGAAAAACCCTTGGGGAGATATTTCAACCAATAAATGGGCTCATGTTCTAGGATATGCATTGAAATAAAACGTTGTTGAGGAGGTTAACTTTCGGGTGTTGTTCATAGGAAATTTTTAGGTATAAATATGGACTTATTCCTTCTTTAAATCGAAACCTTAAACCTGTAAAATCACATATACTTTATGTAGGAGATGTGATTAACAGATTGATTGATAAGTTATAACTATATTTTGAGCGTGAGTTGAAGCGAGTGGTGTAGGATATTAAACTCTTACATATTGACTTGAATGTGTTGTGGTCGGTATTGTATTTTCTAGAGTGATGATTGTTAACCGCATTAATAGCGACACTACAGTAAGTTAATTATTGATATAAGCTAGTTATGACATTGTTCATGATGGTGAGTGTAGGGAAATCAAAACGTGGTAGAAACTGGAATAAAGACTGATTTGCAGTACTGCCAACAGTACCACTACAGTGGGTAGTATACCACTGTAGTGACACTACTGCAACGATAGTAATGCCACTACAGGAGAGCCCAAACCAGTGAGTGGAAAAGTCAGAAATTTTATAGTGTGCTGAATTAAATGTTATTACTATTGTTTGGACACGATGTTGATTTAAATTCATGTTATTGTACTTGTTGTGTAAATGTATAATTCTTGTCGTGTGATGATCTATTACGTGTTGTGTTGCATTATAGGTCCCAAGATTGAGGGGCAATTTGGAATTAAATGAATGTGTGATGGAGATGACGGATAATACAGAAGGAAAGTTATCGATATGATGGTAAATAAGGGGCCTATGGATGAAGTGAATGAACTCAGATGAACCGGTTACTAAATTAGATTTTCAATAAGGAATGGATACACGAGTAGATCGTGCCCGAGATGAGCATTCGGGCGAGCGGTATGAGAGAGTACATAGATAGGTATGGATAAAGGGCCATGCGGCTAGGTGTATGAGTGAGTACACAAACAGGTATGATGAATGTTCATACGGCTGGGTGTACATTACATGAATTTCTAGAGTCCCTACAGGTCATAACTGGAAGGGCAAGCATAAGACCCTCTGACATGTGTGTACAGTGATATGATTGAGGCGTGCGCTCGGCATATTGCCGATGGTAGGATTGTGAGACATAAATTATGCAGGTATGGTTGATATACATATGATTGCAGATACAGAAAGTTAATTGATAAACCAGTGTGATATAGGATATACCGATTGTCGAGCCCCATATTTTTCTCGCTAAAAATGAAACTCGACACATGACAACTCTTAAGGGTTATTTGGAAAAAGAGTCACCACCTAACGAATTTTGGTGCGTTAGGGCACCGTACTAACCTAAAGGTCTGTTTTACTAGCCTAAGTCACCAGAGTCAGGCAAGGATTCAAATTACCTCGAAAGGAAGGTGTTAGGCACCTTTCGAGGTCCACAAATGTGGTTCCCAGCCGGATTCTTTAATTATGTGGGGTGTTTACTAAGCGAGCAAATAAGATTAATTTTAAGCCTTTTATGTAGGACAACTTCAATAAACTAAAAAATCTTAGCATGGTCAAATAGCTTTGCAATTAAAATAGAAGGAAATCAAATAGCTAAGAAGAGATAAGATTGAGACAATATAATGAAAGGAATAAGTTTAGCAAATTTATGCAAATAAGGATTGACAAATAAAGGCAAACAATAATAAATAAATGATAAATTAGGAGGAAACAAATAACAAAACAAATAAAATTTTTAAGGATTTGACCGAACCTCGAAGAGGCGCCTACATATCCCAAAGGGAATCAGGTCAAATGTAGTTCTGTATATGTATACCCGTATGCAACTATCAAAGGGCGGAATAAGGAATGATTTTTACCAGAAAATTAAACAAGATTAGTCGAACAATTAACAGTTCATAACATTTAAAAGGCCTTCATGATTAACAAAAATTTTAAAAATATTTATGTAGATATTGGGATACAAACAACTAACACAACAAGAATTATAGGTTAGTAGAGAATCAGTAGATGAAGATAAAATGCAAATGAATGCTTAAAACACCAAATATAGATCTATACAGATCTAATATAATATTGAGAGTCCTTTCATTCAAAACGGGTTCTGGATTTGAGTATGGTTGCACGATTCAGGATAGTGTCTCACAGGTCGGTCGGAGAAGAGGAGAAAATGGTGGTTCATGGCGACTGGTTCTTGTTTAGTTTCCGGGGATGAAAAATAGGGGAAAGAATGTGGCACTAATGGAGGAGAAAGGTTAGGGCAGTGTAGTGGTCGGCATTAATAGAGGGTGTTGAGAGGACGGAAGAGGCGGCTTCTGGTGACTGTTGAAGAAGAAGATGAGGCAGCAACGAAGAAGGAGGAGAGGAAGAGGGGTGGTAGATCCAGGTTGTTGGTGCGGCGTCTCTGGGTTTCACCGGAATAGGCGAGAGGAGAGAAGAAATGGAGGGGAGATCTAGAGGTGTCCGTTCGACTGGTTGTTCAAGGTGGTGTTTAGAGTTTGTCTGGCGTCTGTTGTTTTCTTTGTGGATGGATGGAAAGAGGAGAGGAGGG
The DNA here is from genome assembly GCA_035772735.1 of Datura wrightii. Lineage (NCBI taxonomy): Eukaryota > Viridiplantae > Streptophyta > Magnoliopsida > Solanales > Solanaceae > Datura > Datura wrightii. The sequence continues at coordinate 90,412,788 of JASDFA010000020.1, forward strand.
ATAAGGTTCTCTGGCCAAAAATGGCCGGAAATAATGGAAGGGGAAGAGGGGAGGATAGAGGAAAGGGTAAGGATGGTCTGCGACGCTGTTCACCAGAATAAATGGAGGGCAGGTCCGGTTAAGATGGCTGGTCGCCGTCAATGGGAGTTGAGGCATCGACTAGTGAAGTGAGGAGAGAAGAGGGAGGGCAAGAGCGACACTAGGGTTAGAATGAGAAGGGTTTTGGGGTGGTAATTAAATATGGTAAAAGATTAGTATTTAATCTCAACAGTAGGATTAGATAAGATGAAGGGTTGAGATTGGTTTTAAGGCAAAATGGGTCGGGTTTGGATAGTACACGGGTCGTTCGGATGGGGTTAATGGGTAGGAGTTAATTAAAATTGAATTGAATTTTAAAAATGGCTGAATTTGGTAAAAATGGGCTAAAATTGAATGAAATTGAATGAAAAGTGACTAGTTTTTAAATGAATTAACTGAAATTGAATTAGCTGCTATACAATTAATAAAAATACTATATTTGTAAATAATATAATAAATAGATAATATAATGTTTAATTTAGGAAGAACTCACACAAACATTATTATCAATATAAATAATTTATAAAATTTAATCAAGATCATGTTAATATTATTATATAAATAATTTATAAACTTTAGTCAAAATTATATAAATATTATCGAAAATAGAGTCAAACATATATTTTAAAACATATATTAACGCGAAATATACTATATATGACAAAATTACTAAATATCATAAAATTAATAAATTAAAATTAATGCAAATTATATATACATGTATACAAATACACACACACACACACACACACACACACACACACACACACACACACATATATATATATATATATATATATATATATATATAATTTAAAATAGTTTTTGCAAGAATTATGATAATTAATTATTTTAAAAAAAAGAATGATTGCGTAAAAGGTAATTAATATATATATATATATATATATATATAAGCGGCGAATGCAGAGCGTTGGGAGGTCAATATTGGGTGTCAACACCGATATGAATGGGGTTGAACGGAGGAATAGGTGTGGAATACCATTTATGGCCATCCAGCTCAAGTATGGCATCTTATGACATTTCATGGTATGAGATCTGGTATGTGCATGTAGTTTACTGTTGTAGAAATTGACTCCCTCTTATTATTTTGATGGCTTTTGTGTGTACTTGAGATGGTAGTTCGTAACTGCATTTGATTATCTTGTTTTAATTTGTGGGCTATGGGTGATAGTATAACAGGTTTAAACATAAGATAGTGCGGTATTATGAGATCGCAACTAGATGTTATCAATGGATGTACTATACTAAGAGAGCTGGAAAATCCTATAGACAACTAAATTGGTTAATAAAAGGTAGAACGGACTTGGTCATTCATAGTGAGATGTAACAGGGGTAGTTGAGTTATAAGTTTATATGGCAGGGTAAAACAAAACTAGACTAAGGGAAATTGATTACTCGCTGGATGAGGTAGCGCTACAGCGGACACATCGCTTGTCACACCCCGCCTTGGGGGGTATGACTGGCACCTGGTGCCCTAGTAGGATCTAGATTGTTAACTAGTGAGCCTAAGCACAACTGGTGCCTGGCTAGCTCTAACTCAGATTTCTGGAAACAACGGGCTATATAACGGCTGTAAACACAGCCTCCGGCCAACTGGGCCTATAGCCACCTGTATAAAACTTCAGCTAACCAGAAACATACTTACAAAGGGGAAACCTATGCGGGCCGACAAGGCCACCATACTGTCTAGTTATCTGTAACTCAACAATGAAATGCTGAATAACTACGTGACCGGCAAGGTCACCACTACTATCAAACTAAGGCCTCACGCGGCCAACATAAACTGAAATGTTAAACAGCTATAACAAACTGCACGGCCTCACACGACCGGCTCAACTGACCACAGGGAAATATATACAGACTGCAAGCCTCTATGAGTGATAATAGAAATGATCGGGACAGGGCCCCGACCTACCCAAACTGTACGTCAAAAGGAAAAGAGCTACACCTATGGATATCAGACTCCGGATGACAGGAGCCGGCGACTCAATAGCTGACTGGAATCACTAAGTATCGCCTCCTCGTCTATGAGTACCTACAGGCAAGTAATGCAGCGCCCCACTGGGCGTCAGTACCACTGGTACCAAGTATGCAAAGCAACTGAAATAATACAACTGAATACAGATAACATAACTAACAAGTCTATGAGCAGAAGGTAACTGAATCTGAAGAGCTGATAGGAACTAGATCAAACCTTTCTGCACTGATAGGCAGGAGCGTGTCTGTTGTCACGGCAGCCTACTGTCTATTAACTAGTATATATATAAAGCACATAAATACATATGCATTTAGCAAGCAAGATCCAATACCAACACCCATAAGCCGGATGGCGCCAAGCAAGCAAACAATCTATATACCCCTACCCGGGTCAAAACCAACCAAAAATAAGTCACTCCACTGATCTGCTCACTAGGAGCTCCTCTACCGGCCCCCTGGGTCTCCGCCTCAGGCCATAGCCTCTGATATAAATAACCGTGTCTGAGTCCGGAGGACTCCTGTGTAGACAGTAACAGATAGGGTCTGGTTCCCCGGAACTCTCCTCAGGGCTATCTGAAACCGAAGCTGCACCTGTAATAAGATTTGTAACTGTAACTGTATCTGAATCTGTTCCCTGGGTGCTTGCGCACTACAGGGCTATCTATACTGTAATGTGATCAGCTTGATATGGGGAAAGCTTCATCCCATCTTCGTCCAAACTGGGGACGGTATGCCACTCCTTGGAGTGACGTAAACCCACCCGCTCAGTGGGCGACACGATTACCAACCCAGGGGCGGCGTGGATGCTCAATAAGGTGCCCTCACGCCACATCAAGTCTCAACAAACAAATAGCACATACAAATAGCAAGCATGTATAACTGAAAAAGACTATCTGAAATCTGATTTCTTATTCTGATCTGTTTCTATACTGAACTGATTCTTTACTGATTATAGTGATTCTGAAATCTTTCTTTAACTGTTGGCTAATTTGTAGCCAATATTCCATCTGTCTGAATGGCCAGTCTATAGCCAGAAAACTGTCTGTCTATCTGATTTTACTTTATTAGCTTTTATTCTGAAAATCTGTATCTTTTTATTCTACAACATGCTTGCTAATCATACAATAAGCTATACTGAATCTAGAATGCTAACTCGCCCTCTGGCGCATGCTTTACTAACTTTCGGACTGAATACGATACGGCAACACAACTCAGAACCTATTAGACTTACTTAATTCTCAACATTCAACTCCGAGAGTTTCAAATACGGAGTTTACTATGATTTACCCAGCTAAGGCTTACTAAATTGCCGAAGAACAACTTCACATACCTTAACCTCAAGTTATCCGACTGTCGGACGAGGTTCGGCCAGTACTCCAGCTATTTCTCCCAACTGCATTCATATATACGTCAATTAGTACTAAATACAACACTATTCTGAAAGAAAACATCACTTTCGATATAATTATAGCCTAAGCTTAGGCTTATCAAAAGACGGTCGACAACTTGCTATTTTTCAAAAGTCCAGAAGGGAGAAGTATTCACTTTATGGCTAGGAGCACATAGACACTAGTTTGGAGCAATTCCACTTACCTTAGCCCGGTAGCACGACGATTTGTCGGCCGAATTTTGCGAAACTAAATCCGTAGGAATGCTCCCTGCTGCTAAATACTTCGGTATCTGGTGTTAATTTAGATTTGGACTACGTTTGGCAGTGTAATCGAACGATAATATCTTCACCCTCTTCGTCTCTCTCTGTTTGCTGCGAACTCTCTGGAAATTATAATGATTTTAATGAAAATAAACCGAAGTAGGGCTTTATATGCTTGGGCCTGGATAGGCCCAACGTGTCACGGAGCCAACGCGGAGGCTCCACCTCCGTGACACGTTTCCATCGCGGAGGGGCTCTGCCCCGGCTCCTTCCGTGATTGTTCGACAGGTTACTCGTCCGATCCTTTCCCGGGCCTTTCCCTAGCACGTATGGCTTTCAAATATGCTCAACCAACGTGCGAATAGACCATCTAGGTGTCGGAAATCTTACGGGGTGTAACATTCTCCCCCCCCCCCCAGGAACATTCGTCCTCGAATGTAAACTTCTAGCTAGAGGACTTCTCAACTTACTCAACTTTTTTTTAAAGAAAATTTCTGCAGAGTTTCCCCTGTGAAATGGACTATCCCAAAAACCTGAAACGCAAAAAAGTCCAATAAAGGTACTGCACACAATACTTTAAGATTCACTTGATAGCTAAACATCAATCTTTCTCATTTATACATATACAACCATAAGGTACTGCATAAGTAATACTACGGACATACCTGTCGCCTGACTAGGCCTGAAATAAGTGAGGATATTTAGCTTTCATATCTTCCTCCGCTTCCCACGTCATCTCCTCTCGGTTCCGGTTACGCCACAATACTTTGACAGACGCAATATCTTTAGTCCTCAATCTGTGAATCTGTCTGTCTAAGATGGCTACTGGAACCTCTTCATAGGCCAGCTCTTCCGTAACCTGGATATCCTGGACGGGGACTGCTCTAGATGGGTCTCCTATGCATTTCCTCAACATAGATACATGGAAGACCGGATGAACGGATTCCAATTCTGGAGGCAAGTTCAACTCATATTCCACTCGGCCTATCCTTCGACGAATCTGATAAGGCCCAACAAACCTCGGACTGAGCTTACCTTTCTTGCCGAATCTCATCACCCCTTTCATCGGAGATACTTTCAGAAATACCCAGTCATTTACATCAAATTCCAAGTCTCTGCGCCGCACATTAGCATATGATTTCTAGCGGCTCTGTGCAGACAGTAGGAGTTCTCTGATAAGCTTTACCTTCTCCTCTGAATGTTGAATGATGTTTGGCCCAATCAACGTCGATTCCCCTATTTCAAACCAGCCAACCGGCGATCTGCACTTCCGCCCATATAATGCCTCGAAGGGCACCATCTGAATAGCTGAGTGATAACTATTATTATAAGCAAACTCGATTAGGGGCAAATGCTCATCCCAGCTACCTCCAAAATCTAGCACACACGCTCGTAGCATGTCCTCGAGTGTCTGAATAGTGCGCTCAGCCTGTCCATCCATCTGAGGGTGGAACGCTGTGCTCAAACTAATCTGCGTTCCCAGACCTCTCTGAAACGACTACCAAAATCTAGACATAAACTGTGCAAATCTATCTGAAATAATGGATATTGGTACTCCGTACAACCTGACTACTTCTCGAATATACAACTCCGCATAATCTTCGGCCGAGAAAGTAGTTCTTACTGGTAGGAAATGAGCTGATTTTGTTAATCTGTCAACTACCACCCATATAGAGTCATGTATGTGTCTGGTACGGGGTAATCCTGCTACAAAATCCATATTCACGGCTTCCCATTTCCAGAGAGGCACTGCTATGTCCTGAGTTAACCCGCCTGGTTTCTGGTGTTCCGCTTTTACCTGTTGGCAGTTAGGACACTAGGCTACAAATTCGGCAATTTCTCTTTTCATGCCTGGCCACCAGTAGTTTTCCTTGATATCATGGTACATTTTTGTCGCGCCAGGGTGGAGAGAATAGTGGGTGCAATGTACCTCTTTCATAATCTGCTGGCGGAGGCTTGAAACATCTAGAACAGACAGACGGTCTTTACAGTGTAGCACCCCATCCTCAGTTATCTAAAAATCTGGTGCTTTACCCTGCTGGATTCTGTCTTTGAGCTGGATCAGGTCAGGATCCTCATATTGCCATTCTTTCACTTCCACAACTAATGATGACACGACGGTGTTCTGAATTACCGCCCTACCGCCCTCTGTTTCTGCTACACGAACGGCTAGGCTAGCTAACTGATGTATCTCCCTAACCAATTCCCGCTGCTCAGGCTGCAAATACGCCAAACTCCCCATGGACTTACGACTGAGAGAATTCGCTACAACATTGGCTTTTCTCGGGTGGTACAGAATATTCACGTCATAATCCTTTAACAGCTCCAACCAGCAATCGCAGATTCAACTCCCTCTGAGTGAAGATATACTTTAGGCTCTTGTGATCTGTAAAAATATCAACATGGACGCCATACAGGTAATGTCTCCACATTTTCAAGGCGTGGATCACTGCGGCTAACTCCAGGTCGTGGGTAGGGTAATTCTTTTCGTGTTTCCTCAGCTGTCTGGAAGCATATGCAATCACTTTACCATGATACATCAACACACAACCTAACCCGACGCCTGATGCATTGCAATACACCGAATAACCTTCTGTACCTTCCGGCAATGCTAACACTGGGGTGGAGGTTAATCTGTCTTTCAATTCCTGGAAGCTCTGCTCGCATGCCTCTGTCCACCGAAACTTTGCTGCTTTCTGCGTCAGTTTAGTCAGAGGTGCCACTATAGTAGAGAACCCTTCAACAAACCTCCTGTAATAACCTGCTAATCCCAGAAAACTACGGACCTCGGTCGGAGTGGTAGGCCTAGGACATGATTTGACTGCTTCTATTTTCTATTTGTCAACCTGTATACCAGCATCCGACACAATATGCCCTAGGAAGGCTACTGAGTTAAGCCAGAATTCACACTTGGAAAACTTAGCATATAATTGGCGGTCCCTGAGAATCTGGAGCACTGTCTGTAAATGAGTTCGGTGATCTGCTTTGGAGCGAGAATACACCAGAATATCATCAATAAACACGATCACGAACAGGTCTAGGTATGGTCTGAAAATACTATTCATCAGGTCCATGAATACTGTTGGGGCATTCGTTAACCCAAAGGACATAACTAGGAATTCAAAGTGTCCATATCGGGTCCTGAACGCCGTTTTAGGAATATCTCTTTCACGTACCCGAACCTGGTGATATCCGGACCGCAAGTCGATCTTGGAAAAGTATCTGGCTCCCTGTAACTTATCAAATAAGTCATCTATTCTGGGGAGCGGGTACTTGTTTTTCACTGTAACTTTATTCAACTGCCGATAATCTATGCACATACGAAGTGAGCCATCTTTCTTTTTCACAAATAAAACTGGCGCACCCCATGGTGAAGTACTCGTCCTGATGAAACCTTTATCTAGCAAATCTTTCAACTGCTCCTTCAACTCTCTGAGTTCTGCAGGAGCCATACGATAAGGAGGAATGGATATAGGCTGAGTGCCTGGTAATAAATCAATAGCGAAATCTATTTCCCTCTCTGGGGGAATACCAGGTAACTCATCTGGAAACACATCAAGGAACTCATTCACCACCGGAACAGACTGGAATGTCGGAGATTCCGCCCGAACATCCTGAACTCTGACTAGGTGGTAAATACATCCCTTCGTTATCAATTTCCTCGCCTGAAGGTAGGAAATAAACCTACCTTTTGGCGTAGCTGTGCTGCCTTTCCACTCCCGCACTGCTTCTCCTGGAAAGTGGAATCAGACCGTCTTGGTCCAAGATTCAACATTGGCGTCGCACGGCACTAGCCAATCCATACCCATTATGGCATCGAAGTCTATCATTTCTAGCTCTACCAGATCTACTGTAGTCTAGCGGTCAGCAACCTCTACTGTACACCCTCGATAAATTCTTCTAGCTACAATAAAGTCACCGACGGGCATGGATACTGAAAAGGGCTGCTGCAATAATTCTTGTGCAATATTGAACTTTCGTGCCACAAATGGGGTAATATATGACAGAGTGGATCCTGGATCAATCAATACGTAAGCAGGGCATGAACAGATAGTCATCGTACCTGCCACTACATCTGGCGACGCCTCTGAGTCGTGTCTCCCTGGTAGTGCATAAGTACGATTTGAGCCTGTACCTGAACTGGAAGCTCCTAATCTACCTCGGCCTCTGCCTACTGAACCTGAAGACCCCCGCCCCGCTGAGGCTGCTGGGGCTCGTGGCCCTGTGAATCCCGTGTCCTGACTGTCTCTACTCCCCTGACCTCTAGTCGGATGCCCCTCCTGTCCGCAAATATAACACCCAATGGAGCCATATTTACAAGCTCTGGAGTGTGGTCGATTACAATAGGGACAGGGTGAGGGTGCAAATCTGCTTTGCTCTCCCCTTCTCTGCTGCGGGGAGTCTACTGTTCTGGAACTGCCACTGGGCTCTGACTACCCTCGACGAGCAGATCTACCTCGCTGCTGCTGCTGTAGTGGAGGTGGGGGTCTAAGGGTCCTGTCTGATAGTCGTGGCCTGGGTCCTCTCTGAACTTCCCTTTGCATCTCGTCCGATCTGTCTCTGCGGTGCTGTTCCTGACTGGTCTGTCTACTATTCTGTTGCCGTCGTCTAAGACCCTCAATGGTCTGAGCAAAGGCCTGTACTCGGGCGATATCCATATCCTCTCGTAACGTAGCCGTCATACATGCCTCAGTATATTCCGGGTTCAGACCCATAATAAATCTGTGAACTCTGGCTGGCATAGTATCAACAAATGCTAGAGCATAACAGGCTAAGGAGTCAAACTGTAAAGCATACTCGCGTACGCTCTTCGCCCCCTGCTCCAGATGCAAACACTGATCCATCCAGGCCTGCCGGATCTCTCGTGGCAAGTAACGATCCAGGAAGGCCTCCGAGAAGCTGGTCCAGGTCGGAGGGGTAACATCTCTCCCTCGGGACCTTTCCCAACTCTCGTACCATAGTACTGCTATGTCCCGCAACCGAAACACTGCCAACTCAACAGACTCTGAAGGGGTCACATGCATAACCCGAAAAATTCTCTACATCTGATCTAGAAAGTCCTGAGGGTCCTCTGCCTGATCTGACCCAGTGAACTGTGGAGGACCTAGTGCCAAAAATTCCCTGACCTTGGAACTACCTGACCGACCTAAAGACTCTGCTGCTATAGGTGGCACTGGCTGGCGATGTGTGGCCATCATCTGTGCCAACATAACTACAGCACTACGAACCTCCCGATCTGATGGCGAAGGCACAGGAGCTATTGGGGGCGGTGTAGTGCCCAATGACTCTTGATGTGAGGGGGACTGCTGAGAGGGCTGTGATGAAGCCTTTATATCGCCCTCAGATCGGGCTGACTCTGACTGAAGCTTAGGCATCCTGCTGGTGCCTTCTCCTGCTGCTGTGTCTAATCTCCTGCTTGTGGCAGGGTGTCGCTGATCTGCCATTCTTGTCTATAGACAAAGGATTCAATAAGTTTTAGGAACTCGACCCTATACTGTACTGTGCTATGGCACGACTGAGTATGAAAGAAGAGTAACCATCCTATTATGCCTCGCAGCCTCCTGCCTATAGTATGTGGTGCACAACACATCCATAGACAAGACTCTACTTAGCACGGCTTGCAGACTCCCTGGGACATGACCTGCTCTGATATCAAGTTTGTCACACCCCACCTTGGGGGATATGACTGGCACCTGGTGCCCTAGTAGGATCTAGATTGTTAACTAGTGAGCCTAAGCACAACTGGTGCCTGGCTAGCTCTAACTCAGATTTCTGGAAACAATGGGCTATATAACGGCTGTAAACACAGCCTCCGGCCAACTGGGCCTGTAGCCACCTGTATAAAACTTCAGCTAACCAGAAACATACTTACAAAGGGGAAACCTATGCGGGCCGACAAGACCACCATGCTGTCTAGTTATCTGTAACTCAACAATGAAATGCTAAATAACTATATGACCGGCAAGGTCACCACCACTATCAAACTAAGGCCTCACGCGGCCAACATAAACTGAAATGCTAAACAGCTCTAACAAACTACACGGCCTCACACGACCGGCTCAACTGACCATAGGGAAATATATACAGACTGCAAGCCTCTACAAGTGATAATAGAAATGATCGGGACAAGGCCCCGACCTACCCAAACTGTATGTCAAAAGGAAAAGAGCTACACCTCTGGATATCAGACTCCGGATGACAGGAGCCGACGACTCAATAGCTGAATGGAATCACGAGGGATCGCCTCCTCGTCTATGAGTACCTGCAGGCAAGTAATGCAGCGCCCCACTGGGCGTCAGTACCACTGGTACCAAGTATGCAAAGCAACTGAAATAATACAACTGAATACAGATAACATAACTAACAAGTCTATGAGCAGAAGGTAACTGAATCTGAAGAGCTGATAGGAACTAGATCAAACCTTTCTGCACTGATAGGCAGGAGCGTGTCTGTTGTCACGGCAGCCTACTGTCTATTAACTAGTATATATATAAACCACATAAATACATATGCATTTAGCAAGCAAAATCCAATACCAACCCCCATAAGCCGGATGGCGCCAAGCAAGCAAACAATCTATATACCCCTACCCGGGTCAAAACCAACCAAAAATAAGTCACTCCACTGATCTGCTCACTAGGAGCTCCTCTACCGGCCCCCTGGGTCTCCGCCTCGGGCCATAGCCTCTGATATAAACAACCGTGTCTGAGTCCGGAGGACTCCTGTGCAGACAGTAACAGATAGGGTCTGGTTCCTCAGAACTCTCCTCAGGGCTATCTGAAATCGGAGTTGCACCTGTAATAAGATCTGTAACTGTAACTGTATCTGAATCTGTTCCCTGGGCGCTTGCGCACAACAGGGCTATCTATACTGTAATGCTGATCAGCCTCATATGGGGAAAGCTTCATCCCATCTTCGTCCAAACTGGGGACGGCATGCCACTCCTTGGAGTGACGTAAACCCACCCGCTCAGTGGGCGATACGATTACCAACCCAGGGGCGGCGAGGATGCTCAATAAGGTGCCCTCACGCCACATCAAGTCTCAACAAACAAATAGCACATACAAATAGCAAGCATGTATAACTGAAAAAGACTATCTGAAATCTGATTTCTTATTCTGATTTATTTCTATACTGAACTGATTCTTTACTAATTATACTGATTTTGAAATCTTTCTTTAACTGTTGGCTAATCTGTAGCCAATATTCCATCTGTCTGAATGGCCAGTCTATAGCCAGAAAACTGTCTGTCTATCTGATTTTACTTTATTAGTTTTTATTCTGAAAATCTGTATCTTTTTATTCTACAACATGCTTGCTAATCATACAATAAGCTATATTGAATCTAGAATGCTAACTCGCCCTCTAGCGCATGCTTTACTAACTTTCGGACTGAATACGATACGGCAACACAACTCAGAACCTATTAGACTTACTTAATTCTTAACATTCAACTCCGAGAGTTTCAAATACGGAGTTTACTATGATTTACCCAGCTAAGGCTTACTAAATTGCCGAAGAACAACATCACATACCTTAACCTCAAGTTATCCGACTGTCGGACGAGGTTCGGTCAGTACTCCAGCTATTTCTCCCAACTGCATTTATATATACGTCAATTAGTACTAAATACAACACTATTCTGAAAGAAAACATCACTTTCGATATAATTATAGCCTAAACTTAGGCTTATCGAAAGACGGTCGAAAACTTGCTATTTTTCAGAAGTCCAGAAGGGAGAAGTATTCACTTTACAGCTAGGAGCACATAGACACTAGTTTGGAGCAATTCCACTAACCTTAGCCCGGTAACACGATGATTTGTCGGCCGAATTTCGCGAAACTAAATCCATAGGAATGTTCCCTGCTGCTAAATACTTCGGTATCTGGTGTTAATTTAGATTTGGACTACGTTTAGCAGCGTAATCAAATGATAATATCTTCACCCTCTTCGTCTCTCTCTGTTTGCTGTGAACTCTCTGGAAATTATAATGATTTTAATGAAAATAAACCGAAGTGGGGCTTTATATACTTGGGCTTGGACAGGCCCAACGTGTCACGGAGCCAACGTGGAGGCTCCACCTCCGTGAAACGTTGCCATCGCGGAGGGGCTCTGCCCCGGCTCCTTCCGTGATGGTTCGACAGGTTACTCGTCCGATCCTTTCCCGGGCCTTTTCCTAGCACGTATGGCTTTCAAATATTCTCAACCAACGTGCGAATAGGCCATCTAGGTGCCGGGAATCTTACGGGGTGTAACATCGCTGTGGCAGTGGGATTGCTGTAGCAGCCTAAGCCCTCGCTGCAGCAGAAATAGAGAGAGGCAGATTGATAGGAAAATTAACGACCAAAATCTAGGAGAATTGTGGGAACCTTGATGAGTCATAAGAAACAATACTATGGTGATTAAACTTAGTGGGATGTTAAAGAAGTAAAGTAATTGTTGAATTTAATATTATTGATTGTATATTGATTTTTTGCTATTGTGTTAACTAACCCTAGTCGGTCGATGATACCTACCAGTACGTGTGGTGTACTGATAATACCTTGCTACACCTTTTTCTTTTAGGTGTAGGATGTGGCAGGTTGAAGTTTCTTGATTGGCATGGAGTACTCAGCACCAGCGTCGGTGTTCCTCTTCCGAATGAAGCTGGGCCATTTTTTTTGTCAAGTATTCAAATAGAGCTCTTGTACCTGTCTAGACAAGATCTTGGGAGAGTCATGTTAGAGAAATCTTATAATGTTAAATTGTTGGGAATTTTTTTACAGTTAATGAGAAGTAATGTGAATGTTAGAAATTATTTTCTTATCTAATTGATAGAACTATTATAAGGGTTCTCCTATTGAACAGAGTCAATGTAGGTGCCCGCACGACCGGTGTAGTTGGGCAGTGAGACTGAGAGTCTGTAACACTTTTCTCAGGTGATTAGCATGATCCTCCTGATCCCTAAAGTATACCAAGATGTCATCTATGAATACAGTGATGAACGTGTCCAGGTACGACTTTAATACCCTATTCATCAGATCTATAAATATTGAAGGAGCATTGGTTAGTCCAAAAGACATATCCACGAATTCGTAGTGACCATACAGAGTTCTGAAAGCTATTTTCGGAATGTCACATTCTTGGCCCCTGAGCTGGTGTTATCCCGATCTGAGGTTTATCTTAGAGAAGCAACTAGCTCCCTGAAGCTGATTAAGAAAGTCGTCAGTCCTGGGTAGAGGATACCTATTATTGGTTGTAACTTTGTTCATTTGAAGGTAGTTGATGCACATTCTATCATACCGTCTTTATTTCGCACAAACAACACTAGAGCACCCCATGGAGAGATGATGGATCTGATAAAGCCCTTATCCAAAAGGTCTTTTAGCTGTTCCTTCAACTCCTTAAGCTCCGCTGGAGCCATTCTGTAAGGAGGAATATAGATGGGTTGGGTGTCTAGAAGAAGGTCTATACCAAAGTCTATTTCCCACTCGGGAAGGACTCCGGGAAGATCTTTGGGAAAGATATTAGGAAATTCACTAACAACTGGAACTGACTGAATAGTTGGGGTCTCAGAATTGGAATCCCCGACCCTAACCAAGTGATAGATGCATCCCTTTAAAATTATCTTTCAGCCCTTAAGGTAGGAAATAAATCGACCCTTAGGCACTGAAACACTACCCTTCCATTCTAAGACTGGCTCATTAGGAAACTGAAGCCTGACGACTCTAGTTCTGCAGTGGACTGAGGCATAATATGAATGTAACTAATCCATCCCAAGAATAAGGTAGAAGTCGACCATTTCTAGCTCTACTAGATCAACTGGGATAACTTTACTTAACACCGAGACGGGACAACTTCTATATACCCGGCTGGCTCTAACTGACTCACCAACTAGTAGAAACTGAAAATAGTCTTGAGAGGACTTTTGGACTAATATCAAACTGAACAAGAATACATAGAGTCACGAAGGAAAGTGTGTCTTCTAGATCCAACAAGGCCTATACATCAATGTGGAAAAGGTGCAACATACCCGTAACAACATCAAGTGAGTTCTTCTGATCATGATGAGAAGATAAAGAATAAAAATGGTTTTGGCGTTGACCGCCACCTGTGCCTAAAGTAGAAGTAGTGCCCTGCTGAGCTGGATGACCTGCTGGGGTTGTTGAGGTAGTGTTTTTGGTATTCCCCCGTCCTGCTAAAGGACAATCTCTCAATCCGTGTCCCAACTGGCCACAACCAAAATAACTCTCTCTACCTAAATTGCACTCCCCAGGGTGATTCTTTCCACATTTAGGGCAGGCTGGAAATGCGCAACTGATGTAGACGTGACTTTGGGATTGGGAGCCTGATGCTTGATGTGCTGTGAATTTACTACACTATTGACGCTCAAAACTAAAATATCATGGACTTAGGTGTACTTATGTGGATATGAGGCACTTTTCCTTTATTTCAGGATAAATGGATGTTGGAATAATAAATTGCAAAAGGAAGCTAAAAAGGGCAAAAAGTGCAGACCACAGTACGATCAATAGGATGGACATACGAGTCATACTGAGGACCTTGATCAAAAGCTGAAAGTTAACCTAGAAGAATGAACTTATGAAACTTGTCATGGATCATACAATGGTGGTACAAGTCATGGTAAACCAGTCATGACAAAATCCAGAAGAATTGCATAGGAGGCTGATTCTCAGTGCGAGAGCACCTTACGACCCGTGAAATAAAGGTAAGAGTCGTACCATACCGGTCGTGCTTAAGTTCAGAAAAGTTCAAAAGTTTCAGGATCAAGCCACGAGTGCAATGTATGAGTCGTAGCATGTTGGTACGTATCGTACCTTGGACCAACACTTAGCCAAAATTCAGCCAACACTCCAAGCCACGAGTTGATGTCACAATCCGTGAGAAGCCCCTATGAGTTGTAGGTGGACCCATGACGAGGTCGGCAGCAGATATAGAAAGTAGTCCTATCAGTTTAGGAAAAGGATTCTTGTGTCTCTATAAATATTTTTTATGTTTTATTTTAAAGGGAGGACGACAAGTAGACTTAATTCTAGTAGGAAAACATTGTAGTAAGCAATTTTACATTATTGGAAGAGACATTTGAGTTGGTTCAACCTTGTGATCAACCTTTTCTTGAATTCATCTTGTTCTTGCTACTTGTTATTCAAGATTCCGTGGTTTAATTAAAGGAATTGTTTTTCTCAATCATCTTTGTAAGTATTGTTATCTGTTTTCAATAATGAACACAAATCACAACCTTGCAACTATGAGAGGCTAAAACCTCCATAGCTAGAGTTGTGGGAACCATGACAAATTAACAAGTTAGGGTTGCACAAAGTGAGTCTAAAACCAATACTAAATACTTATATTGTATTCTCTTCATCTTTAATGATTCTTAGCGGTGTACAACATTAGGAAGTTCCTGAATTCTTTACTTGCTTTGGTTGAAGAGGTAGAGATTAGGAAAAGAGAATTACAACAGAGCCTTGATCTTGATGATCATTGTATTAACTTGAGCTGTGGTCGCAGGATAGTTATATCTGGAACTTAGTTATAATGGTTAATTTGCAAAACTCATGAGACTTGGTCGAGTAATTGAGGATAGTCATTCAATAGGGATTGGTCGATCATTTTAATAAACCTAAGTTATCACTTATGTAAGTAAGTATTGGTAAAGATCACGAGTGTATACCCAAAGCTGTTATGAACCCATGAGGAACGCAAAACCTAGTTGTCCTTTAATTATTGATTCACAAATATAATCTTGACTGCTGCTTATTTCTATTATTGCTTTTTATTAGAATTCCCCCATTGTGAAGTAATTACCATACAAGTTCATCTACTGACTGTAATCTAGATCTTCCATATTCCCTGTGGGTTCAACCCCAACCTATAAGTTTGGGTTCTTTTGTTGACAACGTATGCTTCATACTTCAGTTGGAATTGTGGGTTTGATCATTATCAATGCTCCACCCTTTCGGTCCTTGCGGGGTCGAAAAGAAGGGGCATTAGCTGATGAGGGTACTGGAAGTTTCTTCTACTACTGCTGTTGTGACTGGCTACCCTCACCTGACTCTGCTGGCCATACTCAAACTGGCCTATTCTGGCCCGCTTGTTTTCCCTCTCTATATCCTTCAACTTTTCTGCCTCTATTTGCTAGGCATGAATGATGAGACTGGAGAGGTCAATGTCTTTGATCTGTTCTGCATTCCTTAAGCACCAAGTCCGAAACTCCGTTAACGAACTTCAGCATACGAGCCCTCGGCTCAGCGACCATTTTCTGGAGCATATCTCGACAATTAAGTAAATTTCAATGCATACTCCTCCACCGTCATATTGTTCTGCCTCAGGTTCATGAATTTCGCAGCCTTAGCTTCCCTCAGCTCTCAAGGAAAGAACCTATCTAAAACTGCTGTCACGAACTCATCCTATTCTATTGGGCCTACTCTGTTCGACCTTCCCTCCTTCCACTGCTTGTACCAGATCTGAGCCACCCCTTTCAGCTGGTAGGCAGCCAATTCAACACTCTTTGTAGCAGTGACACCCATAATTTGGGTGATTTTCTAAATCTCGTCCACAAACTTTTGCGGGTCTTCCTCGACCTTAGATCCGTGAAAAGATGGGGGATTCATTCGCGTGAAATTTTGGGCTCTGGCCGCAGCTGTAGACCCATTGGTATTGACAGGCACCACTTGTTGGTTCACTTGGTTGGCCACAGCCTGGGCCAGCATCTAAATCATTTCCCTAAATTCAGCAGAGGACACCTGATCGTCCTAAGGGGATGCTGGAGCTGGTGGGGCTAGCCGGTTAGTGTTCCCAGTCCTTCTTCCATTTCCTCATTTTAGAGGCATCATTATCTAAAAAGAGTAGAGTAAGAATTAAGAGGATGTTTTTGAGATTAGCTCAATGCACGATAAAGATTATGAAAAAAGGGAAATTTCCTAATAACACCTTGTAGCCTCCCCATCATAAGTGTGGCACGCTTTACACCCACAAAAATGACTCTACTCGATGCAACTTTCATACATCCTAGGATACCTAAACCTAGTGCTCTGATACCAAGTTTGTCACGACCTGAGTCTACACCTTAGACGCAACATGGTACTTGGTGCCACAAGTGACTCCAAGCTAACCCATGACTTAACATCACACTGGTATACTGAATTAAACATAGCGGAAGCTGAGAAAACATAACTAGATATCTTTCCTGAAAAATATGAAATGTCCGATATAATACTTAAATTTATGCCCAAGTGCAAAACAAACTGAACATCACTATGTCTGAAATCCATCTAAGAACTAATGAGTTGCTGGGACAAGCCCCCAACTAACTTTAAAATCTTAAAGAAAGAAACTAAAATAGAACTAAATCCTCGTCCTATCAAAAGATGAGGACTCAACAAATGATAACGCTGCTGAAATCGCCGAAAGGGAACTACTGAAGATTCTGCAATTAAGAATCTGCACCTGTATCATAATATGATACAACATGAAAAATATATATCAGTAGTTTAAATGTATTGAGTATGCAATATATAAGTAAGAACAATAGAAATACATAAGGAACTGATACGCACTGAATATAATTGTAATGCAGGTACTGACTGAGGATCATAACTACATACTGAAATATGAATAACTGAGTTACATAGAAAACTGTGGTTCTAAACTAAGCGGTACTCTACTATATTGTGGGAGAGACTATAACCTATATGTAACCACGTGAGCTAAACATGGAGTCTGATGTATACCCCCCATCAGAGAAGGCCCACTATACCTTGTCAGGGCATAGTAGCTAAACTAGGTGGTCACTGTTTGATGTCCATTCGGGCTGAAAACCTACGGTGGCATGTAGTTATAGGAACCTGAGTGCGTTGAACCCCAACCCACTCAATGCTAAGTTCTACTCCCACTAGAAATTCTAATTGTGACTACTAGGAATATAGCCCGAACTTGATATCCCAAGAACTAAGTCGGGAATACTTATCTAGAAGTAACCTGAGAGTTTGAAGGACCTAGTAACCGAAACTATGGGTTCTAAGACTGGCTGGAGTTGCTTTAGCTAAAAGCATCGTAACTGTCTAAAGAACACCCTGAAAATGATAACTGAGACTATGGAGGTTTACTGAACTCCTCAAGTGACTGAGTATAGACAAACTGATTAGCTGACATTTCTGTATGATACTAAAAAAGCTAAGTACTAACTAACACTGAATACTCAATAGATCATCTTTCAATAATTGTACATTCATGGTGATCAAAAGGGAACTATCACAATCAAGCAATATTCGTATTTGAACTATTATGCAAGACTCTTAAATTCACATTTTACAAAGTAGGGATAAAATAAGACTTCATGGAAAGAGATATCAACATGCACTATAGCTAACAGACAACCTTCAAGAATCATGAAAATTATAACAATAAGGAAGTTCATATTCTAACTGAAAGATAACCCTAACATTAATACAAAAGGGCTAAAACTGAGAAATATTTTAGGAAGGTTTTGAGGTACAAGGGAAGAGCAATTCCCTTGTTGAAATTCCACATACCTGGAGTAGAAATTCATGGAAGAATCCTGTGAATCTGTTATACCCCGGAAGCCCAAAGATCAGACCTAGGAGTTGAAATGGAGAAAAATTTAAAACTGGCATCAGGACACAGAACGGGTCATGAGGCGACCCGTGGGAGAAGACCACGAGTCGTAATGTGACTCGTGGTGAGGCTCAGAAGGTGAGTTAAAATTTAGGAAATTGGATCCCCACGGACGTGACCATGAGTAGTGGTCAGGCCCTACGATTCGTAGGATGAGTCGTGGGAAGCAAGGAAAGGAGATTAAGGCAGTGCATATCACAAGTGGTGACCATGAGTCGTGGTCACTAGTAACAAATTTTGAAGTCACTGATGACGAGCCCAGATAACTTTATAAGCAGTGTACTTGATGGACGATGCCCCGATTCGTGGCCAGAGGTGACGAGTCATCATGGCCTTCATGGGGACTGACCAGCAGTTATTTTTTGAAAATTTAGTAAAGGCTTTTCCGTACTTCCTGTGATCCTAAGGCCTAAACTATGTCATTTGAAGTTATGAATGATGACTTTAAAGAGGGTTAAGTTCATTTTTGGCCATTTTTATTCATGCACACAAAGATAGAAGGTTAGAGAGGGTGATCAAGCTTATTCTTCTTCAAATTCTCCTTAATTCCTCTTGGGAAATCAAAGAAGTGTAAGAATCAGCTATAATCAGTATGTACTGTTATGAATGGGCAAATCCTTTCAAACTCATATCTAATCCCTCTTTGAATCATGAATTTCCAATGTCAAATCCATAGAGTTTTAGCCCAATGCATAAGATTCCTAATTCTCTACATGGGTATGATCTAAATATGTTTCTAATATTGAAATATGATTCATGGGAAAGTTTTATATTGTTTTTAATTAAAATCATGTTTCAAGTTTTATGAATTAAAAGCCCATTGATGAGAAGTCCATGAAAAGTGAGATTTGTGATGAATGTATGATTATGATGAGATATTATGATGAAAAGAATGTTTCAAGCTACCCACGTTTGTAATCATGTTTTCAATGTGAATTGAGTATTTTCAAGCATGTTAAAGTATTGAGAAATGCCCACATGTTCAAGTATGATTTATGATTTCCCGAATTAAGCTTACCACATGATTTTTTAGCGAAGACTCCCAATTATTCTTCAGCTTGTGATACGGTTTGAGTTAAAGCTTCTCATATGCATAATTTCAGATTTGAGATGTATTTGATTATTGAGCTTCGTCAATAGACGATGTTGAGCTTCATTGAAAAACGAGGGAGAGCATATGCATGTTTTTGGGAGTAGTGTCTAGTACCAAGTAGACTAAGGGTCGATCACCCTATGCCTCAGAACTACGCACCAACGTAGGTTTATACTATTATATATATTACTTTGGGACCTCCCTTTTGAGCTATACCCTTTCCTATTGGGCCACGAGCTTGATATCGATATCATGGTATCATCCCTAGCCCTTGCAAGGCTTTGGACGGCTCTTCCCACTTGAGTGTGATAGTTCGGACCACGTAAGCTTTATTGTGGTATGTCGATTAAAAGACGAGTCTCCCATTGTTCCTCATGATTTCATTTATGCATGTTTATCATTCATGAGATTTAGACATCTATATATGTTCTAAAGTAGGTTTGACTCAATGTTTAGTTTTACTCATGACTATCAGATTTCATCTTTGAGTCAATCGATTAAGTTAAGATGTTAAGTTATGTTATGTTGAGATCATGATTTCATAAAGAATGTATGCAAGCCCTACTCTCACATTCTTATTGTTTATGTTTTATACTATGCATGTTTTAAATGATTTTACTTATATAAGTGATTTTACTTACCTTGCATACTCGGTACATTCCACGTATTGTCCGCATACTCTGTGTTGTATTATTTCATGATACAGGACCCAGCTTTCAAGCTCAGCCCCCCTCTTAGCCAGCCCTTGAGAGTTAGCATCTTACGCTTGTAGGTGAGTCCTCATCTCCCGAGGACCAGACTTATTCAGATTCTCTCTATGTATTTTCAGTTTTTAGCTTATACGAGTTAGGTAGGGTATTATCCCATTAACTCATCATGTTTAGAGGCTTTTAAGACAAAAATGATGTACTCAACTTCAGATTGTGTATTCTGATGTTATGTTTATTTCAGACTTTCGCTAAGATTATTATGTTGATTCTTCAATTTTAGTAGTTGAGTTAGATGTATGTTAATGCCATGGGTCGACTCGGAGTCTCTCGGGGTTCCTTGTTCTGTGTCTCGATCCGAACCTCCGTTTGGGTCATGACAAACTTGGTATTAGAGCAATAGGTTTGAAGTATACTAGGCTATCTGGAAGTCGCGTTAAGTAGAGTATTTTTCATGGGTGTGAAGTACGCCACACTTATGACGAAGAGGCTACGAAACATTTAGGAAATGTTCCCTTCTTTCATGAAGTATGTATTGCGATAAAAAGTCTCCCTATCCTTCTAACTCGTGCTATTCGCGATTGCATAATCACGACTTCCTATAGAGTAAATGGTATAAGGAATAGGAATGGAGAAGGCTACGAGGATGGCAACGAAAATGGGCACCAGTAGGCCCCCTAATTAAGGAGCACCTTACACCGGAGCTGGTTGCCCATGCTGAGTTTCGGGCAACTATTCAGATGCTCGCACAGGCCTTGACCACTCAGGTCAATCAGCAGGTGTTTGCGCATGTCTCGCAAAATAGCAATGCAGCGGTGGCTCGAGTCAGGGATTTCTTAAGAATAAACCCGCCAGAGTTCCTTGGGTCAAAAGTAGATGAGGACCCGCATGAGTTCATTGATGAGATTGTAAAGATCACCCAAATCATGGGGGTGAATGGAGTTGAGCGTGCGGAGTTGGCCTCATACCAGTTGAAAGGGATCGCACACATCTGGTTTTATTAATGGAAAGATAGTAGGACCATTGGAGCACGCCCAGTCACTTAGGAGGAGTTCCACGTTGTGTTCTTAGATCAGTTCTACCCTCATAAGATAAGAAAGATGATGGAAGCTGAATTTGTGAATCTTAATCAAGGGAGAATGACGGTGCAGGAGTATACCCTTGAGTTCACTCGCCTATCGAAGTATGCCCTAGAGTTAGTGGCTGATTAGAGGGCGCATGTGAGCAGATTTATTCATGGTGTGGCGAACTGTTTGGAGAAGGATTATAGGACTGCTATGCTCCAACAGGATATGGATTTCCCTAGGATAGTCTTGTACACTCAGCAGATGGAGGCGGTGCATATGACAGAGAGGGAGTCCAAGAGGGCCAGGACTGATTGTCACAGATTCTCACAGCTGAGATCAGGTGGTGGGCATCAACAGCAGACCCACAAGAGATTTTCAGCCCCAGCATCTTCAGTATTGAGTATGCCATCCAACCTAGGCATGATTAGAGGGGGTGAACATCAGGCTCGAAGGGTCAGAGCAGCAGACCCACAGATTCTAGTATCCCATCTTGCTGCAGATATGGTCGGGGGCACACGGGCCAGTGCTTGGCAGGTCCAGATGCTTGTTTTGGACGTAGGAAACCTGAAAACATGCTCAGAGATTGCTCGACAGTGAGACAGGACCATGATAGGGTCCGAGGCCCAGCTTCTAGTTCAACAGGCCCACTCCGATGCTCAGATCATCACGGGGCATCTACCAGCACACGTGGCGGTCAGCTCCAAAATAGATTCTATGCATTAGCATCCAGCCAGGAGTAGGAGGTCTCCCCAGATATGGTCACGGGTATGTTACGAGTTCTTCATCTTGATGTTTATGCTTTGTTAGATCCAGGGGATACTTTGTCTTTTATGACACCTTATGTGGCCAGTAGCTTCAGAGTCAGTCCCGAAGTATTGTCAGAACCCTTCTCATTGTCTGCCTCAGTAGGTGATTCAGTTGTAGCTAGATGGGTGTATAGAGGTTGCCTGGCCTCAGTCCTTCAAAAAGTCAGCTCAGCAGATTTGATAGAGTTATCCATGACCGATTTTGATATTATCCTCAGCATTGATCGACTATTTTACATGTTATGCCTCAGTTAACTATAGAACCCGGGCAGTAGAGTTCAGATTTCTGAGTGAGTCAGTGTTAGAGTGGAAGTGTAGTTCAGTTGTGCCTGTAGGTCATTTCATTTCCTACCTTAAGTCCAGAAAGATAATTTCTAAAGGTTGTGTGTACCATCTAGTTAGGGTTAAGGATGTTGGGTATGAGACCCTGACTATCCAGTTAGTTCCAGTAGTATGTGAGTATTTGGAAGTCTTCCCAGATGATTTACCGGAAATCCCTCTCGAGCGGGAGATAGATTTTGGTATTGACCTTCTTCCCGACACACAACCTATATCTATTCCACCCTACAAAATGGCTCCAGCCGAGCTAAAGGAGTTGAAGGAATAGTTGAAGGGCCTGTTAGATAAGGGTTTTATTAGACCGATCAAGTCACCATGGGGTGCACCAGTTCTCTTTGTCTGAAAGAAAGACGACTCTCTTCGTATGTGTATTGATTATCGACAATTGAAGAAAGTCACCATCAATAACAACTATCCTCTACCCAGAATTGATGATTTGTTTGACCAGCTTCGAGGTGCCAAGTTCTTTTCGAAGATAGATCTCAGATCCGGGTACCATCAGCTTAGAGTTCGGGAGAGTGATATTCTGAAGATAGCCTTCAGGATGCGGTGTGGTAATTATGCATTTGTAGTTATGTCTTTTGGACTAACGAATGCTCCTGCAACTTTTATGGACTTGATGAACAGGATGTTCAATCCATTCCTGGATATGTTCATGATTGTGTTTATTGATGACATCTTGATATACTTTCGGAGCAAGGAGGAACATGCCGCTCATTTGAGAATAGTGCTTCAGATTCTCAACGATCTCCAATTATATGCTAAATTCAGCAAGTGGGAGTTTTGGTTGAACTCCCTAGCATTTTTGGGCCATGTGGTATCAAGTGAGGGTATAAAGGTGGATTCTTAGAAAATAAAAGCGGTGAAGAATTGGCCTAGACCGGTGAATCCTTTGGATACCCGGAGCTTTTTGGGCTTAGCTAGCTATTATTAGAGATTTGTTGAAGGTTTCTCATTGATTGCAGCTCCCTTGACCAATTTGACCCAGAAGAAGGTGAAATTCCAATTGTCGAAGGCTTGTGAGAAGAGCTTCCAAGAGTTGAAGACTCTATTTACTTCAGCACTGGTGTTAACTCTACCCAAGGGAACTGATGGGTTTGTTGTGTATTGTGATGCTTCAAGAATCAGACTTGGGTGTGTATTGATGCAGCACGAGAAAGTTATAGCATATGCCTCCAGACAACTAAATGTTCATGAGAAGAATTACCCGAACCATGATCTTGAATTGACCGCGGTGGTATTCTCCTTGAAGATATGGCAACATTATTTGTACAGGGTCCACGTGGATGTGTTTACGGGCCAAAAGAGTTTACAATATGTGTTTACTCAGAAGGATCTCAATCTTTTGCAAAGGAGGTGGTTGGAGCTACTCAAGGACTATGATATGAGTGTCCTTTACCATCCGGGTAAGGCCAATATAGTGGAAGACACACTTAGTAGACTCTCTATGGAGAATGTGTCCCATATGGATGAGGGGAAGAAGAAGCTAGTGAAGGATGTGCATCGACTCGCAAGGTTGGGAGTTCGGTTGGTTGACTTGATTGATGGCGGTGTTGCTGTTTAGAATGGATCAGAATCATCCTTGGTGACTAATGTAAAATATATACAAGATGAGGACCTAATTTTTTTAAAGTTAAAGGAAGCCATTTAGAATCAAAGGGTGAAGGTCTTCTTCAAAGAGGGAGATGGTGTGCTTCGGTACCAGAGTCACCTATGTGTTCTGGATGTTGATAAATTGAGGAGCCGAACATTGCACGAGGCTCATGAATCCAGGTATTCTATCCATCCAAGTGCCACCAAGATGTACTGTGACTTACGGGAAGTCTATTGGTGGAATGGCATGAAGAAGGACATCACAGATTTTGTAGCTAAGTGTCCGAACTGTCAGCAAGTAAAGGTTGAGCATCAGAGACCGGGAGGTGTGCTTCAGGATATAAGTATTCCTATTTGTAAGTGGGAAGAATTTAATATGGACTTCATCACAGGTCTACCTCGTACTCGTCGACAATACGACTCCATTTGAGTTGTGGTAGACAGGTTGACCAAGGCTGCCCATTTTCTACTAGTCAGAACCACGGATTCAGCGGAGGATTATGCCAAACTATATATCCGATAGCTAGTTCGATTGCATGGAGTTCCCTTGTCCATCATATCAGACAGAGGTGCTCAATTTACCTCTCAGTTTTGGAAGTCGTTTTAAAAAGGACTTGGTACTCAGGTTAAGCTCAGCACAGTATTTCACTCGTAAACGGATGGTCAAGCAAAGCGGACAATTCAGACTCTCGAGGACATGTTGGGAGCATGCGTGATTGACTTCAAAGGTAGTTGGGATGATCATTTACCTCTTATCTAGTTTGCATACAATAACAGCTACCATTCCAGAATTCAGATGGCCCCATTTGAGGCTCTCTATGGGCGGAGATGTAGATCGCCTATTGGTTGGTTCGAAGTTGGTAAAGTTGTGACAATAGGACCATATTCAGTCCACAAGGCTATAGAAAAGGTCCAACTCTAACAGGATAGGTTGAAAACAACTCAAAGTCGCCAAAAGTCCTATGCCGATGTGAGAAGGAGAGAATTAGAATTCGAGGTGGATGATTAGGTGTTTCTGAAGGAGTCGCTCATGAAGGGAGTGATGCGGTTTGCATAGAAAGGAAATCAGCCCTCATTATGTTGGCCCCTCCTGGATTGTGAAACGGGTTGGAAAGGTGGCATATGAATTGGAGTTGCCCTCAGAATTAGCTTCCGTGCATCCTGTTTTCCATATATCGCTCTTAAGGAAGTGTTTGGGTAATCCAGCTCTAGTTGTCCCGGTGGACAGTGTTGATGTGAGAGACAGCCTTAGTTATGAGGAGGTTCCAGTGGAAATACTGGATCGTTAGATTCGAAGGCTAAGGAACAAGGAAGTAGCTTCCGTCAAAGTTTTATAGAGGAATCAACACATTGAAGGAACTACGTGGAAGCCAAAGCAGACATGATGGCTAGATACCCAAATTTATTCTCTATCGACTCAGTTCCAGCTTGAGGTATCAGTTTTACTCTTAACCTCTATTTAGTTTTCATGTTAAGCTCATGTGCCCAAGTTTCTTTTATGTATATGGATGTATGTATTATTTGTGAATTTAGTTCAGCTATGTAGTTTGAATCGGAGATAGTCATTCCATTAGTATTCACCTTAAATGATCAGTATTTGAATGCGATGATTGCATTTCTCTCCTTTTCTATATGTTTTCCAATATTCGAGGACGAATGTTCCTAAGTGGGAGATATTGTTATACTCCGGAAGCCCAAAGATCAAACCCGAGAGTTGAAATGGAGAAAAGTTTAAAACTGACATCAGGACACAGAACAGGTCGTAAGCTGAATCGTGGGAGTAGACCATGAGTCGTGATGTGACCCGTGGTGAGGCTCAGAAAGTGAGTTGAAATTTGGGAAACTGGATCTCCACTGACGTGACCGTGAGTCGTGGTTAGGCCTCACGATTCGTGGGATGAGTCTTGGCCAACAGGGAAAGGTTTGATTGAGATTAAGGCACTGCACATCACGAGTGGTGACCACGATTGTGAAGCCACCCGTGATGAGCCCAGATGACATGATAAGAAGTGTACTTGACGGACAATGCCACGAGTCATGGCCAGAGATGATGAGTCATCATGTCCCTCATGGGGACTGACTGGCAGTTATTTTCTGTGAATTTACTAAGGGCTTTTCCATAATTCCTATGATCCTAAGGCTAAACTACATTGTTTTAATTTATTAATGATGATTTTTAAGAAGGTTAAGTTCATTTTAGGCCATTTTCATTCATGTATGCAAAGATAAAAGGTTAGAGGGGGTGTTCAAGCTTGTTCTTCTTCAATTTCTCTTTAATTCTTCTTGGTCAATCAAAGAAGTGTAAGAATAAGCTATAATCAGGTAAGTAGGGTTATGAATGGGTGAATCCTTTCACACCCATGCACAATCCCCCTCTAAATCCATGGGGTTTTAACCCAATGCTTGAGATTCCTAATTCTCTACATGGGTATGATCTAAATATGTTTCTACTATTGAAATATGATTCATGGGCAAGTTTTGTATTGTTTTCAATTAAAATCATGTTTCAAGTTTTATGAATTAAAAAGCCCATTGATGAGAAGTCCATGAAAGATAAGTTTGTGATGAATGTATGATTATGATGAGATATTATGATGAAAAGCATGTTTCAAGCTGCCCATGTTTATAATCATATTTTCGATGTGAATTGAGTATTTGCAAGCATGTTAAAGTATTGGGCAATGCCCACATGTTCAAGTATGATTTATGATTTCCCGAATTAAGCTTACCACATGGTTTAGGAGCGAAGACTCCCAATTAATCTTCAGCTTGTGGTACGGTTTGAGCTAAAGCTTCTCATATGCATAATTTCAGATTTGAGATGTCTTTGATTATTGAGCTTTGTCAATAGACGATGTTGAGCTTTGTTGAAAAATGATGGAGAGCATATGCATGTTTTTGGGAGCAGTGTCTAGTATAGAGTAGGTTAAGGGTTGATCACCCTATGCCTCAGAAGGTTAAGGGTCGATCACCCTATGCCTCAGAACAATGCGCCAACGTAGGTTTATACTATTATATATATTACTTTGGGACCTCCCTTGTGAGCTATCCCCTGCCCTATTAGGCCACGAGCTTGATATCGATATCATGGTATCGTCCCTAGCCCTGGCAAGGATTTGGACGGCTCTTCCCACTTGAGTGTGATAGTTGGGACCACGTAAGCTCTATCGTGGTATGTCGGTTAAAAGACGAGTCTCCCATTTTTCCTCATGATTTCATTTATGCATGTTCATCATTCATGAGATTTAGACATCTATATATGTTCTAAAGTAGGTTTGACTCAATGTTCAGTTTTACTCATGACTATCAGATTTCAGCTTTGAGTCAATCGATTTAGTTAAGATGTTATATTATATTATGTTGAGATCATGATTTCAAAAAGAATGCATGCAAGTCCTACTCTTAGATTCTTATTGTTTATGTTTTATATTATGCATGTTTTAAATGATTTTACTTATATAAGCGGTTTTACTTACCTTGCATACTCGGTAAATTCCACGTACTGACCGCATATTTTATGCTCTATGATGTATCATTTCATGATACAGGCCCCAGCTCTCAGGCTCAGCCTCGCTCTTAGCCAGTTCTTCAGAGTTAGCATCTTACGCTTGTTGGTGAATCCTCATCTCCCAAGGGCCAGACTTATTCAGATTCTCTCTACGTATTTTCAATTTTTAGCTTATTCGAGTTAGTTAGGGTCTTGTCCCATCAACTCATCATGTTTAGAGGCTTTTCAGACAAAAAGGATTTTACTCAGCTTTAGATTTTGTATTTTGACGTTATGTTTATTTTATACTTCCGCTAATATTATTAAGTTGATTCTTCAGTTTTAGTAGTTGAGTTAGATTTATGTTCATGCCATGGGTGAACTTGAAGTCTCTCGAGGCTCCTTGTCTCGTGTCTCAATTCGAGCCTCCGTTCAGGTCGTGACAAAATCTGCATAGAAACCTGCAAGCCCTAACTTTAGCTCTGGGAGAACTGTTTGAGTTCTTCGTACTTCCATTATCTGGTTTTGGAAAGAATGAGGGAGAAGGTCTACTATTCCTCTAAAATACCTCCTAAATAATCCTAATACGATGTAGTTTAGGAGTTAAGTCAATAGTATTTTACAAAATTAACCCTGAAACACTTAATAAAAATTCTGCCCATCAGGTGGTAACACTAAACCCATGAGTCGTACCAGGCTACTACGATCCGTACCACCACTCGTGGCTAGGGACCCTGCTCTAAACAATTTCTTTGAAGTTTTCCACAGATGCCTACTACGACTCGTACTAGCATCATACGACTTGTATCATGATCTATAGCTTAGTACTGAGTCTTCCACTGACCCCTTTCACGACCCATCCTACGGGTTGTACCACTTACCGCGAGTCATACACTAACTCGTGGTTAACCTGAATTTTCTTAGCCACAACTCTGAGTTATTCCACGACTGGTCAATACGACCCGTACCAGGGTTGTACGAGTCTTAACATGAATTCGTGGTTCCTAAAGTCACCTTAACTGATCTCTTCCACCCTCCTTCTATGAGTCTAGATACAGATCGTACCTTCTATGTACGAGTCATACTGTGACTCATACTATGATCATCTTTTCGAATTTCTACAGAATCAAATTTTAATCTTAAGGCTAGTCTTAAAAAGTTCTGGAGTGTTACAGGATATCGCTACAGCGGACAGAATATCGTGGTCACGGAACTGCTATAGTGGTCTAAACATTTGCTGCAACGAAATAGGGAAGAGGCAAATTGAAATATTAGTTGATGGCTAGAGTTGTAGGGTAATTACGGGGACTTTGATGAGTCTATAATGTAGTTAATTAACCTAGTGTGTTGCTGCATGGTGGAGTAGTTGTAAATTTGTTATTGTCGATTGTGTATTAACAATTATGCTATTATACGAACTAATCTTAGTCAGCCGATAATGCCTACCAGTACGTGTAGTATACTGATACTACCTTGCTACGCCTTTTTGGTGTAGGTTGTGGTAGGTTTGAAGTTCCTTGATTGATGTGAAAAATTTAGTATCAACTTTCGTATTTTTCTTCTCAAACGAAGTTGTGTCATTAGTCTTGTCATGTATTCTATTAGAGCTCTTGTAAATATCTAGACTAGATCTTGGGAGAGTCAAGATTTGAGAACTTTTGTTTATACTTTAAAATGGTTGATTCGTGTCAATTAATGAGAAATATTGGGTATTTTATGTAATGTTCTGAAAAGGATTCTTCTATCGGGTAGAGTCAATGCAGGTGCTGGCACGACCCGCCTATTTGGGGTCGTGACATGTATTTGAAAAAATAATAATTGAAAATACTAAACTAAGAAACCATAAGAGAGTGTGCGTGTGTGTATGTATGTATATATATAATATCATAAATCATTCAAACTTCTATTTCTCTAAGCTAATTGACCATCTCTCTTGATGAATCTTTTACTACCATTAAATTTTCTTCTTCGTCTTGATGAACTTGTACCAGCCTAATTTGATCATTTCTCTGATTAACTTGTATTTGGCAATTATAATGCAAGAAGAAATTTTGAATAATATATTTGTGATCTTCATCAAAGTGATGGTCATATTGCTACAACACTTTTTTTCTATATCCTCTTTTTGATTATTAAATATATAATCGATGAAAAAAGTGAAGGAGAAAAATCAAAAAAGGAAAAAAAAACATACTAATTATATATATATAAAGGAGGAGAAAACAAAAATTGAACATCCAATAACTCCATAGATGATTGTATTTATAGATTGGTCAAGTCATAAAATTAGGTAGAAGGGATTTGAGGAGACATATTATTTATGAAGAGAATATAAAGAGATAGAAGTTTTTTTAATAACTTATGAGATATAATTAGATGTAATAAATATAATAATTTTTTTAATTATTAAGCAAATTGATTAATGAAAAGAATGAAGGAAAATTTCTTTAAAAAGAAGATAAAAAATAAATATTTTTCTAAGTCATAGAGAGGTGCCACATCACCTTGTCTGTGCTTAACGTTATTTATATATATATATATAAAAATATATTCAATCCTGTATCAGAAATATCTTCTTCGGAGAGCTCTCAAGCAGGTGAAGGTTCAGTTGAAGATGAAAGAGTTGGGGTCCCTGTCAAGGGTGGCCTCTATGAGGTATCCTTTGTCCATTTCAGTCTCTCTCTTTGGATGAATATATGTTACTGCCTGTTAGTTCATCAGGGAAGAGTACTTCCTTTTGTACTGTCATAATGACTCGTGAAACAAAAAAAAGAACCTATTACAGTATAGAATATAGACCTACTAAGAGGAGAGGGTTAAGATAAAATTTATAAAGATGTTCGCCGATGGCAAAGATCTTAGGGTAGAACATGTGATATCTGTCTTAGTATGGACTATGTGGTTTTCTCCTAGGACTCTTATCTGGTTTACTAATTTGGTTTCAAGCTCTGCATACGAGATTAACTGGAAGGGGGTAATAAACTATAAAAAGAACTGGAAATGGGTAAAGAAAACTGGAACAATAATGAGATTAACTGGAAGGGGTAATAAACAGTCTCAAACAAG
Organism: Datura wrightii; assembly: GCA_035772735.1. Taxonomy (NCBI): domain Eukaryota; kingdom Viridiplantae; phylum Streptophyta; class Magnoliopsida; order Solanales; family Solanaceae; genus Datura; species Datura wrightii. Next base: position 90,443,310 of record JASDFA010000020.1, read on the forward strand.
TTGGAATTGGCTATATAAATCTTCACTATTTCATTTAAGCTCAACTCATGTGATCATCATACCAAATAAAGATAAAAGTAGAATGTATTCATATATATTTAATTTACTTCAATTTTTATCTTTATTTGATATGATGATCACATGAGTTGAGCTTAAATGAAATAGTGAGGATTTATATAGCCACTTCCGACTTGTTTAAGACTGTTTAATACCTCCTTCCAGTTAATCTTAAAAAAATTATATATATGAATACATGTAATGATAACAACAACAGTAGTAGCAATTATAGTATAATAATAAATAAATGTCTTCTCTCACTACTTTTAAAATATTATGAAATAATTATCATGTGTGGCCTTCTAGACTAACTTAACTTATTGGAATTCATGTCAGGACATATAGTAAGCGAGTACTAGTATGTACTTTACAAGCATATATAGACGGTCAATATTGTTTTTAACTTTTTATTTGTGCATATTGTTGGGACATTCTAAAGATAAAAGATAACAAAATCAGGACGCAAGGAGCTGTTCCTATATTTATTTTCTTGACTTCTGAAATTGCCTTTTGTTTTGCCGGTTGGCAATTAAATAACTACTATGGAAATTACCTATATAATTGTGTTTGCTTTTCTTTAAGTTTGTGTTAACCCTTGGAATATTTTACCTTGTTAGACTCACTCATGTTATTTCTATTTTCTTATTTGCAACTAAACTATGCGGATGTCTTCTAAAGTATATAAGGATCTTTTCTTGTACTGTTAACTTCTGATCAGTTTTTGGCTTCAAATCACCCAAGGGTGTGACCTAGTGATCAATGAAGTGGGTCGGGACCATGAGGTCTTGGGTTCAAATTCCAATATATACTAAAACACTAACACTAGGTGATTTCTTCCTGTTTGCCTAGTCTTGATGGACAGAATTACTTACCTGTTGCTGGCGGGAACCGACAGTAAATATCTCGTAGAATTAGTCGAGTTGTATGCAAGCTGGTCCAGACACCACATTTATTAAAAAAAATTGGCACCTAAGGGTGTGACCTAGTGGTCAATGAAGTGGGTGAGAATCATGAGGTCTCAGGTTCAAACCTCAACAGCGACAAAAAACACTAGGTGATTTCTTTCCATCTGTCTTAACCTTGGTGGACAAAGTTACTTGGTACCTGTTGCTGGTGGGAGGTGACAGGTATTCCATGGAATTAGTCGAGGTGCGCACAAGCTGGCTTGGATACCATGGTTATAAAAAAAAACTGTGGTTTGGTCAAACAAGGTCCTGAAGTTATTGATAAGTCAAATTCAGAACTGCACATGCTCGAGAAAGTGCTAAGCTAAAGTAGGGGAACCAATCTGAACAGAAAGCTTAAGATTAATAGCTAACAACTAATTATGTATTTATATGGAAGATGATCATAGCTGCAGTACACTGGTAAACGTATCTCTCGTTGTTGCTCTAGTGAAATGATACTATCAGAAAGTGGCATGAGAGAGTCAAACTGATCCTTTAGTGTCTCTATTTGTCCCAAGTAACTTGTCATATTTTCATTATTTGGGAGTTGTTGGACAATATCTGAGATGACTTTGGATATGCGCTGTACATCATTCATATATAAACCCTTAGCTTTAGTTCAAACCTTGCAAAAAGTTTTATAAAACTGAAATAAATCGAGTAACTTAGGATCCAGAGAGTTCCACAAAAAAGACAACATAGGATCTGAAACGTGAAACATGAACTATTGAATATTGACAGTTTACTTAACCATCTTCCTACCGATGTATGCTTTCGTGGATGTATAGTACATTAGGGGATGTGCATTTGAAACACTTGTGCGTGCTATTTCTGTAATTGAACAATATAAACTTTTCAGATCTATAAGACTTTTTATGGTTCAACCATAAAACCATATCATACCATAGAAAGTGATATTCTTGAATTTATAGGTATAACAATTCATATCATGTTTTTGCCACTCCTTCCTTACAGTATCATGTGATGTGAATTAATTGGGTGCAGATATGAGGAAGTTACTTTTAATTGCATTTTATTTCCTTGGTAGTAGAAGAAAAACATTAAAATAGTTCCTGGAAAGTTGAGTGGATGGGAAAACATCAAATCGTTGTTTAACTTTGAAACTTTTTAAAAAAAAAATCAAGTAAAGGTATTTTCATTCATAGACATGACAAAACTGGTCGTATACATGGAGTATACCAAAAGGTAAAGATTCTACAAAATATGATTCTCTACCGTCTCCCGCCAATCATCTATACAACAAGGTACTTTTTTCTTTGTACCAAAGAAAACAAGGGAACAAAGACTACTCATCAACTGAGATAAGCTCAATTCTACTCTTTCAAAAGCTCTTCTATTTTTCTCTCTCCAAACTACCCACATTAACACAAGAGGAACCATGTTCCAAGGTGTTACATCCCATAAATTCTCGACATGTAGATGGCCTATTCGCATGTTGGTTAAGAGTTTTTTAATGCCATACATGCTAGGAAAAGGCCCAGGGAAAGATCGGATAAATGACACGTTGAACCATCTCAAGAGAAGGCGGGCAGACATCCTCCGCGATGGCTAGAGTGTCACGGAGACTCACCTCCGCGATACACAGCGTGTCACGGAGGTGAGGTGCAGCCCCAAGTATAAAAGCCTCCAACTTCGGTTTTTATCTTTATTTCATCATATAATTTCCAGAGAACACGAAGTAAAACAGGGAGAACGAGGATTTCTTATAATATTCATCCGATTACACCGTCAAACACAGTCCAAACTCAAATTAATTTGTTATATTGGCACAAATGATGGCCACTCAGCGCCAGTCAGTGCCACCTGTAACAGTAGAGCCATCAGGTGGATCTGGCAGTTCAAGGGTCAGGAAATTTTTGGCATTAGGTCCCCCACAGTTCACAGGGTCAGATCAGGCAGAGGACCCCCAGGATTTTCTAGATCAGATGCAAAGAATCTTCTGGGTCATGCATGTGACACCTACAGAATCAGTTGAGTTAGCAGTATTCCGGTTGCGAGACTTAGCTGTATTATGGTACGAGAGCTGGGAAAGGTCTCGAGGGAGAGATGTTTCCCCTCCGACCTGGTCCAGCTTCTTGGAGGCCTTCCTGGATCGTTATTTGCCACGGGAGATCCGGCAGGCCCGGATGGATCAGTTCTTGCACTTGGAGCAGGGGGCGAGGAGCGTACGAGAATATGCCTTACAGTTTGACTCCTTAGCTCGCTATGCTCCAGCTTTTGTGGACACCATGCCATCCAGAGTCCACCGATTTATTATGGGTCTAAACCCAGAATACATTGAGGCATGCATGACAGCTACATTACGGGAAGATATGGACATTGCTCGGGTGCAGGCCTTTGCCCAGACTATTAAGGGCCTTAGACAGCGACAACAGGACAGTAGACAGACAAATCAGGAGCAGCGCCGCAGGGATAGATCAGATAAAATACAGAGGGAGATTCAGAGAGGACCCAGGCCCCGGTTGTCAGACACGTCCCCTAGACCCCCACCTCCACCACAACAGCAGAGGGGTAGATTTATTCATCGAGGGCAGTCAGAGTCTGGTGGCAGTTCTCGAACGGTGGATTCGCCTCAGCAGAGGAGGGTAGAGCAGAGCAGATACACACCCCCACCCTGCCCTATTTGCAGCCGACCTCACATCGGAGCTTGTACATATGGCTCCTCAGGATGTTATATATGCGAGTAGGAGGGGCACATGATGAGAGATTGTCGGGCTAGGGGGAAAGGTAGCCGAGATAGCCAGGACAGGGGATCTGCAGGGCCATGAGCTCCAGCAGCCTCGACAGGGCGTAGGCCCTTAGGTTCAGCAGGTAGAGGCCGAGGTAGATCAGGAGCCTCTAGTTCAGGTACGGGCTCAAGTCGTACCTATGCATTACCAGGGAGACAGGACTCAGAGGCATCTCCAGATGTGGTAATAGGTATGATGACTATTTGCTCATGCCCTGCTTATGTACTGATTGATCCAAGGTCCACTTTGTCCTATGTTACCCCATTTGCGGCTCGAAAGTTCAGTGTTGCACCAGAATTGTTACAGCAGCCCTTCTCAGTATCTACACTTATCGGTGACTCCATTATAGCTAGCAGAATTTATCGAGGGTGTACAATAGAGGTTGCTGATCGTCAGACTACAGTAGATCTGGTAGAACTAGAGATGATTGATTTCGATGCCATTATGGGTATGGATTGGTTGGTGTCGTGCTATGCCAACATAGAGTGTTGGACCAAGACGGTCCGATTCCACTTTCAAGGGGAGGCAGTGCGAGAGTGGAAGGGCAGCACAGCTACGCCAAAAGGTAGGTTTATTTCCTACCTTCAGGCGAGGAAATTGATAGCTAAGGGATGTATTTACCTCCTAGTCAGGGTTCAGGATGTTCAGGTAGAGTCTCCGACACTCCAGTCTGTTCCAGTGGTGAATGAATTCCCTGATGTATTTCTAGATAAGTTACCTGGTATTCCCCCAGAAAGGGAAATAGATTTTGCAATCGACTTACTACCAGGAACTCAGCCTATATCAATTCTTCCGTATCGCATGGCTCTACTGAACTCAGGGAATTAAAAGAGCAGCCGAAGGACCTGTTATATAAGGGCTTTATTAGGCCGAATACTTCACCGTGGGGTGCGCCAGTCCTATTTGTGAGAAAGAAGGATGGCTCACTCCGCATGTGTATAGATTACTACAGCTGAATAAGGTTATAGTCAAGAATAAGTATCCGCTTCCCAGAATAGATGATTTGTTTGATCAGTAACAGGGGGCCAGACATTTCTCCAAGATTGACTTACAATCCGGATATCATCAGGTTCGAGTTCGTTAAAGAGACATTCCCAAAACAGCCTTCAAGACCCGATATGGCCACTTCGAATTCTTAGTTATGTCCCTTGGGTTGACGAATGCCCCAGCAGTATTTATGGACCTGATGAACAGCACCTTCAGACCATATCTGGACCTGTTCGTGATAGTATTTATCGATGATATTCTGGTGTATTCTCGCTCTGAGGCAGACCACCAGGCTCATTTACGAACAGTGCTCCATATTTTTAAGGACCGCCAGTTATATGCTAAGTTCTCCAAATGTGAATTCTGGCTGAACTCAGTAGCCTTCTTGGGGCATATTGTGTCGGATGCTGGTATACAGGTTGACACGCAGAAAATAGAAGCAGTCAAAACATGGCCTAGACCTACCACTCCGACCGAAGTCCGCAGTTTTCTGGGATTAGCGGGATATTACAAAAGATTTGTTGAGGGATTCTCCACTATAGCAGCACCTCTGACTAAGCTGATGCAGAAAGCAGTAAAGTTTCAGTGGATAGAGGAATGTGAGCAGAGTTTCCAAGAATTAAAGGACAGATTAACCTCCACTCCAGTGTTAGCATTATAGGAAGGTACAAAGGGTTATTCAGTGTATTTTGACGCATCAGGTATTGGGTTGGGTTGTGTGTTGATGCAGCACGGTAAAGTGATTGTGTATGCTTCCAGACAGCTGAGGAAACACAAAAAGAATTACCCTACCCACGACCTGGAGTTAGCCGCAGTGATCCACGCCTTAAAGATATGGAGACATTACTTGTATGGCATCCATGTGGATATTTTCACAGATCATAAGAGCCTACAGTATATCTTCACTCAGAGGGAGTTGAATTTGTGACAGTGTCTCTGGTTGGAGTTATTGAAAGATTATGATGTGGACATTCTGTATCATCCGGGAGAAGCCAATGTAGTAGCAGATGCTCTCCACCGTAAATCAATGGGAAGTTTCGCGTATTTGCAGCCTGAGCAGCGGGAGTTGGTCAGAGAAATACATCAATTAGCCAGCCTAGCTGTTCGTGTAGCAGAAACATAGGACAGCAGAGCGGTAATTCAGAACACTGCTGTGTCGTCATTAGTTGTGGAGGTAAAAGAACGGCAATATGAAGATCCTAACCTGGTCCAGCTTAAGGACAGAATTCAGCAAGGGAAAGCGCCAGATTTTCAGATAACTGAGGATGAAGTGCTGCGATGTAAGGGCCGCCTCTGTGTTCCGGATGTTTCAGGGCTCCGCCAGCAGATTATGAATGAGGTACATTACGCCCGCTATTCTCTCCACCCAGGCGCGACAAAAATGTATCACGATATCAAGGAAATCTACTGGTGGCCAAGTATGAAGAGGGAAATAGCAGAAATTGTAGCCCAATGTCCTAACTGCCAACAGGTAAAAGCGGAATACCAGAAACCGAGCGGATTGACTCAGGACATAGCTGTGCCTCTCTGAAAATGGGAAGTAGCGAACATGGACTTTGTAGTAGGATTACCCCGTACCATACATAGACATGACTCCATTTGGGTAATAGTTGACAGACTGACGAAATCAGCCCACTTCCTGCCAGTGAAAGCTACTTTCTCTGCTGAGGATTATGCCGAATTGTATATTAGAGAAATAGTTTGATTACATGGTGTTCCAGTATCTATTATCTCTAACAGAGGAGCACAATTTACAGCTTCATTTTGGAAGTCATTTCAGAGAGGTCTGGGAACGCATATTAATTTGAGCACAACATTCCACCCTCAGACAGATGGACAGGCTGAACGCACTATTCAGATGCTCGAGGACATGCTACGGGCGTGTGTGCTAGATTTTGGAGGTAGCTGGGATGAGTATTTGCCGCTAATTGAGTTTGATTATAATAATAGCTATCACTCAGCTATCCAGATGGCGCCCTTTGAGGCATTGTATGGGCGAAAATGCAGATCGCCAGTTGGCTGGTTTGAAGTGGGAGAGTCAGCGCTGATTGGGCCAGATATTATTCAACAGTCAGAGGAGAAGGTAAAGCTTATCAGAGAATGCCTACTAACTGCACAGAGCCGCCAGAAATCATATGTTGATGTGCGGCGTAGAGACTTGGAATTTGATGTGAATGACTGGGTATTTCTGAAAGTATCTCCGGTAAAAGGGGTGATGAGATTCAGTAAGAGAGGTAAGATTAGCCCGAGATTCATTGGGCCTTATCATATTCGGCGGAGAGTAGGCCGAGTGGCATACGAATTGAACTTGCCTCCAGAATTAGAGTCTGTTCATCCACTTTTCCATGTATCTATGCTAAGGAAGTGCATAGGAGACCCTCACAGAGTTGTCCCAGTCCAGGATGTCCAGGTTACGGAAGAGCTGGCCTATGAAGAGGTTCCAATAGCTATCTTAGATAGACAAATTCGTAGATTGAGAACCAAAGAAATTGCTTCTGTCAAGGTGCTGTGGCATAATAGGAACCCAGAAGAGATGACCTGGGAAGCAGAGGAAGATATGAAAATCAGATATCCTCACTTGATTCAAACCTAGTCAGTCAAGAGGTATGTTAGTATTGTTATTTTATATAGTGCCTTATAGTATATGTATAAATGAGATAGTCGACTCTAGTCTTTTATGAGATGGATACTATAGTATTGTGTAGATTACCTGTATTGTACTTTTCTGCATTTCAGGTTCTTGAGATAGTCCATATTACAGGGGAGACTCTGCCAAAATTTTTCTAAAAATAAATTGAGTAAGTTGAGAAATCCTATAAATAGAAGTTTACATTCGAGGACGAATGTTCTTAAGGGGGGAGAATGTTACATCCCATAAATTCTCGACATGTAGAAGGCCTATTCGCATGTTGGTTAAGAGTTTTTGAATGCCATACATGCTAGGAAAAGGCCCGGGGAAAGATCGGATAAGTGACACGTCGAACCATCGCAAGAGAAGGTGGGCAGACCTCCTCCGTGATGGCCAGAGTGTCACGGAGGCTCACCTCCGCAATACACAGCGTGTCACGGAGGCTAGGCTCCGCGATACACAACATGTCATGGAGGTGAGGTGCAGCCCCAAGTATAAAAGCCTCCAACTTCGGTTTTTATCTTTATTTCATCATATAATTTCCAGAGAACACGAAGTAAAATAGGGAGAACGAGGATTTCTTATAATATTCATCCGATTACGCCGTCAAACGCGGTCCAAACTCAAATTAATTTCTGAAACCGAGGTATTAAGCAGTAAGGAGCATTCCTATGGATTTCGTTTCGTGAATTCGGTCGGCGAATCATCGTGCTACCGAGCTAAGGTAAGTGGAATTGCTCCAAATTAGTGTCAATATACTCCTAGCCCTAAAGTGAGTATTTCTCCCTTCTGGACTCTCGAGAAATAGCGAGTTTTTTACCGTTTTTTTGATAAGCCAAAGTTTGGGCTATATATATATTGAAAGTGATATTTTCTTCAGAGAATATTAGCGTATTTAGTTCTAATTGATATATATATGAATGCAGTTGGGAGAAATAGCAGAAGTACTGACCGAGCTACGCCAGTTAGTCGGGAAATCCTAAGCGAAGGTATGTAAAGCTAGTTCCTTCGGCAAGTTAGTAATTCAGTATAGAAAATAGCGTGAACTATAGAAGAAAGAGTTCAGAAGTCGAGAATTGAGTCCAGTATGAATCTAGCAAGCATGTTTTATAATACTATGCTATATTCAGAATAAAAGTTAGTAAAGCAATATCACTCAGTCATATAATACCTCAGATACAGTAAAGCTCAGTATGAGAATTAGTTTCATGCAGAAAAGAGTTCAGAATAAAAAAAATCAGAATACAGATAGTATTTTCAGATCGAACATGCTTGCTATATGTGATTATTGTTTGTTGAGACCTGTTTGTGCTATGAGGGCGCCCCTAGAGTTTTCTTGCCACCCCAGGGTTAATAGCTGTGTCGATCACCCACCAGAGAGTGAGAATACGTCACTCCAAGGAGTGGCATGCCGTCCGCAGTGGGACGAAGATGGGATGCAGCATTCCCCATATAAGGCTGATCAGCATAGCAGTATAGCTTACCCTGTCGAGCGCTTGCGCCTAGGGGGAAAATTACAAATACAGATACAGATTATAATTTACAGATACAAGAGTCCTCCGGACTCAGATACAGTTATAGTCAGGGGCCCAGAGAGCCCAAGCTGCATACCCAGGGGGCTGGTAAAGCTACTCGTAGTTAGTAGGTGAGTGGAGTGATTTATTTTTGGATGGTTTTGACTCGGGTAGGGGTATACAGATTGTGTGTTGGTTGGCACCTTCCAGCTTATTGGGGCTGGTATAGGTCCTTGTATGTTATATATATGTATATACATGATATATATTAGTTGATAGACAGCAGGTCGCCATGACGATAGGTATGATTCTACCTTACCTTCAGTACAGATAAGCCTATTCCAGACTGCTAGTTCAGACAGTTTCAGATACTTTCTGCTATTCAGAATTTACTAGCATTGTTGTTTATATTCAGTTATGTTCAGTTTGCCTTACATACTCGGTACCAGTGGTACTGACGCCCGTTTGGGGTGCTGCATTACTTGCCTGCAGGTACCTATAGACGAGGAGTCGATCCCTCGTGATCCTAGCCAGCACAGAGTCATCAGCTCCTATCATCCGGAGCTTGATATTCAGAGATTTATATCATTTTCTTTATTGTACAATACGGGTAGGTCGGGGCCCTGTCCCGACCATCTTATCAGTATTCTTAGAGGCTTGCAGTCTGTATATATTTCCCTGTGGTTAGTTGTGTCGGTCGTGTGGGGCCGTGCGAATGTTTAGTTATTTATGTTGGCCGTGTGAGGCCTTATCCATTCAGTAGTGGTGACCTTGCCAGTCATGTAGCTGTTCAGCATTTGTTATATTGATTTAGACTTAACTAGACAGCATGGTGGCCTTGTCAGCCCGCATAGGTTCCCTTATATGAATGTGATCCTGGTTAGCTGATGTTATAGTACAGGTGGCTATAGGCCTAGTCGGCCGGAGGCTGTATTTACAGCCGTTATATAGCCCGTTGTTTCCGTGAATCATAGGTAGAGCCAGCCAGGCCCCAAATGTGCTTAGGCTCAGTAGTCTAGCAGTTCAGATCCTAGTATGGTACCAGGTGTCAGTCATACCCCCCAAGGCGGGGTGTGATACAAGCCTTTCGTCTTCTCCTCCTTCCTCCGTTCTTCCAACTGAATATCAACTCTTTCACAGTTCTTCGCATTGCCGCCCAAGGAGTGCGAAACAACTTAAAACATATTCCACCATAGTCTCATGGCAATCCTACAGTGAGGAAGCAAATGGTCCTTGTCCTCAACCCCCTTGCACATGTAACACCAACTGACCACATACAACTTTCCACTTTCTAAGATTTTCTGCAGTCAAAATCACCCCTCCAGCTAGCTTAAAGAAAAATCACACCTTCCTCCATACTTCGAAGCCATATTGCATCATGTGGGAAATCAGGGATTGACTAAAAATTTCTCGTGAAAAGACTTCGAAGAGAACACTTCATTGTTACCCATGCCCCTACACCACACGTCGGGTGTCCACCGGATTAGCTTGCCTATGAAGAAAGTCTATCAATCTTTGAAACTCACTTCCCAATTTTGGAAAACCATCTAAATCTCAAATCCCAAAAAGTTTCTCCACCTAGTATCCCCCTAATTGATGGATTGTCAAGTCCCTTTAGCAAGAAATTCTGTACAAAGCAAGAAATTATGTACAAACTCTAGAATTTCTCTTTCAATAATACGTTCCTATACAATTGGTTACTTCATTAAAAAGAAAATACAAACTAGTTCTGTCCCCAAAACTAAACTCTCCTCCTGTCTCTGACCTTGAATGAGACAATTTTCCGCAAAATGATTCTATCCCTTCAAAATATTCCTTCATAACCCACAATCAAAAGGCAAAACAATATCTCTAGCACCCCCATTCCATAATCCCATATTTGTCCACTATTACCCACCTCCATAGTGCTTGTACCTCCAACCCGAACCTTCATAACCATTTGCCCAATAACGCTTTATTGAATTTTTTGAGATCTTTAACTCCAAGTCCTCCCAATTTTTAGGAGATGTGACAGTCTCCCACTTAACTAAGCGAAACTTTCTTGTCCCATCCGCCGCATCCCAAAGAAAGTTTCTCTGAATCTTTTCCACCTTTTATGTGACCGAACTCTGAAACTTTAATGGCGAAATACATAAATTTCCCCTTTGAGTTGTCCCCAATGACCAGTTATACCCCTATCTTTCTCAATGACCAACTAGACACCTTTAGTCGTTAAAATTGTTTTTAATTAACACTTAAGTTTGTGAGATCCTTGCTTGAAACCCACTAGCTGCTGACATGTCAAATGAACCAATGAATTAATGACACGTGTATTTTGCTTTTTTATAAAGACAGTTGTACATAAAAAAAAAGAAGGAAAACACCAAAGGTTCCTCTCCACCCTCTCGTATTCTTCTTCCACACACTCCCTTAGCTGTTGCTGCTTTGATGAGGTGCCTGCCGGCCACTGCCAAATACATTTCACTTTTGAACTGTCAGAACACCTTCAATCCCTTTTAAAAACCCACCCTTAAAGTTTAAAGCAATTTCGATTAACCAAACCCCTTGAATCAGCCATCAACCCTTGCCGAAGTGGGTTTTCTTCGATTTTGGCGCCAACAACTGTACAAACATAGAATATTTACATTCCTGTCCCTAGAACTTCCTTGCTGAGCCCGTCATTGAAGTTTCTACCAATTTTGGTGTAAGTAGTTGTGTTAAGGGCAAAACAACAAAGAAAAACTTCAAATATGATCCCTAATAAGAATCGAAGCTTCCAAGGGAACCTGCAATTTTTTCTTCAGAAGAAGATTATTACGAAAATTTGCAGTAATTGTAAGTTACTTTAATTGGGAAGTGTTCAAGGCGAAGATCACTTGTTGAAGTTATCAGAGGCTAAATTAAGAAATTCGAATGAGGGTGTTGTTGTCAACGGAAAGCTTCATTAGCAGAATGGTTCTAAATCCCTACCCTTTCAAAGTTTATTTTCCTATAAAAACGATGGTGGTCCTTTGGGTGGTGAAAATTTTTTAAGAAGAAGATGATGGGTGTGATGGAGATGGTGAGAAAGTGGGATCTAAATGAATTTATTTTAATTTTGAAAAAAAAATGAAATTTTAAGGAGCTTTATGCTCTCAATGTTGTGTTATACACGCTGTCATATTAGTGTGAGGGGTTCACAAGACACTAATGATAACTAGATTTGTCTAGTTGGTCATTGGAAAACATGGGGGGTGTCACTGCTCGTTGGGAAGGTGTATATGTTCTTGTCTCTGGCAGTAAAGGGACGATTCTGAGTAGCGGAAAATCTAGCAAAAGGAAGGTAACTGATGTTAGCTGATGTTTCAGGTGAAAACAATAGGGGAAGGCTATAGATCACTTACTAGTATAGTGGCGAATAATGCTAGAAGTGTTTGGAATACATAGGTCAATTTTGGCCATGGTTAAGAACGTGATGCAGTTGGCTGTCCAGAAGAAGGAAGTAGAATATAATATGGTAAGTATGTGATGAAGCTTTTTGGTATATGGGTACTTGGGATAGAGAGGAATAAGAGAGACCTGAAGGGGGAAAATAATAATTTTGTGAAAATTGAAATTGAGAACTATCTTTGGGTTTTAGTGAATTTCTTGTGCAATCATGAGGTCTCTGCTAATGTTGATGATTGAGTATCATTTGTAGTGAATCATATCTTTTCTGTAGTCCACTGCTCTTTTTCGTCCCATTGTATAGTGTGGACCTACCCTCGTCATCAATGAAACTATTACATTTTCAAAAAAAATTTATCCATGTTATGGGTCTCTAAAATGCCTTGCAGATTCGCTTATTCCAGCTCTGTCTCCTGCTGAAAAGGAAAAATTAATTCCTGAATAATGACTGTCATCTTCTCTGCAGGTAGATTTGGTGAAGAGACATTGTTTTCCTGTTTACTGAAATGAAGAAAAGCCTCGTATCTTAAGAGGTCAGTGGTTTGCTCGTAAAGGGGGTCTGGATTGGCTTCCGCTATGTGAAGATGTTGCTGAGCAGTTGGAGTTTGCAAATCGCAGTAAGGTATTTGATAGCACTAAGAGTGGCAATTTTGATATATATTATCTAATGTTGACTGCAAAGATTTATATGTAATTGGTTTTATCATTTTGTTTCTACATGTGTTGTTAAAGAATATTTTTCAGCAGACAGCATGTGGCAGATGTTGGGCTCTTACTACTTACTGTCAAAAATAAAATGCATTTGGAAATTTTACCTTGTTAGTTGTTTGTTCACTAATCCAATGTGTATTTCTTTTTCTATTTAATGTTTAATGCTCCTTATTTTTTGTGGATAATTCAAAGTTTTCCCTCAATATTAGTTGATGAGTCTTGCCTGGCTGCCACAAGTTTGGCATAGAAGAACCTTTTAGCCATCAGAGCTCTATGCAGCTCGAGTTGATATGCAGGGCTTCACCCCGGTATGAGATTGCTGAATTTATGGAGCTTTTGTTTATGTGTTTTTTGACTTGTACTGCTAGTGATGTACTTGCTTGCTCTCCATTTTTAGTATACCACTTGTATACGGCCAAGTTGGCCTTGTTATTATTAATGAAATCTTTTACCTGATCAAGAATAAAATAAAATGCAGGGACTGCATGCAATTTTTACTGGAGAAGATGATACTTGGGAAGCCTGGCTAAATGCTGATGCCTCTGGTTTCTCTGGTGCTATAGGATTTGAGGGGACAGTGTTAAGCTAAGGCGTGAATATGCCCTTCCTCAGTCCCCTAAACCAACACAGGCACTCATTTGCTTACTATGAAATTTACTACTACTTTCTTTTTCTTAAATGAAGTTTACTAGTGTTGGTTTCCTTTTCACTGATCTTTGGTGCTCACTTTCATAGCATCTTCTTTCCTTAAGTGGACATAGAGGGGAGACCTCATATGGTCTCCTTATATAGTCTTGGATTGGCAATACTCTTCTCATGAGCTAGCTTTTGAGGTTGAGTTAGGCCCAAGGTCCATTTCTTCGCAACAAAGAAGTTGTTTATATGCCTTTTGCTGTAAAGATGACTAAGAGTGAAGACTGGCTTTTGGTGCAGAAGGGGGCTTGATATTTTTGGGATTTAATCTATTTTCTCTTGTTCCTCCTTACTGAAATTGCATTCATGTATCTATTTCTTTTAGGACGAATTACGTCAACAAAAGGAGGAAGAAATGGATGATTACTGTTCACAGGTAGGCCACGTGCTTCTTGTTTACTAGTGACTGTATGTGTTCTACTTCTATCACTCATCAAGAAAATGATATATGAACAAGGGACACTTGTCCTGACCTTGAAAAAAATGAAACCATCATGTAGGCTTGTATTAGTTGTTGTACCTGATTGAGAAAGTAGATATGAAAAGCATCGGAAGTACTAATTTACTGGTTCTTGGTATATTGGAAATTGGTAAGACTCAGAGTTGTCAAAGGCGCGCTTAAGCTTTGAAGCAAGGCTTAAAATGTGATGAGCGCTTCGCCTCACTTAATGTGTGCTTCAGTGTCATCATCAAGGTTCTAAGACATACTTTCCCTTGCCAATAGAGCCTTGTCTAAAGAGGCGACACTATACAATTGATATTTCACTTTACCGTATTTTTTTTCTCAATTTTTTTGCTCATATATTTGTCATTCATGCTTATAATTATTAGTCTTGGACTAAACATATATATTTATATTTTTTTCCCTTGGCGACTTTTTTGTTAAAGCCCACGCTTTATTTGCGCTTAAAGTGCCAACGAATCTTAGAGCTTTTTTGCGCTTTTTGCTTTTGATAACACTGTAAAGATTCTTATAGTTTGACAGTTTTATTCCCTCAAAACTAAAATATGACCTGTTGCTTTCTTTGCAAGATCAAGCTAATATCTAACTTTAACTGTTCATCTCACTCAGTGGATTGAAATACTCCTTTTTATTATATTAAACTGTACTGTAAATGCAGCAAATTTAAAGTGATTATCATTATTTCCCTGACTAATAAATCATAACTATATTGAGGCATACCATGACATATAACTACCACCTTCAACTTAATAGATGCAATAGTGGGAAAACTAGAAATAGAAGAAAAGAGAGATTGGATATCCCTTATTTGAAATGTTAACTTTTTTTTCCATGAACTAGAAGGAATTGTTCAAAGAGACGATTACTCTTTCTATCAGAAAGTGGCTTGTACATTTCTGGTCTCCAGAAAACACACTGGCGAGTTCCAGGGCTGTGCTGAAGTTTCTGCCTATTTGTTTACATATATATATATATATATACATATATATATATATATATATATATATATATATATATATATATATATATATATATATATATATATATATATATATATATATATATATATATATATTCAAAAACTAACCCAAATTATTTTTCTTTATCTGTTTTGAATTTATAATAATTAATTTAAAAAGAAATTCAAAGAAGTTGAACATGATTAATATTCTTTTTTCTGTTTTTTTTATAGAATTAATTATGTAATAATAATTATAACAATAATCTCAAATCTTGGCAAGAATATATATTTCTAAATCTATATTTAAGTCTTCTAAATATCTCTCTATATATATACAATATTTATAATACTAAGTCAATCATATGCTAAAGTAATCATCAGATAGATTGTGTAAGATATAATGTAAAATTATAAATGAAGAAAAGGAGAAAAAATAATCATTATTGAATTATAATATTTTATGACCTAAATTATTTACTATCCAACTTTTAGGACAAATTTTAATTATCTATCTGATAATATTTAATTTAAATTAAAGTATAAATTATTTGCACTTGATTTAAAAATAAACGCATATTTTGGAAAAACAAAAAAAAGGACAAAAGAATAACTAACTTAGCACATCCCTTACCCTACTTCCCCATCTAACTCACAAGCACAATATGTATGCACTATTAATTTATATTAGTCTAAGCGTACGTGCCTCGCGCTTCCTTTATATTAATAAAAGATAATTTATAAAAATAACATAAATAATTTAAAAGATGTATTTATGTAACAATATGAAAATTTAGTATAACGACCCACCCGACCATCATAGCATTCTGACCCCAAAAAAATTGGGCAAATTAAGATTTTTAGAAATTCGTGATAAATCCTCGATAAACAAAGGGCACATGGAAAATAAAATCAAACGGGCGTAGTCAAGATCGGTGTACCCAAGCGGGTGTCCGCCACGGAAGGACATTTTCTTCCATAGTAGAGCCACTGCAGCGGAAGATATGACCGCTACAGCAGATGACACAGACCAGAAATCTGAAATCCCGTTCAGATTTGGATATTAAAAACCTAGTCCTTGAGTAGGACTTATTAAAAACGTCTAAAAATGGAAAATAGACTTTTTGGAGGAAAACAATAGGATCCAAGGGGGAATTTGACATCCATGGCTAGGAGCTTTCACGAGGGAATCAAGAATGGGAAAGCCATATATGAAGATGATCGGGATGATAGCTTGGCGCCCAGGTAGGTTATGACTTACTCACCTTTGTGATATACTACTATTAGCTAAACATATATGTGCATGTTATTGATGCATTTCACACATAGTTATAAATTAACCTTAGAAATAAAAAAGTGGGAACGTAAAATTATGTGTCTTGCGTGTAAGGAATTGAAGGAGAGAATTTAGTATGGATATAACGACTTCACCAGAAGATTAAGGGAGTGAGTTTGAGTGATGCATGTAAATCCCGTATTTAATGGAATTGATTTGATTGACTAAAAATGAGCAAGATAATCATGATTACTATGTGATTTGGGAGGGGTTTTTACGAGAAACATGTAGCATATGCTGAAGATCCTGATTTAGGAAATTGAAATTCTAATTTGCGAAATTGTAGAATAAATGGAAATATGCTGATTAATCATATATGATAGAATTTTTGATGAATTTCTTAATTGAAACATAAGCTATATCCTTGAAATTGTTGAACTAAAGTGAATTAGTGTTAACTTGATGTTAACAAGGAGGGCGGATGGTTGTGTTAGGTTAATGTGATACGAGGTATGGTACAATGAAATCTTATGGAGAGACGTACTAACGATGTGAATCACGATATTTATAATGAAAAGATCCATAAGAAAAGTCTAGAAGGGGACTGTTCGGAGTACTGCTGCAATGGAGCCCAATCTACTGAGTGTTCCAAGTCGCAACTCTTCATGATCTACAGGTAATAATTAGTATTTAACCTCTTAAAATATAAAATAGAAGATGGTAAGTAGAAATGCATATGTGGTTTGAAAGTCTGCGGCATGTAAGTTTTTCTGTGTGTATGGAGATTGGTAACGCTATTTCTCACTATTATGTTAATTTCTCAGTTGTGCTTTACGTGTGAATTCGACTGCAAAGCTATAAGTGTTATTATCTGCATTTTTATGTGAATAAACCTATGGATGTGATGTGTGATGAGTGTGTTTCAAGGGTTTGAATGTGGTTCTGGATAAATGTTATCAGGGTCCAAGATGATATGTAAATAAGAGAGGAGGAATTGTGTAATATTAATGAGTGAGGTATGGCCTGGGCTAGGAGGAGGTACTCTATGCGGTATTGAATCAGCGTGATCGAATCCGGATTATGGTTTTTAGATATGAGAGGCTTGTGCCTGAGGTGAGCATCCAGATGAGCGTGATGAGAGAGTGCATTGACAGGTATGGTTAAGTCTCCATGTGGATGGATGTACGAAATGAATGCACTGACGGGTATGATCAAGGATTCATACGGTCGAGTGTATAGTACATGAATTTCTAGAGTCCCCTGCAGGTCATGATCGGAATGGAAAAAGTAATACCCTTTGGCATGTATGTACAGTGATGTGACAGAGGCATGTGCCCGGTACATTACCGCTGGTATGATCGAGTTCAGACTAATTTTGGGTGAGACATGACACCTATGTTATTGGTGGTGATAGCATTGGGAAAGTGATGATATGCTTGTTTAGTCCAAAGGATGTACATTGTGATGTGAGATCGGAATAAGGTAAGGTATAATTACGATGTGTACGACAAGTATCCGTGCGTGGTAGATTTTCTGAATTAAGATACAATGTACGATATGCATAATAGATGATACTTGTTTGATGATATTCTTGAGATAATTGACATGATATATGTGCATGCAGGTTGAATGTATGTCACACTTATTGTTATGTGTAATACGAGAGGGCATGACTGTCATAAATGATAATTATATGGAAAAATTATAATACGTTAAAAATCTCGTGAGAAAATTACTGTGATGATGAATCGCTAGGTAAATTTGGCTAGAAAACACTTAATGAATGAAAGACGTGATAGGAGAATTGAAAGGACCGAGTTTTTTGGTTACTGTGCAGTGACTACCGTTGCAGCGGACATATCACCGCGGCGATGGGACCGCGACAGCGGCAGCACCTTCACTGCATTGGAAACGGAGAGACAGAATGGTAGGCTAATAGTGCACCGAGATGATAATATGAGTAATTGTATTTGTGAATTTGTAGGACTTAATTGGTCGTGGTTATTTATAAAAATGGTGAGTTTAGAGCAATAGAGAAGTGGGAATTAAGTTTTATTTTGTGTCGATATTTATCAATTATTTTGTTGTATGTGAATTAACTGTAGTAGATCGATAATACTTACCAGTACGTGTGGTGTACTGATACTACTCTTGCTACGCCTTTTTGATGTAGGTCATGGCTGGATGAAGTTCGTCTTGGATTGGCAATTACTCAGCGACAACTTCTGCATTCTTCTGCGGATGAAGTTGTATCTTTTATTTTTCGGTACTCAATTGTAGAGCTCTTGTACCTATTTAGACTCTTGGGAAGAGTTATGTTAGTTGGGAGGTTCCTTTATATTTATCTTGATTGAGTTATAAAACCTGATTTAAATAAAGAAAGATTTGATTTATGAATCATAGTTGATTATGTGTTATTGATATGTTGTTGTCCAGGGAAAACGGGGTTCTCCTATTGAGTAGAGTCGAGTAGGTGCCCGCACGGCCTATATAGTTGGGTCCGGTGAAGTTGTGACGAGACCGCTGCAGCGGGACCACCTGCGGTGCAGCTGAAACGGAGAGATAGAATAGTAGGCTAATAGTGCACTAAGATGATAATATGAGTAATTGTATTTGTAAATTTTCAGGACTTAATTGGTTATGGTAATTTATGAAAAGGGTGAGCTTAGAGCAATAAAGAAGTGGGAATTAAGTTTTATTTTGTGTCGATGCTTATAAATTATTTTGCTGTATATGAACTAAGTATAGTCGACCCATGATGCTTACCAGTATGTGTGGTGTACTTATACTTCTCTTGCTATGCCTTTTTGGTGTAGGTCGTGGCAGGATGAAGTTCATCTTGGATTGACAGTCACTCAGTGACAACTTCTGCATTCTTCCGCGGATGAAGTTGTGTCTTTTATTTATTGGTACTCAGTTATAGAGCTTTTGTACCTCTTTAGACTAGATCTTGGTAGAGTTGTATTAGTTGGGAGGTACCTTTATGTTTATCTTGATTGAGATATGAAAACTAATGTAAATAAAGAAAGATTTTGATTTATGAATCATAGATGATTATGTTTTATCGATAGGTTGTTGTCTAGGGAAAGAGGTGTTCTCCTATCAAGTAGAGTTGAGTAGGTGCCCGTACGGCCTATATAGTTGATTCGTGTCAAGTTGGTATCAAAGCGTCTAGGTTGTCGATTCACGAGTACAAGAGAAATGTCGAGTAGACTCCTGCGGATTGGTGTGTAGACGTCCACATCTAATCTTCAGGAAGTTATAAGGCATATAGGAATTCCCACTTATTTCTTTCCTATCGTACCGTCTGGCTATGTTGATCTCCCTAGTTGAGTCCAATTGGTATCTCAACATGCCTAATTGGTATTTTCTTAAGCGTGATTAATAAAAATACGTGATAAGACTTGTGGATGGGATTAACTTGAGTTAACTAGAGAGACTATGGAAATCATGTTATATAATTATTGTTCTGCTTAGCAAGTTTTACTGCAGGGAAGGTTGTGTCGCTGTAGTGGACTCACTACAGCGAAAGAATTACCGCTACCATGAACATACTGCCGTAATGCAGCGACTGCTGCAGCGGACGTGTTCATGCAGAATTCCGTATTCCCTGATTTAAAATGGCAACCTCAAGTGTCAAGTAACCAAACCATTTGAGCGATGCAAGTATAGTAAAATCACAGTGATAGATATTAAAAGGCAAACACGGCCAAGTCTTAATATGCCAAACGGATATCGACAAACTGGGGGGAAAACAAGTACAAACATCCAAAAGCAGGAAAATGAATTTTCTTATAAGCCCCAAATGTAGGCTACCCAAAATAGTAGCAAAAACATGATATGTAGGGGACAGGGGGAGGGAAACACGACAACCCATCTAGTTGGAGGCCTCGTCATTGCCACTTCCAGCCTCATCATCCACTCCCTCCTCGAACCCGCTGAGGAAGGAGAACTCAGAAAAATCATGTCGGGTTGCCTGAGGTGTCATGGCACCGGGAGCGAGGGTTTTCAGATTTTTCTTGATTCCCTTCCACATGCACATGATAAGATTTTCATGGGAGCGCCTCTTTCTCCTCTCCTTTTCCAGATCGCCTGGAGCTCGACATGGGCCAGGGCTAGAGCAGCAATCGCCCCCTGCATCTCTCTCGAATCGGTGGAAACTGCATTGGAGGGTCGGTTGGTGGAAGATTGGCTGGTAGAGGGCTTGCTGGGGAAATGAGGTCTCGGCAAACCTCTGAAGAGCTCATGCGCATCCGCCATTTGGGCCTCTAACCTCTCAAACAGCCCCGAGGGTCTAGAAGTGTCATCTCCACCCTCGCCTTCTGCTGAAGTAGACTTCCTCTTCTTCCTGCCCCTTCCCGGGAGCCCGCTTCATCCTCAAGGTATCGAAGGGCCTTTCACAGTCCACAATTGTTAGGATCAAGCGCTTTCCATCATTCCAAAAGCTATAGCTGATAGCAAGGGTGAAACTATATTTCTTAACTAAGTCCACCAAGAAAGCGCCATGTTCGATCATGACTCTGACACGGGCCACCCGCCCCTTCATGGGCACTGCCATAGGCAGGATGTTGACGTTACCCAACAATCCCCTTCCCAACACCTGCCTCATGCAGCATGTTGCTCATGGGAATCAAACCCATGACCTTGGTTCTGATACCACTTGTTAGGATCAAGTGCTTACCGTCATGCCAAAAGTTATAGATGATAGCAAGGGCGCAACTTTATTTCCTAACCAAGTCTACCAATAAAGTGCCATGTTCGATCATGACTCCGACCCGGGCCACCCTCCCTTTAGTGGGTCTTTCCATAGGAAGTATATTGATGTTACCCAACATCAATGATATCCCAAGAGACCAGATGGACGCCAGCTCGCTTGTATAGCCTTGTAATGAGAGAAGGAAACAGCAGGCCAGTGATAGTCTTTGTGTGGAAATAACTCCACTCCTCGATGATTTGGGCTCTTACATTGACCCTCACCCCACTCAGAATAGCGGCCACCACCAAAGCCCGAGGGTAAGTCACGTCTGTGACATTAGAGGATGGGCGGATCCTCCGAGTCACTAGATTGAGCCACCTCCTGGCCTCCACTGTAAAGTAGGTACTTTGAATGCCCATCCCAGTAATTCCCTAGTTGGTAGTAGCCCTCCGCTTTTCCACCACCAAAATGTTCACTAGCCACTGCCCCTTCTCGGGTACATCACGGTTCTTCAGCTCGGCCTTAGGCGGGTTTGGCAGACCCAAGGCATCATTGATAACAGTAGATGTCAGGATAATCTACATGCCTCTGATGTAGGACACTGGCTCATCCCGATTCCAAGCGACAGTAGGGAGGTTAGCATAAAACTCTCAAACCCAAGCCTCATTGGCATTGCTCAGATCCTCCACCAAAGTGCTCCACCCGATCTCCTGGAGGAGAGAATAGAACTCGGGGGCTTTTTCCTCCATGTCCTGCATGAAGAAACCCCTCTCATGCAGCAGATCCTTCGTGGCTTATTTGATGTACCGTAATTGACATTGGTTGTTGAAATGGATATAGTCCTCGGTGTGAATGCTGCTGCTAGAAGAAGTCATGATAGCAAACCTAAAACAAAAGAAAAAGGTTAGAAGTGAACAAAGTGAGATAAGGAGAAAAGAAAAACAAAGACTATTTTTGAAACCTAGGCACTGTCCCGCGGGCCGCTGCAGTGTTCTCGCATCCACTATAGTGGGTCCACTTCGGCGGAAACATGATTGATGTAATTATACCGCTGTAGTGATAAAGGGTCCTCTGTAGTGGACATCGTCTTCCCCAGACCTTCAGACCCCATCAATGGAGGTTGAAAATTCAACCTCTGTATTTCACCAAATTAACAATAGATCGGGCAAGGAGGATACTTGCCCAAGTCCTAGCAACTATTACCCGCCCCAATAGGACACAATTTCAAGCCTGAACGGCCCAAAAAGCTCAAACCACCACCCTATCCAAACTACCTCATTTTCGGCATTACGGCCCTCCCTATGAAAATGACCAGGATCATGCAGAGAATAATAGGAAACATGTGAGGACGTAAATACAACTAGCTTCCTATGGAAATCTAGCCAGAAATTCAAAAAGAAGGAGGCCTACATACTATCCCATAAAATACCCAAAATACAAAAGAAAAAAGTCAGCATCCATTATTGACTAGCAAATGAAGTATAGAAGCTATGAGAGTGAAAATTACCTAAGAGATCGAGAAAATTGATGAGGGAGTAGAGAGGATTGTGAAAAAACCAAAAGGGAAAATGTGCGAAAATGAACTTGAAAACCCTTTTTCTGCCCTTAACTGACCCTGTCATCCACTGCATCTGATCATATTTCCGTTGCGGTGATACTATTGCACCAGAGTAGTCACTCGCTCTAGTGGACAGTAAAAAATAATGACTGTTGAAATTCTGTGGCCAAACCTCGCCTTTTCAAAAAACAATTGGTCCAAAACGTCTGAAGAATTAGTAATACCTAGGATGATTGGGTGGAGAGGGAAATATCAGTAACACCAAAGGAAGGGTAATGACGTGAATTGGCGTTCAGGTCTAAGTTAAAACCTAGGCGAGTAATTATGATCTTGCTAGAAACTAATCAATGATACATGGAAATTAAGAATGAGTCATAGTACAAAGCCCTCAAAAATAAGAGGCTCTGGGACTAGGATACAGGAATTAAACGAGTCCTGACACTGATTAGGAGTAAGAGGAAATGCCATAGTTATTTAACCAAGCCTCAAAATCGTAGCTCAATTCAGGGATAAATAGATTTTTAATTGGTATCTGATGTAACGACCCACCTGACCGCTATAGCTTTCTGATCCCATAAAAATTGGGTGGATTAAAATTTTTAGAAATTTGCGATAAATCCCCGACAAATGAAGGGCACATGGAGAATAAAATGGAATGGGCATAGTCGAGATCGGTGGACCCAAGCGGGTGTCCGCCATGATGGGATATTTTCTGCCACAGTGGAGCCACTACAACGGAAGATATGACTGCTGCAGCGGGTGACACTAACCAGAAATTTGCAATTCCATTCTGATTTGGATTTAAAACTTAGTCCTTGAGGAGGACTTTTTAAAAATGTCTAAAAACAGAAAATAGACTTTTTGGAGGAAAACAAGAGGATCCAAGGGTAAATTTGACATCCATGGCTAGTGTAGCACCCAAAAATATTCCTACACCAAAATCAGACTCAGTAGATGGAACTAGAAAATTTTTCCTCAGAACAATTAAGGCAATGAGTCATTGTCAGTTGTAACGACCCATTGTTTGGGTCGTGGTCAGCCCTGCCAATAGCCCTTTGGGAACCAATAGGACATGGAACAACCCGTTGTGAGGAGCAACAAGTCGTTCTATCACTCATTGTATTCCCATTTCAGAGATCAGTTATGCCCTTTCCAGGAACCCATGAGTTAAATGACGAGTCATCATTTGATATAACAACTCATTTCGTTAGTTGGGGTCATGATGATGTTAAAAATCTTCTTCTTGTAACAACAAGATGCAATAATGACTCATTGCATCTCACAATGAGTCGTTGTGTGCAACCTTGACGAAAAGTACAGAAAACCTCAAATTTTCCAGTGGAGACGACGATTCGATATAATGACCCGTTGGTTCTACCAATGAGTCATTGTGTCGCTCGTTATTGGGGCTTCCAGGTTTTTCCTGCCAGTGACAACGGGAAGCACCAATGACCCATTGGTTCATCCAATGAGTCGTGGTCCCCTATCGTTGCCAATTTCAAGAGAGCCATATTCTAGGCCCAGGACCAATGACTGGTCCCAACGGGTCATGGTGTCAACTAACGACTCGTCGTGTGACCCATTGGTCCCCTGTCGGGCAGTTTTCTAGATTTTCTCCCAGGGTTATTTTTTTAACTTCCCACCTTTTTAATCCCTAAACTACATTGTTTTGGATTATATTCAAGGGATTTAGAGTGGTAATCGACATTCTCACCTCATTCCTCTCATTCGCTCAAGAGTCAGAATGTAGAACTTAGTTAGAAAGCACAGAGAAAGAGCAAGGGTTCGACTTTATGCACAGATCTTCTCAAGGGTTTTATCCAAGTTTTCATCACTAGATATGTGGGAATTTAGCAAGGAATTGTCCTTCCCTTATGCCCTAAAATCTATCTAAAATTTCTTATCAGTTCTAAGCCCTGAGTTTTCGAATGTGAGTAAATTCTTAGTCAAATTCCGTCTATATCATGTGGAATATTATTCATGTTAATTGTTGTTATATTTCCACTATCTAGTGACCATGTCGAGACTTGTTCATGTAAATGAGTTTTATCCCTAGTTCTTGAATACAATAATTAGAGTCTTGCATAATTGATTAGTTGTTCATGTTGCTTGATTCAATCAGTGTTGTAATTCCCATATAATGAATATCAGTTGAATTATAAGTTATTTGCATGCTAGTCCAGTTTTAGTCAAAATATTAGTATCTTCAGTATTTTCATAAATGTCAGCTGATCAGTTTGACTATAGTCTTTTCTTGAGGTGTCAGTAATGCCTCCTAGATATCAGTTATCAGAATCAGTTTTCAGTTATTAGTTTGTCCTTTAGACGGTTATGACGCTTCCAAACAAGTAACTCTAACCAGTCTGAGAACACCAGTTACAGTATTCAGTCTGATAAGACTCTCAGGGTACTTCCAGATAAGTATCACTGACTTAGTCTTGGGCCCAGCTTCGACTATCAGCTTATTAGTCATATTAGGACTATCTAGTAAGAGTAGGACTTAGCACCGAGCGGACCAGGGTTCCAGCGCACCTAGGTTCCCAGAACTACATTCCCAACCATAAGTTTCTTCGCCCATCGGGCCCCAGATTTGTGGTTACCTAGTTTATGCCATTATACCCTGGCAAGGTGTATTGGGTCCTACTGATGGGGCGTATACATCGAACTCCACGTTTAGCTCATGTGGTTATATGTCGGTTATAGACTTTCCCACCAGTCAATACAATTTTAATTCAGTTCAATTTAGCTCAACTTAGTGTCTCAGATCTAGTGCATGTCTGTGACCATCAGCCAAGGTCATTATTGACCATATCAGTTATATCTCAGTTGTACCAGTTTTCAGTATTTTAGTTGGCCATTTCATGTTATTTTAGTTCAGTTACTTGTTCTTTCATGCTTATTATATCTCTTTCTTACTTAGTACATTCAATGTACTAATGCATACCTTCTATGTTGTATCGTATCATGATACAGACGCAGGTTCTCAGCCCCAGCATCGTTAGTAGATTCCCTCAGACGATACCTGTAGCAGCATTTGGTGAGTCCTCATCTTTTGAGGATGATATTTATTTTCATTTAGTTACTTTCAGTTAGACTTTAGAGTTAGTTGGGGACTTGTCCCAGCAATGCATCATTTAGTAGTTGGCTTTCAGACTTAGACACAAATATCTAGTATTATTTTTCAGATGTATGGACTTTTGTCAAATTAGCTTTCTTAAATAATTTTATTTATTTAAAGCTTCCTCTTATATTTACTCAGTTTACCAGTGTTATGATAGACCATGGGTTGGCTTGAGGTTACTTGTGACTCCAAGTATCGTGTCTGGTGCAGGGTATAGACTCGGGTCGTGACAAACTTGGTATCAGAGCACTAGGTTTAGAGTATCCTAGGATGTCTGAAAGCTGCGTCAAGTAGAGTTCTTTTCATGGGTGTGAAGTGCGCCACACTTATGATGGAGAGGCTACGAAACATTATTAGGAAAACTCCATTTTGTTCGTACTCCTTATCGCACATTGAAGTCAATTCCAGAAATATCCTCCTAACTCGTGCTTTATTTTGTTTCAGTGAAACTATACCTCCAAGATGAGGAAATCGAAGAAGGGCTGGCAATGCTAACCAACCTGCCCCACCAGCTCTGGCAGCCCCTTAGCACGACCAAGACTCCTCAGCAGAATTTAGAGCGGCAATCCAACTGCTGGCTCAGATAGTCACTAATCAAGTGAACCAGCAGGTGGTTCCGATGAACTCAAACGGATTCACAGCTGCTACTAGGGTCCAGGACTTCACTTGAATGAAACCTCCAGCTTTTCATGGATCTAAGGTGGGAGAGGACCCACAGGAGTTCGTAGATGAGGTGCGAAAGATCGCCCGAATTATGGGTGCTAGTTTCATAGAGAGTGCTGATCTGGCCGCCTACCAGTTGAAAGGGGTGACACAAATTTGGTATGATTAGCGAAAGGAAGGGAGACCAGCAGGAGCGGAACTGGTAGTGGGAAAAGTTCACTATAGCATTCATAAATAG
Organism: Datura wrightii; assembly: GCA_035772735.1. NCBI lineage: Eukaryota > Viridiplantae > Streptophyta > Magnoliopsida > Solanales > Solanaceae > Datura > Datura wrightii. The sequence goes on from JASDFA010000020.1 coordinate 90,469,976, forward strand.
ATTCTTCCCCCGAGAGTTGAGGGAGGCTAAGGTCGCAGAGTTCATGAACTTAAAACAGGGTATTAAGACTGTGGAGGAATATGCATTGGAGTTCACGCGATTGTCAAGGTATGCTCCAGAGATAGTAGCCGAGCCAAGGGCTCGCATGCTTAAATTCGTCAATGGGTATCAAACCTGGTGCTTACGGAGTGCAAGACTACGATGCTCATAAAGGATATTGGCCTATCCTCGTTCATGCACAGTAGATTGTGGCAGAAAAGTTAAAAGATATGGATCGGGAGAACAAGCGTACTAGAACTGGTCAATCAGATTTTACTCACCAGAGGTCCGGCGGCAATAGCCACCCACAGCAGCATTAGTAGAGGACTCCAGCACCCACATCAGCCAGTGTCCCTACTTTTCAGTCCTGTAAGGATCAGAAGTATGGAGCATCTGACTCTAAGTCCTAGAGTCATAGCGCCAGCAACCGTTATCCAGCTTGTCCTAAGTGTGGCAAGAACCATCCAGGTGAATGCCTTCTGGCGAAAGAGAGTTGCTTTAGATGCGGATAGTAAGGTCACAGGCTAAAGGAATGTCCATTAGCAAGACGGGGGAGATCACAGTCTACCACCTCAGCAGTCCTAGCAAGTCGTCCAGCTCAGTAGGGTAACACTTCAAGTATGGATAGCGGTCAACGCTAAAACTGCTTTTATGTTTTATCCTCTCGTCAAGATTAAGAGAGCTCACTTGACGTGGTCATGGGTATAATATGTCTTTTCCATTTAGATGTGTACTCCCTACTAGATCCAGGAGCCACACTATCATTTGTGACTCCCTATATAGTTGTCCAGTTTGAAATCCAACCAGAAGTCCTCTTAGAACCATTCTCAGTCTCTACCCCAGTTGGTGAGTTAGTTAGAGCCAGCCGGGTGTATAGAAACTGCCTAGTCTCAGTATTGAGTATAGTCATTCTAGCTGATCTAGTAGAGTTAGACATGATCGATTTCAACCTCATTCTTGGCATGGATTGGCCACACTTCAATTATGCCTCAGTCAACTACAGAACTAGAGTCGTCAAATTTCAATTTCCAAATGAGCCAGTTCTAGAGTGGATGGGTAGTAGTTTTGCGCCTAAGGGTCAAATTATTTCCTACCTTAAGGCAAGGAAGCTTATTTCTAAATGGTGAATCTATCACCTAGTTCAGGTCAAAGATTCCAGCTCCGAGACCATAACTATTTAGTCTGCTCCAGTTGTCACCGAATTCCCTAAAACGAGAAAGAACATGCTAACCATCTGAGGATAGTGATATAGATGCTCAGGGACCGCCAATTGTTCGCTAAATTCAGTAAAGGTGAATTCTGATTGAAGTCTGTAACTTTCCCTGATCACGTGGTCTTAGGTGAGGATATTTAGGTAAATCGTCAAAAGATAGCAGTGGTGAAAGACTGGTCAAGACCTACTTCCCCAATAGATATCAGAAGATTCCTAGGTCTAGCTGGTTATTACCAATGATTTGTAGAAGGATTTTTCCTCTATTGCATCCCCTTTGACTAAGCTAACTCAGGAAAAGGTGAAGTTTCAGTGGTCAGATGCATGTGAGTAGAGTTTCCAGGAGTTGACCCGACTCACTACTGCTCTAGTTTTAACCTTACCAGAAGAAATAGATGGGTTCATAGTATATTGTGACGCTTCCAGAGTTGGACTCGGTTGTGTTCTAATGCAGCAGGGTAAGGTGATAGCTTACGCCTCCAGACAGCTCAAGGTTCATGAAAAGAACTATCTGACTCATGATCTTGTTTTAGCAGCAGTGGTGTTTGCCTTGAAGATATGGAGGCATTACCTCTATCGGGTTCACGTGGAGGGTTTCACCGACCAAAAGAGCCTTCAGTCTGTGTTCAGTCAGAAAGACTTGAATCTTTGTCAGAGAAGGTGGTTGGAGCTACTGAAGGATTACGAAATAAGTGTGATATACCACATGGGAAAGGACAATGTGGTGGTTAATTCCCTAAGCAAGATGTCCATGGGGAGAATTGCTCACGTAGAAGAGGGCAGAAAGGAATTAGCAAATGATATTCACAGGTTAGCTCGGTTGAGAGTTCAGTTGATTGATTCAGCTAAGGGCGGAGTAGTACTTCAGAATGGGTCAGAATCTTTGTTAGTTGTTGAAGTTAAGTCAAAGTAGGATGAGGATCCCATACTGCTTAAGTTGAAAGAAGCAGTTCTCAGAAAAGAAGTGGATGCTTTCTCCAAAAGGGGAAATGGTGTGCTTCATTACCAGGGCATACTTTGTGTACCAGATGTAGGCGACTTGAGACAGCAAATACTGGCAGAAGCACACAACTCCAAATATTCCATCCATCCAGGTGCCCCTAAAATGTACCGTGACCTATGGGATATCTACTGGTGGAACGACATGAAAAGAGACATTGCAGAATTTGTGGTTAAGTGCCTGAACTGCCAGCAGGTTAAGGTGGAACATCAGAGACCTGGGGGTATGACTCAGGATATCAGTATACCCACATAGAAGTGGAAAGAAGTGAATATGGAATTATTACGGGTCTACCTCGTACTCGTCAGTAACATGACTCAATTTGGGTAATAGTAAATCAGATGACCAAGTTAGCACGTTTCTTCCCAGTTAAAACTATGGACTCAGCAGAGGATTATGCTAGGCTATACATCCAGGAGTTAGTCAGACTACATGGGGTGCCCTTGTCCATCATTTCAGATAAAGGTACCCAGTTCACCTTGCATTTTTAGAAGTCATTTTAGAAAGGACTCGATACTCGGGTCAAGTTTAGTATAATTTTTCACCCTCAGACAGATGGTCTATTATACCCCATAGAATTTCCGGCACCTAGACGACCTATTCGCATGTTGGTTAAGCATATTTGAAGGCCATACATGCTGGAGAAAGGCCCGGGAAAAGATCGGACGAGAAACCTGTCGAACCATCGCGGAAGGAGCCGAGGCAGAGCCCCTCCGCGATGGCAGCGTGTCACGGAGGAGGGGCCTCCGCGTTGGCTCCGTGACATGTTGGCCTTGTACAGGCCCAAGTATATAAAGCCCACTTCGGGCTTAAAACATTTAAACACTTAAGAAATTCCAGAAAACAGAGGGCAAACGTAGAGAAGGGAAAAGGATCGAAGAAATAATATAATTTTCGTCCGATTACACTGCTAAACGTTGTCCAAACTCAAATTAACTCCAGATACTGAGGTATTTAGTAGTAGAGAGCATTCCTACGGATCCGTTTCGTGAAATACGGCCGACGAATCGTCGAGCCACCGAGCTAAGGTAAGTGGAATTGCTCTAAATTAGTGTCTATGTGTTCCTAGCTGTGAAGTGAATATTTCTCCCTTCTGGACCGCTGAAAAATAGCGAGTTTTCGACCGTCTTTCGATAAGCCTAAGTTTAGGCTATAAACTATATCGAAAGTGACGTTGTCTTTTAAGGTAAAGCTGTATTTAGTATTAATTGACATATTTATGAATGCAGTTGGGAGAATATAGTTGAAGTACCGGCCGAGTCTCGTCCGACAGACGAATAATTCAAGGATAAGGTATGTAAAGTTATTTTCCTCAGCAAGTTAGTAATCTTGGTACAGTACAGTAATTTAAAGGCCGATAGAGTATTCAGAAGCCATGTTGACGTTTATTATGAATGATGATACGATACTAAAAACGTTATGTTATGTTCAGCGCGAGACTTGCTAGCACGATATAAATTGTAATACAAGTATTAGAGACTGCACAGCATGCTCAGTATGTGATATAATGCGGAATGTTAGGGTATCATTGTATTCAGTTAAAGCCCAGTAAAGCAATGTAATATCTGTAAGACATCTCAGAGATAGAACGACAAGTTAAAATGAAGCTAGAAAGAATATTAGAACTAGTAAATCATGTTACTATAGAAACTCAGTATACAGCATGGTTTTCAGCAGAAATACTATATCCTGTTCAGTATTAGCCCTAGAACAGTCTGGCAGGAGATTATATTCATATGTATATATTTACCAGCCTCAGCACATATTAAATACGTACAGATTACTATCACTAGCTCAGCATGTAATATATACGATACTTTACCCCTATTAGCCTCAGCATGTGAGATATGCAGACAGTATTGCTAGATGAGACCGTTGTTTTGTATGGGGTTGGACTACCTAGCATCCATGACCGCCCCAAGGTTGATAGCTATATCGACTCGTCCACCAGAGGACGAGGATACGTCGCTCTACGGAGTGGCATGCCGTCCCACAGGGGACGAAGATGGGATGCCAGTTTTCCCCATATTATGCCTTGGTCGGCTTTGATACACCCCTGTCGAGCGAATATGCCCGGGTGTTGATTCAGGAGTCCTTCGGACTCAGGTACAGTTATAGTCAGGGGCTCAGCGAGCCCAAGTGCATACCCAGGGGACCGGCAGGATGCTTACAGGAGTTATAGGAGATGGGATGACCGGGGTAGGGGTGTAGATTCTGTGTTGGTTGTACCTCCCGGCTTATGGGGGCCGGGTAAGGTTTGTGTGTGCCATGTTATGTTATGTATGTTATGCCATGTTACGTTAGATGCGAGTAGATCAGCAGTAGAACGATACATCTCCAGGTACGACTCCTACTCCTTCCAGTATATATATGAGAGAAGGTATGACTTACATTATTAGACAGTTATTCTATTTCTTCCTACTTCGGTTTCATCAGTTACATTGTTGTTTTCAGATTTCGGTTTCAGTTATTGCTTTACATACTCAGTACCAGCGGTACTGACGCCCGGTGGGGTGCTGCATTACTTGCTTGCAGGTACTCATAGACGAGCAGGCGATACCACGTGATTCCTGTCAGCGATCGAGTATTCAGCTCCTGTTATCCGGAGACTGAATTCCAGAGGTGTATTTCATTTTCTTTTGGTTGTATAGTACGGGTAGGTCGGGGCCCTGTCCCGATCATTTGTATTGCTATTCCTAGAGGCTTGCAGTCTGTATATATTTCCCTATGGTCAGATTAGCCGGTCGTCTGAGGCCGTGCAGTTGTATAGCTGTTAGTACTCTTTCTTTCTTTTATGTTGGCCGTGTGGGGCCATAATTTGCCAGTAGTGGTGACCTTGCCGGTCACGTAGCTTTCTAGTACTTCAGGATTGAGTTATAGATAACTAGACAGCATGGTGGCCTTGTCGGCCCGCATAGGATTCCCTAAATTGATATGTTTCTGGTCAGCTGTTAGCACAGGTACAGAAGGCTATAGGCCAATGGGCCGGGGGCTGTGTTTACAGCTGTTATATAGCCCTTTGTTTCCAGAAATATGAGTTAGAGCCAGCCAGGCACCAGATGTGCCCAGGCTTAGCAGTCCAGCAGTTCAGGTCCCAATAGGGCACCAGGTGCCAATCATACCCCCCAAGGCGAGGTGTGACATGGTCAAGCTGAGCGGACTATTCAAACCTTAGAAGATATGCTAAGAGCTTATGTGATCGACTTCTAGGGCAGTTGGGATGATCACCTACCTCTCATCGAGTTTGCGTACTATAATAGCTACCACTCTAGTATTCAGATGGCCCTGTTTAAGGCACTATATGGTAGGAGGTGTAGGTATCCTATAGGGTGGATCGATGTTGGTGAAGCTACCTTGATAGGGCCAGACTCAGTCCATGAAGTTATTCAGAAAGTGCAACTTATCAGGGAGAGATTGAAAACAACTCAAAGCCGATAGAGATCCTATGCTGGTGTAAGGAGAAGAGGTTATAATTTGCTATAGATGATTGGGTTTACTTGAAAATTTCACCTATGAAAGGGGTGATGAGGTTTGAAAAGAAAGGGAAACTCAGTCCGAGGTATGGAGGACCTTACAGGATTCTGAGGCGAATAGGCAATGTGGCCTATGAGTTAGAATTACCTTCAGAGTTAGCATCCATGCACCCAGTCTTTCATGTGTCACTATTGAAGAAGTGCATCAGCGATCCGAGCTCAATTGTGTCATTAGACAGTGTAGAGCGATACTTTATTCAATTCCATAATCATTAGCCCTAATCAGATTTTCAATATGCATCCTAGTTGCATCAACTCTGTTACCATGGTTAAATCAGTTTGGAGTCATTCATTCCTTCAGAAATCAGTTCATAGTCTCTGTCTTGAAATTGCAGCTCTATTCCCAGTTTTCCAGCAATTTTAGCCTTCATTCGAGAATGAATGATCCCAAGTGGGAGATATTGTAACACCCCAACACTTTTCTAGATCAAACTCAGACTCAGCAGATTAAACCAGAAAATTTTTCCTCAAAACGACCGAGACAACGAGTCGTTGTCAGCTGTAACGACCCATAGTCTGGGTCGTGGTCAGCCCTGCCAATGGCCCTTTGGGAACCAATGGGACATGGAATGACCAATTGTGAGGAGCAATGAGTCATCTTGTCACTCGTTGTATTCCCATTTTAGAGATCAATTATTCCCTTTTCAGGAACCCACGAGTCAAACGACGAGTTGTCGTTTGATGTGATGACTCGTGAGGTGACTCATTAGTTGGGGGTCCTGATGACGTTAAAAATCTTCCTCCTGTAACAATGAGATGCAACAACGACCCATTGTAACTCATAATGAGTCGTTGTGTGCAGCCGTGAAAACAAGTCTAGAAATTCTCAGATTTTCCAGTAGAGACGACGAGTCAATATAACGACCCGTTGGTTCTACCAATGAGTCATTATGTTGCTCGTTATTGGGGTTTCCAGGTTTTTCCTGCCAGTGACAACGGGAAGCACAAATGACCCGTTGGTTCATCCAACGAGTCGTGGTCCCCTATTGTTGCCAATTTCAAGAGAGCCATATTCTAGGCCCAGTACCAATGACTGGTACCAACGAGTCATGGTGTCAACCAACGACTCGTCGTGTGACCCATTGGTCCCCTGTCGGGAAGTTTTCTAGATTTTCTCCCAGGGTTATTTTTTTAACTTCCCACCTTTTTAATCCCTAAACTACATTGTTTTGGATTATATTCAAGGGATTTAGAGGGGTAATCGACATTCTCACCTCATTCCTCTCATTCGCTCAAGAGTCAGAATGTAGAACTTAGTTAGAAAGCACAGAGAAGGAGCAAGGGTTCGACTTTATGCATAGATCTTCTCAAGGGTTTTCTCCAAGTTTTCATCACCAGATATATGGGAATTTAGCAAGGAATTGTCCTTCCCTTGTGCCCCAAAATTCAACTAAATTTTCTTATCAGTTCTAAGCCTTGAGTTTTTGAATGTGAGTGAATTCTTAGTCAGATTCTGCCTATATCATGTGGAATATTTTTCATGTTAATTGTTTCTATATTTCCACTATCTAGTGACCATATTGATACTTGTTCCTGTAAATGGGTTCTAGCCCTTACTCTTGAATACAATAATTAGAGTCTTACATAATTGATTAGTTGTTTATGTTGCTTGATTCTATTAGTGTTGGAATTGTCATATAATGAATATCAGTTGAATTCTCAGTCAGTTTCATGCTAGGCCAGTTTCAGTCAAAATGTTAGTATCTTTGGTATTTCCAGAAAAGTTAGTTGATCAGTTTCACTATAGTCTTTTCTTGAGGTGTCAGTAATGCCTCCCAGATATCAATTATCAATATTAGTTTTCAGTTATCAGTTTGTCCTTTAGACGGTTATGATGCTTCCAAACAAACAGCTCTGACCAGTCTGAGAACACCAGTTACAGTATTTGGTTCGATAAGACTCTTAAGGTACTTCCAGATAAGTATCACTAACTTAGTCTTGGACCCATCTTTGAGCTATCAGCTTAGTAGTCATATTAGGACTATCCAGTGGGAGTAGGACTTAACACCGAGTGGACCGGGGTTCCAGCGCACCTAGGTACCAAAAACAATATTGCCACTATAGGTTTCTTAGCACATCGGGCCCCAGATTTGTGATCACCCAGTTCATGCCTTTATACCCTAGCAAGGTATATGGGGTCTTGTCGATGGGGCATATACATCGAACTCCATGTTTATCACACGTGGTTATATGTCAGTTATAGACTCTCCCACTAGTTAGTATAGTTTCAGTTCAGTTTAGTTTAGCCCAACTCAGTATCTCAGACCCAAGGCATGTCTGTGACCATCAACCAGGGTCATTATTGACCATATCAGTTATATTTCAGTTGTACCAGTTTTCTGTATTTTAGTTTGTCATTTCAGTTCAGTTACTTGTTGTTTCATGCTTATTATATCTCGCACTTACTCAGTACATTCAAAATACTGACACATACCTTTTATGTTGCATCGTATCATGATAAAGACGTAGGTTCTCAGCCCCAACATCATCAGTAGATTCCCTCAGACGATACCAACAACAACATTTGGTGAGTCCTCATCTTTCGAGGATGATATTTATTTTCAGTTAGACTTTAGAGTTAGTTGGGAACTTGTCCCAGCAAGTCATCATTTAGTAGTTGGCTTTCATACATAGACACAAATATCCAGTATTATTTTTTAGATGTATGGACTTTTGTCAAATCAGCTTTCTTAAATGATTTTATCTATTTAAAGCTTCCGCTTATATTTACTCAGTTTACTAGTGTTATGATAGACCATGGGTTGGCTTGGGGTTACTTGCAACTCCAAGTACCATATCTCATCTAGGGTATAGTCTCGGGTCATGACAGCTAGGAACTTTCGCGAGGGAATCAAGAATGGGATAGCCGTAGACGAAGATGATCGGGACGATTGCTTGGTGCCCAGGTAGGCTATGGCTTACTCACCTTTATGATAGACTACGATTAGATAAAAATATATGTGCATGTGATTGATGCGTTTAACTACGTGATTGATGCATTTCACACGTAGTTATAAATTAACCTTAGACATAAAGAAGTGGGAACAAGAAATTGTGTGTCTTGCATGTGAGGAATTGAAGGAGAGAATTTAGTGTGGATATAACAACTTCGCTAGAAGATTGGGGGAGTGAATTTGAGTGATGCATGTAAATCATTTGTTTAATGGAATTGATTTGGTTGACTAATAACGAGAAAGATCATCATGATTACTACGTGATTTGGGAGGGGGATTTACGAGAAACATGTAGCATGTGTTGAAGATCCTGAGTTAGGAAATTGAAATCGGATTTGCGAAATTGTAGGAGAATAAATGGCAATATGCTGATTAATAATAGATGCTAGAATTCTTGATAAATTTCTTGTTTGAAACATAAGTTATATCTTTGAAATTGTTGAACTTACATAAATTAGTGTCAACTTGATGTTAACAAGGAGGGCGGATGGCCGTGTTAGGTTAATGTGATATGAGGTTTGATACGATAAAATCTTACGGCAAGATGTACTAACGATGTGAATCATAATATTCATAATGAAAAGATTTGTAAGAAAAGGTTGGAAGGGGACTGGTCGCAGTGCTGCTAGCATAGACCACTGCAGCGAGAGTGGTAACGTTGTAGCGAGACCGCTATGATGGTAGTAATACTACTACAACAGAGCTCAATCTACTACGCGGGCCAGGTCACGACTGTTCATGATCTACAGGGAATAATTAGTATTTAACCTCTTAAAATATAAAATAGAAGATGATAAGTATAAAATGCATATGTGGTTTGAAAGTCTATGACATGTAAATCTTTCTGTGTATATGGAGATTGGTAATGGTATTTCTCACCATTATGTTAATTTCTCAACTGTGCTCTACGTGTGAATTTGGCTGCAAAGCTGTAAGTGTTATTATCTGCATTTTTATGTTAATAAACCTATGGATATGATGTGTGATTAGTGTGTTTCAAGGGTATGAATATGGTTATAGATAAATGGTATCAGTGGTCCGAGATGTTATATAAATAAGAGAGGAAGAATTGTGTAATATTGATGAAAGAGGTACGTCCTAGGTCCGGGAGGAGGTACTCTGCGCGGTATTGGATCAACATGATTGGATCCTATTTGAGGTTTTTAGATATGAGAGGTCCGTTCCCGGGGTGAGCATCCGGGCGAGCGTGATGAGAGAGTCCATTGATAGGTATAGTTAGATCACCATGCGGCTGGACGTACGAAATGAATGCACTGACAGGTATGATAAAGGACTCATATGATCGGGTGTATAGTACATGGATTCTAGAGTGTCACGCCCCACCTTGGGAGGTATGACTGGTACTTGGTGCCCTACTGATCTGAACTAACCTGACTAGACTGGGGCACGTTTGACACTTAATTCAAGAAACGAACGGGCTATATCTCGGCTATCAGTACAGCCCCTGCCCGACAAGGCCACTTGTAAAATAAGACAGCTGACCACAACAATTCCATAACAGGGATCCTATGCGGGCCGATAAGGCCACCATGCTATTTGGTTATAACTGAAAAGTAAATCAAGCATTAAACTACGCTATGGCCGACAAGGCCGCCGGCTAACAGCTAAACAAGGCCCCACACGGCCAATTGCAAGAAATAAAGCATACATAGGCCCTACACAGCCAACAACAACTAGCCATAGGAAATGTACAACAGTCTGCAAGCCTCTAAGAGTGATGTAATAGTAGAGATAGGGCCCCGACCTACCCATAAATTGTACCTAAAAAGTACAAACCTCTACTGACTTTGAACTCTGGAGGGAAGGAGATGAATAAACTTCTTACTTCAGCTAGAGGCTAAGAACATCCTGAACCGCGTCTATCCGCTCCTGCAGGAAAGTAATGCAGCGCCCTGCGTGGGCGTCAGTGTAACATGTACCGAATAAGTAAGGCAGAGAGGTAATAACTAACTAAAAACTGGTAAAATTGTAGTAATTAAAAATATATAGTAAGGAGTTAATCTGAATACCTTCACTGTCTGAATTATCTAAACAACAAGTCTATATAAGCAAACAAGAAACTAACCGGGCCCCCATAAGCTTGAAAGGTACAAACAACACAGAAGAACCTACCTGGGCCCCCATAAGCCCCGACAAGTATAAAAAAAGTCCACTCCTACTACCTGAGTACTAAGGATGGGGTGTATACTGTAACTCGAGATGGCCCTCGCGGCCTTAATCTGATGAAACTCATTACAGCCCTTGCGGCCTCAACCTAATGGGACTCAATATGGCCCTCGTGGCCTGAGTAAATGGAAAACTTTATGGCCCTTGCGTCCTCAATAAATGGAATTCAAATGGCCCTTGAAGCCTTAGTAAATGGAACTCTGTATGGCCCTCACGACCTCAATAAATGGAACTCAAATGGCCCTCACTGCCATAGTAAATGAAACTCTACATGGACCTCGCGGCCTCAATAAATGGAACTCAAATGACCCTCGCGATCTCAGTAAATGGAACTCTGTATGGCCCTCGTGGCCTCAATAAGTGGAACTCAAATGGCCCTTGCTGCCTAGTAAATGAAATTTTGTATGGCCCTCGCGGCCTCAATGAATAGAACTCAAATGGCCCTCGCGGCTTCAGTAAATAGAACTATGTATGGCATAACATTTAACTACTCAACATCAAGGTAAGATCATTTTAGCTAGATTAACTCGGACAAGAATTACTATTTTGTCACCATAGGCTCAATTCAATTTATAACAACTGACACCAATAAGTTTACTCTGAAGTACTATAGACATCCGGGTCGTACTAACTTTACAACGAATGTGACTTGCTGAAGGGATAGCCTTACATACCTGTATTGCTAATTTTTTATTAACTTGAGAGTTTCAATTTGTATTCAATAGCCCTTTCGAATTGCAATCGTATTACTAGGAGAACAAGACTAGTTTCAATACTAAATTCAGTGAAAAACAATAACTTTTAATAATATTATCAACTATATTTCAACTTGACGAAATAAGGCTGAAAACATATAATTTCCCGAGAGTTCAGAAGGGAGGAATGCTTACTTGAAGTCTGTGATCGTATAGAAATTAGTTTGGAGCAATTATAACAACTATTGCTCAGCGGGGCTACAATTTTCCGAGCGAATTTCTCGATAATAACTCCGTAGTAATGCTCCTTGTGGGCTTAGAAGTCGATACTCGAAGTTAATTTGAATTTAGACGGTGTTTGGCAGCATAATCGGACGTAAAACGATTAATTTCTTTGAAATATACTCCTTCTGACTGAAATGAAAGATGGGAAATGAATTGAAATTGAAGGGGAGGGCTATATATACTTATTAGGGCAGTGACAGGGGGCGCTCCACGCCTCTTAAAGAACCAAAGGCCTGGCGCCCCGCGCCTCTCAAAGTGCCACAGGCCTGGCGCCCCACGCCTCTCAAAGCGCCATAGGCCTAGCGCCCTGCGCTGGCCAATGCCCTGCTGGATGGCGCATCGTGGTGGTCCTGTCCGACCTTACTTCCAAGACTTTTCCTACACACGTCAAGCTCTCTTTATTCATCACAAATTCATGCGTACGCTTACTAATCACTAACTTTTATAGGGTGTAACATCCTTCCCCTCCCCCCCCCCCCGAACATTCCTCCTTGAATGTCAACTAAAATTCATAGGAGTTTAACTCCTTTAACTATTATCTTGAAAAATTTCGGCAGTGTCTCCTTTATAACATGGACTATTCGAAAATCCTGAAATGCCGAAAAGTCCAATGCAGATATATCACATGATACTATCACAACTCTTTCACAACAAAATGGTAGTCAACTGAATTTTCTAAGTAACATGAATCATAGAACAACAACTGAATCAACGATTTCACTTAACTGCATAATCGGGCCTAATCCTGGAACAACTGAGGATATCTGGATCTCATGCCGTCCTCAGCTTCCCAGGACATTTCTTCTTTATTTTTTTTCTCCACAATACCCTAATAGAGGCGACATCTTTGGTTCTCAACCTACGAACCTATCGATCTAATATGGCCACTGGATCCTCTTCGTATGCTAACTCTTCAGTAACCTAGACGTCCTCAACTGACATAACATGGGACAAATCCCCTATACACTTCCGTAACATTGATTTATAAAAGACCGGGTGAACAAACTCTAACTCTGAGGGAAAATCTAACTCGTATGCCACCTGGCCTATTCTACAGAGGATCCGATATGACCCAATAAACCTTGGGCTAAGTTTGCCTTTCTTTCGAAATCTCATTATGCCCTTTATCGGCGATACCTTAAGGAATACCCAGTCACCAACACTAACTTTAAGTCTCTATGCCGAACATCAGAGTAAGACTTTTGATGACTCTTGGCTGTCAACAAGTGTTCCCTGATAAAGCTTTACTTTTTCCATTGATCGAAGGATCATGTCTGGTCCAATTAGTTCTGATTAACCTACCTAGAACCAACCAACTAGGGATCTGCACTTCTTCCCATATAAGGCCTCATACGGTGCCATTTGAATTGCCGAACGATAACTATTATTATAAACAAACTCAATAAGGGGTAAATGTTCATCCCACCTTCCCCCTAAGCCTAGCACGCACGCCCATAGCATATCCTCGAGCATCTAAATTGTATGTTCTGCCTGCCCATCTATCAGTGTCACGCCCCACCTTGGGAGACATGACTGGCACTTGGTGCCCTACTAAGACCTCGACTGCTGGACTACTGAGCCTAGGCACTTCTGGTGCCAGGCTGGCTCTAACTCTAGGTTCATGGATCCAACGGGCTATATAAAGGCTGTAAATACAACCCCCGGCCGACTAGGACAATAGCCACCATAAGGAAGCAACAGCTAACCAGAACAACCGTAGTATGAAGGAACCTATGCGGGCCGACAAGGCCACCATGCTGTCTAGTTACTTCCGAATCAAGAAAACAGGTGCTAAACTACTACGTGATCGACAAGGTAACCACTACCAACTGAATAAGGCCCCACACGGCCATCATAAACAAACTAAAACATACACACGGCCTCACACGACCGGTACAGCTAACCATAAGAAATATATAATCTGCAAGCCTCTAAGAATACTGATAAGATGGTCGGGACAGGGCCCGGCCTACCCATACTATACAACAAAAGAAAGGAAATAAACCTCTAGCTGTCTAGCTTCGGAAGATAGGAGCTGATGACTTCATGGGCTGGCTGGAATTACGAGGGATCGGCTCCTCGTCTGTGAGTACCTGCAGGAAAGTAATGCAGCGCCCCTAAACGGGCGTCAGTACCACTGGTACCGAGTATGCAAAGCAAACTGAACATAACTGAAGATAAATAGTAAATTGGTAGTTAATGAAATGACAGAGGATAGCTAAGACCGTCTGGAATAGCAGAATCTGTACCGAGCTTAACTGTACTGGAAAGAAGATAAGAATCATACCTGTCGATGCGGCATCCTGCTATTTATCATCTTAATAAGTAACATATATATATATAGCATACAAGAACCTATACCAGCCGCCATAAGCCGGAAGGTGCCAATCAACACGCAATCTATATACCCCCTACCCGGGTCAAACCATCAAAAAATAAATTCACTCCACTCACCTAATAACTACGAGCATCCCGCCGGCCCCCTGGGTATGCGGCTTGGGCTCTCTAGGCCCCTGACTATAACTGTATCTTAGTCCGGAGGACTCCTGTAACTGTAATTTGAGATCTGTATCTATAATCTGTAATCTGTGCCCTGGGCGCAAGCGCTCGACAGGGTATACTGTAATGCTGATCAGCCTGCTATGGGGAATGCTGCATCCCATCTTTGTCCTACTGCGGATGGCATGCCATTTCTTGGAGTGACGTATCCTCACCCTCTGGGGGGCGAGTCGACACAGCTATTAACCCTGGGGTGGAAAGGAAGCTCTAAGGGTGCCCACATAACACAATCAGGTCTCAACAAACAACAATAATCACATGTAACGTGTATAATAAATCTGATAGTACTGTTAATATTTTGATATTCTATTCTGATTCTCTGGCTGAATTAAACTAAATCTAGTATTGAGTCTGAAATAATATCTAGCTATTTAATACTGATTTACTGACTTTTATTCTGAATATAACATATTAATACAAACATACTTAATACTCGGCTTCTGGAACTTCCTTCTAGAATTTATTCTATCTTACTATACTAGAATTACTAACTTGTCGAAGAAACTAGCTTTACATACCTCAGTTGTCGGCTTTCTGGCTAACTAGCGTAACTCGGCCAATATTCAGCTATTTCGTCCAACTGTATTCACATTCACCGCAATTAGAACTAAATTCATCAATATTCTGGAAGAAAATACTACTTTGAATATATATATATAGCCCAAACTTTGACTTATCAAAAAATGGCCGAAAACTCGCTATTTCTCCGAAGTCCAGAACGGAGAAATACTCACTTTAGGGCTAGGAGCATATTGTCACTAATTTGGAGCAATTCCACTTACCTTAGCTCGGTAGGACGATGGTTCGCCGGCCGAATTTCATGAAACTAACTCCACAGGACTGCTCCCGATAGCTTAATACTTCACTACCCGAGATTATTTTGAGTTTGGATGGCGTTTAGCAGTGTAATTGGATGAACTTTTATGTTGAACCCTCGTTCTCCCCTGTTCTGGTCATGTTCTAAAAATATAATTGTGTGAAATGAAGTTAAAAACCGAAGTGGGGCTTTATATAGTAGAGCCTGGACAGGCCCTCCGTGGCACGTTGCCATCGCGGAGGGGGTATGCCCGGCCTCCTCTTGCGATGGTTGGATGTGGCGCTTGTCTGGTCTTCCCCCGGGCCTTTTTCTAGCATGTGTGGCATTCTAAAACTCTTAACCAACATGCGAATAGGCCATCTAAATGTCAAGAATTTACGGGGTGTAACATCCTCCCCCCTTAAGAACATTCATCCTCGAATGTAAACTCCTACTTTCAAGAATTTAAACTTACTTGACTTATTCTAGAAAAATTTCAGCAGAGTCTCCCCTGTAATATGGACTATCTCAAAATCCTGAAACGCAAAAAAGTCCAATACAGGTACTCCACACAACACTAGTATTCATCACAAAAGCCAACTATTTCATTTATTCACATAATATAAGGCAATTCATAAAGCAACAATACTAACGTACCTCTGGCTGATTAAGTCTGGAACAGTTGAGGATATCTAACTTTCATATATTCCTCTGCTTCCCAAGTCATCTCCTCTCGATTTCTATTACGCATAATACTTTGACAGAAGCAATATCTTTAGTTCTCAACCTGCGAATTTGCCTGTCTAGTATGGCTACTGGAACCTCTTCATAAGCCATCCCTTCCGTAACCTAGACATCCTGAACTGGAGCAACTCTGGAGGGGTCTCCTATATACTTCCTCAGCATAGACACGTGGAAAACTGGATGAACAGACTCTAATTCTGGAGGTAAGTTCAACTCGTATGTTACTTGGCCTATTCTTCAGCGAATCTGATAGGGACCAACAAATCTCGGGCTGAGTTTACCTTTCTTGTCGAATCTCATCACCCCTTTCATTGGAGAAACTTTCAAAAACACCCAGTCATTCACATTAAATTCTAGGTTTCTGCGCCGCACATTAGCATACTATTTCTGCCGACTCTGAGCAGTCAGTAGGCGTTCTCTGATAAGCTTTACCTTCTCCTTTGACTGATGAATAATATTTGGCCCAATTAGCGCTGACTCTCCTACTTCAAACCAGCCAACCGGCGACCTACACTTTCGCCCATACAAAGCTTCATAGGGCACCATTTGGATAGATGAGTGGTAACTATTATTATAAGAAAACTCAATAAGTGGTAAGTGCTCATCCCAGCTACCTCCAAAGTCCAACACACACGTTCGTAACATATCCTCGAGCGTGGAATGCTGTGCTCTGAATATTGCGTTCTGCCCACCCATCAGTCTGAGGGTGGAATGTTGTGCTCAGATTAATCTGTGTTCCTAGGCCTCTCTGAAATGATTGCCAAAATTTAGCTGTAAATTGCGCCCTCTGTCAGAGATAATGGATACTGGAACACCGTGCAGTCTGACTATTTCTCTGATATACAATTCAACATAATCTTTGGCGGAGAAAGTAGCCCTTACTGGCAGAAAATGGGGTGATTTTGCCAGTCTGTCAACAATTACCCAAATCAAGTCATTTCTATGTTTGGTACGGGGTAATCCTGCTACAAAATCTATATTTACTGCCTCCCACTTCCAAAGAGGCACATCTATGTCTTTAGTCAATCCGCCTGGTTTCTAGTGTTCCGCTTTTACTTGCTGGCAGTTGGGACACTAGGCTACGAATTCTGCTATTTATCTCTTCATACCTGGCCACCAGTAGATTTCTCTAATATCGTGGTACATTTTCATCGCGCCTGGGTGGAGAGAATAGCGGGCGTAATGTACCTTGCTCATAATTTGCTGGCGAAGCCCTGAAACATCTGGAACACAAAGGCGACCTTTACATCGCAACACTTCATCCTCAGTTACGTAAAAATCCGACGCTTTTCTTTGCTGAACTCGGCCTTTAAGCTGAACGAGGTCAGGATCTTCATACTGCCGTTCCTTTACCTCCACAACTAATGACGACACTGCGGTGTTCTAAATTACCGCTTTGTTGTCCTTTGTTTTTGCTACGCGAACGTCTAAACTGGCTAACTGGTGTATTTCTCTGGCCAAATCCCACTGCTCGGGCTGCAAGTACACTAAACTCCCTATAGATTTGCGGCTGAGGGCATCTGCTACTATGTTGGCTCTTCCTGGGTGGTACAAAATATTTACATCATAATCTTTCAGCAATTCCAACCAGCGATGCTGCCGCAAATTCAACTCCCTCTGAGTGAAGATATACTGTAGGCTCTTATGATCAGTGAAAATATCCACATGGACACCGTACAAGTAATGTCTCCATATCTTTAAAGCGTGGATCACTGCGGCTAGTTTCAGGTCATGGGTAGGATAATTCTTTTAGTGTTTCCTCAGCTGTCTGGAAGCATAAGCAATTACCTTACCATGCTGCATCAACACACATCCTAACCCAATACCTGAAGCATCACAATAAACTGCATAACCCTCTGTACCTTCTGGTAATTCTAATACTGGGGAGGAGGTCAACCTGTCTTTCAATTCCTGGAAACTCTACTCACATGCCTCCGTCCACTGAAACTTTACTGCTTTTTGCGTCAGCTTAGTCAGAGGTGCCGCTATGGTGGAGAATCCCTCAAAAAAACTTCTGTAGTACCCTGCTAATCCCAGAAAACTGCGTACTTTGGTCGGAGTGGTAGGTCTGGGCCATGTTTTACTGCTTCTATTTTCTGTGTGTCCACCTGTATACCTGCATCCGACACAATATGCCCCAAGAAAGCTACTGCGTTTAGCCAGAATTCACATTTAGAGAACTTGGCATACAGCTGACGGTCCCTGAGAATCTGGGGCACTGTCCGCAAATGATCCTGGTGGTCTACCTCTGAGCGAGAATACACTAGAATATTGTCAATAAACACTATCACGAACAGCTCCAGGTATGGTCTGAAGATGTTGTTCATCAGGTCCATGAATACTGTTGGGGCATTCGTCAGCCTAAAGGACATGACTAGGAATTCAAAATGGCTGTATTTGGTCCTGAAGGCAGTCTTTGGAATGTCCCTTTCACGAACTCGAACCTGATGATATCCGGACCATAAGTCAATCTTAGAGAAATATCTGGCCCCCCTATAACTGATCAAACAAATCATCTATTCTGGGAAGCGAATACTTATTCTTGACTGTAACATTGTTCAACTGCCGGTAATCTATACACATACGGAGTGAGCCATCCTTCTTTCTCACAAATAAAACTGGCGCACCCCAAGGTGAAGTACTCGTCCTGATAAAGCCCTTATCTAACAAATCTTTAAGCTGCTCCTTTAATTCTCTGAGTTCAGTAGGAGCCATATGATACGGAGGAATTGATATGGGCTGAGTGCCTGGTAGCAAATCAATTGCAAAATCTATTTCCCTTTTTGGGGGGAATACCAGGTAGTTCGTCTGGAAATACATCAGGGAATTCATTAACCACTAGAACATACTGGAGAGTCAGAGGTTCTACCCGAACATCCTGGACTCTAACTAGGTGGTAAATGCATCCCTTAGCTATCAACTTCCTCGCTTGAAGGTAGGAAATAAACCTACCTTTTGTGTAGCTGTGCTGCCCTTCCACTCTCGTACTGCCTCCCTTTGAAAGTGGAATCGGACCATCTTAGTCCAGCATTCTACATTGGCATAGCACGACACTAACCAATCCATACCCATGATGGCATCGAAATCAATCATCTCTAACTCTACCAGATCTACTGTAGTTTGACGATCAACAACCTCTACTGTACACCCTCGATAAACCCTTCTGGCTATAATGGAGTCACCGACGGGTGTAGATACTAAAAAGGGTTGCTAAAGCAACTCTGGTACAACACCGAACTTTCAAGCTACAAATGGGGTAACGTAGGACAAAGTACATCCTGGATCAATCAATACATAAGCAGGGTTTGAGCAAATAGTCATCATACCTGTTACCACATCTGGAGAAGCCTCTGAGTCCTGCCTCCCTAGTAATGCATAGGTACGGCTTGGGCCCGTACCTGAACTAGAGGCTCCTGATCTACCTCGGCCTCTACTTGCTGGACCTGAGGGCCTACGCCCTGCCGAGGCTGCTGGAGCTCGTGGCCCTACTGATGCCCTGTCCTGATTATCTCGGCTACCCTGACCTCTGTCTGGACAGTCTCTCATCACATAACCCTCCTACCCACATATATAACACCCTATGGAGCCATATCTGCAAGCTCCAGTGTGGGGTCGACTACAAATAGGGCAAGGTTGGGGTGTGTACCTGCTCTTCTCTACCCTCCTCTACTGAGGTGAATCTACCATTCGAGAACTACCGCTGGGCTTTTACTGTCCTCGGCAAATAAATCTACCCCTCTGCTGCTATGATGAAGGTAGGGGTCTAGGTGGCCTATCTGACAACCGGGGCCTGGGTCCTCTCTGAATCTCCCTCTGTATTTCATCTGATCTATCCCTGCGGCGCTTCTCCTGATTTATTCGTCTGCTATCTTGTTGCTGCTGTCTAAGGCCCTTAATAGTTTGGGAAAAGGCCTGCACCCGCGCAATATCCATATCTTCCCGTAGTGTAGCTGTAATGCATGCCTCAATATATTCTGGGTTCAGACCCATAATAAACCCCTGGACTCTAGATGGCATGGTGTCCACAAAAGCTGGAGCATAGAAGGCTAAGGAATCAAATAGTAGGGCATATTCCCTACACTCCTCGCTCCTTGTTCCAAATGTAAAAGCCTGATCCATCCGGGCCTGTCGGATTTCTCGTGGTAGATAACGGTCCAGGAAGGCCTCTGAAAAGTTGGAAAAGGTCGGAGGGGCAACATCTCTCTCTCGAGACCTTTCTAAATTTTCATACCACAACACAGCAATATCCCGCAGCCATAATACCGCTAACTCAACTGATTCTATAGACGTCACATGCATGATCTGAAAGATTCTCTACATCTGGTCCAGGAAATCCTGGGGGTCTTCTGCCTGATCCGACCCTGTGAACTGCGGGGGACCTAGTGCCAAGAACTCTCGGACCCTTGAACTGTCAGACCTACCTGATGACTCTGCTATTATGGGTGGCACTGACTGGCGCTGAGTAGCCATCATTTGTGCCAACATAACTACTGCACTTTGAATTTCCTGGTCAGATGGTGTGGGTACAGGAACTGTCAGAGGCAGCGTCGTTTCGAGAAGCTTTTGGTGAGGTGGGGACTGCTGAGAAGGTCGAGATGATGCTTCTGTATCGCCCTCAGATCGGGCTGATTCTAGATGAAGCTGAGGCATCCTGCTGGTGCCTTCTCCTGCTGCAGTATCCAGTCTTCTACCTATGGCAGGGTGTCGCTGGTCTGCCATTTTAATTTATAAACAAAGAGTATGATAAGTTTTAGGGACTCAACCCTATACTGTACTGCTCTATGGAACGACTGAATATGAAGAAGGAGTAACCATCCTATTATGCCTTGCAGCCTCCTGCCTATGGTATGTGGTGCACAACACATCCATAGACAAGACTCTACTTAGCATGGCTTGCAGACTCCCTAGGGTACGACCTGCTCTGATACCAAGTTTGTCACACCCCGCCTTGGGAAGCATGACTGGCACCTGGTGCCCTACTAAGACCTAGACTGCTGGACTACTGAGCCTAGGCACTTCTGGTGCCAGGCTGGCTCTAACTCTGGGTTCATGGATCCAACGGGCTATATAACGGTTGTAAATACAGCCCCCGGTCGACTAGGCTGATAGCCACCTGTAAGGAAGCAACAACTAACCAGAACAACAGTAGTATATGCGGGCCGACAAGGCCACCATGCTGTCTAGCTACTTCTGAATAAAGAAAACATGTGCTAATCTGCTACGCGACCGACAAGGTCACCACTACCAACTGAATAAGGCCCCACACGACTGATACAGCTAATCACAGGGAATATACAATCTGAAAGCCTCTAAAAATACTGATAAGATGGTCGGGACAGGGCCCCGGCCTACCCATACTGTACAACAAAAGAAAGGAAATAAACCTCTAGCTTTCTAGCTTCGGAAGACAGGAGCTAATGACTCCGTGGGCTGGCTGGAATTACGAGAGATCGGCTCCTCCTCTATGAGTATCTGCAGGCAAGTAATGCAGTGCCCCCAAACGGCCATCAGTACCACTGGTACCGAGTATGCAAAGAAACTGAACATAATTGAAGATAAATAGTAAACTGGTAGTTACTGAAATGACAGAGGATACCTAAGACCGTCTGGAATAGCAAAATCTATACCGAGCTTACCTGTACTGGAAAGAAGATAAGAATCATACCTGTCAATGCGGCGTCCTGCTATTTATCAGCTTAATAAGTAACATATATATATATATATATACACACACACCAGACCCCATAAGCCGTAAGGTTCCAATCAACACGCAATCTATATACCCCTACCCGGGTAAAACCATTCGAAAATTAATTCACTCCACTCACCTAATAACTACGAGCATCCCGCCAGCCCCCTGGGTATGTAGCTATGGCTCTCTGGGCCCCTGACTATAACTGTATCTGAGTCCGAAGGACTCCTATAATTGTAATGTGAGATTTGTATCTGTAATCTGTAATCTATGCCCTGGGCGCAAGCGCTCGACAGGGTATACTGTAATGCTGATCAGCCTGCTATGGGGAATGCTGCATCCCATTTTTTTCCTACTGTGGATGGCATGCCACTCCTTGGAGTGACGTATCCTCACCCTCTGGCGGGCGAGTCGACACAGCTATTAACCTTGGGGCGGCAAGGAAGCTATAAGGGTGCCCACATAACACAATCAGGTCTCAACAAACAACAATAATCAAATATAACGTGTATAATAAATCTGATAGTACTCTTCATATTTTGATATTCTATTCTGATTCTCTGGCTGACTTAAACTGATCTGGTACTAAGTCTGAAATAATATTTCATTGTTTAATACTGATTTACTGACTTTTATTCTTAATATAACATAATGATACAAACATACTTAATACTCGGCTTCTGGAACTTCCTTCTAGAATTTATTCTATCTTACTATACTAGAATTACTAACTTGCCGAAGAAACTAGCTTTACATACCTCAGTTGTCGGCTTTCCGGCTAACTGGCCAAACTCGGCCAATATTCAGCTATTTCTTCCAACTGTATTCACATTCACAACAATTAGAACTAAATTCATCAATATTCTGTAAGAAAATACTACTTTGAATATATATATAGCCCAAACTTTGACTTATTGAAAAACGGCTGAAAACTCGCTATTTCTTGGAAGTCCAGAAGGGAGAAATACTCACTTTAGGGCTAGGAGTATATTGACACTAATTTGGAGAAATTCCACTTACCTTAGCTTGGTAGGACTACGGTTCGCCGGTCGAATTTCACGAAACTAATTCCGCAGGACTGCTCCCGGCAGCTTAATACTTCACTACCCGAGATTATTTTGAGTTTGGACGGCATTTAGCGGCGTAATTGGATGAACTTTTGTGTTGAACCCTCGTTCTCCCCTATTCTGGTCGTGTTCTAGAAATGTAATTGTGTGAAATGAAGTTCAAAACCGAAGTGGGGATTTATATAGTGGATCCTGGATAGACCCTCCATGGCACGTTGGCCATCGCGGAGGGGCAGCCTCCATGGCACGTTGCCATCGCGGAGGGGGTCTGCCCGGCCTCCTCTTGCGATGGTTTAACATGGCACTTGTCCGGTCTTCCCCCGGGCCTTTTTCTAGCATGTGTGGCATTCTAAAACTCTTAACCAACATGCGAATATGCCATCTAAATGTCAAGAATTTACGGGGTGTAACAATCTGAGGATGGAATGCTGTACTCAAATTAACTTGTGTCCCCAAACCTTTCTGAAATGATTGCCAGAATCTAGCTGTAAATTGTGATCCTATGTCAGAAATACTAGATACTGGGACACCATCTAGTCAAACTATTTCTCTAATGTATAACTCAGCATTTTCCTCGGTTGAAAAAGTGGTCCTGATTGGCTGAAAATGAGCTGACTTCGTTAATATATCGATAATCACCCAGATGGAATCAAATCTGCGCCTGGTGCAGGGTAGTCTTATCACAAAATTCATATTAACTACCTCTCATTTCACATAGGTATAGCTATTTCTTGAGTTAGGCCACCGGGTTTTTGATGTTCATCTTTTACCTATTGACAATTAGGTCACTGTGCTACAAATTTAGCTATACCTTTCTTCATTCCAGGCGACAAATATATCTATTTCATGTCATGGCACATCTTTGTTGAACCTAGATGATGAGAATAACGAGAGTAATGTACCTCTTCCATAATCTGCTGGCGGAGTACTGCTACATCCGGGACGCAGAGGCGACCTTTGTACCTCAAAACTCTATCTCCGGCTACCTCAAAAACTAATATTTCACCCTGCTGAACTCTATCTCTGAGTTGTGCTAGATAAGAATCTTCATATTGCTGCTCTTTTACCTTTACTGCCAGGGAAGACACTGCTACATTCTGAATTATGGCTCCATTATCCTCTATATCAACTACCCGAACTTCTAAGCTACCTATTCGGTGCAATTCTCGGGCCATATCCCACTACTCTGGCCTCAATATGCCAAACTACCCATAGATCTACTACTAAGGGCATCTGCTACAATGTTGGCCTTTCCTGGATGATACAAAATGTTCACATTGTAGTCTTTCAATAATTCTAACCAGTGACACTTTCGTAGATTCAATTCTTTCTATGTAAAGATGTACTAGAGGCTCTTGTAATCAGTAAAAATGTCCACGTGCACCCCATACAGGTAATGTCTCTAGATTTTTAAGGCGTGAATTACTGCAGCTAACTCCAGATCGTGTGTGGGATAGTTCTTTTCATGTTTTATCAATTCCCTCGAAAAATACGCTATTACCTTTCCATGTTGCATTAAAACACACCCTAACTCGACGCCTGAAGCGTCATAATACACCGCATAACCCTTTGAACCCTCTGGCAAGGCTAACACTGGTGGTGATGTCAATCTGTTTTTCAATTCTTAGAAACTTAGCTCACAAGCTTCGGTCCACTAAAACTTGGATGCTTTTTGAGTCAATTCAGTCAAAGGTACTTATAGGGTAGAAAATCCTTCCACGAACCTTCTGTAATACCCGGCTAACCCTAGGAAACTGCAAACCTCTATTGGGGTCATAGGTCTAGGCCATGTCTTTACTACCTCTATTTCTGTGAATTCAACTTGAATACCAGTCTCTGATACAATGTGGCCCAAGAAAGCTACAGAACTTATCCAGAATTTAGATTTAGAAAACTTTGCATATAGCTAGCGGTCCCTAAGAATCTGAAGTACTGTGTGAAATGATCTCTGTGTTCCACTTCTGAATGGGAGTATACAAAAATATCGTTAGTGAATACTATCACAAACAGATCTAAATATGGCCTGAAGATACTATTCATTAGTTCCATAAACACTGCTAGTGCATTTGTCAACCCGAAGGACATAACTAAGAACTCAAAATGGTCATACCTAGTCCTGAAAGCTGTCTTTGGGATATCTTTCTCCCGAACTCGAACCTGGTGGTACCCAGATCTCAAATCAATTTTAGAGAAGTATTTCGCCCCTTGAAACTGATCAAACAAATCATCTATTCTCGGAAGAGAATATTTATTCTTAATAGTAACTTTATTCAATTGCCGGTAATATATGCACATGCGTAGAGACCCATCCTTCTTTCTCACAAACAGGACTGGTGCACCCCACGATGACGTACTGGATCTAATGAAACCCTTATCTAACAAATATTTTAAATTTTCTTTTAATTCAGCAGGGACCATTCGATACGGAGGTATGGATATAGGCTGAGTATCTGGTAGCAAATCTATAGAGAAATCTATTTCCCGCTCTGGGGAATACTGGGAAGTTCATCTGAAAACACATCCGGGAACTCATTAACAATTGAGATAGAATGGAGAGTCAGGGGTTCTTCTTGCATATCCCGAACCCTAACAATATGGTAGATACAACCCTTTCCTATCAATTTTTTCGCTTGAAGATAGGATATAAACTTACCATTTGGCATAGCTGTATCACCCTTCCACTCTCGTACTACTTCCCCTGGAAAATGAAATCGGACAATTCTGGTCCAACACTCTACAGTAGTATAACATGGTGCCAACCAGTCCATACTCATAATCACATCAAAATCAACCATTTCTAATTCTATTAGATCTGCTCAGGTCGGACAACCCACAACCTCTACTGTACCCCAGTAAATTCTTTTAACAATAATAAAGTCACCAACAGGGGTAGATACCGAAAAGGGTTGCTGAAGCAATTCTGGTGCTATATCAAACTTTTGGGCTACTAACGGAGTAACATACGACAAAGTGGAACTCGAATCTATCAAGGCATAAACTGAGTGAGAACAAACATCTAATATACTTGTCACAACATCTAGCTATGACTCTGACTCCCGTCGCCCTGGTAATGCATATGTGTAATCCTGACCGCTGCCTGAAACAGATGCCCCTGATCTACCTCGGCCTCTGCCGGCTGGAGCTGAGGGTCTACGCCCTGCAGAAGGTGCTGGGGCATTCAAACCTGCTGAGGATCTATTCTGCTGGTCTTGACCGCCCAAGCGTCTAGTCGGGCAGTCTCTTATCATGCGCCCCTCTTGCCTGCAGGTATAACAGGTGGTGGAACCATATCTGCACCTCCCCAGATGCTGTTTATGGCAAGTACTGCATTGGGGTATTGCTAACTCTGTCTGTTCTGGCCCCCTCTACTTCTGCGAGCTGGGCGCTCATGAATTTTCACCGGGGCCTGACTTCCTCCGACGATCTGATCTGCTGTCCCGCTGCTGTTGAAATAGGGGCCTGGGTGGCCTGCCAGAGAAACTGGGTTTGGGCCCGTCTTGAAAATCTGCGGGTCTAGCCCTCTGGCGCTGCTCCTAACCTGACCTTCCCATTGCATACTGGCGCTGTCTGAGCTCTTCTATATTCTGAACAAAAGTATGGATCCGTGAAATATCCATATCCTCTCGCAGAGTGGCTGTAATGCAAGATTCTATATATTCTGGAGCAAGCCGCATAATAAACTGGTGCACCTTAGCTAGCATGGTGTCAACATACGAGGGTGAATACCTAGCTAAGGAGTCAAACCTCAAAACATATTCTCTGACACTCATTCAGCCCTACTCTACATGTAAATGCTGCTCTAGTCCGGCCTACCGAACCACTCGAAGCAAATAATGATCTATGAAAGCCTTAGAAAAGATAGGCCATGTGGGTGGAGGTACATCTCTACCTCGGGATCTCCCAACTCTCGTACCATAAAACCACTATATCTCGCAATCTGAATGTTGTTAGCTCGACTGATTCTGTGGATGAGGCATGCATGACCCTGAATATCCTCTACAGCTGGTCTATAAAGTTTTGGAGGTCCTCTCTATGATTTGTCCTTGTAAACTACGGGGGACTCAAATCTAGAAACCCACGAACTCTCAAACTACCAGGCCCCTTAGCGAGCTCAACGGCAGCTGGTACTACCTGCTGAGGCTGACATTGGGTAGTCATCATCTGTATCAATATGTAAAAAGAACCCCTGAGTTCTTGATCTGATGGCATGGGTATAGTTGGGGGTGGTGCTGATATATTTGTTGCCCTATCAGGCTCTGAATATGGTAGTGGGTGCTGGAGAGATTGAGGTGGTGTTCCCCTGTTATCCTCAGATCGGGCTGACTCTGCCTGTGGTCCCCTACTAGTGCCCTCTCCTGCTGCCGCATCCAACTCTTGACCAGTCGCAGCCTGCCATGTGTCCAACATTTCTCTGTAAATAAATAAGATAACATAAGCTCAGGAAGTTACCCTATATAGCACAACTCTATAGCATGACTGGAGGAGAAAGAAGAGTAACCACACTATTATGCCTAGCCGCCTTCCTACCTATAGAATGTGGTGCACAACACATCCATAGAAAATACTCTACTGGCATGGCTTCCAGACTCCCTGGGATACGACCTGCTCTGATACCAAGTTTGTCACGCCCCACCTTGGGAGGTATGACTAGCATCTGGTGCCCTACTGATCTGAGCTAACCTGACTAGACTGGGGAACGTTTGACACTTAATTCAAGAAACGAACGGACTATATCTCGGCTGTAAGTACAGCCCCTGGCCGACAAGGCCACTTGTAAAAGAAGATAGCTGACTACAACAATGCCATAACAGGGATCCTATGCGAGCCGACAAGGCCACCATGCTGTCTGGTTATAACTGAAAAGTAAATCAGGCATTAAACTACGCTATGGCTGACATGGCCGCCGGCTAACAGCTAAACAAGGCCCCACACGGCCAATCGCATGAAATAAAGCATACACGGGCCCCACATGGCCAACAAAAACTAACCACAGGAAATGCACAATATTTTGCAAGCCTCTAAGAGTTGATATAATGGTCGAGACAGGGCCCCGACCTACCCATAAATTGTACCTCAAAAGTACAAACCTCTACTGAATTTCAACTCTGGAGGGAAGGAGCTGAATAAACTACTGACTTCAGCTGGAGGCTAGGAACATCCCGAAGTGCGTCTATCCGCACCTGCAGGCAAGTAATATAGCACCACGGGTGGACGTCAGTACAACATGTACCGAATATGTAAGGTAGAAAGGTAATTTTTTCTTTCTTCTAGAAAAGATAAATAATATTTAAATTAATAATTATATTGTTGATCATTTGATAGATTCAATAATACTTTTATTATCGCGCGAAAGCGCTAACATATTCACTTATTATGTAATAATACAATAATGGATGAATTAAAGTTGCGTCATTGACAAGGTCTACCCACTTTCTCTCCTCCAAAATATTTCTTTTCTCAAATAGAACTTTATCGATCATAGTTTCTCAATCTCTCAAAATCCCATTTTGGTATTCATTTTTGTCTGTTTTTATGTGCTTGTTATCATTATGGCCGATATTTTATTATTCTTCATTCTTAATGTATTTCTATTTAGTACCCGTGGAGTAAATTTTGAGTTTTGGGATAAGCAAATTGTTGAAAATCTTACGAAAAATACTTCATCATGAATCATATAGAAAATTTCTAAAGCTTTGAGGCATGTTAAAAATACTGTCCTTAAGGATACTTCATCCGGTATAGGTATATCCCCCAGAATTCAACAAACTCTTCTAGTATAAAACTAGAAGCTAGAATCTAACAAAGATTCAATAAATAAGAAAACCC
This sequence comes from Datura wrightii, assembly GCA_035772735.1. Taxonomy (NCBI): domain Eukaryota; kingdom Viridiplantae; phylum Streptophyta; class Magnoliopsida; order Solanales; family Solanaceae; genus Datura; species Datura wrightii. The sequence continues at coordinate 90,498,563 of JASDFA010000020.1, forward strand.
AGCACAAAAAAATATCAAAAAGAGAGAAGAAATTCTATTCATCTGTCTACTCCACCAAATGAAAGAACGCTCTTTCATTTAATAGGTACAAGAAAATCATCTTATGGGAGTGAGGTTGTGAACAAAAAAAAGGCTCCAAATAAATGACAATAAAGGGGAATAATGGTCATAAAAAAGTTATAATAGTAGTTTTGTAACTGAAAATATTATCTCATAATAATAGCCATTTAGTAACCAATTCACTTTGAGAAGTAGTAATTCAAATTTATATAAAAGTCAATGAAGAGTAGTAATGGTCAAAGCTTGAATTAGGGGTCTGCTACTATTTCAAAGCAACATTAAAAATATAAAAAAAAATTTGAGATATAAAATTATTTTTCCAACACAAGTCTAGTAACTTTTACCTAAAGGAAAAAAAATAGAATTGTGTATGGGATTATGCACAGTAGATGTGATTGAAGTGAGACACAATTTGTAATTAGTAAATATAGACTCCAAAATGATATTATTTATTTTATATTCTGAAGTGTTCTACTCTTATCTGATTTATATAGCTTTCAAGGGTTTGAGATTACGATATAGAGGTTCTTTACAAGATCAAGTATTATATGATGTAGGCAACTTGAAATTCTCATTTGCCATTCGTTCCCCAAGTAGAATAATGGATTTTTTGGATTCATAAAGGGGTGCTTATATACGAATAGATAGGATGAACCGGCTAAACAACTCTTTCAACAAGACAGGATAGTATTTCTTTAAAAAAAAAAAAAATTGTTTCAGTGTTTCCTATATATTGCAATAAATAATTATAAACATCTTATCTTTCTCTTCCTAATAATTTAATTTGATCTGATTCTACTCTAGATTTTCTAGCTCGATTAGTTCTTTACTTATTCCTTTTTCCTTCTTTATCCTTTCATCTGTAGGAGCTATTGAGGAAACACTCTAATTTTGACCACATTCATATTTATAAGCGACTCTTTGATGATCCAAGTTGATGGCAGTGAAGTACCTCTCGTTTAACCCAACCAATCCAAATAGCTAACACACTAAAATATATATTATTTTACATTTTTTTGAAGTTTGCACTTGAAAATTTGATGAATGAAAAGGTGAGATATTGATAACATTTTATATGATTGTGACGAAATGAATCCTCATCAATTACTATTCATCACATTTTTATGTCATGATTTCTAAATTCTGAATTTGCATATAGAGCAAACTAAAAATAATGAATAACATTCTTTGAAATTTGTATTTTTTTGTTTTTATACTAAATATACCACTTTAAATCAATACTATTTAACATTATTTAATTTTCAGATCATACGGACTATGACTAGATCAAAAGAATTTAATAAAATAATCTAGGACTATTAAGAAATTACCTTGAAATTCATGTGAACTAACTATTTTATTTCTAAGCATTTGACTTCGCTATATACTGGGAAACAAGATGTCACGATTCGAGTCTATTCCCTGGATGAGACACGGTACTTGGAGTCACAAGTAATTCCAAGACAACCCATGGTCTATATAACACTGAAAATCTTAATAAACATATGCAGAAGCTTTAAATAATAAAATCATTTAAGAAAAACTGAGTTGACAAGAGTCAATACACCTAAAAGAAAACAAACAATACTGACAATCTGAATCTATGTCTAAAAACCATTTACTAATGATGAGTTGCTGGGACAAGCCCCCAGCTAACTCTATAGTCTTACTAAAAGAAAATAACTGAAAAATAAAATATCGTCCTTGAAAGATGTGGACTCATCACTACTTCTGCTGATATCACCTGAAGGAATCTACTAACGGTGCTGAAGCTGAAAATCTGCACCTGTATCATGATATGATACAACATAGAAGGTATGCATAAGTACTTTGAATTTACCGAGTAAATGAGAGATAATATAAACATGAATAAAAAGTAATTGAACTATAATGACATGTAATGACCAACTGAAATACTGAAAACTGAACAACTAAAAAATAACTGAGATGGTCAATAACGATCCTGATTGATGGTCATAGACATTTTCTGAATTTGATATACTGAGATGAGCTAAACTGAACTGATTTGAGCTGAACTTAACTGAACTGAGCTAAACTAAAACTGTACTGACTAGTGGGAAAGTCTATAACCGACATGTAACCATGTGAGCTAGTCGTGGAGTTCGATGTATACGCCCCATCGATAGGACCCAATATACCTTCCCAGGGTATAAAGGAATGAATAGGGTGATTACAAGTCTGGGGCTATAAGGCCATAAAATAACCTATGGTGACAACATAATTCTGGAAACTTGGGCGCTGGAACCCCGGTCCACTCGATACTAAGTCCTACTCCCACTGAATAGTCCTAGTTTGACTACTATGCTGATAGCTCGAACATGGGGTCCAAGACTAAATCAGGGATACTTATCTAGAAGTGTCCAAAGAGTCTTATCAGATCGAACTCTGTAACTAGTGTTCTAAGACTGGTCAGAGATGCCTATCTGAAAGCGTCGTAACCATCTAAAGAACATACTGAAGCTGAAGCTGTTGGTTCTAAGATTGGTTAGAGCTTCTTATCTAGAATAGTCATAACAGCCTAAAGAACCAACTAAATATCAGATAACTGATAACTAATTCTAATGACTGATATCTGGGAGGAACCACTAACACCTCAAGAAAATACTATAGTCAAACCGATCAACTGACATTTCTAAAAATACTGAGTAGGCTAGTATTCTGACTGAAACTGGACTAGCATGAACTGATTGTGATAATCAACTGATATTAACAACATGAAAATCCCAACACTGATAGAATCAAACAACATGAATAACAAATAAAATATGCAAGACTCTAATTCACTACATTCCAAAACTAGGGTTTATACCCTCTTTACGAGAACAAGTAGCAACATGATAGCTAGATAGTGGAATTTTAGTAACAATTAATATGAAAAATATTCCACATAATATAAACAGAATCTAGCTAAACATTCATTCACATTCAAAAACTCAGGGACTAGAACGGATAAGAAAGTTTAGATAGATTTTTGGGACACAAGGGAAGGACAGTTCCCTTGCTAAAATCTCACATACCTGGTGTTGAGTTCTTTAGAGAAGCCTGAATAAATCTAAAGAACTAAGGAAGCCCTAGTTAGCTCTGAGATGCCTGACAGGAATTTCTGTGCTCTGAGATCGTGGAGTGAGTGGAATGAGAGGGACTTAGTCGGTTACCCCTTTAATTCTCTCCAAAATTTGCCCAAAATGATGTAGTTTAGGGATAAAAATAGCTAGAAGTTACAAAAACACCCTTGGAGCATCGCAGGAAAAATCCTACTGCTAGTCCCCATGAAGCACTCCACGAGTCGTGGGGTTGGGAATGACTCATGGTGCCGAATCATGGCCACGTCTAGAAAATCCCAACATTTCCTCGCATGGACAATGACTGACTTCACGAGTTGTCATGAGATCTAATGACTCGTGACGTCTTCCATTGTCACTGAACTAGAATTTCTCCTTTCAACCCCACGACTGGTCACGACAAGTCATTACTTGACCAAACGTCTTATCCCCTTCTCCCGTCATCAGCACTGCCTCGGGGCCTAAGCTTTACCAGGACCCTTCTGACGACCAACACAATGAGTTTTTTCTTGATCTAATGACTCGTCGTGTCCGTCGTTGCCAATGAAATATGAACTATGAACCTCCACTCGATGACCCTTCACGAAGACTCGTTACTTGACCCAAAGAGTCATCATGTGGGTCATCACCCTTGGGCTCCTGAACTAAAATTTCCCATTTTGAGCCACGAGTCTGACCATGACTCGTCTAGTCACTGGACGAGTCTGACCATGACTCGTCTAGTCACTGGACGAGTCATGCCATGACTCGTTCTGTGGCAAAAATTTCCTAGTTCTCTTCTAGTTTTTCATGCAAAATTTGAGTTTGGTCTAGGAAAGTTTGGGGTGTTACAATATCTCCCCCTTGGGATCATTCCTCCTCGAATGAAAGCTAAAACTACTGGAAAGCCAGGAAAAGAGCTGCAATTCCCATACTGAGACTACGAACTGATTTCTAAAGAAATGACTAACTCCAAACTGATTTAACCATGCTATCAGAGTTGATGCAACTAGGATACATATTGAAAATATGAATAGAGCTGATGAGTACGGAATTGAATAGAGTATCAAGATGGAATTTAATACCTGATGCTGAAACTAAAGTGGAAGGGAATAAATGAGGGTGTTTGGCCATCATGTATGCTTCTGCCTCCCATGTGGCTCTCTCAACTAGCTGGTTCCTCCACAAGACTTTCACCGAAGCGACTTCCTTATTTCTCAACTTACGAACCAGATGGTCTAGGATCTGAACTGGGACTTCTTCGTAAGTGAGACTATCCTTTACTCCCACATTGTGTAGTGGTACAACTGAAGTTGGATCACCGATACACTTCTTCAATAGTGACACATGGAAGACTGGATGCACAACTGTTAACTCTGAAGGTAATTCTAACTCATATGTCACACTCCTAACTCGCCTCAAAATCTGGTAGGGTCCTACATATCTAGAAATAAGTTTCCCTTTCTTCTGAAATCTCATCACCCCTTTCATGGGTGAAATTTTTAGGTAGACCCAATCATCTATAGAAAATTCTAAATCTCTCCTCCTCACATCAGCATATGATTTCTTTCAGATCTGAGTTGTTTTCAACCTTTCCCTGATGAGTTGCACTTTCTGCATAGCTTCATGAACTGATTCTGGTCCTATTAAGGTAGCTTCACCAACTTCAAACCACCCTATATGATAGCTACACCTGCTAATATATAATGCCTCAAACGGGGCCATCTGAATACTGGAGTGGTAGATGTTGTTGTATGCAAACTCGATGAGAGGTAGGTGATCATCCCAACAGCCATTGAAACTGATCACACAAGTTATCCATATATCTTCTAAGGTCTGAATAGTCCACTCAGCTTGTCCATCTGTCCGAGGATGAAAAGCTATGCTGAGCTTGACCTGGGTACCGAGTCCTTTTTGAAATGACTTCCAGAAATGCGAGGTGAACTGGGTACCTCTATCTGAAATAATGGACAAAGGCACTCCATGAAGTCTAACTAACTCCTGGATATATAGCCTAGCAAAATCCTTAGTTGAGTCTATACTTTTAACTAGGAGAAAATGTGCTAACTTGGTTATCCGGTCTACTATCACCCAAATCGAGTCATGCTGCCAGCGAGTACAAGGTAGACCTACAATAAAGTCCATATTCACTTCTTCCCACTTCCATGTGGGTATGCTGATATCCTGAGTCATACCTCCACGTCTCTGGTGTTCCACCTTAACCTGCTGGCTGTTCAGGCATGTAGCCACAAATTCTGCAATGTCTCTTTTCATTTAGTTCCACTAATAAATATCCCGTAGATGACTATACATTTTAGTTGCACATGGGTTGATAGAATTTCTGGAACTGTGTGCTTCTGTAGTATCTTTTGTCTCAAGTCACCTACATCCGTTACACATAGCCTGCCCTAGTAACGGAGCATACCATCTCCCCCTTTGGAGAAAGCCTCCACTTCTTTTCTGAGAACTGCTTCTTTTAGCTTATGCAGTATGGGATCTTCATCCTGCCTTGACTTTACTTCAACAACTAATGAGAAATCTGATCCACTTTGCATTACTACTCCGCCCTCAGCTGAATCAACCAATTGCACTCCCAACCGAGCTACTATGAATATCATTATCCAACTTTTTTCTGCTCTCTTCAACATGATCCACGCTTCCCATGGACATTCTACTTAGGGCATTAGCCACCACATTGGCCTTGCGTAGATGGTATAGCACACTCATTTCATAATCCTTTAATAGCTCCAACCACCTTCTCTAACAGAGATTCAAGTCTTTCTGAATGAACACATACTAAAGGCTGTTATGATCGGTGAAAACATCCACGTGAGCTCCACAAAAATAATGCCTCCATATTTTCAATGCAAACACTACTACTACCAACTCAAGGTCATGAGTCGAATAGTTCTATTCATGAACTTTGAGCTGTCTGGAGGCATAAACTATCACCTTATCCGCTGCATCAGAACACAACCGAGTCCCACTCTGGAAGCGTCACAATATACTACCAACCCATCTGTTCCTTCTGGTAAGGTTAAAATTGGAGCGGTAGTGAGTCGAGTCTTCAACTCCTGGAAACTCTTTTCAAACGCATCTGACCACTGAAACTTCACCTTTTCTAAGTTAACTTAGTTAGAGAGATGCAATAGAGGAAAATCCTTCCACAAAACGTCGGTAATAACCGGCTAGACCCAAGAAACTTCTAATATCTGTTGGGGAAGTATGTCTTGGCTAGTGTTTCACCGTTGCTATCTTGTGAGGATCTATCTGAATATCCTCACCTGAGACCATGTGGCCAAGGAAAGTCACAAACTTCAACGAGAATTCACATTTGCTGAACATAGCAAACAACTGGCGGTCTATGAGCGTCTACAACACTATGCTCAGATGGTTAGCATGTTCTTCCTCGTTTTGGAGTATACCAGAATGTCATAAATGAATACAATGATGAACATGTGTAGATACTATTTGAAAACCCTATTCATCAGGTCCATGAAAACTTTAGGGGCATTAGTTAGTCCAAAAGACATAACCACTCATTCATAGAGACCATATTGGGTTTTGAAGGCTGTTTTCAGTATGTCCACATTCTCTGACTCTAAGCTGGTGATATCCCGACCTGAGATCTACCTTGGAGAAACAACTGGCTCCCTGAAGTTGATTGAATAAGTCGTCAATCCTGGGCAGGGGATACCTGTTCTTAACTATGACTTTGTTCAATTGATGGTGATCGATACACATTCTGAGAGTACCATCTTTCTTTTGCACGAATAATATTAGAGTATCCCAGGAGAGATGTTGGGCCTGATGAAGCCTTTATCCAGAAGGTCTTTTAGCTGCTCCTTCAACTCCTTAAGCTCAAATGGAGTTATTCTATAAGGAGGGATTGAGATGGGTTGAGTTTCTGGAAGAAGGTCTATGCCTAAGTCTATTTCCCACACAGGAGGGAATTCAGGAAGATCTTCGGGAAACACGTCACGAAATTTGCTGACAATTGGAACTGACTGGATAATTGGGGTCTCATAGCTGGAATCTTTGACCCAAACTAGGTGATAAATGCAACCCTTATAAATGAGCTTCCTTTCCTTAAGGTAGGAAGTAAATCGACCCTTATGTGCTGAACTATTGCCCATCCACTCTGAAATTGTCTCATTAGAGAACTAAAATCTGAAGACTCTAGTTCTGCAGTTGACTGAGGCATAACCAGAGTGTAACCAATCGATGCCAAGAATGAGATCGAAATCGACCATGTCTAACTCTACTAGATCAGCTGAAATGACCTTATTCAATACTGAGACTGGGCAGTTTCTATGCACCTGGCTGGCTCTAACTGACTTAACAACTGGGGTAGAGATTGAGGCTGGTTCTGAGAGAACTTCTAGACTGATTTCAAACTGGACTTAGGGAGTCACGAATTATAGTGTGGCTCCTGGATCTAGTATGGAATACACATCTAGTGGAAGAGACATAATATACCCGTGACCACGTCAGGTGAGCTCTCCTGATCCTGATGGGAGGACAAAGCATAAAATTAGTTTTGGCACTAACCACCATCCATACCTGAAGTGTTGGCCTGTTGAGCCGTTCGGCCTACTGGAGTTGCTGAAGTGGTAGACTGTGGTCTCCCTGTCATGCTGACGGACATTCCCTAAGCCGGTGACCTAGCTGTCCACACCCAAAGCAACCATCTTTGCCCTGAAGGCATTCCCCTGGATGGTTCTTGCCACACTTAGGGCAAGCTGGATAACGGTTGACACTATGACTTTGAGACTGAGAGCCAAATGCTCACCCTTCCGATCCTTGTGGGACCGAAAAGTAGAGGCGTTGACAGAAGTGAGTATTAGAGCCCTCTGCTGTTGCTGCTACTGCTGTAGGCGGCTACTACTGCCACACCTCAGGTGCCCATAATATGATTGGTTAGTCCTATACCTTTTATTCTCTTGCTCCATATCTTTCAAGTTTTCTGCCTTAATCTGCTGGGCATGAACAATGAGGCTGGAGAGGTTAGTATCTTTTATGAGCATCATGGTCCTACACTCCTTAAGTACCAGGTTTGATACTCTATTAATGAACTTAAGCATAAAATCCCTTGGCTCGGCTACCATCTCTGGAGCATACCTTGATAACCGCGTGAACTCCAATCCATACTCCTCCATGGTCCTATTACCCTATTTCAAGTTCATAAACTCTGCGACCTTAGCCTCCCTAAACTCCCGGGGGAAGAATGCTATGGTGAACTCTTCCCACTCTACCGTTCCACTCCTACTTGTCTCCCTTCCTTCCACTAATCGTACCAAATCTATGCCACCCCTTTCAACTGGTAAGCGGCTAGATCGGCACTTTCCGTGGAAATAACACCCATAATCCGGGTGATCTTCTTCACCTCATCTACAAACTCCTGTGGGTCCTCTCCCACCTTGGATCCATAAAAGACTGGAGGGTTCATTCGGGTGAAGCCCCAAACCCTAGCAGCTGCTGCAGATCCATTTGTGTTTACCGGAATCACCTACTACTTCACTTGGTTAGTCACTATCTGAGCCAGTAGTTGGACTACCGCTTGGAATTCTGCTAAGGACACTTGGTTGTCCTAAGGGGCTGATGGAGCTGGTGGGGCAAGTCGATTAGCGTTGTCAGCCCTTTTTCCGTTCCCTCGTCTTGGAGGCATAGTTTAATTGAAACAAAATAGAGCACGAGTTAGGAGAATGTTTCTGGAATTGAACTTCAACGCACGATAAGGAGTATTAATAAAAGAGAGTTTTTCTAATGACGTCTCGTAGCCTCCTTGTCATAAGTGTGGTATACTTCACACCCATGAAAATGACTCCACTTGATGCGGCTTTCAGACATCCCAGGGTACTATAAACCTAGTGCTCCAAGTTTGTCAAGACCTGAGTCTATACCCTGGAAGAGACACGGTACTTGGAGTCACAAGTAACCCCAAGCCAACCCATGGTCTATCATAACACTGGAAATCTGAATAAATATATGCAGAAGCTTTAAATAATAAAATCATTTAACAAAAACTGAGTTGACAAGAGTCATTACATCTGAAAGAAAACAAACATTACTGACGATTTGAATCTACGTCTGAAAGCCATTTACTAATGATGAGTTTCTGGGACAATCCCCCAGCTAACTCGAAAATCTAATTGAAAGAAAATAACTAAAAAATAAAATATCATCCTCAAAAGATGAGGACTTACCACTATTGTTGTTTATATCACCTAAAGGAATCTACTAACCATGCTAAGGCTGAGAACCTGGGCCTGTATAATGATATGATACATCATAAAAGGTGTGCGTTAGTACTTTGAATGTACTAAGTAAGTAAGAGATAATATAAACATGAAGAACAAGTAATTGAACTGTAATGACATGTAATGACCAACTGAAATACTAAAAACTACAACTAAAAAATAACTGAGATGGTCAATAACGACCTCGACTGATGGTCATAGACATGTCCTGAATTTGAAATACTAAGCTGAGCTAAATTGAATTGAAATGAGCTGAGCTAAACTGAAACTGTACTGACTAGTGTGAGAGTCTATAACCGACATGTAACCGCGTGAGCTAGACGTGGAGTTCGATGTATATGCCCCATCGATAGGATCCAATATACCTTGTCAGGGTATAAAGGCATGAACTGGGTGTTCACAAGTCTAGGGCAATAAGGCCAGTAAATAACCTATGGTGGCAACGTAGTTTTGGGAACCTACGTGCGCTCGATCCCCAGTTCACTCAGTGTTAAGTCCTACTCCCACTAAATAGTCCTAGCCTGACTACTAAACTGATACCTCAAAACTGGGGTCCAAGACTAAATCAGGGATACTTATCTGGAAGTGCCCTAAGAGTCTTATTGGACCAAATTCTGTAACTGGTGTTCTAAGACTGGCTAGAGCTGCTTATATAGAAGCGTCATAACCATCTAAGGAACATACTGAAGCTGAAGCTGGTGGTCCTAAGACTAGTCAGAGCTTCTTATCTGGAAGCGTTGTAACACCCTAAAGAACCAAGTAAGTATCTGTAACTGATAACTAATTCTGATGACTGACATCTGGGAGGCGCCACTAACACCTCAAGAAAAGAGTATAGTCAAACTGATCAATTGACATTTCTGAAAATACTAAGTAGGCTAGTATTCTGACTGAAACTGGACTAGCATGAATTGACTATGATAATCAACTGATATTAACAACATGGGAATCCCAGCACTAATAGAATCAAGCAACATGAATAACAAATCAAATATACAAGACTTTAATTTATTGCATTCCAAAGCTAGGGCTAATACCCTCTTTACGAGAACAAGTAACAACATGATAGCTAGATAGTAGAATTTTAGTAACAATTAACATGAACAATATTCCACATAATATAGGCAGAATCTAGCTGAACATTCATTTACATTTGAAAACTCAGGGACTAGAACGGATAAGAAAGTTTAGATAGATTTTGGGGACACGAGGGAAGGACAATTCCCTTTCTAAAATCACACATACCTGGTGTAGAGTTCTTGAGAGAGGCCTGAAGAAATCTGAAGAACTGAGGAAGCCTTAGTTAACTCTGAGATGCCTGACGGGAATTTTTGTGCTCTGAGATCGTGGGGTGAGTGGAATGAGAGGAACTTAGTTGATTACCCCTTTAATTCTCTCCAAAAAATTCCCAAAATGACGTAGTTTAGGGATAAAAATGCCTGAAAGTTACGAAAACACCCTTGGAGCATTGCAGGAAAAAACCTGTTGCTAGTCCTCACGAGGCACTCCACGAGTTGTGGGGTAGAAAATGACTCATGGTGCCGAATCGTGTCCACGTCTGGAAAATCCCCAACATTTCCTCGCATGGACAACGACTGACTTCATGAGTCGTCATGAGATCTAATGAAACATTATGTCTTTCGTTGTCACTGAATCAGAATTTCTCCTATCGACCCCACGGCTGGTCACAACGAGTCGTTACTTGACCTAACAACTCGTCCCCTCCTCCTGTCGTCAGTACTGCCTCGGGGGATAAGCTTTACTAGGACCCTTCCAACGACCAATGCAATGAGTCGTTCCTTGACCTAACAACTCGTCGTGTTCGTCGTTTCCACTGAAACATGAACTACGAACCTCCTCTCGACGATCCTTCACGACGACTCGTTACTTGACCCAACGAGTCATCATGTGGGTCGTCACCCCTGGGCTCCTGAACTAAAATTTCCTGCTTCGAGCCATGAGTTTGACCATGACTTGTTCCGTGGCAAAAATTTCCTGGTTCTCTTCTGGTTTTTCATGAAAAGTCTGAGTTTGGTGTAGGGAAGTTTTAGGGTGTTACACAAGAGATGAACAAGTAGGTCTGGGGAGGAAATTAGAATGCAGCAATAAACCTTAATTTAAAGGGCCACCAGAAACATTAATGGGGATTTGTTATAATTCCTAACATAACATATTTATCTCTTCTTGCAATTACTTATCATTATCTAATCATGTTTTGTGGGAAATGATTTGAGGTGTAAGCAGATAGGTGCAAATGTTGATTCTGTATAATATGAAAAAGTTGATACTCTCTTGCATGCATATTGCAGTCTAACGATTACTTGAAATGAATGGTGTATACATCTTTCTAATATCTTTTTATTTTCAATCCATGAAATATTCGGTTTTGATAGCTAATGATATGTTAAATGTAATTTAATGTAATTTCTTTCATGGCATTAGTTTGGAAGGTAAAAATTGTGCTATGTTTTGGGTACGTACTTATATATGTTTCTCATGGATATTGACTCTAAATTTCTTTTGTTAAAGATTCAACAACAATCTTTCTAATGCTTCTTTGAGCATCACCAACATCACTTTTGTTCTATGACATAGATAAATTTGAATATTTTGCTTCAAGATCGATGTGCTATATCTTACTGTTAGCTTTTTCTCCAGTTTAGTTATAATTGTTATTGTTAACTTTTATTTTGGAGTTCGAACCTTATGTGGCTAAAGTTCTTATTACTCTTAAAGTATTTGCAAAAATCTTAGTCAAGCAAGAAAATATCTTAGTTTAGGAGTTCCATACACGTTACTTGATTTGATTTTTTTATTATACAAAAAGCTGGTTTGGAGAAATTGGACTATATATGGAAAACTAAAATTCATTTTCTCTCTCGATTTCTTAAGTGAGAGTTTCATCTTAGAATCTTTTCATGGTCCACCTCTCATATTGCTTTTTAATAGCTGAGAATTTGACAGGCATATATATATATACACACACATATATAATATATATATATATATATTTTCCATCTAGATGGTGATGTATTACAACAATTGTAATTTACCTTGATTTATATTTAGGTAAATTGGCTAATTTGTATCTTTATTTAGGAATCTTCAATTAATGTAGCTGCTTTTTTTTAGAATTTTGTGTTTTGGTCACATTGGTTACGTTAGCACTTTATATGTAAATATTTCAGTACAAAGTGCATCAAGATCTGAGAGGCATTGTTAATTTTTTGGTTTCTCTTTTCACTGTTTTCACAAGGGTGACAACTATAAACTTTTCAAAATCTTCAAGAATATTTATGAAGAAAATGACATTAAAGGCAATGTTGAATCATATAATATGTGTTATATTGTGCAATAACAACATCCCGTTATATACACATTAAGCTAATATCTCTAAATATGCCACAAATTATGAATAAACTTTTTATTTAACAGAAGCAACAAGAGTTGTTATTTATAGAGTTTTATGAGAATCCATTAGCCGATGACTTTAAATGACATACAAATACGTAATTTCGTTTCTAGCAAGTAGTGTTTGTGTTACACCCCGTAAGTTTCTAGCATGTAGTTGGTCTATTCGCGTGTTGGTTGGAAGTTTTAGAATGCCTCACGTGCGAGGAAAGGGCCCGGGGAAAGGCCGAACGAGTGCCAAGCTGGGATTTCACAAAAGGAGGCCGAACCGAGCTGTCAGAGGGGCAAAGTGGCACGGAGGCTCTACCTCCGCATTAGCCAATATGGCACGGAGTCAAAACAGTGCGTTGGCCAATGTACCACATTGTTACGCATCTAGCTGCAAGTATATATAGGCCTCACCCTTAAATTTTATGTCATTTCCACATATATTTCGACCAGAACAGAGATAAGGACGAAGGGTTCATATAATTTTCTTCTGAATATGCCATCCAAACTCAAATTAACTTCGGGTATTGAAGTATAAGGCTTCAGGGAGCATTTCTACGGAGTTAGTTTCGTGAAATTCGCCCGGCGAATCATTGTCCCGCCGAGCCAAAGTGATTGGAATTGCTCCAAACTAGTGTTAACACAATCGCAGGTTTAAAGTAAGTATTTTTCTCTTCTAGATTCCCGAGAAATTACAAGTTTTCGATTGTTCTTCGATAAGTTGAAGAATAGTCAGTATATATATATAAAGCTATTGTTTTCTTTGAATTCAGTGATCAAGATAGCTCTATTCTTCCGTTAATATGATTACAGTTGGGAAGAACAACTGAATACCAGCCGAACCTCACCAGTTAATCGGTAAACGACGAACGAGGTATGTAAAGATTAACTCTCGGCAAGTATCCTAGTCGTACAGTGTTACGACTTATGTTCTCGAATAGACGTAACGATCTCAGATGTTGCAGATGGTTTCTACCATTAGATTGTAATTCAATATATTGTAATTAGCTGTTATTGATCTACGTATATAAATATCAGATATGTGGTGATTAGCTGCTAACAGGAATTACAGTTACATAGATTGTGGTTAGCTGTTAGAACTCATACACAGATTGTACTGCAGGACCCCTCGTTAAAAGGGGAGCAGGTTAAATGTGATTCACGTATGACGCTATAGAAACTCTTTTATTCTCAGATTTTTTTGGGATGGTAGACTTATATGTTTGTTGCCAGACCTAGACTTCAGAGGCTCATAAGAGTTAGTAGCCTGAATCAGTTGGTTAAACGGTATGGGCGCAATTAGGCGGTCTGACGACCAGTTGATGCCTGTATTAGCAGGAAAGCATCCTTAGGGGTCATTAATGTTATCGCACGTTCCAGAACCTGAAATAGAGACAAAATAGGTATATTCCAGAGTTAGCGACACCAGGGTTGTCCAGTCTATTGAGTGATCATATGTCGTCCCTTTAGCCTTATCAGTGATTGTCAGTCTTAGTTGACTTAACAGATATCACGTAGGACGCCAGCAAGACAGTCCAGTCGTTCGAGTCATATAAACCCGTAGGTACCCCAAGGAGGCGTCCACATCAGTAGCCAGTGATGGGCTAGTACCCTAGCCGGTTCTCGTAAGGTATTCAGGTACTGAGTCCTAGGAGAGGGCCAGTCTATATAGAATTGCCCATAAGACTAAGAGTTGCCCAGAATAGCAATATCGATCCGAGTGGATTTAGACAAGGCCTAAGGAGTCAGTAGTACTCTGCTGGTACAGTGTTTACCAAGTTACGGAGATCGGTAAGCTCCCTATGGAGAACCAGGGACCAATTGTCTAGAAGTAAGTTCGACCAAGCCTAGCTCTATAGTTGTTTAATTAGAAGAATAAACTAGTTAGCCGTCCACAACTCTATAGTTACACATGAGCTATAGATGTTTGAGTAGGACATTCAAAGTATTGTTAGACTACTTCAGACCTCACTCTATTCAGCCCAGATTATTAGAGACCGTGACCACTATCAGGATGCTCTGATCAAATACGTGCACATGGTGCACATGTAGATAGTCATACAGATTATCCCAGAGGCGAGTAGCATTAGCATGAGGCCCAGAAGGCCAGATACGCTCTCGCTATACAGATAGATTTATTTGTCAGTTTCGCCAATATAGTAATCCAGTATGACTCTCAGTAAAGCGTGTCAGGAGTATGTGATTGTGTGTAGTTATTGTTATCAGTTGAGACCTGTATTTGCATTGTTTGGGCTGGATTACCTATATAGCTTCCATGACTGCCCCAGGGTTAATAGCTGTGTCGAATCGTTCGCCAGAGGGCGAGGATACGCCGCTCTACGGAGCGGCATGCCGTCCGCAAGGGACGAAGATGGGAAACCATCTCCTCATATTTTGTCGTGGTTGGCCTATACACACCCCCAC
Source organism: Datura wrightii (assembly GCA_035772735.1). Classification (NCBI taxonomy): domain Eukaryota; kingdom Viridiplantae; phylum Streptophyta; class Magnoliopsida; order Solanales; family Solanaceae; genus Datura; species Datura wrightii. The sequence goes on from JASDFA010000020.1 coordinate 90,513,768, forward strand.
CGAGCGCTTGTGCCCGCGGTGTAGATTTTAGGAGTCCTCTGGACTCAGGCACAGCCATAGTTAGGGGCCCAGCGGGCCCAAGTTGCATACCCAGGGGATCGACAGGATGCTCATAGCTAGTAGGTGATGGGGTATGACATGGATAGGGGTAAATAGATTGAGGTGTGCTCACTAGGGCTAATGGGGGCTCGTGTAGGTTGTTAGGTGTTGATTGCACCTTCCGGCTTATGGGGGCCAGGCAAGGTTTATGTTATGTTGCTATAGTTACTGATAGTTAGACAGTAAGATGTTCCGTTTGTCAGGTATGGCCCCTACCCTTCTTAATACAGTTATGTTTAGTCCTGATTTTACTACTTCAGTCAGCTTCAATCCGTTTCCTTTACTTCAACTATGGTCAGCTTTACTCTTTACTTTCATTCATTTACAACTATTGCTTTACATATTCGGTACATATTGTATTGACGCCCTTCCCGGGGTGTTGCATCACTTTCCTGCAGGTTCAGATAGACGAGGAGAAAATCCCTCGTAGTTTTAGTCAGCCGACAGAGCCATCAACTCCTTTCTTCCGGAGCTTGTATGACAGAGGTTTGTTTCTTTTGTTTGTACAGTATTGGTAGGCCGGGGCCCTGTCCCGACCATCTTATTACTCCTAGAGGCTTGCAGATTGAATCTTTTCCAGTGGTTAGATGTATTGGTCGTGTGGGGCTGTATGTGATTCAGATTATGTGTGTTGGCCGTGTGGGACCTTGTTTAGCTATTTATTTTTCACAGGTGGCTATATGCCTTGTCGGCCGGGGGTTGCATTTGCAGCTGCTATATAGCCCGTTGTTTTCTTGATTCTAGAGTTAGAGCTAGCCTTGCACCAGAGGTGCTTAGCCTCAGTCAGCTCAGTAGTTTAGATCCTAATAGAGCACCTGGTGCCATTCATGCCTCCCAAGGCGGGGCGTGACAGTTTTGTATGAACGAAATTTTTTGAGTGGCTTTGTGTCTTTTCTATTTTACACGTATAATATTTTATGTGATTCATTTACGTTGTTGATATACTCCATGCATCGCGTGGTACATACTTATACTAGTACTCTTTTTGAATTTGAATTTTAAGAAAAAAAGAAAAGATGTCAAGGCCCAAATAGACAGGTCGTGCGGGCAGCTACATCGACTCTACTCGATAGGAGAACCCTTACAATATTTCTATTAATTATAAAAGAAAATAGTTTCTAACATTTTCGTTCTCATTAACTGCTAAAAATCCCCAACAAAATAACATTACAAGTTTTCTCTAACATGACTCTCCCAAGATCTAGTCTAGACAGGTACAAGAGCTCTATTTCAATAGTTAACAAAAAATGACCCAGCTTCGTGTGGAAAGAAGAACACTTAAGCTGCGGAGTACTCCATGTCAATTAAGAAACTTCAACCTACCACATCCTACACCCAAAAGAAATAGGTGTAGCGAGGTAGTATCAGTAGACCACATATACTGATAGGCATCATCAGCTAACTAGGATTAGTTAACACAACAACATAAAAATCAATATACAATTAGTATTACTAAATTCAGCAATTACTTCACATATGCAACATCCCACTAAGTTTAATCGCTACAGTATATTTTCTTATGACTCATCAAGTTTCACACAATTATCCTATTCTTCTAGTCGTTAATTAACCTATCAATATGCCTCTCTTTATTTCTGCTGTAGAGAAGGCTCAGGCCGCTACGGAAATCCTGTTGCCAAGGCAATGTGTCCATTGCATGCCTATAGCGCTACCCCATCCAGCCAATAATCAATTTCCCCTAGTCCAGTTCTGTTTTATTCCGCCATATAACTTATAGCTGAAATACCCCTCTTACCATTTCACTAAGAATGACTAAGTTTGTTTCTACCATTTATTAACCTATTTAGTAATCTATAGGATTTTTTAGCTCTTCTTAGTGTAGTACATCAAATAATAACGTATACTTGCTATCTTACAGTACTGCACTATCTTCCATTCAAACCCGTCATGCTATCATTCACAACCCACAAAATCAATTCAAAACAAGACAATTAAAGACAATTACGAATTAACTATCTTAAGTACACACAAAGGTCATCAAAATAATATGAGGGGGTCAATTTCCCCAATAGTAAAGTACATGCTCATACCTGACCTCATACCACAAAATTCCATAAGATACCATACCTGAACTGGATAGCCATATACGGTATTCCACACCTGTGCCTCACCTCAAACCCGATTCATGTCGGTATATCCTGTATCACACTGGTATATCAATCACCTTTCTGTATCTGCCGTCGTATGTATATCAACCCTACCAGTATAATCTCTGTCTCACAATCATACTATCGGTGATATTCTAAGCACATGCCTTTGTCTTATCACTGTACACACATGCCATAGGGTCTTATGCTTGTCCTTCCACTCATGACCTATAGGAGACTCTAGAAATTCATATACTGTACACCTAGCCTTATGAAACTGTTACACCTCGGAATTATTTTTTGATGATTAGTAGATGGTTATATGTCATATTACCTTTCTATATCTGTCGTCGTATGTATATCAACCCTACCAGTATAATCTCTGTTTCACAATCATACTATCAGTGATATGATGAGCACAAGCCTTTGTCTTATCACTGTACACACATGCCATAGGGTCTTATGCTTGTCCTTCCATTCATGACCTGTAGGGGACTCTAGAAATTCATATACTGTACACCTAGCCGTATGAAACTGTTACACCTCAGAATTATTTTTTGATGATTACTAGATGGTTATATGTTGTATTAAGGTAATTATGGATCGTATGTTGTCCGTAGGTGAGGAGGGAAACATGTGCAAAGGGAAAAACGAAGAGTATGTGAAGTTTGTAAATAAGGGTCAACTTTAAATGGTCATATATCCAAACATATAATGATCCAGAAGTCCCATAACATATCAAATGATAGGTATTTGAGTCTATTTTACAGTGAAAAAAACTGCTCATCAATCGGAGTTTGGAGTAAAAAGTTATTCTCTTCTGAAGACAGCAATGTTGGTTGGAAAAACGCCCATGTGCGCGGGCGCCGAGACAGGCAGGCAGCTGGCACGCGCGCGCGAGGGCACGTCGTACGGGTGCCGCACGCGGGCACCGCCCAGCCTGGCTATATGAAGTAATATTGAGCTAAAAAGATCATTTCTACTTCGTTTCACTTCATTTTTTTTCAAAATTCACAGAATTAAGAGCTCCATCCAATGGTGAAAACAACTCCCAGTTGCTGCATTTTTGGCTACCAAGATGCTGCATTTTTTGGGCACTAGGGAGGTGAAGTTCTACCTCTATATTGGTGAGAGTTGAGTACAAAAAGAGCATGGTTGCTACATTTTTGGAACGGAATTTAGCTGAAGAGGAACCCCGTATGGGCAGGGGTTATACACAAGTGAAAGCTATATAGATGCTGGAATTTATCCAAAATATGGAAGGAATACAGCACACCTTTGGGGAGGTTAAACACCAAAAGCACGTAAGAGAAATTCTCTTGAATTGCCTCAATTTTAAGACGCCTAAGTATAAGTAAGGAAGTTGATGCTATCAGAGTTTCTAGCAAGCAGAAGAAATTGGCTAAAAAGACGCGACGAAGTGAGGTATGTAAAGGCATCCCCATTCTTATTTTCCAAGCACGAAATATTGTTGTTGATCAGGCCAAGAAGAGATTCCTTGATTTCTCTCCCTTTGTCTAACTAACTAGTTAATGAGTTTTCAAACAAATCGATACGTTGAACTTGAAAGATAGAACTTGAATGTGTAAATTATTGATATTTCTATGAAACCATCTTTTTGGGAAGGTTATACAAAGTTTATTAATGTTAGAAGGTTATACGAAAATAAATATATATTTATGCTTATTCCTACATTCAAGTTACACGTTAGGGCAACAAGAATTGTCTTTAGAGTGCCGCCGTAAATTTACTGTAACTCTTGTGCTATCTGAACCTCCTGAGAGTCGAAAAGGCATTAAGTTAAATAAGTGATATAAATACGTTATGTGGTAATGATATAATGAGTATTAGGTGACAACCTTGTATAAATAAGCTAGAATTGAACGTTTGTAAAATAGTAACTTAAGTTTAAGAGAAGCTCTTTGTTATACCCATAAACGTTTATGTTAAGTTATCGATTCTAAGTGTTGAAATTGTCTTCCATGATAGAAAAGGTTGATGCTAGGAGCTTCTAATCCATTTATAATGATGTAAGCTTTCGTAAGCTCCTCGGTTAATTACAAAGTTGTGAAAGTCAATCCAGCATCGTCTGAATTATGGTTATAAGTCTTTATTTGCCTATAAGGCAGCACTTGGAGAGTTGCTTATGAATTCTCAAGTTGAACAAATCCAAATCTCATATTCTTAAGCAATGTCTTCCAGTCCCTAAGTTATGTTGAATGGTGTTATGCTAATCTAAGAAGTTTTCATGAGATTATATTCTGAGAATCATGCTAATGTCTCGATCAAGTATTTGAAGCTGCGTACCAGCCTAAGAACTTAAGTCTTTATATGTCTTTCCAGTAAGAGGTCTTAATGTATATGATTTTCATATTTTAATATACAGTTGAATTTTTTTCCAGTTATATTCAAGTGACTTATCCATATGTTTAGCTCTTGTTGAGTTATCATTTGAATTCCCTAAATTCAGAAGAGTGATTCTCCCATGTACCAATGTTCCTAATATCTAAGTAAGTATAAGCACAAACTATGAAAATGATCAGTTAATCTTAGAACTTTTAGTCCCAGGAAGTCACCTGGAGGTCACTCAGCTAACTAAATACGAGTTTATATGTTATACAGAAGTATCATATGTTGTATGTCTGTAATTCAGCTCTCAACTCTACGTATATTTTAAGCGTTATGACAATAACTCCAAGCTTCAAGTTATAAGTCCCATGTTTTCCTGCAAATAAGGAAAATGAATTGAGAACTGCATGTGCTCCTCGACGTGATAAGTTTGGCAATGAAATTCCATTTATAGTTGTCGATACATGTAAAAGAACCACCCTGTGGGCAGTATATATATGTAGTTCCCAGATGTCAAAGGATTGTATAGAAATGGGAATCTATGTGCTTCTACTCAAGCGATACGTTAAATTGGTAAGACTATCTATAGGACATTGCTTGTAAGTCTTCTAAAATTCTTATGTTGGCTAAACCTCCTGAAGGTCCGTCGAGTCACTGAGTTGACATGTTTGTATATAATTTGACAGCTTTACGTGATATATGTGCACATTTTCTAATTTTACATGGTATATGTGCTCACTTGTATTTATATGTTACGAAAGAGACTCATTACGACAACAGATTAAGCATTTGTCATTTCAATGCTACATGTGTTAAATTGACTCAGTATAAGCTTTATCGACTCCATTAATGATTATGATTGAGAATGTTTTTATTTTACCCCGGTATTGCACACCGGCTGGAGATGTTTTTATTTTACCCCGGTATTGCACAGCGGCTGGAGATGTTTTTATTTACCCCGATATTGCACACCGGCTGGAGATATTTTTATTTTTACCCTGATATAGAACACCGGCTGGAGATGTTTTTATTTTACCCTGGTATTGCACACCGGGTGGAGATGATTTTATTTTACCCCGGTATTGCACACCGGCTGGAGATGTTTTTATTTTACCCCGGTATTGCACACCGGCTGGAGATATTTTTATTTTACCCCGATATGGCACACCGGCTGGAGATATTTTTATTTTACCCCGGTGTGGTAACTCGCTGGAGATACATTTTATTTTACCCCGATGTGGTACACCGGTTGGAGATCTTTTTATTTTACCCCGGTGTGGTACATCGACTGGAGATATTTTTATTTTACCCCAATGTGGTACACCGGTTGGACGAATTTTATATATGGATTTACGGTTGGCTGGTCACTGGCATTACAGTTATAGTTTCTTTCTTATGCATTTCTTAATTGCATTTCATCTCATTATAGAGTTATTATCAGGTTTCAGTTTCCAGGATTCCAAGTTGTTACCATTCCTTATTCCTGGTTCAGTTATCTTGAGTTCAGTTATGTTATAGTAAATTGATATTAGTTACAGGTTGCAGAGTTCTAGGTTATATTTATCCTTTATATGTTTATGTGCTAAGTTAGTTATTACAAGATTGTTATCTCATGGTTACAGTTTCAGCCTTACAAACCAGTACATTTCATTTATACTGATGTCCCCTTGCTTGGGGACCTGCGTTCGTGCCCCAGGTGCAGGTAGAGGTCAGGATGGCCATTTGAGTACCAGTTCGTGAGATCAACAGATGGTGGGTATGCTCCTTTCTTCCTAGAGCTAGGGCTTAGTTATTTATGCTTGAGTTTTGAGATGTGGTTATGGGTAGGTCGGAGCCCTGTTCCTACCATCAGTCAGTTTACTCTTTAGAGGCTTTGTGGACTTAGTGTGTACGGTGTTATTCAGTTTGTGGCCTCGTTGGCTTATTGTTGCTTGGTTTAGCACACTAATTGCCTTGGTTGCATTTCGATTATTTATCCCGTATTGTTGAGACCTTATGGGTCCAGTTTATTCTTCAGTTGATTATGACAGGTGGCCTGGATGCTAAGTGTTATAGTTACAGATGTTATATAGCCGGCTTCTCGATCAATCATGAATCGAGTGCCAGTTGCGCCCTACCCCAGTTTTGGGGCGTGATAGAAACATTCATCATACCTGTCTGTGTACTTACCTGTAAACCTTGCCGCATGGTCCTTTATCCATACCTGTCTTTGTACTCACTCATACCACTCGCCCGGATGCTCACCTCAGGCATGAGCCACTCACATGTCCAATTCTTATTCAGAATCTGATTGTATTAACCTATTCATCTGAGTTCCTTACCTTTGTTCATAGGACACTTATTTACTATCATATCAATGAATGTCTCTTCATGTTAACCATTATCTCAGTCACACATTTATTTGATTCCAATTCTCCCCTCAATCTCTGGACGCATAATGTAACACACTCGTTTCAAATCACCACACAACAAGAATTACACATTCACTATAACAAGTACAATCACATGAATTTTAAACAACCTCGTGTCCGAAAAATAATAAATGCAGTTATTTTGGCACGTCATAGAACTTCCAACTTAGCCCGGTCACTGGTTTTGGCTCCACTGTATTGGCATCACTATCGTTACAGCGGTCTCGCTGCAACAATATACCCCCCGCTGCAATGATATTATTTACAGTACTACGACCAGTCTTTATTTTTGTTGCTTTAGCGTTTCGCTCCTTTATACTCACCAAAATAAAATGAACATCACATCTCACTTCAACAACTAACTGACAACAATGTCAGCGCTAATGCTAACAACAGTCTTCTAGCCAGGCAACATGACACCATCCACAGCACATTCATGTCATTACATAAGGGATTACTATCCTATGTCCCTTGCTTTATCTCGTGCTCAAACATAGTTATAACTTATTAATCTGCCCGTAAATCATCTCCTACTCAGAGTCTACATGAATTACTCATCCAATGTTTTGATTCAGAAGAAAGAAAAAGTCCTTTTTTTATACCCGATAATATTCTGTCAACGACACCCGAAGGTTAATCCCCTCAAAATTGTTTGACTCGGTGCATATCCTAGAACAGGAACCCATTTATTGGTTCAAATATCTCCCCTAAGGTTTTACCTCATTACAGGCTTTCGTTACTCCTCTTCTAATACGCTTGTTCTTAGATTTTCATTGATTCCGATTAATAAACCATAACATAGTTAAAGTAAAATCCTACTCATCGAAAGCATATAAGTCATGTATACGTATATGTTTAGCTAATCAAAGTCTAACACAAAAGTTAGTAAATTGTAGCCTACTTAGGCGCCAGGCTATCTTCCCGATCATCCTCGACTACGGCTATACCATTTTTTTGATTTCCTCGTGAGATTCTAGCTATGGAGATTGAATCTCCACCCCTTGGATCCTCTTGTTTTCCCCAAAAAGTCTATTTTCTATCTTTAGACATTTTTAATAAGTCCTCCTCAAGGAATAGGTTTTCAAAATCCTAATCAAAATGGAATTGTGAATTTCTGGTCCGTATCATTCACTACAGCGGACACCCTTCCTGCTGCTGCAATTTCATCGTGGTGGAAATCTTCCCGCCGCGACAGACACTCGCTTGGGTCTGCTTGATCGCAACTAAGCCCATTCGCATTTACTCTCCGTGCATCCTTTGTTTCATGGGGATTTAACATGAGTTTCCAAAAATTTAAATTTGCCCATTTTTATGTGGTCGGAATGCTATAACAGTCGAGCAGGTCATTACAAAATATGAAGTGCTAAAATCTATTTAAGACTTCTTTTTTGAAATTATCATACTTTTATGTTAATTTTTTAAATTAAAAAATAAAAACTTGCAACCATAATTTAATAGCCTATTTGGCCAAGCTTTTGAAAGGCTAAAAATGCTAATTTTTTCTATAAAGTATTTATTTTTAAAAAATGAGGTGTTTGCCCAAGCTTTTGAAAAAAAAATAAGTGCTTTTATGCAATAGCAGAAGCTGTTTTTCAGAAGTTAAAAAAAGTAGCTAGCTTCTTTCCAAAAGTACTTATTTTTTTCCAAAAGCTTGGCCAAATACCTCATTTTGAAATTTATTGGCCAAACACAAACTGTGTTTTATAATGACACTACTCCTGCACTTTTTTTCTAAGTGCAAAAACCGACCTTGGAAGTTCATCACGACCTCACTTTTAGAGCAGCGATCAATTACTAAAAGGTGAGCAATACAGATGGGCTATTCCACTCCTCCTTCGAAGATGTCTCTCTTTCGGACACTTGCAGTTTTACTTCTTTTTGTTATACATATTCTTAGACTTTTGTTGGACGTCTGAAGTGTAATGAAAATTGGATTATGGGAATCATAGGCAGATTTTGTTGGCTATCTTTCTATTAACTTAACAAATTTTAATTGAATTCTGTTGGTTTATTTAATTTTAAGGTTATTATTCTCTTTAATGTTGTTTTTGGGGTAATTGCCGAGAATCATTGGTTCGCCCGCTAGGGGGTTAGTGTGGGTGTCAATCACTGCTATTTGGGGTCATGACAAAGTTGGCATCAGATCTCTAGGTTTGTCGATCTCATTGAACTAAGACAGGTCTAGTAGAGTCTCGTGGATTAGTGCTGAGACATCCGTAAATTATCTTTGAGAGGCTGTATGACTTTAGAAAAAATCCCTTCTTCCTTCCTTTTGCGTGATTACTTAATTCAATTGGTATCTAACAATTCTTCTTTATTTCTCTCACAGATGTTGAGAACACGTGCAGATAGAAAAAGAGAAGCAGCAGTTCACGGTAGAGGACGGGGCCAACGAAGCAGGTGAAGGCTTGCTGCTGCAAAGGAGGATCCCACACTCCTGCTCCAGTATGGGAGAGGTCAGCATCTTCGGTACCTCTCGTAGTTCAGGAAAGGGTGGTTGTAGAGGTGGAAGTTCTGACGCTGGGAGAGGCTCTTGCCGCTCCAGTATCCTCTTAGGCTCTGGCTCATGTTATTAACCTTCTGTGCAGCCTCGTGGGTAATGGGGCAACACCAGTGACTCTTGGAGGACAACCATTAGGGATACAACATGCAGCTAATGTGGATCCTCGCATTGATGACATGTCTGAGGCAGTTATGTTTCCGAGTCTGGTGGTTGGGCCTGTGATGACAGGGAAGGAACATGACTTGTTCTGGAGGTTCATCAAGATGAAGCCTCCCACTTTTTACGGTACTTAGGTGGAGGATGCCTATGAGTTTATTATAGATTGTCACGAGAGGCTCCATAATATGGGGGTGGTGAAATGATACAACGTAGAGTTTGTCACCTTCCAGTTGATGGGTGATGCTAACCTCCGGTGGAGGGCTTTTGTGGAGTGCAGACTAGCAGGGTCACCATTGTTCACCTAGATCTAGTTTTACTCCACATTTCTGGAGAAGTACATACCTCGTACCTTGAGAGATAGGAGGAAGGATGAGTTCACCAGCATCGAGCAGGAAGTTCCTCGATTGTAGCATACGAGGCCTGATACTATTCACTATCTAAGTATGCTCTACCCTTACTACCCAAAGAGGAAGAGAGGATTAGGCAGTTTGTTAAAGGCCTGAATGTAGGCCTCTAGTTATCAGCCCTTCAGATGGTCACCTCTGGTAAGACCTTTCAGGAAGTAGTGGAGTATATGAAGAATATAGAGGGGGTAAAATAGAAAGGGTACGCAAAGAATATCGAGAAGAAGGCTTAGAGGCTGGGTTCCTACAATGGCTCTGTTTCTAGGATTCGGGTACCACAGGGGTTCTCTGGCTCCCTATTTGGTCAGCTATACAGGTGTCAGCCGGAGGTCCGCTAGAGACAACTCTATGGCCATCAGGCGCAGTTGGGGGTGCTCAGCTTGTTCGCTCAGAATTTGAGGCTCACCCTTGTTCGGGATTTTAAATGACTACACGCAAGTGCACGTGGTCGAACAAGTAGTAAAATGGCTAAAGTAAGCCAAGTATCGATCCCACAGGGACTGGACCAAGGTAATAATCGAATCAAGCGTTAATGAACTCTAACTCTAAGAATGCAGACAACAGTTTCAAGAAGATTTTGGGAGTTTGTTTCCTAATTTATACTAATCTAAAACAAATGTACAAATTGAGTCTGAACTATAGTAATGAGCATGCTGAGGCTAAAACGAACATCCAGGGAAGCAATTTATTGATACAAGTCGGTTAATCCTTCCTTCGGTTGCTAGTCAAGAATTATTGCCTATGGATTAAAACTATCATATTTAACCCAACTTAAGAATCATGAACCTTCCACCTACATTTCCGTGATAAAAAGAAATTCATGTTCTAGCCATGCAAAACCGATTCCTTAATTAACTAATACGACTTTCAGATATATTTCTATTGTGAAGGTAAATCAATTCTCAATTTTCCCAAACCAAGAAGAGATCATATCCTACCAATTCACAACTTTCCAATTTCTTTCTCTTTCGAGCGAAAATCGATTTTTTTAGATGTACATTAACATTGGTCAAACATTAATGCAGTAAGAACAAGAATTGATAGAACAATGGAAGAAAAGATGAAAAACCAAGATGATCAATAATTACATTCCACTACAAATGTTCTTAACCTCAGCAAGAAGTGAATTTAGCCACTCATTTGTGGATTAAATGTCATCAAATCAGTATAAATCATACAAACAATTGAAATAAAGGAGAAAGAGATAGAGAAGAACCCTAAGATATTCGTCCCCTCAACTGCCTATAACCCACGTCCTTGCTTAACTAAGTCAGCCCCCCTAAAAATAAACCTAAGTGTGCTATTTATACCAGTGGGAATTTTTCCCGGAATAACAAGCAACGTGTCACGGAGTACATCGCGGAGCACTGCCTCCGTGACATGGCACAAACGCGGAGCCTTACTAGAATCCGGTCCTCCAGGTAATTATGCCCAACGTGCCACGGTGTGCAACACGTGGCTTGGCCAATGTGCCACGGCACCAACGCGAACCTTCACTGGAATACCCTATTCCAGGTAATTATGTCCAACGTGCCACGAAGGCAACGCGGACCTCCACTGGAACTTGGCCAATTTTAATCATCCGGGGCAGAATGCCTCCGCGATGGCAGCGTGACACGGCTCCATCGCGGAGCCCCTTAATTTGCTGCGTTTCCTTGGCCTTTTCCACTGCTCGCTTCCGAGTCCATTCTCGATTTCTCCCAACATGCATCTTAGCTTCCTAAAATTACATTTTTCCTGCAAAACAACACTAATCATGTTGGTTAGTATAAATTCACCTTTTAACTACAAATCACATGAGAATGTACAAATATCGATGGATAAACAAGACGAAATGAAGCATTTGAGTATCACTTGGGCATATAATTCTGCTCAAGATCACTTACCCCACACTTAAAACCTTGTTCATCCTCGAACAATAATCTCACATCTCATGCAATTGACACCCAATCATAGCTACTTTGGATCGACAATTCAAGCTACGGTTATACGGATAATTTGACATAGCAAATCATCAAGAAAACATGCATAGTCTCATCAATACAATGACATTCAACATATTAAGACCTCCTAGACTCAAGGATCGCCTCTCGATCTCGGCAAACTCATACAAATCAGCTGATCAAGACATCCGACACGAAATTCAATCTCTCGTCAAGCATGTGCCCTCACAACACAAGAGAATTTCCCCCATTTCAATCATATGATCTCAAAAACATTACATGCAGGGGCATATGAACACGATTTCGCTCTCTCTCCCAAAGAATTCACATGCATCATGTCATGACCCATAAGATTGCCTCTAGTGCATTACTCCACTAATATAAGGACGCGTGATGTAAGATCACGTAGGACTTAACGGGTTGTAATGTAAGCTAAGGAACTAGTAAATACTGGGCTAACCAATAATAGCAACTAGCATCCTTAAGTGCTTTTCAATACATCCCACCAATATTATGGGCATTGTTTCTTCCTTCATCCTCCCATTCTTGAAGTCTTTCTTTATTTTTATTCCCATGTCTTTAAGCACACTCGACTTAATAACAAAGATTAGTTATACATCTTCATTTTATTACATTCGGCCAGTGCACCCTTGACCTTTTCTTTACTTTCACCACTTCCGCTTTTCCTTTCTTTTCACAATTACCACTCCTTGACACTGTGGGAAAATTATTTTTCTTGAGCGCTTAAGAATTTTGGATCAAATTCACGGATAATGAAAAGAAGGGGTTAAGCTCAGTTTGTACCTTTTCGATGAAAGAAAGAAAAAAATATGCTAAAGGATCAATGGGGCTAACTAGGATGTACATTCAAGGTAGGTATGATAAGAAAAACTTTCGGTTTAATCAAAGAAATGCCTACATCCTTTCCTACACTACACATCCTTCATTTCGTTACGTACACACACCAGGCAAGTTCTAGACACTTCACAATAGCATGGAAGAACGAAACCTCACCTCACACTCACTGCACATGCTCAACTCAAGACTTATTCACAGACTCTTCAATCAGCTAATTACAAGAATTCAATATTAAGCCTCAATCACACCGAATCGAACTCTATGGCTTAGGTATCTCAACATGTTTCACATTTGCATGCTTTCATACGAATCATCTTTGCATCTTTAATATCATGTACAACACGCAACAAGAATTCCGAACCATGAAATAGCGACACATTTGGGAAACAACCAAACGAAAGAAAATAAAAGAAAGAAAAAAACTACTCCTATCGACTACATTTCCCTTAAGACGGTCATCATCCATCCATCATAAGGAACGGTCACTATTTACGACTTCGGTTCAATGGGACTATTCTCGGTAAAAGCACCAAAAACAAAGGCCGAGGAACCCAATCATAAAAAAAATTCAACAAAAATTTAAAAATATTGGTAATTTCAATAGAAAACAAAAATATTTACATAACCAGCTAACAACAGCTCAACAGAGCACACAACAAATTAACATTCATTACACACCGAATTACAATACACAACATACTCACAAAATAACAGGGTCATAATTTTGTCACAGGCACAACAACAGAACATGAACATAAACATGAACATAAATAACAATAAAACAACCGGCACCTAACTACTCCCACCCCACACTTAAACTGAACACTGTCCCAGTGTTCATCAAATTCAACATAGCACAGAAGTAGGTGGTGAAACTCCCTGATCAGTCAAAGTATTCAACTTCTTTGTTAGGTGTTGTTGCCTCGTCCCCCATATCTGAATCGCCCCCGCTATCCTCATCTGACTCAACATCTGAGTCATCGTGGCGTGTCTCCTCATCTGTGGGGACATCATCATCAATGGGCTCCAAAAAAGCTGGCCCCACTCAGCATAGAGCCCTGGCATTTTCGCCAAAGGGGTAATCTAGCTCGAGTTGCCACAGCTCATCTTCTGTTGCTGGCCTCCCGCCTATTCTCAACTGCAGCATATGCATCCCGAACATGCGGGCCATATATTGATCATCCCGAGCATGTTGCTCGGCTAGTGTGAGAACTGGCCCGTGAGTGGTGTTGGGTGCCTTAGTTTTGGTGAAGTCCAAGGCACGCCTATCCATCTGCGGGATGTAGTCTAGGGCCTCCTCCTCGATGTCAAGGCCCCTCAGAAATGTGGTCAGCAAACCGCCAAACCCGTACCTGTGCCCTTGATGCAAACGGGCTCTCTTCATGGCGGAGATGATCACCGACCCAACATTAATCTCTAGCCCTTTCATCAGGGCATAAACCAAGCACACACGATCCCGGGTGACATCTGTCATGTGCACCCCCGGGATCAGGCAGGAAAACACGATCTTAAGCCAAATCTTGGCTTCCTTGTTCATTTGAGAGTAGGGCAGCGTCTGATGGTAGCCCCTCTCCTTGTGCCTACTCCAGTGCACTGTCGAACGGGCTCCACACAGAGTGCGTCTGATATCTGCATATGGTGGTGTTATGTTCAGCTGCCGGAGTACATGGGCGTCTGCGTCTCGTGCTTCCAAGATTGCATTTAGGTGATGAGGCTCAAAGGTGACAACCTGCCCCCTTATCTTGATGGTGTGACTGCGGAGTGTCGGGTTCCAGTTTGCGTAGAACTCCCGAATCAAATGGAGATTGCACTCTCTGGGCCCTTCGAAGATGAAGTTCAGCCTGACAGCGTCAATCCTGTGTACGATTCTGGGAAATTCCTGTGTAAGTGGCTCCCTTGCAATGTGCTCCTCGGAAGTATTTGGTCTCCTTGTGCTTTATGTACCATTTCTTCCCTTTGTCAGTCACCCATCAGGTTCCGTATTGACGGCGTTGGCCGTATGGAACCGCTGGTGCTGCTGGGTCTGCCATTCCCAGTGTAATTCTTTTTCTCCCGGTGCCTGATGTAGATGCGCCCTTTCCTTTGTCTTGCCTGCTTGCCATCGTTCCTGTCAAATCAAAAAAAAAGTCCCAATGTTATTCAAGTCAAAAATTTGCTTCGATGAAGGTTGGATTGAGTTAGGCCACCCCACACTTAATCTTTAGCCACAATGAAAACAATTCGGCAAGACTATCATTCTTTTCCAATTTTTATCAATCAACATGCCTCGTGCATTCAGATAAGTCAATGGAATAATGACTAAGTACTACTCAGACTTCGTAAAACTAATCACAATTTCACCATCGATTTCATTACATCACATAGCACTTAGCCCAAAATTTTTCTCAATAACACAATTCACAGGTCTCCCTCACGAGGATCCACAATTCCTGGTGTGCAGCAATTGCACCATATTCTGTTTCAGCTCAAACCTCCCTCTTGGCTCGGGTTTGCGAATGCTTGATGTAACATTGTTAGCATGTGTGATTGCCACTTCGCGAACCGGCCTAGCTGCCATTTCTTTGGGCACTAACACTGCCCTTACAGGTGATGGATTCTGTTGTTGCTTCAGGATTGTTTGTCTGAGCAACTGCAGCTTTCTCTCTAGAGCTTCTCTCCGTTGACGATGGAATTGTCTTTCCGGCTCTAAGTATGAGTCCACCAGCTCCTTGTCTCTTGCCAGTGTTCAACAGAATTCGATATCTGCAAAAGACAGGCTAAGATCAAGTTGTCAGCACAATGTAGAAATCGTAAACTAACACTTAAGAAAACAATTTTTACCAATTGCCATTCCCCGGCAACGGCGCCAAAAACTTATTCGGGATTTTAAATGACTACACGCAAGTGCACGTGGTCAAACAAGTAGTAAAATGGCTAAAGTAAGCCAAGTATCAATCCCACAGGGACTGGACCAAGGTAATAATTGAATCAAGCGTTAATGAACTCTAACTCTAAGAATGCAGACAAAAGTTTCAAGAAGATTTTGGGAGTTTGTTTCCTAATTTATACTAATCTAAAACAAATGTACAAATTGAGTCTGAACTATAGTAATGAGCATGCTGAGGCTAAAACGAACATGCAGTGAAGCAATTTATTGATACAAGTTGGTTAATCCTTCCTTCGGTTGCTAGTTAAGAATTATTGCCTATGGATTAAAACTCTCGTATTTAACCCAACTTAAGAATCATGAACCTTCCACCTACATTTCTGTGATAAAAAGAAATTCATGTTCTAGCCATGCAAAACTGATTCCTTAATTGACTAATACGACTTTTAGATATATTTCTATTCTGAAGGTAAATCAATTCTCAATTTTCCCAAACAAAGAAGAGATCATATCCTACCAATTCACAACTTTCCAATTTCTTTCTCTTTCGAGCGAAAATCAGATTTTTTAGATGTACATTAACATTGGCCAAACATTAACGCAGTAAGAACAAGAATTGGTAGAACAACCATGGAAGAAAAGATGAAAAACCAAGATGATCAATAATTACATTCTACTACAAATGTTCTTAACCTCAGCAAGAAGTGAATTTAGCCACTCATTTGTGGATTAAACGTCATCAAATCAGTATAAATCATACACACAATTGAAATAAAGGAGAAAGAGATAGAGAAGAACGCTAAGATTTTCGTCCCCTCAACTGCCTGTAACCAACGTCCTTGCTCAACTAAGTCAACCCCCCTAAAAATAAACCTAAGTGTGCTATTTATACTAGTGGGAATTTTTTCTGAAATAACAAGCAACGTGTCACGGGGTGCATCGCGGAGCACTGCCTCCGTGACATGGCACAAACGCGGAACCTTACTGGAATCCGGTCCTCCAGGTAATTATGCCTAACGTGCCACGGCGTGCAACACGTGGCTTGGCCAACATGCCACGGCACCAACGCGAACCTTCACTGGAATTCCCTATTCCAGGTAATTATGTCCAACGTGCCACGGAGGCAACGCGGACCTCCACTGGAACTTGGACAATTTTAATCATCCGGGGCAGAATGCCTCCGCGATGGCAGCGTGACACAGCTCCACCACGGAGCCCCTTAATTTGTTGCATTTCCTTGGCCTTTTCCACTGCTCACTTTCGAGTCCATTCCCGATTTCTCCCAACATGCATCTTAGCTTCCTAAAATTACATTTTTCCTGCAAAACAACACCAATCATGTTAGTTAGTATAAATTCACCTTTTAACTACAAATCACATGAGAATGTACAAATATCGATGGATAAACAAGACGAAATGAAGCATTTGAGTATCACTTGGGCATATAATTCTGCCCAAGATCAACCCTATTACTTCTGTTCCGACTTAGAGGCCAGTGATAGTGAAGGTATGCCATGAGTGTGGGGAGTATAGCCACATTCGTAGATGGTGTCCCAGGTTTTGCCAAGGCAGACAGATCATTGCGCACCCAGCTCGTCGAGCTCTATCCCTTTCCTGAAGAGGAGGTAGTGCGTTCAGTGATGTGTTATGAGTTTACAACACTTTCAATTCTTAAAACTAAGAAAATAGCATGGACATAGGTATGTTTATATGGATATGAGGTGTTTTTACTTTGTTTTCAAGGAAAATAGGTGTTGGAGAAAAAATATGCAAACGATGCAGAAAAGTGCAAAAAATTAGCCAAGTACTTATCCCAGTACGAGAAATACTGAGAATCGTGGAAAAGCTCAGAAGGTTAAAACAATGCAAGGCAAAGTACGACTCTCAGTACGAGTCCTACCTAGATGGTACGAGCTGTATTGAGACTCGTAGAATACTTTAGAGAAAATTTTCACAAGAAGTCTCCTCGTATGAGGAACACCTATGGATTGTATTATCTACCTACAACCCGTACCAAGAGCCGTGGGGAGCTTCAGTGATTCTTAAAGACTTGGAAAAAACTCAAGATGCAACAAGCAGTCATGAGTTATAGGAGCAAGGTACGAGGCATACCACAATACTTGTAGAAAAGTTCAGAAGATGCTAAAGTTCTCATAGCCAAGCCACGGATGGATTCTACAACTTGTAGGATCATGGTATGAGTCATACTAGCTGCCAACACTTAGTCAATTCTATAGCAGCCAAGGAACGTACGATAGCAAGGTACGACCCATACATTCCTGTACGGGTCATATGACCAGTCGTAGGAAGAGTCGACGCTAGATATGGAAATTTTCCTGTTAGCTTAGGAAAAGATTTATATTGTCTGTACAAATACCTTTTATGTTTCTTTTAGTAAATAATAATCAGTAGACGTCAGATTACATTGAAACAAGGTTCACAGTTAATTGTTTGTGAATTATTTTCAAGTTTTGCAGAGCAATTCTTGAGATCAAAACTTGGTATTCTCAATTGTTCTTGATTTTGTTCATCAGTATTCAAAGCAGGTTTTCTTCCAATTATTGTTGTAAGTATTCAATTATATGTTTTTCTATGAATACTAATCGCAATCTTACAATCATGAGAGGCTAAAACCTCCACAACTAGGATTCTGGGAACCATGATGGATTAACAAATTAGGGTTACACAAAGTGATTCGAAACCAATGCTAAACGCATCTTTAAATGCTTCTTAGCAGTGCACAACATCAGGACTTGCCTGAATTCTTTACCTGCTTGAACCTAGAGAAGTAGAGATTAGGAAAAGAGAATTACAACAAATCTTTAATTTTATGATCATTGCATGACTTGAGCTGCGGTCACCGGAAAGTTAATTTGAAATATATTGATAATGGTTAATTTGAAATCGTGAGATCTGACCCTATGATTTAGTATAGTAATCCAATAGGGATGAACCAGTCATTTGGATGAATCCTAGTTATCAGTTCTACAAGTAAGCATTGGGATTGATCATGCATGTATACCCGAAGTAGTTATGAACCTATGGGGAACACTTACCCTACTTATTTGCAAATCTTGATAACATACACAATTGCAATCTTGTTTTATTATTGTTTTTCTTTAAACCCCCCAATTTGGAGATAAGTCACCAACAAGTGTAAGTACCGACATTAATCTAGTTCTTACTTTATTCCCTATGGGTTTGACCCCAACCTCTTTGTTGGGTTCTTTATACAACTTCCGCTTCATACTTTATCAGGAAGTATGAGTCTAAGCATTATCAAAAAGTGGCGTCGTTGCTGGAAAATACAGCTAAGATTAGATTGATTACTTGTATTTAATTTTTGGTTGTTATTTCCCATTTACATTTTCTTTATTTTCTTCTGTGATTCATTCACAATACACCAAGGAAGCTACCTCTGCAAACACCCAGATAGAAGATAAGAGGCTGCTAGTTCCCATGGGAGAGATGATGAATATTAACACACTAGCAGTCGTCTTGATGAACTATGAGGGAGATGGAGTACCTGGGTACACAGAACTGGTAAATTCCCTAGAAAGAATGGTAATATAACTTTAGACGAAAGAATTTAGACCTCGACTTGATGAATAGTGTAACTCCACTAGCAAAGCCATCAGTGGAGTTACCACCAGTTCTGGAGCTCAAGGCATTACCTCCCTACCTCAAGTATGCATTCTTGGGTAAAGACAATACTTTGCCAGTAATTATTGCAGCTGACTTGACAGACTGACAAGTAGAAGCTTTGGTCACAGTATTGAAATGGCACAAAAAGGCAATTGGATGGACCAGCTAACATCATCGAAATCCCTCTAGGTATATGCACTCACAAAATCTAGCTCGAGCCAAATTGCATACCCAGCATTGAGCATTAGTGACCCCTGAACCCACCGATGCAAAAAGTAGTGAAAAAGGAGATTATCAAGTGGCTAGACGCTGGTGTAGTTTACCCCATTACGAATAGCAAGTGGGTGAGTCCGGTAGAGTGTGTGCCAAAGAAAAGTGGGATCATAGTGGTACCCAATGAGAAGAATGAGCTGATATTGACAAGACCAGTCAAAGGATGGCGTGGGTGCATGGATTACAGAATGCTCAATCACTGGACCCATAAAAACCACTTTCCGATGCCATTCATGGATCAGATGCTTGACATATTGGTAGGTAGAGGCTGGTAATATTTTCTTGATGGTTATTCGAGGTACAATCAGATCACTATAGCCTTGGAAGACCAAGAGAAGATGACCTTCACTTACCTGTATGGAACATTTTCTTTCAGAAGAATGCCTTTTGGGCTGCGCAATGCACCAGCCACATTCCAATGTTGTATGATATAGATATTCTCGGATATGATACAGGATACCATCAAGGTATTCTTGGACGACTTCTTAGTTGGGGGTGACTCATGTGAATCCTGCCTCAAGCATTTGGGCAAAGTGTTGAATAGATGCGAAGAAATTAATCTGGTCATAAATTGAAAAAAATGCCACTTTATGGTTGATCTTGGGAAGAATTTCATGCCCAAGTGATACTCAAATGCTTCATTTCGACTTGTTTGTATATCATTAATGTGTACATTCTCATGTGATTTGTAGTTAAATGTGAATTTATACTAACCAACACGATTAGTGTTGTTTTGCAGGTAAAATGGAATTTTGGGAAGCTAAGATACATGGTAAAATCGGGAATGGACTTGGAAACAAGGAGTGAAAAAGGACATGGAAGATCAGCAAAAACAAGGGCTCCGCGATGGAGCCGTGCCACGTTGCCATTGCGGAGGCACTCTGCCTCAGAGGAAATAAATTTGGCAATTTCCAGTGAAGGTGCACGATAGCATCGTGTCACGTTGGCCAGGCTCCGTGATGCAGGCCATGGCACGTTGAGGTTAAATTGCCTGGGGGGCCGACTTCCAGTGAAGGTCCGCAATACCTCCGTGGCATGGAGGGAGTGCTCCGAGATACACTCCGTGCCACGTTGCTTGTTATTCCGGAAAAAATTGTCAATAGTATAAATAGCACACTTAGGTTTTATTTTAAACATTCTGACTTGGTTGAGCAAGAACGTGGGTTACAAGCAGTTGAGGGGACGAAAATTCTAGGGTTCTTCTCTATCTCTTTCTCTTTTATCTCAAATGTTTGTATAAATTCTACTTATTTGATGATGTTAAATCCCCAAATGAGTGGCTAAATTCACTTCTTGCTGAGGTTAAGAACAATTGTAGTGGAATGTAATTGTTAATCATTTCAGTTTTCATCTTTTCTTCAATGGTTGTTCTATCAATTCTTGTTATTACTGCATTAATGTTTGGCCAATGTTAATGTATATCTAAAAAATTCAATTTTGATTTTGAAAAGGAAAGAAATTGGAAAGATGTGAATTGGTAGGATATGATCTCTTCTTAGTTTGGAAAATTGAGAATTGATTTACATTCAGAATAAAAATATATCTGAAAGTCTTATTAGTCAATTAAGGTATCGGGAATGTATGGCTAGAACATGAAATTCTTTTATCACAGAAAGACTCATGATTCTTAAGTTGGATAGGAGTCGAAAGTTATAATCCATAGGCAATAATTCTTGACTAGCAACCGAAGGAAAGATTAATTGAATTATATTGATAAATTAATTCCTTGCATGTTCGTTTTAACATTATCTTGCTCATTACTATTGTTCAGACTCACTTTATAATTTTGCCTTAGCTTCGTATTAATTAGTAAACTCAAACTCTCAAAATATTATTTATTTGGTTGTTTGCATTCTTAAAGATATAGTTCATTATTTCTAGCTTGATGCAGGTGTGGTCTATCCTATTTCGGACAACGAATGGGTCAGCCCTGTTCAGTGTGTTCCAAAGAAAGGAGGGATGACCGTGGTCACCAATGAGAAAAATGAGTTGATCCCTACATGCACAGTCACAGGCTGGCGGATTTGCATGGACTACAGAAAGCTCAATGAGGCCACAAGGAAAGATCACTATCCTATCCCGTTTATTGATCAAATATTGGACAGATTGGCTGGTCAAGAATATTATTGTTTCCTTGATGGCTATTCTGGCTATAACCAGATAGCCATAGCACCGGAGGACCAGGAGAAGACTACTTTCACATGTCCTTATGGGACATATGCTTTCAGGCGGATGCCATTTGGTTTATGCAATGCACCCGCCACATTCCAGAGATGCATGATAGCGATCTTCCACGATATGGTGGAAGATTTCGTCGAGGTATTTATGGATGATTTTTCTGTTTTCGGTAATTCTTTTGCTACTTGTTTGCCGAATTTTGACAGGGTGCTAGCTCGTTGTGAAGAATCCAACCTTGTACTCAACTAGGAGAAATGTCATTTCTTAGTCAAGGAGGGTATCGTCCTTGGCCATAAAGTGTCTTGCAAGGGGTTGGAAGTCGATCGTGCAAAGATCGAGGTTATTGAAAAGCTACCACAACCTGTGTTAGTGAAGGGTGTTCGCAGTTTTCTCGGACATGTAGGGTTCCACAGGCGGTTCATCAAGAACTTCTCTAAAATTTCTAGACCAATATGCAGGTTGCTAGAAAAAGAGGTGAAGTTCGAGTTTGATGAGGATTATGTCAAAGGATTCGAGGAGTTGAAACAGAAGTTGATAGAAGCACCTATCCTCATTTCTCCGGATTAGGAGCAACCGTTTGAATTAATGTGTCATGCAAGCGATGTGGAGGTAGGAGCTGTATTGGGGCAGCGGAGAAATAGAAATTTTCATTCTATTCATTATGCAAGCAAAACACTGGACGCAGCCCAAGTCAATTATACAGTCGCAGAAAAGGAGATGCCAGCATTGGTGTTTGCGTTTGATAAATTCAGGTCCTATTTGGTGGGTTCTAGAGTAGTGGTGTATACCGATCATGCAGCGATTTTGTATCTGTTTAACAAGAAGGATGCAAAGCCCAGGTTGATCAGATGGATCTTGTTGTTACAAGAGTTTGACGTAGAGATTCGGGACAGAAAAGGGAGCGAGAATCAAGTGGTAGACCACCTACCACAAGTGGAAAGCCGGTCACATGTGAAGGAAGGTGACAGCATCAAAGAAGAGTTCCCAGATGAGCATCTCTTGGCAATAAGGGAAGCTGAAATACCTTGTATGCGGACATTGTGAATTTGCTAGTGAGTGGAGTCTATCCACCGGAGGCTACAGCTCAGCAGAGAAAGAAGCTGAGACATGATTGCAGGTATTATATTTGGGATGAGCCATACTTGTTTATGCAGGGACCGGATCAGGTGATGAGAAGATGCATTCCGGAGAGCCAGATTGCAGAAGTGTTGAGGAGTTGTCACTCTTCATTGTATGGAGGGCATCACAGAGGCGAGCGGACACACACAAGGTCCTACAATCAGGTTTCTTTTGGTCTACACTGTTTAGAGACTCTATGGCATACATAAAAATGTGTGATAGATGTCAAAGAACAGGCACAATTGGTAGAAGGCAAGAGATGCTGCTGCAGCAGATATTAGAAGTGGAGATCTTTGATGTATGGGGTATAGATTTCATGGGCCCGTTCCCACTGTCATTTGGTAATCGTTACATCTTGGTGGCCGTTGATTATGTATCAAAGTGAGTTGAAGAAACAGCTTGCCCCAGGAATGACAACAAGGTGGTAACAAAATTTGTGAAAAAGCACATTTTCACCAGGTCCGGGACACCCCGAGCCATTATCAGTGATGGAGGGGCTCATTTTGTAAATGCAAGTTTCAAGAATTTGCTAGCTAAGTATGGGGTGCGCCATAAGTTAGCAACAACATATCATCCCTAAACTAGTGGGCAAGTGGAGGTGTCGAACAGAGAAGTAAAGCAGATTCTACAGAAGACAGTGAATGCACAACGTAGTGATTGGTCAAGCAAACTCGACGATGCATTGTGGGCTTATAGAACTGCGTACAAGACACCAGTTGGGACTTTTCCGTACAGATTGGTCTATGGAAAGGCGTGTCATTTGCCTGTGGAGCTAGAACACCAAGCTTTCTGGACCGTGAGGAAATTGAACATGGATCTAGAGCTAGCTGGTAAGAAGAGGCTGATGCAACTCAGCGAACTTAATGAGTTTTGTTGGCATGCTTATGTAAGTGCCAAGTGCTACAAAGAGAAAACAAAGAGGTGTCACGATAAGCATATGGTGCATCGGGTCTTTGAGATGGGGCAGAAAGTATTGCTATTCAATTCTAGATTGAGGCTGTTTCCAGGAAAATTGCGGTCCAAATGGTCAGGGCCGTTTGAGGTGGTAAGAATGACCCCGCACGGGGCGGTGGAGTTGTGGCAACAAGATAGAAGTGCCACGTTTTTGGTAAATGGACAGCGGTGTAAGCATTATTGGGGTGAGGGCGTTATTCGAGAGAAGACGTCCATCACTCTAGAGGATGATTGAACGTGAATGACGTCGAGCCGTGATGGTAAACCAGGCGCTACACGGGAGGCAACCCGTGAAATTATTGTAATAGATGAGTAGAAATATTTGAAAAAAAATAAAAACAAAAACAAAAGAAAAAGAAAAAAATAATAGAAAAAAAATTATTGTTGTGTTGAAACCTATGAATTCTAACCAATTTATTGTGGTGAAATAATTTTCAGGTGGAACGGAGGGCAAAAATGCAAAGAAGCAAAGAAAAAAAATCGAGCTGAGATAAATAAAAATTGGCATTACAGTGAGCCTACGTGTTGGCTCTGTGTAACGGAGGAGGTGCTCCACGTTACCCTTCGTGACACGTTGCAGCCTATTCCGAATTTTTTAAAAAGTTCCAGAACATGGGCAGGATGGCTCCGTGTCACGGAGGGGGTGCTCCGCGTTACCCTCTGTGACACGTTGAGTGTCTTTTCGCATCGGGTCACACCGGGTCGCCGGGTAACCCGCGCGAAAAAAACTTTTCAAACCCCAATTTTCCCCCATTTCTTCCTTATTTTCCATTCCCTCCGCGACCAAAACCCCAAATTCCCTTCTCCCCCAACGTGACACGGACCTAGGCACAAGTTTTCTTCAAGTTTTCTTTGATTTCATCGGATTAAAGGTATGTTCTTGAACTTTACCTCATTTTCGCTTGAATTTTTGATTCTTAAACATGTGTAGTGATTGAAACTTGCCCTAAGTGGAAATTAATCTTGAATTCAATTAAGTAATGATTGATTGATGTTCATAGTATTGTTGTGAGTATATGAACTCGATGAATGCATGTGTTATTGAATTTTTGCGAAATTGTTAGCTAGGGTTGGAATTTGAATATGAAGAAGACTAAAATTGTTTGAAATGTTGAGCAAAATTGGGTTGTGCATGTTGGGTGAATTGAATTATGTTGTGATTAATGTTGAATATGCTACGTAGACGAGGGGTTTTCGGGAGAATGAAATTGGTGAATTGCATAGGGTGTTGAGAACAAAAATTTGGCTAAGTGCTATGATGGTGGAAGTGAATCGTTGGCGATAATTTTATTCATTGTATGAAGTATGAGTAGTACATAGTAATTGTTCCATCGATTTATATGAATGCACTAAGCCGGTTGAATTTTAAGAATGAGAAAAATCATGAATGTCTTGTTGAAATTGTTTTGATTGTGGCTAAAGACCAAGTGTGGGGTGACCTAATTAAACCCAACCTTAGTTGAATCTAATTGTGACTTGAATAACATTGGTATTGTATGTTCGATTGTACAGGAACAATGTCAGGCGGGCAAGATAAGGGAAAAGGCGCATCCACATCGGGCGCCGGTAGAAAAAGAATAAGATTGGGAACAACAGTTCCAGCAGCACCAGCGGTTTCGAGAGGCCAACGCCGACAATACAGAACCCGATGGGTGACTGACGAAGGGAATAAATGGTATGCAAAACACAAAGAAACCAAATACTTCCCGGAAGATCATATATTAAGGGAGCCGCTGACACAGGAATTCCTGTGGATCGTACACCGGATTGAAACCACTGGGCTGAACATCATCTTTGAAGAGCCCAGGGAGTGCAATCTCCATCTCATTCGAGAGTTCTATGCCAACTGGAACCCGACCCTCTGCAGTCACACTGTCAAGATCAGGGGGCAGGTTGTCACTTTTGAGCCCCATCACCTGAATGCCATCTTGAGGGCGCGGGACACAGACACCCATGTCCTTCGACAACTGAACATCACTCCACCTTATGCGGACATCAGACGCACTCTATGTGGAGCCCGTTCGACAGCAAGGTGGAGCAGGCACAAGGAGAGGGGCTACCATCAGACACTTCCCTACTCGCAGATGAAACAGGGAAGCCAGGATCTGGCTTAAAATTGTGTGCTCATGCTTGATCCCAGGGGTGCACATGACAGATGTCACCTGGGACCGAGTCTACTTGGTGTATGCCCTGATGAAGGGGCTTGAAATAAATATTGGGGCGGTGATCATCTCCGCCATGAAGAGAGCCCAACTACATCAAGGGCACAGATACGGGTTCGGTGGTTTTCTTACCACATTCCTGAGGGGCCACGATATCGAGGAGGAGGCCCTAGATTACATCCCACAGATTGACAGGCGCGCCTTGGATGTTACCAAAACTAAGGCACCTGACACTACTCATGGGCCGGTGCTCACACTAGCCGAGCGACATGCTCGTGATGATCAGTATATGGCCCGCATATACGGGATGCAGATGTTGCAGCTGCGCATTGGCCGAAGACCTGCAACAGAGGATGAGCTATGGCAACTCGAGTTGTATTACCCATTCGGCGAGAATGCTCAAGCTCTATACAGTGTGGGGCCCGCATTTGTGGAGCCTGTAGATGATGACATCCCCACCGATGAGGAGACACAACGGGAGGACTCAGATGTTGAGTCAGATGAGGACAGTGAGGGAAATTCTTATATGGGAGACGAGGCAACGACACCTGATGAAGAAGTTGAATACTTCGATCGATCAGGGAGTTTCACCACCCACCTTTGTGATATGTTGAATTTTGTGAACACTGGGGACAATGTTAGATTTAAGTGTGGGGTGGGAGTAGTTAGGTGCCAGCTGTTTCGTTGTTGTTTTTGTTTATGTTTATGTGTTGTGTTGTTGTGCCTGTGAAAAATGTGACCCTGTGACTTTGTGTGATGTGTCTGTAATTAAGTTGGTATTGTAATGAATGTTAAGTTGTTGTGTGTTGTGTTGAGCTGTTGTTGAATGGTTGTTGTGTAAATATTTTTATTTTCTATCGAAATTATTGAAATTTTTAAATTTTTTTGTTAAATTTCTTTTATGTTGGGTTTCTCGGCCTTTGTTATCGGTGCTTTTACCGAGAATAGTCCCATTGAACTGAAGTCGTAGATAGTGATCGTTCCCTATTATAGATGGATGACGACCGACTTAAGGGAAATGTAGTCGATAGGAGTAGTTTTTTTCTTTCATTCTTTCTTTTGTTTGTGTCCTAAACGTGTCGCTACTTCATGGTTCGGAATTCTTGTTACGTGTTGTACATGATATTAAGTTGCAAAGGTGATTCGTATGAAAGCATGCAAATGTGTAAACATGTTGAGATACCTAGGCCATAAAGTTCGGTTCGGTGTGATCGAGGCTTAATAGTGAATTCTTTTAATTAGCTGATTGAAGAGTCTGTGAATATGTCTTGAGTTGAGCATGTGCATTGAGTGTGAGGTGAGGGTTCGATTATTCCATGCTATTGTGAAGTGTCTAGAACTTGCCTGGTGTGTGTACGAAACGAAATGAAGGATGTGTATTGTAGGAAAGGATGTAGGCGTTCCTTTGATTAAACTGAAAGTTTCTCCATTATCATACCTACCTTGAATGTACATCCTAGTTAGCCCCATTGAGCCTTTAGCCTATTTTTTTCTTTCTTTGAAGAGGTACAAACCGAGCTTAATCCCTTCTTTCCATTAGCCGAGAATTTTATCCAAAACTCTTAAGCGCTCAAGAAAAATAATTTTCCCACAGAGTAAAGGAGTGAGAATTGTGAAAAGGAAAGAAGAGCGGAAGTGGTGAAAGTTAAAGAAAAGGTCAAAGGTGCACTTGCTGAAATTAAATAAACTAAAGATGTATAACTAGTCTTTGCTAGTAAGTCGAGTGTGCTTAAAGAAATGGGAACAAGAACAAAGAAAAAATTCTTCAAGAATGGGAGGATGAAGGAAGAAAAAAAATGATCGTAATGATGGTGGGATGTATTGAAAAGCGCTTAAGGAAGCTAGTTGCTATTATTGGTTAGCCCAGTATTTGCTAGTTCCTTAGCTTACATTACAACCCGTTAAGTCCTACGTAATCTTACATCACTCGTCCTTATATTAGTGGAGTAATACACTAGAGGCAAGCCTATGGGTCATGACATGATGCATGTGAACTCCTTGGGAGAGAGAGCGAAATTGTATTCATATACCCCGACATATAGTGCTTTGGAAATCATATGATAGCAAAGGGGGTAGTTTTCTTGTTTTGTGAGGGCAGATACTTGACGAGAGATTAATTTCGTGTCGGATGTCTTGATCAGTTGATTTGCACGAGTTTTCCAAGACCGAGAATTGATTCTTAAGCTTAGGAGGTCTTAATGTGATGTACTTCATTGTATTGATAAGACTATGCATGTTTTCTTGATGATTTGCTATATTAAATAATCGGTATAGCCGTAGCTTGAATTGTTGAGTCAAAGTAGCTATGTGTGAGTGTCAATTGCATGAGATGAGAATATTATTCAAGGACGAACAAGAGTTTAAGTGTGGGGTAAGTCATCTTGGGCAGAATTTCATGCCCAAGTGATACTCAAATGCTTCATTTCAACTTGTTTGTATATCATTATTGTGTACATTCTCATGTGATTTGTAGTTAAATGAGAATTTATACTAACCAACATGATTAGTGTTGTTTTGCAAGTAAAATGGAATTTTGGGAAGCTAAGATACATGTTGGTAAAATCGGGAATGGACTTGGAAACAAGGAGTGAAAAAGGACATGGAAGATCAGCAAAAACAAGGGCTCCGCGATGGAGTCGTGTCACGTTGCCATCGCGGAGGCACTCTGCCTCAGAGGAAATAAATTTGGCAATTTCCAGTGAAGGTGCGCGATAGCACCGTGTCACGTTGTCCAGGCTCTGCGATGCAGGTCGTGGCACGTTGAGGTTAAATTGCCTGGGGGGCCGACTTCCAGTGAAGGTCTGCGATACCTCCGTGACACAGAGGGAGTGCTCCGCGATACACTTCGTGCCATGTTGCTTGTTATTCCGGGAAAAATTCTCAATAGTATAAATAGCACACTTAGGTTTTATTTTAAACATTCTGACTTGGTTGAGCAAGAACGTGGGTTACAAGCAGTTGAGGGGACGAAAATTCTAGGGTCCTTCTCTATCTCTTTCTCTTTTATCTCAATTGTTTGTATAAATTCTACTTATTTGATGATGTTAAATCCCCAAATGAGTGGCTAAATTCACTTCTTGCTGAGGTTAACAACAATTGTAGTGGAATGTAATTGTTAATCATTTTAGTTTTCATCTTTTCTTCAATGGTTGTTCTATCAATTCTTGTTATTACTGCATTAATGTTTGGCCAATGTTAATGTATGTCTAAAAAATCCAATTTTGATTTTGAAAAGGAAAGAAATTGGAAAGATGTGAATTGGTAGGATATGATCTCTTCTTAGTTTGGAAAATTGAGAATTGATTTACATTCAGAATAGAAATATATCTGAAAGTCTTATTACTCAATTAAGGAATCGGGAATGTATGGCTAGAACATGAAATTCTTTTATCACAGAAATATAGATTAAGACTCATGATTCTTAAGTTGGATAGGAGTCGAAAGTTCCAATCCATAGGCAATAATTCTTGACTAGCAACCGAAGGAAAGATTAACTGAATTGTATTGATAAATTAATTCTCTGCATGTTCGTTTTAACCTCAGCTTGCTTATTACTATTGTTCAGACTCACTTTATAATTTTTCCTTAGATTCGTATTAATTAGTAAACTCAAACTCTCAAAATATTATTTATTTGGTTTTTTGCATTCTTAAAGATATAGTTCATTAACACTTAAGCTAATTAGTACCGTAGTTCAGTCCCTGTGGGATCGATACTTGGCTTTACTTAAGCCACTTTACTACTTGTTCGACCACGTGCACTTGCGTGTAGTCACCACAGAAGCCCGAACAATGGTCAAGGAGGGAATAGTGCTAGGTCACAAAATCTCTGGAAAAGGGATAGAGCTGGACAAGGCAAAGATTGAAGTAAATGGCAGGATTGCCACCGCCTATTTCCATAAAAGGGGTCAGATGCTTTTTAGTGTATGCAGGATTTTATAGGAGGTTCATCATGGACTTTTCAAAGATTGGACAACCATTGTGCAAATTGCTTGAGAAGGAGGTGAAGTTCATATTTTACGAGGCATGTCTGAAGGCCTTTGAGAGCTTGAAGGAGAAACTCACCACTGCTCCTATTATTATAGCCCCAAGTTGGTCTCTTCCGTTTGAGGCAATGTGTAATGCTAGTGGGGTGGCCCTCGAGGCTATCTTAGGCCAATGGAGAGCGAAGTTTGTTCATTCTATTTATTATGCTAGTACAACACTCAACACTACCCAAAAGAACTACACTGTCACTGAACAAGAGCTGCTAGCTATGGTCTTCACATTTGAGAAATTTTGAGCATACTTTCTTGGAACTAAGGTGATTGTCCATATAGACCATGCTGCTTTGAGGTATCTAATATCTAAAAAGGATGCTAAACCCGGGTTGATCAAATAGGTGTTGTTGCTCCAAGAGTTTGAGTTTGAGGTGAAAGACCGGAAAGAAACTGAAAATCAGGTAGTTGATCACTAGTCTAGACTGGAATTTGAGGCTAGAGCAAGAGAGGAGATTAATATCGATGATGCTTCCACAGAAAACAAGT
Source organism: Datura wrightii (assembly GCA_035772735.1). Classification (NCBI taxonomy): domain Eukaryota; kingdom Viridiplantae; phylum Streptophyta; class Magnoliopsida; order Solanales; family Solanaceae; genus Datura; species Datura wrightii. Next base: position 90,544,324 of record JASDFA010000020.1, read on the forward strand.
ATTAGTTTCATCTCAGGACTTGATTCCCTGGTTCGCTAACTTTGTAAATTATTTGTTCAGTGAAATTATTCTAGCAAATATGACATCCCAACAAAGGAAGAAGGTCTTGTTCGATGCTCAAAGGTACTATTGGGATGAGCCATACTTATTCCACATTTTTGCAGATGGGATAATTCGGAGGTGTGTGCCAGAGGTAGAAATGTTGGGCATTCTAGAGGCTCGTCATTCGTCACTAGTTACACCCCGTAAGTTCTAACATGTAGTCGGCCTATTCGTATGTTAGTCAAGAGTTTTAGAGTGCAACACGTACGAGAAAGGGCCCGGGGAAAGGTCGAAAGAGCGCAGAATTGGGATCGCATGGGAGAAGGCCGGGACAGGGGCGGCGTGTCACCGACCCCCTCCCTGCGCGTTGGGCTCCGTGGCACACCCGTAAATTAGTGCATTTGGGTCCGTGCCATGAACCCCCTGTCCACTGCCCAAGGTTATATATATATATATTGAGTGGCTTCATTTGGTTTCATACACACACACATACACACACACACACACACACACACACACACACACACACACACACACACACACACACACATATATATATATATATGTTCTTCGTCCCGTACAGTAGAGAACCCCCATTTCCATATAAATTTCTTCCGTTTACACTACCAAATGCTGCCCAATTTCAAATTAACTTTGGGTATCAAAGTTTAAGCCATAAGGAGCATTACTACGGAGTTAGTTTCGTGAAATTAGCCCAAAAAATTGTAACTCTGCCGAGTCAAAGTTGTCGGAATGACTCCAAAATAATTTCTATATGATCAAAGGCTTTAAGTAAGTATTTATCCCTTCTAAACTCTCGAGAAATTATACATTTTTGACCGTGTTCTGTTAGGTTGAAGTATAGTTAATATTTATATAGAAAGTTATCATTTTTTGCCAAATTTAGTACTGAAACTAGTCTCATTCTCTTAGTAATACGACTATAGTTAGAAAAAGTTGTTGAATGCGGATTGAAACTCGCCAGCTAATCAGAAATTGGCGATCTAGGTATGTTAAGGCAAACATCTTCGGCAAGTTAGTTCTTTTAGTATTATAACTCAGTTTGAATCCCAGTAAGAAGATCAGAAGCATACCTATTATGGATAGCTGTTGTTATTAGCTAAGATCAGTATTTCATGTTTAGTTTGGGGATTGATTATGCCTGTATAGCCTTCCCTAACCAAGCTCAAGGTTACTAGCTATGTCAACGCCCACCAGGGGTGAGATGATGTCACTCGAAGGAGCGGTATGTCGTCCACAAGGGACAAAGATAGGGTCCAAGGTCCTGATACAGTCCATTCCATGGCCAGACTATTTTATGCCGATCAGCACTATTCCACACCCCCTGTCGAGCCTGGTGCCCGGGGTGTAGATGTAAGATATAAGGAGTCCACCGGACTCAGAAACAGCTACAGTTTAGGGGCCGAGCAGGCTCAGTTATAGACCTAGGGGACTGATAGGATGGCTATAGTTGCTAGATGATTCAGTATGACCTTGTTAGGGGTATATAGACTGAATTGCACTCACTAAGGCTTATGGGGGCCTCTTGTGGGTTATCCTATACTGGTTGTACCTTTCGGCTTATAGGGCAAGGTAAGGTTCTTGTATGTATTAGTTAGTTATAAATTAAACAGTAGAAGTTTAGCTAATCAAGTGATATTCCTATCCTTTCTTTTCAGTTACTTTCAGTCTCATTTCAAATCATTCAGTTATTTACAGTTACTGCCTTACTTATTCAGTACATATTGTATTGATGCGCTTCTTGGGGCTCTGCATTACTTACCTACAGGTGCGGGTAGACACAGACCAGGACCTTCTTAGTTTTCATCCAGATTAGCAGTACAGTCGGCTCCTTTCCTCCGGAGCTCATAGTTAGAAGGTTGACTCTCTTTTTGTGTGTACAGTTTATGGGTAGGTGGGGCCCTATCTCAACTAGTATGTCATTTCTAGAGGCTTGCAGATTGTTTCTAATTCCCTGTGGTTAGTTGTTATTGGTTGTGTGGGGCCTTCTTTAGCTGTTAGTTGGTGGCTTTGTAGGTCATAGCTTAGTTTATGCTGGATTTACTTTACAGTCATAACTAGACATCATGGTGGTCTTGTCGACCCGCATAGAATTCCTTGTTATTACCTATTTCTGGGTAGTTGTTTTCTTTTACAGATGGATATAAGGCCTTGTCGGTCGGGGGCTATGTTAAGAGCCGAGATAAAGCCCGTTGTTCTCTTGATTTGAGAATTAGTATTAGTTATGCACCAGAGGTGTGTAAGCTTAGTCAGGCCAGTTTAGATCCTAGTAAGGGCACTATGTTCCAGTCATGCAACCCAACGTGGGGCGTGACAAACTTAGTATCAGAGTAGGTCGTATCCCAGGGAGTCTGCAAGCCGTGCTAAGTAGAGTCTTGCCTATGGATGTGTTGCACACCACATACTATAGACAGGAGGCTGCGAGGCATGTTAGGATGGTTACTCTTCCTTCTATTCCAGTCGTGCTATAAAGTTGTGTTGTATAGGGATGAGTCCCTAGGATTACCATAATCTGCTTTTCTACAGAGAAATGACAGACACACAACAGACCACGACTGGCAGGAAATTAGATGCAACAGGAGAAGGCACTAGTAGGGTGCCCTCAGTCAGAGTCAGCCCGATCTAAGGGCGACAGGGGGACTACATCTCAGTCTCCCCTACACTCTCCACCACGCCAGGAGCCGTCCAAAGCGGCAGATGTGTCAGCACCACCTCCAGCATTTTCTATACTGATGCCACCAGATCAGGAGGTTAGCAGTGCTATTCTTATGATAGCTAGATAATGGATGCACAGCATCAGCTAGTGGCTCCCGTAGTTGCGGAGTCTTTAGGAGGACCAGGTAGTTCGAGGGTTCGAGATTTCCTTGCTCTGATTCCCCCACAGTTTACGGGGACGGATGGGGACTAGGACCCTCAAGACTTTTTAGACCAGCTGCAGCGGATCTTTAGATTAATGCATGTTGCACCCGCAGAATCAGTTGAGTTAGCAGTGTTTCGACTATGGGACATAGCAATATTATGGTACGAGAGTTGGGAAAGGTCCCGAGGTAGATATGTTCCCCCTCCGACTTGGTCAAGCTTTTACAAAGCCTTCTTGGACCATTACTTTCCGCAGGAAATCTGACAGGCCCGGGTAGATCAGTTTTTGCACTTGGAGTAGGGCTCGATGAGTGCTCGGGAGTATGTTATGAGGTTTGATTCCCTGGCCCGATATGCACAGGCTTTTGTAGATACCATGCTAGCCAGGGTGCACCGGTTTATTATGGGGCTGAATCTAGAATATGTGGAGACTTGTATAATAGCTACTCTATGAGAGGACATTGATATTTCCCGTGTTCAGGCATTTGCTCAAAATATCAAAGGGATCAGCCAGCTGCAGCAAGAATAGACAGGGCAAATCAGGAGCAGCGCCGTAGGGTTAGACCTAGTGACCTTTAGGAAGAGTTCCAAGGTAGACACAGGCCACGATTAGCAGGTAGGACACCCAGACCCCCACCTCCGCAGCAGTAGCAAGGTAGTAGATCAGGTCATCGGGGTCAATCAGGACCCGGTGAGAGTTCACGACCATCAGGCTCGCAGCAACAGAGGGGGTCAAAACAGAGTAGATTTACCGTGCCACCTTGCTCTATTTGCATTCGACGCCATCCTGGGGCATGTAGGTATGGTTTTTCTGTGTGTTACATCTGCGGGTAGGAAGGTCACCTGATGAGAGACTGTCTAGTCAGGGGTCAGGGTGATCGGGACTGACAGGACTGGTCTTCGGTAGGGTCACGTGCCTCAGCATCCCCAGCAGGGCATAGTCCCTCAGCTCCAGCCGCTAGAGGCCGAGGCAGATTAGGGGCATCTAGCTCAGGCACCAGTCCAAATTGCACATATGCTTTACTGGGGCGACAGGAGTCAGAGTCGTCGCCGGATGTGGTGACAGGTATGCTGGACATTTTCTCTCATTACATGTATTTCTTGATAGACCCAGGCTCTACTTTGTCCTATGTTACACTATAAGTGGCCCGTAAGTTTGCTATTACGCTAGAATTGCTTCAGTAACCTTTTCCAGTGTCTACACCCGTCGGTGACTCCATCATAGACAAGAGAGTCTACCGGGATTGTACAGTAGAGATTTTTGGTCGCCAAACTTTAGAAGATTTGGTGGAATTAGAAATGATCAATTTTGATGCAATTATTGGTATGGATTGGCTAGAACCATGTTATGCCAATGTAGAATGTTGGACCAAGACTGTCCGATTCCACTTTCCAGGGGAGACAGTATAGGAGTGGAAAGGTAATGCATCCATGTCAAAAGGTAGGTTTATTTCCTATCTTCGGGCAAGGAAATTAATAGCAAAGGGTTGCATCTATCATATTGTCAGGGTTCAGAATGTTCAAGCCGAGTCCCCAACTCTCTAGTCCATCCCAGTAGTCAATGAATTTCCAGATGTATTACTGGATGAACTTCCTCGTGTTCCCCCAGAATAGGAGATCGATTTTGCAATCGATTTATAACCAGGTACTCAGCTTATATCTATCCCTCCGTACCAAATGGCTCCTGTTGAGCTCAGAGAATTGAAGGAAAAATTGAAAGATCTGTTAGACTAGGGCCTCATCAGGCCGAGTACTTCGCCATGGGGTGCACCAATTTTGTTTGTAAGAAAGAAGGATGGCTACCTTCATATGTGTATAGACTACCAGCAGCTGAACAAAGTTTCCATCAAGAATAAATATCCTCTCCCCAGAATAGATGACTTGTTTGACCAGTTACAAGGGACGAAGTATTTCTCAAAAATTGACTTAAGATCTGGGTATCATCAGGTTCGGGTTCAAGAGAGGGACATTCCAAAAACCGCTTTTAGGACCAGGTATGGCCATTTTGAATTCTTGGTCATGTCCTTCGGGCTGATGAATGCTCCAGTAGTGTTCATGGATTGGATGAACAGTATCTTCAGGCCGTATCTTGACTTGTTTGTGATAGTGTTTATTGACGATATTCTGGTATATTCCCTCTCAGGAGCAGAACATCGAGATCATCTGCGGACAGTGCTCCAGATTCTCAAGGATCGTTAGTTGTATGTGAAATTTTCTAAATGTGAGTTTTGGCTAAAATCAGTAGCCTTTTCGGGTCATGTTGTGTCAGAGGATGGTATTCATGTAGATTCATAGAAGATCGAGGTAGTAAAGACTTGGCCTAGACCTACAACTCCGACTGAGGTACGTAGTTTCTTGGGGTTAGCCGAGTATTACAGATGATTTCTAGAGGGGTTTTCTACAACGCCTTTGATCAAGTTAACTCAGAAAGCAGCTAAATTCCACTGGACTAAAGCATGTGAACAGAGTTTTCAGGAGTTGAAAAATAGGTTGACATCAGCACTAGTGTTAGCTTTGCCAGAAGGATCAGAGGGTTACGCGGTGTACTGTGATGCTTCAGCCGTCAGGTTAGGATGCGTTCTGATGCAACATGGTAAGTTAATTGCCTACGCTTCAAGACAGTTGAGGAAGCATGAAAAAAACTACCCCACCCATGACCTGGAATTGGATGCAGTAGTTCGTGCTTTGAAAATATGGAGGCACTACCTGTATGGCATCCATGTAGATATTTTTACTGATCAAGAGCCTCCGATACATTTTTATGCAAAAAGAATTGAATTTGCGACAGCGTCGCTGGTCAGAACTGTTGAAGGATTATGATGTGAATATTTTATATCACCCAGGGAATTCTAACGTTATAGCAGATGCCCTCCAGCCACAAATCCAGGGGAAGTTTGGCATACTTGAAGCCCAAACAATAGAAATTGGCCCAAGAATTGCATCAGTTAGCTAGTTTGGCCGTCTGAATAGTAGACTCGGGGGACAGTGGAGCAGTGGTTCAGAATACTACGGTATCATCCTTGGTTGTAGAGGTTAAAGAACGGCAATATGAAGACCCTAACGTGGTCCAGCTCAAAAACAAAGCTCAACAAGGGGAAGTATCAACTTTCGAGGTAACCGCAGACGGAGTCTTGAGATATAAGGGTCGCCTTTGTGTTCCAGATGTGGCAGGACTTCGCCAGAAGATCATGGCAGAGGTGCATTATTCTCGTTATTCCCTTCACCCAGGTTCAACAAAGATGTATCATGACATAAAAGAAATTTATTGGTGGTCGGGAATGATGAAGGAGGTAGCAGAATTTGTAGCACAATATCCTAATTGCCAGTAGGTGAAGGCAGAACATCAAAAGCCCGGCGGATTGACACAGAAAATAGTTGTGCCTATGTGGAAATGGGAAGCAATAAAACATGGATTTTGTGAACGGATTACCTCGTACCAGATGCAAATTTGATTCTATCTAGGTGATTATCAACAGATTGACAAAGTTAGCCCATTTACTACCTATCAAAGCAACCTTTTCAGCCAAGGACTATGTTGAACTGTACATCCGAGAGATAATTCGATTACATGGTGTTCCAGTATCAATCATTTATGATAGAGGAGAGTAGTTCACCGCTAAATTCTAACAGTCTTTTCAGAAAGGCCTAGGAACATAAGTTAACCTGAGTACAACCTTCCACCCTTAAATAGACAGGCAGGCAGAACATACCATTCAAACACTCGAGGATATGTTGCGGGCATGCATATTAGATTTCGGAGGCAATTGGGACGAATATTTACCCCTTATTGAATTTTCTTATAATAACAATTATCATTCAGCAATCCAGATGGCACCTTATGAGGCCATATATGGGCGGAAATGCAGGTCCCCAGTTGGTGGTTTGAGGTAGGAGAATCAAAGTTAATTGGACCAGATATAATCCATTAGTCAGAAAAGAAAGTAAAATTTATTAGAGAATGCTTGCTGACAGCACAGAGCCGTCAGAAATCTTACGCTGATGTATGGTTAGAGACCTGGAGTTCGACGTAGGTGATTGGGTATTTTTGAAAGTTCGCCAATGAAGGGTGTAATGAGGTTTGATAAGAAAGGAAATCTTAGCCTGAGATGTATAGGACCATATCAAATTCTCCGGAGAATAGGTCAGGTGGCATACAAGTTAGATTTTCCTTCAGATTTAGAATATGTTCACCCGGTCTTTCATGTGTCGATGTAATAGAAGTGCATAGGAGATCCGTGCCGAATTGTGCCAGTTAAGGACGTTCAGGTTACTGAGGAATTAGCCTATGAAGAGGTTCCAGTAGCTATACTGGATCGGCAGGTTCGTAGGTTAAGAACTAAAGATGTCGCTTTTGTTAAGGTATTCTGGAGAAACAGAAATAGAGAAGAGATGACCTAGGAAGCTGAGGATGATATGAGATCCAAATATCATTATTTCTTCCAGGCTTAGTCTAGACTATGCAGTTAAGGTAAGTTATTGATTCAGTTGTTGTTTCATGATTTGTGTTATATGTATTGGTCAATTGACTCCAGCCTTGTCATGAAATAGCTGTTATAGTGTTATGTGAAGTGCCTGTGTTGGACTTTTCTGCATTTCAGGGTTTTCAGATAGTCGATATTACAAAGGAGATTCTACCAAAAATTTTCCATAATAGAAGCTAAAAGAGTTAGATTCTCGTAAGCTAAAGTGACATTCGAGGACGAATGTTCCTAAGGGGGAAGGATGTTACACCCCGTAAGTTTCTAACATGTAATCGGTCTATTCGTACGTTAGTCGAGAGTTTTAGAGTACAACGTATACGAGAAAGAGCCCAGGGAAAGGTCGAACGAGCGCGAAATCGGGACCGCACAGGAGAAGGCCGGAGCAGGCCGCGACAGGGGCGGCGTGTCACGGACCCCCTCCCTGCATGTTGGTCTCCGCGACACACCCGTAATTGGCGCGTTGGGGTCCGTGCCACTGACTCCCTGTCCACCGCCCAAGGTTATATATATATTGAGTGGCTTCATTTGGTTTCATACATATACATATATATATATATAAGTTCTTCGTCCCGTACGTAGAGAACCACCATTTCCATATAAATTTCTTCCGTTTACGCTGTCAAATGCAGCCCAAATTCAAATTAACTTTTGTTGATACCCAATTTTGACCTCCCTATGCCCTGTATACGCTTCTTACATATGTATATTTTATTTACCTTTTTTACGCAAATACTAGACTTGCATTCATATTTTTTAAATAATTAATTATCAAAATCTTGCAAAATTATTTTAAATTACATATATATGTATATAATTTGCATTAATTTTAAATTTATTAATTTTTTGATATTAAATAAATGTGTCATATATAGTATATTTCGTATTAATATACGCTCTTATTTTTAAAATATATATTTTACATAAATTTTACAAATTATTTACATGATAATATTTGTATAATTTTAACTAAATTTTATAAATTTATTTGTGTAATAATATTACTTGAATTTATAAATTATTTATGTTAATAATAAAGTTTATATAATTTTTGATAAATTAATTATATTTCCTAATCATTATTTACAAAATATAATATTTTATTAATTATATAATATTTACATAAAGCTATTCAATTTTATAACTTATTTATATTGATAATAATGTTTATAAGATTTTCCCATAATTTAAACTATAATATTATCTATTTGTTAAATTATTTACAAGTATAGTATTTTGTTAATTATATAGCAGCCATTTTTAAATGTATTTAAAAATTTAGCCAATTTCTATTCAAGTTATACCGGTTTTAACCAATTCATGCCAATTCCAGCCCATTTCTACTAATTTTTGACAATTATTTAAACCCAATTTGATTCCAAACCCATAACCCCATCCGGACGACCCATTTACCACCTGCCACTCGACCTAATTTCAATTTGTAATCTCATCCGTTCATCTAATATAATCTAACGGTTATCATTAACCCTACATTTTATTTCCTTTAATATTTTCATACACCCCCAAAACGCTAATTCATTCTCTCATTTTTCCCTCTGTACTTCCCATCTAGCGCCGCCCACACCCTCTTTCCATTTTTCCAGCGACAAACCGGCCGCAGCCCTCCTCCTCTATACTTCATCTCCCTCTCTCCATCGCTGCTCCAGCAACCATTAATAGACGCCGTCCAACTTCACCTTCCTCAAAGCCAAGCGCCGACACCTCCTCTTTCTCCCTTCACCTCCTCACCGAAACCAGCCGCACCATCGACTCCGGCGAACCTCCATGAACGCCGCCGCACTGCGCCACCAACCCCGTACGCCCTCTCTACCCTCACCCTCTCTTTCTCCATTTCACTTTTTCGCTAGAAAAACCTCACATCCGTCGGACCACCACAGAACCAACCAGCCGCCTCCATTTTCCCGACCATTACTCACCAGCCGTTCTTCCCCATTCCACTTGTTCTCCAGTGAAATGAAGACAAAACAGTCACTAGTTCTTGATCCGCTCCCCGCCTTCTTCCTCTTCTCACTTTTCCTCCAGCGGACCATCGCCTCCCTCCTCTCCCTCGGCATACACTGATCTGGCAAAGACTTCAGCGGATAAACTACCTTTTTTCCTTCATCATCGTCTCCTCATCTTCGGACGCCAGTAGCCGCATCACCGCTGCTTCGAGTAGACGATTCAAATCACAACACCTCCATCTTTATTAATTTGCATGTCATTCTCTTTGCCTTATTTGTTTACTAGAAAAAATGTTTTGTTTGCTAGAGGTTTCGTCTAAACCACATATCTTATTGTGTGTTAAAATATAGTAGAATGTTGAAAATGACCAATTATATTTAATATTTTCAGTTTTTGGATATTAGAGTTGCATTACGCCTTCTTTATGATATCCGTATTCTTTCCTCTTTTCGAACATGGTCTGTTATGGCATCTGTATAATTAATCAATTTGCTTCACCTTAGAATTAGAATCTGCTGAGATTTTGTTTCATGAATGTGAATCCAATTATGTATGGAATCTTCACATTTTGTAAAGTGTTGAGAAATCTATTCCCTTCTAGACGTGAAACAACCCCAAACTATATTTGGTAAACATGGATTGGTTGCATATTATCGCTTCAACAACTTTCTGTACTTAATCATCTTTGATAGATTTTGATATTTTGAATTCAAATTTAGTTGACTTGTATGAAATAATACTCATATGGTAATCTTCTTCTTTCCTATCTTAAGCATGATAATATACATTTTAAATTGTATTTGTGGATGTTTTTATTTTGTTGTGATATTTGACCATATATGGTGACCCGAGATTTCATTACTGCAAGTCTTACTTAATTAATTTAACTACGAATAATTAACTGATTATTTCTCTTTATTTAAAATTAGTATATATATCTGTAAAGAGGAAAAATGAGGATTTTCTCTACTTAATGATTTAATCATGTTTTTTAAGGAAAGCATATCCCTTGATTGATTTTAATGAATATTTCCTCCCCTTTTATTTCCTAATTAACTCTATCCCTTTAGCTATATAAACATGCTCTCTCTCTCCTCTTCCAGAGGGGGGAAGGAGGACTAATTTCCTAACAAGAGAAATACCCAAAACATTCCTCTCCTCCAGCTATATAATTTTTTCTAATACGATTGAGTATTCAAGATTTTTGACTAGTCTATTTATTCTTCATCGCCTCTTATTCTTTGTTGACCCCGAACTGGTTGGTTTGCTTCCCTGAATAGCATTCATACTATCTTTGTTTAAATTTGCTATCAGCATTATATGAACTTTTCTAGTATTTTGATACGATCTTTCATTTACTTCAGTTCCTTGTAGATTGATATATGTTAATGTGTCATATATGTTTGTATGCTTTAATTTTAATAAGATGCTATTTATTAACATTTAAAATATAATATATATATATATATATATATATATATATATATTTGTTTTTATGTACTTTGCCATGGTATTTCTTAGTTTAACAAGTCCTTGAGATATAAAAAGGAGTTGTCTTGGTTCGGGATAGGACTAAGAGCTATCGAATTTTATTTTGTCATTACTGTTATTTTTTATTATTATTTTGACATATTGTAATGATGCACAAACTGTGATGTAATAAATATCAATATAGTGAAAAGGGGTTGTTAAAGGGGATGGGGATTATGTGCTAATTGTTTAACTTTTATTTTTTAGTTCCAAGTTTATATTTTTGCATGCTTTTCTTATTTGTTATATTTATTTATTTATTTATTTATTGAAAAAAATCATTGTACAGATTTATTTTACTTGAAGTGGACGATGTATTTTTTTTGAAGATAAATGCTCTCCCCTAACATATAGTTATTGGGAAAGTAAAGGAATTACGAGGTCTAATTCTGATTTTTTAAAGCTAAACCCACCCGTTCTCCGGACATAACATCAACCTAAAATTTTTAAAAGGATTATGTGTATTTATATGCAAATATTTATGTGTTTATCTTTATCCAAATATTATTAAATATATTATTTTTAAGTTTTATTCAAGACCGACCTCCAATTAATTGTTGCTAAAGTTGAAGGCCACGATTCATAATATTGTGGTCATCCCAACAAAAGAAACAAACATTTTTAGATTATTTTTTAAGTCTTGTCTAAAGGTATTCAAGTTGTTTGTAAATTGTAAAGTTCCTAAGCTTTTAAATATTTTTGGGGTGATTTAGATTTTATATATTTTATGGAATGAGTAACAAATTGCCAGTGATGTTTTTCTTTATCTTTTCAAATGTCTTTCTTCTCATTTGTTCGAGTATTATTTCTTGTTAATAATTGGTTTATCATGTTTAGCTTATTTATTTAAATTAAGATATTTGTGTAGTAACAACTTAATTTACTCTCAAATTTTATTTATTTATTTTTAAGTAAGGCTAGATTTATGTTTAGTTTTTATGTACATTATGGTCACTTAATGTCACTTTAAAATAATTTATTTTATGAATAACTTATTTTTTTATGTTTTAAACATCTAGTCTTATTCCTTCTTTTTATATAACAAATGAGTTCACGTATTTAATTTTAGTTTTGCATGAACTAGCTAATTAGCTTAATTTGTGATTAGACTGATTATTTGTCTTGAAATGATCACTTAGCTTATTTTAGTTTTAAATAATGGTTGACCTTACTTGTCGACTTAGTTTTCTCTACATAATTAATGAATTTGGCCGGGACCTATAGTTGTGGACCTCAAAAGGTGTCTAACACCTTCCTTTCGAGGTAACTTGAGCCCTTACCCGATTTCTGGTGTTGTAGACTAGTTGAACAAAGTTATCTTTTAGTTTAGTACGGTGCCATAACACACCATAATCCATTAGGTGGCGAGTCTTCCTTTCTAATTATCCTAAGAGAGTTGTCACGTGTCGAGTCCCGCTTTTTGCATGAAAAATGGGGCGCGACAACTTCGGGTATCAAAGTTTAAGGTTGTAAGGAGCATTACTACGGAGTTAGTTTCGTGAAATTCGCTTGGCAAATCGTAACTCCGCCGAGTCAAAATTGTTGGAATGACTCCAAACTAATTTCTATACGATCACAGGCTTCAAGTAAGTATTTCTCCCTTTTGAACTCTCGAGAAACTATATGTATTCGACCGTGTTCCGTTAGGTTGAAGTATAGTTAATTTTTATATAGAAAGTTATCATTTTTTGCTGAATTTAGTACTGAAACTAGTCTCATTCTCCCAGTAATACGATTATAGTTAGAAAAAGTTATTGAATGCGGATTAAAACTCGCCAGCTAATCAGAAATTTGCAATCCAGGTATGTTAAGGCAAATATCTTCAGTAAGTTAGTTCTTTTAGTATTATAACTCAGTCTGAATCCCAGTAAGAAGATCAGAAGCATATCTATTATGGCTAGCTGTTATTATTAGCAGAGATCAGTATTCTATGTTTAGTTTGGGGATTGATTACGCCTATATAGCCTTCCCTGACCAACCCCAGGGTTACTAGCTGTGTCGATGCCCGCCAGGGGCAAGATGACGTCTCTCTAAGAGTGGTATGCCATCCGCAAGGGACGAAGATAGGGTCCAAGGTCCTCATACAGTCCATTCCATGGCTGGACTATTTTATGTCGATCGACACTATACCACACCCCCTATTGATCCTAGTGCCCGGGGTGCAAATATCGAATATCAGGAGTCCACCAAACTCAAACACAACTATAGTTCTGGGGGCGATCGGGCTCAGTTGCAGACCCAAGGGACTGGTAGGACAGCTATACTTGCTAGATGATTCAGTATGACCTTGTTAGGTGTATATAGATTGAAGTGCACTCACTACGGCTTATGGGAGCCCGGGTGGGTTATCCTGTGCTGGATGTACCTTTCGGCTTGTGGGGGCCAGGTAAGGTTCTTGTTTGTATTAGTTACTAATAAATTAGACAGTAGAAGTTCAACTGATCAGGTGGTATTCCAATCGTTTCTTTTCAGTTACTTTTGGTCTTATTTTAGTTCATTCAGTTACTTCATTTAGTACATATTGTACTGACGCCCTTCTTGGGGCGCTGTGTTACTTGCCTGCAGGTGCGGATAGACACGGATCTGGACCTTCCTAGTTTTCAGCGGATTAGCAGTGCAGTCGGCTCCTTTCCTCCGGAGCTCATAGTTAGAAGGTTGACTCTCTTTTTGTGTGTATTGTTTACGAGTAGGTCAGGGCCCTATCTTGACCAATATATCATTCCTAGAGGCTTGCAGATTGTATCTAATTCCCTGGTTAGTTTTTGTTGGCCGATTGGGGCCCGTATGTGTTTTAACTTGTGTATTAGCCGTGTGGGGCCTTGTTTAGCTGTTAGTTGGCGGCCTTGTCGGCCATAACTTAGTTTATGCTGGATTTACTTTACAGTCATAACTAGACATCATGGTGGTCTTGTCGGCCTGCATAGGATTCCCTGCTATTACCTATTTCTGGTTAGCTGTTTTCTTTTACAGGTGGCTATAAGGCTTTATCGGTCGGGGGCTGTGTTTACAGCCGAGATATAGCCGGTTGTTTTCTTGATTTGAGAATTAGTATTAGCTATGCACCAGAGGTGCATAAGCTTAGTCAGGCCAGTTTAGATCCTCGTAAGTGCACCAGGTGCCAGTCATGCCTTCCAAGGTGGGGCATGACAAGTTGGGGGTCATCATAGTGGTATCTGAACTGCACACAAAATTTTGCAGTGCAGGTATTACGGCCCACTATTCACCAAGATACCCTATGATTATGCCAAGGCATATGATCAGTGCCAAATACAAGGTGACATTACTCGCAAGCTTGATTTACCATTGACCCCTATCCTAGAAGTTGAGTTATTCGATGTATGGGATATTAACTTCATGGGCCCATTCGTTAGCTCATATGTGGTGAAATATATGTTGGTAGTGGTGGATTATGTCTCCAAATAGGTGGAGGCTATTGCACTACCTAACAATGAAGGTAAAAGTGTCACAACATTTCTGTGGAAGCACATATTCACTAGGTTTGGTACTCTCAAAGAAATCATCAGTGATGATGGATCACACTTTTGTAGCCGCCTCTTTAGAACCCTACTTGAGAAATATGGCGTCAAAAATAAGGTGGTAACAACTTACCATCCTCAGTCAAGTGGGCAAGTGGAAGTTTCAAATAGGAAGATAACGTCCATTCTAGCCAAAACGGTGAATACCTACTGCACAAATTGGTCTAGGAAGCTTGATGATGCTGTGAACCTATCGAACAAATTATAAGACCCCATTGGCTCATCTCCATATCATCTGGTCTATGGAAAGTCATGTCATTTGCCGGTTGAGTTAGAGCATAAGACATTATAGGCTCTGAAAAAGATGAACTTAAATTGGAATGAAATGGCCAAGTTGAGACTTGACCAGCTCAATGAGTTAGATGAATTCCGAATTCGAGCTTACGAGAGTGCGGCCATTTATAAATAAAGAATAAAAATCTATCATGACAGGAAGATTGCAAAGAGGGAGTTCAATGTTGGTGTATTGGTCCTACTGTTCTCTTCAAGGCTCTGTTTGCATCCCAAAAAATTGAAATCTAGGTAGATGGGACCATATAGAGTGGTGAATGTGTCCCATATGGTGCAGTGGAGATTGAAAATAAAGATGGTAAAAGATTCAAGGTGAACAGGAAAAGAATAAAGCTATATTTGGGAGACACCGAGGAAATAAGAGGAATTGAGGTGGTGTACCTTGATAACGCTTGAAGAGTCATGAAAGTTACGTCATGCCGCAACGTTAAATCAGGCACTGCATGGGAGGAAACCCATGGAAGGTGAACTCTGAGTAGCTACAGGAATGTTCCCCTCCTTCTGTTTTATATTCTATGCTTCGAGGATGAAGCATGCTTTTCAAAAGGGGAGAGGGTGCACTTGTATTTTTTTGGGTATTTTTGAATTCGTCCAAGGGTTTTTCTTTCCATGTTTCTTTTTCCTCGGGCATGCTATCTAGAAGAACCAACATGTTTAGGATGTTTTTTTTTAATTAGGAAGTAGCTTAGGATTACTCAGCCAATAAAATGCATTAGTTTTGATGTTTTGAAAAAATTGACCAAGTTTAAAAATTTTGATGGTTAGTTGTGTACTTGTTGATTGCAAAATATGATTTTTGTGGATCTTTGTGTCATTTAGTGTATTAGCATGAGTAGTTATAGTTGTCCATGTATGAACCAGACAGGTAGCATGAATGCAAAACATGTACCATGAGTGAGTGAGGTCTATACCTAGTTCAATACTGCGTAGAGGATCTAGAACTTGCCCGTTTGGTCTTTACATAGGTTTTAAGGATGGCTGGTTAGGAAAGGATCATAAACCATTTTTGTTTAGCCCAATTTAGCTTAAATACCCTATAAGAATAATATGATTCTCTTGATCCAAATTTTGAGCCTTAAATGAATCATTTTTCTTTGATTAACCGATTAACTTTATCATTTTTTTATAATGATCTGTTTTGGCTATGATCCCTCCTTAGACATTATGAACCTCAACCCAGATGAAATGCCTAAGTTGAGGGTGGCTAAAGTAGGGTTGCATAGATTTTATGGAGGTGAAAAAGGAAAAGAAAGGAAAAAAGGTTTAAAATGAGGTGTAGTGTGACAAAAGAAGAAAAAGAGCTGGAAAAGAAAAATTGAAAAGAAAATACAAAAGACAAAAAATGAATGAAAAGTTGAAAACATACCATACTCATACAATTGCATAAAAATAGAAAAAAGGGAGAAAAAAAGCTGAAAAAGTGAATTGGGTGAAATAAGTGAAAAGTGAAGCCACATGTATGTAGTGCCAAGGAGGGTTTAGTCACTAAAAGTTTCCATCATTACCATATCCAGCCCGGAATCCTACATTACAAGCCGAATAAAGTCCTATAGTGATCCTAGCCTGACTATCTGAAGAGTCGAAGTAGAGAAAATAAGGGCAATCCTATTGTATCCGATATGCAGTATTTGGAACATTCTTGTGAGAGTGAGAGTCTTACTTGTTCATTCCCATGTTTCATATTTTCATATATTTGTGAGTTGGGGAGTTCATTTGCTGTGAGGGTACATAGTTTGTGTTTTATTCTACCAGCTGTCTATGTGAAAAATATTGGTAATGACTTGATTCTCTACTAATAACTAAATGATATATCTTGATCCTTGTTTATCATGGTTTGTGGTTACTTGATGTGTATATGCTGATTTGGTTTACCGGAAAAGGGTGAAAAGCTGTTTGAGTTTATAGTGCAAATTTTGATTGATGTTGGTCGTAGTATCCTAGGTTTATTTTCTAGTTAAACGTCGTTTTCAGTTTTTGTTTTCTTTGCCCAAGGACATGCAAAAGTCTTAAGTTGAGGATGCTGATGTGTTGTGAGTTTACAACACTTTTGATACTTAAAACTAAGACTTAGGTATGTTTATATGGATATGAGGTGTTTTTACTTTGTTTTCAAGGAAAATAGGTGTTGGAGAAAAAATGTGCAAAAGATGCAGAAAAGTGTAGAAAATCAGCCAAGTACTGATCTCAGTACAAGCCGTACTGAGACTCGTCGAATACTTCAGAGAAAATTTGCACAAGAAACCTCCTGGTATGAGTAGCACCTGCGGATCGTAGTGTCTACCTACGACCCATACCAGGAGCCGTGGGCAGCTTCAGTGATTCTTAAGGACTTGATATAACTCAAGATGCAAAAAATAGTCACAAGTTGTAGGAGCAAGGTACAATGCATACCACAACACTCGTAGAAAACTTCAGAAAATGCCAAAGTTCTCAGAGCCAAGCCATGGATGGATTGTACAACTCATAGGATCATGGTACAAGTTGTACTAGTTTTCAATACATAGTCAATTCTACAGCATCCAAGGAACGTATAAGAGCAAGGTATGACCCTTACAATCCTGTTACGGGTCATATGACCAGTCGTAGGACGAGTCGACGCCAGATATGCAAATTTCCCTGTTAGCTTAGGAAAAGGTTTCTATTATCTGTATAAATACCTTTTATATTTATTTTAGTAAATAAAAATCAGAAGATGTCAGATTACATTGAAAGAAGGTTCATAGTTAATTGTTGTGAATTATTATCAAGTTTTAGAGAGCAATTCTTGAGATCAAAACTTGGTTTTCTCAATTGTTCTTGATTTTGTTCATCAGTATTCAAAGAAGGTTTTCTTCCTATTATTATTGTAAGTATTCAATCATATGGTTGTCTATGAATACTAATCGCAATCTTACAATCATGAGAGGCTAAAACCTCCACAACTAGGGTTGTGGGAACCATGATGGATTAATGAACTAGGGTTACACAAAGTGATTTGAACCAATGCTAAATGCTTGTATTGTATTCTCTTCATATTTAAATGTTTCTTAATGGTGCACAACATTAGGACTTTCCTGAATTCTTTTCTTTCTTAAACCTATAAAAGTAGAGATTAGAAAAAGAGAATTATAACAAAGCCTTGACTTTTATAATCATTGTATGGATTAAGATGCGGCCGCAGGAAAGTTAATTTGGGACATATTGATAATGGTTAATTTGAAATCGCTCATGATACCTGACCCAATGATTGAGTATAGTCATCCAATAGGGACAAACCAGTCGTTTGGATGAACCCTAGTTATCAATTCTATAAGTAAGCATTAGGATTGATCACGCGTGTATGCACGAAGTAGTTATGAACCCATGGGGAACACTTACCCTAGTTATTTGCAGATCTTGATACAACCACAATTGCAATCTTGTTTTATTATTGTTTTTCTTTAAACCCCCAAATTTGGAGATAACTCACCTATAAGTTTAAGCACCGACATTAGTCTAGTTCTTACCTTATTCCCTGTGGGTTCCACCTCAACCTCTTTGTTGGATTCTTTATTGAAAACGTCTGCTTCATACTTTTTAAGGAAGTGTGAGTTTGAGAGTTATCATTTAGAAAGCATCTTCTACAGCTTGGGCGAGGTAGTTAGCTAGCCGTCAGAGCCGATGCTCAATCGAGTAAAAGAGGTACTTAGATGGGTAGGTGTGGAACCTAGTCTAGCAGAGGGGTGATACAGCCCAATCGGAGTGGGTCTCAGGCAGGTAACCAGGCTCAGTTTTATGCTTTACCCGGTAGGCTCGATGTAGAGGCTTTAGACTCTATTATTACAAGTACGATCTTTGTGTCTGATAAAATGGCTATGGCTTTGTTTGATGTGGTTTCTACTTTTTCCTATGTGTTTTCTTATTTTTCTTTGGGATTGAATCTTTCTTATAATGTACTTGATACTCCTATCCATGTGTCTACTCCTGTTGGAGATTCAATGGTAGTGGATAGGGTTTGTTGGAATTATATTATTTACTTTATGGATTTAGACACTCTGGTATATTTTCAAAGATTGATTTGAGGTCAGGTTATAACCAACTGAAGATTCGGGCTGAGGATATTCCCAAAACAGTCTTCTAGACCAGGTATGGGCTTTATGAGTTTCTGGTCATGTCCTTCGGACTCACTAATGCCCAAGCCACGTCATGCGCTTGATGAATGGTATATTCAAACCCCATATAGATTCGATCATGATTGTGTTTACTGATGATATCTTGGTGTACTCTAAGACCAAGTAGGAGCATGAGAATCATTTGAAAATCATGTTGGGGTTGCTGAAGGAAAAGCAGTTGTATGACAAATTCACTGAGTGTGAATTCTAGTTGGACTCGGTGTCTTTTCTGGGAGATATGGTCTCCAAAGAGGGAATCAAAGTTGATCCACAAAAGGTGTAGGTGGTCAAAAACTGGGCTAGGCCAACTACCGTGATAGAGATTCATAGATCTGTAGGGCTGGCCAGCTACTACCGCTGATTTGTGAAGGGGTTTGCATCCGTTGCTTCAGTGCTGACAAGGTTTACTTAGAAGGATGTATCTTTTCAGTGGTATGAGGAATGTGAAAAGAGTTTTCAAAAGCTCAAAAACCTGTTAACCATGACACATATCCTGGCACTACTGGTGGAAGGTAAAGACTCTGTTGTTTATTGTGATGCCTCACGGTCTGGGTTTGGTGTTGTGTTAATTCAGAAAGGGCAGGTTATTTCTTATGCCTCAAGATAGTTGAAGGTGCACGAGAAGAATTACCCCACACATGACCTAGAGCTAGAAGCAGTGGTGTTTGCTCTAAACATTTGGAGGCACTATTTATATAAGGCTCATTGTAAGGTATTCACAAACCATCACAGCCTGCAATATGTGTTTTTTCAGAAGGATCTCAATTTGAGGCAGAGGAGGTGGATGGAACTACTCAAGGATAATGACATCACCATATTATATCACCCAGGGAAGGCTAATGTGGTGGCAGATGCGTTGAGTCGGAAAGTAGTAAGTATGGCCAGTCTAGCTTGCTTGGAAGTTACTTGACGACAGATATCCAGAGATGTCCAGACACTGGCAAACAGTTGATAAGACTTTCTTTGACAGAATCAGGTGGGACACTAGCTAGCATAGAGGTTAAGTCATCAGTGCTAGAGGAAATAAAGGTTAGATAGTTTGAGGATAAGAAGTTAGGTAAGATCCAAGATAAGGTCCTACAGGGAGAAGCTAAGAAAGTAGTGTTAGATGGCGAAGGGGTCCTGAGAATAAAGGGACACATGTGTGTTCCCCGAGTTGGTGAGCTAATTAAGATCCTTTTAGTAGAAGCTCACAACTTGAGGTACTCCATTCATCCTGGGGCTACCAAAATATACCATGACTTGAAGCGACACTATTGGTAGGGTAGAATAATGATGGACATTATTGACTATGTCGGCAAGTGTTTGAACTATAAGCAGGTGAAGTACGAGCACCAAATCCTGGGGCAGTACTTCATAGGATGTCTATCCCTAAGTGGAAATGGGTGAGAATAGCGATGGACTTGATAGTTGTTCTTCCGAAGACATTGGGGAAGTTTGACTCCATTTGGATCATTGTTGATAGATTGACCAAGCTGCTTACTTCTTACCTGTCCAAGTGACTTACAATGCCGAGAGGTTGGCCAAGCTGTATGTGAAGGAAGTGATTCATTTGCATGGGGTACACGTGTCGATTATGTTTGACAGGGGTAATCAATTCACCTCTCATTTCTGGAGGACCTTGCAGGCGGAGTTAGGCACGAGGTTAGATTTGAGAGAATCCTTCCACCCTCAGATCGATGGGCAGTCAGAACGGACCATTTAGTTATTAGAGGACATGCTCCGGTCCTATGTGATAGATTTAGGGGCCAGGGGGATAAACTATTACCCTTGGTGGAGTTTTCTTACAAAAACAACTATCATTCGAGCATTGGCATGGCGTTATTTGAAGCTCTGTATGGGAGGAAATGTAGGTCTCCAATTGGGTGGTTTGATGAATTTGAGGTGAGACCCTGGGGAACATATTTTCTGAAGGAATCCTTGGAAAAGGTTTTGGTAATCCAAGAACATCTGTAGCTACTCAAAGTAGATAGAAACAATATGCAGATAGTAGAGTGAGAGATATGGAGTTCATGGAGGGAGAAAAAGTCTTACTCAAGGTATCCCCCTTTGAAGGGGGTAATGAGGTTCGATAAGCAGGGAAAGCTTAGCCCGAGGTACATTAGGTCGTTTGAAATCCTATGATGTATGGGTGAAGTAGCTTATGAGCTGGCCTTGCTTCCAGGATTATTAGGGGTACATCCAACCTTCCATGTTTCCGAATTAAAGAAGTACCATGGGGATGGATCATACATTATCAAGTGGGACTCTGTGTTGTCGGATGAGAACTTGTCCTATGAAGAGGAGCCTGTGGCGATATTGGATAGGGAGGTCCACAATCTAAGATCAAAAGAAATTGCAACGGTAAAGGTCCATTGTAAAAATCTCCCCAAGAGGAAGCCGCTTGGAAGAACGAGGCCAACACGTGGATCAAATACCCTTAGTTGTTTGTGAAATCTGGTATGCTCTCTTCTTTACTTTTGTAGACCATCGGGGATGAATGTTATTTTAATTGGTATCTGATGTAATAACCAGTATGTCATTATGAGTGGAAACTGACTTAGAACACTCTAACGGGGCTAGACAACAGTTAGAAAAGTATTGTGGAGTGGGATAATGAAAATTGATGGTTTTGGAGGAGCTATAGGTTTTAGGGGACCACTGTAGAGGTAGAATTCTCGTTGTAGCAAGACCGTGGTAACGGTCGGAGTCTGCCATAACATATTAGGGAATAACTATCAGATTCACTATAGCAGCTTCCTAACTGCCATAGCGGGTCTACTGCAGCAGAGAGGTGACTGCTGCAGTGGATGACGTGAATCAGAAAGTGTGTTTCAGTGAGATTTCTAGGGTTATACCCCATTATTTCCAAATCATGAAACCTTAAGTATTGAAGGCGATTTCCCCCCTCAGAGGAGTTGAATATCCTCCTCAAGGTAAGATTCTTTAATATCTACTCCTGTGATTGATTATGTAAACACCTAGGAATCAAGGAAAATCCTTAATGGTGATTTTCTAGCAAAGAAACCTTAGATTGATAGACTAGGGTTGATCATGGTGAACTAATAGGGGTTTGATTTTGAGTTAACGGGGTGTAATGATCATTCCCTAAGGTGTGTTTGTTAAAGAACATGGTTCATGTGGAAAATTGAGGCATAAAAATAGGTGAGTTTGATATATTACTCTTAAAATTGCATTGGAGTAATGGGTTTGAGTTTCTAAGACCCTTGTGTAGGTGGTAGGATACTAAATTGTGTCTTATTCTTGTGTTAGACTATGCACGTTAAGAAGTATTGAGGAAGGATAAGGCTCGAGTAGAGTGATTGCCATTCGAATCCTCCCAGTTTGAGGTAGGTTATGGTTTAGAGGAGTTAGACTTTACATAAGGACCTATATGTTTGTGAATGATAATGTGTTGCTTTGGTCTATGGACATTATTTGTGGTGATGATTTCCCTATTAAAATTTAATTGTTGAAATAAATTTGATATGTTGTTGCCATCGAACCAACATGGAATTGTGTTGAACTATTAAGTGTTTTCTTTTTATTATCATGGAATAAATGATAAGCTGTTTAAAATATATGAGTGGGAGAAATAGATTGTGATCTCCTGAATGTCATAATGATGAACTCGGTTATGATATAATTACCACGAGAATGGTTAAGGATAGTAAAAATATCCTGAGATGAGAGGTTCATGCCCGAGAGGAGTATCCAGAAGAGCACTATTATTTGAGTTGCTTATATCCGAGGGGAGCATCCGAATGAGCATATGAGTGGAAGCGAGTACTATGCCAGTATAGTACATGGATTTCTAGAGTCCCCTGCAGGTCATGACTGGAAGGAAAAAAATAAGACCCTCTGGCATGTGTGTATATTGAGGTTAGTGTTGAGTGTTGTAGGGACATGACGAAGGCATGTGCCTGGAATATCTCTATTCGATCTGTTGTTTTATTCCTTTTGATGCATTGTAAGAACGTTAAAATTTGGAATAAATAAGTGTTATTTGGTAGAGCTAAGATTTTGAGTTTGTTTTGTTAGAATATGGGGAAGTTGCAAAGTCTTGATGTTGAAAGAGTTAAATGAAAAGTAGAATCAATGTCGTGCCATAGTTGTTATGAATTATTCTATTTTTCTTGTGGTTATGCAACATTTCATATTTTAGATGTAGTAACTTTTATGCACCTGAATGAAAGAGATGATATCTGATGTTGTGAATAGTTGGTGAAATGATTAAGTGCAGCTAAGTCGAGCTACTGACCAGGGAAATACCGCTGCAACGGGTCCTGTTCCACTACAGCGAGACCATCGCGACAAGCGAGTGGCTACTGCAGCGAAGAGCCTAATCCAGTGAGTAGGCTAGTTGCATCTAAGTAGAATTGAATTTCATGAAACGTGTAATGTGTATTTGAATGGTGTTCTAAACTGGTTTCATATTGTTGTTTTCATTCTTATATGTTATTATGTAAGGTCGGCCGATGATGCCTACCAACATTATGTTTCGTACTGATGCTACTCCTGCACATCTTTTTTGAGTGTAGAAACCTACCCAGAAGTTCATCACGACCTCACCTTTAGATCACTGATCTACTACCGAAAGGTGAGCGACGGTGATGGGTTGTTCCACTCCTCTTTCGAAGATGTCTCTCTTTCGAATACTTGCAGTTTTACTTCTTTTTGTTATACACATTCTTAGACTCTTTTTAGACGTTTGAAGTGCAATGACAATTGGATTTTGAAAATTGTAGTCGAATTTTGTTGGTTATCTTTCAGTTGACTTAGCAAATTTTCATTGAATTTTGTTGGTTTATTTAATTTTAAGGTTATTATTCTCTTTGAATGTTGTTTTTGGGGAAATTTTTGAGAATTGTTGGTTCTTAATGTGGGTGTCAATCACGGTCATTTGGGGTCGTGAGAATATCCAAGTTGGTTTAGTAAAAATTGTATGCCTCCAATTATAGCTAACCACTGGTTATGAGAATAAAACTCCCAAATAAAATTTGGTATGAGATACATTTATTTAACATTAGTAACACTTGAATTTATCAAGCCAACAAATTTCTCCTATCACAATTGGTTCAAGGTCAGGAATCACATCTAAAAATTTAAATGTGCGGTATATGATTCAATTGCTCCACCACAATGCACAAAAATGGGTCCCCAAATGAGGTTGAGGGGTAAATGTTAGTTTTCCTAAAATTAGGGGGAGAAGTGATTAGCATTTGAAAATTATGTGTGGGATGAATTATCTAGATCCTTGATAAAAATGTGAACTTAAAGTTCAAGAGATAATTCACTTGCAAAATATTGCAAATCAATTTCCAGATGTATTTGTTGATCCTATATTCAGCTACAAATGCTCTAATGAAAATTAGAGTCCTTGAAGAACAAGTCTATGATACGCCTGAAGCGTGATAGATCAATTGATTCTAGAAATAAAAACTCCTTAGAGGAGGAGAAGAGCAAATGATGAAGATGGTCAGAATAATGAGGCAAGTACTTTAAAAGGAACACCACAACATAATACTTCATAAAACCTTGACAAAGGTT
The DNA here is from genome assembly GCA_035772735.1 of Datura wrightii. Lineage (NCBI taxonomy): Eukaryota > Viridiplantae > Streptophyta > Magnoliopsida > Solanales > Solanaceae > Datura > Datura wrightii. The sequence goes on from JASDFA010000020.1 coordinate 90,568,705, forward strand.
CAGGTACCCGAAATGATGAAAAATAAAGAGATCTTGATGAGTTATGTCGTATTAGACCGATATCAAAATGATCGTCGATAATACCTTTGATATAATGTATTGCTCAATATTATAAATATTGATGAGGATTTTGAATTCAAATCTATCAAAAAGTATGGATAGATAAATGGTTGGCCAAATAAAATTACATAATTCAAGTATAATGCTAGTGGAATATAAATGAATTCTTGTGTGAAAGGTGAAATGAATAAAATTGTAAAATAGTATGACTTGTGCCTTGTAGCATAAATATTGTTCGCAAATCCTGTCATTATTATATGGAGAGGTCCTCCTGTGGCAGATGTAATTATTTTGAGGTTGCTCATAATTCTGGCAATATATGAAAAACATGATATGTGTATAATGAAATTATTTTCATGTCTAGATAGAGAGTGAAGGATATGTGAAAATCCTTGAAGGATTTAAATTTTTTTTAAAGTGATTCTATTGAATACCGCAATGGCTATGAGATCGCTTGATAACGCTCAAATCACACTCCTGAAAAAGTATGACGCGGACGTTGTCAATAAAGAACCCAACTAGGTTTGGGTCGATCCCACAGAGAATATGGTCAAGATAGAATAATGTGAGTATTTATGCTTTTAGTTCTGTAATTTCCTTATGGAGGTTAAAACAAGTAATTAATAGTATCGTAACTTTATGTTGTTGTTAACTTTATGCAATTAACTAGGAAGGTATTAATAACGCTCAAACTCACACTTTATGACAAAGTATAAAATGGTCGTAGTCAATAAAGAACCCAATTAAGAGATTAGGGTCGAACCCACAGGGAATAGGGTAAGATCTAGACTGATGCCGGTAATTGAACTTGTTGGTGATTTATCTCCAAATTGTTGGGTTTAAAGAAAACAATATTGAAAAAAGATTATATTCGTGATTTAAATCAAGATTTGCATACAACTAAGGTAAGTGATAACTATTTCGGATATACACACGAGATCAATCCCAATGCTTACTTGTAGAATTTATAACTAGAATTCATTCAAAAGACTGGTTCATCTCTATTGGACGACTATGCTCAATCACTGGGTCAGGTCTCATGAGCGATTTCAAACTAACTGTTATTAATATGTTTCAAATTTAACTATCATGCGACCACAACTAAAGTTAATACAATGATCAGAAAGACCAAGGCTTTGTTGTAATTCTCTTTTCCTAATCTCTACTTCTCAAGTTCAAGCAAGTAAAGAATTTGGGCAAGTCCTAATGTTTTACACCATTAAGAAATGTTTAAAGATGAAGAGAATACAATACAAGTATTTAACATTGGTTTTGAATCACTTTTGTGTAACCCTATTTCGTTAATCCACCATGGTTCCCACAACCCCTAGTTGTGGAGGTTTTAGCCTCTCATGGTTGTAAGATTACAATTTGCATTCACAGGAAAACATATAATTAAATACTTACAACAATAATTGGAAGAAAACCGGATTTGAATATCAAAGAACAATCTCAAGGAAAATGTAGGAAATCAAGAATTTGATCCCAAGAATTGCTCCTCAAAACTTGTTAAAAATTCACAAATATTATTCTTCACACGTCTCTTCATTTCTATCCTCTCTCTACTAAAATAAAACATAACGGCTATTCATAAAGACATTAGAAACTTTTTCCTAAGCTAACAGGAAATTTTCCATATCTGGTGCCGACTGTATCACCACTGGACCTATGACCTGTAGCAGGATTGTACGGGTCGTATCTGCTTCTTATACGTCTTTGGCTATTGCAGATTTGTTTAAGTGTTGACAGGCTGGTACAACTCGTACCACAGTCCTACGAATCATACAATGATTCTGTGGTTTGACCCTGAGAACTCTAACATCTTCTGAAATTTTCCACGAGCATTATGGTATGACTTGTACCTTCTTCCTAAGACTCATATTATTTGCTATGTCTGAAGTTCTGCCAAGTATTGAAGAATCTTCTGTAGTTCACAATGGCTCATGGTACCGGTCGTATGTTCATGCTATGATCTGTGAGTCCATCCGTACCAAGAGACTGCCTTTGTGCAATTTTCTCTAAACATTTCCACGACTCCAGTTACGGCTCGTATCATCTTGGTATGGCTCGTACTGAGAGTCGTATGCTGCCTTTCTCTTAATTCAGCCTTCTAACTTTCATCACGGTTCTTAGTACGACTGTACAATCAAGGTACGGCTCGCAATGAGACTTGTACTTTGGTTGATTTTCTGTATTTTTAGGCTTTTTTGCACATTTTTTCTCCAACACTTATTTTTCCTTAAATCAAAGTAAAAGTGCTTCATATCCATATAAACATAGCTAAGTCTATGCTATTTTCTCAATTTTAAGTGTCAAAGTGTTGTAAACTCACAACACATCAACACCCTCAATTTAAGACTTTTGCATGTCCTCAGGCAAAGAAAATAAAAACTAAACACAATGCTTAACTAGAAAATACACCTAGGATACTACAACCAGCATCAAACAAAACTTGCACTATAAACTCAAAAAGCTTTTGACCTTTTTTTCCCATAAACCAAATCAGCACATGCACTACAAGCGACCACAAAACATGATAAACATGCATCAAGATATGTCATCTAGCTATTAATAGGTAGTCAAGTCATCAACAATGCATTTTACACAGACCACTAGTAGAGTTGAACAAAAATCATGTACGCTCACAGAAAATGAAGTGCCCCACTCACAGATATAGTAAAATTGAAACATGGGACTGATCAAGTAAGACTCTCACTCTCAAAAAGAAGTTTCAAATACTGCATATCAGATACCATAGGCTTGCCCTTATTTTCTCTACTTCAGTTTGTCAGATGGTCAAGTTAGGATCACTATAGGAATTGCTTTGGCTTGTAATGTAAACTTTCGGGCTAGGTATGGTAGCTATGGGGTCTTTTTAACTGACTAAATCCGTCCTTGGCACTACATACATGTGACTCCATTTTATTTTCTTAACTTTTTCACCCTTACTGCTTTTTCCACTTTTTCCTCCCTTTTCACCCTTTTTATGCACTTGTATGAGTGTAGTGTGTTTCTTCAAGCTTTTCATCCATCATTCACTTTTTAAATTTTCTTTTTCAATTTTTCTTTTCTTTTGTCATACTACACCTCAATTTTTCACCTTTTTTCTTTTCTCTTCCATTTTCACCTTTCCACTATTTATGCACCTCTACTCTAGCCACCCTCAACTTAGGCATTTTGCCTATGTTGAGGTTCACAATGTCCAAGAAGAGACTAGGGTCAAAAAATATTCATTATAAAAATGGGTACACTTAATTGGTTAATCGAAGAAAAATAATCTATTTAAGGCTTAAAATTGGGATCAAGGGAATCATATCATTTTGTTAGGGTCATTTAAGCTAAAAATGGGCTAAACAAAAATGGCCTAAGATCCTTTCCTAACCAACCATCTTAAAATTTATGCAAAGACCAACCGGGCAAGTTCTAGATCCTCTACGTAATATTAAATTAGGTATCACACCTCACACACTCATGGTACATAACTTTCATTCACTCTACCTATCTGTGGCTTAACAAAAACTATACATGCTAATATACTAAATGATATAAAAAGATCCACATAAATCATACTTTCAATCACAAGTACACAGCTAATCATCAAAAAAATTTCAACAGGGTCACTTTTTTTACAAATCCAAAACTAGTGCAATTTATTGGCTGAGTACTCCTAAGCTACTTTATAATTAAATAAAACTCACAAAAATAAAATTATAAACATGTCGATTCTACTGATAGCATGCCCGAGGAAAAAGAACCACGGCAAGAAAAACCCTCAGATGAATAAAAAAACCTAAAATTATAAGTACACCCTCTCCCCTATTTTCAAAAGCATGTTTTTTCCCCGAAGTATAGAATGTAAAAATAGAGGGAAGGGAACATACCTGAGGTGCTCTAAGCGCTCCTATCATCCTATGGAGGAGCTACCTCCGCTGCAATCATGGCGCTAGCAGTGATCGGCGCACTCAGTGGTGTATCAATAGAGGGAGTGATTACCCCCTCAGCAGTATCAGACGTCTCTATGGCCTTTCGAATTACCAGGGTTGAATGTGGCTACCCGAAGGGACCCTGCCACTCGCAAGCTCTGCCTGGACTGTGGTGGACTACCTGCTCTTCTAGCCCTCTCAACCTGCTCTAACTGATGCGTGTCGTGAGTCTGCTGACTCTCTAATCTTGCCCACTTGTGCTCTTTTTTCTCTCTTTTCCTCTTATTCTTTGGGGTCTCATCTCCAACATCCTTGGAGACCCTCTTTTTTCCTTTTTCTTTGTATGCTCCTATGGGTTCCCAATAAGCCGTCAAATCAAGCTCCTCGTCAATACCGGCATTGAGGTCAGGAAGAATGGGTGCTATGATTGCTGGCTTCCATGATGAAAGCTCAACCACTTGATTCTGCAGAGCCCCTAACTCCTCATGGAGGTTGCCCGTATCAGTCTACTCGGCCATGCACATGTTGAATCTACTCTCAAACCCATCTTATTTGGCATGTAAGGCCTATGCAATTGACTCAATCTCAGCCTTTACCCAAGGCTTGACATTATCCATCATCGGCTGAACCTTTTTCTCAGCTACGATCAATCTTTTGGCCAGCTTTTGGAGGAATTCCTGAGGCACTAGGATGCACCCTAATGGAGTCTGACTCGGGAGGCTCATAGGCGGTGCGACAAAGGTTCTAAGAGCTGCATCTGAATGATCGGCATCTGTAGCCGGTGTCTCGTCCTGCTCCTGTGAAGTGGGGGAATTCACCTATGCACCCCAACTACCCATGATAATAGGACTGCGCTGGAAATTCGGTCCCTACTTACCAGGTTCAACTCATCTGAATTAGGACAACTTCAGCAATCTGTTGTCCTCCAATCAAGTGCTTCTCACCATGACGCACCTTGGTGCCCGCCTCTGTGCATATTCTATAGACGAGACTCAGGAATGGGATGGTAGTGCTCAATCCCATAGCTCGATTTTGCATCACCATTGCAGTGACCCTTGAAATATTTATGGGGTATCTGGACATGATATAAGCCACCAAAGATGCTCTGTTTGCACTGAGGGTAATATCATTAATAGACAGTGCCAACCGGTGGCATACTAATGTCCAGTAGGCCTTTGATATGATATTCGGAGTGTTCTTTGTGACCTTCTTCTCTCTAGTGACCCACTCCGCCTCTTCTTTGTCCTCAGCGATCATGCCAGAAAACCATTGTATCTGCCTTCACCTCTCATCAAAGACGAGCTGCTTGATTTGTTTCAAAGCTTCCACCCAATCTTCATATTCTGGCATAGCATGTGATGGTATGAATTGGGCCCATAATATCCGAGCAATAGTATGCTCAGATATATCAACCTCTCGGCCTCTAACCAGGACGCTCTCCAGCTTGGGTTGATCATTTAACTTCTACGCTTCTTTCACTTTTTGCCCCATGGTTACCAAATAATTGGCGTAGAACTCCTAGATGATTTCTGAAGTGTATCAGTCCGGGGCCCTATCCATCCACTCAAATCCATAGAAGATGAATATCCGTTTCATATCCTCCACCTCGTTTAATGAATTCGTGAGGATCCACGGCTCTTCTTGAATGCTTCGCCTAGGTTTGTTTTTGGCGGTGAGAACAATTCCCTGTTCATATATCTCTTAGGCTCCTGGTACTCTCCACCATATGGTGTGGTTCTCCCTAGGTGGATTTTGCTCCTACTCGAGATTTTGTGCCTCCTCCTCTGATTCGGCATCACTGCTTGCATCTCCGAATTGGGCCTCATCAGACCCCTCTTCTTCATTAGAGTTGTTTCCTAACTCGTGGGCTCTTTCCTCCGCTCATTAGATTGGGGAGCATCGGCAGATGTGGCAGTGGCCACCACGGCCTGGGCTTTAGCCTTCGCCCTAGTGGTTTGGGTCCTGTTAGTATCTAATGTATCAACCCTGTATTCCTCTAATGAACCACTAGGGGAGTTTCCCGCTTGATCGAATTCAAAGGTCTCATCAAGTAATGTCTTCCGAGCAATTTCCTTTGATGCTTTACGTTTCATTATACTAGTGGAGAAAAAGGGTTAGAATTCCAAATCTGAGAAAAAGAAAGCAAGAAAAGTTCCTCTGTAATTTATCACGGGTCAACAGCACGGGTCGTACCTTGGAGGTACAACATACTGAGACCCGTAATATCTCAAGTCAATGTTACGCCTCTGAGTTACGACTTGTACCATGAAGGTACAGTCCGTACCACAAGTGGTATGAGGATTCCCCTTTGAAACAATTATTTTGTATTTTTCCATGACTCATGGTATGACTCATAAGTCAATTCCACGAGTCATAGGAAGGATCGTACCGTCACTTGTGGACTTGACCCTTTTCAGATTCTTGGTACGACCTCCAGGTACGACTTATAGTAGTAAACCACAAGTCGTACTAGGATTCATACCTCGTGATTATCTCAAGTTTGTCCTGGGACAGTCCCAATGATCCATCCTACAAGTCATAGTACAAAACCACAAGTCGTAGGAAGGCTTGTGAAGCCTGTTCCTTCCTTATTTTCGGTTCATTTTGTAGGAGGTTTCAATTTAATGTTGGGTACTCAGAATTCCCTAAGTCCAGGCATGCATTTAACAAGTTTTGTAATTACCCATTCCTCCCTTTTTTAATCATGGCACATAACTTCAATTTCAATAGTTCAATTCACAATTTTCGCAAGTTCAAGCCCCTACCCAGTAGCACACAACTTGTTTACATCCCTGGTGATTGTCCTTTTTTAACTTTTCAAGCATTGAGAGGACTCTCAAGGATTTAGAAGGTTTGCATCAAGAACACAAGTTATATCTATCAAATTCAAAGAAATACACTTACTTGAATGCTCATAATATTGAGTGTCAATCATAACTAGGGTTTAGATTAGGATTCTCGGTGTAATCTGAGCAACAACTTGCTCAATTGATCTTCGATGTTGAGTTACGGGTGTGAGTTTATGGTCGTGACTTTGGTTTTGAAAGCGTGGGAGGAAGGTACAAATGGTTTTGAGTTTAAATAGACTATAGGGCATATTTGAAAAATGTAGGCCATGTCGGATAATTTTAAAATATTTGACCCGTCATGACTCGTACCACAAGTCGTAGGAAGGCCCTACGACTCATACCTTGGACCCCAATAGAGAGATTGAGAAACTTACATGTGGACCTATGAGTATATATTATGACTCGTACAATGGGGTATGATTCATAGTTTGACTCGTAGGTCTTTCTTTCATTATGATCCATGCCTTGCATAGTTCATAACCAGAGTGAGTACTGCGACCCATACAATGAGGTTATGAGTCATAGGACCAACTATACCCAAAACTCATGAACTAAAATATATCTCTGATTCTCACCATGACTCATGCTACGACTCATACAATCCTCTTACAAGTCGTACAGAGAACCGTAGCACCTTCCTCTTCAGCAATTTTTTTGCCACCGATGTTTGTTTCCCCTGCACATTGAACACACAAAAGTTAATTAACTTGGTTGCCTCCCAAGAAGTGCTTGATTTAACACTGTGACATGACGCAGGTTGTTCGGTTACTCAGAATTCACCAAACCACCACTTGGGTTACTTCCCAAGAAGTGCCTGATTTAACATCGCTGCACGACGCAAGTCTCTAGACTATTCAGACTTTGTCAAGGAACTCGAATTCATCCTCTATTACTGAGACAACTCTGTATTCCTTCACTTGCTTCATTGACCGACAGACATTGAAGGTGACCTCTTCTTTATTGAGTCTGAACTTCAACTGGCCAACTTCCACATCTACCAAAGCTCTCCTAGTGGCAAGGAATGGTCGCCCCAAAATGATGGGGACCTCAAAATCAACCTCGCAATCAACGATCACAAAGTCCGTTGGGAATATGAATCTATCAACTTTAACAAGCACCTCGAACAGGATCCGCACAGGCTTCTTCACAGTTCTGTTGGCCATCAGTAGCCATATAGTAGTCGGTATTGAGGTTCCCAAGCCTACCTGCTTAAACACAGCCAACGACATCAGATTGATGTTTGCTCCCAAATCATAGAGTGCCCTTGCGAACTCAACATCACCAATTGTGCATGGAATAGTAAAGGCACCTGGATCTTCCTTCTTCTGGGCAAGGACCCGTGAGGCTATAGAACTATAATGATGCACATTATCCACGGGCTCATAGCTCATGAACCTTTTCTTCATGACAAGGTCCTTCACAAACTTAGCATATCCCGGCATTTGTTCCAATGCCTTGACCAATGGTATGTCTGTAGATAACTGTTTAAGCATTGACAAGAATTTCTGAAACTCACCATTCTCTGCCTTCTTCTTCATTCTTTGAGGGAACAGTGTTAGTGGTCATGGAATAGCCTTGTAAATTTGTGTAGCTCCTTGCTTTTCTCTTTGATCAGCTTCAGGCCCGTTTTTAACATTTGGAGCCTCAGTAAATTCAACATTCTCATTGTGCTCTTTCTTAACAACATCTTATTCATCATCAATCATTCTTTCTTTCTTTCTTTGAACTACAACCGACAGAGGGGGGTCAACCTTGGTCTTTCCACTCTTAGTCATCACAACCATGCAGTGATCATCATTCTTTGGATTCTGGACTGTGTTGCTAGGTAGTGTACCCTTTTTCCTAGGTTTCATAGATGCTAATAGTTGCCCTAGCTGCTATTTGATCTGCTTGATATTCGTAGCATGTGACTCTACTCTCTGACCCATGCTCGATATATCACTACGGATGTCTTTTAGATGATCAACTGTGGATCTCACCTGCTTTAGCATCTCAACTGTCATTCTTTCTAACATCAACTGTCCAGTCTCCCCCTCACGTGCATTAGGAGGCACATAAAATCTTGCTCGATCGTTGAGGTAACATTCATTCCTTCTCTAATCTCCCTCGCACTCACGATCTCGACTCTATCTTTGTACCCATTCTGGTTGTAATTGTCTCTGTATTGGTTCTGACCTAGGTTTCCAGAACCTTGGCGCCAAGTGTCTTGTTCAGACCCTTAGGCATTGGCTCGGAAACCCGCCACCTGGTTGTCTAAGAAGTTTTCGTCCTCCTCGAAATCTGAGTGGTTCGGCCCTAGCTCCTGTCCCTGTGTCCCCATTGTGTTAACCTTTCTGGCTCCATCTCCGATGATGTTCTTAGTAAGAAAATTCAATGATGTGCACATATGAGCCAATTCCTGGTTTTCTTCCTTTTTCCATCATTGGTCTGTAATCAAACCAATAGCATATGTACCAATCATTTCTTCTACTTTTCCGGGTGTTCCATGTGCTGTTTGTCTTGGTTAGTTTGTCTAGAATTGTACCAGCTTTCTCCCAGGTGTAGCTTATCAATGCTCCTCCTACCACTATGCCTGCTACTGCTTTTGTACTATTGTTCAATGATCTATAGAAAATTACCAACAGACTGTCGTCAGGAATTTTGTGGTTCAGGCACTTGGTCAACTTTTTCTTGAACCTCAACTAGGTCTCATGAAGTGCTTCAGTCTTCAGTTGTCAAAAATTATAGATCTCATCCTTAAACTGCAGCGTCCTGGAGGGTAGAAAGAATTTCTCTAGGAAAGCTTTCTTGAGCTCCCTCCAGTTAGTAATGGAGACATTGGTCAACTCCAGTAACCATAATGTGGCTTCTCTAGATAGAGAAAAGGGGAAGAGTCTTAGTTGTATAGCATCCTGGCTGACTTTGGGAAACCTATACGCCTTGCATATTCCAACAAAGTTCATTAGGTGCAGGTTGGCATCATCAGCTACGTGACCACTAAACACCCCTTTTATGTTCAATAATCGGATAATGGTGCTAGTAATATCAAAGTTTTCCCCAGCAGGCAATGGTGGTGGTACGATAGCTCCGGTTGATCCGACTTCATCAATGTTCGGGTCATCTTTATCAAAGAACTGAGGGGCATATCTTTTCCCTCTTTTGCCCCTTCTATGGCGACCAGCACTAACAACCTTATCTCAAGCATCCTCCACATCTTGATGTTTAGCTTGCCGACCTAGCTCGACTTGCCTAGCTTCTTCAGCTATATGGGCATCTCCCTGCTCTTGGTTTTCCATATTTCGCAGTGTTCTTTCGAGTTCAAGATCCAATGAAATCAGGGGGTTTCCACTTCGATGAGTACTTGGAATTCACCTAGAGAAAACCTGTGGATATCCAAAAACAAAAAAGAAAAATGTAATTCAGGAAATAACAATCAAAAATCAAATACAATCAATTAATCTAATCTTAGTCGTATTCCCCGGCAACGATGCCATTTTGATAACACTCAATCCCACACTTCCTAATAAAGTATGAAGCGATCATTGTCAATAAAGAATCCAAATAAGAGGTTGGAGTTGAACCCACAGGGAATAGGGTAAGATCTAGACTAATGTCGGTAATTGAACTTGTTGGTGAGTTATCTCCGAATTGGGGGCTTTTAAAGAAATCAATATTGAAACAAGATTATATTCATGATTTAAATCAAGATTTGCAAACAAAAATAGGGCAAGTGTTCCCTGTTGGTTCATAACTACTCCGGGTATACATACGTGATCAACTCCAATGCTTACTTATAGATCTGATAACTAGAATTCATCCAAACGATTGGTTCGTCCCTATTGGATGACTATACTCAATCACCGGGTTAGGTCTCATGAGCGCTTTCAAACTAAACGTTATCAATATGTTCTAAATTGAACTATCATGTGACCACAACTCAAGTTAATACAATGATCAGAAAGACCAAGGCTTTGTTGTAATTCTCTTTTCCTAATCTCTACTTCTCTAGGTTCAAGTAAGTAAAGAATTCGGGAAAGTCCTAACATTGTTTACCATTAAGAAATATTTAAAGATGAATAGAATACAATACAAGCATTTAGCATTGGTTTTGAATCATTTTTGTGTAACCTATTTCGTTAATCCACCATGGTTCACACAACCCCTAATAGTGGAGGTTTTAGTCTCTCATGGTTGTAAGATTACAATGTGCATTCATAGACAAACACATAATTCAATACTATATTTGAATATCAAAGAACAATCTCAAAAACAATGTAGGAAATCATGAGTCCCAAGAATTTCTCCTCAAAACTTGATAAAAATCCACAAATATTATTCTTTTCACGTCTCTTACTTCGTTTCTATATCCTCTCTACTAAAGTAAAATATAAAGGCTATTTATAAAGACATTAGAAACCTTTTCCTAAGATAAGAGGGAATTTTACATATATGGTGCCAACTGTGTCATGACTTGACCTACGACTGTAGCAAGATTATATGGGTCATACCTGCTTCTCGTACGTCCTTGGCTATTGTAGATTTGCCTAAGTGTTGACAGGATGGTACGACTCGTACCACAGTCCTATGAATCGTACAATGCTTCCGTGTTTTGACCCTAAGAACTCTAACATCTTTTGAAATTTTTCATGAGTATTGTGGTACGACTCGTACCTTCTTCCGAAGACTCATACTGTTTGCTGTGTCTGAAGTTCTTCCAAATATTGAAGAATCTTCTGTAGTTCACCATGGCTCATGGTATGGGTCATATGTTCATGCTACGATCCATGAGTCCATACATACCAAGAGATTGCCTTTGTGCAATTTTCTTTAAATAATTCCACAACTCCAGTTACGGCTCGTACTGAGAGTTGTATGTTGCCTTTCTCTTAATTCAGCCTTCTAAATTTCATCACGATTCTCAGTACGGCTTGTGCAATCAAGGTATGGCTCATACTAAGCCTTGTACTTTGGCTGATTTTTTACATTTTTAGGCTTCTTTTGTACATTTTTTCTCCAACACTTATTTTCTCTGAAATCAAAGTAAAAGTACCTCATATCCATATAAATATACCTAAGTCCATGCTATTTTCTTAATTTTAAGCATTGAAAGTTCTGTAACTCACAGCACATCAGGTGTTCCCCGTGGATTCAGATCAACTTCGGGTGTTTACACTAGTGATCTATATCAATGCTTAGCCTATAGAACTGATAACAAAGATTCATCCGAATGACAGGTTCATCCCTATTGGATGACTTTACTTAATTACCGAATTGGGTCTCTTAAGTGTCTTCATTTTAACCATTATCAATTTGTTCCAAATTAACTATCCTACCACCACAGCTCAATTTATATAATAAATCATAAAGTTCAAGGCTTTGTTGTTTCTCTTTTCCTAATCTCTACCTCTCTAGGTTCAAGCAAGTAGAGAATTCAGACAAGTCCTAACGTTGCGCTCCATTAAGAAACGTTTAAGATGAAGAGAAGACAATACACGCATGGGTATTGATTTAGAATCACTATGTGCCCTAGTTAGTTATTCCACCATGGTTTCCACAACCCTAGTTGTGGAGATTTTAGCCTCTCATGATTATAAGATAAAAATTAACATTCGTTGAACAAAACATAATTAAGAACTTACAATGGAGATTGAATAAATATCCTATTTATCAATTGCACAATCCAAAAATGATCAATTCAAGAACAAAGGAACAATCTTTTAGAATATTGACAAGAAAACTCAAAAGTACTTCTTCTCTATCTCAAAAAATCTAACTCATCATCCAAAAAGTCAAACTCCTAACAAAAATAACCTAGAAAAGTATTTATATAAATAATCAAAAACCTTTCCCAAATTAACAGAAAAATTGATAAAACTATCGCCGCCTTCTCCTATGACTCATAACACGCACCTACGAGTCGTAACTTCCTCTCGTACAATGCTAGAAGCTCTGAATTTGGTTAAGTGTAGGGAGTTGGTACGACTCATACAATGCTCCTACGAGTCGTACATTCTATCGTGGTTTGAACCTGTGATTTCTGGCATCCTCTGAACAATTCCATGAGTGTCTTGGTATGACTCGTACCTTGCTCTCACGATTCGTGATTGCCTCTCGTACCATTGGATTTTCCTTTCAATAATCTTTATAAAATTCATCATGGCTCCTTGGTTCGGGTCGTAGGTAGTTGTCATGAATTGTGGTTTCTACCCACACCAGGAGGCTAATCAAGCGTAGTATCTCCTGAAGATTCCCACGACTACTCTGGTATGGCTTGTACCAGGATGGTATGGCTCATACTAAGAGTCGTACTTTGACTTAGTCTTAAGCATTCTTTCTGAAGTTTATCACAGATCAATGTACGGCTTGTACACCAAGGTATGGCTCATACTGAGACCTGTACTCAGCCCATTTTCTGCACTCGTTTCCCTTCTTTTACAAATTTCAACCCCAACATGTAAATTCCCTAAAAATAAAGTAAAAGTGCATCGTATCTGTATAATATACCTAAAACCATGCATATTTTCTTAGTTTTAAGCATCGAAGGTGATGTAAACCCACAACACATCAACACCCTCAACTTAAAATGTTTGCATGAGGCAAACAAAACAAAACTATATACGGCGCTTAACTAGATAGTAAACTTGAAGATTTGCAGCCAACACATCAAAATTTTCATAAAAGACCATTATTAGATACTGACCCCTTTTTAATTCAAACCAAGTCATCTATGCATACATGCAGCTATAAATCATGACTATAGAGAACTGACCCAACACTAATGTTATTTATATAAACAATAGGCAGAATGCAATACAAACCATGTACCCTCATAGAAAATGAAGTTCCCAACACTCACATATATATGCAAATGACATCTGGGACTAGTCAAGTAGACTCTCATTCTCACAAAGAAGTTTCAAATACTGCACATCGGATACCATAGGTTTGCCCTTATTTTCTCCACTTTGTCTTTTCAAACAGCTAAGCTAGAATCACTATAGGACTTTTATCGGCTTATAATATAGGCTTCAGGTCGGGTATGGTAGATATGAAAATAGTGACTAAACCTCCTTGGCACTACACAACTTGGCTTGATTTTTAACCTTTTTACTCCTTTTCCTTTTTCACTTTTTCCTCCATTTTTCTCCATTTAGCTGTCATTTATGGATACGGTGCATTTTCTCTTCTTTCTTTCTTTCTTTTTTTCAACTTTATTTCTTGCATTTTTCTTTTTCATCTTTTCTTTTTTTTTTCTTCACCACACCCAACCTTTTCTTGACGAATTTTTTTTCTATTTTTCTCCCCCACCTCATCTATGCACTCCTATAATAGCCGCCCTTAACTTAGACATTTTGTCTGAATTGAGGTTCACAATGTCCAAGGAGGGAACAAAACCAAAAAAGGTTTATTATAAATGAAATGGGCTCATCAACAAAAAGGTTAAATTTAGGCTCAAACATGGGATCAAGGGATTTATTTTTATTTGGTAGGGCAATATAGGCTAAAAGTGGGCTAAATCAAAAGTGGCATATGATCCTTTACTAACCAACTATCTTACAACATATGTAAAGACCAACTGAGAAAGTTCTAGATCCTCTACATAGTATTAAACTAGGTAAGAATCCAACTCAAACATGGTACATGTTTGTATTTATTCTACCTATCTGGTTCATAAACAACTAAGCTACAATTACACATTCTAATCTATCAAATGCCATATAAAGATCCATAGTAGTCATATTTCACAGTCAACATACACATTCTAATCTATAAAATGCCATATAAAGATCCACAGTAGTCATACTTTGCAGTCAACATACACAAGTAGACACAAAATTTTTAAAAAGGGTCATTTTTCAACAACTTCAAAAACAAGTACATTTATTAGCTGTATAGTACTCCTAAGCTACTTTTAGTTAAACAAAACACAAAAATCCTAAACATGTTGATTCTACTAGGTAGCATATCTGAGGGAAAAGAAACAAGACAACAGAAACCCTCAGACGAATATCAAAAACCAAAAATAAGTACACCTACCCCTTTTAAAAAACATGCTTTGTCCCCAAAGCATAAAAAATGAAACAATAGGAGAGGGATATACCTGTGGCGCTCTAAGCGCTCTTGTTATCCTGTGGAGGCAGATGTGAAGGCACACTCCCTTCTGTTGTAGTGTTGGTGCCAGCAGTGGTCGGTGCACTCAACGGTGTGGAAATTGGGGTAGTATTCACCTCCTCAACAGTCATGGCTGCTTCCGTGACCTCATCATCTGCTCTGGCTAAATATGGATCACCTGAAGGGTCCTTGCTTCGCAAGCTCTCTAGGAGCCATGGTGGAGCTCCCTGCTCCTCTAGCTCTCTCCTGTAGCTCAGACATGTGCTCCTCATGAGACTATAGGCTCTCTGCTGTTACCCGTTTGCGCTCTTTTTTCTCCCTTCTCTTTCTTTTCCTGGAGGTCTTCGTATCCACTACCTCAGAAGTCCTCTTCTTCTCCTTTTCTCCACCAGCTACTATTGGAGCCTAGAATGCCCCAAGATTAAGCTCCCTATCAAGCTCAGCATCTAACTCTGTGATGGTGGGGCTGCTAATACAATCGGTTGTTTAGATGTCAGCTCAGCTACCTGACTCCACAAGGCCCCCAACTCCTCTTGCAAGCTCTCTGTGTTGGATTGCTCAGCTAATCATTCATTAAAACGGAGCTCAAAGCTATGTAACTGGTGTGCAGTCCTTTAGAAGCCTTCTCTATTTCAGCCTTCACCTAAGGCTTGACATTCTCCATCATCAAATTAACCTTTTTCTCGGTCAATGTCAATCTCTTTACCATCTTTAGGAGGAAATCCTGGGGAACCAAGATGTAGACGGATGGAACCTAGCTAGGTATGCCCCCTGGAGGAGTGGAGGATGTACGAGGAGTTGCTGATGTGTGGTTGGCCTCTATAGCCGGCATCTTTCTCTGCTCCCGTGAGGTAGGGATATCTATCTGCTTTCCCCCTGCTGGCTGTGGAAGTGGAAATGCTACTAGTAATCTAACCTGACTCATCGGGTTCATATCATCCCTAATCTACCCTATATCCACAGTCTTGTATCCCCAAGCTCAATATCAATCTACCTCATCACCCTCACTCCAACGTCTCTACAAAGTCTAAGGATGAGACTCGGGAATGGGATAGTAGTGCTCAGGCCTAGAGCGTGATCCTGAATCTTATCAGCTATCACTCGCGGGATGTTGATGGAGTATTGAGGCATGATACAAGACACCAATGCTATGCTGTCATCACTTAATGTGTTTTCATTTACTGTCAGTGCCAGCCTATGTTAGACCAGTGCCCAACAGGCCTTCGCGATGAAGTTGAGTGAAGCTTTTATGACCTACCGTCTACTTGTCACCCATTCAACCTCCTCTTTATCCTCTACTATCACCCCTGCTAGCCATTTCACTTGGCTCTACCTATCCTCTAGGCTTAGTTGCTTAACCCTTTTCAGGGCATCCCCTCTGTAATCATAATCGGCTGTGGCATCTGGAGCTCTAAATTGTGGCCCATAAAGTATTTAGGCAATGGTCCTCTCAGAGACATCAATTGCTCATCCCTAGACCATGACAAGCCTGGGCCGCTTTTTTAGTTTCTTCCTAGCCTTTGCTTTCTGCTCCATTGTCGCTAAATAGTTGGTGTAGAATTCCATAATTAAATTAGTGTTGTAGTTATCAGGGGTTCTAGCCATGCATTCAAATACATAGAAGCTGAAAATCCACTTCATCTCCTCGACCTCATTCAGTGCACTGGTAAAGATCCGAAGTTCCTATTGAATACTCTGCCTGGGGTTCTGCTTGGAGGTGAGAGTGAGACCTTGCTCATAGATTTCTCGAGCATGGGGCACATTCCACCTCATAGTCTGACTCTCTAAAGGTAGAGTTTGATCATCCTCATCCTCAGTGGCACCTTCCTCAGACCCAGACTCATTTACACCATCTCCGAACTGGGCCTCCCCAGCCCCTTCCTCAACATTCGAGCCATTACCGGACGCTTGAGATTGTTCACCTGCTCCTTCCTCAGACTGGGGAGCATTTGCCGGAGCGACAAATATAACTTCGGACTGAGCCTTGGCCTATGCCGTTATGGTCTGTGGCTCATCAGTGTTGATTGTATCAATTTGGTATTCCTCCATTGAACCACTGGGGGTGTTCTTTTCCTGTTCAGAGGCTGAAGGCTCGTCTACCAATGCCCTTCGAGAAGCAATCTCAGCACGAGCTTCCTTATCCTAGGCATTCTTGGTTGCTCTCTTCTTCATTGTCATGGTATTGGTGGAGAAAAAGGTCAATATATGTGATCTTAGGAAAAGAAAGAAAGAATATCATTCTCAGTATTTTACCATGGGTCATAAGTACGAGTCTTAGCTAGATGGTACCATTCATACTCATACTCGTAGTATTGTTTGGCACTGTCATGACTCAATTGTACAACCTGTACCAGGTTGGTACGATTCGTACTACTGGTCGTTGGAAGGATTCCAACAATTTATGAATTTTAGTATTTTTGTATGACTCATGTTACATATCTTAGTGGGATATTATGAGTCGTACTTGGTCCCCTACCATCTTTTTTCAGTTTAATAAACTGCGACAGTCTCAATGAATCATCCTACAAGTCGTAGTATGAAACTACGAGTCGTAGGAAGGCTCGTGAAGCCTGTCCTCATCTTATCAATGTTCGTTGTGCAAGAAATTACATTTTTGAGATATGTACTCAGAATTCCCCACCCTGCTGATGAGAACTACTTTATTTTTACCTACCCACTAAATTTCCAACATGTTGCAATCCCCGTAACTCATTGTCCATAATCAAATTTAATGGTTGAGCATTTTGATTCCTAAACCCATATATATATGTGTGTGTGTGTGTGCGCGCACATGCGCATTTAGGCCCTGATCACATTCTTCTACCTCATGTACATGATTTGAGGAATCCTAGTTCACGTTCGGCCATTTCTTAGCAAGAATTTTAAGTAAATACACAAAAGTAATCACTTACTTGAAATTTCAAGTTCTTGGACACTTTCTTTCTTGCTTCAGTTTTTGGGTTAGGAATTCAAATAGCTCGTGCAAATTTATTTTCACTAATTTGAGCTCAACACTTGTGCTTGAGTTATGGGTGATGGAAGATTGAGTGGAGTTGATCGTGGGTCGTGATTGTGTTTGCATGGAAATTGAAGTTCAAAAAATGTGGGATTTAAATAGGTTAGGGAAGATTTAATAAGCCGGGTTATTTCACTAAATTTTGATCGTCAAGACTCATACCACGAGTTCATAGGTCATACCTATTGCTCATCCCTTGGACTCATAGCATAAGACTAAGGGAACTTATCTGGGGACCTACGAGGGTTTGGTACGAGTTGTACTTTGGTACCACTGTTGAGACCCAATTTTGACCTCTCTATGCCCCATCTAAGCTGCTTATATATATATATATATATATATATATATATATATATATATATATATATATATATATATATATATATATATATATATATATATATATATATATATATTAAAATAACCTTTTTAACGTAATTATTTAATCTGTATTCATAATATCCCAGTATTAATTAGCATATATATTTGAATTTTTCATAATTATTTGAAATTATACTTTAAAAATATTTTATTACATTTAGTTTCAAGCTATTAATTTTCTTATGGTCATATACTATATATTGCATAATAATATATACATACAAACTTTCAATTAAACAACCTTTTATTTTAAATATAATTTTATTTAAATCTTTATCAATTAATTATACATAATAATAATAATATTTATATAATTTTGTCATAAATTAAATGATTATATTACCTATTTATTAAGGCATTTACAAGTGTAGTATTTTTATTGACATAATAGCAGCTAATCCAATTTTCCTCCAATTCATTTAAAATCTAGCCACTTTCTTGCTACTTTCTACCAATTTTGGCCATTTTAATCAATTTTTCCCACATTTTAAGTTCAATTTTAACCTTAATTCAACCCAACCCATTTTTCACTACCCGTAACCTGTTGGATAATTTGAGACCCAACCCCTTTTTCAACTCGTCATCACAACTGTTGGATTATTCTAATCTAACGAACATGGTTAAACCCTACCATATTTTCTTTAATATCTCAAATACCCCAAGCCTTAGCCTTTTCCCCTCATTCCTTCAACTTACCTACAACATCACTTTCCCTCTCTGCGTCTCCCTCCTCTCCGGTCGTCTAACAGCGCCACTGCTCCGGTGAAGACACTGGAACTCACCATTAATGCTGAAAATAACCAGATCCCTTTTGTTTCTTCACAGTGTTCCCCTCTTTTCACTCTCACAAACCACCCCTCTTTCTTTCTCTTCTCCCCTTCACCCGTCGCACACCCTTAACCTCTCCTCTTTGTCTCCCTCCATGTCCGGCCACCATCATCCATTGAACTACCACGAACCACCAGCCACCACCACCTCTCTCTTTCACCGTCGAACCACCAGCGACCACCAGAACCACCAGAATACCGCCGCTCGCACTTCCTCTCCTCCTTCTCCTTCCATCACTCAGTTCCTGTGCTCCGCCGCCAGTCTCAATTTCCCTTGAGGTCTGAAGTTTTGACTTATTTTATGACAGATTCTTACAAACCCATCTCTAGTAGGGCCCTTAATTTTGTTTGTTAACAGCTTGCTCCAACCCTTGATTTCTTGCGCATTGGAATCTCGTATTTGAGATTTGCGCAAATTGGCTATTAATTTGAGCGTGTTTTATCATGATTATTGCTTATGGGTGTACTGAAATTATCACATGTGAATAACCAAAGTCTACTATTTTAGTTTTTTGTCATTCTATAAGCCCTGGTGAACTTGATTTTGTTATTTGATTTTGGAATAGAATTCATGCTTGTGTCCTACATGCTTACCCAATTCTTATTCATAATTCGAGTATTTAAAAATTTGTTAAGACTTGTTGGCTTTGCTGAGCTCCCTCTGATTTTAATTTCCTCTGAAATTAAATTGTACGGTTGTTCGTTCGATTCATTTTCTTCCTCGTCTAAGCATTGATTCACAACTGCCTCCAATTCTGTTATCGTGACCATTTAGTATGACTTTGTCATTAGTCGTTCTTATTTTATTTAAATAAATCCTTATGTTCTTTATGGAGCCAATTTTGTCGCTCAACTTTGTTTAAAGTTAAATGTTCTTCTATGATAAATTGTATATCATATACAGAATGAAATGACATTTTTTGCACTTACATGCATATTAGTTTAAGGAAAGTTCTAATATTTTGTTTACTTAATTGATTCTATTATATTTTGTAAGGGAAAATCTTTATGAGTTATATTTCATCTCTCCTTTTTTAAAATTAATACCGAAAATGAGTATTTATCTATTTACCGTGATTTGATACTCTTACCCTACATGCTATGGGACAACCTCTAAAATTGGACGTCTTTAAAAATTTGGAGTCATTGCTTGTGCTAAATAAGGTAATTTTATAATCCTGCCTAATCTAGACAAAGTGATTACCTATTATTTGATTATTTAATAAATTATTATTACATTACTAACAAATTGATAGTCTTGACCAATATATGTCTCTTACTGAGTTTAATTTATGATCGATACCTTACATGCTGAATATGGTAAACATATAATAATTGCATATTTTTTTATTTTTGGAATGTCCAGAATTTGCTCTTCTTTTCTTTCTAATTAATTAGGATGCTTGTAGTTATTTGAAGCAAATTCCACCAGAATCTCTCATGATTATGTGTGATTGATTTACTTCTTTCCGTAACTAGTTCAATATCTTGTCTTTAAGGAAGATTGTTATAAATTTTGTACTGATTGAATTCGGTTATGGAAAGAATTCCTTCGGCTGATTTCCTTTTATTATTATTCCTTTTCCTTTTATGTCTGATAGACTCCATCACTTAATGGACTCTCTTTCCATACAACCTCTTAAGGTTTAATTATATAAGCAGCCCTCTTCCTCTTCTTTAATCATTCGAACTTTTTTATCCACCCGAATTTCTCCTATTATGTGAAAATTACTACTTTCAACATCTCTTCTTTGTTCTTCACTCCTCTATTAATTTTTAATTCCTCTATCCTTTCTCAACACAAGCATTGCTCAGAATCCACGAGATTCTATTAATTTTTAATTCCTCTATCCTTTCTCAACACAAGCATTGCTCAGAATCCACGAGATTCTTGTGATCTTGATGTGTTGAGGTTTGAGTCTCAATTATTGAAAAGAAATTTCTTGAAACTGTGGATATTTGTTATAATATTTTGCCGGAATTATAATTATTTGGTCAGTCACTTTGCATTCACTATCTACTTTCTGTTATAGTAAACATGAATCCTCTAATATCTTGATGTGTTCTATATGTGTTTCAAATTCCTTGCATAGTAATCTAAAATTTTTCATCTATGTGTTCATAAGCTCAACTAAGTACCTTTAAAATTTAAGTAAGCTATGATTTCCTCGAGTCCAGAATATGTATATTTGGAGGTGTATACTTTATTGTGTCACTGGTTTAATAGGTTTTGCTCGATTTGGAATGAAGGATCGCCGGGATAAGAGAGGGCTTCGGGAATTAGTTTAATATTTTTTTTATGTTGTATTTATTTATTTATTCTCTAATTTTTATCGGATTGTAATAATTGTAATAAACATTGATAATAGTGGGAAGGGGTTTATGGGGGGCAGGATTTGTATGTGCTCTCATCGTGCTTTCTAGTTTGCTAATTAAAGGATTAACACAAACTTAAATATTCTATAGAGATCATGCTCATAGAAATTCAAATGATGCAATAATATATGTAACATTTAGATATTATGCCTATAGAACTAATACATAGTCAATTCTGTTTAAATATAAACTATAAGAATTTGTTCAAATGTGTGTGTGCAAACATGCCAAGAGTCTGCATATGAGTATTTACTTGCATCTAATAATATGTTCGTCTTATGAAATTACATGATTGTTGAATAAATGAATCTGTTAGATACCATGTCTATTAAAATTCAAACATTTGTCTAGTTTATAACTAGAAATTATTTTTATATCATTAATTAGAAATAGTGCCTACGAGTTATTTGTTTAACATAAGTATTTTTCTAGTAATTATGCATATAGGAATTAAATAATGTGTGTGTGTAAACTCATCTTATTCTTCAACTTAGAAATCGTGCCTGTGGAATAGGTTTTGACATACTAACCACTTAGAAAATATGCCCATAGATATTCGTCTGTGTTGGAATATATTTTTAACTTGGAAAATTCGGCAAAAACGAATGAATTTGAATATGTTATGCCATGTTCTAATATTTGACTACCTGGTTTGCATCCTTGATTTTATAATACTAGATATCCTATTGTATATGTTTACTATTATAAATGTGATCGATTTTTACTCGCTGGAATTAAAAAAAAGCATGAATAAATGTGGTAATAACAGATAAGGATAATTTTACTGAATATTTTTAAATCTTGAAATCATGCCTATAGGATCAAATACTGACTTATTTAAATCATATATCTTTTATAACTGTTACGTTATGTTTTGTCTATTTAAATATGATTTTTCTTTTTAAATTTGAATTCATGCCCATAGGATATGTCCACACATTCCTTGAAATTATATTTTCAAATAGAGGCCTATTTGAAACCTCTATATGCTAATTGCTTTTAATTATTATTTGTTTGTTTGACGATCAATCACCT
Organism: Datura wrightii; assembly: GCA_035772735.1. Taxonomy (NCBI): domain Eukaryota; kingdom Viridiplantae; phylum Streptophyta; class Magnoliopsida; order Solanales; family Solanaceae; genus Datura; species Datura wrightii. The sequence goes on from JASDFA010000020.1 coordinate 90,591,263, forward strand.
TTAAAAGACCTAAGTATGTTTTAGACCCAAAAATTCAAATTAGTAGTCCATTACCTCTTAGATATTAGGATTGGAACAAGTAGGCACATGCTAGGATGTTAGTATTTTCCTTTGTTTAGAATGCTTTAGGATTAATAACTGAATAATTAGGTGGGTAGTTAGGATACAATAGTCTGTTCTTGCTGAATAATACGAGCAATCTTAATGGTTGCGAGTATTATTTGAGTTGCACGGGGTCCCATTAGGTTAAAATACCCTCCCCCGCCCCTCCTCTACCCCCCCTCCATTTATATGTGCAGAACTACGTCTGACCTGATTTTCTTTCGGGATATGTAGGCATCTCTATGAGGCTCGGTCCAATCCCTCAAAATTTTATTTATTTGTTTTGTTATGTTTTTCTTCCCATTTTATTTTGTCAATTCCTTAATTATTGTATGAATTATTGAAATTATAATATTCTATATGTCCGTTCAACCATCCTTGCCCCTTGCTTGTTTGATTTATCTCTCCATTATTTGTTTCCTTAATTTACCAAAAGTCTTCAATTTTATATTAATTCTTGTTATTCTTTCATCAATTATTTATACGTTGTACAAGCGTTTAAAATAATAATAATTTCTTGTAGTATATGTTGTCTCAAACTTCTTTCTTCTGGCTTGTCTGATTTTCTTACATGGCTAAAGACTTTGATTATTTTGTTATTTTTTTAAAATCATCTAGTTTATTTAGTCTAATTTTAAGTAAAGTAGGTTAAAATAAACTTTCTTTACTCACTAGTTAATCCTCACATAATTAATGAATCTGAAAGGGACCCACATTTGTGGATCTCGAAAGGTATCTAACACCTTTCTTTCGAGGTATCTTGAACCCTTACCGGACTCTGACGACCTATGCTAGTTAAACCGACCTTTAATATAGGATGGTGTCCTGACGCACCTTAATTCGTTAGGTGGTGACTTGTCACGACCCGAGAGTATACCCGGATCTTAGACACGGGACAAGGAGTCCCGAGAGACCCCAAATCAACCCATGGCGTGAGCATAACACTAACTCATTCATATACAGCGGAAAACTTAACTTATCAATCATAAGCTAACTGAAAATCGTATCATGAATTTTAAGGAACGACAAACCGAAATACATTCATCAATGACAAAATACTACACATAAGTCTGAAAGCCTCTAATCATAAAAAAAACAGACAGGTTGAAGGGACAAGACCCCAACTAACCCAAATAGTCTGAAAACATAAGATAAACAAGGCCTGAAGATGAAGCCCTCGAATCATGAGGACTCACCACTGAAGACTGAGCAAGCTAGGGACGATGCTGAACCTGCGAACCAGATCCTGAAAGTATGTGGGTCAGTGTTCGGAAAGTACTTAGTATGTAAGGTATGAAAAATAATGTTTAAAAACATAAAAGTTATAGGAGTGGGGACATCATGATCATAAAACTGAAATCGTCAGTATATCATAAGGCTCAATATTTCCAAAAAAATTCATAAACCCATCAAAGTCATAACATGCGAAGAAAACATTTCATAAATCATAACTTGAGCCAAAAGAACATAATCATGCATATTTCAAAACCATGAGGAACAATGGAAGATTTCTATAACCGACATACTCCACATGAGCACACATGAAGTCCGACTTGTACCCCTAGTCGGGAGGTTGTTCATACCTTGCCAAGGGTATGAACCATGAAAGACATGATATCACTCATGAAAGCTCCGTAGGGCATAGGGGACAGTCACTGAGGAGGTCCCAATACATAATCCTACGGTGGCACGTAGTTTTGAGATTCGGGGCGTAGCCTAGGCCCCGAACCTACTCGGTGTTAAGTACTACTCCAAAACATGAAACATGCTCATAATATTCATAACATGACATTCATGACTAGTGAAAACATGGGAATCATGACATACTTGAGAATTTGTATTACTAGCCATGGAATTGGGCCTGTGGATCGATCAAATCATAATATAATTCATAAGCGACATATGGGCATTGCCCATAGTTTCAAACATACTTTACATGTTTAAAATCATAAGAAAACAATCATGATAGCATGGGAAAGTAAAACTTGAAGACATGCTTAAAAATGTAAGAGAAACTTGTTCATGTTTTCAGAATTATCTTGACCATGAAATTCACTAAAAATTTCCCCATGCTTGGGCATCCGTACTTTTAGAGATTTTAAATCATGAAATAATGGATAACCAATTAAAATTAGCCTAAATAATTTGAAATTCATGAGTTAGACATACTACGACAAGCTCATTTCAAATTTCAAGGATTCATGCAATTTGATAAAGACAGATAAAGTTTTTGTAATTCTAAACATAGAATTAGGAAGAAATTGCGCATGGGTAGGGACTAAACTACCCATTCAAAACCCCACATACCTGGAAATTTTGTTATTTCCTACTCCCTTGAAGAACCCTAAGTGAAACTTGAAGAACTTGAAGAAAATGGCTTGAAACCCTTCCTACTCCTTTCTCTAGCACTTGAAATTGCTAAAATGAACTTAACATGAGTTTTCATCCCTTAAAGACCCTGTTCTGACCTCAAAATGACATGGTTTAGGATCCAGAGTAGAAAAGTCGAAATTTTTCTTAATGAAATTTCCCTGAAAAGCAGTTCTGGCCCCCACCACGAGTAGTGACACGAGTCGTACCATCGAGTCACGACTCGTGGTTACCTCTCGTGGACACTTCACCCCTTTTTAATTCTCTTAATTTGGCCACGACTGGTATACCACAACTTGTACCACCATCCTACGGGTCGTACTGTCAACCGTGGTACCATCCACCCAAAACACTACGACTTAACCACAACTTCTCACCACGACTCTTTGCTTCATCCTACGAGTCGTACCATGACCCGTGATGACTCACTCTGGCACCACTGAGATATTCACCACGACTCCTAACCACAAGTCGTACCTTCCCATCACGGTTCGTAGGACTACCTGTGACACAACATCAGGCTCCCGGTTCCCTCATGACTCGAGTCATGAGTCGTAGGTCCTCACCATGACTCGTACCTCGAGTCGTACTGGTGCAAATTTTAGGTTTTCTACAGTTTTTGACTTAAACTCCCAGGGATATTCGTAGGCCCTTCCGTGGTGTTAAAATATCTCCCCCTTGGAAACATTTGTCCTCGAATGTAGGGAAACACGCAGCAAACAGAAACATACAATCACTATATATAGATGCTAATCATTGACATTCAAATCAAAAACTAACGGAACGATTACCCCTAAAAAGAACCACATAGCTGGTCTGAGTTCATACATCACTTGCATACATCATATCATAAAACAAACCTATACACACGAATAGAACATGAATACTGAATAGAGGTTTAGGAAAAAATTGATACCTCAAACTGAAGCTGAGCTGGTAGGGAACAAATGGGGGTATTTAGCCATCATATCCGCTTCAGTCTCCCACGTGGCTCCCTCTACATGCTGATTCCTCCATAACACCTTTACTGAGGCTACTTCCTTGTTCCTCAGTCTCCGAACCTTACGATCCAAGATTTCAATAGGAATTTCCTTATAACTGAGACTATCCTTCACACCAACACTTTCCATCGGAACCACTAAGGCTGGGTCTCCTAAGCACTTTTTCAAGAGCGATACGTGAAATATGTGATGATCCAAAGCAAACTCTGAGGGTAAATCTAACTCATAGGCTACTTTACCCACTCGCCTTATAATCCTGTATGGGCCAATATAGAGGGGACTGAGTTTCCCTTTCTTTATGAATCTCATTACTCCCTTCATGGGTGATACCTTCAGAAACTCCCAATCATCGACCTCGAACTCAAATTCCCTTCTCCTCACATCTGCATAAGACTTTTGGTGATTTTGAGCCATTTTTAGCCTTTCTCTTATTAACTTTTTCATAGCTTCATGACTGAATCGGTCCCCACTAACAAAGCCTCACCAAGTTCAAACCACCCAATGGGCGATCTACACTGTTGCCTGTAAAGAGCCTCGAATAGTGCCATTTGTATGCTGGAGTGGTAGTTGTTTTTGTAAGCGAACTCAACAAGAGGCAAATGCTCGTCCCAACTACCCTTGAAGTCAATAGCAGAAGCTCTCAACATGTCCTAGAGAGTCTGGATAGTCCTCTCCACCTGACCATCTATTTGTGGATGAAACGCCGTGCTAAGCTTGACTTGATTACCAAGTCCCTTTTGAAATGACCTCCTGAACTGGGAGGTGAACTGAGTACCTCTGTCTGATATAATGGACAAGGGCACTCCAAGAAACCTAACCAACTCTGGATGTATAACTTTGCATAATCTTATGCTAAATTAGTGGTTTTAATCAGTAGGAAATGAGCAGCCTTGGTCAACTTGTCCACCACAACCCAAATGGAGTCATACTGTCTACGAGTGCGGGGCAAACCAGTCACAAGGTCCATGTTGATTTCTTCCCATTTCCAAGTAGGAATGCTGATATCTTGGAGTACACCCCTCGGTCTCTGAAGCTTGACTTTCACTTGCTGGAAATTTGAGCACTTAGCTATAGTTTTTGCAATATCCCGCATCATGCCATTCCACCAGTAGATTTTCCGCAAGGCATGATACATTTTGGTGGCACCTAGATGGATAGAATATCTGGATCTGTGAGCCTCATGCAACATTCGACTTCTTAAATCACCCACGTTCCGAACACATAAGCGACCCTGGTACCGAAGCACAGCATCTCCCCCTTTGGAGAAGACTTCTACTTTCTGACTTTGAAAAGCTTCTTTCAACTTTACAAATATTGGGTCTTCATCTTTCTTAGCCTTCACCTCTATTACCAAGGATGACTCTGACCCATTTTGAACTACTACCCCACCATCGTTCGAGCCGACTAGTCTAACTCCCAATCGTCCATGTCGATGCACCTCCTTTACCAGATCCTTCTTGTCCTCACTGACATGTAACACACTTCCCATAGAAAGTCTAGTAAGGGCGTCTGCTACCACGTTGGCCTTACCGGGGTGGTAAAGGACACTCACGTCGTAATCCTTAAGTAGCTCCAACCACCTCTGTTTCCGAAGATTTAGTTACTTCTGTGTGAACCATATTGTAAACTCTTGTGATCTGTGAATACATCTACATGAATCCCATACAAGTAGTGTCTCCATATCTTCAAAGCAAATACCACCGCGACCAACTCAAGATCATGGGCCAAGTAATTATTCTCGTGAGTTTTCAACTGTATGGATGCATATGCTACAACTTTACCGTGCTGCATCAATACACATCCCAATCTGACCCTAGAAGCATCACTATATACAACGAAGCCATTGGTACCCTCTGGTAAAGTCAACACCGGTGCTGAAGTGAGTCTGGCCTTCAATTCCTAGAAGCTCTTCTCACAAGCCTTTGACCATTGGAACTTCACCTTTTTCTAAGTCAATCTAGTTAGTGGGGCTGCAATGGATGAGAAACCTTCCACGAACCTCCGATAGTAACCTACTAAGCCTAAAAAGCTTCTGATTTCCAAAGGGTTTACCGGTCTGGTCCAGTTCTTTACTGCCTCTATTTTCTGGGAGTCCACCCTTATACCCTCACTTGACACTACATATCCCAAGAATGCAACTAATTTCAGCCAGAATTCACATTTGCTGAACTTGGCGTATAACTTGTTATCCTTGAGGGTCTGGAGTTCTACCCTCGGGTGTGCAGCATGTTCCTCCTCACTCCGGGAGTATATCAATATGTCATCAATGAATACGATCATGAACATATCTAAATATTCCTTGAATATCCTATTCATCAAATCCATAAAATCTGTGGGGGCATTGATTAGTCCAAAAGACATAACAACAAATTCATAGTGGCTGTACCAGGTTCTGAAAGCAGTCTTTGGGATGTCGCTCTCCTTGACTCTGAGCTGGTGATACCCGGACCTAAGATCTATCTTAGAGAAGTATTTGGCACCCTGAAGCTGATCGAATAGGTCATCGATCCGGGGTAAAGGGTATCTATTCTTGATGGTGACCTTGTTCAACTATCTATAGTCAATACACATCCGCAGGGACCCATCTTTCTTCCGGACGAACAACACTGGAGCACCCCATGAGGACTTACTCGGTCTAATGAAACCCTTATCTAGCAAATCCTTCAACTGCTCCTTTAACTCATTTAGTTCGGTTGGGGCCATATAGTAAGGAGGAATTGATATGGGCTGCGTGTCAGGTAAAAGATCAATTTCAAAATCAATCTCCCTCTCAGGAGGAACACCTGGTAGGTCATCTGGAAATACCTCGGGATATTCACATACCACAGGGACTGACTGAATGGTCGGGGTCTTGACGTGACATCTTTAACCCTAACCAAGTGGTAAATAAAGCCCTTGGAAATCATTTTTCTGGCCTTGATATAGAAGATAAAGTGACCTACAGGTACCGCTAGACCACCCCTCCATTCTAAAACTGGTTCACCTAAAAACCGAAACTCCACTGCTCGAGTCCTACAGTTAATAGAAGCATAACCTGCAAACAATCAATCCATGCCTAAGATGATGTCAAAATCAGTCTGCGGAGGTAACCTTATGTAACATTGTAATAAGGCAACCTCTATATACCCTCCTTGCTACAACTGAATCACCAACCGAGTTAGAGACAGAAAATGGTTCGAACAAGATTTTAGGATTGACTCCAAAGTTACTAGCAACGTAAGGTGTCACAAAAGATACTGTGGATCCCGGATCTAATAAAGCATAAGCATCAATGTGAAAAACTCACAACATACCCATAACCACATCGGGAGAAGTCTCTTGCTCCTGCCAAGAGCCAAGTGCATAAAACCGGTTCTGGCGCTGGCCGCCAGTTGAGCCAGTCGGAGCACCCTACTGAGTTTGACGTGCTACTGGGACGGCTGAACTGGTTGATGAAGTGCGAGCTCCACTACCCCCTGACCTAGCTACAAGGCAATCCCTAAGTCTGTGTCCCGGTTTGCCACACCTGAAACAACCGTTTGAGCCCACCAAACATTTTCCTGGGTGGTTCCTGCCACAAGTAGCACAAGATGGGAATGTGCGCTCTGTGCGCATGCTGTTCTAACTCCTCGAACCTGAGGCCCTGCTCCTCTGACCATCCATTGGCTTGGATGGATTACTGGCTGAAGATGGTGCTGGTGCAATGGACCTGTGCTGGGACTGCTAGTGAAATTCACCCCTTGTCTTAGGCTGGGAGAACCTGTGGCTCTCAGTTCTGGCTCTCTTGGCCTCTCTCTGCCTCATATAAGCTTCTTCCATCTATTGAGCATAGAGGACTATCCGTGGGTAGTCCATATCCTGATATAGCATGGCTATTATATAGTTCTTATCCAGATACTCAGCTACTCCTTGCACGAATCTGCTCATCCGTGCCCTCTGATCCATCACTAACTCCATGGCATATTTTGACAGGCGAGTGAACTCCAGTGAATATTCTAGCACTATCATCTTTCCCTGCTTGAGGTTAAAAAACTCAGTTGCTTTCAATTCCCTCATCTCCCGAGGAAAGAACCAGTCGAGAAAGGCCATGTGGAATTCATCCCAGCTGATAGGGCCTGTTCCCGCTGCCCGGCTATCCCTCCATTGTTTGAACCAAATATACGAGACCTCCTTTAGCTGATAAGATGCCAAATCAAAACACTCCTTGCTTGTCACTCCCATGACCTGAGTGACCTTCAAAATCCCTTCGATGAACTCATGTGGATCCTCGCCCACCTTTGTTCCTGTGAACTCGGGAAGGTTCATTCTTAGAAAGTCCCTGATCTGGGCCGCTGCTGCATTGCCGTTGTGAAGGAACAGGTGCAACAACCTGTTGATTGACCTGAGCGGTCAAGGAATGCGCCAGCATTTGAATAGCCGCCCGAAACTCAGCATGGGCATCTGGCTCGGGTGCCTGGGGCTCCTGAACAGGTGGAGCTTGCTGACGCTCATCATCATTGCCACCCCCATGGCCTTCATCATTTCTGTTCCTCCTTATATTATCTTTGTAGGAGCCATAAATTTTCTGCAATCGCAAAACGCACGAATTAGAAGGATGGAGAGATTTTGATCGCACGACATAGATCATGAGAGAAGGGAATATTTCCTAAAAGTCAGTGGCCTCTTCGTAATAATTCTAGCATGCTTCAAACCTTTGAAAAAGACTCTACCTAACGCGACTTTCAAACTTCCTAGGACACCTCTGAACCTATTTCTCTGATACCAAGTTTGTCACGACCCGAGAGTACACCCGGATCGTAGACACGAGACAAGGAGTCCCCAGAGACCCCAAGTCAACCCATGGCGTGAGCATAACACTAACTCATTCATATACAGCAGAAAAATTAACTTATCAATCATAAACTAACTGAAAATCGTATCATGAATTGTAAGGAACGACAAACCAAAATACATTCATTAATGACAAAATACTACACATAAGTCCAAAAGCCTCTAATCATAAAAAAAAAAGACGAGTTGAAAGGAAAAGACCCCAACTAACCCAAACAGTTTGAAAACATAAGATAAACAAGGTCTGAACATGAAGCCCTCGAATCATGAGGACTCACCACTGAAGACTGAGCGGAACTGAGCGCAAAACGATGCTGAACTTGCCAACCGGATCCTGAAAGTATGTGGGTCAGTACTTGAAAAGTACTAAGTATGTAAGGTATGCAAAAAATGCTTAAAAACATAAAATTTATAGGAATGGGGACTCATGATCATAAAACTGAAATCGTACGTATATCGTAAGGCTCAATATTTCCAAAAATATTCATAAACCCATCAAAGTCATAACATGCGAAGAAAATATTTTATAAATCATAACTTGAGCCAAAAGAACATAATCATGCATATTTCAAAACCATGAGGAACAACGGGAGATTTCTATAACCGACATACTCCACATGAGCACACGTGAAGTCCGACTTGTACCCCTAGTCGGGAGGCTGTTCATACCTTTCCAAGGGTATGAACCATGAAAGGCGTGAAATCACTCACGTAGGCCCCATAGGTCATAGGGGACAGTCACTGAGGAGGTCCCAATACATAATCGTACAGTAGCATGATCACGGGCAAAAATATATGCCCGAGATACTCTTTATTACTTCAATTAGTCTTGTTTATCTAAGTTATCGTATACATTTTCATGTAATTTTAGATAAAATAAAGATATGTGCTAACCAACATGATTAGCCTTTGTTTTGTAGGTTTTGATGATGTTTGAGTAACTAATCCATGAGTTGGTGAAGTAGAAGCTTGGAAACGGAATTAACACGCGAACGTCGGCAAGGAAGAGGCACAAAACAGCCCACCGGCGCGTCGACAAGGTGCCATGGCAGGAAGGCCGCTCAAAACAGCCCACCTGCACGTTGGCAACGTGCCACGGCAGGTGGACTCCGCGACCATGGGGCTACAACGCGCTGCCCAGGCAGCGTGACACGTTGCCAACGCGGCAAGGTGCTGCCTGGGCCGATTTCGGGTGATTTTCCAGAAAGCCTCCGCGTCCGTAGCGTGTCACGGAGGCCGTGCTCCGCGATGCACTCCGTGACGCGTTGCTTGTTAATCCGGGAAAGATTCCTACTAATATAAATAGCACACTTAGGTTTATTTTTCATAATTAAGACTTGGTGGAGCAAGGAACGTGGGTGAGGAGCAGTTGAGGGACAAAAAAGCTAAGGGTTTTTCTCTCTTTCTTTCTTCTTTCAATCAATTGTACGTATGATTTACACTCATTTGAGGATGATCAATCCACAAATGAGTGGCTAATTCTCTTCCTGGCTATGGTTTTGAACATGTGTATTGAATTTTGATTGTGAATTATATGGTTTTTCATCTTCTTCTTTCATGTTGTTCTATTAATTCTTGTTCTTACTGCATTAGTGTGTGGCCAACATTAATGTACATCTAAAAAGTCCAATTTCACTCGAGAGAGCAAGAAATTGGAGAGTTGTGAATTAATAGGGTATTGTTCTTAACTTGATTTGGGAAAATTGGGTTTTGATGTGCTTTCCTGATAGAAATATACTTGAAAGCCGTATTAGTCAATTTAGGAACCGGAATTGTATTGCTAGGTCATAAATTGCATTTGATCACAGAAATGTAGACGAATGGTTTATGATTCTAAAGTGAGATTAAATACGAGAGTTTTAATCTCTAGGCTAATGTTCTTGGCTAGCAACATGAAGAGAAGAATAACCGAATTATGATTACTATCGAATTCATTACTTGTTCTTAACCTTGGCATGCTCTTATCCATAGTTTCAATTCACAGTAAATATTTGTTAATAGTTTTAGTATATAGTTTATAAACAAAAATTATTTAACTTTTGGTTACATTGTTGTCAACATAATTAGAAGTAAACTAGAATATAGTATACTTAAGCAATTTTACTTATCCAGAGTCTCCTTGGATCGATACTTGGCTTACTTAGCCACTTTATTACTTGTTTGACCACGTGCACTTGCGTGTCGGTTTTTAACCCCTACCAAAGCACCGAGCAAGTTTTTGGCGCCGTTGCCGGGGAGACTTGGCAATTGGTGAAATTGTTTTAAGTATAAATTTACTGTATTTTTGTTTTATTTTCTTAAGTGTTGACAACTTGGTCTAGTGTTTGTTTTAATTCTTCTTTATTTTATTTTATTTTTCTACTTGTTCGTATACCCTTATTGACATGACATCGTGGAATATAAATGGTTTCAATGGTGGATACTCATATTTTAGTGAATCTTGTCTGAACTGTGGAGGATCCCACTTGTGGCAAAACTGTAATACGTGCAATATATGTGGGTGTCAATATGGCCATTGGGGTGATTGTCCAAAGGCATATTCCCCTCCCCCAAGCCCCTACTATGATCCTTCTGTTGTTTTTTCTGAATATAGGCATGCTGAAAATGAGGACTTGGGACGCCAAGCTCGAATAGAAGACATGTTGAAACAACTCTTGGAGCAATCAGAAGCAATGAAGGAGGCGATGGCAGTATTGAGAAATCAGCAAGTAGAGAATGCAGAGGCTCTAGAAAGGATGACCATCAAATTCACGGAGATGATCGCTGAAGCTGAAGCGTGTGATAAATCACAGACAACAGTTTTAGCTGATATTCAAGAGGAACTACAAGAGGACGACAAGGGTGAATTTTTGGATGAAGCCCAACAATTAGAATCTCTTGAGTGTCTCCGTGATCGGCTCATACCTATAGAAATTCCATTCATGGAAGAAGAAAAAGAATATCTCCCATTTGACCTTAATGGAGAAATAGATGTCGATGTTGAAAAGGTGTACATAAGTAAGGAAGTCAAGCACAAAGCAATTTCAGAGTTGAGGTGTATTGGACCACACTCTACGCATTTTTCAACATTAAGTTTGGTTGACAACATAGAAATAGAGTCTTCCAAATTTATAGAGAAATGTCTCGAGGAGGACCAAGCACCATATATTGTGAAATTTGCTAACTCAGAAAGACAAAATGACTTCGCTTACTTAAGGACCAATAAATGCAAAAGGCAACATCTACTGTTTGGTCCTTACAATTTTTCACCACCACCCCTGGAGCATAAGAGGAAATTAGAGAAGAAATTAGGGGTGAGATTCATATCCTCAAGGTGGAGGAAAAAGTGGTGAAACTTGGTACGTCGTGCTGCGACGTAAAATTAGGCGCTGCTTGGGAGGCAACCCAAGGGTACCATGGGTACCATTTTAATTTCTTGCATTTATGTTTATTTTATTTAATTTTCATCTTGTGTTGTTTTGGTGGAAAGTTAAGCGCAGATGGAGGGGAAGTCTGAGTACCCGTGGAAGAGGAAGCTAACAAGCATGGAAAAGAAAAAGTGTGGGGTCGAACGCCCACTTGTCCATAGTTGAAGAAAACCATGCTGTCAGCTAGGCCTAAAGGCCTCAGGGAGTATTTCTCACCCTTTTTAAATTTTAATTTGATGCTATGAGGACATAGCATGATTTAAGTGTGGGGTGAGGGAAATTTCTAGGAAATTTCAAAATTTCTGTGCTTAATGATTTTTGGTGAATGTAATGCTTGTACAAAAGTTGGTGAGAAATTTGAAAATTTGAAAAATTTGAAAATTTTTTGTGAATTAAGCATGACTTCATCACCCGTTGGTTTTTCTTTTCGGTTCTTTTCCGACGGGGGGTATTTGAACCGAAGAATAAATTTTTTTTTCTTTTCTTTTTTCTTTCTTTCCTTGGTCTGTATATAAAGTTTTTTTAGTCATAGCTAGGGACTGTTTCCGACGATGGATGGATGACGACCGTCTTGAGGAAAATTAGTCGATAGGTTTTGGGTTTTGAAACCATAACTAATTAGTGCTGGATGTTCTTGTTATGTGTTATAAATGTTTGTAAGATGCAAGTATGTTCAGTGTGAAGCATGCAAGTGTATAACTTTGTTTGAGACACTTAGGCTCTTGAATTTGACTCAATATGATTGAAGCTTAATTCTGAATTCTTGTGATTAGCTGAGTAAGAGTCTACTGATTGTGTCTTGATTTGAGCATGTGCCATGAGTGTAAGGTTTTTGAGTATTCCGTGCTATTGTGGATTGTCTAGAACTTGCCTGGTGTGTTTATAAAATGAAATGAAGGATGTGAATTGGAGGAAATGATATAGGCATTTCTTTGAATGAACCAAACTTTTATCCCTCATTATACCTACCTTGAAAAATTAATCCTAGTTAACCCCATTGAGCCTTGAGCCTATTCTTTGACAGCTGCAACATAAGCTTAATCCTTTTTCTTTCATTAGCCTTGAAATTGAACCAAAACTCCTAAGCGCTTAAAGGAAAAATTCGAAAGATTGAAGGAGTGAGAAGAATGGAAAAGAAGGAAAAATAGCAAGTTGTAAATAGTTGAGAAAAGGAAAAAGGTGCATTTGTGTGAAAATGGTTGGTTATTAGTAGGGAGTAAGAAAAGGAATGAATGAAACATATTGCTTAAGTACTCCTTACTAATAAGCTAAAAGTGTCGAAAGAAATGGGGAAACAAAAGAGGAAAAATAAAACTAAAAGGAGAAAAAGGTGAAGTGAGGGAAGGGAAGTTTTTAATGAAGGCGTGATGTATTAAAAGCGCTTTGGAAAGATAGTCACTATTACTGATCATAATAGTACCTACCAACACCTGAGTTACATTACAACCTAAAAAGTCCTACTTGATCTTACATTCACACATCCTTATATTAGTGGAATAAAACACTAAGGGCAAGCTTATGGGTCATTACATAATGCATGTGAATTCTTCGTGAGAGTGAGCGTAATTCTATTCATGTACCCACACATGTTGTGATGTAAAAAAATTGTTTTTGCTTGTGATTGGGTAACTCTCTTTCCATGAGGGGCACATGTTGAATGAAGTATATAATTCATGTGGGATTTCTTAATCAGATGATTTGCATGAGTTTGCTAAAACTGAGAGTCGATTCTTGAGGTTAAGAAGTCTTAACATGGTTGTACTTCATTTCAATGATCAAATCAGGCATGCTCTATTTTTAGCTTGTATCTTACGTATTCATTATAGCCGTAACCTGAATTATCTTGCTAAATTTGTTATGTGGGAGTCTCCATATGCATGATATGTAAAAGGTTGTTCGAGGACGAACAAGACTTTAAGTGTGGGGTTGTGATCACGGGCAAAAATATATGCCCGAGATACTCTTTATTACTTCAATTAGTCTTGTTTATCTAAGTTATCGTATACATTTTCATGTAATTTTAGATAAAATAAAGATATGTGCTAACCAACATGATTAGCCTTTGTTTTGTAGGTTTTGATGATGTTTGAGTAACTAATCCATGAGTTGGTGAAGTAGAAGCTTGGAAACGGAATTAACACGCGAACGTCGGCAAGGAAGAGGCACAAAACAGCCCACCGGCGCGTCGACAAGGTGCCACAGCAGGCAGGCCGCTCAAAACAGCCCACCTGCGCGTTGGTAACGTGCCAGGGCAGGTGGACTCCGCGACCATGGGGCTACAACGCGCTGCCCAGGCAGCGTGACACGTTGCCAACGCGGCAAGGTGCTGCCTGGGCCGATTTCGGGTGATTTTCCAGAAAGCCTCCGCGTCCGTAGCGTGTCACGGAGGCCGTGCTCCGCGATGCACTCCATGACACGTTGCTTGTTAATCCGGGAAAGATTCCTACTAATATAAATAGCACACTTAGGTTTATTTTTCATAATTAAGACTTGGTGGAGCAAGGAACGTGGGTGAGGAGCAGTTGAGGGACGAAAAAGCTAAGGGTTTTTCTCTCTTTCTTTCTTCTTTCAATCAATTGTACGTATGATTTACACTCATTTGAGGATGATCAATCCACAAATGAGTGGCTAATTCTCTTCCTGGCTAAGGTTTTGAACATGTGTATTGAATTTTGATTGTGAATTATATGGTTTTTCATCTTCTTCTTTCATGTTGTTCTATTAATTCTTGTTCTTACTGCATTAGTGTGTGGCCAACATTAATGTACATCTAAAAAGTCCAATTTCACTCGAGAGAGCAAGAAATTGGAGAGTTGTGAATTAATAGGGTATTGTTCTTAACTTGATTTGGGAAAATTGGGTTTTGATGTGCTTTCCTGATAGAAATATACTTGAAAGCTGTATTAGTCAATTTAGGAACCGGAATTGTATTGCTAGGTCATAAATTGCATTTGATCACAAAAATGTAGACGAATGGTTTATGATTCTAAAGTGAGATTAAATACGAGAGTTTTAATCTCTAGGCTAATGTTCTTGGCTAGCAACATGAAGAGAAGAATAACCGAATTATGATTACTATCGAATTCATTACTTGTTCTTAACCTTGGCATGCTCTTATCCATAGTTTCAATTCACGGTAAATATTTGTTAATAGTTTTAGTATATAGTTTATAAACAAAAATTATTTAACTTTTGGTTACATTGTTGTCAACATAATTAGAAGTAAACTAGAAGATAGTATACTTAAGCAATTTTACTTATCCAGAGTCTCCTTGGATCGATACTTGGCTTACTTAGCCACTTTATTACTTGTTTGACCACGTGCACTTGCGTGTCGGTTTTTAACCCCTACCAAAGCACCGAGCATAGCACATAGTTCTGAGTTTCGGGGCGTAACCTAGGCCCTGAACCTAAAAATATATAATAAAAGAAAAGACAGAAGGATCATTAATCATATTAATTCAAATATCTGCTCAGTATAATCAATTATAATCAAGTTATGATAGCATACATACTATAAGACCAATTTAAATCTCAAGCCCCAAACAAACAAAACAGGCATACTATAAGACATGTTTCAAGTCTCAAGCCCCAAACAAACAAAATAGCCTTTCATTATTTTGAGTAAGTCACATTTGTTTCAAGAAAGGGAAGGACTTGCAACTACAAACTAATTAATTTGGAGGTATAATTATTGAAAACTCCAAAACATACAACACAGACATGGAAGAGAGACAACATTCTTAATAAACTCATATCACAATTTTGACTAAAAGACCATTTCAACACACAAAAAAATCACCTAATTAAGAGGCCTATTCCAATTTGACATTTGGAAGTAATGCAGATGCATAATCATATATATATATATATATATATATATCAACCATTTTGTACCAACGCTTTAGTATTTCAAGTAAGAACTCGTGTGACACACTTAAGAAGTTAAAAGGAAGAACAACAGACTTCAACAAGAAACAAGTCTTCAAATAGGAAGAAATAATAATAGTTATTATAGCATTTTGAGCCTATTAGTTAGAATAAAGATTGAGTAATTAACATAAACAAAACGTTTAAAAGATGTACAAGACTAGTTATTCAAAAATGAACAATGACAACTATTCATGCTATGTTCTAAAAATAAAAGGAGCTCAACACCATTCCTTAAACTATTTATTCATACTAGGTGTCTTTTATAACCACATAAGAAGTTCTCTAGTATAAGATGATTTAACATGAATAAAGATATAAACTTGTATACGCTAGACATAAACTTGAGAAAAAAACTTCATATCATCTTACTAGGCAACTCATAACTTAAGGCAAATAAATAACCACACTTCAAGGTTTAGACTTCTTATCACCCTTTCATACTAAGTTAGAAGTTGATAAACTCCATTCAAGCTCATAACCAACAACTACTATCATGTCCAAACATCACAATAAATATCACAAGAATCCCAAAATGGACAGCCAACTAATACTTCAAGCTTCAAACTTAATAGAGCTATTTCAAGCTAAATCACAAGTTGTAGCACATTACAATCACATAATCGAAATTAGATCCAAACGGCCAAAAAATTAGTTTATTTAACACTTGTCCAATCACATTCGATTGACCAACACGATCAGCCCATTTCAAATAATTTTCGAATCTAAGCATAAGCTAATAGGACGGGATAAGATGTTACCTTTTATTGTTCAGCGATTGAAGCCGAGAGTCATTGAATCTTAGGCTAGGGACTCAAAATTAGAGCAATTGAAAAGAAAGCAGCGAGAGAGGTATGTCGGATGAAAATGCGAAGCAGGGAAAAATAAAAATACCGGTAAATATAATTTTTTTAGTGTCCAAACAGACTCAAAAATCTGAAAGATGTTAGTTAATTAATCCAAGTGTTCTTATGCCCTGTGAAATCTGTCTACACAAGTGTGTGTGTGTAACTGGATAAATTCACTTATTTCACACCGGTCTAGCGCAGATCGTCTCCAGCCCACTTGAACAATTTGAAATAATCCCATTGATTCCTATTAAAATAGAAAACTTATATTTATCATTCACAAATCCATCTTTGTTTATGCTACTAACTCTCAATTTGGTCCTACTTTTGGTTTATTTTGTTACTAAAAAGGGAGGAGGAAACTCAGTACCAAATGCTTGGCAATCCTTGGTAGAGCTTATTTATGATTTCGTGCTGAACCCCGTAAACGAACAAATAGGTGGTCTTTCCGAAAATGTTAAACAAAAGTTTTCCCATCACATCTCGGTCACTTTTATTTTTTCTTTATTTTGTAATCCCCAAGGTTTTCTTTTCTGCAATTCACTGCCTTCTTTTTTTTTGGGTTTCTTTTTTTTCTTTAGTGTTTGCTCTCCTTTCCCAGTGAAGTTTTTTTATAGGAGAAGATGAAGGTTTTAAAATTAATAAAAACTTGGGTTGCAAATTTTAAATTTTTGATGGGACAAATTGTGAAAGGAAAGAGATAAAATCAGAAGAGTTTGACAAATACTTACCTAATCGAACTATTGGAGCACTCTCTTACGCCAATAGGAGACAGAGCAGCGAAAATTCAGAGTCTTCGGGGTGGAAGTGTCAGGTTAAGAGAGGAGTGGGGTTCGCTGGCTCTGGGTGAGAGAGGGGGAGGGGGTCGTGGGGGTCTGGGGGTTCGAAAGGGAGGGGTTGCGGGTTGCTGGGGGATGGGGCTGGCAGGCGGTGGTGGTCTGGCAGATAGGGAGGCTAGTCGGCGTTGTTTTGGTGGAGAGAGGGAGAAAGTTACGGGGTGGGGGGAGTCTAATTCGACAAGGGAGAGAGGTTAGGGGAATAGGGGGTTTAGGAATGGGGCGGGTCGGGTAGGCGGGTAAATGGGTTTTTGGGGCGGGTAGAAATAATTTGGACCATCTGATCAAAAGATCGGACGGTTAGGAATTAAAGAAAGATAAAATAATAATAATAATTAATTAATTAATTAATATATAATAATACACATATAATTTGATAATAAATAAATATATATGTATATTTATATGTATATTAAAGAAGAAAAATTGGAGTCGTTGGATTATGATTAAATGACTGAGATCAAAGAGAAGAAGCACAATCCATGTAGCGCCTACGTGGCACGCGTGGATTGGCTAAAATTGAGTGACAAGGATTGAGCAATATGCAGACTTTTTTGTTTAAATCGTGGCTAGAATTACAATTTAAAACAAAACTAATTTAATTTCATTTTTCTCCACTTTCTTAATAAAATAGCTTTAATTGTAAAAAAGTTAAAATAATTTAAATAGTAAAATAAATCTCATTCCTGAAATATAAATAAAAATCAAGATGCATTATTAATTGATTAATTTAATACAACTTTCAAACTTAAATAAAATAAAAAATATATTTGCGAAAATGAGTCAATTTGAATTTAAATTATAATCAACCTAAAATACATATTTTGACGCGAAAAATATGACAATATATATGAATACACACACACACATATTTGACAAATGTATGAATAAAAAATGGCAAGATTATAGTAAAAAATAATTTTCAACAGTTTAAAATTTTATTTTATTTTATTTAAAAAATTTCAGAAGCTTAAAATAATTAATCAAAAATATGGAGAGCCAACATTCAGTGTCAACAGCTTGCCCCTCTTCGACCAAGGATGATGTAAGAGTCTTTGGGCAAAGATATTGACGAGGTAGCCAATTTTGGCCGACCACCAACACATTTTTTTTTAGAAAAAAAAAAATAACAATAATAAAAAATAAATAAATAAACCAAAATTTTAAGGTATTATGGCCGAGCTTTTATTTCTGAGATGCCTACATATCTTGAGTTCCATGAAAAATCAGGCCATCTGTTGTTCAAGAAGTAAAAGTTATCGCAAATTGAAACGACTTCCAAAATTTGCCCCAGTGTTGAATTATGATGACACTTGGTTCTTTTGTAATGAAAAATAAGAAGATTTTGGTACGAATAGAGTGAATGCAGTCATGCTCGAACTTGAGTTACCTACACATCCTAGAGGAGACGGAAATCAGGCCGAATGTAGTTCAGGAATGGAGGATTATAGTGAAATTTGAGGAGGTCCTCAAAATTTTTTCCCAGTATCGGATTTATGATTGACACTAGTATTATGATGGAGTTAGGGAAGACTCTATGAAATTATGGTAGATGAATTTAGGACGACAAAAATTTCTGGAATGAGGCGCACTTTCGTAGTCTCCGGATTATAAATATGGTGTGCAACACAACCATAAATAGGACTCTGCTAGGTACACCTCACGCCTTCAAGATCAAGCTAAATTAGATGCGGTTAGACCCTAGAAACTTTTTCAGTGTCGCATCATGTAGACTCTGGAAGGCGCGGAAGGAAAAGAGAGAATTGAGAATCTAAGAGTAGATGTACATTAAATTTTGGAAGCACAGATGACTGATTATGAGAATTAGAGTCGGAGCGCTAGCCTTTGACTCTGGCTTGTGAGTTTGGTATTCCTCGCCAAGTAATGCCTCAATCACTGCTTAGAGGTAGTTCCACATTGTAATGTGTTGACCTGCGAACAGTGAAAATTTCCAAGATACCTGTGCAACTCAAAGTTGTAAGCAGATAATAATAATAGTAATGTAAAAGAGTAGAGAGTGTAGCCTAACAGGTATTGCGGACTCTAATTTGTGGCATTGCTCCTTATTAGCTTAAGTTGTTGTAATTGAAATATCTCTCATATGTTGAATAGTTGTAGTATAAGTTTCGGCCAACGAAGCAACTTGTAGTGTAGCCTCGGCTAGTGGGGCGAACTTGTAGTAAAAAGCCTCCATCTAGCAGAGAAACTGTGATATAGAAAGGCCTCTGGCTAGCGGGGCAACTGTAAATGTAAAAGGCCTCCGACTGGTGGGAAAACTGTAAATGTAAAAGGCCTCCGATTGGCGGGGCAACAACAAAAGAAACTTGTAATCACTCTGGATGGAGAAGAAACTCATAATGTAAAAGCTTCAGTTGGTGACACAACTTGTAATGTAAAAACTTCAATCAGCGAAATGACGGTATAACTCTGTATGAGTAGTATGAGAGCATTTCTAGGAACAAAACTTCTCATTGGTGGAACTTTGGTAGTACTAAAACATAACTTTCGATTGGTGGAGCTTGAGAGCATTGCTGAAACGAACTTTTGATTGGCGGATCCTCGAAAGTACTTAAATAAAACCTCTGATATGCGGAGTGCGAGAGTGTTGCTGTAATAAAACCACTGATTGACAAAGCCTTGGTAGTATTGAAACCAAATCTCTGATTGGCAAAGTATAAGAGCATTTCTGAAATAAAGATACTGATTGCCGGAGCTTTTGACAGTACTGAAATAAAATCTCCGATGGGAGGAGTATGAGAGTGATGCCAAAATAAAACTTTTGATTGGCCCTATTATTGATGAAGTTAGACGGCAATCCCCGATTGATGCAGTTATTCGATGCAGTTAAATGACATTCTCCGATTGGCGGAGTTATTCATCGCAGTTAAATGGTAATCTTTGATCGGCGGAGTTATTCAATGTAGTTAAATGACAATCTTCGATTGGCGGAGTTATTCAACGTATTCAGCTAGTAATCTCCAATTGGCAGAGTCATTGGACGATTCAGGTGGTAGCTCCAGTTGGCGGAGTTACTTAGAGAACCAAGCTATCCTATTATTATACCCCAAAAACCCTAAGATCAGACCCGGGAGTGGAAATGGAGAAACTGGTTACAACTTGATCTACGGTGCGATCAGCATGTCATGTGTGAGACTGGATAACACAATAAGACATCAGCCATATGTAACAATGTATTAAAGGGATTACTATAGGATTTTTTGCACCAAGTCACAGAACGAGTCATTCTGTGACCTGTGGGGTGAACCACGAGTCGTGAAGTGACTCGTGATGAGGTGCTAGATTAAGTTGGAAATTTTTGAGTTTTGGGTGACCACGGACATGACCACGAGTCGTGGTCATCACCACGACTTGTTGAGTCAGTCCTGGCCAGGGTTGAGGTGAAGGAAGAGGACTTGTTGGTAGTGTACCCCACGAATGGTCACCACGAGTCTTGGTCAGGTGCCACGATTCGTCAGGTTAGTCATGGTTAGCAGTTGATTAGGATCTTGAGATTTTGGGCAGTTGAGGTAACGAGTGGTGACTGCGAGTCGTGGTCACCAGTAACGAGGGTCCCCTGTGATGAGCGCCAGATGAATTTTGGACAACACACACGACGACTGGAGACCACGAGTCATGGTCCTTGTTAACGACTCGTCCAGTCCTTCGTGGGAACTGGCAGTCAGTTATTTTCTGTGAATTTAGTAAGGGCTTATCCATAATTTCTATGATCCTAAGGCCTAAACTACGTCGTTTTAAGCTATGAATGATGAGTTTTAAGAGGGGTAAGTTCATTCTAGGCTATTCTTATTCATGCATGCAAGAGTAAAGGTCTAGAGAGGTGATCAAGCTCAATTTCCTACATGTTTTTCTTCAATTCTTCATAAGGCAATCAAAGGAGTGGTAAAATCAGTTCTTCTCAGGTATGTAGGATTATGAATGGGTGAATTTGTTCACACATGCCCAATTCCTCTCTAATTCATGAAAATCTAGATGTTGATTCTATGGGGTTTTAACCCAATGCATGAATTTCCTAATTTTCAACATGGACATGGTCTAAGTATGTTTCTATTATTGAATTATAATTTATGGGAAAGTTTTACAATGTTTTCTATTATAAATCGTGTTTTCAAGTTTTATGAATTTTAATGCCCATCCATGAGAAGTTCATGAAAGTTGAGATTTATGATGTATATTCAAGTATGATGAGATATTCATGATGGTTACCCATGTTTATGATCATGTTTTCCAGTGAATCAAGTATTTTCAAGCATGTTTAAGTATTAGGCAAGCCATATGTGCAAGTATGATTTATGATTTTAAGTTAACTAGCTTACCACATGGTTTTGGAGTCAAGACTCCCAATTATATTCAGCTTGTGGTATGGTTTGAGCCAAGTCTTCTCATGTATGATTCAGATTTATATATATTCATGATTATTCAGCTTTGTCAATAGACGATGGTCAGATTCATTGGAAAATGATGGGGAGCATATGCATATTTTTGGGAGTAGTATCTAGCACCGAGTAGGCTAAGGGTTTGTCAATCTTATACCTCAGAACTACACGCCAACGTAGGTATGTTTAGATTATTTGGGACCTCCCTTATGATCTTCCCCTACCCCCAAGGGGCCTTTAGCTTGATATCGATATCATAGCAGCGTCCTTAGCCCTGGAAAGGCTTTGGACGGCTCTTCCCACTTGAATGTGATAGTTAGGACCACATAAGCTCTATCGTGGTAATGTCAGTTATATGATGAGTCTCCCATTGTTCCTCATGATTTCAGTTATGCATGTTTATCATTCATGATATATATATATATACATGTATGTTCTAAAGTAGGTTTAACCCAATGTCTTTACTTATGATTATTAGATTTCAGCTTTGGGTCATTCGATTCAGTTATGATGTTTAGTTATATTCAGATCATGATTTCAGAAAATAGCATGCAAGCCCTACTCTTAGATTCTTATCTTGATTATATTTTATATTATGCATGTTTATATGATTTTACCTATTTAAGCGGTTTTACTTGCCTTCATACTCGGTACATTCCACACACTGGCCATATACACTATGCCATATCATTTTATGATACAGGCTCCGATCTTCAGACTCAGCCCCGTGATTAGCCAGTTTTCGGAGTCAGCTCCAGCTTCAGTAGTGCGTACTCATCTCTCGAGGATCATTCATTATCAATCATATTTATACTTTCAGTTTTAGACTTACAAAGTTAGTTGGGGTCTTGTCCCATTAACTCATCATAATTAAAGGTTTTTTAGACAATAGATTGTACTCAGGTTCAGACTCGTGTTGTATATTCATATTTTTATGTTATGTTTGAATTTCCGCTATGTTTATTATGTTAAGTCTTCTACTTTATTTGATTGAGTTATACGTATGTTTATGCCATGTGCAATTTGGAGTCTCTTGGGGCTCCTTGTCCCGTGTCTCGATCCGAGCCTATGTTCGGGTCGTGACACCTATTTTATCCTACAAAGGCCCTTTGACTTTGGCATTTTGATTTGGATTCGGAAAGTACCTGCAAGATTTAGGTAAAACATTCGAAGATGTGAGAGTTGGTATGAGATATTTAAAAGTAAAGTAGAGGAAAAGTATTTTGGTGTATTATTGTAGAAAGCCGAGTGATGTCTTTGATCTTGCTTGGGAGCTCGTCCTGATGCTGTTTTTCCTGACTCCTGTTGTCTTTCCCTCAAAGAAAAATGCTTAGTTTGGGAGGGGTGTTGATTTGTGTTGATTGCGGTCTTTGGATTTGTCTGGAATCCTTCGATCTTATTTAATTGCATGTAATTCCCTGTCTAGAGACTTGGTAGGTGGAAAAGTAGATGAGTATTTTGAGAAATATGTTGCATTTTGAAAAATTAATTTTTCATTTGCTGGTTTTTTATTTAAGAATAATGATTATATCACGTATATATTACGTATGTATAAGTAGTCCTCTATCATTTTTAGATTATGACATGTTCCAAAACCCATTGAGCCTTTCCGTATAGCCAACCATGAACACAAATGTTTTCTCAATGTCGCTTTGTGTTGTTGTTGCCTCTCCTTCAACTCTTTCTCTGATGTTGTGATGCTGGTAGATCATTGATACTCTGAGGTTCCATTAACAATAGAGGGATTTTCCTACGGGTATGACCGAACCTTTTCAGGTTGCCTACGTATCCACAAGGAATCAGGTCGGCACGTAGTTCAAAGGTATCAACAATATAGAAATATGCAATGCATTGATGGAGCCTGACTCAGGCTACCTATGTATCCCAACAAAATCAGGTCATAATGTAGTTCAAGTACAATAGGAAAGTAAAATAATAACAAAAATGCAACAACTGAGCTTGAGTCAGGTTGCCTACGTATCCAAGCGGAATCAGGCTGCATGAACAATAGGAAAGTAAATGATGCAACGACCGAGCCTGACTGAGGCTGTTATGTATCAAAGCAAAATTAGGCCGTAACATAGTTCAAGTATAGTAGGGAAAAGCAAAATATGAAGGGACCAAATCCGATAGGGATTGCCTACGTATCCCATTAAGGGAAGTCAGGTCGAGCGTAGTTCTAAGTACATGAAAATATGGTTTTGGTTTTTCTAAGGGAGACCGAACCCGATGTGGGCTGCCTACGTACCCCACCATGGGAAGTCAGGTTAGGAAGTAGTTCTGTTACATGAAAATATGCTTTTGGTTTTTCTAAGGGAGACCGAACCCGATGTGGGCTGCCTATGTACCCCACTATGGGAAGTCAGTTTGGGACATAGTTCTGTTATAGTAAAAATATGCAAAAATACAAGGAAATAAGGATCATCTTGATTGTCTTCAGATGTAGTACTTCTGATGGCATCTGAATTGATCAGCTTTGTGCTCACTTTGCTGTCCATTTCTGTTAGGGTTACTGTTCCTCCTGAGAGTACTCGGTGCACAATTTAGGAACCTTGCCAGTTTGGCGTAAACTTTCCTTTAGCCCTAGTGTAAATTGTCGAAGCTTAACTTTCTTATTGAATGCCTTGGTCATTCTGTTCTGATAAAGCTGTCCATGATAGACTGCATTCATTCTTTTCTCGTCAACTGATATCAATTGTTCATGTCTGCTGTGTATCCATTCGGCATCGTCCAAACCAACTTCTTAGAAGATCCTTAGTGAAGGTATTTACACCTCTGTGGGGATCACTGCTTCTGAACCATAAACCAACATGTAGGGAGTTGCTCCTGTAGATGTTCTAATTGTGGTATGATAACCGAGCAAAGCGTATGGTAGCTTCTCATGCCATTGTATGCTACTTCCCACGATTTTCCTCAAGATCTTTTTGATATTCTTGTTTGTTGCCTCAACTGCTCCATTCATCTGTGGCCAATAAGATGTGGAATTTCGATGAGCAATCTTAAACATTTCACAAATTTCTCTTATGAGATCGCTGCTAAGATTGGCTGCATTGTCTGTTATGATTAATTTTGGTATCATGAACCGGCAAATTATGTTGTTGCGAACAAAGTCTTCCACCACCTTCTTTGCTACTGCCTTGTATGTCGAAGCTTCAACCCATTTTGTGAAATAATCAATAACTACCAAGATGAAACGGTGCCCATTTGATGCTGAAGGTTCTATAGGTCCGATTACATCTATACCCCAAGTAGCGAAAGGCCAAGGGGAACCCATCACATTGAGCTCACTTGACGGAACTCGTATGAAATCTCCGTGGATTTGACATCGATGACATTTCTACATGTGCGACTGCTATCTCTCTCCATGGTCATCCAAAAGTATCCATCCCTCAAAATCTTCTTTGCCAAAGTGAACCCATTCATATGAGGCCACATGTCCATATGTGTATTTCTTCCAACAACCTAGTTTCTTCTGCGGCATCGACACATCTTAGCAATCCCAAATCTGGAGTCCTCCTCTATAGGACTTCTTCGTTAAGGAAGAAATTCGCTATCCTCTTTAAAATTTGTCTTTGCTTGCTGGTTGCGTTCTCTCGATACTCTCCTGTCTCGAGCAACCTTTTGATATCATAATATCACGGTCTTCCATCCAACTCCTCATCCACGTGAAAATAGTATGTAGGCTGGTGAAATATCCCCACTTTGATAGGATCAATATAATTCTTGTCTTGATGTTAGATCATTGAGGATAAGGTTGTGAGGGCATCAATAAATTCATTTTGAATCTGGGGGACGTGTTTGAACTCGATCTGTATGAACTTTTTGCTCAATTCTTTTATGCAATGCAAATAAGGAAGAATCTTAACATTCTTGGTGATCCACTCTCCTCATACTTGATGAACCAATAGGTTCATATCCACTACCATTCTAAGTCCGAGAATACAAGCTTCATATTCTGCCATATTATTTGTGCTGGAAAACTTGATTTTCACTGAAATTGGGTAATGTTGACCTGATTCTGAAATCAATACTGCACCAATTCTAACTTCTTTAAAATTTGATGCTCCATGAAAGAACATCCTTCACCCATCATATGTCTCAGAAATATATTCTCCTGCAAATAACACCTCTTCATCGGGAAATTAAGTTTTGAGTGGCTTGTAATCTTGGTCCACCGAGTTTTCTTCAAGATGATTAGCTAAGGCTTGTCCCTTGATTACTTTCTGAGTTATGTATACAATATCAAATTCACTTAGCAAATTTTGCCATTTTGCTAGCTTTCCGGTTGGCATTGGCTTCTGAAAGATATATTTGAGTGGATCCAGCCTCGAGATCAAGTATGTGGTGTATGCAGACAGGTAGTGTCTCAATTTTTATGCGATCCAAGTTAAGGTGCAGCATGGCCTCTCCAATAAGATGTACCTTGCTTCTTACAGTGTGAACTTCTTGCTCAAGTAGTATATGGCTTTCTCCCTTTTCCCCGTATCATCTTGTAGTCCTAATACGCATCCAAATACACCATCTATCGCAGATAAGTATAGAGTAGAGGCTTTCCTGGCTCTTGTGGGACCAATACTGGTGGACTTGATAAGTACTCCTTGATTCTATGGAAAGCCTTCTGACATTCCTCTATCCATTTTGTAGCAGCATCTTTCTTCAGTAATTTGAATATGGGTTCGCGAATCATCGTAGATTGTGCTATGAACCGACTGTGTCTCCCAAGGAAGCTCATCACCTCCTTCTTGGTCTTTGGGGGAGGCAAATCCTGGATCGCCTTGATTTTTGATGGATCTAAGTCAATGCCTTTTCTACTGACAATAAACCCTAATAGTTTCCCAGCAGGGACTCCAGATGCACGCTTTGCAGGATTTAACTTTAGGTCATACTTTCGCAACCTTTCAAAGAACTTCTTCGGGTCGGTTAGGTGATCTGAACTCTTCTTGGATTTATAATGACATCGTCCACATAGACTTTAATCTTCTTATGGATCATGTCATGAAAAAAGGTAGTCATGGCCCTCATGTAGGTTTCACCTACATTTTAAAGACCAAATGGCATTACCCTATAACAATACACTCCCCATGGAGTGGTAAATGCCTTCTTTTCTGCATACCTTCATTCATCAAGATCTGGTGGTATCCTGCAAAGCAATCGACAAACGACTGCAACTCATGTTTTGCACAATTATCAATGAGTATATGAATATTTGGAAGAGGAAAATCATCTTTGAGACTTGTTCTGTTGAGATCCCAGTAATCCACACATATTATGATCTTTCCATCCTTCTTTGGCACCAGCACGATGTTGGCCAACCAGGTAGGGTAGTTTGTAAACCTCATGATATTTTCTTCAATCTGCTTGGTCACCTCCTCTTTGATTCTCAAACTCAAATTAGACTTGAATTTCTTTGGTTTTTGTTTGACTGGTGGGCGAGTAGGATCAGTTGGCAGCTTGTGTGAGACGATATCAATGCTCAGTCCCGGCATGTCATCGTAGGACCAAGCAAATATATCGATATACTGCTTAAGAATTTCTATCAATTCTTGCTTCTCTTTGTCCTCTAAGTGTATGCTGATTTGGGTTTCCTTTATTGTTCATCCCCTAAATTAATCAACTCAGTTTCCTCTAAAATGGGTTTCCTTTGACTCTCAAGCTTCTCGATCTCATGTGGAGGATTTCCAGGCATCATGCTTTCATCATATTCTTCATAATCTTGTTCATCTTTTGTACTTTTCCCAACGAATTTGTTATATGTCATAATCTTTTAACAAAGATTTTTACTACTATGGGAGCTGAAAAGTAAAAATGTGAGTAAAACAAATAGAGATTTTAAAAAAATTTAACAAAATAATTTAAGGAAAATAAAGACTTTTATTTAGAAAGCATTTTAGCTTCAAAAGAGTCGAGCGACAAAAGGATCTCCAACATGATCAAGCCTCAATTGATCATGCTATATTTTAAAACAAACTAAATTTCCATACTACCAGGACTCATGTAGAATTAGGGACGGCGGGTGGTCCAATTATGCAAGACTTCTCTAGGTTCAACATCATGAATGGTCGGTATCCTGAGGTCCACCTTGTTCTTTTCATAGTCATTTTCAGTCATTTCTATGAACAGATTCTCCATCCCTTCTATGATGCATTCATTAGGTTCTGGCATGATTTCAAACCCCGCAATTGGAGCTTGCTCTTGTACGAACACTTTCTTTTCTGATTGCATGTTGTGGAGCTTTCCCAAGATAGGTTCATATCCAAGCCCAAAGGTATTGTTCTGATGCTTCAACTGAATTGGTTCAACTATTCCATCAGACTTGACTCCAAGCCCGATCTTAGGTTGATACCCGTACTTTAACATTTCTGAGGCTACCATTTCTGCTGTTTTTGATATCTTTCACTTCATTGGATTCTTTCTTCTCTCTGACCTTCACAGCTTCATGATTTCTATGCCATGAAAAGTAGATCCATCCAATTCTTCAAGGATTGGTGAGGTAGTTGAGGAATAAACTGGGTTACTGAGCTCTCCCTGAACTATGACCTCCATGTGATCCCATTCAAACATGACACATTGATGAAGGGTGGAGGGAACCGCTCTTGCCATGTGGACCCAAGGTCTCCCCAGCAATAGGTTATAGGTAGATGAGATATCCATTACTTGAAACAGGAGTAGAAATTCAGAGGTCCGACCTGTAATCTCAGATCTATTCTCCAATGACATTCTTTTGCACTCCATCAAAAGCCCTAACCTTTACGCAACTCTCTTTTATCTCTCCCATGCTTATCCCCATGTCTTTTTATCCCCATGTCTTTCAAAGTAGTAAATGGACAAATATTAACCAGAGCCACCATCAATTAATACTTGGGATACGAACTTATTGCCGCATCTTACTGTGATATGAAGTGCTTCGTTGTGTCCTGCCCCTTCTGGCGGGAGTTCATCATCACAAAAAGAGATATTATTGGCTTCCACCATTCTCCCAATGGCTGCATCTAACGTTTCACTTGTGGTTCCTTCTGGTATGCTCACGCCATTCAACACTTTAACTAGAACATTCCTATGAGCTTCTGAGCTCATTAATAAAGACATAATGGATATCTGGGCCGGTGTCTTTTTCAACTCTTCTTCGACTGAATAGTCGTTGATTTGCATTTTCTTCAAAAACTCTGCAACTTCTGCATCAGTAACATTCCTCTTTTGGTTATGTCCTCTCGCTAGTGCTGGTTTTTGGAGGTTATCTAGGACGTAACATCTTCCTGACCTGGTCATTCCATGAGCTATTGCGGTGTTTATCATCTTAGTATTTGCTTCTACTTGATAATCCCATGGCATTGCCTTGGAGTTATAATCCAATTTCTTGGAAATCATGGTAGTCACTATGGATATAGACTAGTATGTCTGAATGGTCAGAGGTGCCCTCAGTTGAACTATGATGAAAGGTGCGACTGAAGATGTCACAGCAACTGCCTTTGTATTTCCAACAGGTATAATGTTTCCTCTCATGTCATATTCTTCATCCAATTTTATCATATTGACTCCTTGGTTCCCATGGTTTGGCAGTGGGTTGTTGTTCATGTTTGGAGGCGCAAGAGTGCATTTAATTGTTCCATTCTTCATCAAAAACTCAATTTGATTTCTCAAACTGTAGCATTCCTCAATTTCATGACCCTGAATACCTGAGTGATAAGTGCATCGCTTATTTCCATTAAAATTTCAAGGGATTGGGTTAGGAAGCCTTCTTTCAATTGGCTGCAACAATCCTGCTGTCCTTAACCTCTCAAATAACTGAGCCAAAGGTTCGGCGATAGGTGTGTAGGTGCGGGTGGTTCTGGCTTCTGGATTTGGACGCGGCCTTAGTGCATATGTTGGTCTAATCTGGTGGACATGTGGTTGGACAGGGGTTTAGGCTTTTGGTAGATTCTGGTGTGCTTGTACTCGGGGTGGATTATAGTGAGGTTGAGCATTATAGACTGGATAGGGAATATATGGGGCATGTGCCACATTTTATGGGTTGTTAGGGTATAGCCAGGATGACTCTCAGTGTTGGTAATGAGGTGTGACAACTGAGGCATCTTCCTTCTTCTTCTTGATACTGCCGAGGGAACCTGACTGCATGGCCCTACTCATAGTCTACAGTGCGACCATGGATTGAAGCTTCCCAGATTTGATGCCTTCTTCCAAAAAGTCTCCCATTTTGACTAATTCTACAAATTTCTGACCCATCATTCCCATCATCTTCTCAAAGTAAATGCCTTATTGGGCTCAAATGAAGTACTTGGTGAGCTCACTTTCATATAGCGAGGGTTGGACCCTAGCACCCTCCATTCTTCAGCATCGTGCATACTCCTAGAATGATTCGAGCAGTTTCTTCTGTATGTTGACCAATGAAAACCTGTCTGGAGTAATCTCAGTGTTGAACCTAAAATGAGTCATGAAATCCTCCGCCATTTCTTGCCAATCATGCCATTTATGAGGATCTTGGCTAGTGTACCAAGTCAAAGCTTCTCCTGATAGACTTCATATAAAAAATTTCATCCTCAACTTCTCATTCCTTCTGACCCCCACTAGCATGTCACAATAAGCTCTCAAATGTGCATGGGGATCACTTGTTCCATCAAATATGTCAAACTTGGGCGGTTTGTATTCCATCGGCATGTCAATATCAGGATGATAACACAGATCGTCATAATCTAGTCTTTCACTTCCTCAGGTAACTTACAAGCTTTTTAGTGCCCTTCTCAGACTGTGGAGCTAACTAGTTATTGAATCTTCTTCTTTCATTCGATATCTTTCTCCATTTTCGCATACTGATCCACCTCATACGGGACTCTGACTATTACTGGTGCTATGAAAGCAGGAGCTTCGGCCGCATGTACAAGTGGCGCATGTGGTTCATAAGAAGTTGCGACATGTGCCCTAGATATGTGATGCGTTGCAGGGTAAGCAGGCACGGTACCAACTTGGGTTTGTAATGAAAAGTTAGGTGCATTCCTGACCACAGGTGGAGAATATGGTGTGACATTGGGAACATAGAGAGTTTGTTTGACTAGGTTTGGCAAATTAGCGGGAGTGACTGAACGTAGGCCAGAATTGGCAAGGGGTATCTGGGGTGGATGTGTAGATTTGGGAAAGTGTTCTAGAGCAGGTGTTCCAAAGGATGGAAAGCGAAGCGAGTGTGGAAAGGTAGTTACATTGAGCTTGGTTAGATCCCGCACTTGGCGCAACTCTTCTCTCAGTATCTCAAGTTCTTGCTCCAAGTGAGCCATTTGTTCATCATTTCGTGTGTATGCCCTTCTTTGTGAGGCTTGTGTATTTTCCATAGATGCGAGGATGTTTGAAGCGGTGTTGGATTCATCGGATTCAGTCATCTTACTCTTGGACCACAGATTGTAGTGCCACTCAGCCAGATTAAGAATCAACACAAATCAACTTTTGGGGAAATAATCAAAACAAATAAAACCTTCAAAGAGAAGAAAATGTTAGTATGTGGCAGGTAATGATTCTTCAATAGTAAACAATATTGGTAGTTAAAACAATGTTGAAAGTCACACAAACTTCATAACAAACAAATTACATGGTAAAAAGCAAATTGAATAGTCATAGAGAATTCTATCATGCATGGGACCTTTCTATGCCAAAGGTAGGCCTAAACTTCACATATTTGAGATTATGATAAATTGATCCAAACTTTAATTATTGACAGCGTTTGAGTTTAGCGTTAGATAATGAAACAAAAACCGTTTCATTGAAATATTGCATCTAATCTATTACAATGAGTCGAAATTGAAAACAACAATTATCATAAGGGGAATACAGGATAACAAAAGGGAAATCAATATAAGGGGAATACGGGATAACAAAAAAGGAAAAACATTGTCGCTGGATTCAATATTCATGCTCCTCCGTGGTTATGCTCCAAACACCCAGGAATGACTTGTGCCCATATTTCAGGTGTGAATATAAGATTGTCAAATAGATGACTGTGTGTGCACTTGGCTTCACTCAAATCTTCAAAACCAAATGTCTGTCCTTGAGGGATAAGGTTTACATTCTCACAGTCTCCCAATAACCATGCATAATATTCAGGAGTGTTGTATGATTGTTCGTTAAATACTTTTATTGTCATTAGATTTTTCCATGCTTGAAGCAACTCCTT
The DNA here is from genome assembly GCA_035772735.1 of Datura wrightii. Lineage (NCBI taxonomy): Eukaryota > Viridiplantae > Streptophyta > Magnoliopsida > Solanales > Solanaceae > Datura > Datura wrightii. The sequence continues at coordinate 90,623,113 of JASDFA010000020.1, forward strand.
TGCTCTAGTAATCTCAAAGTTTACCCCAAATTCAATCTCTGATTCATCCATGTGCGAATGAAGTGGAATGACTTGAGGACTCCTAAATTGTCGAAGCACTCGTACAGGAGCATATGGTTGGAAACCCTTCAGACCAATGAGCTCGATGTAATATAGTTCACACCCCCTTATGATGGCAGCAGGAGGTGATAACCATGAATACCTCTATTAAATTAGATTTTCAGTAAGTGTCTTCATGTATATATACCAATTCTCGGTACCAATTGGAGATGCAAATCTTATCATTCTTTGGTGATGATGGTCGATCTTGTTGGGTCTTCCCCAGAGTATGTCCACCATAGCAGGACGTTTGTAGAAGTGTTCCATGGCCCAAAGTTGGAGGAGGAGATTTCAACTTTCAAATAACCTTCCTCTACCATATTTGGATACTGCCCTCAATATTTTTGCTACGATCATCGGGACTAATGTGACCTCAGTGTTGCTAACCCTTTGGGAAAGTGTTCTGACTACAGAGATGATGCAAGTATATATTTTTTTCGTGTTCCTTTGGAAAATATAGAGTACCTAACAAAGCGATGGCAAAAGCGACAGGGCGTTTCTTTGTACAACTTTCAACAGAGCAAGAGAATGCCTTGTGAAAAACTTCATAGCCATCTTTGCGATTGAACCGTTCATACAAGTAATCCAGAGAGACCCATTACGATCAAGACATGCAAGCTTAAGGTTTTTTTAAGTCCAAGATGATGCAAAAATGTCTTTCCTGATTGCCTGCAAGGTAGAATCATACCCTTTCCTTGATGCTTTAAATCGGTGAATCCACCAATTTCTTCAATCGTAGGGTTCAATTCAAAATCTTTGAACCTAAACATAACTTTATCAGGATCCCAAAACTTTATCAATGCCTTAACCATATGTCTATTTGGAGAGATATAAATTAGTGAAGTCAGAAAACTCAAACATCTCCTAATTTCTGCCCCGTGCTCCATGTTGATGTTCTCCCACCATTTTTTTAGTTTGTGTGGCACACCCACAACCATTTGAGTATTGGCAAAACTCGACAAATTCTCCGTTAGCAACCTAAAATAGAAGACAACATAAAGTAAAGGCCAAAGTTCAATTTGGTCAAATTTCAGCTTGGATAAATTTATCATTATCACAATGCACACAACATGATTAGCTGTCTTTAGGTTAGAAAACCCATTTGACATAAGGGCATTTTTTAAATTTGTGGAATGAAACCAAGGGTCAAAGCACCAAGGGCTTATGCATGCATGACCTAAAATCAAAGGTGGTCAATGCTCTATTCTAAGTTTCTAAGATTTGGGTAGATTCTAACTCAAGGTTTTTCCTATATGAGAAGGCACATGGTCACACAGTAGTAAAATTATCCGCTCACTCCACATATGTGCCGACCCTCTAAAATAAGGTGTTTGAAATAATTTCGAAGAAGTGAAAATCACAACTCGCGTGTGGAAGTGTGTGAAAGTGTCAATTTTTCAGAATTGGAGGAAGTATGAACTAGATGACAGTTCAGGAAAGTAATAACACGTAGTGTTTTCACATAAATAAGGAACACAAGTTTGGATTTGACTTGTGACCGTTCAATCAAAGTATTATATATATCAAACAAGTAATAGAAAAATAAATAGCAGGTGGAATATAATAAAAACAAACAACAGGCAAGACAAACATACACCCCCCGAACATTTATCTCAAACTAAATTTTCTAAGGTCAAAACCTAAATGTCTATTCCCTAGCAGGGTCGCCATTCTATCATGCCCAATATTTTGGACTGGTCAAAATATGTTTGTAAAGTCTGGCTCTTCTACCTGGTTTTGAAAAGGTTTAGAGTCGTCACCTAAGTTTTTAAAGAAAACATAAGGAAAATCATTTGTAAAAAATGTAAAACTATGTTTTAGTCTGCGAAAAATCGTTTGAAATTCTAGGTGGGGATCTTATTTACTCCAAGGGGAAGGTGTTAGGCACCCCTCGAAGCCTATCTAAAGATAGTCCTTAAATTTAGTCTAAGATATATGGGAAAATATTTATTTCATTATTACCTGCTAAAAATATTAAAAGAGTGATTTTATATACATATATATATATATATATATATGTATATAGTACAAGAATATATGTGAAATAACTGTAAAATAGTGTACATGTAATTATATAGTGTATAAAATAATAGGATGAAAATATATGTAAAACTAGATGTGTATTATAAATGTCTTCTAAATTTTCATATCCATATGTGTATAAAATAATATAAGTAGTATATATGTATGTAGAGATAAGTTATATATATGAGAAAAGTTAATTTATGATATGTACATAATTAAAATGATTATATACATGATATGTGAAATGCGAAATTAAGTATTTATGATTAGAAGTAAGTATATGAATAAGAGAAATAAATAATAATAATTTAAAGTATGTATGTATGTATGGGTAAAATTATATATATAGTATGTAAAGAATAAATACCATTGTATAAACAATAGTATGTGGAAATAAATTATGAGGGAAATTAGTCCATGACATGTAGAGAAGAAAATGATTATGTATGATATGTGACATGCAACAGTAAATATTTCTAAATAGATGTTAATGTATGAGTAGAAAATAAAATAATGCAGATATGGATGGGTAAAATAGAAAATATATAGTATGTAAAAATAAATAAATATGCATGTATAAATAATAGTATATCAAAAGAAATTATAATATAATAATATGTGATAAATATATTTATAAAATAATATATATATATATATATATATATATATATATATATATCATATTTAAGCTTTTGGGAGAAAAATGTTGAACTGGACAAGATTTTTGGGCCAATATTTCTGCAACAAAGTTAGTTTTAGAAATGGACCTGCAACTCTTTTCTCTAATGAAAACCAATAGACTATAAAAAAGGTTGAGCCTGCAACCCATTTTTAATAGGTTGACAAATTTTAATTATTTGGGCGTAATGTTTAATATGATTTACTTGGGCTTATGAAAAATCATTTGTTATCTCTTTTAATGCTAGTTAATAATTACCTAGATTGACTGACTTATTTAAAACAATTCGTGTAAACAAACGCCGCTAGTAATATATGACTAACCAAAAAAAAGAAATTTATGCCTCTTGTTTGGAAAATCCTTAGTAAAAAAAGAGTGAAAAATCTATGACGTACGCGCAAAGAAAATCCCCTTACAAGGAGGGAGGTCAACTAAATAATTGCCAGCTATACAAGGTCATACAAACATATAACAATTAGTAAACAATGAAAAAAATAATATATGTATTATAAGAGATTGTAAAGAAGAAGCTAAGAATCGTTGGACCCTTGAAAGAGCCCAATTCCTACTCCTTGACTCCAAAACTTGATTTTCTCATGCTGGCCCCAAATGCATTGAGCTAAAGTTGAGTTTCAAATGAGAAATCATAGCTCGGGTTGATGCCATAAAAAGAAAAAAAATCAAATGATTAGGGAGTTAACTTTAACAAATCTAAAATATACATATAAAAAAAAAGATGGATGGATCATTAATCATATTTATTCAAATATCTGCTCATTATAATCAAGTATAAGGTCATGGTAGCATACATACTATAAGACCAATTTAAATCTCAAGCCCCGAACAAACAAAACAGGCATATCATAAGACAAGTTTCAAGACTCAAGCCCCAAACAAAAAAAATAGCCTTTCGTTATTTCGACAAGTTTCAAGACTCAAGCCCCAAACAAACAAAATAGCCTTTCGTTATTTTGAGTAAGTCACATTTGTTTCAAGAAGGGAAGGACTTACAACTAGAAACTAATTAATTTGGAAGTATAATTATTGAAAACCCCAAAACATACAACAAAGTCATGGAAAAGAGACAACATTCTTAATAAGATAACTCATATCACAATTTTGACTAAAGGACCATTTCAACATATAAAAAAACAATCAACTAATTAAGAGGCCTATTCCACTTAGACAATTGGAAGTAATGCAGATGCATATATATATATATATATATATATATATATATATATATATATATATATATACGCTTTAGTGTTTCAAGTAAGAACTCGTGTCTGACACACTTAAGAAGTTAAAAGGAAGAACAGTAGACTTCAACACAAAACAAATCTTCAAATAGGAAGAAATAATAATACTTATTATATCATTTTAAACCTATTAGTTAGAATAATGATTCAGTAATTAACATAAACAAAACGTTTAAAAGATGTAAATGACTAGTTATTCAAAAATGAACAATGACAATTATTCGTGCTATGTTCTAAAAAAAGGAACTCAACACCATTCCTTAAACTAGTTATTCATAGTAGGTGTCTTTTATAACCATATAAGAAGTTCTCTAGTCTAAGATGATTTAACATGAATAAAGACATAAACTTGTATACGCTAGACATAAACTTGAGACAAAAACTTCATATCATTTTACTAGGCGACGTATAACTTAAGGCGAATAAATAAACACACATCAAAGTTTAGACCTCTTATCACCCTTTCATACTAGTTAGAAGTTGAAAAACTCCATTCAAGCTCATAACCAACAACTACTATCATGTGCAGACATCCCAATAAACATCACAATAATCCCAAAATAGAAAGCCAACCAATACTTCAAGCTTCAAATTTAATAAAGTTATTTCAAGCTAAATCACAAGTTGTAACACATTACAATCACATAATCGAAATTAGATGTCAAATGGACAAAAAAACTATTTTATTTAACACTCATGCAATCACATTCGGTTGACCAACATGATCAGCCCATTTCAAATAATTTTCGAAGCTAAGCGTAAGGTAATAGGACCAGATAAGATGTTACCTTGAATTTTGCAGCGATTGAAGCCGAGAGTTATCGAATCTTAGGCCAGCGATTCCAAATTAGAGAAATTGAAAAGAAAGCAGCGAAAGAGGTATGTCGAATAAAAACTCAAAGCAGGAAAAAATAATAGTAATGGTTAATATAATTTTTTTAGTGTCACAACAGACTCAAAAATCTGAAAAATGTTAGTGAATCAATCCAAGTATTATTATGCCCTGTGAAATCTATCTATGCAAGTGTGTGTATGGCTGTGATTTTTTTTCTTATCTGTAATTCACTACATTCTTTTTGTCCAGGTTTTTTTAGCGTTTGCTCTCCTTTTTTCCAGTGAATTTTTTCGGATCCCTGTTCTTCTCAACATCTTTTCCTTTTATAGGAGTAGATGAAAGGTTCTAAAATTAACAAAAACTAAGGATTCAAATTTTAAATCCTTGATGGGACAAATTGTGTAAGAAAAAAGATAAAATTAGAAGAGTTTGACAAATAACTTACCTAATCGAATTGTTGGAGCACTCTCTCACACTAATAGGAGATAGAGCAGTGAAAATTCGGGATCTTTGGGGTGGAAGTGACAGGTTGAGAGAGGAGTGGGGTTCATTGGGTATGGGTGAGAGAGCGAGAGGGGGTCGCGGGGGTCTGGGAGTTCGAAGGGGGGGGGGGGGTCGCGGGTTGTTGGGGGAAGGGGCTGGTCGGCAATGATGTTCTGGCGGAGAAGTAGGATAGTTGGCGTGTTGTGGTGGAGAAAGGGAGAAAGTTACGGGGTGGAGGGAGTCTGATTCGACAAGGGAGAGAGATTAGGGGAATAGGGGGTTTAGGAATACGGCAGGTCAGGTAGGCGGTAAATGGGTTCTTGGTGTGGGTTGAAATATGTATATATATATATATATATATAATTTGATAAATATGTATATTTATATCTGTCACGCCCCGCCTTGGGAGGCATGACTGGCACCTGGTGCCCTACTAGGACCTGGACTGCTGGACTAGCTGAGCCTAAGCACTTCTGGTGCCAGGCTGGCTCTAACTCTGGATTCAAGAAAACGACAAGATATATAACGGCTGTAAATACAGCCTCCGGACGACTAGGCCTATAGCCACCTGTAAGAAAACAACAGCTACCCAGAACAACTGAATCAATAGGAAACCTATGCGGGCCGACAAGGCCACCATGCTGTCTAGTTATTTCTGAATCAAGAAAACAAGTGCTAAACTGCAAGGTGACCAACAAGATCACCACTACCAACTGAATAAGGCCCCACAAGGCCATCATGAACAAACTAAAACATACACACGACCTCACACGACCGGCACAGCTAACCACAAGGAATATACAATCTGCAAGCCTTTAAGAATAACAAGATGGTCGGGACAGGGCCCCGGCCTACCCATACTGTACAACAAAAGAAAAGGAATAAACCTCTAGCTGTCTAGCTCTGGATGACAGGAGCTGATGACTCTGTGTGCCGGCTGGAATTACGAGGGATCGACTCCTCGTCTATGAGTACCTGCAGGCAAGTAATGCAGTGCCCCAGAATGAGCGTCAGTACCGTTGGTACTGAGTATGTAAAGAATCAGCTGGAAAATAACTGAAGACAAGAAATATAACTGATAGAACTGAAGTAGAAAGAAATAGACTGTAACTGACTGAAAATATGAGTTTAAGACTGTCCTCAACTATGCTGAAAGGAGTAGGAGTCGTACCTGGTAACGTGGCATTCTACTGTCTATCTATTCATAACTAACATAACATGGCATAATATAGCATAACATGACATATCATAGCACACATAAACCTTACCTGGCCCCCATAAGCCGGAAGGTACAACCAACATGCAATCTATACCCCAACCCCGGTCATCCCATCTCCCATGATAACTATAACCATCCTGCCGGTCCCCTGGGTATGCACTTGGGCCCGCTGAGCCCCTGACTATAACTGTACCTGAGTTTGGAGGACTCTTGAATCAACAACCCAAGCGTACCCGCTCGATGGGGGTGTATAGAAGCCGACTAAGGCAAAATATGGGGAAACTGGCATCCCATCTTTGTCCCCTAGGGGACGGCATGCCACTCCGTAGAGCGACGTATCCTCACCCTCTGGAGGACGAGTCGATACAGCTATTAACCCTGGGGCGGTCATGGATGCTAGGTAATCCAACCCAAAAAAATACAGTCAAGTCTCAACTGATAATACTAACTGCATATGATACATGCTGAAACTAATGATAGTAATGTGTATATATATAATACATGCTGAAACTGATAATGGTGTATATATAATTTATGTCATACTGTGCTGAATCTGATACTGAAACAAGATATAATATTTCTTCTGAGAATCATGCTGTATAACTATGTCCCATGGTAAACATGATTTACTATTTCTAACATGCTTTTTAAAATTCATATTAAGCTACTATTCTATTTCTGAAATACTTTACGGGAATTTATATTACTTTACTAAGTTTCGGCTGAACACGATAATATCCTGACGTACTTTACTAAATTACATACTGGGCATGCTGTACTGTTTCTAAAACTTTCTACTAGAATTTATACTAGTTTGCTCTACTGGAATTACTAACTTGCCGAAAGAAACTAGTTTCACATACCTCAGTTACTGACTTCTTAACTAACTGGCATAACTCGGCAAATATCTAGCTATTTCTTCCAACTGCGTTCATATGTATAGCAATTAGAACTAAATTCATCAATATTCCGGAAGAAAATGCTACTTTGAATATATATATATATATATCCCAAACTTTGGCTTATCGAAAAACAGCCGAAAACTCGCTATTTCTCGGAAGTCCATAAGGGAGAAATACTCACTTTAGGGCTAGGAGTTGACACTAATTTGGAGCAATTCCACTTACCTTAGCTCGGTAGGACGATGGTTCGCCGGCCGAATTTCATGAAACTAACTCCGTAGGAATGCTCCCTGCAACTTAATACTTCCCTACCCAAGATTAATTTGAGTTTGGACCGCATTTAATAGCGTAAACGGAAGGAAATTTCAATGGAACCCTCGTGTCCTCTGTTTTCTGGTTACTCTCTGGTTCATTTAATGGAAATATTTGATAATTATCATTAAAAACTGAAGTGGGGGTTTTATATACTTGAGTATGCATCTCACTTCCGTGGCACGTTGGCCATTGTGGAGGGGCTTGCCCGGCCTTTTCTTGCGATGGTTTGATGCGACATTTGTCTGGTCTTCCCCCGGGCCTTTTCCTAGCACGTTTGGCATTCTAAAACTCTTAACCAACTTGTGAATAAGCCATCTAAATGTCAAGAATTTACGGGGTGTAACATCCTCCCCCCTTAAGAACATTCGTCCTCAAATGTAAACTTCTACTTGCAAGAATTTCAACTTACTTGACTTATTCTAGAAAAATTTTGGTAGAGTTTCCCCTGTAATATGGACTACCTCAAAAATTCAGAAATGTAGAAAAGTCCAATATAGGTAATCCACACAATACTATAGCATTCATCACGCAGTAGGCTAGAGTCAACTATCTCATTTATACACATAAATATAAGGAGACTCATAAAACAACAATACTAACATACCTCTGACTGATTAAGTCTGAAATAACTGAGGAACTGACTTTCATATCTTCCTCTGCTTCCCAAGTCATTTCTTCTCGGTTCCTATTACGCCATAACACCTTGACAGAAGCAACTTCTTTAGTTCTTAATCTGCGAATCTGCCGGTCTAGTATGGCTACTGGAATCTCTTCATAAGCCAGCTCCTCCGTAACCGGGACATCCTGAATTGGGACAACTCTGGAAGGTCTCCTATATACTTCCTCAGCATGGACACATGGAAAACTAGGTGAACAGACTCTAACTCTGGAGGTAAGTTCAACTCGTATGCCACTTGGCCTATCCTTCGGCGAATCTTATAAGGTCCAACAAATCTCGGGCTGAGCTTACCTTTCTTGCCGAATCTCATCACCCCTTTCATAGGAGAAACTTTCAAAAACACCCAGTCATTCACATTAAATTCTAGGTTTCTGTTCCGTACATCGGCATACGATTTCTGGCGGCTCTGAGCAGTCACTAGGCATTCTCTGATAAGCTTTATCTTTTCTTCTGACTGATGAATAATATCCGGCCCAATCAGCAATGACTCTCCTACTCCAAACCAGCCAACCGGCGATCTGCATTTTCGCCCATACAAAGCCTCATAGGGCGCCATTTGGATAGCTGAGTGGTAACTATTATTATAAGCAAACTCAATAAGTGGTAAATGCTCATCCCAGCTACCTCCAAAGTCCAACACACATGCTCGCAACATATCCTCAAGCGTCTGAATAATGCGTTCTGCCTGCCCATCTATTTGAGGATGAAAAGCTGTGCTCAGGTTAATCTGTGTCCCCAGGCCTCTCTGAAATGATTGCCAAAATTTAGCTGTGAATTGCGCCCTTCTGTCAGAGATAATGGACATTGGAACACCGTGCAGTCTGACTATTTCTCTGATATACAACTCAGCATAATCTTCGGTGGAGAAAGTAGCCCTTACTGGCAGAAAATGGGCTGATTTTGTCAGTCTATCAACAATTACCCAAATCGAGTCATTTCTATGTCTGGTATGGGGTAATCCTGCTACAAAATCAATATTTACTGCTTCCCACTTCCAAAGAGGCACAACTATGTCTTGAGTCAATCCGCCTGATTTCTGGTGTTCCTCTTTTACTTGCTGGCAGTTAGGACACTGGGCTATGAATTCTGCTATTTCCTTCTTCATACCTGGCCACCAGTAGATTTCTTTAATATCTTGGTACATCTTCGTCGCACCTGGGTGGAGAGAATAGCGGGCGTAATATGCCTCGCTCATAATCTGCTGGCGAAGCCCTGAAATACCTGGAACACAAAGGCGGCCTTTACATCACAACACTTCATCCTCAGTTACCTGAAAATCTGACGCTTTTCCTTGTTGAACTCTGTCTTTAAGCTGAACCAGGTCAGGATCTTCATACTGTCGTTCCTTTACCTCCACAACTAATGACGACACTACGGTGTTCTGAATTACCGCTCTGTTGTCCTCTGTTTCTGCTACACGAATAGCTAAACTGGCTAACTGGTGTATTTCTCGGGCCAATTCCCGCTGCTCGGGATGAAAGTACGCCAAACTCCCCATAGACTTATGGCTAAGGGCATCAGCTACTACTTTGGCTCTGCCTGGGTGATACAGAATATTTACATCATAATCTTTCAACAATTCCAACAAGAGACACTGCCGTAAGTTCAACTCTCTCTGGGTGAAGATATATTATAGGCTCTTACGATCAGTGAAAATATCCACATGAACGCCATACAAGTAATGTCTCCATATCTTTAGGGCGTGGATCACTGCGGCTAGTTCCAGGTCATGGGTAGGATAATTCTTTTCGTGTTTCCTCAGTTGTCTGGAAGCATAAGCAATTACTTTACTATGCTTCATCAACACACATCCTAACCCAATACCCGAAGCGTCATAATAAACTGCATAACCCTCTATACCTTCTGGCAATGCTAACACTGGGGCGGAGGTCAACCTGTCTTTCAATTCCTGGAAACTCTATTCACATGCCTTCGTCCACTGAAACTTTACTGCTTTTTACGTCAGCTTAGTCAGAGGTGCCGCTATGGTGGAGAATCCCTCAACAAATCTTCTATAGTACCCTGCTAATCCCAGAAAACTGCGTACTTCGTGGTAGGTCTGGGCCACGTTTTTACTGCTTCTATTTTTTGTGTGTCTACTTGTATACCCACATCCGACACGATGTGCCCCAAGAAGGCTACTGAGTTCAACCAAAATTCACATTTAGAGAACTTGGCATACAGCTGACGGTCCCTGAGAATCTGGAGCACTGTCCGCAAATGATCCTGGTGGTCTGCCTCTGAGCGAGAATACACCAAAATATCGTCAATAAACACTATCACGAACAGGTCCAGGTATGGTCTGAAGATGCTGTTCATCAGGTCCATAAATACTGCTGGCTAATTTGTCAGCCCAAAGGACACGACTAGGAATTCAAAATGGCCGTATCTGGTCTTGAAGGCAGTCTTTGGAATGTATTTTTCACGAACTCAAACCTGATGGTATCCAGACCGTAAGTCAATCTTGGAGAAATATCTACGCCCTATAACTGATCAAACAAATCATCTATTCTGGGAAGTGGATACTTATTCTTAACTGTAACCTTATTCAACTGCTGGTAGTCTATACACATGCAGAATGAGCCGTCCTTCTTTCTCACAAATAGAACTGGTGCACCCCAAGGTGAAGTACTCGGCCTGATAAAGCCCTTATCTAACAGATCTTTTAGCTGCTCCTTTAATTCTCTGAGTTCAGCAGGAGCCATACGATATGGAGGAATTGATATGGGCTGAGTTCCTGGTAGTAAATCAATTGCAAAATCTATTTCCCTTTCTGGGGGAATGCCAGGTAGCTCGTCTGAGAATACGTCGGGGAATTCATTAACCACTGGAACAGACTGGAGAGTCGGAGGCTCTACTCAAACATCCTGAACTCTGACAATGTGGTAAATGCACCTCTTAGCTATCAACTTTCTCGCCTGAAGATAGGAAATAAACCTACCTTTTGGCGTAATTGTACTTCCCTTCCACTCTCGTACTACATCCCCTGGAAAGTGGAATCGGACTGTCTTGGTCCAGCATTCTACATTTGCATAGCACGGAGCTAACTAATCCATACCCATAATGGCGTCAAAATCAACCATCTCTAATTCTACCAGATCTACTGTGCTGTGACGATCAACAACCTCTACTGTACACCCTCGATAGACCCTTCTGGCTATGATGGAGTCACCGACGGGTGCGGATATTGAAAAGGGTTGCTGAAGCAACTCTGGTGCAACACTAAACTTTCGAGCCACAAATGGGGTAATGTAGGACAAAGTAGATCCCGGATCTATCAATACATAAGCAGGGTAAGAGCAAATAATCATCATACCTGTCACAACATCAAATGACGCTTCTGAATCCTTCCTTCCATAAAGCATATGTGCGGCTTGGACCCGCACCTACACTAGAGGCCCCTGATCTGCCCGGCCTCTGCCTACTGAAATTGAGGGTCTGCGCCCTATCGAGGATGCTGAAGCTCGTGACCCTGCGGATGCCCTTTCCTGTCTATCCTGATCATCCTAACCTCTAGCTGGCCAATCTCTCATCAGATGACCCTCTTGGCCACAAATATAACATCCGGTGAAGTCATATCTGCATGCTCCAAAATGGCGTCGACTGCATATAGGGAAAAGTGGTAGGGTATACCCACTCTGCTCCGCCCTCCTCTATAGTGGTGAGTGTGCGGTCTGCGAGCCTCCACCGGTCTCTGACTTCCCTCTGCGACTAAATCTGCCCCTTTGCGGCTATGGTGGAGGTAGGGGTCTGGGCGGCCTATCTGACAATCGTGGCTTGGGTCCTCCCTGGACTTCCCTCTATAACTCGACTGGCCTATCCATGCGGTGCTGTTCCTGACTGGTCCTCCTGATCTCCCGCTGCCACTCCCTGATGCCCTCAATATTCTAGGCAAATGCCTGAACTCGGGCAATATCCATATCCTCTCACAGTGTAGCCGTAATACAAGTCTCAACATACTCTGGATTCAAACCCATGATGAAGCGGTGTACTCTGGATGCCATAGTATCAACAAAGGCTGGTGCATACCGGGCAAAATAATCAAACCGCAATGCGTATTCTCGAACACTCATGGCCCCCTGCTCCAAATGTAAAAATTGATCCACCCCGGCCTGTCGAATCTCCCATGGTAAATAGTGACCCAGAAAATCTCCTAAGAAGCTGGACCAAGTTGGAGGGGAAACATCTCTCCCTCGGGACCTTTCCCAGCTTTCATACCACAACACGGCAATGTCCCGTAACCGGAATGCTTTCAAATCAACCGATTCTGTAGGCGTGGCATGCATAACCCTGAAAAGTCTTTGCATCTGGTCTAGAAAATCCTGAGGGTCCTCTGTCCGGTCCGTACCTGTAAACTGTGAGGGATTCATGGCCAAAAACTTTTGGACCCTCGAACTACCGGGCCCTCCTAACGACTCTGCAACTGTAGACGGCATCGGCTGACGCTGAGCAGCCATCATTTGTGCTAACATGACTACTGCACTCCTGACCTCTTGGTCGGAAGGTATCAGTATAAGGACTGCTGGAGGTGGTGTCGCCCCAATTGGCTCCTGATGTGGTGGAGACTGCTGAGAAGTTTGGGACGATGCCTCTGTATCGCCCTCTGATCGGGCTAATTCTAAACGAGGGTAAGGCATCCTGCTTGTGCCTTCCCCTGCTGCAGTGTCCAATCTTCGGCCTGTGGTAGGATGTCGCTAGTCTGACATTTTATCTGTAACCAAAGAATATAGTAATCTCTAGGGACTCAACCCTATACTGTACCACTCTACAGCATGACTGAATAAGAATAAAAAGAAACCATCCTATTATGCCTTGAAGCTTCCTGCCTATAGTATGTGGTGCACAACATATCCATAGGCAAGACTCTACTTAGCACGCCTTGCAGACTCCCTGGGATACGACCTGGCTCTGACACCAAGTTTGTCACGCCCCGCCTTGGGAGGCATGACTGGCACCTGGTGCCCTACTAGGACCTGGACTGCTGGACTAGCTGAGCCTAAGCACTTCTGGTGCCAGGCTGGCTCTAACTCTGGATTCAAGAAAATGACGGGCTATATAACGGCTGTAAATACAGCCTCGGCCAACTAGGCCTATAGCCACCTGTAATAAAACAACAACTACCTAGAAAAACTGAATCAATAGGAAACCTATGCGGGCCGACAAGGCCACCATGCTGTCTAGTTATTTCTGAATCAAGAAAACAAGTGTTAAACTGCAAGGTGACCAACAAGATCACCACTACCAACTGAATAAGGTCCCACACGACCATCATGAACAAACTAAAACATACACATGGCCTCACACGACCGGCACAGCTAACCACAGGGAATATACAATCTGCAAGCCTCTAAGAATAACAAGATGGTCGGGACAGGGCTCCAGCCTACCCATACTGTACAACAAAATAAAAGGAATAAACCTCTAGCTGTCTAATTCCAGATGACAGGAGCTGATGACTCTGTGTGCTAGTTGGAATTACGAGGGATCGGCTCCTCGTCTATGAGTACCTGTAGGCAAGTAATGCAGCGCCCAGAACGGGTGTCAGTACCGCTGGTACTGAGTATGCAAAGCAACAGCTGGAAAATAACTGAAGACAAGCAATATAACTAATAGAACAGAAGTAGAAAGAAATAGACTGTAACTGACTGAAAGTATGAGTTTAAGACTGTCCTCAACTATGCTGAAAGGAGTAGGAGTCGTACCTAGTAACGTGGAATTCTACTATCTATCTATTCATAACTAACATAACATGGCATAATATAGCATAACATGACATAACATAGCACACATAAACCTTACCTGGCCCCCATAAGCCGGAAGGTACAACCAACACACAATTTATATCCCTACCCCGGTCATCCCATCTCCCAGAGTAACAATAAGCATCCTGCCGGTCCCCTAGGTATGCACTTGGGCCCGCTGAGCCCCTGACTATAACTGTACCTGAGTCCGAAGGACTCTTGAATCAACACCCCGAGCGTACCCGCTCAACGGGGGTGTATAGAAGCCGACCAAGGCAAAATATGGGGATACTAGCATCCCATCTTCTTCCCTTAAGGGACGGCATGCCACTCCGTAGAGCGACATATCGTCGTCCTATGGCGGACGAGTCGATACAGCTGTTAACCATGGGGTGGTCATGGATGCTAGGTAATCCAACCCAAAAAAATACAGTCAAGTCTCAACTGATAATACTAACTGCATATGATACATGCTGAAACTAATGATATTAATGTGTATATATATAATACATGCTGAAACTGATAATGGTGTATATATAATTTCTGTCATACTGTGCTGAATTTGATACTGAAACAAGATATAATATTTCTACTGAGAATCATGCTGTATAACTAAGTCCCATGGTAAACATGATTTACTATTTCTAACATGCTTTTTAAAATTCATATTAAGCTACTATTGTATTTCTGAAATACTTTACGGGAACTTATATTGCTTTACTAAGTTTCGGCTGAACACGATAATATCCTGACGTACTTTACTAAATTACATACTGGTCATGCTGTACTGTTTCTAAAACTTTCTACTATAATTTATACTAGTTTGCTCTACTTGAATTACTAACTTGCCGAAAGAAACTAGCTTCACATACCTTAGTTACTGACTTCTTGACTAACTGGCCTAACTGGACAAATATCTAGCTATTTCTTCCAACTGCGTTCATATGTATAGCAATTAGAACTAAATTCATCAATATTCCGGAAGAAAATGTTACTTTGAATATATATATATCCCAAACTTTGACTTATCGGAAAACAGCCGAAAACTCGCTATTTCTCGAAAGTCCAGAAGGGAGAAATTCTCACTTTAGAGCTAGGAGTATATTGACACTAATTTGGAGCAATTCCACTTACCTTATCTTGGTAGGATGATGCTTCGCCAACCAAATTTCACGAAACTAACTCCGTAGGAATGCTCCCTACAGCTTAATACTTCACTAGCCAAGATTAATTCGAGTTTGGACCGCGTTTAATAGCGTGAACGGAAGGAAATTTCAATGGAACCCTCGTGCCCTCTGTTTTCTGGTTACTCTCTGGTTCATTTACTGGAAATATTTGATAATTATCATTAATAACCGAAGTGGGGTCTTTATATACTTGGGACTACATCTCACCTCCGTGGCACGTTGGCCATCGCAGATGTGAGCCCTCCGTGGCACATTGGCCATCGCTGAGGGGCCTGCCCGACCTTTTTTTGCAATGGTTTGATGCGACGTTTGTCCAGTCTTTTCCCGGGCCTTTTTCTAGCATGTATGACATTCTAAAACTCTTAATCAACATGTGAATAGACCATCTAAATGTCAAGAATTTACGGGGTGTAACAATATGTATATCAAAGAAGAAAAATGGGAGTCGTTGGATTATAATGTTCGGCTGAGATCAAAGAGAAGAAGCACAATCCATGTAGTGCTTACGTGGCACGTGTGGATTGGCTAAAATTGAGTGACAAAGATTGAGAAATATGCATATTTTTTATTTAAATTGTGGTTAGAATTGCAATTTAAAACAAAACTAATTTATTTCGATTTAGCCAATTTCTTAATAAAATAGCATTAATTGCAAAAGAAATGAAATAATTTAAATAGTAAAATGAATCTCATTTCTGAAGTATAAATAAAAATCAAGACACATTATTGATCGATTAATTTAATAAAACTTTCAAACTTAATAAAATAAAATATATATTTGCGAAAATGAGTCAATTTGGATTTAAATTATAATTAACCTAAAATACGTACTTAAATAAAATATTTATTTTGATGCCAAAAAATATGACAATATATATGAATACACACACACACACATATTCGACAAATGTATAAATAAAAAATGGCAAGATATTATAGTAAAAAATAATTTTCAACAATTTAAAATTTTATTTTATTTTATTTAAAAATTTCAGAAGCTTAAAATAATTAAACAAAAATATGGATTGCCAAAATTGGGTGTCAACAATGAGACTTAAGCAGAAAACTTTTGAGCTCCAAGAAGAATTAGCTCAGGTTCGCAGTCTAAACAACCTGTTGACTTTATTCGGAGTTCAAGTTGATGCCTCCACTTCAAAAGCACCAACAAGCCTTCCTGTGGCATCCCAACCCGCTGCTCCACCTCAATATACCCATCATACTCCACCTCAATATCATTAGTACCCACCATATATATATCCAAACCCATAGGCTCCAACCACTTCCCAATACCCATCACCCGTCCAAGAACTACCCTCCACGGAAAACATAATACAACGTATGCCCGCACCCATATCAACCCAATTTATGTGGAGATTGCACATGTGACTCACCATCTAGAGGAATCTGAGCCTTCTGTGAAGGATAAGCTGATTCAGACCTCAGCTGAGGAGCTCAAGAAGATAAATAGCAGACTACAAAGTGTTGAAGGTGTCAAGGGGATAACGGGTTTAGATTATGAAGACCTATGCATACACCCTGACGTCAAGCTACTGGAGGGGTACAAACCTCCCAAGTTTGAATTATTTATTAGGGCTGGTGATCCAACAGCCGACTTGAGGTTATATTTTGATAAGCTGGAGGAGTGGAAGAAACGAGAAAATCAGAATGAAGCTCTTCATGAGAAGTTTGACCAGTAATGCTCTTAGTTGGTATGTAGAGCAGAACCCAAAGAAGTGGATTACCTGGGTAGATATGGCTGCAGCTTTTCTGGAGTGGTTCTGGTTCAGCATAGAGAATGCACTTGATTTGCCTTATATCTAGAACTTGAAAAGAAAGCCCACAGAAACTTCCAGAAAATTTGCAACTTGTTGGATTAATGAGGCTACCAAAGTGCAACCTCCAATGGAGGAGGTACAAATGATAATATTTTCATGCGGACTCTAGATCTACAGGTCTACGATAGGTTAATGCTAGTTAGTGAGAAAATCTTCATCGAGATCATCAAATTGGGTGAAAATATTGAAGATGGTATCAAGGATGGTACCATTATTAATTTGAATGTGTTTCAAGCTGCTAACAAAGCTTTGCATTCTAGGGGAATAGCAGAGAGCCGCAAGAAGAAAGAAGTCAGAACAATTATGATGGCGCAAGGGCAAAAAATCATGTTTACAGACCTCAAACTTCAACCCCACATTACCAAACTCCACCTCCACAATATCAAACTCCCTTACCTCACTACCAAGCTCCATCACCACAATACCAAACACCCTCTCCCTACCAAGTGCAATATCAAACTCCTACTCCAACCCATTTTCAAACCCCTTCTTCACATTACCAAGCACCCACCTACTCCTCTATAGCACACAACCCTCTTATCCCCAACCATTTCCCTCTAATTATTCACCAAGCCAGAGCCCTAGGGCCCACTTTCAAACAAAGACGACAACAATATATATGCCGCTAGTGGAACCAATTTCTTAACTGTATGTGAGGTTGAAGGAGGCAGGATACATTGAGCCTATCTCTTCCCTCCCAGTCGATACGCAAGCCAAATGGTACGACTATAACAAGGTGTGCATGTGCCATTCAGGTATGAGAGGGAATGTCACTAAAGCCTGCAGATCTTTGAAAGATAAAATACATAAGTTGATTGATATGAAGGCTATCCATCTTAAGGACACGACAACAAATGTGACGAATAATCCTTTGACTCATCACCAAATGAATATGGTTTCTTATGATGAGGATGGAGACATGTTGAATACCATTGGAGTCATCGAGCATAGATTAGGTTCTTCTTAAAACCCGCCTATAACAGTACAAAAACGTCCTACATTTGAGGTTGAGGTGGTTGTGCCAAAGTCTCCATTCACGATGGTTAAAGCTGCTCCGACCTCTTACAAAATGGTACCGTGGAAATATGAGGAGAATACCCCACAAATAACAAAGGTGCTAGAAATAGATGCAGTATAAGGTGTGACCCGGTCAAATAGATATATACTTCCGATACTTTGGCTCAAGGAGGAGCCAACAAAGGGAAGCAGCCGGTGGTGGAGGTTGAAGATAATGGTGTTTGGAAGAGAATACAGGAAAAAGAATATTCTGTGTAGAGTAGTTGAGCAAGACTTTAGCCTAGATATCCATTTTGTCCTTATTACAAAGTTCTGGTCAACACCAAAAGGCTTTGATGAAGGTGTTGAATGAGACCTACGTGCCTGCAAATATATCTAGCAGTAAGGTGACCCATATGGTGGGTCAAGTTTTTGAGGCACAAAATATCTCATTCCATGAAGATAAGTTTCCTTTAGAAGGTGCTGTCCACAAAAAGGCGTTGCATATCATGATGCAGCATGCAAATAAATTCATTACCAAAGTGTTGATTGACCCAGGTTCTGGCTTGAACATTTGTCCCGTTAACACTTTGACCCATTTTGAAGTTGATCTTTCCAGAATCAAGTTGTGGAAAATGAATGCCAAGGCTTTTGATGGGTCACAAAGAGATATCGTGGGGGAGATAGACCTGGATATATTGGTTGGCCCTACCACGTTCACCATCACATTTCAAGTCATGGACATTTCGGCTTCACACAATCTGTTGTTGGGTTGACCATGGATACATGCAGCAGGATGGTTCCTTTAATTCTGCATCAATGTTTGAAGTTTGAATGGGATCACCAAGAGGTTGTGGTCCATGGAGATGAAAGTCATCCTATTTATGCAGCTCCCTTTATCCCGGCTATTAAAGGAAAAGAAGGTATGGATGGAGAGAGCTTTTATACTCTAGAGCTTGTTGGTGCCAGTGAAGGAGGAAGATGGTGGAGTGATAATGTTCTGAGCATGTTGTTGTGGTTAGGTTTTGGATCGGGCAGGGGCCTTGGTGCTAGACTACAAAGATAAATGAACCTATGCATATGGAGACACAGAAGACCACTTTTGGATTAGGGTACCAACTCACTGCCAAAGAGTTGAAAGATTGGGAGTATCCTTTCGGGACAATAATTTCTCATTGCCGAGTCCTTTGCCTTCACTACAACAAACTTTTGTTCCCATGGCTTTCTGGATATCAAGCAAGCCAAAGAAGATGTTTTGTTGTCTAGTTTGAGAAACCTATTCTTGGCGGGGCCGATGAAGACAATTGTTATGACATTATTGATGAGGAGGATAGAGGGGCCCCTCTATAGGAAGCTAGAGCTCAAATAAGACTCACCAACTGGACAACCACTCCGTCTAGGGCTCGTCGGGTACATGGGTAGATTTAAAAGGATCAGTTTTATTGTTTTGAAATAAACTATTTATTTTTGAAGTTATTAAATTCTCCTGGATATTATGTCAAATTTCGAGCAAGCTTTCTTTTTGATTAAAAAAATTATTTCCCTTTCATATATTGATTTTGTTTTTACTTGTATTTTTATCACTTCTAATATTAAACATGTTGAATCTAAGGCCATGACATGTAATGAAACTATGCAACATAACATAGGTGATTCATTAGGATTAGAAGAGGATGAGGTACCTTCAAAGATTGTCAAAGAAGTAGAGGATTTGAGGATAAGTCCAAAGCAAATCTTGAAGAAACAGAGGTGGTAATATTGGAAGACGCAGAGACACCCAAGGAGACTCGAGTCAACACTTATTTGGCAAAAGATGAGATTTTTGGAGACTACATTTAGCTTTTGAGAGAGTACAAGGACATCTTTTCTTGGTCCTATGCTGACATGACCGGACTTAGCCATTCCATAGTAGTGCATAGGTTGCCTATTGATCCAGTATATCCTCCCATCAAGCAAAAGCCAAGGAAGTACAAACCTGACATTAGTTTGAAAATCAAGGAGGAGGTGTCAAAGCAGATTGACGTTAGAATTCTTAAGGTGGTTGAGTATCCTACTTGGTTAGCCAATATTGTGCCAGTTCCAAAGAAGGACAAAAAAGGCAGAATATGTGTGGATTATAGGGACCTCAACAAAGCCAGATCGAAAGATGACTTTTCACTGTCGAATATTCAAATCCTCATTGATAACTGTGCTGAGCATGAGAAGCAGTCATTTGTGGACTATTTTGCTGGTTGTCATCAGATCAGAATGCATGATGAAGATGCCGAGAAAACTGCTTTTCTTTCACCGTGGGGGTATACTGCTACAAGGCTATGCCATTCGGATTGAAGAATGCTGGAGCTACTTACATGAGGGACATGACCACTATCTTTCACGACATGATCCATAAGGAGATTGAAGTTTATGTGGATGATGTTATCATCAAATAAAAAAAAGTTCAGATCATTTGGATGACCTCAAAAAGTTCTTTGATAGGCTGCTAAAGTATAATTTGAAGTTGAATCCAGCAAAGTATGCATTTGGTGTTCCTGTAGGGAAGTTGTTGGCATTTATTGAATGCCGCCGAGGTATTAAATTAGATCCAACTAAGATCAAAGCCATCCAAGAGATCCCTCCGTCAAAGAACAAGAAGGAAGTTATGAGTTTTTTGGGGTGACTCAATTACATCAGCTATTTTATTGCTCAATCAACATTTAACTGTGAGCCTATTTTCAAGTTGCTGAAGAAAGATTCCGCTACAGAATGGATGCCCAAATGTCAACAAGCTTTCGATAGAATCAAGGATTATCTCTCTAAGCCTCCGATTTTAGTTCCACCAAAATAGGGAAGACCTCTGCTTTTATATCTTTCCATGCTAGATATTGCCTTTGATTTTGTTTTAGGGCAACATGATGAGATAGGGAAGAAAGAGCAAGCAATATATTATTTGAGCAAGAAGTTTACACCATACGAAGCTCGATATACTTTACTTGAATAAATATGCTATTCTTTGACTTGGGTTTCTAAGAAGTTGAGGCATTATTTGTCTTCTTACACTACCTATTTGATCTCCAGAATGGATCCGCGAAAATACATTTTTCAAAAGCCCATGCCGACAGGACAAGCTGGCCAAATGGAAGATATTATTGAGCAAGTTTGACATCATTTATGTCACACAAAAAGCGGTCAAAGGGTAGGCCCTTGCAGATCATCTGGCTGAAAACCTTGTGGACAATGAGAATGAACCTTTGAAGACGTACTTTCCCGACGAAGAGGTAGCATTCATAGGTGAAATATCGCTGAAGAATATGATGGTTGGCGATTGTTCTTCGAGGATCTGCTAATTTCAAAGGAGTAGGTATTGGAGCTGTGTTGGTGTCAGAAACTGGACAACATTACCCTGTATCAGCTAAACTTCGATTTTCTTGTACTAATAACATGGACGATTATGAAGCTTGCATCCTAGGTATTCGATTAGCAGTCGACATGAATATGCAGTCAGATTTAGTGATTGGAGATTCATATTTTTTGATGCATCAAGTAAGAGGAGAATGGGTCACGAAGAACATAAAGTCTTGCCATATCTGCATTGTGTACAAGAGTTGTGTAAAAGGTTTATCAAGATAGAATTCAAACATGTCCCTCGAATGCAGAATGAGTTTGCTGACACTTTAGTCACACTGTCCTCGATGATCCAGCACCCCGAAAAGAACTACATTGATCCCATCCCCATACATATACACAAGCAACCTGCTTACTGTTTTCATGTTGAGGAAGAGTTAGGTGGTGAGCCATGGTACACCGACATCAAAGGGTTTTTGAAGAATGGAAGCTACCCTGAGAATACCACAAGTGTTCAAAAATTCACAGTTCGGAGGTTGGCTAACCAATCTTTTCCTAAAAGGAGAATCCTTTATAGGAGGACCCCTGACTTTGGATTACTGAGATGTGTGGATTCCAAGGAGGAAACCATCTTGATTGAGGAGATCCATGCTGGAACTTGTGGTCCCCACATGAATGGTTTCGTGTTGGAGAAGAAGATTTTGAGAGCCAGCTATTTCTAGTTGACTATGGAGACAGACTGTATCAACTATGTGCAAAATTGCCACCAATGTCAAACCCATGTAGACGTTATTCGAGCTCCTCCCAACAAGCTTCATTCCACGAGCTCACCTTAGCTATTCACCGCTTGGGGGATGGATCTCATTGGTCCCATTGAACCTGCATTGTCTAACAGATATAGGTTCATTTTGGTTGCTATCGACTATTTCACCAAATGGGTTGAAGCCACTTCTCACAGGTCTGTCACGAAGAAGGTGGTTTGCCGATTTGGAGTACCTGAGTCTATCATTATTGATAATGGTGCTAACCTCAATAGAGACTTGATGAGAGTGACATGTGAAAGCTTCAAAATCAAGCATCATAACTCTACTACATATAGGCCACAGATGAATGGAGCCATTGAGGCCGCGAATAAGAACATCAAGAGGATATTGTGTAAGATGATCCACAACAATTGACATTAGCATGATAAGTTGCCTTTTGCTTTGTTGGGATATCATACCAATCTTCGAACTTCTAATAGAGCTACTCCTTATATGCTGGTGTATGGTAATGAAGCGGTGATTCCAGTTGAGGTAGAAATACCTTCTTTAAGGATTATTCAAGATGCAGAACTGAGCGATGTGAAATAGGTACAAAAAAGGCTTGAGCAGTTAGCACTTATCGATGCAAAGAGGATAAATGCAGTCTATTATGGTCAACTTTATCAGAATAGGATGACTAAGGCCTTCAACAAGAAAGTTCGACCAAGACTCTTCACACCCCGGCAGTTGGTTTTGAAGTGAATTTTCTCGCACCAAGGTAAAGATAAAGGCAAGTTCTCGCTTAACTAGCAAGGTCCTTATATGGTCCGAAGAGTTTTGACAGGAGGAGCACTTATCTTAGCAGAGATGGATGGTGAAATTTGGACCAAGCCTATCAATTCAGATGCTATTAAGAGATATTATATTTAGAATTGGAGTTTATTTTTGCCATGCTTTGTAATCTGAACTACGTTAGACCTGATTCCCATTTAAGAGGGAAACGTAGGCGTCCCTATGGGACCTAATCTATATCTTAATAAAATCTCTCTTTCCCTTTTTGTTGAGTTTGGAATTGGGGCAGAATTTTACAGAACGTGTTAAAAATTCTATCAGGTTTTTCTATAGTGATACGATTAAAAAGCTGCAAACTAGGGCAGAATTTTTGAGGGGATCTCAATATTTTATAATTTTATATCATGTCATTTGCAAGAAAGTCTTCATCTTGTTGTACACTGGGGCAGAAATTTTAAGAAGGATCTCAAAATTTCATCAGAGTTAAAGGGATCATCTATCGAAAGGACGTTGTATGGTTCAGAATATGTCATGGCGTATGATTTAACTGATATTTTCATATTTTAACCTTTTATTCTTGTTCTTATAAAATTATTTTCAAAGTATGCCTTTTTATTTAAACCTTGTGCCCAAGCGTATACCTGGACGAAATTCAACAACAGGTGTCTAGAAAGAATGAAAAACTCAAGATAGATGTATAGATCAACCTCCCCTTTCACAAACTAACAATTTTTCTTTGAGTACAGAAATAGCAAAGTAATGGCAATGATGGAGGATGTCTTGTTCGCAAAAAGTGACTCAAAGTTGAGTCACTCTTCCTTTTCTCGCATTATAAACCTGCTACTTATATTTTACCCCAATTTGTATTGTTTTAATCTTTGTTCGGACCCTATGATTTACATGTTGCTCTGCTATTCCTTTCGTGCTCATAATTAAATCTGAGCCCTATAATTTTCTTTTTGATCCCTAATTTGTATTCGATCCCTTAAGTTGTTATTTGAGCTCGTTATTGCACTTTGGGCCGTTATTGCATTTTTAAGCCTATTTTGCATTTTGTGCCCGCGACTTGCACTGAGCTCGTTATTGCATTTTTAGCCCTTTATTGCATTTTTTTCCCGCGATTTACATTAAACTCGTTATTTACATTTTGAGCCCGCGATATATATTTGAGCCCGTTATATGCATTGAGCTTGTTACTTGCATTTTTGAGCCTGCGATATGCATTTGAGCCCATTAGCTATATTTTTGAGCCCGCGATATGCATTTGAAATTGTTATTGCATTTTGAGCCCGCGATACGCATTTGAGTACATCATTGCATTTTAGCCTATTGTTGCATTTTGAGCCGCTATTGCATTTTGTGCCTGCGATATACATTTGAGCCCGTTATTGTATTTTGAGTCCTATAATTTATATTCTTTTTGAGCCTGTTATTTGCATTTTCTAAGCCTGTTATATGCATCTTGAGTTTGTTATTTGCATCTTGATCCCTCTATTTGCAAATCGAGCCCGAGTAAATCGCATATATATATCAATTGAGCTACTTAAGTCACTCAAATAATTCACTTTCTTTAAATCATCATTGTTTGCTCATCCGAAATTGTCATGATCTAAAGGCATTATTTCATGATATGCAAAGGTTATTTCATGGCTTGAGGATCTACTTCCAGTTTATCATATTCCTAAGACATCATAGTCTAAATACATTATCTTTTCATAGCTTGCGGATATCATTTAATGGGCTAAGGATTTAGTTTTTTGCTTATCATGCTCCTAAGGCATCATAGTCTAAATGCATCATTTTTCATGGTTTGTAGACATCATTTCATGGCCTAAAAGGTTTATTTTGCGTATCATGGCCCAAGACATCATGACTTAGAGACGTCATTTTTATTGTCTCGAAGCGAAATCTTATTGTCGAAAGGGAACTTGCATCATGTTTAAATTTTATGTTTGATGCCTGCGCTCTAATTATTATTTTTATGTGGATACAGAAGTTGAACGATCTATGAATGGTAACACCTCTTGCCTTATTTTTCCCGACTTATCCCTATTTTATCGCATTAACTCGAGTTGTATTCTCACCTTTTCAAACTACTCATTGCGCGATCTATTCTAAATCTTGTCAATTTGTGCCACCATAATCCTTATTCAAGCCATGTAATATCGAATTTCTTTAGGGATCCCTTTCGTCCCTAAATCTAGAACTACACACGGGTTGATTCTCGTAAACCCAAGATATGTAGGAGACTTGATACTGAAGTCTCGGCCACAATACAACTTAATATCTCATTCCATTTGGCCTCACTGAGATCATTCCCTTGGTCGAACAACTACTAAGTCAATGTCCTTTGCTCGGCATTTCATCCTTCATTTCCGAGCGAAGAAAGAGCAGTTGTTGACACCAAATTTTGATCTCCCTATGCCCCGTCTAAGCTGCTTATATATATATATATATGTATATTTAAAACAACCTTTTTAATGTAATTATTTAATCCCCATTCATAATATCCCGATATTAATTAGCATACATATTTAAATTTTGTATAATTATTTCAAATTATACTTTAAAAATATTTTTATTACATTTAGTTTCAAGCTATTAATTTTCTAATGGTCATATATAGTATATTGCGTAATAATATATACATACAAACTTCAATTAAACAAGCTTTTATTTTAAATATAATTTTATTTAAATCTTTACAAATTAATTATATTAATCTTGTAGTAATAATATTTATATAATTTTATCATAAATTAAACAATTATATTATCTATTTACTAAGGCATTTACAAGTGTAGTATTTTTATTAATTTAATAGCAGCTAATTCAATTCTCCTCCAATTCAAGCCATTTTCTTGTTATTTTATGCTAATTTTGGCGATTTTAATCAATTCTGGCCATATTTTAAGTTCAATTTTAACCTTAATTCAACCCAACCCATTTATCACTACTTGTAACCTGTTGGATAATCTGCGACCCGACCCCTTTCTTAACTCTTAATCACAATTGTTGGATTATTCTAATCTAACGGACAGTATTAAACCCTACCATATTTTATTTAATATCCTAAATACCCCAAACCCTAGCTATTTTCCATCATTCCTTTAGCTCATCCGCTGCATCACTCTCCCTCTCTTTGTCTCCTGCCTTTCCGGCAGTCTAATAGTGAAGCCACCGAAACTCAACATTAACACTGGAAAATAACCAGATCCCCTATGTTTCTTCACGATGTTCCCCTCTTTTCACTCTCTCAGACCGTCCCTCTTTCTTTCTCTTTTCCCCATCATCCACCGCACATCCTTAACCTCTCCACTTCATCTCCCTCTATGTTCATCCACCATCAGCCATTTGTAATACCCCAAAAATTTTCAAGGCCAAATTCAGACTTGCATGAAAAACCACAGGAAACTAGAAAATTTTCTGCCTTAGAAGACCCCACGACGGACCGTTGGTGGAACCAACGGACCTTTGTAATGGGTCGTGGGTTGCAGCAAGGTTTTTTCAGGGGGAAACAACGAGTCATGGGACGACCTGTTGCTTCTAACAATGGGCCGTCCTGTTGCTCATTGAACCCTGAGTCCAGAGATTTACTGGACCTTTCCCTGAGACAACAAGAGGTAGCCACGACCCGTTGTTCCTATCAACAAGCCATTGCTACCAACCGTTGCTCAGTTCCAGACCTCAGCAGGGTGAACCACGGGAGGATGCAACAGCCCGTTGATCCTACCAATGAGCCGTCATTATCACCCGTTGTCCCCGTGACTTGTTTTCTTACCTGTTCCAATGGGAAGTTTCAACAGGTTGTTGTACCCAACCGTTAATTGTTCCATAGACCTAGTTTCTGAACTCGGAAACTACAGCCAGGTTCAAAAGGCCATTGTTTGAACTAACGACCCGTTCTGAGGTCCGTTGTCTCGTGTCGGGCAGTTTTCAGTTCTTTCTACTAGGGGTATTTTAGTATTTTTCCAGCTTTTTAATTCCTAAACCTTGTCGTTTTGGGGTGTAGGGAGGGAGTAAAAAGGGGTAGAACGACAATTTCTTTTCCTCCTTCACTCATCCTCTCAAAAACCAGAGTGTAGAAACAGTCAGGAGTTCAGAGCAGAAGCTAGAGCAAACGCACAGCTTCTCAGTTTTTCTTTGAGATTTTTTTACCAGATTCTCTTCTACAGGTATGTGGGAATTTAGCAACAAGATTGTTCTCTCCTTGCGTTCCCTAGAACCCTCTCTTTGTTAACTTTCAGTTCTAGCCTTGAACTTATGAAATTTAAGATATTGTTATTTGTTCTTGATTAATTCTTGTAGAATCTTAATTTATGTTCATTGTAGTTAATTTCCACTGGTTTGTGACTAAAATGATGCCTACTCTAGTGAAGTAGGATCTTTGCCTAACTTTTGGAGCAGAAACTAGAATCTTGTGTGTATGTTGACTTATTTAATCATGTTTTAAAAATCTCTCAAGGTTAGGAAATTTCTATAGAAATTATATGTATCAGAAAATCAGTCTCATCTAGAAATTTATTTACTCAGTATCATTCAAGAATGTCAGTTCAGTTTCAGTCACAGTATTAGAATCTTTCAGTGTTAGTCAGTAATGCAGCTGATCAGTTTGACTATAGCCTTTTCTTGAGGTGTTAGTAGTGCCTCTCAGTTATCAGAATTAGACTCAGAACTCAGATTATTGGTCCACTAGGCAGTCATGACATTTTAGATATATAGCTCTGACTTTCCCCAAGACCCCAGTTCAGATTTCTGTTTGTTCTTAGACAGTCACGACGCTTCTAGATGAGCAGCTTTAACCAGTCTAGAACCCAGTTTTAGAATCTGGTCCGATAAGACTCTCAGGGTACTTTAAGTTATATGTCCCTAACGAGTCTTGGACCCCAATTTTGAGCTATCAGCCTAGTAGTTTAGTTTAGGTGTTCCAGTGGGAGTAGGACTTATCACCGAGCAGATCAGGGTTCCAGCGCACCCAGGTTCCCAGAACACGTTGCCAGTGTACGATTACAAATATAGATTATTGGCTTGATTTGGCCCCATACTTTCATAATCACCTAGTTCATGCCTTTATACCTTGGCAAGGTATATTGGGTTCTACCGGTGGGGTGTATACATCGAACTCCACATCTAGCTCATATGGTTATATGTCGGTTACAGACTCTCCCACTAGTTAGTCCAGTCTAGTTTCAGAATAAGAACCTCAGTCCATTTTCAGATCTATCAATTCAGTTCAGTTCAGTGCAGTATTTCAGATTTAGGGCATGTCTGTGACCACTAGACAGGGTCATTTTGACCATCTCATATACTTTAAATTATTTCAGTTCAGATAATTAGTTGTTCATTGAATGTCTTTCCAGTTCAGTCATTTACATCTATCAGTATATTCCTCTTGCATACTCAGTACATTCAAAGTATTGACACATACTTTTATGTTGTATCATTTCATGATACAGCTGTAGGTTCTCAGACTCAGCATCGCAGTTCAGATTCTCCACCTTAGTAGTGAAGTGTGAGTCCTCATCATTCGAGGGCAATATTTCTTTCTTTCAGTCATTTATTAGTTTCAGTTAGACTTAGAGATAGCTGTGGGCTTTTCCCAGCAACTCCTCAGTTAGATGGATTTCAGACAAACATGATTTTCAGATTTATCGGTATTATTCAAATGTTTTGAACTTTATGTTTTCAGACTTGTCTTTCATAAATGTTTTATGCTATTATTTCAAAGTTTCACTGTGCATGTTACGTAGAAGGCTAATGTATGATAAACCAGGGGTTGACTTGGGGTCACTTGTGGCTTCAAGTACCGTGTTACGTCCAGGGTGTAGACTCGGGGCATGACAAAACCCTTGTTATGCTATTTTTTGTCACTTTATAGATGCTAAGGTTGTATTTTTTCTCTCTCATAATATGTGCTACATGTTTTTCGACATTAGTTTATATTGAAACCCTGTTAACGGGACTTGATCTAGAAATCATGCCTATAGAATCTGCAGTATCATAATCTGTTTGCCTTTTTAGAAATCATAACTTTGAAGAATGTCATGCTCAAACACTAGAAATCATGCTCATTGGTCCTACTCATACATACTTAGAAATCATGCTCATGAGATCTGTAAGATTTGAGGCTATGTGAAACCTTTATGTGTTTATTATTTTATTTTTGATTATTTTACGTTTGACCACCCTTTAAATCCCTTAGGATTTTAGACCCCAAAATTCAAAATAGCAGTCCAAACACCTCTTGGACATTAAGTTTGGGACGGATAGGCACATGCCAGGGCATTAGTCTTTTTAGCTAGAATGCTTGAGGTTTAACAATAACTAATCAATTAGGTGGGTAGTTGAGATATGATTGTTTGTACTCGCTGAATAACACGAGAAATCTAAATGGTTGTGAAGTATTATTGTAGTTGCACGGGGTGATCCCGTTAGGTTAAAGTCCCCCCTTTTAAATGAGAATTACATTTGACATGATTTCTTTTGGGGATACGTAGGTGCCTCTATGAGGTTTGGTCCAATTCTTAAATTTTTTTTGTTTTTTTTGTTATTGTATTTTTCTCATTTTTATTTTTTATTTGTTATTTTATTAATCACCTTTATTTGTCAATTATTACTTGTACAAATTGCTAGATTTGAAAGAAATATTTTGCATGTACTGATTCAACTTTCTTTCTTCTCTTTCGTCTGAAGTTTTTTGTTTATTTTAATCATATAGTTAAGTATAAATCTTTGAATAAGTTGTCAAATTATATTTGTTTAAATCACCTAGTTAAGTTAGATTTTTTAATTTTAAATAACTGAGTTAAAATCAACAATTCTTTGCTCACTAGTTAATTCCCCGCATATTAATGAATCCGGCCGGGTACCACATTTGTGGGTCTCGAAACGTGTCTAACACCTTTCTTTCAAGGTAATTTGAACCCTTGCCCGAATCTGATGATGTAGGCTATTTAAACATATTTTCTTACTGATTACTTTAGTTCAGTGCCCCAATGCACCATAATTCTTTAGATGGCAACTCTTCTCCTTGAATAATCTTTCAAGAGTTGTCACATGTTGAGTTCTGCTTTTTGCGAGAAAAATGAAATGCGACAGCATGGAGACTCTGCTGGGAATTCTAGGTTCTAACCATGACATTTTTGTTTTTATGTGGGATTATAAGTTTTTTGTCTTTTTATTTTTGTCATTTAAATAATAATTAATTTCTTTCCTGTCATGTTGTTTACTAAATCTCTCATGTTTTTATTTATTTAGTTGTTCATTATATAATTGATTTCTTTCTTTTGTTTCTTGTTTATTTAATAATCAATTTTTTATCTTTAATGAACTGTTTCATGATTAATCTCTTTCCTTTCTCCCTTACTTGTTTACTTAATTAATTAATCTATCTTTTTTTATGAACTATGTGTTTGATTTTTCTCGGAACTCACATTCAATTGATAACGGTTGCGTGGTTTCACAGCCGTTCACTATTATAACACCCTTCGAGAAATGCCTCATGATTTGGTTGATCAGCGGTGCGTCGATGGTCATGAGCTTTCTCACTCTCAAGTTATCCTCATGAGGGAACTGTGTCTATTAAACTTGTAATACCACGGAAGGGGTCTATGCATAGACCCGGGAAGTATAATTAATTGAAAAAGTGTAGAAAAACTGGTAAAAATATCTTAGGATGGGAGACTTAATGACTTGTGGTAGGATACCACGAGTCGTCATGTTCAGCTATGGGGTGGAGGTCAGGAGGCAGTGGTGACGGATGACCTGACAAGTCATTAAGTGTGGCAACAGCTTGTTGTGTCAGTCGTTAGGAGGGAGGAGTTTCGATTTTAAAAAGGATTTCCAGTGTACTTGACAGAAGGGCATGACGAGTCGTCGAGTCTAGTGATGAGTCGTTATGTTGGTAGTCGCCTGGAGGTTGAGAATTTCTAGTAGACCTGATGAATGTACCTAACGAGTCGTTGGGTGGGACAATGACTCGTTAGGTGAGTGGTGGCATCAGTTCTGGAAATTTTCCAGTTTTCTTCAAGGACATTTTTGTAAACTCCTATGCTTCTAACTCCGAAGTGACGTCGTTTTTGGTTCCTGGAGGGATGGTTTTAAGGGGAATATCTAGCCTAACCCCTCATTGAATCCAAAAACTCACAAAAATCCTTCTTCCTCTTCTCTTCCAAAACTCAAGAACACCTAGGGTTTCTTCAACGACTTCAAGATTCAAGTTCTAGAGGGATATTTCGTCAAGACAGGAATGTGGGGCTTTAGTAAGGGGATTGTCCTTCCCTTGTGTCCCCAAAGTCCTCAATTTCTTCTATCAGTTTTAAGTCCTGAGTTTTTCGAGTATGAAAAGGTTTCATGGTTATTTTCGTTGATGTCACTTAGAACGATGTTCATGTATATTGTTGATATGATCCCCATAAATTCCTATCAAATTTGTCATTGTTTATACATAAGTAATCTAAGTCGTAGCTTTTGAGTTATGAATTTTGCTTATTAAATTTCCTAAGTGAATGAAGAATGTTATAGGCTGAATTTTCTAGAATTTCCTATATATTTATATATGTGGAGTAGATTTCCATTAATGAGAATGATGTTAGCACTGTTGAATGAAATTTCTAGAATCCTTGAAATTTCTCTATATTATGAAATTCCCATGTTGTTGGGATAAGTTGAGTTCTCTATTAGCTGCTAGTAGTTCAGACTAGTTAGAACGTAGAGTCTCTTCAGAATCTTTCAGAAAAATGTCAACTGATCAGTTTGACTCCAACTTATTTTTGAGGTGTCAATGGTGCCTCCCAGTTTCCAGACTCAGATTCAGATTTCAAATATTTGGTCTATTAGGTGGTCATGATATTCAGACATAACTCTGACTAGCCCCAGGACCCCAGTTTTGTTATCAGTTGGTTCTCTAGACGGTTACAACGCTACCATATAAGCAGCTCTGACCAGTCTTAGAACTCAGTTTCCAAATCTGGTCCTATAAGACACTCAGGAAACTATCTGACAGTATCCCTAGGTCAGTACAGTCTTGGACCCCAGTATCGAGCTATCCGCTTGTCAGTAGTAGCAGTAATAGGATTATCCAGTAGGAGTAGACTTAGCACTGAAAGGGTCGGGGTCCCAGTGTACCCAGGGTCCAGAACTACGTTGCCACTGTAGGTTTTACTTACTTGGTCTAACAGCCCCCTTTTGACAGTGATTTTCACAGTCCATGTCTTTATACCCTAGCAAGGTATATTGGGTCCTACAGACGGGGTGTGTACATCGTACTCCACATCTAGCTCACGTGGTTATATGTCGGTTATAGCTTCTCCTACGAGTCAGTGCAGTTACTCTCAGATCCTTCAGTCCAGATCAGTACAACGCAGTAGTCTAGACTCAGTATCTCAGACTTATAACATGTTTATGACCATCAGTCAGGGTCATTTTTGACCATATTAATTCTCCACCAGTTGTATCATTTTTTTTAGTATTGTAGTTGGTCATTTCATGTCATATCAGTTCAGTTTAGCTCAGCTCAGATTATAATCAGACTTAAAACAACCTAGACCACCAGAAAGGGTCTTTTAGACCTTCCCAGTTATATCAGTTTTTCAGTTCAACAGTTTTAATTGATTTTTTGCATGTTTTTTGAATTCAGTATTAGTAGTGCTTATCTCGTGTTATGTTTCTCTCACATACTCAGAACATTCAAAGTACTGATGCATACTTTTATGCTATATCATTTCATGATACAGCCACAGGTTCTCAGACTCAGTACAGATAGCTGCCATATTTCAGAGTATCCCACCTCAGCAGTTCAAGTGTGAGTCCTCATCATCCGAGGGCATAATTTCTTTCTTTTAGTCACTTAGAAGCTTTATTTTAACTTAGAGTTTGCTGGGGGATTTTCCCAGTAACTCCTCAGTTAGATTGCTTTCAGACAGCCATGACTTTCAGTTTATTTAGTGTTATTTAAAGATTTGAACTTTTACTTTCAGATTTGTTTTTCTTAAATACTTTATGCTATTATTTTAAGTTTTGTTGTGCATGTTTACTCAGAATGCTAGTGAATGACAGACCAGGGGTTGACTTGGGGTCACTTGTGGCTTCATGTACCGTGTTACGTCCAGGGTGTAGACTCGGGGCATGACAAAACCCTTGTTATGCTATTTTTTGTCACTTTATAGATGCTAATTTGATTTCATGTGTATTTTTTATTTGCTAACATATTTAGACTATCCTTCCTTGCATTCTTAATCCCTTCCCTTATTCCCTCTAGTTATTACCATATTTAGATTTTTTTTCCTTCATGGTTAATTTCTCTCCTTTTACCTTTTATTTATTTCCTTAAACAATCAATTTATTTCCATGTTTAATCCCTTTCTTTCTACCCTTTATTTGTTTTCATAACTAGTTAATTTATTTTTATATCTTTCATCTTTTGTTTCGTGCTTTTAATATAATTATTTTATTATTTTTGAATGTTATCTCTTAAACTATGAAATCAGTAACTATTTTTCTTTCTTACTTACTTATTGTTTGTTCCAGTGCATTATATTCATCATATTCATGATGCACTTTGTTAATTATTTTATTTTACCTTCTAATTGTTATCATTTTACATTAACTGTCATTTTCATTCATATCTTCCTCCATTTGGAACCTCCTTCCTTTTCTTTTGAAACAGTTGCGTGGTCACATGGACGTTCATTCCTAAAATGTATGTCAGAAAATGTCTTATGGATTGGTCGATCAGTGGTGCGTCGACAGCTATGAGCTTTTCTACTCTCAAGTTGTTCGCTTGAGGGAACCACGTCTATACCCACTCCATGCTCTTTAGATCTTGACCGTATAACCCTTTACTAGAGGATGCATATCTTGTTAAACCTAAGACGTCTCGACGCCCATGGTGTGTCCTGATTAGTAGCCAAACCTTACCTTGTGTCTTAAAGATTTTTTAAAATCCGGAAAAGATGTCTGCATGATATGTGTTTATTTTCTTTTTATTTGTTTACTAGAATGATTTATTTTCTACCATGTTTAATCCTTCTCCTTATTCCCTTTATTTATTTTCTTATTTAAATTATTTTCTCTACATGTTTAATTTGATTCCTCACGACTAATCCCTTTTAATTACCCACTTTATTTGTTCATAACTTGTTTCTTCCTAATCATTTTATATTTGTAATTCTTTATTAAATATTTAATATTTTAATTGCTATCGCGTTCCATTATGTGCTATTTATTTTAATTATCATTTTACTCATATTTTATCACATGAAAACTTCTCACTATTCCATTGTCCACGCGAGTTGCGCTCTGCACTTCTCCAAAATTCTTTCAAAAACTCTTTTAGAAAGTTGGTATATACGTGGGGTGAATGGATAATTTTACTACCATGTGACCACGTTCCTTCTCGTATAAGAAAACCTTTTAGTCTGTGTCTACCCAACTCGTAGAAATATATGTTAAGACATGCATGAATTATCCCTAGGAAGTCTCGATCCATGGGGTATCGAGGCCATAAATTTGACTTTGCCCAAAGTACAAAGAGATTTACAATCTCGAAAAGGACATTATCATATCTATTTGCATGCCTAAATAATGTAGACTATTTACTCCTTAGGTGGAAAGAGTAAAACTAATATTCAATCATACAAGTTGTTAAACACCAATTCATGTCGTGTAAGGTGGGAAGAAGGAAGAACATTTCCATTTAGGCTATAACTTTACTTTTTGTAATTTTTATTTCTTATAATATTTCATTACGTAAATAAAGCAATAATTTGTTTATATTATTTTATGTATTTGGGATTTTAGTGGAGCAAATGGAATGATATATTACGGCATATTCGTCTCTCAAATACGCTAGGCCTACCTCAGGCACAAAAGAGGCTCCCAAAATTAGGAAACACATCAATGTGTCTATTTCTTTTTAACTTTAATTTATGACATATTATGCTCGATTTTCATTATTAATTTAATCTTGTTTTGTTTTATTGTTTATCTTGATTATTCCCCCTTCTTAAGGTTGATTTGTGCATAACTGCCCGCCATACCTTTCTCCTAGTCGGTCCAAAGGTAAAAGGAAAAATCAATGACAGTAACAGTTTAGCAGACAGATTTGATATGACTACTCCAAGAGATTCCGCAAAGAGTTCAGAGAGGAGGTATCTGCTTGATTATAATGTCATGATACTAAGGATGTAACAACGGATTTAGAACTTCAAGGGAAATTATCCTGAGTTCATAATACAACTAACCTGTTGGTCCTACTGGAAACTTCGTTGGAACCGCAAACCGAGGTCCATATCCCTACCAAGCCTCATGTTGCTTTACAAGTCATCCTCTGTCATCCCATCAAGTCTCATATCCTCAAAATAATTCTAGTAATATCTACTCGCTTCATCAAAATCCTATACAATATCTGAGCAATGCTTTCCCAACTTCATCAAATGTACAGCAGAACCAAACTACCCCACAAGGTCCACCCACCATATCTCACATCCATCACTTACCCCCCCATCCACCACTAACATGTCTTATGCTCATGCTCCCGGAAACCATACCTTAAACCCCATTTACATTGAGACTGATCCACTCACTTATCACCTAGGAGAATCTAAACTCTCTAAGAAAGATAGGTTGATACAGACTATGGCTAAGGAGCTAGAGAAGATGAACAATCGAATACAAAATATTGAAGGGGCCAAGAGGATAGGAGGCCTAAATTATGAAGACCTATACATGCATCCTGATGTCGAGATACTAGTAGGGTACAAACATCCAAAGTTCGAAATGTTCACTGGCACTAGGGATCTAAAAGCCAACTTAAGGATGTATTGTGATAAGCTGATTGGAGTAGGAAGAGATGAAAAAATCCGAATGAAGTTGTTCATGAGAAGTTTGACTGGAGATGTCATCAGTTGGTAAGTAGAGCAAAATTTGAGAAAATGGATTAATTGAACTGATATGGCTTACAACTTCGTAAAGAGGTTCAGTTTTAATACAGAGAATGCACCGGATTTGCACTACATTCAGAACTTAAAAAGAATGCCTATAGAGACATTCAGGGAATATGCCACCCATTAGGGGTCCGAGGCCGCCAGAGTGTGACCTCCAATGTAGGAAGCTCAAATGAAGGATATCTTCATACATAATTAGACCCGAAAGTATATGATAGGTTGATGCTAGTTAGTGAGAAGAGCTTCACCGAAATCATCAAATTAAGTGAAAAGATTGAGGACAGTATCAGGATTGGTACCATTACCGATCGGGGGACATTGCAAGCAGCAAGCAAGATTTCACAGCCTTGTAGGACCACTGAGAACAAGAACATGAAAGAGGTGAATGTCGTATTGCCTATAGGAGGACCCAAAACTCCTTGGAGCTACCAAGCACCTCCACTCCAATACCAAATGCCTCCATTTCAATCTCCCCCACCAACATACAATCACCCGATGCCGTTCTACAACCCTTCTACTTATCCCATTCATAATGCGCAACCTACACATTTTTAGTTTCCTCCACCTACACTTCAAAGGCCACCATTTTATATAAATCCATCGAATCAACAATCTCACCGGCCCGCGAGACCACGAGCAAATTCATCCAAGTAGTACACTCCTTTGAGTGAACCTATATCACGACCCAAGTCTATACCCTAGATGAGACCGGTACTTGGAGTCACAAGTAACCCCAAGTCAACCCGTGATCTATCATAACACTGGTAATCTGAGTAAGTCATAGCAGAAGCTTAAATAATAAAACCATTTAAGGAAAGATAAATAATAAAATTTACACATATGGAAAACAAGTCTAAGTCTATGTCAGAAAGCCAGCTATATCTAATGAGTTGTTGGGACAAACCCCCAGCTAACTCTAAAGTCTAACTATATAAAAATAACTGAAGAAAAATAAACATCATCCTTGAACGATGAGGACTCACCACTGGTGCAACTGATAACTCCTGGAAAAGATCTACTAACGGTGCAGAGAATGAGAACCTGCGGCTATATCATAATACAATACAACATAGAAGGTATGCGTTAGTACTTTGAATGTACTAAGTAAGTGGAAGAAAATATAACATAAGGAATAAATAACTGAACTATAATGACATGCAATGACCAACTAAAATGCTGAAACTGAATAAACTGAAATCTACTGAAATGGTCAAAATGACCATATCTGATGGTCATAGACATGACCTGAATCTGAAATACTGAATCTGAACTAATTGTATGAACTGATCTGAACTTAGTAAACTAAAACTATTTTGAGCTTAGCTAATTTGAGACTAAACTAACTAGTGGGAGAGTCTATAACCGACATATAACCACGTCAGCTAGACGTGGAGTCTGATGTATACACCCCATCGGTAGGACCCAATATGCCTTGATAGGGTTTAAAGGCATGAACTGGGTTATCACAAGTTTGGGGCCATAAGGCCAATAAAATTAACCTATAGTGGCAACGTAGTTCTGGGAACCTGGGTACAGTGGAACCCCAGTCCGTTCGGTGCTAAGTCCTACTCCCACTAAATAGTCCTAGACTGACTACTAAGCTGATAGCTCAAAATGGGGGCCCAAGACTAAGTCAGGGATACCTATTCGGAAGTACCTTGAAAGTCTTATCGGACCGAATTTTTTAACTGGTGTTCTAAGACTGGACAGAGATGCTTGTCTGGAAGCGTCGTAACCGTCTAAAGAACAAACTGAAATATGAAGCTGGGGGTTTTAAGACTGGTCAAAGCTACTTAGCTAGAAGTATTGTAACCATCTAAAGAACCACTAAAATCTGATATCTAAGTCTAATAATGAATAACTGGGAGGCACCACTGACACCTCAAGAAAAGACTGTAGTCAAACTAATTAATTGATATTTCTGGACAATACTGAGTATGCTAATAATCTAACTGAGATAGGACTAACATGCATCTGACTAAGATTTCAACATATATTAACAATATGGGAATCCAAAAACTGATAAAATCAAGCTACAGGGAAAACTAGTCCAACACGCAAGATTCTAATTTTTTTGAACTGAGAAACTAGGGCTAAATCATTCCACTAGATACTAGTTTCACAAAATTTTTAGAAACTGGGAATAATAAAGAAGTTAATATCATGAGTAAGTAATATTACACTTGAAATCTTAAAGAAATTTGTCTGGAAACTTTCTAAATTTTGAATCCATAGGGCTATAACAGATAGAAGAAATAGAGAAAGATTGGGACACAAGGGAAGAACAATCCCCTTGTTGGATTTCCACATACCTGGTGAAGAATTTCTGGAGAAACTCCATTGAGAATTGAAGAAGAAGTGGGATGCCCTAGCTCTGCTCTTGCTGCTTCCTAGCTGTTTTTATGCTTTAGACTTGAGGGAATGAGTGGAATGAAGGAGGAATGTCATTCTACCCCTCCTAAACGAGCCCAAAACGACAGGGTTTTAAGATAAAAAGGCTAGAAAGTTACAAAAATAACCCTAGAATAAAATCTGGAAAACTGCCCGACAGGGGACCAATGGGTCACTCAACGAATCATTGGTTAAGACCATGACTCGTTGGGACCAGTCGTTGGTCCTACTGCCTGGGTTCTGGGTTCACTGGATTTAGCAACGGGAAATACCACGACTCGTTGGATGAACCAGTGGGTCATTGTTTCCTCCGGTCAATGGATGGAAAAATCTAAGAGGCCTGACGACGAACAATACAATGACTCGCTATTGGACTCAACGGGTCGTTATGTCTAGTCGTTACCTTCACTAGAAAAATTTATAAAAATTCTCTGTCTTGACATGACGGGTGTCACAACGACTTGTTTTGTGATACAATGGTTTGTTGCTACCACTCGTTGTCATTGAAGAGGGTTTCTGAGGTTCTCAACCAACGACTCACACCACGAGTCTTTATATCAAACGATGACTCGTTGGTTTACTCATGGGGTCCTGGAAAAGGGGTTTCTGAGCTTGGGACCAACGAGTGACAGGACAACTCATTTTTTTCTCACAATGGGTCATTCCTTGTCCCGTTGGTTCCCGAAGGACCAAACAAGTCTGATCACGACTGACACAATGAGGTGTTGGAGTTGACCACAACTCATTGTCTTAGTCGTTCTGAGGCATCTTTTCCTGGTTTCTTCTGTATTTTTCTTGCAAGGTCTGAGTTATGTCTAGGAAAGTTTCGGGGTGTTACAATATCTCCTCCTTGGGATCATTCGTCCTTGAATAAAGCCTAAAAGTGCTAGAAAACTAGGAAAATAGCTACAATTCCCAGACTGAGACTATGAGCTGGTTTCTGAAGGAATAGCTGACTCCAAACTGACTTAACCATGCTAACAGAGCTGATGCAAATAGAATGCACATAGAAGATTTGAATAGAGTTGATGAGTACGGAACTGAATAAAGAATTGAGGAGGGGTTTAATACCTGATATTGGAACTGAACTAGAAGGGAATAAGTGAGGGTATTTGGGCATCATGTCTGCTTCTGCCTCCCATGTGGCTCCCTCAACTAGATGGTTCCTCCACAAAACATTCACTGAAGCGACTTCCTTTCTTCTCAACTTATGAACCTAACAGTCAAAGATCTAAACTAGGACCTCTTCATAAGAGAGACTATCTTTTATTCCCACATTGTCTAGTGGCACAACTAAAGTTGGATTACCGATGCACTTCTTCAATAGTGACACATGGAAAACTAGGTGCACAGATGCTAACTCTGGAGGTAATTCTAACTCATATGCCATTTGTCAATTCTCTTCAAAATTCTGTAGGGTCCCACGTATCTCAGATTGAGTTTTCCTTTCTTCCAAACTCTCATCACCCCTTTCATGGGCGAAATTTTCAAATAAACCCAATCATCAGCTGCAAAATCTAACTCTCTTCTCCTCACATCAACATAGGATTTTTCGGTTTGCGCTATTTTCAACCTCTCCCTGATAAGTTGCACCTTCTGCATAGCCTCATGGACTGAGTCTAGCCCTATCAGGGTAGCTTCACCAACTTCAAACCACCCTATAGGAGACCTACATCTCCTACCAGATAATGCCTCAAACGGGGCCATCTGGATACTAGAGTTGTAGCTGTTGTTGTACGTAAAATCGATGAGAGGTAGGTGATCATCCCAACTGCCCTTGAAATTGATCACACATGCTCTAAGCATATCTTCAAAGGTCTAGATAGTCTGCTCAGCATGTCCATCTTTTTGTGGGTGAAACGCTATCCTGAGCTTGACCTGGTTACCGAATCCTTTCTAAAATGACTTTCAGAAATGCGAGGTGAACTGTGTACCTCTATTTGAAATAATGGACAAGGGCACCCCATGCAATCTAGCTAGCTCCCGAATATAAATCCGCGCATAATCCTCAGCTGATTTTTTAGTTTTAACTGGGAGAAAATGTGTTGACTTGGTCATCCAGTCTACTATCAACCAGATTGAGTCATGCTGCCAATGAGTACGAGATAAACCTATAATAAAATCCATATTAAATTCTTTCCACTTCCATGTAGGTATGCTGATAGCTTGAGTCATACCTCCCAGTCTCTTATGTTCCACCTTAACCTGCTAGCAGTTCGGGCACTTAGCCACAAATTCTACTATGTCTCTTTTCATGTTGTTCCACCAGTAAATATATCGTAGATCACAGTACATCATAGTAGCTCCTGGGTGGATAGAATATATTGAACTGTGTGCTTCAGCCAGTATCTGCTGCCTCAGGTTACCCACATCCGGCACACATAGCCTACCCTGGTAATGGAGTACACAATCTCCCCCTTGGGGAGAAAGCCTCCACTTCTTTTCTGAGAACTACTTCCTTTAGCTTAAGTAGTATGGGATCTTCATCCTTCCTTGACATAACTTCAACTACAAATGATGAATCCGATCCACTCTGCACCACTACTCCGCCGTCATCTGTATTAATGAACTGCATTCCAACCGAGCTAATCTGCAAATATCCTTGGAAGTTCCTTTTTTCTCTCTTCAACATGAGCCACGCTCCCCATAGACATCTTTCTTAGGACATCAGCCACCACATTGGCTTTGCCCGGGTGGTACAACATACTCATGTCGTAGTCTTTCAATAGCTCCAACCACCTTTTCTGATGGAGATTTAAATCTTTTTCACTAAACACATACTGAAGGCTCTTGTGATTGGTGAAAACATCTATGTGATCCCCGTAAAAGTAGTGCCTCCATATTTTTAGTGCAAACACCATTGCTACCAAATCAAGTTTATGAGTTGGATAGTTCTTTCCATGAACCTTGAGCTATCTGGAGGCATAAGCTATCACCTTACCCCGCTACATCAAAACGCAACCATGTCCAACTCTTGAAGCGTCACAATACACTATGAATCCATCCGTTCCTTCCGGCAAGATTAACACTGGAGCGGTAGTGAGTCAAGTTTTCAACTCCTGGAAACTCATCTCACACACATCTGACCACTAAAATTTCACCTTTTTTCTGAGTCAACCTAGTCAGATGAGATGCAATAGAGGAAAAAGCTTCCACATAACATCGGTAATAGCCAGCCAGGGCCAAGAAACTTCTGATTTTAGTTGGGGAAGTAGGTCTTGGCCTGTCTTTCACTGCTTCTATCATTTGGGGATCTACTTGAATACCCTTACCCAAGACCACGTGACCAAGGAAAGTTACAGACTTCAACCAGAATTCACATTTGTTGAACTTAGTGAACAATTGACAGTCTTTGAGCGTCTGTAGAACTATCCTCAGATGGTTAGCATGTTCCTCCTCACTTTAGGAGTAGACCAGAATATCATCAATGAATATAATGACAAACATGTCTAGATATGGCTTGAAGACTCTATTCGTCAGGTCCATGAAAGCTGTGGGGACATTAGTTAGTCCGAAGGACATAAGCACGAATTCAAAATGACCATACCGAGTTCCAAAAGATGTTTTTTGGTATATCACATTCCCTTTCCCCTTAGCTGATGGTACCCCGACCTGAGATCTACCTTGGAGAAACAACTGACCTCCTGAAGCTGATCAAAAAAGTCATCAATCTTGGGTAGGGGATACCGGTTCTTAACTGTGACCTTATTCAACTGATGGTAGTCAATACACATTTTGAGGGTGTCATCTTTCTTTCGTATGAATAATACTGGAGCACCCCAGGGAGAGATGCTGGGCCTGATGAAACCCTTATCAATGAGGTCTTTTAGCTACTCCTTCAACTCCTTAAGCTTAGCTGGAGCCATTCTGTAAGGAGCGATAGAAATCGGCTGAGTTTTTGGAAGAAGGTCTATGCCGAAGTCTATTTCCCGCTCAGGAGGGACTCCGAGAAGATCTTTGGGAAACACGTCAGGGAACTCACCGACAACTAGAATTGACTGGATAGGGTCTCAGAGCTGGAATCTTTGACTCGAACTAGATGATAGATACACCCTTTAGAAATGAGCTTTCTGGCATTAAGGTAGGAAATAAACTGACACTTAATCACTGAACTACTGCCCATCCACTCTAAAAC
The DNA here is from genome assembly GCA_035772735.1 of Datura wrightii. Lineage (NCBI taxonomy): Eukaryota > Viridiplantae > Streptophyta > Magnoliopsida > Solanales > Solanaceae > Datura > Datura wrightii. The sequence goes on from JASDFA010000020.1 coordinate 90,665,696, forward strand.
TGGCTATTTGGGAACTAAAATCTAACAACTCTAGTTTTGCAGTCGACTGAGGCATAATCGAAGTGTAACCAATCCATTCCAAGAATGAGGTCGAAATAAACCATGTCTAACTCTATGAGATCAGCTAGAATGACCTTATTCAAGATTGAGATTGGGCCGTTTCTGTACACCCGGTTGGCTCTAACTAACTCACCAACTGGGATAGAGACTGAGAATGGTTCTGAGAAGACTTCTGGACTGATATCCAACTGGATAGCTACATAGGGAGTCATGAACAATAGTATGGCTCCTGGATCTAGTAGGGCATACACATCTAGATGGAAAAAAGACGTAACATACTCATGACCACATCATGTGAGCTCTCCTGATCCTGACCAGAGGACAAAGCATAAAAACGGTTTTGGAATTGACTGCCATCCATACTTGAAGTATTGGCCTACTGAGCTGGTCGGCCTGCTAGAGCTACTGAAGTGGTGGATTGTGATCTCCCCCGTCCTGTATATGGGCATTTTTTGAGCCGGTGACCGAGAGCAACCCTCTCGGCCTTAAAGGAATTCCCTTGGATGGTTCTTTCCACACTTAGGGCAAGCTGGGTAGCGATTTCTAGCATTGTGACTTTGGGACTGTGAGCCAGATAGTCCAGCCCTCCGATCCTTGGGGGATCAGAAAGTAGGGGCGCTTGCTAAAGTGGGTGTTGGAGCCCTCTGCTGTTGCTGTGGGCGGCTACTAATGCCAGACCTCTAGTGGCTATAGTCTAATTGGCCAATCCTCGCCTACTTATTCTCCTGCTCCAATTCTTTTAGCTTTTCTACCTCAATCTGCTGAGCATGAACAATGAGGATGGAGAGGTCAATATCCTTAATGAGTATTGCAGTCTTGCACTCCTTAAGGGCAAAGTTCGATACTCCATTGACGAACTTTAGCATTGATCTCTTGGCTCGGCTACAATATCCAGAACATATTTTGACAACCGCATGAACTCCAGTGCATACTCTTCCACCATCCTATTGCGCTGTTTCAAATTCATAAATTTTGCCGCCTTAGCTTCCCTAAGCTTCCAGGGGAAGAATATGTCTAGGAAGGTTGTTGTGAACTCCTCCCACTCCCCCGCTTCCACTCCTGCTGGTCTCCCTTTTTTCCACTAGTCGTACCAGATCTGGGCTACCCCTTTCAGCTGGTAGGTAGTCAGGTCAGCACTCTCAGCGGAGCTAACACCCATAATGCGGGTGATCTTCCGAATCTCATCCAAGAACTCTTGTGGGTCCTGTCCCACCTTATATCCATGAATGGCTGAAAGGTTCATCTAGGTGAAGTCCTAAACTCGGGAAGCTGTTGCGGACCCATTCGTGTCAACCGGAACCACCTGCTAGTTCATCTGGTTTGTGACTGTCTGTGCCAGCAGCTGGATTGCCGTTCTGAACTCTGTTGACGACATTGGGTCATCTTGAGGGACTACTGGAGTTGGTGGGGCAGGTCGGTTAGCGTTGTCGGCCCTTTTTCCATTACCACATCTTGGAGGCATGATTTCACTTAAATGAAATAAAGCACGAGTTAGGAGAACATTTCTGGGATTGAACTTCAACACACGATAAAGATTATGAAAAAAAGGGAGTTTTCCTAATAACGTCTCGTAGCCTCCCCGTCATAAGTGTGGCGCGCTTCACACCGATGAAAAGGACTCTACATGACGCGACTTTCAGAAATCCTACTCTAAACCTAGTGCTCTGATACCAAGCTTTTCATGACCGAGTCTATACCCGGGATGAGACACGGTACTTGGAGTCACAAGTAACCCCAAGTCAACCCATGGTCTATCATAACACTGGTAATCTGAGTAAGTCATAGCAGAAGCTTAAATAATAAAACTATTTAAGGAAAGATGAATAATAAAATTTACACATCTGGAAAAGAAGTTTGAAAGTCTGAGTCTATGTCGAAAAGCTAGCTATATCTGATGAGTTCCTAGGACAAGCCCCTAGCTAACTCTAAAGTCTAACTTGTTACACCCCATAAATTAATGACATATAGATGGCCTATTCACATGTTGATTAAGAGTTTTTGAATGCCATACATGCTAGGAAAAGGCCCGAGGAAAGACCGGATAAGAGACACATCGAACCATCGCAAGAGGAGGCTAGAAGACGTCCTCCACGATGGACGGAGTGTCACGGAGGCTCACCTCCATGATACACAGCGTGTCACGGAGGCTAACCTCCGTGATACATAGCGTGCCACGGAGGTGAGGTGCAGCCTCAAGTATAAAAGCACCAACTTCGATTTTTATCTCATTTTCTCACTTTTGAATTTCAGTAAACGATAGAGAACAAAGAGGACGAAGATTTATGATAAATGTTCATCCGATTATTCCATCAAATGTGGTCCAAACTCAAATTAACTCCATATACCAAAGTATAAAGCTGCAGAGAACATTCCTGCGGAGTTAGTTTCGTGAAATTCGGCCGACGAATCGTCGTCCTACCGAGCTAAGGTAGGCAGAATTGCTCCAAATTAGTGTCAATATACTCCTAGCCCTAAAGTGAGCATTTCTCCCTTCTGAACTTCCGAGAAATAGCAAGTTTTCGACCGTTTTTCGATAAGTCAAAGTTTGGGCTATATATATATTAAAAGTGATATTTTCTTTCAGAATATTAATGTCTTTAGTCCTAATTGATATATATATGGATGCAGTTGGGAGAAATGGCGGAATATTGACCGAATTACGCCAATTAGTTGAGAAATCAGAAACGGAGGTATGTAAAGCTAGTTCTTCGGCAAGTTAGTAGTTCCGGTATAGTAGAATAGTTCAAGTGCCAGTAGAATGTCTCAGAAACCGCATATTATGTTTAGTATGCATTTTAGTATGATATTAGAAACATCATGTCATGTGTAGCATGAAACTTACTAGCACGATGCAAATTTTAGTAGAAAGTGACAAAACAGTACAACATGCCCAGTATGTGATTTAGTAAAATATGTTAGGATATTAGTGTGTTCAGTCAAAACTTAGTAAAGCAATATAAGTTCCTGTAAGGTATTTCAGAAATAGAATGGTAGCCTAAAATGAAGTTTATAAAGCATGTTATAAATAGTAAATCATGTTACTATGAAACTCAGTTATACAACATGATTTCCAGTAGAAAAACTATATATTGTTCAGCATTAGACCCAGCACAATATGACAGAAAAATGTATATATACCATTATCAGTTTCAGCATGTATTAAGTACATACATATCACTATCATTAGCTTTAGCATGTAGTATATACATACACATTATTATCATTAGCTTAAACATGTAGTATACGTAGTTAGTATTACTAGTTGAGACCTGACTGTATTATTTGGGGCTGGATTACCTAGCATTCATGACTTCCCTAGGGTTAATAGATGTATCGACTCGTCCACCAGAGGGCGAGGATACGTCGCTCTATAGAGTGGCATGCCGTCCCCTAGGGGACGAAGATGGGATGCCAATTTCCCCATATTTTTCCTTGGTCGGCTTTTATACACCCCCGTCGAGCGGGTACGCCTGGGGTGTTGATTCAGGAGTCCTTCAGACTCAGGTATAGTTATAGTGAGGGGATCAGCGAGCCAAAGTGCATACCCAGGGGATCGGCAGGATGCTTATAGTTATTATAGGAGATGGGACGACCAGGGTAGGGGTATAGATTGCGTGTTGATTGTACCTCCCGGCTTATGGGGGCCGAGTAAGGTTTGTGTGTGCTATGCTATGTTGTGTTATGTTGTGTCATGCCATGATACGCTAGATACGAGTAGATCGACAGTAGAGCGATACATTTCTAGGTATGACTCCTACTCCTTTCAGCATAGTTGAGAATAGTCTTAGATTTATATTCTCAGTCAGTTTCAGTCTATTTCTCTTTATTTCAGTTCCATCAGTTGTATTGTTGTTTTCAGATATTTTTCAGTTGTTGCTTACATACTCAGTACCAGTGGTACTGATGCCTGTTTGGGGCGCTGCATTACTTGCCTATAGGTACTCATAGACGAGGAGCCGATACCTCGTGATTCTAGCCAACTCACAGAGTCATCAGCTCCAGTCATCCGTAGCTAGATAGCTAGAGATTTATCCCTTTTCTTTTGATTGTACAGCATGGGTAGGCCGGGGCCCTGTCCCAACTATATTATCAGTATTCTTAGAGGCTTGCAGATTGTGTATACCCTGTGGTTTGTTATACCGGTCGTGTGAGGCCGTGTGTATGTTTTATCTTGTTATGATGGCCGTGTAGGGCCTTACTCAGTTGGTAGTGGTGACCTTGTCGGTCACGGTGCGGTTTAACACATGTTTTCTTGATTTAGAGATAACTAGACAGCATGGTGGCCTTGTCGGCCCGCATAGGTTCCCCTATATGAATGTGATTCTGGTTAGCTGATATTATAGTACAGGTGGCTATAGGCCTAGTCGGCCGGAGGCTGTATTTACAGCCGTTATATAGCCCGTCATTTTCTTGAATCCAGAGTTAGAGCCGGACAGGCACCAGAAGTGCTTACTCTCAGCAGTTTAGCAGTTCAAGTCTCAGTAAGGGCACCAGGTGCCAGTAACACCCCCCCCCCAAGGCAGGGCGTGACAAGCTTGGTATCAAAGCAGGTCGTATTCCAAGGAGTCTGCAAGCCGTGCTAAGTAGAGTCTTGCCTATGGATGTGTTGTGCACCACATACTATAGGTAGGAGGCTGCAAGGCATGATAGGATGGTTGCTTTTTATTCTTGTTCAGTCATGCTGTAGAGAGGTATAGTATAGGGTTGAGTCCCTGGAGCTTACTTATATTCTTTGGTTATAGATAATGTCAGACCAGCGACATCCTCTCACAGGACGGAGTTCGGATATTGCAGCAGGGGAAGGCACCAGTAGGATGCCTCATCCTCGTATAAAAATAGCCCGATTAGAGGGCAATACCGAGGTATCGTCCCAACCTCTCAGCAGTCTCCACCACATCAGGAGCTACTTGGGGCGACACCACCTCCAATAGTCCTTATACCAATACCTTCCGACCAGGAGGTTAGGAGTGCGATAATCATGTTAGCATAGATAATGGCTGCTCAACATCAGCCGATGCCGTCTACAGTTGTAGAATCGGCAGGAGGGCCCGGTAGTTCGAGGGTCCGGGAATTTTTGGCTCTGAATCCCCCACAGTTTACAGGTACGGACTGGACAGAGGCCCCTAAGGATTTTCTAGATCAGATGCAGAGAATTTCAGGGTTATGCATGCCACGCCTACATAATCAGTTGAGTTGGCAGCATTCCAGTTACGGGACATCGTTGTGTTGTGGTATGAAAGCTGGGAAAGGTCCCGAGAGAAAGATGTTTCCCCTTCGACCTGGTCCAGCTTCTCAGGAGCTTTTCTGGATGATTATTTTCCACGAGAGATTTGACAGGCCCAGGTGGACCAGTTTTTACATTTAAAGAAGGGGGCCATGAGTGTTCGGGAATACGCCTTGCGGTTTGATTCTTTGGCCCAGTACGCACCGGCCTTTGTTAATACCATGGCATCCAGAGTACATCTCTTCATCATGGGGTTGAATCCAGAATATGTTGAGACTTGTATTACAGCCACACTGTGAGAGGACATGGATATTGCCCGAGTTCAGGCATTTGCCCAGAATATTGAGGGCATCAGGTAGCGGCATCGGGAGATCAGGAGGACCAGTCAGGAACAGCGCCACAGGGATAGGCCAGTTGAGTTATAGAGGGAGGCTCGAGGAGACCTAGGCCACGATTGTTAGATAGGCCACCCATACCCCCGCCTTCACCACAGCCGCAGAGGGGCAAATTTAGCCGCAGGGGGCAGTTAGAGACCGGCAGAGGCTCGCAGATTGCAGATTCACCATTACACAGGAGGGCGGAGCAGAGTAGGTATACCCTACCACTTTGCCCTATATACAACCGACGCCATTCTGGAGCATGCAGGTATGGCTCCACCAGATGTTATATTTGTGGCCAAGAGGGCCATCTGATGAGAGATTGTCCAGCCAGAGGACAGGAGGACCGGGATAGACAGGACAGGGCATCCGCAGGGTCACGAGCTTCAGAATCCTCGGTAGGGCGCAGACCCTCAGTTTCAGCAGGCAGGGGCCGGGGAAGATCAGGGGCCTCCAGTGTAGGTGTGGGCCCAAGACACACATATGCCTTACCAGGGAGGCACAATTCAGAAGCGTCACCTGATGTTGTGACAGGTATGATGACTATCTGCTCATACCCTTGTGTATTGATTAATCCAGGATCTACTTTGTCCTACATTACTCTATTTGTGGCTCAAAAGTTTAGTGTTGCACCAGAATTGCTTCAGCAACCCTTTTTAGTATCCACCCCCGTCGGTGACTCCATTATAGCCAAAAGGGTCTATCATGGGTGTAAAGTAGAGGTTGCTGATCGTCAGACCACGGTAGACCAGGTAGAATTAGAAATGGTCGATTTCGACGCCATTATGGGTATGGATTGGTTGGCTCCGTGCTATGCAAATATAGAATGCTGGACCAAGATAGTCCGATTTCACTTTCCAGGCGAGGCAGTGCGAGAGTGGAAGGGAAGTACAATTACGCCAAAAGGTAGGTTTATTTCCTATCTTCAGGCGAGGAAGTTGATTGCTAAGGGGTGCATTTACCATCTTGTCAGAGTTCAGGATGTTTGGGTAGAGCCTCTCCAGTCAGTTCTAGTGGTGAATGAATTCCCTGACGTATTTCCAGATAAGCTACCTGGTATTCCTCCAGAAAGGGAAATAGATTTTGCAATTGATTTATTACCAGGAACTCAGCCCATATCAATCCCTCTGTATCGTATGGCTCCTGCTGAACTCAGAGAATTAAAGAAGCAGCTGAAAGATCTGTTAGATAAGGGCTTTATCAGGCCGAGTACTTCACCTTGGGGTGCGCCAGTTCTATTTGTGAGAAAGAAGGATGGCTCGCTCCGAATGTGTGTAGATTACCAGCAGTTGAATAAGTTTACAGTTAAGAATAAGTATCCGCTTCCCAGAATAGATGATTTGTTTGATCAGTTATAGGGGGCCAGATATTTCTCCAAGATTGATTTGAGGTCCGGGTACCATCAGGTTCGGGTTCGTGAAAGGGACATTCCGAAGACAACTTTCAGGACCAGATACGGCTACTTTGAATTCCTAGTTATGTCTTTTGGGCTGATGAATGCTCTCGCAGTATTCATGGACCTGATGAACAACATCTTCAGACCATACCTGGACCTGTTCATGATAGTGTTTATTGATGACATTTTGGTATATTCTCGCTTAGAGGCAGACCACCAAAATCATTTACGGGCAGTGCTTTAGATTCTCAGGGACCGTCAGTTGTATGCCAAGTTCTCCAAATGTGAATTCTGGCTAAACTCAGTAGCTTTCTTGGGGAATATTGTGTCGGATGCTGGTATACAGGTAGACACGCAAAAAATAGAGGCAATAAAAACGTGGCCCAGACCTACCACTCCGATTGAAGTCCGCAGTTTCCTGGGATTAGTAGGATACTATAGAAGATTTGTTGAGGGGTTCTCCACCATAGCGGCACCTTTGACTAAGCTGATGCAGAAAGCAGTAAAGTTCCAGTGGACAAAGGCATGTGATCAGAGTTTCCAAGAATTGAAAGACAGGTTGACCTCCGCCCCAGTATTAGCATTGCTAGAAGGTACAGAGGGTTATGCAGTTTATTGTGATGCTTCAGGTATTGGGTTGGGATGTGTGTTGATGCAGCACGGTAAAGTGATTGCTTATGCTTCCAGACAGCTGAGGAAACATGAAAAGAATTATCCTACCCATGACCTGGAACTAGCCGCAGTGATCCACGCCCTAAAGATATGGAGACATTACCTGTACGACGTTCATGTGGATATTTTCACCAACCATAAGAGCCTGCGGTACATCTTCACCCAGAGAGAATTGAACTTACGGCAGCGTCGCTGGTTGGAATTATTGAAAGATTATGATGTAAATACTCTGTATCATCCGAGAAAGGCCAACGTAGTAGCAGATGCTCTCAGCCGCAAATCTATAGGGAGTTTGGCGTACTTGCAGCCCGAGCAGCGGGAATTGGTCAGAGAAATACACCAATTAGCCAGTTTAGCCATTCGCGTAGCAGAAATAGAGGACAACAGAGCAGTAATTCAGAACACCGCAGTGTCGTCATTAGTTGTGGAGGTAAAGGAATGGCAGTATGAAGATCCTGACCTGGTTCAGCTTAAGGACAGAGTTCAGCAAGGGAAAGCGCCACATTTTCAGGTAACTGAGGGTGAAGTGTTGCGATGTAAAGGCCGCCTTTGTGTTCCAGATATTTCGAGGCTTCGCCAGCCGATTATGAGTGAGGTACATTACGCCCGCTATTCTCTCCCCCTAGGCGCGACGAAGATGTACCATGATATTAAAGAAATCTACTAGTGGCCAAGTATGAAAAGGGGAATAGCAGAATTTGTAGCCTAGTGTCCTAACTGTCAACAGGTAAAAGAAGGAACACCAGAAACCAGGCGGGTTAACTCAAGACATAGTTGTGCCTCTTTGGAAGTGGGAAGCAGTAAACATGGACTTTGCAGCAGGATAACCCGGTACCAGGCATAGACATGATTCCAATTGGGTAATTGTTGACCGACTGACGAAATCATCCCATTTCCTGCCAGTAAAAGCTACTTTCTCTACCGAAGATTACGCCGAATTGTATATTAGAGAAATAGTTAGATTACACGGTGTTACAGTATCTATTATATCTGATAGAGGAGCACAATTTACAGCTATATTTTGGTAGTCATTTTAGAGAGGTTCGGGAATGCAGATTAATTTGAGCACAGCATTCTACCTGCAGACGGATGGACAGGCAGAACGCACTATTCAGATACTCGAGGATATGCTACAGGCATTTTTGATGGACTTCGTAGGTAGTTGGGATGAGCATTTACTGCTGATTGAGTTTGCTTATAACAATAGTTACCACTCAGCTATCCAGATGACGCCCTTCGAGGCATTGTATGGGCGAAAATGTAGATCGCCAATTGGCTGGTCTGAAGTAGGAGAGTCAGCGCTGATTGGGCCAGATATTATTCATCAGTTAGAGGAGAAGGTAAAGCTTATCAGAGAGCGCCTACTGACTGCTCAAAGCTGCCAGAAATCATATGCTGATGTGCGGTGCAAAAACCTGGAATTTAATGTGAATGACTGGGTATTTTTGAAAGTATCTCCAATGAAAGGGGTGATGAGATTCGGAAAGAAAGGTAAGCTCAGTCTGAGGTTCGTTGGTCCTTACCAGATTCGGTGGAGAATAGGCCAAGTGGCATACAAGTTGAACTTGCCTCCAGAATTAGAGGCCGTTCATCCAGTTTTCCACGTGTCTATGTTGAGGAAGTATATAGGGGACCCCTCCAGAGTTGTCCCAGTCCAGGATGTCCAGGTTACGGAAGAGTTGGCCTATGAAGAGGTCCCAGTAGAAATACTAGACAGGCAGATTCGCAAGTTGAGGACTAAAAACGTTGCTTCTGTCAAGGTACTGTGGCGTAACAATAACCGAGAGGAGATGACTTGGGAAGCAGAGAAAGACATGAAGGTCAGATATCCTCACTTATTCCAAGCCTAATCAGTGAGGTATGTTAGTATTGTTATTGTATGAGATGTCTTATATTACATGTATAATGAGATAGCCGACTCTAGACTTTTACATGATGATTGCTACAGTATTGTGTGGAGTACCTGTATTGGACTTTTCTGCATTTCAGGTTTTTGAGATAGTCCATGTTACAGGGGAGACTCTGCCAAAATTTTTCTAGAATAAGTCAAGTAAGTTGAACTTGTTGCAAGTAGAAGTTTACATTCGAGGATGAATGTTCTTAAAGGGGGGAGAATGTTACACCCCGTAAATTCACGACATGTAGATGGCCTATTCGCAATGTTGGTTAAGAGTTTTTGAATGCCATACATGCTAGGAAAAGGCCCGGGGAAAGACCGGATAAGCGACACGTTGAACCATCGCAAGAGGAGGTTGGCAGACCTCCTCCGCGATGGCCAGAGTGTCACGGAGGCTCACCTCCATGATACATAGCATGTCACGGAGGCTAACCTCCACGATACACAGCGTGCCACGAAGGTGAGGTGCAGCCTCTAGTATAAAAGCACCAACTTCGATTTTTATCTCATTTTCTCACTTTTGAATTTCAGTAAACGATAGAGAACAGAGAGGAGCGAAGATTTATGATAAATATTCATCCGATTACACTGTCAAACGTGGTCCAAACTCAAATTAACTCCAGATACCGAAGTATAAAGCTGCAGAGAACATTCCTGCAGAGTTAGCTTCATGAAATTCGGCCGGCAAATCATCATCCTACCGAGATAAGGTAGGAGGAATTTCTCCAAATTAGTGTCAATATACTCCTAGCCCTAAAGTGAGCATTTCTCCCTTCTGGACTTCCGAGAAATAGCAAGTTTTCGGCCGTTTTTTGATAAGTCAAAGTTTGGGCTATATATATATTAGAAGTGATATTTTCTTTCAGAATATTAATGTATTTAGTCCTAATTGTTATATATATATGGATGCAGTTGGGAGAAATGGCGGAATATTGACCGAATTACACCAATTAGTTGAGAAATCAGAAACGGAGGTATGTAAAGCTAGTTCTTCAGCAAGTTAGTAGTTTCAGTATAGTAGAATAGTTCAAGTGCAAGTAGAATGTTTCAGAAACCGCATATTATGTTTAGTATGCATTTTAGTATGATATTAGCAACATCATGTCATGTGTAGCTTGAAACTTACTAGCACGATGCAAATTTTAGTAGAAAGTGACAAAATAGTACAACATGCCCAGTATGTGATTTAGTAAAGTATGTTAGGATATTATCGTGTTTAGTCGAAACTTAGTAAAGCAATATAAGTTCCTGTAAGGTATTTCAGAAATAGAATGGTAGCCTAAAATGAAGTTTAGAAAGCATGTTAGAAATAGTAAATCATATTACTATGAAACTCAGTTATACAACATGATTTCCAGCAGAAAAACTATATCTTGTTCAACATTAGACCCAGCACAGTATGACAGAAGACTGTATATATACCATTATCAGTTTCAGCATGTATTAAGTACATACATATCACTATCATTAGCTTGAGCATGTAGTATATACGTACACATTATTATCATTAGCTTCAGCATGTAGTATACGCAGTTAGTATTACTAGTTGGGACCTGACTGTATTGTTTGGAGCTGGATTACCTAGCATTCATGACCGCCCCAGGGTTAATAGATGTATCGACTCGTCTTCCAGAGAGCGAGGATACATCGCTCTACAGAGTGGCATGCCGTCCCCTAGGGATAAAGATGGGATGCTAGTTTCCCCATATTTTGCCTTGGTCGGCTTTTATACACCCCCGTTGAGGGGGTACGCCCGGGGTGTTGATTCACGAGTCCTTCGAACTCAGGTACAGTTATAGTCAGGGGCTCAGCGAGCCCAAGTGCATACCCAGGGGATCGACAGGATGCTTATAGTTATTATAGGAGATGGAACGACCAGGGTAGGGGTATAGATTGCGTGTTGATTGTACCTCCCGGCTTATGGGGGTCTGGTAAGGTTTGTGTGTGCTATGATATGTTATGTTATGTTGTGTTATGCCATGTTACGCTAGATACGAGTAGATCGACAGTAGAGCGATACATTTCCAGGTATGACTCCTACTCCTTCCAGCATAGTTGAGAATAGTCTTAGATTCATATTCTCAGTCAGTTTCAGTCTATTTCTATCTATTTCAGTTCCATTAGTTGTATTGTTGTTTTCAGATATTTTTCAGTTGTTGCTTACATACTCAGTACCAGCGGTACTGACGCCCGTTTGGGGCACTGCATTACTTGCCTGCAGGTACTCATAGACGAGGAGCCAATACCTTGTGATTTCAGCTAGCTCACAGAGTCATCCGCTCCAGTCATCCGGAGCTAGATAGCTAGAGGTTTATCCCTCTTCTTTGATTGTACAGCATGGGTAGGACGGGGCCCTGTCCCGACTATATTATCAGTATTCTTAGAGGCTTGCAGATTGTGTATACCCTATGGTTTGCTATACCGATCGTGTGAGGTCGTGTGTATGTCTTAGCTTGCTATGATGTTCGTGTTGGGCCTTACTCAGTTGGTAGTGGTGACCTTGTCGGTCACGTAGTGGTTTAACACCTGTTTTCTTGATTTAGAGATAACTAGACAGCATGGTGGCCTTGTCGGCCCGCATAGGTTCCCCTATATGAATGTGATTCTGGTTAGCTGATATTATAGTACAGGTGGCTATAGGCCTAGTTGGCTAGAGGCTGTATTTATAGCCATTATTTAGCCCTTCGTTTTCTTGAATCCAGAGTTAGAGCAGGACAGGCACCAGAAGTGCTTAGGCTCAGCAGTTTAGCAGTTCAGGTCCCAGTAAGGGCACCAGGTGCCAGTCACACCCTCCAAGGCAGGGCGTGACATAACTATATGAAAATAACTGAAGAAAAATAAACATCGTCCTTGAAAGATGAGGACTCACCACTAGTGCAACTGATAACTCCTGGAAAAGATCTGCTAATGGAGCAGAGAATGAGAACCTGTGGCTGTATGATAATACGATACAACATAGAAGATATGCTTCAGTACTTTAAATATACCGAGTAAGTGGGAGAAAATATAACATAAGGAGTAAATAACTGAACAGTAATGACATGCAATGGCCAACTGAAATGCAGAAACTGAATAAACTAAAATATACTGAAATGGTCAAAATGACCCTGTCTGATGGTCATAGACATGCCCTGAATATGAGATACTGAATCTAAACTAACTGTACTGAACTGAGTAAACTGAAACTGTTTTGAGCTGAGTTAATCTAAGACTGAACTGACTATTGGGAGAGTCTATAATAAATATATAACTACGTGAGCTAGACGTGGAGTTCGAAGTATACAACCTATCAGTAAGACCCAATATACCTTTCCAAGGTATAAAGGTATGAACTGGGTGATCACAAGTTTGGGGCCATAAGGACAATAAAAATAAACTACAGTGGCAATGTAGTTCTGAGAACCTGGGTGAACTAGAACCCAGTCCGCTCGATGCTAAGTCTTACTCCCATAGTACTAGACTGACTACTAAGATGTTAGCTTGAAATTGGGCCCAAGATTAAGTCAGGGATACCTATCTGAAAGTACCCTGAAAGTCTTATCTAATCAATTTCTGTAACTGGTTTTCTACAATTGGCCAGAGCTGTTTATCCGGAAGCATCATAACCGAACAAACTGAAATCTAAAGCTGGGGGTTCTAAGACTGGTCAGAGCTTCTTATCTAGAACTTTCGTAACCTTTTAAATAACCACTAAATTCTGATGTCTGAGTCTAATAACTGATAACTGGGAGCTACCACTGACACCTCAAGAAAAGATTGTAGCCAAACTGATCAACTGAAATTTCTAGAGAATACTAAGTATGCTAATAATCTGATTGAGACTGGACTAACATGCATCTGACTAAGATTTCAACATATACTAACAATATGGGAATCCCAAAACTGATAAAATCAAGCTACAAGGAAAACTAGTCCAACACGCAAGATTCTAATTTTTCTAAAAATTGAGAAACTAGGACTAGATCATTCCACTAGATACTAGTTTCACAAAATTTCTAGATATTGGGAATAATAAAGCAGTTAATATCATGAGTATGTAATATCCCACTTGAAATCTTAAATAAATTTGTCTGGAAACTTTCTAAATTTTGAATCCACAAGGTTTTAACTGATAGAAGAAATAGAGAAAGATTTTGGGGACACAAGGAAAAAACAATCCCCTTGTTGGATTTCCACGTACCTGGTGAAGAATTTCTAGAGAAACTCCCTTGAGAATCAAAGAAGAAGTCGAATTCCCTAGCTCTTCTCTTGTTGCTTCCTGACTGTTTCTACACTTTAGACTTGAGGGAATGAGTGGAATGAAGGGAGAATGTCGTTCTACCCCTTTAACACCCTTCTACATGAGCCCAAAATGATAGGGTTTTAAAGTAAAAATGCTAGGAAGTTACAAAAATAACGCTGGAATAAAATCTGGAGAACTACCCGACATGGGACCAACGGGTCACTCAACTAGTCATTGGTTGAGACCACTCTCATTTGGACCAGTCGTTGGTCCTACTGCCTAGGTTCTAGATTCACTATATTTAGCAGTGGGAGATACCACGACTCATTGGATGAACCAATGGGTCATTGGTTCCTCCGTGGTCACTGGATGGAAAAATCTGGGAGGCCTAATGACGAGTAATACAATGACTCGTTGGTGGACCCAAAGGGTCATTGTGTCCAGTCGTTACCTTCACTGGAAAAATTTGTAAAAATTCTCTGCCTTGACATGATGGGTGGTCATAAAGACTCATTGTGTGATACAACGGGTCATTGCTACCACTCGTTGTCACTAAAAAAGGTTTCTAGGATTCTCAACCAATGACTCACATCACGAGTCTTTGTATCAAACACGACTCTTTGGTTGAGTCATGGGGTCCTGAAAGAGGGGTTTCTGAGCTGGGACCAATAAGTGACAGGACGACTTGTTGCTTCTAACAATGGGTCATTCCTTGTCTTGTTGGCTCCCCAAGGACCAAACAGGGCTGACCGCGACTGATACAACGAGTCATTGGAGCTGACCATGACTCATTGTCTTAGTCGTTCTGAGGAATTTTTTTCTAGTTTCTTCTAGATTTTTCTTGCAAGGTCTGAGTTTGGTCTAGGAAAGTTTCAAGGTGTTACGATATCTCCCTCTTGGGAGCATTTGTCCTTGAATGAAGCCTAAAACTGCTAGAAAATAGGAAAAGAGCTGCAATTCCCAAACTGAGACTATGAGCTAGTTTCGAAAGGAGTAGCTGACTCTAGACTGACTTAACCATGCTAACAGAGCTTATGCAACTAGAATGCACATAGAATATTTGAATAGAGCTGATGAGTATAGAACTGAACAGAGCATTGAGGAGGGATTTAATACCTGATGCTGGAACTGAACTGGAAGGAAATAAGTGAGGGCATTTGGCCATCATGTCCACTTCTGCCTCCCATGTGGCTCCCTCAACTAGATGGTTCCTCCACAAAACTTTCACCAAAGTGACTTCCTTGTTTCTCAGCTTACGAACCTACAGTAAAGGATCTGAACCTGGCCCTCTTCATAAGAGAGACTATCTTTTATTTCCACACTATCTAGTGGCACAATTGAAGTTGGATCATTGATGCTCTTCTTCAATAGTGACACATGGAAGACTGGGTGCATAGATGCTAACTATGGAGGTAATTCTAACTCATAGCCACACTGCCAATTCACTTCAGAATTATGTAGGGTCCCACATATCTCAAACTGAGTTTTCCTTTCTTCCCAAATCTCATCACCCCTTCCACAGGAGAAATTTTCAGATAAACCCAATTATCTACTGCAAAATCTAACTCCCTTCTTCTTAGATCAGCATAGGATTTCTGACAGCTTTCCGCTATTTTCAACCTCTCACTGATAAGTTTCACCTTCTGCATAGCCTCATGAACTGAGTCTAGCCCTATCAGGGTAGCTTCACCAACTTCAAACCACCCTATAGGTGACCTACATCTTTTACCATGTAATGCCTCAAACGGGACCATATGGATACTGTAGTGGTAGTTGTTGTTGTACGCAAACTCAATGTAAGGTAGGTGACCATCCTAACTGCCCTTGAAATCGATCACACACGCTCTCAGCATATCTTCCAAGGTCTAGATAGTCAACTTAGCTTGTCCATCTGTCTTTGGGTGAAACACTGTGCTGAGATTGACCTGAGTATCGAGTCCTTTATGAAATGACTTCCAAAAATGCAAGTTGAACTAGGTACTTCTATCTGAAATAATGGACAAGGACACCCCATGCAGTCTAACAAACTCTCGGATATAAAGCCTAGTATAATCCTTGGCTGAGTCTGTTGTTTTAACTGGGAGGAAATGTGTGGACTTATTCATCTGGTCTACTATCACCCAGATTGAGTCATGTTGTTGACGAGTATGAGATAAATCTATAATAAATTCCATATTCACTTCTTCCCACTTTAATATGGGTATGCTCCAATCTTGAGTCATACCTCCCGCTCTGATGTTCCATCTTAACCTGCTGGCAGTTCGGGCACTTAGCCATAAGTTCTGCTATGTCTCTTTTTATGTCATTCCACCAGTAAATATCTCGTAGATCACGATACATGTTAGTAGCTCCTACATGGATAGAATATCTCGAATTGTATGCTTCTTCCAGTATCTGCTGCCTCAGGTCACCCACATCCGACACACATAGCCTACCCTGGTAACGGACTACACCATCTCTCCCTTGGGAGAAAGCCTCCACTTCTTTTCTGAGAACTACTTCCTGTAGCTTAAGAAGTATGGTATCCTCATCCTGCCTTGGCTTAACTTCAACTACCAACGAGGAATCCGATCCACTCTGCACCACTACCCGGCCCTCATCTGTATCAACCAACTTCACTCCCAACTGAGATAATCTATGAATATCCTTTGCCAATTCATTTTTTCTCTCTTCAACATGAGCCACGCTCCCCATAGACATCGTGCTTAGGACATTAGCCACCAAATTGGCTTTGCCCTGGTGGTACAGCGTACTCATGTCTTAGTCTTTCAATAGCTCCAATCAACTCTTCTGATGGAGATTTAAATATTTTTCACTGAACACATACTGAAGGATCTTTTGAACGGTGAAAACATTCATGTGATCCCCGTAAAAGTAGTGCCTCTTTCAATGCAAACACCATTACCGCCAACTCAAGGTCATGAGTCCAATAGTTCTTTTATGAACCTTGAGCTGTCTGGAGGCGTAAGCTATCACCTTTCCCTGCTACATCAGAATGCAACCAAGTCCAACTCTGGAAGCATCACAATACACTACGAACCCATCCGTTCCTTCTAGCAAGGTTAACACTAGAGCGGTAGTGAGTCGAGTCTTCAACTCCTGGAAAATCTTCTCACACGCATTTTACCACTGAAATTTCACCTTTTCCTAAGTCAACCTAGTCAAAGGAGATGCAATAGTGAAAAAACCTTCCACAAAACATCGGTAATAGCCGGCCAGGCCCAAGGAACTTCTAATTTTGATTAGGGAAGTAGGTCTTGGCCAGTCTTTCACCGCTGCTATGTTTTGGGGATCTACCTGAATACCCTCACCCGAGACCATGTGACCAAGGAAAGTCATAGATTTTAACCAAAATTTGCATTTTCTGAACTCAGCAAACAAATGGTGGTCTATGAGCGTTTGTAGCACTATCCTCAGATGGTTAGCATGTTCCTCCTCACTTATGGAGTAGACCAGAATATCATTAATGAATATAATGACGAACATGTCTAGATATGGATTGAAGACTCTGTTCATCAGTTCCATGAAAGTTGCGGGGGAATTAGTTAATCTGAAGGATATAACCACAAATTCATAGTGACCATATCAAGTTCTGAAAGCTATTTTCGGTATATCACATTCCCTAACTCTTAGTTTATGGTACCCCAACTTGAGATCTACCTTGGAGAAACAATTTGCCCCCTATAGATTATCGAACAAGTCGTTAATCCTGGGTAGGGGATAGCGGTTCTTAACTGTGACCTTATTTAGCTGACAGTAGTGTATATACATTCTGAGGATACCGTCTTTTGCAAGAATAATACTGGAGCACTCTAGGGATAGATGTTGGGCCTGATGAAACCTTTATCAAGGAGGTCTTTTAGCTGCTTCTTCAAATTCTTCAGCTCAGCTGGAGCCATTCTAAAAAGAGGGATGGAGATAGGCTGAGTTTCTGGGAGAAGGTCTACGCCGAAGTCTATTTCCCGCTCAAGAGGGACTCTGGAAAGATCTTCGGGAAACACGTCAGGGAATTGTACAAATTTCTAGATTTATAAGAAATATTTTGTATGTACTGGTTCAACTTTCTTTCTTCTCTCTCATCTGAATTTCTTTTGTTTATTTTAATCATATAGTTAAGTATAAATTTTTGAATATGTTGTGAAATTATATTTGTTTAAATCACCTAGTTAAGTTAGATTTTTTATTTTAGATAACTGACTTAAAATCAACCACTCTTTGCTCACTAGTTAATTTCTCACATATTAATGAATTCGGTCGGGAACCATATTTGTGGACCTTAAAAGGTGCCTAATACCTTCCTTTTGAGGTAATTTGAACCCTTGCCCGAATCTGGTGATGTAGGCTATTTAAACAGATTTTCTTACTGATTAATTTAGTTCGATGCCCTAACGCACCATAATTCGTTAGGTGGCAACTCCTCTCCTTGAATAATCCTTCAAGAGTTGTCACATGTCAAGTTCCTCTTTTCGCAAGAAAAATGGGAAACGACAACTTGATTGGATTAAATGCTATTAATTTTGTTCGGACACGAGGTTGATTTAATTTCATGTTATTATACTGGTTGTGTGACTGAGTAATTCTTGTTGTGTGATAATCTGATATGTGATGTGTTACATTATGCATCTCATGACTGAGGGACGAATTGGTATTAAATGAATGTGTGACAATGATGACGGATAATATGGAATGAAGGTTATCGTTACTATGGTAAATGAGGGGCCTATGGCCGAAGTTAAGGAACTCTAATGAATAGGTTATTACAGTCAAATTTTTGAATAAGGATTGGATACACGGTGGCTCATTCCCAAGTGAGCATCCGGGAAAGCGCTATGATAGAGTACACAAACAAGTATGGCTAAATGACTAGTGGCTGGGTGTACGAGTGAGTACACAGACAGGTATGATGCATGTTCATACAACTGGGTGTACAGTACATGGATTTCTAGAGTCCCCTGTAGGTCATGACTGGAAGGTCAAGCATAAGACCCTCTGGCATCTGTGTATAGTGATATGATGGAGGTGTGTGCCCAGTATATCACCGATGGTATAATTGAGAGACAGAGATTTTTCGGGTATGGTTGATATATGTACGGCTATAAAGGTGGAAATGTAATTGATATACTCATGTGATACAAGATATGCCGACATGAATTCAGGTTTTGAGGTGAGGAACAGGTATGGCATACTGTATCGGGCGACTCAGTACAAGTATGGCATCTTATGACATTTCGTGGTATGAGGTCAGATATGTGCATGTACAGTACTGTTAGGGGAAATGACTCCCTTATGTTGTTTTGATGATTTTTGTGTGAACATGGGATAGTACATTTGTAATTGTGTTATATTGGTTATTTTAATTTGATTTGGTGGGTTAGGGATGATTGTACAACGGGTTTGAATGAAAGATAGCGCTAGTGTTGTGAGATGGAAAGTTGGCGTGTTTATTTGATGCACTTCTAAGAAGAACGAGAAATCCTACAGATAACTAAAGAGGTTAATAAAGGGTATAAACGAACTTGGACATTCATAGTGATATGGTAAGAGGGGTATCTGTGTTGTAATATTATATGATAGAATAAAATAGAGCTGGTTTAGATAAAAATTTATTACTAGCTGGATAGGTAGTGCTGCAGCATATGCATCGCAGCGGCAACGGAACCGCTGTAGCAGCCTGAGCCTTCGCCATAGCGGAAATAGAGAAGGGTAGACTGATAGGCTAATTAATGACTAGAAGCATAGGATAATTGCATGAACCTAAATGAGTCATAAAAACTATATTATAGTGAATAAACCTGGTGGGATGTTTCCTAAGTGAATTAATTGTTGAATTTTGTAATGTTGATTGCTTATGGATTTTTATGCTATTGTGTTAATTAACCCTACTTGGATGATGATGCCTACTAGTACGTGTGGTGTACTGATACTATCTTGCTACACCTTTTCTTTTGGGTGTAGGATGTGGTAGGTTGAAGTTTCCTTGATTAGCATGCAGTACTGAGCACCAGCTTCAGTGTTCTTCCGAACGAAGCTGGGTCATTTTTTTGTCAAGTATTCGACTAGAGCTCTTGTACCTATCTAGACTAGATCTTGGATGAGTTATGTTAGAGGAATTTTGTAATGTTATTTTGTTTAGAATTTTTAGAAGACAATGAAAAGTAATTGTGAATGCTTTAAGTTATTTTCTTGCCTAATTGATAGAAATATTCTAAGGGTTCTCCTATCGAGCAGAGTTGATGTAGGTGCCCGTACGACCTGTCTAGTTGGGTCGTGATAGTATCTGCTACAACCTTTGTGTTGTTGTTTAAAGACCTGTAAATAATTTCCAACTAACTATCATATGGAATTTTATGATTAAGGCACTTTGTCAACTACTTATTAAATCTCAATCATGTCTCATGTAGTGCCTCAGTCTTCAACTGCCGAAAATTATAGATCTCATATTTTAGCTGTAGCATCTTGGAAGATAGGAAGAACCTTTCTAAGAAGGCTTGCTTTAGCTCCCTCTACTTGGTTATGGAGTCATTGGGCAACTCCGATAACCATAAAGTGGCCTCTTCATCCAAGGAAAATGAGATAAGTCTCAGCTTGATCGCATCCTAGCTTACACCTAGCAACCTGTATGCCTTGAAAATCCCCGTAAAGTTCATCAAGTGGATATTTGTGTCATCAACTACATGACCACTAAATACCCTTTCATATTCAGCAACTGGGTCATGGTGCTAGTGATTGATGTGTTGTAAGTTTACAACACTTTCAATGCTTAAAAATGAGAAAATAGCATAGACTTAGGTATGCTTATATGGATATAAGGTGCTTTACTTTGTTTTCAGGGAAAATAGCTGTTGGAGCAAAAATATGCAAAAGATGCATAAAAGTGCAAAAAATCAGCTAAGGACCAATCTAAGTACGAGCTATATCTGGATTGTACGAGTCGTATTGAGACTCATGGAAAAACATAAAAGGCTAAAATAATGTGAAGGCAGAGTACGACTCTCAGTACAAACCGTACCAAGATGGTACGAGCCGTAACAGGAATCGTGGAAATCTTTAGAGAAAATTTCCACAAGTAGTCTCTTGGTACGGGTGGAACCCACGGATCATAACATCAACTTACGACTTGTTCCATGAGCCATGGGGAGCTTCAGTGATTCTTAGAGACTTGGCAGAACTCCAGATGCAACAAGCAAGTACGGGTTGTAGGAGGAAGGTACGAGGCCTACCACAACACTCATAGAAAACTTCAGAAGATGTTAAAGTTCTCAGGGCCAAGCCACGGATGGATTGTACAACTCGTAGGACCATTGTATGAGTCGTACTAGTTGCCAACACTTAGTCAATTCTACAGCAGCCAAGGAACGTACGAGAGCCAAGTACGACACGTATAATCCTATTATGGGTCATATGACCAGCCATAGGACGAGTTGGCACAAGCTATGAAAATTTCCCTGTTAGCTTAGAAAAAGGTTTTTGATGTTTGTATAAATACCTTTTATGTTTTGTTTTAGTAGAACAACAAAAAGAGAGATGAGTAGACGTGTGATTACAAAGAGAGAAGTATTATTTGTGAATTATTATCAAGTTTTTTAGAGCAATTCTTGAGATCAGCACTTGGTTTTATCAATTGTTCTTGATTTGTTCATCAATATTCAATGCAGGTTTTCTTCCAAGTATTATTGTAAGTATTAATTATGTGTTTGTCTATGAATGTTGATTACAATCTTACAATCATGAGCGGCTAAAACCTCCACACCTAGGGTTGTGGGAACCATGGTGAATTAACGAAATAGGGTTACACTAAATGATTTAAAACCAATGCTAAATGCTTGTATTGTATTCTCTTAATCTTTAACATTTCTTAACTGTATGCAACGTTAGGACTCTCACAAATTTTTTATTTTCTTGAACCTAGAGAAGTAGAGATTAGGAAAAGAGAATACAATAAAGTCTTGATGTTTATGATCATTGTATGACTTGAGCAATGGTTGCAGGAAAGTTAATTTGGAACAAATTGGTAACGGTTAGTTTGAAATTGTTCATGAGACCTGACTCAATGATTGAGTATAGTCATCCAATAAGGACGAACCAGTCATTTGGATGAACCCTAGTTATTAGTTTTACAAGTAAAAATTTGGATTGATCACGTGTGTATGCCCAAAGTAGTTATGAACCCATGGAGAACACTTACCCTAGTTAGTTGAAAATCTTGATAACAACCACAATTACGATCTTATTTTATTATTGTTTTTCTTTAAACCCCCCAATTTGGAGATAACTTACTAACAAGTTTAAGTATTGGCATTAGTCTAGATCTTACTTATTCCATGTTGGTCGACCCCAACCTCTTTTTTGGGTTCTTTATTGACAATGTATTCTTCATACTTTGCCAGGAAGTGTGAGTTTGAGTGTTACCAAAAGTGGCATCATTTCCAGGGAATAAGGCTAAGATTAGATTAATTGCTTATATTTAACTTTTGGATATTATTTTCTTAATTACATTTTCTTTTTGTTTTTGGACACCCACAGGTTGTCACTTGATGAATGCCAACTACTCGATGGAATGGAAACCCCCTGATTCCTTTAGATCTCAAACTTGAAAGAACACTGTGAAGGATGGAGAACCAAGAGCAGAGAGATGCCCGTCTTACTGAAGAAGCTAGTCAAGCCAAGTTAGCTTGAAAAGCTGCACTTCAGGAAGTGCTGATGCTCGAGACGAGGTTTTCAGTGCTGGTCGCCATAGAAGGGGAAATAGAGGCCATATATATGCCCCTCAATTCTTTAATCAGGATGACCCAAACATTGATGAAGTCGGGTTAAGTGGAGCTATTGTACCACCACCTTTGCCTGTTGGGGAAAATTTTTACATCACTAGCACTATGATTCAATTGTTGAACATGAAGGGGTTGTTTAGTGGTCATGTAGCTGATGATGCCAACCTTCACTTAATGAACTTTGTTGGAATATGCAAGGCGTACAGGTTGCCCGGAGTGAGCCAGGACGCAATAAGGCTAAGACTCTTCCCATTTTCTTTGTCTAGGGAAGCTACTGTATGGTTATTGGAGTTGCACAATGACTCCATTAGCAACTGGAGGGAGCTAAAACAAGCTTTTATAGAGATGTTCTTTCCACCCTCTAGGATGCTGCGCTTAAGGATGAAATATATAATTTTCGACAACTGAAGACAGAGGCACCTCATGAAACCTGGTTGAGATTCAAGAGTTGACCAAGTGCCCAAAAATTTCTGATGATAGTCTGTTGGAGATTTTTTATAGATCGCTGAATAATAGTACTAAAATTATTATAGACATAGTGGCGGGAGGAGCACTGATGATCCACAGCTTGGAGAAAGCTACCTCTATTCTAGACAGAGTGATGAAAACAAACAGAGCATGGCATACCCGGGAAGCGAAAGCGGTGGCTAGTACATATGTTGTTGGTTTTCCTGCAGACCAACGAAGGAAGGAGGAAGAACGTGACCAGGAATTGGCCTATATGCGCATATCATTGGACATTCTCATGAAGCATATCATGGGTGCTGGAGCAAGAAAATTTAATGCACTGGGGTCACAGGGACAGGAACCAGGGCCTGAGCACTCAAATTCCGAGGAGGAGGAAAACTTCTTGGACAACCAAGTGGTGGGTTTCCGAGCCAATGCCCAAGGGTCTGGATAAGATACTTGGCGCCAAGGTTCTGGAAACCAAGATCAGAACCAATATAGTGACAATTACAATTAGAATGGTTACAGAGACAGAAACTAAGGTCGTGAGTGAGATGGAGATGGAGAAGGAATGACGGTTAGCATAATGACCAAGCAGGATTGTACGTGCCTCCTAATGCACGTGAGGGGGAGGTTGGACAGTCAAAGTTGGAGAGCATGATGGCTGAGATGCTAAAGAAGGTTAGATTGACAGATGATCAGCTGAAAGACATCCGAGGAGATCTATCTAGCATGGGTCAGAGAGTTGAGTCACATGCCACGGCTATCAAGCAGATTGAACAGCAGTTGGGTCAACTGCCAGCATCCATGAAAACTAGACAAAAGGGTACACTACCTAGAAACACAGTCAAAAATCCCTAGACTGATGGTCACTGCATGGCTATGATGACTAGGAGTGGAAAGGACAAGGTTGATCCCCCTCTGTTGGTTGTAGTTGAGCTTTGAAGGAAGAAAGAAAGCATAATTGATGATGAGGAAGAGGCTGATAAGCATGAGCATGAGCATGATGAGGATGCTGAGTTGATTGACGCTCCAGTTGCTGAGAAGGAGCATGAGGCTAAACAAGAAGAGAAACAAGGGGCCACACAGATTTATAAGTCTATCCCATGACTACCGCCACCGTTCTCTCAAAGAATGAAGAAGAAGGAGGAGAATGGTAAGTTTCAAAAATTCCTGTCAATGTTAAAATAATTATGTGTAAACATACCATTGGTCGAGGCACTGGAACAGATGTTGGGATACGCCAAGTTTATGAAGGACCTTGTTACTAAGAAAAGGTCCATGAGCTATGAGCCTGTGGATAACGTGCATCATTACAGCACTATAGCCTCACGGGTCCTTGCCTAGAAGGAGGAGGATCCAGGTGCCCTCACCATTCCATGTACAATTGGTGATGTTGAGTTTGCAAGGGCACTCTGCGACTGGGATCAAGCGTCAATCTAATTCCTTTAGTTGTGTTTAAGAAGCTAGGCTTGGGAGCCCCCACACCGACTACTATGCGGTTGCTGATGGTTAATCGAACTGTGAAAAAGCCTGTGGAAATCCTGTTTGATGTACTTGTTAAAGTAGACAGATTCATATTCCCAACGGACTTCGTGATCCTTGATTGCGAGGTTGATTTTGAGGTCCCCATCCTTTTGAGGCGACCATTCCTTCCCTCCGGGAGGGCTTTAGTAGATGTGGAGGCCGGCCAGATAAATTCAGACTCAATAAAGAAGAGGCCATCGTCAATGTTTGTCAGTCAATGAAGCAACCAAAGGAGTTTAGAGTGGTCTCAGCAATCGAGAATGAGTCTGAGCTCCTTGACAAAGTTTGAGTAGTCAAGAGACTTGCGTTGTGCCACAACGTTAAATCAGGTGCTTCTTGGGAGGCAACCCATGAGGTGGTTTGGTGAATTTTGAGTAACTGAACTACCTGTGTCGTGTCGCAACGTTAAATCAGGCGCTTCTTGGGACGCAACCCATGTTTATTGACTTATTTGTGCTCAATGTGCAAGAGAAACAAAAGCAGGTGGTAGAAGAATTACAGAATAGACTGGTGCTACGGGTCTTAGTACGATTGGTAAGAGGATTGTATGAGCTGCAACATGAGTCATGGTGAGAAGCAGAGATGTATCTTAGTGCATAAGTTCTGGGTATGGTTGGTCCGACGACTCGTAACTTCATTGTATTGGCCGTAGTACTCATGGTAGTTATGAACTATGCAAGGCATGGACCTCCAAATAAAAGTAACCTACGAGTTATATTGCGGGTCTTACCTTCATGGTATGAGTCGTAGGATGTACTCGTAGGTCCATAGGTAAGTTTTCTTAACATCTCCGTCCTGAGTCCTAGGGACGAGTCATAGGGCCTTCCTACGACTAGTGATATGAGTCATAACGGGTCAAATTGATAAAATAACCCGACTCAGCCTAGATTTTTTTAAATCTTCCCTAAAATCTATTTAAACATTGAATATGTCAGACCCTTCTCCAACGAACTCAAAGTTGAATCCACAAAAACACCCACGACTCCCTCACACCTGTAACTCAAGGTCACAATCAACTGAGCAAGATTTTTGCTTGATTAACATTGCTAAACTCAAAGTCCAACCCTAGTCACTAATTCTCAGTTGAAGTTGAGCCAGGTTTACAAAGAAATTCAAGTAAGTTATTATGCTTTAAATCGGGTAAAGAGACTTTTTGTGTTTGAGCAAACTTGTTTACTCACTAGGAGTCCTCAAAATGCATGTAAAATAGAAAAGGAAAATGACCAGAGATGTGCAAATTAAATCTGTGACTGGGTAGGATTCGAACATGTTAAAAATTGAATAGGAACTGTTATAACTTGAATTACGTATTGTGAATAAAAAGGGGAGGAATGGGTAGTTGTAAAAAAACATGACTAATACATGCCTAAACTTGGGGAATTCATAGTACCCAATAGAAGATTGAATTCACCTGCAAACTAACTCAAAAATAAGGCAAGGACGGGCTTCACAAGCCTTCCTATGACTCGTGGTTTCACATTATGACTTGTAGGATGGATTTTTGGGATTGTCCCAATCCAAACATGTAAAAATTAAGAGGCACGAAACCTAGTACGGCCCATAGTATCCTACTATAAGTCATACCTGGCAATCATGCTAGGAGTCTGAAAAGGGTTAAGTACAAAAGTGACAGTATGATCCTTCCTGCAACTCGTGGAATCGACTTATGTGTCATACCATGAGTCGTGGGGAAAAATATAGAATACTAGTTTCAAGGGGATTCCTCATACGACTCGTAGTATGAATCGTACCTTCGTTGTATGAGTCGTACCTCAGAGGCGTGACTTTGATCTGAGACATTACGAGTCTCAGTATGGATCGTACCTCCAAGGAACAACTTGTACTGTAGACCCATGAGAAATTACAGAGGAATTTTTTTTACTTTCTTTTTCTTAGATATGGAATTCTAATCCTTTTTCTCCACAGGTACAATGACTCAGAAGAGGAAAGCATCCAAAGAAATTGCTCGGTGGGCATTGATAGACGAAACCTCCGAATCTAAACAAGCGGGCAACACACCTAGTGGCTTAGCAGAGGAATATAGGGTCAATACATCTGACATTGACGGGACCCGAACCACTAGGGCAAAAGCTAAAGCCCAAGCCGAGGCGGCCACTGCCACATCTGTTGGTGCTCACCAATCTAAGGAGGGAGCTGAGGAAAGAGCCCAGAGTCCCAAAGTGGCTTTAATGATGATGAGGGGTCCGAGGAGGCCTAATCTAGCGATGGAGAAAGTGAGTCCAGATCTGAGGAGGAGGCAACCAATGCCAAGAAGGAGTAGAGTCCGCCTAGGGAGAACCGTACTATTCAGTGGAGAGTACCAGGAGCACAGGAAATCTATGAATAGGGTATTTCTCCAACAGACAAGAACAAACCTAGGTAGCGTATTCAAGAAGAGCCACAGATCCTCACCAATGCACTTAATGAGGTAGAAGAGATAAAGCAGATATTCAACTATTATCGGTTTGACTGGATGGCTAAAACCCCGGATCAATACACTTTAGAGATCATCCCAGAGTTCTATGCCAGTAATTTGGCAACCATGGAGTAGAAAGCAAAGGAAGGGCAAAAATTAAAAGATCAGTCAAATTGAAGAGCGTCATGGTACGAGGCTGCAATGTTGATATATCGGAGCAGACTATTGCTTGGGTGTTATATGGGTCCCAATTCATACCACCACACACTACACCGGAGTATGACTACCAGGTGGACGCCATGAAAAAGATAAAATAGTTAGGCATTGATGAGAGGAGGAGGTAGATTCAGTGGTTGTTTGAGGTTATCACTAAGGACAACAAGGAAGCAGAATAGGTCACTAGCGGAAAGCAGGTCACAAAGAATTCACTAAACTTTATTGCAAAAGCCTGCTGGACATTAGTTCACCATTGATTGGCCCCAACCATGAATGAAAATACCCTTAGTGTAGATATAGCAGCATTGGTGGCATGTATCATGTCCATATACCCCATCAATA
The DNA here is from genome assembly GCA_035772735.1 of Datura wrightii. NCBI lineage: Eukaryota > Viridiplantae > Streptophyta > Magnoliopsida > Solanales > Solanaceae > Datura > Datura wrightii. Next base: position 90,693,260 of record JASDFA010000020.1, read on the forward strand.
TCCCGAGGGTCATTACCGAGGAGATCCGGGATTGGGTTATGGGATTTAGCACTGCCATCCCATTCTCGAGTCTCGTATTCAGGTTATGCACAGAGGCAGGTATCAACGTGCATCTTGGTGAGAAGTAGTTGATCGGAGGACAGCGAATAGTAGATATGGTCTTAATCCATGATAAAATGAACCCAGTTAGTAGGGCACGACTTGCTACCGCAGTCCCGATATCACAGACAATTAGGGGCGAGCAGGTGAATGCCCCTACTTCACAAGAGTAGGACAAGACACTGGCTACAGATGCAGGTCATTCAGAAGCAGCTCCCAGCACCTCCGCTGCACCACCTATGGGCCTCCCGAGTCAAACTCCAGCCGGGTACATGCTAGTGCCTCAGGAATTTCTCTAGAAGATGGCCAAGAGACTGATTGTAGCTGAGAATAAGGTTCAGTCCATGATGGAGAATATGAATCCTTGGTTAAAGGCTGAGATTGAGGCAGCTGCACAGGTCCTACACGCCAGGCTAGATAGCTTTGAGAGCTGATTCGATGATTGCATGGCCAAGCAGACTGACACTGGTAGCCTCTGTGAGGAGTTAAGGGCTCTTTGGAGTCAAGTGGCTGAGCTACCATCACAGAAGTCGACAATTCTAGTGGCCCTTACTCTTCCTGACCTCGGCATTGGCATAGATAAGGGGCTAGATTTGGCGGCATATTAGGAGCCTACAGGAGATGACAAAGAAAAAGGGAAAAAGAGGGTCTCTAAGGATGTTGGAGATGAGACCCTAAAGAAGAATAGAAAGAAAGAAAAGAAAGAGGCAAAACGGGCGAGATTAGAGAGCCTGCAGACTCACGATGAGCATAGGTCAGAGCTACTTGAGAGAGCAAGAGGAGCGGGTAGCTCCACCACTGCCCCTGTTGAGCTTGCGGGTGGCAAGGACCCTTTGGGGGATCCAAATTTAGCCCTAGTAATTCAAGAGGTCATAGAGGCAACCACTACTATTGAGGGGTAACCATTCCCCCTACTGATACATCATTGAGTTCGCCAGCCACCTCTAACGCCACAACTACAGTGGAGGTACCACCTTCATAGGATGACAGGAGCGCTTATTGCGCCATAGGTATGTTCCTTTCCTTCTGTTTTACATTCTATGCTTTGGGGATGAAGCATGTTTTATAAAAAGGAATGGGTTGTACTTGTATTTTTGGGATTTTTGGATTCGTCCGAGGGTTTTTATTATCGTATTTCTTTTTCCTCGGGCATGCTATCTAGTAGAACCTGTACGTTTAGGATGTTCTTGTTTAATTAGAAAGTAGCTTAGGAGTACTCCGCCAATAAATTGTACCAGTTTTGAAGTTTTGAAAAGTTGACCCTATTTAAATTTTTTTGATGGTAAGCTATGTACCTGTTGATTGCAAAGCATGATTTTTGTGGATCTTTTTGTGTCATTTAGGGTATTAGCATGAGTAGTTCTTGTTACCCATGTATAAACTGGATAGGTAGAATGAATGCAAAACATATACCATGAGTAACTGAGGTCTATACCTAGTTCAATACTGTGTAGAGGATCTAGAACTTGCCTGATTGGTCTTTACATAGGTTTTAAGATGATTGGTTAGGATAAGATCATAGGCACTTTTTTTTAGCCCATTTTTAACTTAAATTACCCTACCAGAATAATATGATTCCCTTGATCCTGATTTTGAGCCTTAAATGAACCATTATTCTTTGATTAACCAATTAATCATATCATTTTTTATAATGAACCTGTTTTGACCCTAGTCCTTCCTTGGACATTGTGAACCTCAACATAGGCAAAATTGCTAAGTTTGTGGCTTGAGTAGGGGTGCATAAATCTTGGGGAGGTGAAAAAGGAAAACAAAAGAAAAGGGATTAAAAACAAGGTGTGGTGTGACAAGACAAGAGAAAAAGAAAAAGAAAATTGGAAAGAAGATACAAAAAGAGAAAGATAAATGAAAAATTAAGAAAACACCACACCAATGCAATTGCATAAAAATGGTGAAAAGGGAGGAAAAAGTTGAAAAAGCAAAAAGGGTGAAAAAGAAAAAAGTGAAAAGTGGAGTCATGTGTATGTGATAACGTCTAAAATATATACTTCATGCAAAGAATATACACGGCCGAAGTATCAAAACAACTAACCCGACAAGTGTCGGGGTCGAATCCCACAAAGACTAGTGAATGATAGTTACAAGTGTCAGTTCAGAAATTGAAGTTAGCTTGCACCACGTAGAGTTAACATAAAAACAAATAAATTGGGGGAATTGAAATTTGCAATGATTTGTATTTGGTAATTTAGTGGAACAAAATAGCAAGATCAGCAAAGTTGACAACAAGAGTGTGAAAGACTAGAGGTGTGGCGTAGATGATATACTAACTAAATCGGTACATGCTAGGTCATCTTATAAGTTCAAACAAGTTTAAATAATCTCGGAAAGTGGATAATTACAGCTTTTCATCCATATGACTACCTCTTACTAGAGTTTTGTCAAACCTTTAGCCACGATTTAGCTTAACCCGATTAGATTTGGATTAGCAGCTGAACTAATTTCTAGCTATTAGCTACTAATAACGAATGAGACTGCAATTTTAGCTATTTTTAACCCAATTTCACAATCTCTTACCCAGACCCACTATTAAATTATGTTCCAATACTTAATTATTCTTTTACAAGCAATAATCAAGAAAGAATAAATAAACCCATATCATAATCAATGGATCTTCCTTTACATATTGAAGAGAATCTAATAGATTTACACTAATTTAAACAATATGAAGATGACTCTAGCAATAAACACTCTAATTAAGTATTCATCATCACACGCCTCTAGCTTATGATATCGCTACTCATATTTAAGAAATTCAAAAGTACATTCATCAATAACTTCATTGAAATTAATAGCAAGAGTAGTAAAATCAAATTCACAAAAATAGTCGCCAAGAATGGTTGAAACTTACTATTACAAAGAAGAAGTAGAGAAGAGTACTTTTTCCCAGTTTAGCAATCTAAATCTTCCTATCTTTTCTAAGAGAATGTTCTAAAGATCAAAAGGGAAATCAATGATGTGATATGCTCTTTTCTTTCTGTGTGTCCCAGTACATAGAACTTTATCCGCTATTTATCCTAAAAAGCAGGGCACCTTTTATCTCTTTTTCTGTGCTGGATAATTATGCCCCTGAGCACCATTCTGGAATTGGCGGAGACACCTGCGGTTCACCGGTCCCAATTCGTGAACCGCCGGGTGACTTATCTGAGCCATCACTCAACTCCAGTGTCCATCGGTGGTTTATCCGGCGTTTAGCCGATACCAATCCGTGAACTACCGGATCTTTATGCTTCTTTCCAAAAAATTGGGTGCCTTTCGGCGACTGGACTGGTGAGTCACTATTGGCAACCTGCGATTCGCCGGTGGCATTTTTCCCCAGGGTAGTGATAATCGGCCTTTGACCGGCGTGTTGCCGGTTTTCATTGGTGGACCGCCAATTTTCTCTCACTTCCTTCTTTTTGCTCCATTTTTGCTTTTTTCTCCATATTTAGGCATCTGCACACAACAAAAGCAAAAAAGGGCATAAAATCCCTATAATCAACTCAAAAACTAAGCAAAAACTCAAATTTCAGATCCTAATGAGTTGGTAAATTACCAGCTCATCAAATTCCCAAACTTCAACCATTGCTTGTCCTCAAGTAACACAATACTCATTTATTGAAAAATATGCCATCTCTATACAAAATTAAACATCACCAATCATATGAACTATGAAAACCAAAAAATATGCTCACCAAGCTCACTAAAAAAGAGAAGTAAATGCCCCAAAAGACCGAAACAATGAAGATGTTTTAAATAGACTACCACTTTCCACCAACAAGGTTCATGAAAGGATTCATTTAGTAAAACAAGGATCAATGCTCGAGGAGGGTATATGGGTGAAGTGACTAGACAAAGGAAAACCTAAACACATTTTCTCGGCACAACTACATCTAGGATTTCGCTTTGAATCACATTTGAGGAAAGTTCTATACAAGATGTTATGCATGAGATTCATCAAAAGTTCCTCACTCCACGAGACATCATCCTTAAACGGTCCACAAGAGTCATTCTCAACACAAGATTTCAAGTTAGGACATCAAAGAAGGCAAACATCATAAGTCAAGCAAAGAATTTACAACGTATGACAAAAAATACTATATTATGGTGTCAACAATTGCTCATTATCATCATTTTCATGCCCTTATTTTAAAATTCCATTTCAATAAATTTTTCGGTGGTGCCTCTCAAAACAACATGGCATTTTCCGTTAAGAATGTCGCCAATCAATCTATCATCGAGAAATGCCAAGCTGGTTCGACAAAGAAAATAAAAAGAAACAAAAGAATGCTCCTCGGAAAAGAACCGTGGTCTAAAGAAAACCCTCAGAGTTTTGATTACTACACTATTATTTACAAAGGTGAAAATGGAACAAGACTTTGGGTCATTTCATGCAAAATTTTGCAAGTTAAAACAAAGACCCCATTTGATCACTAACCATCTACCATAAAAACTAAAGTAAGTAATTCATTCATTTTTTTTCAAAACAAAACATACCTAACAAGGGAAATCATCAATCATCATAAAAAACAACAGTCCAACATGAGCTCTACTTAATCAATTTCAAAACAACAAACATAAAACATCCAAAGAAAACATCCATCCCTGGCCCTATCATCAACTGCGCTTATCCCTCCCCTTACTTAAGAGAGTACATTGTCCCCAATGTAAATATGCAAAAGGGAAAGTGACAAGAAACTCTTTGAGTGGGTCATTCTTCCTCATCATCAGCCTCTGCATCACCTGCACCACCGCCACTAGCCTCACCTATCCCAGTAAAATCATCTCCCAGGACCTCGAAGAGATCATCAATTGGACCCCGAATTGAGGAAGGAGTGGCCACTGCAGTATCAGAGGCGCTCATTGTTCGATCCAAACTACACGCAAGTGCACATGGTCGTACAAGTAGTAAAGTGGCTTTATTTCAAGCCAAGTATCGATCTCACAGGGACTGAACTATGGTAGTAATTAACCTAATTGTTAATGAACAATATCACTATGAATGTAGACAACTAAACAAATAATGTTTTATGAGTCAATATTAATAGTTAATAAGAACCTAAGTAAAGATTGTAATTTAAAGTCTGAACAATAGCAATGAATAAGCTGAGGTTAAGGCAAGCATGCACGAATGTAATTTCTTAATTCAAATCAGCCAATCTTCTCTTCGGTTGTTAGTCAGGAATTAATCGCCTATGGATTGGATCTTTTGACTCCTATCCAATTAAAGAATCATGAGACCTTTATTCTACATTTCTGTGATGTAAGAACCCCATGCTCTAGCCATACATAACAAATTCCATAAATGACTAATATGATTTTCAGATATATTTCTATTCTGAACGTAAATCTTTTCTCCATTTTCTCAACTAAGAAAAGATCATATCCTACAAATTCACATCTGTCCAATTACTTTCCTTTTCAGAATCAAAATTGGATTTCTAGATATACATTAACATTGTCCAAACATTAATGTAGTAAAAACAAGAATTGATAGAACAACCATTATAGAGAAGATGAAAACTGAAATGATTAATAATTATATTCCTCTTCACTTATCCTTAACCTCAGCAAGAGGTGAATTAGCCACTCATTTGTGAATTAAACATCTTTAAACAAGTAGAATTCATACAAGCAATTGAAATTAAAGAGAAAAAGGAAGAGAATTAACCCTAGAATTTCGTCCTCTCAACTACCTGCTAACCACGTTCTTTCTCCAAAAATGTCAGAATCTCTAAAATAAAACCTAAGTGTACTATTTATACTAGTGGGAATTTTTCCCAGAATAACAAGCAACGTGGCACGGAGTGTATCGCGGAGCACTGCTTTCGTGCCACGGTGCTATCACAGACCCCCACGGTGCTATCCAGGTAATCACACTCAACGTGACACGGAGTGCATCACGGAGCACTGTCTCCGTGCCACAGAGGTAACGCGCACCTCCACTGGAATTTGACACAATTTATTCCTCCCAGGCAGAATGCCTCCGCGATGGTAGCGTGACACGGAGCCATCGCGGAGCCCCTATTTTTGCCAACTTCCCTTGTCAACTTCCACTTCTTGCTTCCGAGTCCATTCCCGCACTTCACCAACTTGTTGATTAGCTTCCAAAAATTCCTTCTAATTGAAAAACAACACTAATCAGGTTGGTTAGTATAAATTCACATTTACCTAAGAATCACATGAGAATGTACACATAACAATAGATAAACAAGTAGAAATGAAGTATTTGAGTATCACTTGGGCATGAAATTCTGCCCAAGATCACTCATATCCGGCACTTCTGTTGAAGTCTGATTCTTCCACTCTTGTACCTCAATATGGAGGGAGGTGACGCCCCTTCAACCGCAGCGACCCTCTTGCAAAGCGTAGTGTCACTCTCGTATAAAAACTTGAGCTCTTTTTTTATTGTTTGGAAAATAAGTGCAGGGAGGCTCCTAGCCAATCTTTGAAGTTGTTTTTCGTGAGATTTTTTCATCTCCACAAGTCTATGGAGACCACTTAGTTAAGAGGATTGCAGAGGGGGAGAGGGGGAGATGCTCCACGCTGAGGCATGTCACTTGAAGCTTGGCCTGACAAATCTAGTTGGTTTATGTTTGACTCTGGGGCTTTTGGTGATTGGTCCAACCCATGGGACAGGGATCCTTCATGGATCCTAAGGCTTGCAGTCTTTTTCTTTTCATTTCCGGTGCTTCGGCATCTCTCTTCCGTTCGATGGCTATCAGTCCTAGAGTAGCAGAAGGTATTTTATCATGGAAGAGAGACACTCCAGCTTGTGAGCAAAGCTAGGAAATTAAGACGGCGTAGGGCATTGAAGTGCTAGACTGTTGAGCCTTTCTCTTCATTTGCTGAGCAACAATTTCCCCAAAGTTAATAGGAACTCCAGTCATGATGCATGCAATAAGAATGATAGTTTCTTAGCTGACCCTCTGCTCATTCTTGGAGGGGATGATCTGACCATAAACAAAATTTAGCCACAACTTGGCCTCGAATTTCAAGTCATGGCGAGATATTTCGCCACCCATGGAGCCCCGGAGAGGAGTGTCAACAATAATTCGGGCTACCCAAGAAAACTGATCCTTCATATCAGCTACTCAGGCCATGTACTCCATAATAAATTCAACTTTGTCTTCCCAAAATAGGGAGTTACTGGCCGCTGGGTTAATGTCAACTTTCAACCCTCTTAGCATCACTAATGAGAGGAATGAAAAGTCATCAACCTTGCCCCTGTGTTACATGCTATCTTGTCAGGCCTAATATGAAGCATGGAATTCCGTCACCAAGATATGCTAGTAAGGCGGGAGAGGGTTGGAAAATGCATGTCATTTCCTTTCTGTGAATTGGGCAGTGATATTGGGAAGATCACCCCTCAATCCTTCCAAATCAAATCACTTCTCCACTGTGATGGATCGGCCTTGACAGATGACATAATGTTCTTGCATGTTTGGGACGCAAAAGATGATTGCTTCCCTGGTGTTGGCACGTGGCGGAGTGGCCTTTACTTTGCCCTTGCCCTTGCTAGAAGATGAGGTGGGGGCCTTTCTTTTTTGGATATTCCTGGATGAAGACATGTTTTTTCACAATGTAGGACTACTTGCACACTTGAGCTTCAAAAGTTTAGATAACTCTAAACAATGGAACTTCAAGATATGTGAGTAGAGGAAGGAAATGTGAGTGAATTAAGTGTGGCTGTGAAAGGATGGAGAGGGTTTTATAGGTGAGAGGTGGAAGATTGATAGGTTGATGGGAACATGGAGAGTTAATATTGGTGTGTTGGTGGGAAGTGCGAAGTTGTAAAGGTGGAAAAGTGAAAAGGTGGAAATAGGAAAATATGAGGAAGTGGGAATGTTGGGTAGTGGAGAGACAAAAAGGGAATGGAAAATGGTGAAAAAGGGGAACTAAGGGAATATTTGCAGAATAGGGCGACTCATCTGGTATTTGGAATTCGATGGGTCCGCTCTTTACTTTCCATTTTGAGACAAATTCATACCTCGATCAGTGCTACATTGGCGGTTCACCGAAGCATACATTGGCGGTTCACCGAAGCACACCGGCGTTCTGCCGCTTTACTTTTCCTCTACCTGGTATTTGTGCCCAGTTCTCTGTTTCTCAGTCGGTGACCCACCAGCGATTCACGAATTGAATCGAAAATTCGCTGATGACCCGTTTCTTAGGTGCCAAAGCTTCAGGTACTCTGTGTTACATCAGCAACCCACCAGGGTTCCACGGTTTTTCTTCGATGGTTTGACGATAGGTCCGCTGGTCATTTGATTTAAGCCCCATCCTTTTGTGTTGCACTCATCTTGAAACGGTGTTTGTGCTTCTAGATTGGCAACTCGCCGGTTCAGTGTCGTTCCTCTCTATGTGGTTTGTTTCTTCCTTTGTTCCTCACTTCATAGCTCCTACAAAAACAAAAACAACAAAGACATAAAACAATTCACAAAACACTTGGGTTGCCTCCCAAGAAGCGCCTTAGTTAACATCATGGAATGATGTAGATCTCATTCAACACCTCTTTTTTGATGGATCGTCATCTGACTCCATCTCCTTTAGCTCCAATCCCTTGTCCTCCTCCTCATTTTGCAATATTCCTATTACCTTGCATTCGGGGGGCGTTTCAGTTGATGGACACATCTTTAAGTGACTTCCTCACTTCCAACTCTAAATTTTAGCTCTCCAAGCTCCACGTCCACCACAACTCTCCCCGTAGTTAACAACAGTCTTCCCAAGATAATGGGTACCTCCACATCCATTTCATAATGAAGGATAACAAAATCAGCAGATAGGATAAACTTATCCACTTTTACCAACAAATCCTCTAACACCCCTACCGATTTTTTTATGGACCTATCCGCCATGAGAAACCTCATCGATGTAGGCCTTATGCTTCTGAGTCCCAATTTCTTGAAAATTAGCAGGGGCATTAAATTTATGCTGGCACCCATATCATATAGATCTTTTTTAAGCACATATATCCCAATTGTATAGGGGATTGTGAAAGCTCCCGGGTCTTCCCACTTGGGGGCAAGGTTACTCATCACCATTGCACTACAATGGTGCATTTTCTCCCTACTACCTACATCAACCACCTTTTACTTCTTCAGCAATTCTTTCATAAACTTCGTATAACCTGGAATTTGGAGAAGAGCATCCACTAACAGTATATTGATTGACAACTTGCTAAACCTGTCAATGAATTTGCTGAAGTGGTCATCCTTCTTTTTCCTGGCCAACCATTGTGGATAAGGAGGTGAGGCTCTTGCTCCAACTTTTTCATCACTTGGGGCCTTCATGGCCGCCTCATCGTTATCAACATATGAGAGGATTTCATCATCCTTCTCGTCTCCTTCCTTTTCAATCTTTTCCTCACTCCTTGGAGTCTTTGGCATCTTGTCGATTTCATCTTTTTCATCCGATTTGCATCCCCAATCACCTTTCCACTCCTACTGACAATAGCCATGCATTGACTATCTTTCTTTGGATTAGGCATTGTGTCACTAGCAAGCATTTCCTTCATTTAGGGGTTCATTTGAGCGGACAAGTGATTCATTTGGGCCTCAAAATGCTTGATGGAGGCTGAATGTGAACTCACTGTTTGGGCAAAGTTATACACTTCCCCTCTTAACTCTTTGACCCCACTCTTGGTTGACTCCACTTTCTTTAGAATTCTTGATAGCATTTCTTCAATTTGACCTACCCGCGTCACTAACACCCGACTGACTATGGGAGTTCCTAACTTTTAAAGGGGGAACATATGGAACTCCGATGATAGCGATCACCCTCTTGATTTGGCTCCCTATTACCCCATCTTTCATTTCTTTTGAGCCACCCCAGCGGCTCACGATTTCTCCAGCCTTGATTTTCACCCCTTGGGCGCCACAGGCCTTGGTTTTCTCCTTGGAATCTAGGTCGAGGACCTCCCGTTTGGTTGCCCATGTATTGACATTCTTCTTCATATCTCGACGGTGATGATTCTCCATCATATTGCAAGGGACCTTGCATTCCCACAACATTTACCACCTTGGGCCCTGCTCCCATTAGATGTTTTTTCATCAATTCCAGTTGTGTCATCATCTTGGAAAGATTCTCATCCCGCTTTTCATCCTATTTTCACAATTTAGTCACCAATGCACTTGAGCTGATCTCATGGGTAGACACATTCGTCTCTCATGTGTACCAAGCCCTACTGGTCTTTGTCATTTTGTCTAGAAGGGCTTTGGCCAACCCAGATGTTTGATCCATAATAGAACTTCCAACTAGGTTTTTTTCTACAGACTTATTGATGGAATCAAGGGCCCTGTAGAAGCTTTGGAGAAGCACCGCATTCGGCAGTCCATGATTTGGGAAAATAGCAACCTTCTTTTTGAACCTTAATATGCCTTATGCAAAGGCTCTCCATGTTCTTGCTTGAAATTTGTGATGTTGTCCCTCAGTTGCAGCATCTTTGATGGAGGGAAAAAATTGATCCAAGAAAGCCTCGGTTAACTCTTTCCAACATGTAATACAACCCGAAGGGAGTTCCTCCAGCCACATTGTTGCCTCCCCCGTCAATGAGAAAGGAAAAACTCTCAACATGATTGACTCTCGACTAATATTTGTAATATCGAAGGGCTGACATATCTCCAAGAAGTTTATCAGATGCCAATTTTCTTCCTCACTTGGTTTACCGCCAAAGAGTCCCTTCATTTGCAACAAATGCAGCATGGTGCTTGTGACATGAAATACTGCATTCCCTACCGTCGATGGTAGGCAAATAGCTCCCGCAATTTCTGGCATCACCGGATTATTTTCATCGTGCTCCATGTTACCTTCCACTGATCTATCCCCTACTTGGAAGTGATGAATCATGTGGTTGTAAGATCCTAACAAGCACAGCAAACTCACGTCAAGTAGCTACGATGCAAAACTATTACAACTTAACAATCAACACAAGAATATCAAGCACTAGTCCCCGGCAATGGAGCCATTTTCGATAACGTCCAAAATATATCCTTCATGCAAAGAATATACATGGCCGAAGTATCAAAACAAGTAACCTAACGAGTGTCGGGGTCAAATCCCACAAGGACTAGTAAATGATAGTTACAAGTGTCAGTTGAGAAATTAAAGTTAGCTTGCACCACGTAGAGTTAACATAAAAACAACTAAATTGGGGGAATTGGAATTTGCAATTAATTGTATTTGGTCATTTAGTGGAACAAAATAGAAAGATCTGCAAAGTTGCCAACAAGAGTGTGAAAGACTACAGGTGTGGTGTAGATGATATACTAACTAGATCGGGGCATGCTAAGTCATCTTATATATTCAACAAGTGTAAATAATCTCGGAAAGTGGGTAATTACAACTTTTCAGCCATATAACTACCTCTTACCAGAGTTTTGTCAAACCTCTAGCCACGATTTAGCTCAACTCGATTAGATTTGGATTAGCATCTGCACTAATTTCTAGCTATTAGCTACTAATAAGGAATGAGCTGCAATTTTAGATATTTCTAGCCCAGTTTCACAATCTCTCATCCAGACCCACTATTAAATTCTCTTCTAATACTTAAATATTCTTTTCCAAGAAATAATCAAGCATGAATAAATAAACCCATATCATAACCAATGGATATTCCTTTATAGTTTAACGAGAATCAAATAGATTTTCACTTATTTAAACAATATGAAGATGACTCTAGCAATACCCACTCTAATTAAGTATTCACCATCACACACCTCTAGCTTATAATTTAGCTACTCATGATTAAGAAATTCAAAAGCACATTCATCAATAACTTCATTGAAATTAATAACAAGAGTAGTAAAATCAAATTGACAAAATAGTCGTCAACAATGGCTGAAACTTACTATTACAAAGAAGAAGTAGCGAAGAGTACTTTTTTCTAGTTTACCAATCAAAACCTCCCTATCTTTTCTAAGAGAATGTTCTAAAGCTCAAAAGGGAAAACAATGATGTGATATGCTCTGCACTTTCTCTCTATCCCATTACAAAGTACTTTATCTGCTATTTATATCCTGAAAAGTAGGGAACCTTTTATCTCTTTTTTCGTGCTGGAAAATTAAACCCCTGAGCACCTATCTGGAATCGGCGGAGAAACTGGCAGTTCGTCGGTCCCAATTCGTGAACTACCGGGTGTATTATCTGAGCCACCACTCAACTCTAGTGCGCATCGGCGATTCATCCGGCATTTAGCCAATACCAATCTGTGAATCACCGAATCTTTATGCTTCTTTCCATAAAATTAGGTGTCTTTGATGTCGCCCAAATTACCCCTGGCAATTGAGATATAAGCGGTCGATTGTCAAATATAGAACCCAACAAAGGTTGAGGTCGATCCCACAGGGAATATGGTAAGAACTTAAGTTAATGCGAATAACTATTACTATTGAGTTACTTATTTCCAAAGGGGGAAAATATAGAATAATAAAAACAAAGTAAAATTACTGAATACTAAAATCAAATTCGATTTGTATTTAATTAACGACTTGACTAGGATTGTGTTCCCCAAGATTTCATAACCACAAAGCTCATACACTAGTGATCTATTCCGGTGGTTAACATGCAATATTCGTAAGTTAGGTTCACCTAAATGGTTGGTCCCCTATCTAGATGATTATCACAATGCAACTTTGTCCGTATACGTGTGTACTTCAGTTGACCCTTACCCTTAATATCGAATTAGCTATCCCCGGACAAGTTCAAGCTATTAGATGAGGGTTGATAGCCTCAAATCTCCGTTGTTAATCCCTTTTCCCATTATTTACCTCCTTGGTCCGGTAAGTAAGAATAAGCCAAGTCCTAACGTTTGCAACTATCAAGAATCAATCAAAACGAAGGGAAAACAATACATGCATAAAACCTCATTCAAGAATCACTAAGTGTTTTTACCTATGTGTGTTAATTCATCTTGGTTCCCACAAACCTAGTTTATGGCTTTAGCTACTCATACTTGTATTATCACAATCACAAATTATTGAGTAAATCATAATTGCAACTTACAAATTATTGTAGAAGAAAAACCACGTAGATTGAATAAAAACTACACAATGGATGAATAAACTCCAATGTTTCTTTTGTTTCTTGACTCAAGAACAATTGATCAATACCAAAATTCTAGTTGAAAACTAAATAAATTGTCTCTCTCAATTACTCTATAACTGTCAGAAAAATTGTCTATCAAAAATAAACCTAAACTGTGTATTTATAGTTCCAAGAAATCCTTTTCCTAATTAAAATTGGAAACTAGTTCGGTAGTGGCAACGGGCTTGGTGACAATTCGTTTGGCCTTCTGACGAGTCGTTCCTTGCTTAAATCAATCGTCCTCAGCTACGTACCCAGTTGTGGCAACGGGTCACCTAACGACTCGTCGTGCCTGAGCACGAGTCGTTAGGTCTCTCGTGGTCTAATTCCTTAGAAAGTACAGTTCACCCTACAGTTGATCCCAGTGATCTTCCTACGAGTCGTTCCTTCATGTGACAACTCATAATGTTTGTCGTCAACTACACTGGTCTCTTTGTTAAGATTTCCTCTATCAACTTTCACGGTTGACCTCATGACTCGTTAGTAGTTGTAACGAGTCATTTCCTCAACTTGTTAGGTACATTGTCTTGTTTCCTCAAAAATGCATCTTTTGCCCATGCCTTAAGCAACGAGTCGTGCCTCCTGCCAATGACTCGTGAAGTGTCTGACAGTCACCCTTGCAGTTATTTTTAGCATTAATTTGACCAGTTCACTCTAGAACCTATTTTCCTGCAACATTAAGCACAAAACACATCATACCTATATAAACATACCCGGAATGTGCATAATTTCTAGTTTTAAGCGTTGAGTGCCGTAAAATCGTGGCACATCAGTCGGCAACTGGACCGGATAGTCGTCGTTGGCAACTCGCGATACGCCAGTGGCTGGCGTGTCACTGGTTTTCATCGGTGGATCGCTAATTTTCTCTCACTTCCTTCTTTTTGCACTTTTCTCCACATTTAGGCATCTGCACACAAAAAAAGCAAAAAGAGCATAAAATTTGTATAATCAACTCAAAAACTAAGCAAAAACTCAAGTTTAAGAGCCTAATGAGTTGGTAAATTACCAACTCATCAAACCCCCAAACTTTGAACTATTGCTTTTCCTCAAGTAACACAATACTCATTCATTGAAAAATATGCCACCTCTATACAAATTAAACATCACCAATCACCTGAACTATGACAACCCAAAAATATTCTCACCAAGCTCACCGAAAAAGAGAAGTAAATGCCCCAAAAGACCAAAATAATGAAGATATTTTAAATAGGCTACCACTTTCCATCAACAAGGTTCAAGAAAGGATTCATTTAGTAAAACAAGAGCATTGCTCAACCATGAAATACACATAGCATCTCAAGTTATAATCAGTGCACATTTAAAGCTTGCCTTAGAGTTTACACTCCTCATGCCCTATTCCCACATTAATTCTGAATGCCCTTGTCTCCTCGAAAAGGAATGATTCCACTCACTGAAATATGGATCCTTATTCTTTTTGTTATGTGATCATTTGAATGTACACAAGGGATTATTTCGAAGAGACACTGACACTCACTCTCCCAAAAGAAATCTTCATGCCCACACTTGACCCATAGGCTTGCCCATCATGTACTTCGCCACTAATGTAGAGTAGTTGCACTTCGAATCATTTAGGACTTGCAGGTTATGATGTGGGCTCGGGTTAAGGGTAGGATGAAAATTTTGGTTGTAGTGACTAGATCCTCCCTAATGCTCCTTGTGAACGTACCTCACATAAACTCCTTCCACTCACTTCACTTTGTTTCACTTTTTTTATTGTTTCTGACTTTCATTTCTTTAACAACCCTCCTTATAACCCCTTTGCCTTTCACAACTAGCCTCATCATCTTAAGAGGAAGCACCGGTTCACATAAATTGCTTGTATCTTTTTTTGATTTATGCTTGTGTATTTTGACACAATGTGGTGCTACTTCAACCTGAAATTCTTATTTTCCCCTTTGGCACACCCCCAAACTTACGCTTTTGCCTCATTTCTCAAATTTTTATCACTCCCTTTTTCTTAGGCTTAAAGCCTTATTTCATCACTATCTTCTCACTAGCATTTAGGGAGAATGGGTGCCAAAGAGCGGTATTAAGAACGATCTTAAGACTCGTAATGCGGTTGCCAACGAATGTGTTTAAGGATCAACATTAGCTGACAAGGATCAATGCCCGAGGAGAGTATATGGGTGAAGTGACTAGACAAAGAAAAGCCTAAACTCATGTTCTCGGCGCAACTACATCTAGGATTTTGCCTTGAATCACATTCGGGGAAAGTTCTAGACAAGATGTTATGCATGAGATTCATCCAAAATTCCTCACTACACAAGGCATCACCCTTAAATGGTCCAAAAGAGCCATTCTCAACAAAATATTTCAAGTTAGGACATCAAAGCAGGCAAACATCATAAGTCAAGCAAAGAATTTACAACGTATGACAAAGAATGTTATGCTATGGTGTCAACAATTTCTCATTATCATCATTTTCATGCCCTCATTTTATAATTCCATTTCAACAAATTTTTCGGTGGTGCCTCTTAAAACAACATGGAATTTTTCCTTAAGAATGTCGGCACTCAATCTATCATCGGGAAATGCCAACCCCGTTCGACAAAGAAAATAAAAAGAAATAAAAAAATTCTCCTCGGGAAAGAACCGTGATGTAAAGAAAACCCTCAGAGTTTTGATTACTACACATATTTACAATGGCGAAAAAGGAACAAGACTTTGGGTCATTCCATGCAAAATTTTGCAGTTCAAAACAAAGACCTCATTTGATAACTAACCATCAACCATCAAAACTAAACCAAGTCATTCATTCATTTTTTTTTCAAAAAAAAAAAAACACGCCCAACAAGGGAAAGCATCAATCATCATGAATAAAAACAACAGCCTGACAATAGTTCTACTCAATCAATTTCAAAACAACAAACACAAAACATTCGAAGAAAACATCCATCCCTGACCCCATTATCAACTGCGCTCATCCCTCCCCCCACTTAAGAGAGTACATTGTCCCCAATGTAAATATGCAAAAGATAAAGGGAAAAGAAACTCCCTAAGTGGGTCATTCTTTGTCACGACCTGAACATACACCCGGATCGTAAACACGGGACAAGGAGCCCCGAAAGACCCCAAGTCAACCCATGGCATGAGCTTACACCTAATTCATTCACATAAGCAGAAGACTTAACATAAGAAAGAGTAAACATGTCATAAACATGGAGAAAGGACAATACACAATCCATACATGACGGTTGAATACAACTTGTAGTCTGAAAAGCCTCTAATCATGAAAGATGGGTTGATTGGATAATACCCCAACTAACCCAACAATACTGAAACTGAAAGGAAATAATAGAGTCTGAATATTTGGCCCTCAGAACATGAGGACTCACCAAGTAAGCTGATAGAAATCTCTGAAGCACTACTGAGAAGGGTGAGCCTGAGAGTAGGGTCATGTATCATGAAACGATACAACATAGAAAGTATGCGGTCAGTACGTGGAATGTACTGAGTATGCAAGGTAAGTAAAATAGACATTTAAAATATAGAAATCTCATAAATGATCATAAGAGTGGGACATCATGCTCATGTCATAAATATCGTACCATAACATAATGCTCGAGGTTTTCAAAACATTCGAAATACAACCGTAATCATAATCGTAAGAGAAAATTCTTATTTAACAAGACTTGAGCCCATATACATAATCATAAACATGCATAAATCATGAGGAACAGTGGGAAATTCTCTTAACAGACATACCCCACATGAGAACACATGAAGCCCAACTTGTAACCCTTGCCAAGGGTAGGACCATGAAAGTGTGATATCACCATGAGAAGGGCCATTTGGGTTGAGGACAGTCATATAGGAGGTCCCAACATACCTACGGTGGTATGTAGTTTATGAGGTCCAAGGCTGAACCTAAGCCCCAAACCCACTCGATGTTTGATACTACTCCCAAAACATATATAGTGCTCATAGTATACTTGCATGAGTTCATGGGCTAGTTAAATCGTGATAATCATAAACATACTTGTACATACGTGAACTAGCCATGAAATAAGGTCCGTGAGTTGGCCAAAACATAATTCATGATTCATAAGGTTCATACATACTTGTAAATCATGCATATAGCTAGGAATTTATAAAAATCATGATGGGTAATATCATAAATCCATAATTTCAAATCATAAATCATGTTGGGTTCATAAATATCATCATTTGAATAGAGGATCATAAATCAATTCATCATGGATTATGCATAATTAGGCTTAATTTCTTAGAAATCAAAAATCGATAAAATTATGAAAGATTTAAATAATAAAAACTGATCAAAAACCCATAGATTATGATGAGATTCTAAAATTACAAAACCCATTACCAAATCATTAAGGTTTTATAATCATCTTCAAAACCCCATGAGGTTTTAATAAAATTTTTGTACAAATCATAGAGGATGGGCATGGGGTGGAAGAAATCACCTATTGATAGCCTTACATACCTGAGAATAACTGGTTCTTAACTTCTCTAATGGCCCAAGAGGAAATGGATGAAGAACGCCTTGAGATCACCTAGATCACCCTTCTATCACCTTCCCAAACCTTTGCATGCATGAATGAGGACTTGGGCTAGTCTATTCCCTCTTAAACCTCCCTTTCTGATGTTAAAACGACATAGTATAGGACCCTAGGACTTAGGAATTATGTAAAATTCCTTACTTAAATCACAGAGTTTTGCTGAATGTCAGTCCCCATGAGGGATTGGACGACTCGTCGCCAGGGCCCACGACTCGTGGCCTTGAGTCATCATGTTCACTGCCAAAATTCATCAGGGGACTCCACAAGGGAACCCACGAATTATGGTGGCTAACCACGACTCATGGTCACCACTAATGATCTCCACTGACCAAACTCCTTGCCACGCATCCAGTCTAGGCCACGGGTGACCTCAGAGTCATGTGGTCTGACCACGACTCATGTTCATGCTCGTGGCCTCACCCAAAACGTGCCACCTCTTTTCCTAGCCACGAGTCACTTCACGACTCGTGGTCACTCCTCACAAGCCACTTCACGGGTCGTTCTGTGATCTGGTGTGAAATTTCGGCTTTTCAGCGTTTTGACTCCCGGGTATGATCCTTGGGTTCCCGGGGTATAACATTCTTTCTCATCATCAGCCTCTGCAGCACCTACAGCACCGCCACTAGCCTCACCTATCCCAGCAAAATCATCTCCCGGGACCTCGAAGAGATCATCAATCGAACCCTGCACTGAGGTAGGAACGGCCATTGCAGCATCCAGGGCGCTCATATCTAGCACTTCTGTTGAAGCCCGATTCTTCCACTCTTGTACCTCAGTATAGAGGGAGGTGATGGCCCCTTCAACTGCATCCACCCTCTTGCAAAGCGTGATGACACTCTTGTATAAAGACTTGAGCTCCTTTTTGATTATTTGGGCAATGAGTGCGGGGAGGCTCCTAGCCAATATCTAAAGTTGTCTTTCGTGAGAGTTTGTCATCTCCACAAGTCTGTGTAGACCACTTGGTTGAGAGGATTGCAGAGGGGGAGATGCTCCACGCTGAGGCATGTCACTTGAAGCTTGTCCTGATAAATCTGGCTGGGGCATGTTTGACTCTGTGGCTTGTGGTGATTTGTCTGACGCATAGGATAGGGATCCTTCTTTGACTCCAAAGGCTTGTAGTTTTTTTATTTTCCTTATCGGTGCCTCGACATCACTGTCATGGCCCGAGTTTACACTCCAACCGTAATACGGGACAAAGAATCCTGAAAGGCTCCAGGTCGACCCATGGCATTATTATAGCATAACCCTTAACAATATAAACAGCTAATAGAAACATAATTGAGCAGAAGCTAACTTTAAGGAGCCAATTTTAAAACAGAATCTAATTACACATGTCTGAAAGCCTCTACTAAACTGATGAGTTTCTGGGACAGGTCCCCAGGTAACTCCCCAAAGTCTGAAAACCAAAATATAACAAAAATAAGAAATATCGATCTCGACCTCGAGAGATAAGGACTCACCACTAACTGCTAAGATGGAAGAAAGAGCGTGTCTTCCCACGAGGTTAAGTCTGGGTACCTGAATCTATATCATGAAATGATATAGCATAAAGTATGTGGTCAGTACTTGAAATGTACTGAGCATGTGGGAAAACATAAACAAACTAAGCATACAAGTATACAAGAAGGAAATAAATTGAATACATCGACATGTAACTGATTTAGAATGCAACAAGCCCCTTTTAAGTCACATACACAAATCAACATGAAACTTGCATTTGGAACTCATATTCTGAAATATCATCAAACTCATGCAAGTATTGAACATTTAATGAGAGCCGAAGCTGAGGCTAGTATCACACACTGTGCTGGATATCTGCTGATAACTGAGTGTGCATTGCATTACATTATATCTATTTTAAACTGAATTATGAACTATAGGAAACTGAGCCATACTAATAACATAAACTAAGGGAGTCATTCTTTGCTATGTAGAGTCCCAACTAAACTAGGGAAATGTTCTCAGCTATGGAGAATCCCGACTGATCTAAGGGAAACAATATCGACTATGGAGATTCCCTGACTTACTAAGGGAAACATTCTCGGCTATGGAGAGTCCCTGATTGAGTAAGGAAAACATTCTCGGCTATGGAGAGTCCCGACTAAACTAAGGGAGTCATTATCTTCTATGGAGAGTCCCAAGTTGACCAAGGGAAACTTTATCGCCAATGGAGAGTCCCTGGGTGACTAGAATATGAGGAGTATTGATCTGACATTATACATCTGGTTTATTCTACTATAGCTAATTAGAAATATGAGCATTTACCGACCTCGTCATATAGCATTCGTTTAGAAAGGATTAGGGCTACTTTCTAATAACAACAAGCCCAAACATCTAAAATGATCATTCTCATGCTTTATCATCATAATTCATATCATCATGGTACCAAATCATCATTTAATTCACACATCTTACACTTACGAACATCTATAGACTCATATCATACTTTACACCTCCGCAACATTTAAGTTCCGAGCTCATAACATAAGACGTATAACATAGAGTCGTGTAGGATCCATAGGTCCAATTCATACTTAACATAGACACATTGATTCATATGTTTTAGATCTACAGAAAGCCTATATACTTAACTATGCCGAAAACATTTTCACTGAAACATAATGGAAACGCGTACATACTTTCAATTGATCAATCCCATAAGTTCTAACCTCATCTCAACACATTTATCAATTTGTATATTCTAGTTTTTCAGGGAATTCTCACGATCTTCACATATCTTAGGCTTTGATACAAGTTATTGGTACAATTGAATGATCAATAACAAATTCCATTCAAAGTGTTGAGCTATCTTATGAAGGAAATCCTATAATCATGCATTTTCTCCATTTAGCACATAAATCGAGATGATAAAATAATACAATAAGCATAATTAACTTTTAATTCTAATGGGTCTTAAAATTCATAGAAGATATAGAAGAAATCATCCATAAATCGAAACCCTAGGTCATGCTTTTCTAGAATAATGAAATTAGGTTTTCTTTATAAAATATTTTTGGGGGCACAAGGATGGAAGGATATCCTTGTTGAAAAACCGACATGCCTGATTCAAGAAGAAACCCCTGATAACGCTCAAACCACACCTCTTACTGAAGTGAGAAGCGGACGTTTTCACTAAATAATCCAACTAGAAGTTGGGGCCGAACCCACAAGGAATAGGGAGACTGGATTATAGCCAGTAATTGAACTTGTGAGGTAGTTACTTCAAAATAGGGTGATTCTGAAGAAAATCAATAATGAAAACAAATATTAAAATTCTGGTGTTGAGTCAATATCTAATGATAACAAGGTTTTGTATTCCCCATGGGTTCATAACTGATTTGGGTATACACTCGTGATTATCACTAATACTTACTTATAGAACTGATAACTTAGGTTCACTCAAACGACTGATCAGTCCCTATTGAATGACTTTATTCAATCACTCGACCAAGTCTCATGAGAGGTTTCAAACTATACGTTATTACTAAGTCCGATATTTAACTATCCTATGGCCACAACTCAAGTTAATACAATGGTTATCAAAATCAAGGCTCTGTTGTAATTCTCTTGTCCTAATCTCTACCTCTTCGACCAAAGCAAGTAAAGAATTAGGTCATATCCTAACGTTGTGCACCGTTAAGAAACATTTAAGCTTGAAAAGAATACAATATAAGTATTTGGTATTGGTTTTAAAATCACTTTGTGTAACCCTAGCTTGTTAATCCACCATGGTTCCTACAGCCCTAGCTATGTAGGTTTTAGCCTCTCATAGTTGTAAAGTTGTGATTTGCCTTCATGGTTAAGAATAAAAATCAATACTTACAATAATGATTAAGAAAGACACTTCCTTTAATTACTCCGCAAATTCTTGAAAAACAAGTAGCAAGAACAACATGAATTCAAGAAAAGGTTGATCACAAATTAAATCAACTCAATTCTCTCTCTCTCTCTCTCTTACTTATTTTCCTTCTCTAGATTGTCTAATTGTCTACAAAAAAATAATACCTAAAACATATTTATACAGACACAAGAATTCTTTTCCTAGGCTAACTGGATGAATTTCCATATCTGGTGCCGCAATTGTCATGAGCCAATTTACGATCCGTTGTAGCTTCCTACGACTCATAGCTGTCTGTCGTACCTTGCATTGTTGGAAGAATTTCGGCTAAGTGTTGGATCTAGGTGTGATTCGTACCTCCTTCATACGACCCTTACTGAGCTCCCGTAGCTTAATTATGAAACTTTGAAATTTTTCTGAAGCTCAACACGACCGTCATGGTACGACTCGTACCTTCTTCCCACGGGTCGTACATTATTTCTAGTAGCAGGAGTCAGCACTTTATGCAAATTTTTTGATCTTTGTCATGATTTCTTCATCACGACTTGTAGCCTCTTGGTACGATTCGTACCGAGACTCGTACATTTCCTCTCTGCACCTTAAGCATTCTACAACTTTTCATGGCCCTCAGTACGACTCGTAGGTCCTTCCTGTGGCTCGTACTGTGGTCTGCACATTAAGCCTATTTTGCATCTTTCAGGCTTTCTTTTGCCATTTTTAGGTCCAACATCAATTCATCCTACAATCAAATGAAAAGTGTCTTATATCCACATAAACATACCTAAGTTCATGCTATTTTCTTAGTTTTGAGCGTCGAAAGTGTTGTAAATCCACAGCACATCAACACCCTCAACTTAAGACTTTTGCATGTCCTCAGGCAAAGAAAAGACAAACTAAAACACGGCACTCAACTAGAAAATAGACTTAAGATACTACAGCCAATATTCAAACAGAACTTGCACTTTCTTTACAAACTTTATTGACCCTTTCTCATGGAACAACATCAGCTAATGTATTACAAGCAACCTCAAAACATCATAAACAGGGATCAAAACATGTCATTAATCTGTCAACAGGTAATCAAGTCATCACCAATATTTTTCACACAGACCAACAGTAAAAGCAAACATAATCCATGTACCCTCACACAAATGAAGTCCCCACTCAGATATGAAATTTCCAACATGATATGGGACTAAGAAAGTAAGGCACTCACTCTCACAAAGAAGTTACGAGTATTATGTGTCAGATACCATAGGCTTGCCCTTATTTTCACTACTTTGATTTTTCAGATGGTCGGGTTAGGATCATTATAGGACTTGATATGGCTTGTAATGTAGTCTCACGGCTGGAAATGATAAAGATGGAAGATTTTATAAGTGACTATTCCTTCCTTGGCACTACATACATTGGCTACACCATTCACCTAATTCACCCTTTTATTCTTTCATTCCCTTTTTCCCTTTTTTATTCACATTTGCATGGGTATGGTGATTTTTCAACTTTTTTCAACATTTTCAAAATTTCTTTGAGATTTATTTCTCAACATTTACAGCATTTTTCATTCTTTTTTTTCATCTCACCACACCTCATTTTTCACCATTTCTTTCTTTTCTTTTCTTTTCCTTTCTTCCGTTCCCACAATTTACGCACCCCTACTCTATCCACCCTCAACTTAAGCATTTTTCTTGTGTTGAGGTTCACAATATCCAAGGAAGGACCAGGGCCAAAATAGGTTCATTGTAAAAAAATGGGTACGGTTAATCAGTAAATCAAAGAAACATTGTCTATTAAGGCTCAAACTTGGGATCAAGGGATTCATGCAACTTTTGGTAGGGTACTATAGGTTAAAAGTGAGCTAAACAAAAATGGCCTATGATAATATCTTAACCAACCATCCTTAGCCTATGCAGAGACCAACCAGGAAAGTTCTAGATCTACAACACAATACGGAACTGACTAATATACCTCACTCACACATGGCACATGAACTATTTTCACCTCACCTGTCTGGCTTATACATGGCTTAACAAAACTACTTATGTTGACAAAATAAATGACATCCAAAGATCCACAGCAATCATGCATGTTGTCACATATACATAGCTAATGCATCAAAAAATTTTAAACAGGGGCATTTTTTACAAAAACCAAAACTAGTGCATTTTTCTTGGCTAAGTACTCCTAAGCTACTTTATAATTAAACAAAAATCACAAACTAAAAATAAAAATTCTACACGTGCCGGTTCTACTAGATAGCATGTCTGAGGGAAAAGAAACACGGCAAGAAAAACCCTCAAATGAACCAAAATTTCCAAAAATCACAAGTACACCCCTCCCTTTTTTGAAAAGTAAGCTTCTTCCCCGAAGCATCATCTAGAAGAACATAGGGAAGAGAACATACCTGGGCTACTCATACTTCACCTTCCATGGGTTGCCTCTCATGCAGCGCCTGATTTAACGTCGCGGAACGATGTGACTTTTGTGACTCCTCAAGCATCATCAAGGTATACTTCCTCTATTCTTTTTAATTCTTCCTCATCTCCTAGATACACTTTTATTCTTTTCCCATTTACTTTAAATCTTTTTCCTTCTCTATTCTCAAGTTCCACCGCTCCATAGGGAGATACTTGCACTACTTTGTAAGATCCCATCCATCTAGATTTCAACTTCCCAGGGTGCAACCAAAGTCGAATTATAAAGTAGGACCAAATCACCTGGACTGAACTCCCTTCTTGCAATCTTTTTGTCATGGTAGATCTTCATTCTCTCTTTATAGATGGCTGCAGTCTCATAATCCTTAAGTCAGAATTCATCTAACTCATTAAGCTAGTTAAGTCTTAACTTGGTATATTCGTTCCAATTCATGTTCAGCCTCTTTAAAGCCCATAATGCCTTATGCTCTAGTTCAACTGGTAAGTGGCACGCTTTGCCATAAACCAGCTGGTATGGAGATGAACCAATGGGAGTCTTATAAGTTGTTCTGTAAGCCCACAGTGCGTCATCAAGCTTCCTTGACCAATTCATCCCAGTAGTATTTACTGTCTTGGCCAGGATGGTCTTGATTTCCCTGTTCAAAACTTTCACTTGTCCACTCGACTGAGGGTGGTAAGGTGTGGCCACCTTATGCTTGACACCATATTTTTCCAACAAGGTTTTGAAGAGGTGATTGCTGAAATGAGATCCACCATCACTGATAATAGCTCTAGGAGTGCAGAACCTGGCAAAGATATGTTTCCTAAGGAATCTTGTAACACTCTTGCCTTCATTGTTCGGTAGAGCAATTGCCTCCACCCATTTGGAGACATAATCCACAACCACCAAAATATACTTCATTCAATATGAGTTGACGAATGGTCCCATGAAGTCAATCCCCCAAACATCAAACAACTCTACTTCCAAGATGGGTTTTAGTGGTAACTCATGTCTACAAGTGATAATACCCTGCCTTTGGCATTGATCACAAGACTTGGCGAAGTCATACACATCTTGATGAATAGAGGGCCAGAAGTATCCATATTGTAGAATTTTATGTGTCGTTCTGACACCACTGTGATGACCCCCAACTGGAGATGAGTGACATGCCTCCAAAATGCTCAGCATCTCTACTTCGGGGAGACACCTACGAATAACACCGTCTGGACAAATGCGGAATAAATATGGCTCATCCCAGTAATATCTGCAGGCATCGAATAAGAACTTCTTTTTCTGTTGAGGAGTTAGGTCTACTGGTATCACATCGCTAACCAAGTAATTTGCAAAGTCAACAAACCAAGGAATCAAATCTTGCGATACAGTTAGTACCTGTTTGTCTGGAAGGCATCATTGATATCAAACTCCACACTCTCCTTTGATTCAGACTCAAGTTGGATAAATAATCTACCACCTGATTTTTTGTTCCCTTTCGATCTTTCATCTCAAACTCAAATTCTTGGAGCAAGAGTACCCACCGAATCAATCTGGTCTTGGCATGCTTCTTGGACATCATATATCTCAATGCAGCATGGTCTGTATGAATAATCACCCTGGTTCTGAGAAAATATGCTCGAAATTTTTCAAATGCAAAGACCACTGCCAGTAGTTCCTGTTTTGTGACAGTGTAATTCTTTTGGGCTGTGTTGAGTTTTGTACTTGCATAATAGATTGGATGAAACATCTTCGCTTTCCTTTGACATAATCAGCACCAAGAGCGACACCGCTTGCGCCACACATCGCCTCGAAGGGAAGAGACCAATCTGGAGCTATGATGATAGGAGCAGTGGTGAGCTTTTCCTTCAGGCATTCAAAGGCCTTCAGACATGCCTCATTGAACACGAACTTTACCTCTTTCTCCAGCAACTTGCACAATGGTTGTACAATTTTTGAAAAGTCCTTGATAAAGCGCCTGTAGAATCGCGCATTCCCTAAAATGCTTCTGACTCCTTTTATGGAAATAGGGGGTGGAAATCTTGCTATAACCTCAATCTTTTCCTTCTCCACCTCGATCGCCTTTCCTGAGATTTTGTGGCCCAACACTATCCCCTCTTTAACCATGAAATGACATTTTTCCCAGTTTAGGACCAGATTTGTTTCTTCACATCTTTTCAGTACTCTGCCCAGATGATTAAGGCATAATTCAAATGAATCGCCTACAACTTAAAAATCATCCATAAATACTTTAATAGTGTCCTCCACCATGTCTGAGAAGATGGACATCATCGCTGGAAAGTGGCTAGTGCATTACCCAATCCAAATGGCATTCTTCTGAAGGCAAAGGTCCCATATGGACAGGTGAAAGTTGTCTTCTTCTAATCTTCTGGAGCAATAGTGATCTGATTATACCCTGAATATCCATCAAGGAAACAATACCATCCTCTTCCTGCGAGTCTTTCCAGCATCTGATCCAAAAATGGCATCGAAAAATGGTCTTTCTGGGTACAGTGGTTGAGTTTCCTATAATCCATGCATACACGCAATCATATGACTGGTCGTGTTGATATCAACTCATTCTTTTCATTGGGCACCATTGTAATTCCTCCCTTCTTTGGCACACACTGGACAGGACTTATCAATGACTGTCTTCTATAGGGTATATCACCCAAGCATCCAATCACTTGATAACTTCCTTTTTGATAACTTCTTGCATTGGAGGGTTCAGGCAGCGCTGATGCTCTATATTTGGCTTACAATCTGGTTCAAGCTGGATCTTATAGGTGCATATTCCTGGTGGGATTCCAATGATGTCAGCTATGGTCCAGCCAATTGCCTTCTTGTATCTCTTCAAAATGCTCACCAAGGCTTCCACCTGCTCATCTAACAGGTTCACTTCAATGATGACCGGCAAAGTGTTGTCCTTCCCTAGGAATGCATACTTGAGATGAGGAGGTAATGCTTTTATTTCAAGGATTGGTGGCACCTCCACAGATGGTTTGGTCAGCGGTGTTGAACGGTTCTTTAAGTCCAGGTCTAACTTCTTTATGCTGAAGTTATATGACCCTATCCTATTTAAGGAATTCACCGCATTTGTGTATTTCGGGTTTCCATCCTCTTCATAATTCATTATCACGGCTGCCAATGTATCCTGGTACGATTCGTACCTCCCTCACACGACCCATACTAAGCTTCCGTAGCTTAATTCTGAAACTTTGGAATTCTTCTGAAGTTCAACATGACCGTCATGGTACAACTCGTACCTTCTTCCCACGGGTTGTACATTTCTTCCGTAGCAGGAGTCAGTACTTTATGCAAATTTTCTGAATTTTGTCACGATTTCTTCATCATGAATCATACCATCTTGGTACGATTCATACTGAGACTCGTACATTGCCTCTCTGCACCTTAAGCATTCTGCAACTTTTCATGGCCCTCAGTACGACTCGTAGGTCCTTCCTATGGCTCGTACTGTGGTCTGCACACTAAGCCTATTTTGCATCTTTCAGGCTTTCTTTTGCCATTTTTAGGTCCAGCATCAATTCATCCTGCAATCAAAGGAAAAGTGCCTTATATCCACATAAACATACCTAAGTTCATGTTATTTTCTTAGTTTTGAGCATCGAAAGTACTGTAAAACCATAGAACATCAAGCCCCACTTGAACTTACACCTTGAAGCCTTGAGGAACCCTTGTTGAATTCTTGAGTCTTGAGAGAGAGGAGGAGGAAGAGTTTGAGAGTGATTTTTGATATAATAAGGGTTTAGGCTAGTTATCCCCTTAAAAACGTCCCGTACCATACTCAAAATGACGTAGTTTAGGAGTTAGAAGAGTAGGATTTTATGAAAACACCCATAGAAAACCGCAGGAATAATCCCCCTGCCAGTCCCCACAAGGCACTCCATGAGTCGTGGGGGTAGGCAATGACTCGTGGGGCCAACTCGTAGAGTGCACTAGCTAAATTTTCTTTTCTACTCTTCTCTCCCCACAGGTTACTTGATGAGTCATCAGGTGTACGATGACTCGTCCCTCCTTTCGTGGTCTCCACTACCTCAGGACCTAACCGTAAATCTCCAACATTCACCCAACAACCGACTTTAACGGGTTGTTGTCTACCTAATGAATCGTTGGGACGTCCATGGTCACTGATCTAGGATGCAACTATTGACTGCTCCTCACAGGTCTGAACACACTCGTGGGGTCACCTAACGAGTCGTACCATGACTCGTTCTGTGGAAAAATTTCCACCTTCTATCTAAATTCTTTATTTAATTCTGGAATCTATTCTTAGAAAATTTCGGGGTATTATAATATCTCCCCCTTGGGAACATTCCTCCTAGAATGTTGGCTAGACATACGGAAAGGATAGGGACAGAACTGAAATCCCAAAATCGATTAATTACAGCTAAACCAATGGAGTATCTGACTCTAGCTGATCTTACATATCTGAGCTGAACATCCAAATCATACATGCATGCTAGGGCATAAGAGGGACTGAAAGACACGAAACTAACATGGGTGTAGATGGAACCCTGAGAAGGATTCTTCCTCTCTAACCGGCACTAAGCTGACATGGATTGAACCTTCGTTCTTTAATCGCTTTCCGCTATGGGTTAGAATTAATGATATCTGGTCTAACTGCAAGTAAAGGCCTCATGAGCACGAATCATCTATAACATCTATAAATGAGCACATATATGAGATAACCTAATTCTACTGAGCTACCAAGAAACTTTTAAGGACTGATTTCGAGCTGATCATACTGGAAAACATGAGTTAACACACATAGCTAATTCATAACATGAGGATGAGCCTTAAGGATTCGTAGAGTAAGACTAGCATTGCTGTCTGAAGCAGTCATCAAGAAATTCTGGAAGTCTGTACACAGGGATGGGCATAACTTAGCTTCAACTGAAATACAAGAGAAGTTATCTGAACCTAAAAGGGTTGACATATCACATTGTTAGGGCTGGACCTCCTCTATTAGCATACTCAAGATTCGACTTGTCGTACATACTTACCATATCCCCCCTTAGCTTAAAGCTGTCATTCTAAGGCTCCTGAATCTTTCTTAAAATCGGGGCTAATTCACTAACTCCTAGCTTCCCTTTCACCTCTAGCCTTCACTGTAAGCCTTACACTAACAGTTGTTCACATCATACATCGACAATCTCTTCCCAACAACCACTACAGAGTCTCTCATTCATTAATGGGGTTCTGGGGCTAGCGACATGCAAAGAATAATGCAAAATTCACAATATACCTGTGGCCATCCTGGTTTGCTGTATGGCATAGGAGCGATTTTGACGTCGTCCGCCACCTGGGCTAGATGATGCACCCTGCTGACATGGACGAGCTATCGAAGCTACTAGAGAGGTGGTCGAGGATCTACTCTCGCCTCACTTAGTCGCTGTGCAATCTCAATGCTTATGGCCCAACTTGTCGCACCAAAAACAACCATCCGAGCTGGCCATGCATTCTCCTAAATGGTGCTTCCCGCAATTGGTACACAATGGATACGTAATCTCCCTTACCCTAGGTTTGTATGGAGCACTGACTGTCGAAAGTTCTGGGGATGATGATTTCTACTGGGAATGTGAGCGGTGTCCACCACTCAATCTCGGCGGGGAAAACTCTAAATCTCCGAACCTATCCCTCTTGGCCTCTCTCTCTTTTGTCTTCACCTGTTCCGCTTCCATTTGTTGAGAGTATATTACCAAACGGGGGAAGTTTATATCCATGTGCAACATGGCGGTCCTATACTCTTTAACCACGGAGTTTGACACTCCGTTCACAAACCTGCTCACTCGGGCCCTCTAGTCGGCTACCATCTTAGGTGCATACTTGGATAACCGGGTAAACTCCAACACATACTCCTGGACGGTCATGTCGATCTATCTCAATTTGATGAATTCTGCATCCTTTGCCTCTCTCAACTCCCTAGGGAAAAACTTGTCCAGAAACGCAGTCATGAATTCATCCCAACATACGGGGCCAGCTCCAATTCCTCGACTGTTTCTACACTGGCAAAACCATATATATGCAACTCCTTTCAGCTGGGAGGAGGATAAGTCTGCGCTTTGTCACCCTTATAATGGGTAATTTTCTGAATCTCTTCCAAAAACTCGTATGGGTCCTCATCCACCTTTGACCCTAAAAACTTGGGTGGGTTCACTCGAAGAAAGTCTCTTACCCTTGCCGCCGCTTCATTGCCATTCTAGGGAACATGCGCCATCTCTTGCTGATTAATCTAGGTGGTCATGGCTTACGCTAGCATATTAAGGGTTGCCCGGAACTCGGCATGAGTAACATGATCGTCCATCGGGTTTGCCGGGGCTGGTGGTGCCTGCTGGAGGCCATTACCGTTTCTTCTTCCATTTACTCTTCTGGGAGGCATTATCTGTGAGCGTGTAAAGAACGAGCCAAGGGAGGAACTTTTTAGAGTTTCATACTCTATGCACGATAAGAATCATGAAGAAAAAGAAACATTCCTAAAACGTCTTGTAGCCTCTTCGTCATAAGTGTGGCGCGCTTCACACTCATGAAGAATCTCTACTTAACGCGGCTTTTAGACACCCTAGGACACTCTAAACCTTTTCTTTGATATGAAGTTTTTCACGATCTAAGCTTACACCCCAGTCGTAACACGGGACAAGGAGCCCCGAAAGGCTCCAGGTCGACCCATGGCATTATCATAGCATAACCCTTAACAATATAAACAGCTAATAGAAACATAACTGATCAGAAGCTAACTTTAAGGAGCCAAATTTAAAACATAAGGACATAATCTAGTAGATCATAATACATAGGCTGAATCTGATTACATATGTCTGAAAGCTTCTACTAAACTGATGAGTTGGTAGGACAGGTCCCCAACTAACTCACCAAAGTCTGAAAACTAAAATATAACAGAAATAAGAAACATCGATCGCGTCCTCGACAGATGAGGACTCACCACTAACTGCTGAGATGGAAGAAAGAGCGTGTCTACCTAAGAGGTTGATTTTGAGTACCTGAATCTATATCATGAAATGATATAGCACATAAAGTATGTGGTCAGTACTTGAAATGTACTGAGCATTCTGGAAAACGTAAACAAACTAAGCATACAAGAAGGAAATAAACTGAATACATCGACATGTAACTGATTTAGAATTCAACAAGCCCCTTTTGAGTCACATACAATTCAACATGAAGCTTGCATTTGGAACTCATATTCTGAAACATCATCAAACTCATGCATAAGGGTCAAGTACCGAACATTTAATGAGAGCCAAAGCTGAGGCTAGTATCACACACTGTGATGGATATTTGCTGATAACTAAGTCTACATTGCATTATGTTATATCTATTTTAAACTGAAGTCTGAACTATACGAAACTGATCCATACTAGTAACACAAACTAAGGGAGTTATTCTCTTCTATGGAGAGTCCCAACTGAACCAGGGAAATGTTCTCACCTTGGAGAATCCCGACTGATCTAAGGGAAGCATTCTCGGCTATGGAGAGTCCCTGACTGACTAAGGGAAACATTCTTGTCTATGGAGAGTCCCTGACTAACTAAGGGAAACATTCTCGGCTATGGAGAGTCCCGACTGAACTAACGGAGTCATTCTCTGCTATAGAGAGTCCCGAGCTGACCCAGGAAAACTTTCTCGGCTATGGAGAGTCCCTAGCTGACTAGAACATAAGGAGTACTGATCTGACATTATACATTTGGTCTATGCTACTACAACTAATCAGAAACATGAGCATTTACTGACCTCGTCATACAACATTTGTTTAGAAAGGATAAGGGCTACTTTATAATAACAGCAAGCCCAAACGTCTGAAGGATCATTCTCATGCTTTATCATCATAATTCATATCATCATGATACCAAATCATCATTTAATTTACACATCTTACACTTGCGAACATCTATAGACTCATATCATACTTTACACCTCCACAACATTCAAGTTCTGAGCTCATAATGTAAGATGTATAACATAGAGTCATGTAGTATCCATAGATTCAATTCATATTTAACATAGATACATTGATTCAAATATTTTAGATCTATGGAAAGCCCATATACTTAACTCATGTCCAAAACATTTTCATTGATTGAAACATAATGGAAATGCATACATACTTTCAATTGATCAAGCCCATAAGTACTAACCTCATCTCAACACATTTATCAATTCATATATTCTATCTTTTAAGGGAATTCTCATGATCTTCACATATCTTAGTTTTTGATACAAGTTATTGGTACAATCGAATGAACAATAACAAACCCCATTCAAAGTGTTAAGCAATCTCAAGAACGAAATCCCATGATCATGCATTTTCACCATTTAGCACATAATTTGAGATGTTGAAATAATACCATAAGCATCATTAACTTTTAATTCTAATAGGTATTAAACTTCATAGAAGATATAGAAGAAATCATCCATAAATCAAAACCCTAGATCATGCTTTTCTAGAATAATGAAATCATGTTTTTTTAATAAAACGTTTTGGGGGCACAAGGATGGAAGCATATCCTTGTTGAGAAACCCACACACCTGATTCAAGAAGAAAACCCCACTTGAACTTGCACCTTGAAGCCTTGAGGAACCCTTGTTGAATTCTTGAGTCTTGAGAGAGAAGAGGAAGAAGAGTTTGAGAGTGATTTTTTATAGAATTAGGGTTTAGGCTAGTTATCCCCTTAAAGACATCCCATACAATACTCAAAATGATGTAGTTTAGGAGTTAGAAGCATAGGATTTTATGAAAGCACCCCTTGGAAAAACGCAGGAAAAATCCCCCTGCCAATCCCCACGAGGCACTCCACGAGTCGTGCGGGTAGGCAACGACTCGTGGGGCCAAGTCGTGAAGTGCACTGGCTAAATTTCCTTTTTCTTCTTGTCTCTCCCCACAGGTTACTTGACGATTCATTAGGTGCACGATGACTCGTCCCTCCTTCCATGGTCTCCACTGCCTTGGGACCTAACCATAAATCTCCAACATTCACTCAACGGCCGACTTAACGAGTAATTATCTACCTAATGACTCGTTGGGTCGTCCTTGGTCACTGATCTAGGCTTCACCTTTTGACTGCTCCACACGGTTCTGACCACAACTCATGGGGTCACCTAACGAGTGGTACCACGACTTATTTTGTGGCAAAATTTCTACCTTTTGTCTGAATTCTTTCTTTAAGTCTGGAATATGATCTTAGAAACTTTCGGGGTGTTACAATCTCTCTTCTAGTCGATGACTATTACTCCTAGAGTAGTGAAAGTGGTTTCACCAGGGAACAGGGGCACTGCAGCTTGTGAGTAAATCTGCAAAATCAGGACAGTGTAGGGTATTCAAGTGCTAGACTGTCGAGCCTTTCTCTTCATTTATTGAGCAACAATTTCCCCAAAGTTAGTGGGGACTCCAGTCATGATGCAGGCAATAAGAATGGAAATTTCTAAGCTGACCCTCTGCTCATTCTTTGAGACGATGATCTGGCCACAAATAAAATCTAGCTGCAGCTTGGCCTCGAACTTCAAATCATGATGAGAGATTTCGCCACCCGTGGAGGCCCAGAGAGGAGTGTCAATAGCAATAATTCATGCTACCCAAGAAAATTGAATCCTTAATATCAGCTACCCTAGCCATGTACTCCATACTGAATTCAACTTTGTCTTCCCAAAACAGGGAGTTAATGGCCGCTGGAGTAATGTCAACCTCCACCCCCTTAGCATCACTGACGGGAGTCATGGAAAGTCATTGACCTTGCTCCTGTGCTGCATTCTATCTTGCCGAGCCTGATATGAAGCGTAGAATTCCATCACCAAGTTGGGGTAGCAAGGCCGGAGAGGGTTGGGAAATGCATGCCATTGCCTTTCTGTGAATTGGGCGGTGATGTTGGGAAGATAACCCCTCTATCTCGCCAAATCAAACCACTTCTCCACTGTGATGGATCGGCCTTGACAGATGACATAATGTTATTACAGGTTTGGGACGCAAAAGATGATTGCTTCCCTGGTGTTGGCACGCGGTGGAGCACCCTTTGCTTTGCCCTTGCCCTTGCTAGAAGATGAGGCAAGGGCATTTCCTTTTCCGGTATTCCTGGATAAAGACATGGTTTTTTTCACAATATAGGACTACTTGCACACTTGAGCTCTAAAAGCTTAGATAACTCTCAACAATGGCACTTCAATGGATGTGCAGTAGATGAAGGAAATGTGAGTGAAGTGAGTGTGTTAGTGAAAGGATGGAGAGGGTTTTATAGGTGAGAGGTGGAAGATTGATAGGTTGAGGGAAAGGTAGAGAGTTAATGTTGGTGTGTTGGTGGGAAGTGGGAAGGTGTAAAGGTGGAAAAGTGGAAAGGTGGAAAAGAGAGAAATACGGGGAAGTGGTAATGTTGGGTAGTGGAAAGACAAAAATGGAATGGAAAAATGGTGAAAAGGGGGAACTAAGGGAATATTTGCAAAATAGGGCGGCTTATCTGGTATTTGGGATTCGGTAGGTCCGCTCTTTAATTTCCATTTTAATACAAATTCGTACCTCGATCGGTGCTACATAAGCGAATCGCCGAAGCACACCGGCATTCCTCCGCTTTACTTTCCCTCTGTTGGGTATTTGTGCACAGTTCTCTTTTTCTCAGTCGGCAACTCACCAACGATTCATGAATTGAATCGCCAATTTGCCAGTAACTCATCGGTTAGGTGGCAAAGCTTCAAGTACTCTGTGTTACATCAGCAACCCACTGGCGGTCCACAGTTTTGCTTTGGCGGTTTGCCAACGGGTCTGCCGGTCATTTGATTCAAGCCTCCGCCTTTTGTGTTGCACTCATCTTGAAATGGTAGTTTACACTTATGGATCGGCGACTCACCGGTTCAACATTGTTCCTCTCTATGTGGTTTGTTTCTTCCTTTGTTCCTCACTTCATAGCTCTTACAAAAACAAAAACAACAAAGAAATCAAACAATTCACTAAACACTTGGGTTACCTCCCAAGAAGAGCCTTATTAACGTCGTGGCACGACGTAGATCTCATTCAACACCTCTTTTCCAATGGATCATCATCCGACTCCGTCTTCTTTAGGTCCAATCCCTTGTACTCCTCCTCATTATGAAACACTCCTATTACCTTGCATTCGGGGGCGTTTCAGCTGATGGACATACCTTGAAGGTGACTTTCTCACATCTAACTCTAAATTTTAGCTCTCCAAGCTCCACTTCCACCATAGGTCTCCCCGTAGCTAACAACAGTCTTCCCAAGATAATGGGTACCTCCACATCCATTTCACCATCAAGGATAACAAAATCATCAGGTAGGATAAACTTATCCACTCCTACCAACATATCCTCTAACACCCCCACTGTTTTTTTATGGACCTGTCCACCATGAGAAACCTCATTGATTTGTGCTTCTGAGTCCCAATTTCTTAAAAATTAGCAGGGGCATTAAATTTATGCTGGCACCCAGATCACATAGAGCTTTTTTAAATACATATATCCCAATTGTACAGGAGATTGTGAAAGCTCCCGGGTCTTCCTGCTTGGGGAAAAGGTTATTCAACATCATAGCACTACAATGGTGCATTTTCTCCCCACCACCTACATCAACCACCTTTTTCTTCTTTAATTCTTTCATAAACTTCGCATAACCTGGAATTTGGAGAAGAGCATCCACTAACGGTATATTGATGGACAACTTGCTAAACATGTCAAGGAATTTGCTGAACTAGTCATCCTTCTTTTTCTTGGCCAACCGTTGTGGATAAGGAGGTGAGGCTCTTGCTAACTTTTTCATCACTTGCAGCCTTCATGCCCCACTCATCATTATCGGCATATGAGAGGATTTCATCATTCTTCCCCTCTCCTTCCTCTTTAATCTTTTCCTCACTCCTTAGAGTCTTTGGCATCTTGTTGAATTCAACTTCTTCATCTGATTTTGGGTCATTAACCTATTTGGGCTTCACCGGTGCATCCCCATCACCTTTCCACTTCTAAAGACAATAGCATGCATTGACTATCTTTCTTTGAATTAGGCATTGTGTCACTAGGAAGTGTTCCCTTCATCCGGGGGTTCATTTGAGCCGACAAGTGATTCATTTGGGCCTTCAAATGCTTGATGGAGGCTGAATGCGAACTCACTATTTGGGAAATGTTAGACACCTCCCCTCTTAACTCTTTGACCCCGCTCTTGGTTGACTCCACTTTCTTTAGAACTCTTGATAACATTTCTTCAATTTTTGAACTACCCGTGTCACTTACACTCGCCTGACTGTGGGAGTTCCCAACTTTTGGAGGGGGAAAAGACGGGTTCGAACTACGGTGATAGCGATCACCCTCTTGATTTGGCTCCTTATTACCCCATCTTTCATTTCTTTCGGGCCACCCCTGCGGCTCATGATTTCTCCAGCCTTGATTTTCAACCCTTGGGCATCAAGGGCCTTGATTTTCCCCTTGGAATCCAGGTCGAGGACCTCCCATTTGGTTGCCCATGTATTACATTCTTATTTATATCTCGACAGTGATGATTCTCCATCATATTGCAAGGTACATTGCGTCCCCACAGCATTTACCACCTCGGGCCCTGCTCCCATTAGATGTTTTGTCATCAATTCCAGTTGTGTCATCATCTTGGCAAGATTCTCATCCTTCTCTTTATCCCGTTTTTGCAATTCATCCGCCAAGGCACTTGAGCTGATCTCACAGGTAGACACATTTGTCTCTCGCATGTGCCAAGCCCTATTGGTCTTTGTCATTCTGTCTAGAAGGGCTTTGGCCAACCCATATGTTTGATCCATAATAGAACGGCCATCTAGGTTTTTTTCGATGAACTTTTTGATGGAATCAAGGGCCCTATAGAAGTTTTGGAGAAGCACCCCATTCGGCAGTCCATAATTTGGGCAAAGAGCAACCTTTTTTTTAACCTTAATCATGTCTCATACAAAGGCTCTCCGTGTTCTTTCCTAAAATTTGTGATGTCATCCCTCAGCTGCAGCATCTTTGATGGAGGGAAAAAACAGTCCAAGAAAGCCTCAGTTATCTCTTTCCAAGATGTAATACAACCCAGAGGGAGTTCCTCCAGCCACATTGTTGCCTCCCCGTCAATGAGAAAGGAAAGAGTCTCAACCTGATTGACTCTTAACTAATATTTGTAATATTGAAGGGCTGACATATTTCCAAGAGGTTTCTCAAATGCCGATTTGCGTCCTCACTTGGTTTAATGCCAAAGAGTCTCTTCATTTTCAACAAATTCAGCATGGTTCTTGTGATACGAAATACAGCATTCCCCACCGTCGGTGGTAGGCGAATGGCTCCGGCAATTTCCAGCGTCACCGGATTATCCTCGTCGTGCTCCATGTTACCTTCCACTGAGCTATCCCCTACTTAGGGGTGATGACTCATATGGTTGGAAGATCCTAACAAGCACATCAAACTCACGTTAAGTAGCTACAATGCGAAACTATTTTAACCTAAGAATCAACAAAAGAATATCAAGCACTAGTCCCCGCAATGGCGCCATTTTTGATAACGTCTAAAATATATCCTTCGTGCAAAGAATATATACGGAAGTATCAAAACAAGTAACCCAATGAGTGTCGGGGTCGTATCCCACAAGGACTAGTGAATGATAGTTACAAGTGTCAGTTGAGAAATTAAAGTTAGCTTGCACCATGTAGAGTTAACATAAAAAATAAATAAAGTAGGGGAATTAAATTTTGAAATGAATTGTATCCGGTAATTTAGTGGAACAAAATAGCAAGATCAGCAAAGTTGTCAACAAGAGTGTAAAAAATGAGAGGTGTGGTGTAGATGATATACTAACTAGATCGGGACATGCTAGGTCATCTTATACGTTCAACAAGTGTAAATAATCTCAGAAGTGGGTAATTATAGCTTTTCATCCATATAACTACCTCTTACTAGAGTTTTGTCAAACCTCTAGCCACGATTTAGCTCAACCCGATTAGATTTAGATTAGCAGCTGCACTAATTTCTAGCTATTAGTTACTAACAAGAAATGAGACTGCAATTTTAGTTATTTCTAGCCCAATTTCACAATCTCTCATCCAAACCCACTATTAAATTCTCTTCCAATACTTAATTATTCTTTTCCAAGCAATAATCAAGCAAGAATAGATAAACTCATATCATAATCAATGGATCTTCCTTTATAGATCAAAGAGAATCTAATAGATTTACACTTATTTAAACAATATAAAGATGACTCTAGAAATACCCACTCTAATTAAGTATTCATCATCACGCACCTGTAGCTTATGATTTATCTACTCATGATTAAGAAATTCAAAAGCACATTCATCAAAAACTTCATTTAAAATAATAGGAAATGTAGTAAAACCAAATTCACAAAATAGTCGCCAACAATGGCTGAAACTTACTATTACAAAGAAGAAGTAGAGAAGAGCACTTTTTTCCAATTTATCAATCAAAATCTCCTTATCTTTTCTAAGAGAATGTTCTAAAGCTCAAAAGGGAAAACAATGATGTGATATGCTCTGGTCTTTCCCTATCCCAGTACACAGTACTTTATCTGCTATTTATATCCTGAAAAGTAGGGCACCTTTTATCTCTTTTTCCTTGCTGGACAATTATACCCTTGAGCATTGTTTTGGAATCAGCGGAGACACCAATGGTTCCCCAGTACCAATTTATGAACCGGCAGTTGTCTTATCTGAGCCATCACTCAACTCCAGTGCGCATCGGCGGTTCATCCGGTGTTTAGCCGATACCAATCTGTGAATCGATGGATCTTTATGCTTCTTTCCAGAAAACTGGGTGTCTTTCGACGACTGTACTGGTGAGTTTCTATTGGCAACTTGCGATTCACTGATAGTATTTTTCCCAGGGCAGTGATAATCAGCCTTTGGCTAGCGTGTCACTGGTTTTCATCGGTAGACCACCGATTTGCTCTTACTTTCTTTTTTTTTGCTCCATTTTTTCTCTTTTCTCCACATTTTGGCACCCGCACATAATAAAATCAAAAAGGGCATAAAATCCATATAATCAACTCAAAAACTAAGAAAAACTCAAGTTTAAGAGCCTAATGAGTTGTAAATTACCAACTCATCAGTATGTAGTGCCAAGGAGGGTTTAGTCACTAAAAAGATTCCATATCTACCATACCCAACCTGAAAGCCTACATTACAAGCCGAATCAAGTCCTATTGTGATTCTCGCCTGACCATCTTAAAAGAAGTAGAGAAAATAAAGGCAAGCCTATGGTATCCGATATGCAGTATTTAGAACATCCTTGTGAGGGTGAGAGTATTAATTGTTTTGTCCCATGTTCCATAGTTTTCTATATCTGTAAGTGGGGGACTTCATTTGTTGTAAGGATACATGGTTTGTGTTTTATTTTGCAAGTTGTCTGTGTGGAAAGCATTGGTGATGACTTGACTATCTGCTAATAGCCAGATGACATATCTTGATCTTTGTTTATCATAGTTTGTGGTTGCTTGATATGCATATGTTGATTTGGTTTACTGGAAAAAGGGTCAAAAGCTGTTTGAGTTTATGGTGCAAATTCTATTGATGGTGGTTGTAGTATCCTAGGTTTATTTTCTAGTTAAGCATCATTTTGAGTTTTTTGTTTTTTGTTTTCTTTTCTTGAGGACATGTAAAAGTCTTAAGTTGAGGGTATTGATGTGTTGTGAGTTTACAGCACTTTCGATGCTTAAAACTGAGAAAATAACATGGACTTAATTATGTTTATATGAATATGAGGTGTTTTTACTTTGTTTTCAGAGAAAATAGGTGTTGGGGCAAAAATGTGCAAAAGATGCATAAAAGTGCAGAATATCAGCCAAGGACCAATCTCAGTATGAGCCATACATGTATTGTATGAATTGTACTAAGACTCATGGGAAAACTCAAAAGGCTTAAACAATGTGAAGGAAGAGTACGACTCTCAGTACGAGCCATAACTGGAGTCCTGGAAATTTTTAGAGAAAATTTGCACAAGAAGTCTCTTGGTATGGGTGGAATCCACAAATTGTAACATTTACTTACAACCCATACTGTTATACGATGAAAGTCCTAAGATCAGACCAGGGAGTCTAAATACAGAAAATAGAAATTTCTGCACTAGGTCACAGGACGAGTCATCAACTGACCCGTCAGGAACCCCATGAGTCATTAATCTACTCGTAAGGAGAGGCTGGGACTTGGTTGAAATTTGGAATTTTGAAGTGACCACGGGTGTGAACACGAGTCGTGGTAAACACCACGGGTTGTCATGTGAGTCGTGGTCAAGAGTTGGACAAAAATTGGAAAATTTGAGTAGTGGACCTAACGGATTCGTCACCACGACTCGTTGGGTACACGCACCACAAGCCGGGGTTTCCCCTATGGTGACCCTCAGGTGATTTTTGGCAGTGGAGGTGACCTCGAGTTGTGGTCACCGGTAATGAATCATTAAGTCCCGCGTGGTAACCTTCCAGCAAATTCTTGGCAGTGTTCATGATGAATCCAGACCATGAGTCGTGCCCAGAGATGATGACTCGTCTAGTCCCTCGTTGGGACTAGCAGTCTGTTTTTTCCTACGAGTATATTAAGGGCTTTTCAGTAATTCCTATGTTCCTAAGGCCTAACTATGTCATTTTAAGGTCAGTATGCAGTGTTTTAAGAAGGGCTTAGTCATTCTAAGCCTATCATAATTCATGCATGCAAGTTCAGAAGTTTGAGAGGTGATCAAGCCTTGTTCTTCAAAGTTCTTCTTAAATTCTCTTTGGGCTATCAAGGAAGTGCGAAAATCAGATCCCTTTAGTAAGTAAGCCTATGAATGGGAGATATTTTCCATACCCATGCCCAATTCGCTCTCAATTTATGATGTTCTAATTGATGATTCCATGGGGTTTTTACCCAATGCATGAATTTCTAAGTTTCAATCATGTGTATGATCTAAGCATGTTTTAAATGATGAATTACGATTAATGGGCAAATTTTACAATGTTTTAAATTATAAATTACGTTTTTAAATTTTCTAAACTATGATGCACATCCATGAATGTTCATGAAAGTTGAGATCTACGAGTTATAGGTTCAAGTATGATGAGATGTTTATGAAAAAAGTATGATTTCGATATACCCATGTTTATGTTCATGTTTTCAAAGTGAATCAAGGTGATTTCAAGCATGCTTAAGTATTGGGCAAGCCAATATGATCAAGTATGTTTTATGATTTCATGAATTAGCTTACTGCATGGTTTTGGAGTAAAGACTCCCATTATTTTCATCTTGTGGTATGGTTTGACCCGAGGCTCCTCATGTGATGATTTCAAATTTATGCATGTATGTTATTATTCAGCTTCGTCACTAGACGATGGTCAGCTTCATTGAAAAATGATAGAGAGAACATACATGTTTTTAGGAGTAGTGTCTAGCACCGAGTAGGCTAAGGGTCAGTCAACCCTATGCCTCAGAACTATGCACCAACATAGGTATGATCAGATTATTTGGGACCTCCTTTGGAGATTTCCCCTGCCCCCAATGGGCCTTGAGCTTGATATTGATATCACGGTAGTGCCCGTAGCCCTAGCATGGCTTTGGACGGCTCTGCCCACTTGAGTGTGATAGTTGGAACCACTTAAGATCTATCGTGGTAATGTCGGTTATATAACGAGTCTCACATTGTTCCTTATGAATTCAGTTATGCATGTACATCAGTCATGATATTATGTTTTCAGCAGGTTTGACCCAACGTTCTGTTTTACTTATGATTATTAGTTTTCGGCTTTGGTTCATTCAATTCAGTATGATGTTTAGTTATGTTCATATCATGATTTCAGAAAATAGCATGCAAGCCCTACTCTCAGAACCATATCTTGATTATGTTTTATAATGTGCATGTTTAATGATTTTACTTACTTAGCGGTTTTACTTACCTTTCATACTCGGTACATTCCACGCACTGACCACATACTCTATGCTATATCATTTCATGATACAGGCTCTGATATCCAGACTCAATCCCATCGTTAGCCAGTGTTCCGGAGTTAGCATCCCTTAGTATCAGTTGGTGAGTCCTCATCTTGCGAGCGCCCTTCTTATCAGTTGTATGTCATATTTTTAGTTTTAAAACTATAATGAGTTAGTTGGGGTCTTATCCCATCAACTCATTAGTATTATAGGCCCTTTCGGACATAGTATGTATTCAACGTTGGATTCATGTATGTATTCAGATGTTAAGTTTTGTTTAGACTTCTGCTATGTTAGTCATGTTGATCTTCTACTTATCTATGATTGAGTTAGATGTATGTTCATGCCATGGATAGACTTGGAGCCTCTCAGGGTTTCTTGTCTCGTGTCTCGATCCGGGCCTATGTTCGGGTCGTGACAAACTTGGGATCAGAGTATTAGGTTTTTAAGTGTCCTAGGGTTTCCTAAAGTTGCGTTAAGTAGAGTCTTTTTCATGGGTATGAAGTGCGCCACACTTATGAAGAAGAGGCTATGAAATGTTTAGGAAATGTTTCCTTCTTTCATGATCTAAACCATGTGATAAAATGTCTCTCTATCCTTCAAACTCATGCTATACGCATTTGCAGAATCATGCCTCCATGTAGAGTTAGTGGAAGGAGAAATAGAAACAGAAATGGCCATGAGAATGACAATGGAGACGGGCACCAGCAGGCC
Organism: Datura wrightii; assembly: GCA_035772735.1. Taxonomy (NCBI): domain Eukaryota; kingdom Viridiplantae; phylum Streptophyta; class Magnoliopsida; order Solanales; family Solanaceae; genus Datura; species Datura wrightii. Next base: position 90,735,865 of record JASDFA010000020.1, read on the forward strand.
CCACCAACCCATGTGGAGCACGTACCCGAGCCGGTTTCCCATGCAGAGTTCAGGGAAGTCATTCAGATGTTAGCCCAGGCCTTGACCACCCAGGTCAATCAGCAGGCGGTAGCGCATGTCCCTCAGAACGGGAATACGGCGGCGGCAAGAGTTAGAGACTTTTTGAGGATGAACCCTCCCGAGTTCCTTAGTTGGACGAGGATCCAAATGAGTTTACTGATGAGATTCTAAAGATCACCCAGGACATGGGGTGACTGGAGAGGAGTGCGCTGATTTAGCCTCATATCAGTTGAAGGGGATTGCGCACATTTGGTTTAAGCAGTGGAAGGATAGTAGGGCAGTGGGAGAAGGACCTATTGGTTGGGATGAGTTTCATGCTGCATTTCTGGAGCGTCTTCCCTCGTGAGATGAGGGAGATTAAAGATGTTGATTTTGTGTATCTGAGGCAAGGGAATATAATAGTTCAGGAGTACGCCTTGGAGTTCACTCATTTTTCTAAGAAAGCACCAGAGCTAGTGACCGATCAGAGAGCTCGGGTGAGCAGGTTTGTACATGGTGCGGCAGACTACCTAGACAAGGATTGTCGGATTGCCATGCTTCATCAGGATATTGATTTTCCCCAATAGTCTTGCATGCCCAACAAATGGAGGCGGTGCATCTGAGAAAGAGAGAGGCCAAGAGGACCAGGACGGATAGTGTTGGGTTCACTCAGCAGAGATCCGATGGCGGTCACTTCCCTCAGTTCCAGCAAGGGTCATTAGCCCCAGCACCATCATCAGCTAGTGTTCCATCCCGACCCAGATGTGATCATAAGGGACGATCCTTGGGCTCGAGAGGCCAGAGTAGAAGACCCGCAAAGACCAGCCCTCCTGAGTGCAGCAGATGTGGCCGGAGATACACAGGTCAATGTTTGGCGAGTACAGGTACTTGCTTTGAGTGCGGGAAGCCCAGACACATGCTTAGGGATTGCCCAGCAGCCAAGCAGGGTCATGATAGGGGCTGAGCCCAGCGTCCAGTTCAGCAGCTCCACCAGCATGCCTAGCTCAGCAGGGGGCATCTACTAGTATGGGTAGCAGGCAGCGCCAAAACATATTCTATGCCCCAGCATCGCGTCAAGAGTAGGAGGTCTCCCCATATGTAGTCACTGGTATGTTACGAGTATTCCATCTTGATATATATGCGTTGTTAGATCCAGGGACTATTTTATCTTTTGTGACGCCCTATGTAGCTAGTACTTTCGGAGTCAGAGCCGAAATCTTATCAGTATCCTTCTCAGTCTCTACTCCAATTGGTGATTCAGTTATAGCTAGACGGGTGTATAGAAATTGCACTGTCACAATCCTTCAGAAGGTCACCTCAGCAGATTTAGTAGAGTTAGCCATCACCGATTTTGAAGTTACCCTTGGCATGAATTGGCTATTTTCATGCTATGCCTCAGTGAATTGTAGAACCCATGCAGTAGGGTTTAGATTTCTGGGTGAGCCAGTCCTAGAGTGGGAGGGTAGTTCAGTTGTGCCTGTAGGTCATTTCATCTCCTACCTTAAGGCTAGAAAGATGATTTCTAAAGGTTGTTTGTACCATCTAGTTAGGGTTAAGGATACTACGTCCAAAACCCCGACTATCCAGTCAGTTTCAATAGTATGTGAATATCCAAAAGTGTTTCTAGATGATCTACTGGAAATTCCTCTCGGGCGGGAGATTGATTTTAGAATTGACCTTCTTCCTGATACGCAGCCTATATTTATTCCTCCTTATAGAATGACCCCAGCTGAGTTAAGTGAGTTAAAGGAGCAGTTGAGAGACCTTTTATACAAGGGTTTCATCAGACCAAGCAAATCGCCATTAGGTGCACCATTTCTCTTTCTCTGTAAGAAAGATAGTTCTCTTTGTATGTACATTGATTATCGACAATTGAACAAGGTCACCATCAAGAACAGGTATCCTCTCCTCGGGATTTGATGATTTATTTGACCAGCTTCAAGGTGCTAAGTGCTTTTCCAAGATGGACCTCAGATCCGGATACCATCAGCTCAGGGTCCGGGAGAGCGATATTTTGAAGACAGTCTTCAGGACTCGGTATGGTCATTATGAGTTTGTGGTTTTGTATTTTGGACTAACGAATGACCCTGCAGCTTTTATGTATTTGATGAACATGGTGTTCAAGCCATATCTAGACATGTTTGTGACTGTTTTCATAAATGATATCCTTACATACTCTAGGAGCAAGGACGAGCATGTCGCTCATCTGAGAGTGGTACTACAGACTCTTAAGTATCGACAATTGTATGCTAAATTCAGTAAGTGAGAGTTTTGGTTGAATTCAGTGGCATTTTTGGGTCATGTGGCGTCAAGTAAGGGTGTATAGGTAGACTCTCAAAAGATAGAGGCGGTGAAGAATTGGTCTAGACCAGTGAATCCTTCGGATATCAGGAGTTTTTTAGGTTTAGTTGGTTACTATCGGAGGTTTGTTGAGGGTTTTTCATTCATTGCAGCCCGGTTGCCTAAATTGACCCACAAGAAAGTGAAGTTCCAATAGCCGGAGGCTTGTAAGAAAAGCTTCCAAGAGTTGAAGACTCGATTCACCTTAGCGCCAGTGTTAACCCTACCTCAGGGTACCGATGGGTTTGTAGTGTATTGTGATGCTTCAAGGATCGGCCTTGGTTGTGTATTGATGCAGCATGGTAAGGTTATAGCATATACTTTCAGGCAGCTAAAGGTCCATGAAAAGAACTACCGACTCATGATCTTGAATTGGCGGCGGTAGTATTTTCCTTGAAGATTTGAAGACACTATTTGTACGGGGTCCAAGTAGATGTGTTTACGGACCACAAAAGCCTACAATACGTGTTTATCCAGAAGGATCTGAATCCACATCAAAGGAGGTGGCTGGAGTTACTCAAGAATTATGATATGAGTTTGCTTTACCATCCGCGCAAGGCTAATGTGGTAGTAAACACTCTTAGTAGGCTTTCTATGGAGAGTGTCCCATGTGGATGAGGGGAGGAAGGAGCTGGTGAAAGATGTACATCAGCTTGCACGGTTGGGAATTCATTTGGTTGACTCAACTGATGGTGGTGTTTTTGTGAAAAATGGGTCAGAATCATCCTTAGTGAGTGATGTTAGAGCTAGACAAGACAAGAATCCTATTTTGGTGAAGTTGAAGGAAGTTGTTCAGAATTAGAAGGTGGAGGTCTTCTCCAAAGGGAGAGATGGTGTGCTTTGATATCAAGGTCGTTTGTGTGTTCCGGATGTTAATGGTTTGAGAAATCAGATGTTGCATAAGGCTCATGGTTTCAGATATTTCATACATCCAGGTGCCACCAAGATGTACCGTGACCTATGGGAAGTCTATTGGTGGAATGGCATGAAGAAGGACATTGCAGAATTTGTGGCTAAGTGTTTGAATTGTCAACAGGTGAAAGTGGAGCATCAAAGATCGGGGATGTGCTTCAAGACATTGGTAATCCTATGGAAATGGGAGGAGATCAATATGGACTTCATCACAGGGTTGCCTCGCACTCATCAACAGTATGACTCCATTTGGGTGGTTGTGGACAGGTTGACAAAGTAGCTCATTTCCTATCGATCAAAACTATCGATTCAGTAGAGGATTATGCTAAGTTGTACATTCGGGAGCTAGTTCAGTTGCATGGAGTTCCCTTGTCCATCATATCAGATAGAGGTACTCAGCTTACCTCCCAGTTTTAGAGATTGTTTCAAAAGGGACTTGGTATGCAGGTCAAGCTTAGCACAGTATTTCACCCACAAAGAGATTGTTAGGCGGAGCGGACTATTTAGACTCTCGAGGATATGTTGAGAGCGTGTGTGATTGACTTTAAGGATAGTTAGGATGACCATTTGCCTCTCATTGAGTTTGCATATAACAACAGCTACCATTCTAGCATTCAGATGGCTCTGTTTGAGGCTCTCTATGAGAGGAGATGTAGATCGTCTATTGGTTGGTTTGAAGTTAGTGAAACTGTGATGATAGGACTAGATTTAGTTCATGAGGCGATGGTGAAAGTTCAGCTTATAAGGGACAGGTTGAAAACAGCTCAGAGTCACCAAAAGTCCTATGCGTATGTGAGGAGGAGGGAGCTTGAGTTCGAAGTTGATGATTAGGTATTTTTGAAGGTATCCCCCATGAAGGGAGTGATGAGGTTTGGAAAGAAAGGGAAACTCAGTCCCCGTTATGTTGACCTGTACCGGATTGTGAAACTGGTTGGTAAGGTGGCATATGAGTTGGAGTTGCCCTCATAATTAGCTTCAGTTCATCCATCTTTTCATGTATCACTCTTAAATAAGTTTTTGGGTGATCCATCTCTGGTTGTTTCAGTGGACAGTATCGGTGTGAAAGACAGCCTTAGTTATGAAGAGGTTCCGATGGAGATACTAGATCGTCAGGTTCGTAAGCTAAGGAACAAAGAAGTAGCTTTAGTCAAGGTTTTATGGAGGAATCATTATGTTGAGGGAGCTACGTGGGAAGCCGAAGAAGATATGATGGCTAAACACCCGCATTTATTCCCTTCTGACTAAGTTTCAGCTTGAGGTATCAGTTTTCTCTTTATTACTCTATCCAATTTCATGTTCAGCTCATGTACTTAGTTTCTTTCATGTAAATGGATGTATGTGTAGTTGGGGAATTCAGTTCAGTTATGTACACAAATCAAAGTCGGTCACTCCGTCGGTTTTCAGCATGTATGTTCGGTATTTGAGTATGATAATTGCATTTCTCTGCTTTTTTGTATGATTTTCAACATTTGAGGATGAATGTTCCCAAAGGGGAGATATTGTTATACCCTAAAATCTCTAAGATCAGACCTAGGAGTTTAAATAGAGAAAATAGGAATTTTTGCACCAGGTCACAGGACGAGTCTTCTAGTGACTGGTCAGGAACCCCACGAGTCATTAAGTGACTCGTGGGGAGAGGCTGGGACTTGGTTGAAATTTGGAACTTTGAAGTGACCACGGGTGTGACCATGAGTCGTGGTCAACACCACGGGTCGTCATGTGAGTTGTGGTCAACAGTTGGATGAAAGTTGGAAAATTTGGACAGTGTACCTAACGGATTGGTCACCACGACTCGCCAGGTGCACCACGAGCCGTGGTGTCCCCCATGGTGACCCCCAGGTGATTTTTGGCAGTGGAGGTGATGGGAGGTGACCACAAGTCGTGGTCACCGCTAACGAATCATTAAAGTCCATCGTGGTAACCTTCAGTAGATTCTTGGCAGTGTTCATGATGAATCCAGACCACGAGTCGTGGCCAGGGACGACAACTCATCCAGTCCCTTATTGGGACTGGCAGTCTGTTTTTTTATGCGAGTTTATTAAGGGCTTTTCCATAATTTCTATGTTCCTAAGGCCTAAACTACGTCGTTTTAATGTCAGAATGGAGTGTTTTAAGAAGGGTTAAGTCATTCTAAGCCTATCCTAATTCATGCATGCAAGTTTAGAAGTTTGAGAGGTGATCAAGCCTAGTTCTTCAAAGTTCATCTTCAATTCTCTTTGGGCTATCAAGAAAGTGTGAAAATCAGATCCCTTCATGTATGTAAGGCTATGAATGGGTGAAAATTGTCCACACCCATGCCCAATTCCCTCTCAATTTATGATGTTCTAATTGATGATTTCATGGAATTCTTACCCAATGCATGAATTTCTAAGTTTCCATCATGGGGATGATCTGAGCATGTTTTAAATGATGAATTACGATTAATGGGTAAATTTTACAATATTTTAAATTATAAATTATGTTTTTAAGTTTTATAAACTATGATGCCCATCCATGAATGTGCATGAAAGTTGAGATCTATAAGTTATGAGTTCAACTATGATGAGATGTTTATAAAGAAAGTATGATTTCAATATACCCATATTTATGTCCATTTTTTCAAAGTGAATCAAGTTGATTTTAAGCATGTTTAAGTATTGGGCAATCCCATATGATCAAGTATGTTTTATGATTTCATGAATTAGCTTACCACATGGTTTTGGAGTCAAGACTCCCATTATTTTTAACTTGTGGTATGGTTTGAGCCAAGGCTCCTCATGTGATGATTTCAGATTTATGCATGTATGTTATTATTCAGTTTTGTCACTAGACGATGGTCAGCTTTGTTGAAAAATGATGGAGAGCACATGCATGTTTTTGGGAGCAGTGTCTAGTAGTAGGCTAAGGGTCAATCAACCCTATGAACTATGCACCAACATACATATGATTAGATTATTTGGGACCTCCTTTGGAGCATTCCCCTGCCCCCAAGGGGCCTTGAGCTTTGATATTGATATCATGGTAGTGCTTTTAGCCCTGGAAAGGCTTTGGACGGCTCTGTCCACTTGAGTGTAATAGTTGAGACCACGTAATCTCTATCGTGGTAATGTCGGTTATATGACGAGTCTCACATTGTTCCTCATAAATTCAGTTATGCATGTACATCAGTCATGATATTATGTTTTCAGCAGGTTTGAACCAATGTTCAATTTTACTTATGATTATCAGTTTTCAGCTTTGGGTCATTCGATTCAGTATGATATTTAGTTATATTCAGATTATGATTTCAAAATATAGCATGCAAGCCATACTCTCAGAATCATATCTTGATTATGTTTTATAATATGCATGTTTAATGATTTTACTTACTTAGCAGTTTTACTTACCTTGCATACTCGGTACATTTCACGTATTGGCCGCATAGTCTATGCTATATCATTTCATGATACAGGCTCCGATATCCAGACTCAGTCCCGCCGTTATCCAGTTTTACAGAGTTAGCATCCCTTAGTATCAGTTGGTGAGTCCTCAACTTGCGAGGTCCCTTCTTATCAGTTGTATGTCGTATATTCAGTTTTCAGACTATAATGAGTTAGTTAGGGTCTTTTCCCATCAACTCATCAATATTATAGGCTCTTTTGGACATAGTGTGTATCCAGTGTTGGATTCATGTATGTATTCAGATGTTAAGTTTTGTTTAGACTTCCTCTATGTTATTCATGTTGATCTTCTGCTTATCTATGATTGAGTTACATGTATTTTCATGCCATGGGTTGACTTGGAGCCTCTTGGGATTTCTTGTCCCATGTCTCGATCCAAGCTTATGTTCGGGTCGTGATATGTACCATGAGCCGTGGGGAGCTTCAGTGATTCTTAGAGACTTGGCAGAACTCCAAATGCAACAAACAAGTACGAGTATAGGAGAAGGTACGAGGCGTACCACAACACTAGTAGAAAACTTTAGAAGATGTCAAAGTTCTTAGGGCCAAGACACAGATGGATTGTAAGACTCGTAGGACCATGGTACGAGTCATACTAGTTGTCAACACTTAATCAATTCTGCAGTAGCCAAGGAACGTACGAGAGCTAGGTAGGGCCCGTACAATCCTGTTATAGATCGTATGACCAATTGCTGGATGAGTCAGCGCCAGATATGGAAATTTCCGTGTTAGCTTAGGAAAAGTTTCTGATGTCTGTATAAATACCTTTTATGTTTTGTTTAAGTATAACAACAAAAAGAGATATGAGTAGATGTGTAATTACATAGAGAGAAGTATTATTTGTGAATTATTATCAAGTTTTGGAGAACAATTCTTGAGATCAACACTTGGTTTTATCAATTGTTATTGATTTTGTTCATCAATATTCAAAGAAGGTTTTCTTTCAATTATTATAGTAAGTATTTAATTATGTGTTTGTCTATGAATGCTAATTACAATCTTACAATCATTAGAAGCTAAAACCTCCACAACTAGGATTTTCGGAACCATGGTGAATTAATGAAATAGGGTTACACTAAGTGATTTAAAACCAATGCTAAATACTTGTATTGTATTCTCTTCATCTTTAAACGTTTCTTAACGGTGCACAATGTTAGGACTTACCTGAATTCTTTACTTGCTTGATCCTAGAGAATAGAGATTAGGAAAAGAGAAATACAACAAAGCCTTGATTTTTATGATCATTGTATGACTTGAGTTGCGGTCGTAGAAAAGTTAATTTGGAACATATTGATAATGGTTAGTTTAAAATCACTCATGAGACCTGACCCGGTGATTGAGTATAATCATCCAATAGGGATGAACTAGTCGTTTGGATTAACTCTAGTTATCAGTTCTATGAGTAAGCATTCGGATTGCTCATGTGTGTATACTCAAAGTAGTTGTGAACCCATTGGGAACACTTACCCTAGTTATTTGCAAATCTTGATAACAACCACAATTACGATCTTATTTTATTATTGTTTTTCTTTAAAACCCCCAATTTGGATGTAACTTACCAATAAGTTTAAGTATTGGCATTGGTCTAGATCTTACCTTATTTCTTGTGGGTTCGACCTGAAGCTCTTTGTTGGGTTCTTTATTGAAAACATTCGCTTCATACTTTGCCAGGAAGTGTGAGTTTGAGCGTTATCAGTGATATCAAACTTTGCCTCAATAGGTAAAGGTGGAGGTACAATGGCTCATGTTAACCCAGCCTCATCTATGTCTAGGTCCTTGTTATCATCGAACTGAGGAGCATATCTATGACCTCTGTTACCCTATCTGAGCACATCAGCATTATCTACACTCCTTGGGGATCCTTGACTCCATAGAGGGCAGCTTATCGTGCTAACTTTGCCTGCTGCACTTCTGCAGTAGCTAATCTAGCTTGCCTTTACTCAGGGGTTTTCTTATTGCACTCCATTCTTCGCAATGCTCATTCAAGCTCAAAATCAAGTGGAATCAGAGGGTTTCTGTTTCAACAAGTACTTGGAATTCACCAAGAGTCAACCTGTGGGTGTCAAAAATAAAAGAAAAATGTAAATGAGGAAATAATGACTAAAAGTTAAACACAAGCAATTAATCTAATTCTAAGACGTATTCCTCACAATAGAGCCACTTTTGATAATGCTCAAATTACACTCCTGAAAAAATATGATGGGGACGTTGTCAATAAATTAAAGAACCCAATTAGGTTGGGGTTCATCCCACAAGGAATATGGTCACGATCTAGAATAATGCGAGTATTTATGCTTTTAGTTCTGTTATTTCCTAATGGAGGGGAGGGGGGGGGGTTAAAGAAGTAATTAAGTAAGAGTATCGTAACTTTATGTTGTTGTTAACTTTATGCAATTAACTAGGGAGGTGATCCCCATGGATTAATAACAACTTCAGGTGCTTACACTAGTGATCTATCCCAATACTTAGCCTATAGAACTGATAACAAATATTTGTCCAAACGATTTATTCATCCCTATTGGATGACTTTACTCAATTACTGGATTAGGTCTCTTGAGTATCTTCACTTTAACCGTTATTAATTTATTCTAAATTAACTATCCTACGACCGTAACTCAAGTTATATAAAGAATCATAAAGTTCAAGGCTTTGTTATTTTTCTCTTTTCCTAATCTCTACTTCTCTAGGTTCAAGCAAGTAGAGAATTCAGGCAAGTCCTAACGTTGCGCTCTGTTAAGAAATGTTTAAAATTAAGACAATACATGCATGGGTATTGTTTTAGAATCACTATGTGCAAACCCTAGTTAGTATGCCACCATGATTCCCACAATCCTAATTATGGAGATTTTAGCCTCTCATGATTGTAAGATAAGAATTAGCATTCATCGAAGAAAATGTAATTAAGAACTTATAATGGAGATTGAATAAAAATCCAATTGATTAATTGCACAATCCAACAATGATCAATTCAAGAATAAAGGAACAATCTTTTAAAATATTGACAAGAAAACTCAAAAGTACTTATTCTCTATCTCAAAAATCCAACTCCTTGTCCAAAAAGTCGAACTCCTAACAAAAATAACCTATAAAAGTATTTACACAAATAAACAGAAACATTTCCTAAATTAACAGAAAAACTGATAAAAACAGTCGTTGCCTTCTCCTACGACTTGTAATACGCTCCTATGAGCCGTAACTTCCTCTCGTACAATGCATGATAGCTCTGAATTTAGTTAAGTATTGGGAGTTGGTATGGCTCGTACAATGCTCCTACGGGTCATATACCCTATCGTGGTTTGAACCTGTGATTTCTGACATCCTCTGAACATTTCCATGAGTGTCTTGGTACGACTAGTACTTTACTCTCACGACTCATGATTTCCTCTTGTACCATGGAATCTGCCTTATAAAAATCTTTTTGAAGTTCACCACGGCTCCTTGGTACGGGTCGTACGTAGTTGTCACGAATCATAGTTTCTACCCGTACCAGGAGACTAGTCAAGTGTAGTATCTTTTAAGGATTTCCATGACTGCTCTGTTACGGCTCGTACCAGGATAGTACGGCTCGTACGAAGAGTCATACTTTGCCTTGGTCTTGAGCAGGATTTTTGAAGTTTATCACGGATCAATATACGGCTCATACCACCGAGGTACGACTCGTACTAAGACCTATACTCAACCGATTTTCTGCACTCTTTTTCCTTCCTTTACAGATTTCAACCCCAACATGTAAATTCTCTGAAAATAAAGTAAAACTACATCATATCCATAAAAACACAACTAAGACCATGCATATTTTTTCAGTTTTAAGCGTCGAAAGTGTTATAAACCCAAATCACATCATCGGTTAATATAAACAAAGATCAATTTTGATCTCATGAAAATGGTTAGAAAGTACAGTATTTTAGTGCAATTGGTGTACTTATATATCTTGCTATTACTATCCATGAGATAATATTTTAATAATGTGCAGAAAAAATATAATTTTACTTTGATTAGTAGAGATACGAGTGACTAAAAATATTGATATGAGTTTATTGTTTTCAATTAATATTTTGAAACGGTTGTTGGTTATGCAATGCAGGAAAGTTATATAATTTTATCCACCTTTGTCATATATTCCATACATCACACTAGATAGATATCATATTCATGGAATACGATTCACTTTCAAGATGCCTTGGTGGTGAAATGGTAGACACGTGAGACTAAAACGTGCTAAAGAGCGTGGAGGTTCGAGTCCTCTTCAAGGCATAATATTGAGAATGCTCTTGGAATTGGAATAAATTCAGCAGCGGATCGCGAAATCTTGGTGATCTTCTCTATCTAATGAATGGGGAGTCCGCTTTAAAATCGTCCGCCCTGCACCCACCCCCCGAGTATATGCTTCAACAGGAATCACACAAGGGTAGATTAATAACCTCTGGTAAAATGCCCGCCCGTAACCCGGTAGATAAAGTACATTACATAGTCCAGGGATTGGCGACTTACCTATTCAGTGACTTTGGCACTGGACGTTCCCAAAATGGGGACTATTGGGTAAATTCAATATAATAGATGCCTATTGGCATTCCATCATTCCTTCTCCTTTTAGGGCCTATCCGAAAGAGAATATGAAGATAATGCAGCATGATAGAAAAACTAAAGGGAGGATTCATAGAAGGAGACAGAATGAAGTACATTTCGCCAAAACTTTTCTGCACACATGAGCTCTAGAAGAATAGTGATATCTAGATTCGTTCAAGTGACAATGTGATTGATTTATTCACTAAATCTCTACCAACTTCAACTTTTGAGAAATGATGCACAAGATTGGGATGCGAAGATTCAAGTTTTTGGATTGATGTTCTCATCAGGGGGAGTTAATACGCATTGTACTCTTTTTCTCTTGTAAGGTTTTGTCCCACTGGGTTTCTCTTGTAAGGTTTTTAATGAGGTAGCTACCAATGCATATTACAAGATATGTGTACTCTTTTTCCTTCATTAGAATTTTTTTCCACTGAATTTTTTCTAGTAAGGTTTTAACGAGACATATTATCTATAAAATAGACACTCAAGGGGGAGTGTTATAAATTTATTTGTATTATAGTGAAATGTCTATAAAGGTATTTATATTGTAGTGAATGTTTATCTTGCTTCTTTGGAGAAAAGTTAGGATTAGTATTCCCCTATAAATAAAAGGGTTCTCCTTCATTGTATTTCATCCCTCAAGAGAAATAAGAATATTCTCTCTTCTCTTTTTTTCTACAATATTTTTTCTTTTGGTTTATTATTTCATAACAATGATTTCTTAATTTTTTTTTAATTTCTTATGAAGCTTCATATTTGGTTGATTTTTTTATCATGCTTTTGCATAGATAAATTTTTTGAATAATTTATAATAGCAAGGCACAGGGACTATATCGTATTTTAAAATCATGCCGTAAATTAAAATGTATAATCAATTTTTTAGCAGATTTTCAAAAGGAGATAAATTTTGATTTGTTGAACATGGATTATCAGGTATTTATCAGAGTGGAGAAGAGAGAAATTGTTTTGGAGGAATCAAAATTTCAAGTTAAAGTATTCACATACGTGACAACCTTAAGAATTTCATATATTGTAAGTTTACCTTTTTAAGTTTCATTTTAGTGCATGACAAGCTACTTTCATTCTTCTGAAACTATTCTTTAATTACGAGGTGATACCTCCATTAATAGAAAGATATGATCATATTGGCCGGAGAAAGTATATTTGTTTTAGCAAAGTTTGGGAAAGAAAATTTATTTTTTGTGTTATAATCACAGGTTTGCAGTTTCAAGTAAATCATATCTCAATCCTAAATAAATACAATTTATAGTTTTAAAATTTTCTTTTAAGTTAAGATGCCAGGAGATGTTGACGATAAGGACATAGAGAATTGGAGATTTTACGAAAACATTGTTATTTTAATTAATAAAAAATTTATTAAATGATAGACTATAATTACGGGAGTGTTTGTTTAATATAGATTCCTTGATGATATGCATTGAAAAAATTATATATTTTTCATAATGTATTAAAAGCAGTGCTATTATACATTTATTCATATTTTATTAAATGGGGAGTGATATTCTATAATATTATGTGAAATATCAAGTTAATAAAAGAGTCTCAACTAATATAAAAATACTTACTATTAATGACACAATAACAGAAACAAATAACAAAAAGCCAGAAAAGAAAGTTAATTTTCAGAATACAAAAGGATAAGACTTATTTGAACTTGGGATTAAGAAAAATGAATTATGATAATCATTTTCTAAAAATATAGATAAAAATCTCATATAATTCTTCACAATTGAAGATAAAATTCAAAAGGCTATGTTATAAATAAAATAGAGAAAATTAATTACTAATTGCACTTAATATTAAAATAATAATTATAAAATAATAGTAGATCTTATAATAATTTAAAATCATAACTATGGATGTTGAATTAAGAGTGATTAAATATTTTAAAATTTTAAATATAAAAGTAATTTGTTTAAAGCAATTCAAATTAAAGATTGATTATATCTCCTACGATTTTGGTAAATGTTACTAAAAACTTTCTTATAATAAAAAAATTAAATGAAAATAATCCAAAAAAAAAAAATTAAAATATTTTAAATATAGATAAAAAATGTTATGTAATTATCTTGACAATTAAAGCTAAAATTCAAAAGTTTGAGTTGTAAATAAAAGAGAAAGGAAATTAGTTACTAATTGCACTTAATAATAAAATAATTATTATAAAAATAACAGTAGATTTTATAATAATAATAATAAAAGAACTTATCCGTTATTAATATAATAAAGTACTATAAAAAAGAAAAAAAATAATTTGAGAGATTATAGAATATTATATTAATCATGGTGCATTCTTATTTTTTTAGTTATATTATATTTTTGAGTGGTTCATTCTAATAATTATATTTGAAATTTATCAAAATGATATTTGATGATTATATTTATAAATTTATTTCCTTTAATTTTATAAAATTTTGTTAATGAATATATTGCATTGAAAAATAAGATAATAATTAGAAATTTGTTAACTTAATATGTATTTTTATGTTTAAAAAATAAAATCAAAATCATAATTTTGTGTAGTAAAATTCACGCATTGCATGGATACTATACTAATACAAACTAAAAAAAGAAAAGAAATTAAAAAAATTTAGTATAAGCAAAATTTGAAAATACAAAATCGTTTTGCTGAATATATGATTTTGTCAAGGTTTTTACAAACGAGTCCTCCATTGTTATATTCTAAAGAAATACAACAAAAATTTAACATGCTTTTTGTTTGGTTCATTTTCATGAAGAACATCATAAAGAGCAATTTATAGAACTGAAAAGTGTTCTTCATTTCTATGTAACACATGCATAAAAAAATCTAAGAACTATTTCTAGTCAAATATATTTTAAAAAGTGTTTAATTTAGGGAGTAGTGATTCTATTTTCTTTAACTTTGGTCATTGATATTGACAATTCAAACAGAAAAAAAAGTTGCATATTCTTTGCGTACAATACTATTCAAAGTCTTTGAATTGTGCCTATCGATTAAGTTTAGTAACCATACAAATTATGCCTTTAGCTTTAATTTATTTGCTAATAAAATCATAACTTGTGCCTTGCGGCATAATTTGCATTATTGGAAATAATTTCTTCTGTCTTTTGGGCATATCTTATTCAAATCTGAGACCTGTAATTTGGGTCGTAACTTTGAAAACTTATTCTTGTTTCTATAGCTTTGCTATAAGTGGCAAGGGTTCCAACAATTTTAGGCATAACTTAAAAAACCTGGACTTAGTGTACTTTAACTTTTTTACCAAAAAACTCATGCACTTGACAATTAACTTATACATTTATAAATTGTGTCGTAAGCATGAAAGGGTTCAAACAAATATCATTTAGTTGAACTTATACCTAGACCATAACTTGTGAAATTGAACTTACCTCCTAGGCGTAACTTGAGAAGCTGTCAAGATATTATATTAATTAAATTTTATGCCTTTTGTTAGCCAAAAAAACTCATATCTTTGAAAAGGGCACAAATAACTTATAACTTATGCTTGGGGTATAACCTTTGTGCCATCCAACTTACCACAAAACTTATAACTTATGCTTGGGGTATAACCTTTGTGCCATTCAACTTACCTATTTGTGGTATTAACTTGCGCCATCCAGCTTGTCATTTGGTGCAAAAGTTACAACAACAAGAATTTATATGTTTCTTAATAGAGAGAAATAGAAAAGATATCTTGTAATACTTAAAATGACACTTTACATAAAATGAAGCAGTCGAGAAGTAAATTTGTCTACTTTTTATTTTTCTTTTTCCTCACACAATCTTTTTTCCAGGTATACTCCACAAGATTATTCTCGTGGTAATCATCTCCCACTTAATCAAGGGGAGTTTCATAATCTTACTTCCCCTTATAACCATGAGCACTCAAATTAATTAATCTATTTTTCATGTGGTCATGTAAGGTAGAAAGATCAAAATCAGCTAGTTTTTTTAGCATTCATCAATATGTCTGCATACTTCATAATAAAGCAGCCACAATCGATACCTCTGAAAAATACAAAAATAAGATAATATTAGCAACAACAGTAATATTAAATAATAAAAATCTAAAAACACATAAAATAGCTTAAAAACAAAATACATACCCTTCTTCCTTTGGATAGTCTCACAATCCGAAATTGGGCCATGATGGCACCTACTATAATCCTCCGGTAAGTAAGTCAAATTCCAAAAGAATACAGAAAGTAAAAACCAACATAAGTAACATAGAAGCGGAAAATGAGATAAAGAAGCCACAAAGTATAGATATATACATAACAGGTTTAAAACATACAACACGGGCCCTAAGAAAATAAAAATTATATATATACACAAGATACCAACTCCGAACCTAGTATCACCTATATAAGAGCCTCTAAAAGTACGAGAGTAAGGTTATACAAAAATATAACTTTCTGGGCGATACAGAATATGGACAGTAGATATAGGATGAAAAGTATTAATTCCCCGAATACCAAGAGTTCATTGTGACCCGAACAGCAAAAGTCCATGAATGAGCTGTGTATCAATGAGGGTGACTCGTACTGGGCGCTGCATCAGAAAAAGATGCAGAAGTGTAGTATGAATACCAAAATACGGGGTACTCAGTACGCATCATAGGTCGACCAAGCTCAGAAGATAGTATATAATATAAAAGATATGGAAGGAACTATCTAACAAAAAACTAATCTAGAAATCATAATAGATTAAGGGTAAAGTGAAAAGTAATAGTAATACACGAATACAAATATATATCAGTGTACAACCGCAATGCAGTGTAGTATTGGATGATGCAATGTAATATGTGGCCAATGCAGTAAACTGTGAAACCCAAAATCTTACCTGCTCTCCATCTCACCTCGGATATAGTAACTATGAAAGCCTGAAGTTTTACCTCGGACTCACCCGGATTCTCACCTCGGATGTAACAATAAAGTAAAGTATAAATTGATCAAAATCTTATATTAGACCAAATTTAAAAATGGTACAACTCTTTTATAAAACCAAAGTTCAGTAAAAGCAGTAGTATACTCTGCTTGGAGCTCAAATCAGTAAAATATGAGGAATTTTAGTGCAAAAAGTCGATAATCAATATTTTTTTTCTTTAAATCAAACCTCAATCCATATGCACGTATATTTGGAGGTATGTGTCCCCACTCAGGTACATATGTATAAGTATATAATTATACACCAAATAGGTAAATCACCCTCCATACTATAATCATACTAACCTAGAGTCCAACCAGTCCAAAATTGCGGCTTCAGGCACACAATCTCATAACATAAGGGAAAACAAGAGAATAAAGCGATAACAACTCAATCCAAATGATAATGGCTAATACTACCATAAAAACTGCCCCTAAGCATAGACTAAGGATTCCAAAACTATCCTCAACATGACAATGAGCAACTTAGGCTTATAAAGAAATACTATTCTAAGGTCCCTAAAATGGTAAGTTATCCAGAAAATCATCAGCACCTAATTCTACCTAGCAATTCACTCTAACAGTCATGAAACTTATAAAATATATCATCTAACCGAGCTAAGTCTAAAGAAGAAAATTACCTCATGACCGAATGACAAATCACGAACCATCACTTGATAGCCTTTCCCTCTCGCAATGCATTGGATCATTGTCACACTATCACAATCACAATATACTCATCAAAATGAAACTAACAATACTCATATTAACATATTATAATTCAGGCCAAAAGTCAGATCAAAAATCGATCCTCAGGGCCCACTAAAAAAAATATAGGCAAATTTCATAAAAGTTTTTCTCGTAGGGTCAGGAATCCATACCCAAAATTTAAGCAAAGATAGGTCTCATTTCGAGGCTCAAATTAGCTTGGAAATTTCAAGATCATAAACGAGAATTTTCTAGGGATTTGAGGTTCAATACACGAATTAAACATGGAATCGAAGTTGTAATTAGCTAAGGAATGAAGAGAGAAAGAGAATTTGCTATTAGCTCAAGAATTTGACAAGAAACGGTGAAAATTCCACTCATCGAGCTCTCGACAATGGAGGTTGAGTTCTTGCATGAATGAGCTTGAAAGGGAAGTCAATCTGCTTAAAACACTATCAAGTTTTGCTGCAGCAGTCAAGAGCTTCGCTATAGCAAGCTTGCCTGACACCAGAAAACTCAAAAATTAACGGACCCCTGGAGATTCATTCGGAATCATGTGAATATAAAATGACCTATGAAGGTCGTCTTGATGATATGTCGATTAAAGTCAACACATTATCCAATATTACTACAATCACCCAAATACCCCAAATAAGTCTGAAAGCCTTAGGATCTGGATCAAAGGTCCTACTAGTCTAAAATCCACATTTTAGAGCTAACGACGCTAATAAATTTCTCATTCAAACCCATTCACTAAGAATATTGATCGAAGTCAAACATCTCAACTTAAGAGCTACAAAACTAAGAAACACTTCTAAAACTCGCCCAAACATCTTGGGAACTGTGCTATCCATTTTCGCAAGTCAGAAAAGCAGCATAAAAGCCATGGAGAGGATCGAAACGGTAAAAATACATGAAAAGAAAATGACCAGGAGGGTCATTACAGGCAGGTAGCCCAAATAATATTGAGCTTGCTGAAATCATTTCCATATAACGACCTATACCTCTCAAAATCTAAATAACATAGCAATTTCAGGAGAAAATAGCAAAATGATCCACATGCTGCACCATTTCTATATTTATCAAGATATTTTTGAGAGAGTCATACATTTCATGTTTATGATCATCAATGTGAAACACAACAAGAATATAATAACTTTTTTCATCTATATTTTATTTGCCTGAACGCATTGGAATCAATACCGTATCCACATTCTCTCATGACATGTCATACTTAATATTCTTTTTAAAAATAATATCACCACATAGTCGATAATCGTTATTTTGATCTTTTATGGTACACCAATGAATACTTTCTTCACCCTCAATATTATATCTCTGGATTGAAAATTTTTAACAGTTGATTAAATAGAATTCGGGTTGTTGTATATTTAGTATCTTCAACAGATGATAGATGATACAACATCTCTTCCTCAGATAGTACAACATCATATTAATATGTTATAGTAAATAAAAAATAAAAAATAGAAAGAATGAAAATGCAGCAAAAAAATGAAGGAAAAAGAAATCAATAATGTTTAGAGTAACAAACATCATCATAAAGCATATATGTAGGAGTGTTTAATCTCTAGAAAAAAATATTCTATTTGTGATTATAAAATCGCATAAATTAAAGCTCTAACGAAGCTTATTCAATCTTTTAGACTTATAGAAAAGGTCTTTTTTTCTGAATGAAAGAAAGAACATAAAATAACTTTTAGTACAAACCTATCATTTGTCTTAAACAAATTTTCTATACGACTAGAATGATATATAAAAATCATAAGTTCATAAGAGAACAGTAAAAACTACAAACATATCCAATAGGGAGAAATAGATGAGGTGGGAGATTTCTTAAATTGATCAGTTTATTTTAAAATATCATAGCATTTTCATCTAATGAAAATGAAAATAACATATTCGTCTGTAGTTCTCTTTTCAATCACTTGTTTGTTTCTAGCAATCTTAAGGAAAGTCATTATAGATAGAACATAACATCCATCTAGGTGAAGGAGCATATTTTACATGTTCATCCACTTGATTGGCAACTTCTTTTTAACAGCAACATCTGCTGCAGTTTTAGCTTTTCTTTAACAAGAGCATGTGTTGTATTTAAGCTGACAACTGCTGCTTCTTCCTCTGCTTTCTTATTTTTAATGAGGAGATTGGTATCATTAACTTAACATTAGTTTCAGTTGCATACCATTTCTATTTTGATTTCAAAATAATAGTGGGGTTTACAATATTTGAAGTATATGCGGTTAGAGAAGAAGATACCTTCAAAATCTCTTTTTTACCATCTCCCTTTCACTAGTTTCAATTACATCAATATTACACATGGGGGACTGCTCTCGTATTAACTCGAAATAAATTTTTCAGTACCAGAGACAATGCGCATTTGAAGAGGTACATCTTGCATCTCAGCAGCATAAGAGACAACTTGTACATCTTCAACAACTTCTACATTCTCATCCAATGGAACACCACTTTTAACTGATTCATCTACAACCAGTTCAGTCTCAACATTTTCATATGCATCATATTTATTTGGATATTTGACAAAATAGTATACAGTAGTGTTTCATGAATAACTTATTCAAAATAATCTAGCTTACTACTTTATTGAAAAAAATTAGACACCAATTGAGATTAAATATTCTTTCCTGCTTGTTCAATAGAAATTGAAATTGTATCATCAATACTAGGGGCCTTTTCAAAGTTGCATTCAATCACAACTTCACTAAATAAATCAACAACAACCAAAATGAATGATAAACCTTCATTCCCTTTGAGTGACACTTGGTAGATTTTCGAAGTTGACTTTGATCCCAACTTCATTCCTACCTACAAGGCTCTCAATAACATCACACAAGCTTGCCCTATTAAATAGATCTTCACTAGAAAAGACTGAGTCAAAGTTTTCACATTCAAAAGTATTTTCATATATAGTGATGGCATGATCAACAGTTGTTATACCTCGTAGGATTCCCGGCACCTAGATGATCTATTCGCACGTTGGTTAAGCATATTTGAAGGCCATACGTGCTAAAGAAAGGCCCGGGAAAAAGATCGGATGAGAAACCTGTCGAACCATCGCGGAAGGAGCCGAGGCAGAGCCCCTCCGCGATGGCAACGTGTCACGGAGGTGGAGCCTCCGCATTGGCTCCGTGACACGTTGGCCTTGTCCAGGCCCAAGTATATAAAGCCCCACTTCGGTTTTAATTCATTTAAACTTATAAGAATTTCCAGAAAATAGAGAGGAATAACCAGAGGAGGGAAAAGAACGAAGAAGGTAATATAATTTCGTCCAATTACGCTACCAAACGCAGTCCAAACCTAAATTAACCTCAGATACCGAGGTATTTAGCAGCAGAGAGCATTCCTACGGATTTAGTTTTGTGAAATACGGCCGACGAATCATCGAGCTACCAAGCTAAGGTAAGTAGAATTGCTCCAACTAGTGTCTATGTGTTTCTAGCGGTGAAGTAAGTATTTTTCCCTTCTGGACTTCTGAAAAATAGCGAGTTTTTGACCGTCTTTCGATAAGCCTAAGTTTAGGCTATAGTTATATCGAAAGTGATGTCGTCCTTCAGAATAAAGTTGTATTTAGTACTGATTGATATATATATGAATGCTGTTGGGAGGAATAGCTGAAATACCGACCAAGCTACGCCAGTTAGTCGGGAAATCAGAAGCGAAGGTATGTAAAGCTAGTTTCCTCGGCAAGTTAGTAATCTCGGTATAGTAAAGTAATATAAAGGCCAGTAGAATGTTCAGAAATCATGTGTGATGTTTGTTACGAATGTTGGTACGATATTAGAAGCATCATGTTATATTTAGTGTGGAACTTACTAGCACGATATAGATTCTAATACAAGTGTTAGGAACTGCACAGCATGCTTAGTATGTGATGTAGTACAGAATGTCAGGATATTATCGTATTCAGTTGAAACCTAGTAAAGCAATGTAAGTATTTGTAAGACATCTCAGAAGAAGAATGATAGGTTAAAATGAAGTTTAGAAAGCATGTTAGAAATAGTAAATCATGTTACTATAGAAACTCAGTATACAACATGGTTTTCAGCAGGAAAACTATATCTTGTTCATCATTAGACTCAGCACAGTATAGCAGAAGATTATATTTATACATATATACTATTATCAGTCTCAGCATGTATTAAGTTCGTACATATTACCATTACTAGTTCAGCATACAGTATGTACAAATACTTTATTGTCATTAGCTTCAGTATGTGGGATATGCAGATAGTATTACTAGTTGAGACCATTGTATTGTCTTGGGGTTGGATTACCTAGCATCCATGACTGCCCCAGGGTTAATAGATGTATCGACTCGTCCGCCAGAGGACGAGGATACGTCGCTCTACGGAGTGGCATGCCGTCCCACCGGGGACGAAGATGGGATGCCAGTTTTCCCCATATTGTGCCTTGGTCGGCCCTTACACACCCCTGTCGAGCGGATACGCCCGGGTGTTGATTCAGGAGTCCTCCGGACTCAGGTACAGTTATAGTCAGGGGCTCAGCGAGCCCAAGTGCATACCCAGGGGGCCGGCAGGATGCTTATAGTTATTATAGGAGATGGGACGACCGGGGTAGGGGTATAGATTGCGTGTTGTTTGTACCTCCCGGCTTATGGGGGCCGGGTAAGGTTTGTGGGTGATATGTTATGTTATGTTATGTTATGCCATGTGATACGAGACATGAGTAGATTGACAGTAGAATGATATATCTTCAGGTATGACTCCTACTCCTTTCAGTATAAGTTAAGAGTAGGCCCAGCTTTATATCTTCAGCTAGTTAGTCTATTCCTTCTTATTTCAGCTTCATCAGTTGTGTTGTTGTTATCAGATATTTCTTTCAGTTATTGTTTTACATACTCAGTACCAGCAGTACTGACGCCCGGTGGGTTGCTGCATTACTTGCCTGCAGGTACTCATAGACGAGGGGCCGATACCTCGTGATTCCAGTCAGCTCACAGGGTCATCAGCTCCAGTCATCCGGAGCTAAATAGCTAGAGGTTTATCCCTTTTCTTTTGTTGTACAGCATGGGTAGGTCGGGGCCCTATCCCGACCATCTTATCAGTATTCTTAGAGGCTTGCAGTCTGTATATATTTCCCTGTGGTCAGATGAGCCGGTCGTGTGAGGCCGTGCAGTTGTATAGCTGTTAGTACTTCTGTTTCTTTTATGTTGGCCGTGTGGGGCCATAGCTTGACAGTAGTGGTGACCTTGCCGGTCACGTAGCTTTCCAGTATTTCATTGTTGAGTTCCAGATAACTAGACAGCATGGTGGCCTTGTCGGCCCGCATAGGCTCCTCCATATTGTTATGTTCTGGTTAGCTGTCAGTACAGGTATAGGTGGCTATAGGCCTAGTCGGCCGGAGGCTGTATTTACAGTCGTTATATAGCCCGTTGTTTTCCCTGAATCTGAGTTAGAGCCAGCCAGGCACCAGATGTGCTCAGGCTCAGTAGTCTAGCAGTTCAGGTCCTAGTAGGGCACCAGGTGCCAGTCATACCCCCCAAGGCGGGGTGTGACAAACTTGGTATCAGAGCAGGTCGTATCCCAGGGAGTCTGCAAGCCGTGCTAAGTAGAGTCCTGCCCATGGATATGTTGTGCACCACATACTATGGGTAGGGGGCTGCAAGGCATGATAGGATGGTTGTCTTTTATTCTTATTCAGTTGTGCTGTAGAGCTATACAATATAGGGTTGAGTCCCTAAAACTTACTGTATTCTTTGGTTACAGATAATGTTAGACCAGCGACATCCTATCACAGGCCGGAGTTTAGATATTGCAGCAGGGGAAGGCACCAGCAGGATGCCTCACCCTCCTTTAGAAACAGCTCGATCAGAGGGCACTACAGAGGCATCGTCCCAGCCTTCTCGGCAGTCTCCACCACATCAGGAGCCACTTGGGGCGACACTACCTCCAGCAGTCCCTATACTGACACCTTTCGACCAGGAGGTTAGGAGTGCGGTAGTTATGTTAGCACAGATGATGGTTGCTCAGCGTCAGCCGATGCCGTCCACAGTTGTGGAATCGTCAGGAGGGCCTGGTAGTTCGAGGGTCCGAGAGTTCTTGGCTCTGAATCCCCCACAGTTTACAGGTACGGACCGGACAGAGGACCCTCAGGATTTTCTAGATCAAATGCAGAGGATTTTCAGGGTTATGCATGCCACGCCTACAGAATCAGTTGAGTTGGCAGCATTCCGGTTACGGGACATCGCCGTATTGTGGTATGAAAGCTGGGAAAGGTCCCGAGGGAGATTTGTTTCCCCTCCAACCTGGTCCAGCTTCTTAGGAGCTTTTCTGGATCACTATTTGCCACGGGAGATTCGACAGGCCCGGGTAGACCAGTTCCTCCATCTAGAGTAGGGGGCCATGAGTGTTCGGGAATATTCCTTGCTGTTTGATTCTTTGGCCCGGTACGCACCGGCCTTTGTTGATACCATGGCATCCAGAGTACACCGCTTTATCATGGGGTTGAATACAGAATATGTTGAGACTTGTATTACGACCACACTGCGAGAAGACATGGACATTGCTCGAGTTCAGGCATTTGCCTAGAATATTGAGGGCATCAGACAGCGGCATCGGGAGATCAGGAGGGCCAATCAGGAACAGCGCCGCCGGGACAGGCCAGTTGAGTTACAGAGGGAGGCTCGAGGAGGACCCAGGCCACGATTGTTAGATAGGCCGCCCAGGCCCCCGCCTCCGCCACAGCCGCAGTGGGGTAGATTTAGCCGCAGGGGGCAGTTAGAGACCGTTAGAGGCTCGCAGATGGCAGATTCACCATTACAGAGGAGGGCGGAGCAGAGTAGGTATACCCTAGAACTTTGCCCTATATGCAGCCGACGCCATCCTGGAGCATGCAGGTATGGCTCCATCGAATGTTATATTTGTGGCCAAGAAGGCCATCTGATGAAAGATTGCCCAGCCAGAGGTCAAGAGGATCGGGATAGACAGGATAGGGCATCCGCAGGGTCTCGAGCTACAGCATCCTCGGCAGGGCGCAGGCCCTCAGTTTCAGCAGGCAGGGGTCGGGGCAGATAAGAGGCCTCCAGTGCATGTGCAGGTCCAAGCCGCACATATGCTTTACCAGGGAGGCAAGATTCAGAAGCGTCACCTGATGTTGTGACAGGTATGCTAACTATCTACT
Source organism: Datura wrightii (assembly GCA_035772735.1). Lineage (NCBI taxonomy): Eukaryota > Viridiplantae > Streptophyta > Magnoliopsida > Solanales > Solanaceae > Datura > Datura wrightii. Next base: position 90,759,960 of record JASDFA010000020.1, read on the forward strand.
CACACCCTGCTTATGTATTGATTTATCCAGGGTCTACTTTGTCCTACATTACTCCATTTGTGGCACAAAAGTTCGATATCGCACCAGAATTATTGCAGCAGCCTTTTTTAGTATCCACGCCCGTCGGTGACTCTATTGTAGCTAGCAGAATTTACCGAGGGTGTACAGTAGAGGTTGCTGACCGTCAGACCACAGTAGATCTGGTCGAGTTAGAAATGATAGACTTCGATGCCATAATGGGTATGGATTGGTTAGTGTCGTGCTTTGCCAATGTTGAATGTTGGACCAAGACGGTCCGATTCCACTTCCCAGGAGAAGCAGTGCGGGAGTGGAAGGGCAGCACCGCTACGCCAAGAGGTAGGTTTATTTCCTACCTTCAGGCGATAAAGTTCATATCTAAGGGATGTATTTACCATTTGGTCAGAGTTCAGGATGTCCAAAAAGAATGTCCGACGCTTCAGTCTGTTCCAGTGGTGAACGAGTTCCCTGACGTGTTTCCCGACGAGTTACCTGGTATTCCCCCAGAAAGGGAAATAGATTTTGCTATTGACTTGTTACCAGGCACTCAACCAATATCAATTCCTCCCTATCGTATGGCTCTTGCAGAACTCAGAGAATTAAAGGAGCAGCTGAAAGACTTGTTGGATAAAGGATTTATTAGACCGAGTACTTCACCATGGGGTGCGCCAGTTTTGTTTGTAAGAAAGAAAGATGGCTCACTCCGTATGTGCATAGATTATCGGCAATTGAATAAAGTTACAGTGAAGAACAAGTACCCGCTTCCCAGAATTGATGACTTATTTGATCAATTGCAGGGAGCCAAATACTTTTCTAAGATTGATCTGCGGTCCGGATATCACCAGATTCGAGTACGTGAAAGGGATATTCCTAAGACAGCGTTCAGGACCCGATATGGATATTTTGAATTTCTAGTCATGTACTTCGGATTAACGAATGCCCCAGCAATCTTCATGGACCTGATGAACAGTATTTTCAGACCCTTCCTGGACTTGTTCGTGATAGTATTCATTGATGACATTCTGGTGTATTCTCGCTCTGAAGAAGATCACCGGACTCATTTGTGGACAGTGCTCCATATCCTCAGGGACCGCCAGTTATATGCTAAATTTTCTAAGTGTGAATTCTGGCTTAATTCAGTAGCCTTTTTAGGGCATATTGTGTCGGATGCTGGTATACAAGTTGACAAGCAGAAAATAGAAGCAGTTAAATCATGGCCTAGACCTACCACTCCGACTGAAGTCCGTAGCTTTCTGGGGTTAGCAGGATATTATAGAAGGTTCGTTGAAGGGTTCTCGACTATTGCGGCACCTCTGACTAAACTGACACAGAAAGCAGCAAAGTTTCAGTGGACAGAGGCATGCGAGCAGAGCTTCCAGGAACTGAAAGACAGATTAACCTCCGCCCCAGTGTTAGCGTTGCCGGAGGGTACAGAAGGTTGTTCGGTGTATTGCGACGCATCAGGCGTCGGGTTAGGTTGTGTTGATGCAGCATGGTAAAGTAATTGCATATGCTTCCAGACAGCTGAGGGAACACGAAATGAATTACCCTACCCACGACCTGGAGTTAGCCACAGTGATCCACGCCTTGAAGATGTGGAGGCATTACCTGTATGGCGTCCATGTTGATATTTTCACAGATCACAAGAGCCTACAGTACATCTTCACTCAGAGGGAGTTGAATCTGCGGCAACATCGCTGGTTGGAACTGTTAAAAGATTATGATGTGAGTATTCTATACCACCCCGGAAAAGCCAATGTTGTAGCAGATGCTCTCAGTCGTAACGCCATGGGGAGTTTGGCACATTTGCAGCCCGAGCAGCGGGAATTGGTCAGGGAGATACATCAGTTAGCTAGCCTGGCCGTTCGTGTAGCAGAAACATAGGATGGTAGTGCAGTAATACAGAAGACCGCCGTGTCATCATTAGTGTGGAAGTGAAAGAACGGCAGTATGAGGATCCTAACCTGATTCAGCTCAAAGACAGAATCCAGCAGGGTAAAGCACCAGATTTTCAGGTAACTAAGGGAGAAGTGTTGTTATGTAAAGGTCGCCTATGTGTTCAAGATGTTTCAGGGCTCTGCCAGCAGATTATGAACGAGGTACATTACGCCCGTTATTCTCTTCACCCCGGTGCGACAAAAATGTACCATGATATCAAGGAAAACTACTGGTGGCCAGGTATGAAAAGAGAAATTGCTGAATTTGTAGCCCAGTGTCCTAACTGCCAACAGGTGAAAGAAGAACATCAGAAACAAGGCGGTTTGACTCACGATATAGCTGTACCTCTCTGGAAATGGGAAGCAGTGAATATGGATTTTGTAACAGGATTACCCCGTACTAAACGCAGACATGACTCTATATGGCTGATAGTTGACAGATTGACAAAATCAGCTCATTTCCTGCCAGTAAGAGCTACTTTCTCAGCTGAAGATTATGCGGAGTTGTATATCCGAGAGATAGTCAGATTGCATGGAGTGCCAGTATCCATTATTTCAGACAGAGGAGCACAGTTTACGACTAGATTTTGGCAGTCGTTTCAGAGAGGTCTGGGAACACAGATTAATTTGAGCACAGCATTCCATCCTCAGACAGATGGGCAGGCTGAACGCACAATTCAGACGCTCGAAGATATGTTGCGAGCGTGTGTGCTGGATTTTGGTGGTAGCTGGGATGAGCATTTGCCGTTAATTGAATTTGCCTACAATAATAACTATCATTCAGCCATCCAGATGGCACCTTTCAAGGCATTATACGTGCGAAAATGCATATCGCCGATTGGTTGGTTTGAAATTGGAGAATCAGCGTTGGTTGGCCCAGACATTGTTCAGCAGTCAGAGGAAAAGGTAAAGCTTATCCGAGAACGTTTACTGACTGCACAGAGCCGCCAGAAGTCATATGCAGATGTGCCGCGCAGAGACTTGGAATTTTATGTAAATGACTGGGTATTTCTGAAAGTATCTCCAATGAAAGGGGTAATGAGATTCGGCAAGAAAGGTAAGCTCAGCCCGAGGTTTGTTGGGCCTTATCAGATTCGTCGAAGGATAGGCCGAGTAGCATATGAGTTGAACTTGCCTCCAGAACTACAATCCGTTCATCCGGTCTTCCATGTATCTATGCTGAGGAAATGCATAGGAGACCCATCCAGAGCAGTTCCAGTCCAGGATATCCAGGTTACAGAAAAGCTGGCTTATGAAGAGGTTCCAGTAGCTATCTTAGACAGACAGATTCGCAGATTGAGGACTAAAGATATTGCGCCTGTCAGAGTATTGTGGCGTAACAGGAACCGTGAGGAGATGACGTGGGAAGCTGAAGAAGATATGAAAGCTAGATATCCTCACCTATTCCAGGCCTAGTCAGGCGACAGGTATGTCCGTATTATTACTTATGTAGTACCTTATGGTTGTATATGAATAAATGAGAAAGATTGATATTTAGCTATCCAGTGAATCTTAAAGAATTGCGTGCAGTACCTGTGTTGAACTTTTCTGCATTTTAGGTTTTTGCTATAGTCCATATTACAGGGGAAACTCTGTCGAAATTTTCCTAGATAGTAAGTTGAGAAGTCCTCTAAATAGAATTTTACATTCGAGGACGAATGTGGGGGGAGAATGTTATACCCCATAGGATTCCCATCACCTAGATGATCTATTCGCACGTTGGTTAAGAATATTTGAAGGCCATACGTGCTAAAGAAAGGCTCGGAAAAAAGATCGGACGAGAAACCTGTCGAACCATCGCGGAAGGAGCCGAGGCAGAGCCCCTCCGCGATGGCAACGTGTCACGGAGGTGGAGCCTCCGCGTTGGCTCCGTGACACGTTGGCCTTGTCCAGGCCCAAGTATATAAAGCCCCACTTCGATTTTAATTCATTTAAACTTATAAAAATTTCCAGAAAATAGAGAGGAATAACCAGAGGAGGGAAAAGAACGAAGAGGGTAATATAATTTCGTCCGATTACGCTGCCAAACGCGGTCCAAACCTAAATTAACCTCAGATACCGAGGTATTTAGCAGCAGAGAGCATTCCTACGGATTTAGTTTCGTGAAATACGGCCGACGAATCGTTGAGCTACCTAGCTAAGGTAAGTAGAATTGCTCCAACTAGTGTCTATGTGTTTCTAGCGGTGAAGTAAGTATTTCTCCCTTCTGGACTTCTGGAAAATAGCGAATTTTTGACCGTCTTTCGATAAGCCTAAGTTTAGGCTATAGTTATATCGAAAGTGATGTCGTCCTTCAGAATAAAGTTGTATTTAGTACTGATTGATATATATATATGAATGCTGTTGGGAGGAATAGCTGAAATACCGACCAAGCTACGCCAGTTAGTCGGGAAATCAGAAGCGAAGGTATGTAAAGCTAGTTTCCTCGGCAAGTTAGTAATCTCGGTATAGTAAAGTAATATAAAGGCCAGTAGAATGTTCAGAAATCATGTGTGATGTTTGTTACGAATGTTGGTACGATATTAGAAGCATCATGTTATATTTAGTGCGGAACTTACTAGCACGATATAGATTCTAATACTAGTGTTAGGAACTGCACAGCATGCTCAGTATGTGATGTAGTATAGAATGTCAGGATATTATCGTATTAGTTGAAACCCAGTAAAGCAATGTAAGTATCTGTAAGACATCTCAGAAGCAGAATGATAGGATAAAATGAAGTTTAGAAAGCATGTTAGACATAGTAAATCATGTTACTATAGAAACTCAGTATACAGCATGATTTTCAGCAGGAAAACTATATCTTGTTCAGCATTAGACTCAGCACAGTATGGCAGAAGATTATATTTATACATATATACTATTATCAGTCTCAGCATGTATTAAGTTCATACATATTACCATTACTAGTTCAGCATACAGTATGTACAAATACTTTATTGTCATTAGCTTCAGTATGTGGGATATGCAGATAGTATTACTAGTTGAGACCATTGTATTGTCTTGGGGTTGGATTACCTAGCATCCATGACCGCCCCAGGGTTAATAGCTGTATCAACTCATCCGCCAGAGGACGAGGATACGTCGCTCTACGGAGTGGCATGCCGTCCCACAGGGGATGAAGATGGGATGCCGGTTTTCCCCATATTGTGCCTTGGTCGGCCCTTACACACCCCTGTCGAGCGGATACGCCCGGGTGTTGATTCAGGAGTCCTCTGGACTCAGGTACAGTTATAGTCAGGGGCTCAGCGAGCCCAAGTGCATACCCAGGGGGCCGGCAGGATGCTTATAGTTATTATAGGAGATGGGACGACCGGGGTAGGGGTATAGATTGCGTGTTGTTTGTACCTCCCGGCTTATGGGGGCCGGGTAAGGTTTGTGGGTGATATGTTATGTTATGTTATGTTATGCCATGTGATACGAGACACGAGTAGATTGACAGTAGAATGATATATCTTCAGGTATGACTCCTACTCCTTTCAGTATAAGTTAAGAGTAGGCCCAGCTTTATATCTTTAGCCAGTTAGTCTATTCCTTCTTATTTCAGCTTCATCAGTTGTGTTGTTGTTATCAGATATTTCTTTCAGTTATTGTTTTACATACTCAGTACCAGCGGTACTGACGCCCGGTGGGGCGCTGCATTACTTGCCTGCAGGTACTCATAGACGAGGGGCCGATACCTCGTGATTCCAGTCAGCTCACAGGGTCATCAGCTCCAGTCATCCGGAGCTAAATAGTTAGAGGTTTATCCCTTTTCTTTTGTTGTACAGAATGGGTAGGTCGGGGCCCTGTCCCGACCATCTTATCAGTATTCTTAGAGGCTTGCAGTCTGTATATATTTTCCTGTGGTCAGATGTGCCGGTCATGTGAGGCCGTGCAGTTGTATAGCTGTTAGTACTTCTGTTTCTTTTATGTTGGCCGTGTGGGGCCATAGCTTGACAGTAGTGGTGACCTTGCCGGTCACGTAGCTTTCCAGTATTTCATTATTGAGTTCCAGATAACTAGACAGCATGGTGGCCTTGTCGGCCCGCATAGGCTCCCCCATATTGTTATGTTCTGGTTAGCTGTCAGTACAGGTATAGGTGGCTATAGGCCTAGTCGGCCGGAGGCTGTATTTACAGCCGTTATATAGCCCGTTGTTTCCCTGAATCTGAGTTAGAGCCAGACAGGCACCAGATGTGCTCAGGGCAGTAGTCTAGCAGTTCAAGTCCTAGTAGGGCACCAGGTGCCAGTCATACCCCCCAAGGGCGGGGTGTGACATCAATATTACAAACAAAATAGGGAAAATTGTTTATTCACATGATTGCTCTTGTCTGCTGCCTCTTGGACAGTTCGCTTTTCACTTCTTTATTTTCCACCAATGGGACATTTTCTATTCTCTCTCATAACTTCTTCCCCAATTAAAGAGAAGACAATATTAGCAGAGTATACAGGGACATTGTTCGCACCACCAATGCTTTTAGATGGAAAATTTATACCTGATTTTTCAAAATAGAAATCAAGTCATCCATGAATTTCCTCGCTTCCACTTGATTCACTAAATTTTTTTCCAATTTAAACTCAACAATTTTTTCAAAATCTAAAAAAAAAACAAGACACAAAGGTATTGCATTAAAAATGAAAATCATAAAGAAAGAAGAAATAACTAATACTTATGTGGTTAAAATGCATACCTTAACACATTTCTCTAATAAAGAAATGTTAGTATCACTTTCCTAATGATTATCATGATCTCTTTCACTAAATTTAAGAGTAGGATTATCAGCAACACTTTAATTCGCTATGAAAGTGAAACAAATAGACCGATAATGACAATTGCAATAAATTAAAAAATAAATTCACACACTAAAATATTATAATCAAAAGAAATCGAAAACTGTATAATGATATCTCTCATTATATTTTGTATGTATTGTTCAGAGACAAGTATTTTTTTCAATGTCTCGTATTGCGGAGTCCCACAATTTTAAAAATATAGCATCAGAGGTTTGCCAAGTTGGCCAAAAATATATACATTTTTCAATCGGTAATCCTTGAACATATAAATAATCCAAAACTAAAACCTACATTATCATACAGATTTAAGCATTTCATAGACCCATTCCTGAAAATATCTTTGAGTGATCCCAAAATCTCATTAAAATATTATATCCCTAATACTGCTGGAATGACTCCATGTCCTCTATATAACTTAGTGATGAACCTGATAGCTAAATAGATACAAGAGGAGGGTGACTTGGGTCTATACCAGAATTGCGCTTACTTAAACTTTTGCTTATGTTTTCCAGAACTTTAGGAAATACTAATAGACACTGTTCCTCTAAATGTTCATTACCAGATTAGTAGAAATTAAAAAATTAATCAAAAAGAATTGCACACGAGATTTATATGTGAAAATCATCCAGGCTCAAATGGATGTAAAAACCATCGCCTACACCGCTATAGGATTTCAACTTAACTTTACTAAACAACACTAAGCTAAGTTGGATTTCCCCTTAATCCAAAGGACCTACCTCTAAGCCTTTTACAACAATCCTAAACTGTTTATACCTTTTCAAGCTACCCTTAGCTTGAAAAAAATAACTAACTTAGAAAGTATTTTCAACCTAAATAATTGCTTCTAAGAAAGCTGATAAGAGATTATTATTCAAACTTATTATATTCACTAGAATTAACACACTAGAAAGAATCTGTTGCAACTTCTGGAATAGACCACGAACAGTCCCCTAATTTGAATTTCAGGTTTCTTCACTTGGAACTCAGAAAGTAATTGCTACTGAAATATTTTGAATGTATCAGTTTTCAGAATATGGATGAATCTCTTTTATAGATGTATACACTCACATCATTTATTAGAGTCCAAGTAGAAAAGAGATATCAAGTAGAAGTCAACCCAGACTCTTTTTTTTATCCGATTAGAAACTTATTGACTCCTTGTTCAATTCTAACTCCTTTTTGCAATATCCTTGAAATTAAATACTTAATAACAATAGGATAATTATTCATATAAATCACATGGTAATTTAGCAACAAAATATATTCTATCAGATAATAATTTATTGCTAAATTTCTCTTTTCTTATCCTAAATATTTCTTAAAAGTCTATGAATAAAATTTAGTTTCAAGACAAATATATTTTATTTATCATCATCAAAATCATACTCTATAAATTTCCCTTTTTGATGATGACAAATAAAATTTGCTTGTCGTATTTTAATGACCATGATATATTCACCCAAGAACTCATCACCATTTTACACTTGCAAAATTTTACTCAAATCAGATGTTTAGATATTCACATGATTACATTAAGGAACACAAGCACATTTATCTTTTCCCTTTTGACATCACTAAAAAGAAACTTTTCAAAGAAACATGCTTGAAATAAAGGTCGAACATTTGAGATACCTAACTCACTACCGTTGAGGCATCAAACACAAAAGATACAAGTCATTGAATTTTCACAAAATCAATCTATTGATATTGGCCATCCTTAAAAGTTCACCACAGACAAGTGTAGATAAAAAAATTGATTGGAATTTGTAGTTAATTACATTCAAAAAATAATGGTCAAGTACTAATATTGATCAAAGAAACAAGAGGAGATGATCATTTTAGAACAATGGTCTGGTTTGGTGGTAGATTTGGCGAGGTAGAGGTAGAAGGCAAGACATGTGACTGAATTAAAACTTGGAGCATAGCAAGAAGGTCATTATGCCTTCTTTTAATGATTTTTAAACTTGGCACCTGAACATGTAATAACCCTAATTTAATGAAGGGTTATTTGGTATTTAGCTATGGTCAAGAGACATTCTACGGTCAAAGTATTATCGTAGAACAATCTGTTAGAAAAGGCTATTGGAAAATTTTAGGTGGACATGCATGGTGATGTTCATATCATGATACTTCGACAGAAGTTTTGAACACGTTCAAGGACGAACGTTATTTTAAGTGGAGGAGAATGTAATAACCCTAATTTAATAAAGAGTTTGGTAATTTAGCAGAGAGAGAGAGAGAGAGAGAGAGAGAGAGAGAAGCCAATAAAAAGAATTAAAAGTAAATAAATAAAAGGGTTGCTGACAAAAGCAGTAGAAACGTTGGGGAAAAAAAGAAGAAGAAAGAATGCAGTGCAAGAAAAGAAAAGAAAGAGAGAAAAAGAGAGGAGAAGAGAAGAGAAAAATAGAGATTTTCATCCCAAATCATTTAGATAATGATTTTAAACTTTTCATGAGATTATCATGTGATTATGGATAAATTTTTATGGTGAAAGCATGGAGAAATTATGAGAAACTTAGAAAGATTAGCCCTAGGGTTCTTCAACCTAAATCATCAATTTGAAAGGTCAAACGTTATCAGAATTCGATTTTGATTAATGTTCTGAAATTCTCTCGTCAAGGAGAATCTGTTGGTAGTCATAGTTCGGGAATTCTGCCCCGTTGACTAGAGTTGACTTTTTCGGTCAAACCTTTGGCTGCGAATTTGACTTTTGTTAAGAATTAAGAAAATATCTACCGAAGGATTTTGACCATTCTAAATCCATTTTTGAGTAGATTGAGGTGATCTAGAGACTCGTGAATGAAGTTCTGACTTATTAAAAAGAGTTCTTGAGTTGTGAATTTGAGGTAAGTGAGACTTTAAACTTTGATACTTGTTTTTCAAATATGTTTTAAATTTATGTTTTTGTATTTTGTCTGCTAGGTCCATGTGTTGGGACAAACATGTAGTTGGCAAAATTGGTGGTCTTTGACTAATCCCATATATGTTACTTTGAGAAAAATAATTTTTTCAAAAAAAATTTAATAGTTGATATATGGTGTGGCGTGGTTTCATACCATGGCGTTGGGGCGTTGGATATCCTTCCTTCGCTGCCATGATATAGTTGCTAGGGGCATACATGGGCTACCGTATTATGTTAGAGGCTTTGTACTTGTTGTCGTAGTATACTATTGAGGCATTACATATGCTGTCGAGGATTAGTCGGGGTGTTAAATTGATCTCTTTCACTATCATTTGACAAGTCCTGAGTGTGAGTTGTTTTGAGATATACAATGATCTTGTGAATGTTTGTTTTAACTTTAATGAGTATTACATTATGAAAATTATTTTTTTGCATATCATTTTCATGCTTGTTGTGGTTGTATTTTCTAATACTTGTTCCAGGGGTATTAAAGTGGTGGGTCGAGGATCTTAGTGAGTTATATATACATATAACTCACTCCTTACATGAATATCCATGCAAATACTATTGGTGACGATGAAGTTATTAACCAATGAGTTCGCTAAAGTTGATCCAGTTATTGAGGTGAGTTGTCACATTGTTCGTGGGAGCTCTTAAAGAGTCTTCATCATTTATTCAGTAATATCTTTTCTTTTGTGAGTTCTCCTAAATGCTCCATGGTCTAGTGTTCTGTAATACCCCGAAAACCCTAAGACTAGACTCGGGAGTTGAAACGGAGAAAACAAAAATTTTTGCACCAGGTCACAGGATGAGTCATCTAGTAACCCGTCAGGAACACCACGAGTCATTACGTGACTCATAGGGAAAGGTTTGGCCATGGTTGGAATTTTGGATTTTGAGGTGAACACGGGTGTGACCACGAGTCGTGGTCACCACCACAAGTTGTCAGGTGGCCCCTAGTTAAGGGTTGACGGAAGGAGGAAGAATTTTGGCAATGTTCCCAATAACTGGTCACCATGAGTCATCGGTACACCACGAGTCATGGTGTCCCTCCTAGTGACCCATGATGAGGAATTTCCAGTGTAGGCGACGGGGCAGACCACGAGTTGTGGTCAGTAACCACGAATCATCTAGTCCCTCGTTGGGACTGGCAGGGTGCTTTTTCTGCAAGATTTGTAGGTCTTTTCCATAATTTTCTAAATTCCTATACTCTAAACTATATCGTATTAGGCTACGTTCAGAAGAGAGCTAAAAGGGTGATCGACATATGCCTATCACTCCTTCTCTCAACAGTTAGACTCAGTACACAGAAACTCTCAGGGCTAGAACTAGGGCAATCAACTTCTTCCCAGATTCTCAAGGTATATCTCAGAATGTTTTCACTAGGTATGTGGAATTCAACAAGGGAATAGTTCTTCCCTTGTGTCCTCAAAATCTTCTATTTTTACTCTATCAATTACAGGCTTGTGGATTCAAAATGTAGAAAATTGTATGACCAATTTCTTTAAGATTTCAAGTAGAATACTTCTTATGATTTTAACTACTTTATTATTCTGTCACGCCCCACCTTGGGAGGCATGATTGGCACCTGGTGCCCTATTAAGACCTGGACTGCTGGACTACTGAGCCTAAGCACTTCTGGTGCCAGGCTGGCTCTAACTCTGGATTCATGGAACCAACGGGCTATATAACGGTTGTAAATACAACCTCCGGCCGACTAGGCCTATAGCCTCCTGTAAGAAAACAACAGCTGACTAGAACCACAGTAGTATAAAGGAACCTATGCGGCCGACAAGGCCGCCATGATGACTAGTTTCACTGAAACGCTGAATCGAATGCTAAACTACTCTGTGACCGGCAAGGTCACCAGCTATTAACTAAATAAGGACCCACACGATCATCATGAACAAACAAAAACATAGACACGGCCTCACACGACCGGTACAACTAACCACAGGGAATATACAATCTGCAAGCCTCTAAGAATACTAATAAGATGGTTGGGACAGGACCCCGACCTACCCGTACTGTAACAACAAAAGAAAAGGAATAAACCTCTAGTTGTCAAGCTCTAGATGACAGGAGCTGATGACCCTGTGTGCTGGATGGAATTATGAGGGATCGGCTCCTTGTCTATGAGCACCTGCAGGCAAGTAATGCAGCGCCCCCAAACGGGCGTCAATACCACTGGTACCGAGTATGCAAAGAAATAACTAAACATAATTGAAAATAGACAGCAATACTGATAGTTACTGAATAACAGAAGATGGCTAAGACGGTCTGGGATGGCAGAATCTAAACTAAGCTTAACTGTACTGCAGAGAAGGTGAGAATAATACCTGTCAATGCGGCATCCCGCTATCTATCAATTTAATAAATAACACATATAGCACACAAGAACCTATACCAGCCCCCATAAGCTGGAAGGTACCAATCAACATGCAATCTATATACCCCTACCCGGGTCGCCATCCAAAAATAACAATTCACTCCACTCATCTAGTAACTATGAGCATCCTGCCGCCCCCTTGGATATGCAACTTGGGCTCTCTGAGCCCCTGACTATAGTTGTATCTGAGTCTGGAGGACTCTTGTAAACTATATTCTGAGATCTGTGATCTGTAATCTGTAATCTGTAATTTGAAATCTGTGCCCTGGGCGTAGGCGCTCGACAGGGGTATGCTATAATGCTGATCAGCCTGCTATGGGGAATGCTGCATCCCATCTTCGTCCTCTGGCGAACGGCATGCCACTCCTTGGAGTGACGTATCCTCACCCTCTGGCGGGCGAGTCGACACAACTATTAACCCTGGGGCGGTAAGGAAGCTCTAAGGGTGCCCACATAAAACAATCAGGTCTCTACAAGCAACAACAATCACATATAACATGTATAATAAATCTAATAATACCGTCCATGATCTGATATTCTATTCTGAATCTCTTGCTGAATTAAACTGAATCTGATACTGAGTTATACTAAGTTTGGAATAATATCTCGCTGTGTGATACTAATTTACTGACTTTTATTCTGCATATGGTATAATAACTCAGACTTGCTTACTGAATTCACACTGGGCATAATACTCGGCTTCTGAAACTTTCTTCTGGAATTTACTCTATTTTACTATGCTAGAATTACTAACTTGCCGAAGAAACTAGCTTTACATACCTCAGTTACTGACTTCTTGGATAACTGGTGTAACTCAGCCAATATCCAGCTATTTCTTCCAACTGAGTTCATATTTATAGCAATTAGAACTAAATTCATCAATATTCTAGAAGAAAACACTACTTTGAATATCTATATAGCCCAAACTTTAACTTATCGAAAAACAGCCGAAAACTCGCTATTTCGCGAAAGTCCAGAAGGGAGAAATACTCACTTTAGGGCTAGGAGTATATTGACACTAATTTGGAGCAATTCTACTTCCCTTAGCTCGGTGAGACGGCGATTCGTCGGCCGAATTTCATGAAACTCTCTCCATAGGAATGCTCCGTGCAGCTCAATACCTCGCTACCCGAGGTTATTTCGAGTTTGGACCATGTTTAACAGTGTAAACGGAAGGAATTTTAATGGAAACCTTTGTCCTCTATGTTTCTCTATTTTTCTCTGGTTTACTCACTGGAAATATTGATAATTATCACTTAACAATCGAAGTGGGGCTTATATACTTGGGGCTGGACCTCACCTCCGTGACACGTCAGCCAACGCGGAGGTGAGCCCTCTGTGACACGACGGCCACACGTAGGGGGTCTGCCCAGCCTCCTCTTGCGATGGTTCGACGTGGAGCTTGTCCGGTCTTTCCCCGGGCCTTTTTCTAGCATGTATGGTATTCTAAAACTCTTAACTAACATGCGAATAGGCCATCTAAATGTCAAGAATTTACGGGGTGTAACATCCTCCCCCCCTTAAGAACATTCGTCCTCGAATGTAAACTTTTGCTCGCAGGAATCTCAACTTACTCGACTTATTCTAAAAAAAAATTGGCAAAGTTTCCCCTGTAACATGGACTATCTCAAAATTCCTGAAATACAGAAAAGTCCAATACAGATACTCCACACAATACTATAGCATTCATCACACAGTAGACTAGAGTCAGTTATCTCATTTATACACATAACATCAGGCAAGTCATAAAACAACAATACTAACATACCTCTAGCTGATGAAGTTTGAAATAACTGAGGATATATGACTTTCATATCTTCCTATACTTCCGAAGTCATTTGCTCTCGGTTCCTGTTACGCCATAATACCTTGACAGAAGCAACATCTTTAGTTCTCAACCTGCGAATCTGCCTGTCCAATATGGCTACTGGAACCTCTTCATAAGCCAGCTCCTCCGTAACCTGGACATCCTGAACTGGGACAACTCTGGAGGGGTCTCCTATATACTTCCTTAGCGTGGACAAACAGACTCTAATTCTGGAGGTAAGTTCAATTCGTATGCCACTTGGCCTATTCTTCAGCGAATCTGATAAGGCCCAACAAATCTCGGGTTGAGCTTGCCTTTCTTGCCGAATCTTATCACCCCTTTCATTGGAGAGACTTTCAAGAATACCTAGTCATTCACATTAAATTCGAAGTTTCTGCGCCGCACATCAGCATACGATTTTTGGCGGCTCTGAGTAGTCAGTAGGCGTTTTCTGATAAGCTTTACCTTTTCCTCTGACTGATGAATAATATCCGGCCCAATTAGCGCCGACTCTCCTATTCAAACCAGCCAACTGGCGATCTGCATTTTTCGCCCATACAATGCCTCATAAGGTGCCATCTGGATAGTTGTTATTATAGGCAAACTCAATAAGTGGTAAGTGCTTATCCTAGCTACCTCCAAAGTCTAACACACACGCTCGCAGCATATCCTCGAGCGTCTTAATAGTGAGTTCTGCCTGCCCATCTGTTTGAGGGTGAAAAGTTGTGCTCAGGTTAATTAGTGTCCCCAGGCCTCTCTGAAATGATTGCCAAAATTTAGCTGTGAATTGCGCCCCTCTGTCAGAGATAATGGACACTAGAACACCGTGCAGTCTAACTATTTCTCTGATATACAACTCAGCATAATCTTTGACAGAGAAAGTAGCCCTTACAGGCAGAAAATGGGTAGATTTTGTCAGTCTGTCAACAATTACCCAAATTGAGTCATTTCTATGCCTGGTGCGGGGTAATCCTGCTACAAAATCCATATTTACTGCTTCCCACCTCCAAAGAGGCACAACTATGTCTTGAGTCAATCGGCCTGGTTTCTGGTGTTCAGCTTTTACTTGCTGGCAGTTAGGACACTGGGCTACGAATTCTTCTATTTCCCTCTTCATATCTGGCCACCAGTAGATTTCTTTGATATCATGGTACATTTTCGTCGCGCCTGGATGGAGAGAATAGCGGGCGTAATGTACCTCGCTCATAATCTGCTGGCAAAGCCCTGCAACATCTAGAACACAAAGGCGGCCTTTACATCGCAACACTTCATCCTCAGTTACCTGAAAATCCGGTGCTTTTCCTTGCTAAACTCTATCTTTAAGATGAACCAAGTCAGGATCTTCATACTGTCGTTCCTTTACCTCCACAACTAATGACGACACTGCGGTGTTCTGAATTACCGCTCTGTTGTCCTCTGTTTCTGCTACACGAATGGCTAAACTGGCTAACTAGTGTATTTCTCGGGCCAATTCCCGCTGCTCAGGCTGCAAGTACGCCAAACTCCCCATAGACTTACGGCTAAGGGCATCTGCTACTACGTTGGCTCTTCCTGGGTGATACAGAATATTTACATCATAATCTTTCAACAACTCCAACCAGCGACGCAATCGCAAATTCAACTCTCTCTGGGTGAAGATATACTGTAGGCTTTTATGATTAGTGAAAATATCCACATGGATGCCATACAAGTAATGTCTCCATATCTTTAGGGCATGGATCACTGCGGCTAGTTCTAGGTCATGGGTAGGATAATTCTTTTCGTGTTTCCTCAGCTGTCTGGATGCATAAGAGATTACTTTACCATGCTACATAAACACACATCCTAACCCAATACCTGAAGCGTCACAATAAACTGCATAACCCTCTGTACCTTCTAGCAATACAAACACTGGGGCGGAGGTCAACCTGTCTTTCAATTCCTGGAAACTCTGCTCACATGCCTCCGTCCACTGAAACTTTACTGCTTTTTGCGTCAGCTTAGTCAGAGGTGCCGCTATGGTGGAGATTCCCTCAACAAATCTTCTGTAGTACCCTGCTAATCCCAGAAAACTGCGTACTTTGGTGGGAGTGGTAGGTCTGGGCCATGTTTTTACTGCTTCTATTTTCTGTGTGCCTACTTGTATACTAGCATCCGACACAATATGCCCCAAGAAGGCTACTGAGTTCAGCCAAAATTCACATTTAGAGAACTTGGCATACAGCTGACGCTCCCTGAGAAATCTGGAGCATTGTACGCAAATGATCCTGGTGGTCTGCCTCTGAGAGAGAATACACCAGAATATCATCAATAAACACTATCACGAACAGGTCCAGGTATGCGATCTTGGGCAGAATTATATGCCCAAGTGATGCTCAAATGCTTCATTTCATCTTGTTTATCTATCGTTATGTGTGCATTCTCATGTGATTTGTAGTTAAAATGTGAATTTATACTAACCAACATGATTAGTGTTGTTTTGCAGGTAAAATGTAATTTTAGGAAGCTAAGATACATGTTGGTAAAAATCGGGAATGGACTTGGAAGCGAGCAGTGGAAAAGGTCAAGGAAGAGCAGCAAAAATAAGGGCTCCGCGATAGAGTCGTGTCACGCTGCCATCGCAGAGGCATTCTGCCTCAGATGATTTAGTTTGGCCAATTCCAGTAAAGGTCTGTGTTGCCTCTGTGACACGGAGGCAATGCCACGCGATACAAATCGTGGCACGTTGGGGACATTGAACTGGGACATCAACTTCTAGTAAAGGTTCGCGACTGCGCCATGGCACGTTGGTCTGGCTCCGCGTTACAAGCCGTGGCACACCAAGGAGAAATTGCTGAGGAACTTGATTCCATAGATGGTCCGCGTTTGCACCGTGGCACGGAGGGAGTGCTTCACGATACACCCCGTGCCACGTTGTCCGTCCCTGTGGGATTGATACTTGGCTTACTTAAGCCATTTTACTACTTGTTCAACCATGTGCACTTGCGTGTAGTTGCCAAATAGCCTGAACAGTATTGTCTAAAGATGTTGTTCATCAGGTCCATGAATACTGTCAGCCCAAAGGACATGAATAGGAATTCAAAATGGTCGTATCTGGTCCTAAAGGCAATCTTCGGATTGTCCCTTTCACGAACTCGAACCTGATGATAACCGAACCATAAGTCAATCTTGGAGAAATATATGGCCCCCTATAACTGATCAAACAAATCATCTATTCTGGGAAGCGGATACTTATTCTTGACTGTAACCTTGTTCAACTGTCGGTAGTCTATACACATGCGGAGGGAGCCGTCCTTCTTTCTCACAAACATAACCGGTGCACCCCAAGGTGAATTACTCGGCCTAATAAAGCCCTTATCTAATAGATCCTTCAGCTGCTCCTTTAGTTCTCTGAGTTCAGCAGGAGCCATACGATACGAAGGGATTGATATGGGCTGAGTTCCTGGTAGCAAATCAATTGCAAAATCTATTTCTCTTTTTGGGGGAATACCAGGTAGCTCATCTGGGAATATGTCGGGGAATTCATTAACCACTGGAACAGACTGGAGAGTCGGTGGCTCTACCCGAACATCCTGGACTCTGACTACGTGGTAAATGCATCCTTTAGCTATCCACTTCCTTGCCTGAAGGTAGGAAATAAACCTACCTTTTGGCGTAGATATACTGCCCTTCCACTCTCGTACTGTCTCCCCTGGAAAGTGGAATCGGACCGTCTTGGTCCAGCATTCTATATTTGCATAGCACGGTGCCAACCAATCCATACCTATAATGGTGTCGAAATTAATCATCTCTAATTCCACCAGATCTACTGTGGTCTGACGATCAACAACCTCTATTGTACACCCTCGATAAACCCTTCTGGCTATTATGGAGTCACCGACGGGTGTAGATACTGAAAAGGGTTGCTAAAGCAACTCTGGTACAATACTGAACTTTCGAGCCACAAATGGGGTAACGTAGGACAAGGTAGATCCTGGATCAATCAATACATAAGCAGGGTGAGAGAAAATAGTCATCATACCTGTTACCATATCTGGAGATGCCTCTGAGTCCTGCCTCCCTGGTAATGCATAGGTACGGCTTGGGCCCGTACCTGAATTAGAGGCCCCTGATCTGCCTCGGCCTCTGCCTGTTGGGACTGAGGGCCTACGCCCTGCCGAGGCTGCTGGAGCTCATGGCCTTGCTGACGACCTGTCCTTTCTGTCTCGGTTACCCTGACCCCTGGATAAACAGTCTCTCATCACATGACCCTCCTGCCCGCATATAGAACACCCTGTGGAGCCATATCTGCAAGCTCCAGCGTGGGGTCGGCTGCAAATCGGGCAAGGTGGGGGTGTATACCTGCTCTGCTCTGCCCTCCTCTGTTGGGGTGAATCTACCGTTCGTGAGCTGCCGCCGGACTCTAACTGCCCTCGGCGACTGAATCTACCCCTCTACTGCTGTGATAGATGTGGGGGTCTAGGTGGCCTATCTGACAACCGTGGCCTAGGCCCTCTCCAGATCTCCCCCTGTATCTCATCTGATCTATCCCTGCGGAGTTGTTCCTAATTTATTTGTCTGCTATCATGTTGCTGTTGTCTAAGGCCCTCAATAGTCTGGGCAAAGGCCTGCACCCGAGCAATATCCATATCTTCCTGCAGCGTAGCTGTCATGCATGCCTCAATATACTCTGGGTTCAGACCCATAATAAACCTGTGGACCCTAGATGGCATGGTGTCCACAAGGCTGGAGCATAGCGGGCCAAGGAATCGAACTGCAGGGCGTATTCCCGTACACTCCTCTCCCCCTGCTCCAAGTGTAAAAACTGGTCCATCCGGGCCTGTCGGATTTCCCGTGGCAGATAACGGTCTAGGAAGGCCTCTAAAAAGCTGGACCAGGTCAGAGGGGCAACATCTCTCCCTCGGTACCTTTCCCAACTTTCGTACCACAACACAACAATATCCCGCAGCTAGAATACTGCTAACTCAACCGACTCTGTAGATGTCACATGCATGACCCAGAAGATTCTCTGCATTTGATCCAGGAAGTCTTGGGGGTCCTCTGCCTGATCCTACCCTGTGAGCTGTGGGGGACCTAGTGCCAAGAATTCTCGGACCCTCGAACTGCCAGGCCCACCTGATGACTCTGTTGTTGCAGGTGGCACTGACTGGCGCTGAGTAGCCACCATTCGTGCCAACATAACTACTGCACTTTGAATTTCCTGGTCGGATGGTGTGGGTACAGGAAATGTCGGAGGCGGTGTCGTCTCGAGTGGCTCCTGGTAGGGTGGGGACTGATGAGAAGGTTGAGATGATGCCTCTATATCGCCCTCAGATCGGGCTGATTCTAAATGAGGCTGAGGCATCCTACTGGTGCCTTCTCCTGCTGCAGTATCCTGTCTTCTACCTGTGACAGGATGTCGCTGGTCTGCCATTTTAATCTGTAAACAAGGAGTATGATAAGTTTTAGGGATTCAACCCCGTACTGTACTGCTCTATGGCACGACTGAATATGAAGAAAGACTAACCACCCTATCATGCCTTGCAGCCTCCTGCCTATGGTATGTGGTGCACAACACATCCATAGACAAGACTCTACTTAGCACGACTTGTAGACTCCCTGGGATACGACCTTCTCTGATACGAAGTTTGTCACGCCCCGCCTTGGGAGGCATGACAGGTACCTAGTGCCCTATTACGACCTGGATTGCTGGACTATTGAGCCTAAGCACTTTTGGTGCCAGGCTGGCTCTAACTCTGGATTCATGAAACCAACAGTCTATATAACGGTTGTAAATACAGCCTTCGGTCGACTAGGCGTATAGCCTCCTATAAGAAAACAACAGTTGACCAGAACAACAGTAGTATAAAGGAACCTATGCAGGCCGACAAGGCCGCCATGCTGACTAGTTTCACTGAAACGCTGAATCGAATGCTAAACTACTCTGTGACCGGCAAGGTCACCAACTATTAACTGAATAAGGCCCCACACAGCCATCATGAATAAACTAAAACATAGACACGGCCTCACACGACCGGTACAACTAACCAAAGGAAATATACAATTTTCAAGCCTCTAAGAATGCTGATAAGATGTTCGGGATAGGGCCCCGACCTACCCGGACTGTACAACAAAAGAAAAGGAATAAACCTCTAGCTGTCAAGCTCTGGATGACAGGAGTTGATGACCCTGTGTGCTGGCTGGAATTACGAGGGATCGGCTCCTCGTCTATGAGTACCTGTAGGACAGTAATGGAGCGCCCCCAAACGGGCGTCAGTACCACTGGTACCGAGTATGCAAAGTAATAACTAAACATAACTGAAAATAGATAGTAATACTGATAGTTACTGAATAACAGAAGATGGCTAAGACGGTCTGGGATGGCAGAATCTAAACTAAGCTTAACTATACTGCAGAGAAGGTGAGAATCATACCTGTCAATGCGGCGTCCTGCTATCTATCAATTTAATAAATAACACATATAGCACACAAGAATCTATACCAGCCCCCATAAGCTTGAAGGTACCAATCCACATGCAATCTATATACCCCTACCTGGGTCGCCATAAAAAATAACAATTCACTCCACTCATCTAGTAACTATGAGCATCCCGCCGACCCCTGGCACTTGGGCTCCCTGGGCCCCTGACTATAGTTGTATCTAAGTCTAGGAGGACTCCTGTAAACTGTAATTTGAGATCTGCGATCTGTAATCTGTAATCTGTGCCCTAGGCACAAGCGCTCGATAGGGGTATGCTATAATGCTGATCAGCCTGCTATGGGGAATGCTGCATCCCATCTTCGTCCTCTGGCAGAAGACATGCCACTCCTTGGAGTGACGTATCCTCACCCTCTAGCGGGCAAGTCAACACAGCTATTAACCCTGGGGCAGCAAGGAGGCTCTAAGGGTGCCCACATAAAATAATCAGGTCTCTACAAGCAACAGCAATCACATATAACATGTATAATAAATCTGATAATACCGTCCATGATCTGATATTCTATTCTGAATCTCTTGCTGAATTAAACTGAATCTGATATTGAGTTATACTAAGTCTGCAATAATATCCCGCTGTCTGATACTAATTTACTGACTTTTATTCTACATATGGTATAATAACTCAGACTTGCTTACTGAATTCACACTGGGCATAATACTCGGCTTCTAAAACTTTCTTATGGAATTTACTCTATTTTACTATGCTAGAATTACTAACATGCCGAAGAAACTAGCTTTACATACCTCAGTTACTGACTTCTTGGCTAACTGGTGTAGCTCAGCCAATATGCAGTTATTTCATCCAACTGTGTTCATATTTATAGCAGTTAGAACTAAATTCATCAATATTCTGGAAGAAAACACTACTTTGATTATCTATATAGCCCAAACTTTGACTTATCGAAAAACAACCGAAAACTCGCTATTTCTCGGAAGTCCAGAAGGGAGAAATACTCACTTTAGGGCTACGAGTATATTGACACTAATTTGGAGCAATTCCACTTACCTTAGCTCGGTGAGACGGTGATTCGCCGGCTGAATTTCACGACACTAACTCCGTAGGAATGCTCCCTGCAGCTCAATACCTCTCTACCCAAGGTTATTTCGAGTTTGGACCGTGTTTAACAGCATAAACGGAAGGAATTTTAATGGAAACCTTCATCCTCTCTGTTTCTCTACTGTTCTCTGGTTTACTCACTGGAAATATTGATAATTATCATTGTAAAACCGAAGTGGGGGCTTATATACTTGGGGCTGGACCTCACCTCCGTGACACGCCGGCCAACGCAGAGGTGAGCCCTCCATGACACATTGGCCATCGCGGAGGGGGTCTGCCCAGCCTCCTTTTGCGATGGTTCGACGTGGCGCTTGTCCGGTCTTTTCCCGGGCCTTTTTCTAGCATGTATGGTATTCTAAAACTCTTAACCAACATGCGAATAGGCCATCTAAATGTCAAGAATTTATGGGGTGTAACATATTCCCTATTTCTAGAAATTGTGAAAGATTTTACCTAGTGGAATGATTTAGTCCTAGTTCTCAGTTCAGAAAAATTTAGAATCTTCCGTGTTAGACTAGTTTCCCTGTAGCTTGATTCTATTAGTTTTGAGATCCCTATATTATTAGTATATGTTGAAATCTCAATCAGATGCATCTTAGTCTAGTCTCCGTCAGATTATAGCATATTCAGTATAGTCTAGAAATGTCTGCTGATCTATTTGACTACAATTATTTCTCGAGGTGTCAATGGTGCCTCCCAGTTATTAGTGTTAGACTCAGATATCATATTTTAGTGGTTCTTTAGATGGTTATGACACTTCTAGATAAGCAGCTCTGACCAGTCTTAGAACCTCCAGTTTCAGACTTTAGTTTGTTCTTTAGACGGTTACGACACTTCCAGATAAGCAGCTCTGGCCAGTCTTAGAACACCAGTTATAGAATCCGGTCAAATAAGACTCTCAGGTTACTTCTAGATAGGTATTCCAGACTTAGTCTTAGGCCCCAGTTTCGAGCTATCAGCTTGGTAGTCAATCTAGGACTGTCCAGTGGGAGCGGGATTTAGCACCAAGCAAACTAGGGTTCCAGTGCACCCAGGTTTCCAGAACTACGTTGCCGTCGTAGGTTATTTTTATTGTCCTTATGGCCCCAGCCTTATGATCATTCAGTTCATGCCTTTATACCCTGGCAAGGTATATTGGGTCCTACTGATGGGGTGTATATATCAGACCCCATGTCTAGCTCACGTGGTTATAGACTCTCCCACTAGTCAGTTCAGTCTCAGGTTAGCTCAATTCAGAACAGTCTCAGCTTACTCATTTCAGGAAAGTTAGTTGAGATTCAGTAACATAGAGTTAGGGCATGTCTTTGACCATCAGACAGGGTCATTTTGACCATCTCAATATATTTTAGTTTATTCAGTTTCAGCATCTCAGTTGGTCATCGCATGACATTGCAGTTTAGTTATTTAATTTTCGTGTTATGTTTTCTCCTACTTACTCAGTACATTCAAATTACTGACGCATACCTTCTACGTTGTATCGTATTGTGATATAGCTGCAGGTTCTTAATCTCAGTGCTGTTAGCAAATCTTATTCAGAAGTTATCAGCTGCACCAGTGGTGAGTCCTCATCTTTCGAGGACGACGTTATTTTTCTTTAGTTACTTTTTTCATATAGTTAGACTTTAGAGTTAATTGGGGTCTTATCACAACTGCTCATCAGATATAGATGGCTTTCAGACATAGACTCAGACTTTCAGATTTGTTTTCCAAATGTGTAAATTTTTATTATTCAGCTTTCCTTAACTGGTTTTATTATTTAAGCTTCCGCTATGATTTTACTCAGATTACCAGTGTTATGATAGACCATGGGTTGACTTGGGGTTACTTGTGACTCCAAGTACCGTGTCTCATCCAGGGTATAGACTCGAATCGTGACAAACTTGGTATCAAAACACTAGATTTAGAGTATCCTATGATGTCTATAAGCCACATCGAGTTGAGTCCTTGTCATGGGTGTGAAGCGCGCCACACTTATGACGGGGAGGCTACGAGACGTTATTAGGAAAACTTCCTTTTGTTCATACTTTTTATCTTGCATCCAAATTCAATTTCAGAAACATTCTCCTAACACATGCTTTGTTTCGTTTTAGTGAAATCATGCCTCCAAGACGTGGTAACGGAAGAAGGGATGGTAAAGCTAATTGACCTATCCCACTAGCTCCAATAGCCCCTCAGGATGACCCAGTGTCCTCCGCAGAGTTCAGAGCGGCAATCTAGCTGCTCTCGCAGATAATCACGAACCAGGTAACCAACAGGTGGTTCCAGTTAACACAAATAGGTCCGCAACAATGAACCCTCTAGCCTTCTATAGATCTAAGAGGTCCCACAGGAGTTTGTGGATGAGATTAGGAAGATCACCCAAATTATAGGTGTTAGCTCCTCTAAGAGTGCCGACCTGGCTGCCTACCAGCTAAAAGGGATATCCCAGGTCTGGTATGATCAGTGGAAGGAAGGAAGACCAGCGGGAGCATAATTGATGGAGTGGAGGAGTTCACTACAGCCTTCCTAAACAAATTCTTTCCCCAAGAGCTCAAGGAGGCTAAGGTGGCTGAATTTATGAATCTAAAATAGGGAAATCAGACGGTGGAAGAGTATGCACTGGAGTTCACAAGATTGTCTAAATATGCTTCGGAGATGGAAGTCGAGCCAAGGGCTCGCATGCTGAAGTTCGTTAATGGAGTATCGAACTTGGTCCTCAAGAAGTGCAGGACTGCAATGCTTATTAAGGATATCGATCTCTCCAACCTCATAGTTCATGCCCAGCAGATTGAGGCAAAAAAACTAAAATACTTAGAGCGAGAAAACAAGCGGGCAAGGACTGGACAATCAGATTATAGCCACTTGAGGTATAGCGGTAGTAGCCACCAATAGCAGTAGTAAAGGACTCCAGCAACCACTTCAGCTAGCGCCCTTACTTTCTGGTCCCGCAAGGATTGGAGGGGTGGAGCATCTAGCTCACAGTCCCAGAGTCACAGCGCTAGCAACCGCTACCCAGCTTGCCCTAAGTGTTGGAAGAACCATCCAGGGGAATGCCTTCAAGGCTGAGAGGGTTGCTTTGAGTGTGGACAGCTTGGTCATCGGCTCAAAGAATGCCCATCAGCAGGACGGGGGAGATCTCAATCCACCGCTTCAGCAGCTCTAGCAGGCCAACCAACTCAGTAGGCCAACACTTCAGGTAGGGATGGCAGTCAGCGCCAAAATCATTTTTATGCTTTGTCCTCTCGTTAAGATCAGGAGAGCTCAACTGACGTGGTCACGGGTATGTTAAGCCTTTTCCATCTAGATGTGCATGCCCCCCAAGATTCGAGAGCCACACTATCGTTCATGACTCCCTATGTAGATGTCTAGTTTGATATCAGTCTATAAGTCCTCTCAGAACCATTCTCAATCTCTACCCTAGTTGGTGAGTCAGTTAGAGCCAGCCGAGTGTATAGAAATTGCCTAGTCTCAATCTTGAATAAGGTCATTCCAGCTGATCTCGTAGAGTTAAACATGGTTGACTTCAACCTTATTCTTAGCATGGATTGATTACACTCCCATTATGCCCCAGGACCCAGCTTAGTTACAACTTGTTCTTAGACGGTTACGACGCTTCCAGACAAACAGCTCTGACCAGTCTAGAACCCAGTTTTAGAATCTGGTCCGATAAGACTCTCAGGGTACATGCAGCCATACGTCCCTGACTAGTCTTGGACCCCAGTTTCGACCTATCAGCTTAGTAGTTCAGTTTAGGTTTTCTAGTGGGAGTAGAACTTAGCACCGAGCGGGCTGGGGTTCCAGCGCACTCGGGTTCCCAGAACTATGTTGCTAGCGTAGGTTGCAGTATTACTTGGCCTGATTGGCCCCAGGCCTTTATGATCACCCAGTACATGCCTCTATACCTTTGCAAGGTATATTGGGTACTACCGATGGGGTATATACATCAGACTCTGCGTCTAGCTCATGTGGTTATATGTCGGTTAGAGACTCTCCCACTAGTCAGTCCAGTTCTGTATAGTTTAATCCAGTTCAGTTTGATTTAGCTCAGTTCAGATTAGAATCAGACTTATAGCATGTCTGACCGTCAGACAGGGTCTTCTAGACCATCCCATTATATCAGTACTCAATTCAGCAGCTTTAAACGTTCTTGCATGTTTTCTAAATTCAGTATTGTATTGCTTATCTTGGGTTCTGTTTCTCTCGCATACTCAGTACATTCAAAGTACTGACGCATACTTTTATGTTGTATCGTTTCATGATACAACTGCAGGTTCTCAGACTCAGCACCGTTAGACATCACACTTCAGATTCTCCATCTCAGCAGTTGAAGTGTGAGTCCTCATCATCCGAGGGAATTATTTCCTTCCTTCAATTATTTCAAGGTTTCAGTTAGACTTAGAGTTAGCTGGGGGTTTGTCCTAGTAACTCCTCAGTTAGATGGCTTTCAAACGGACATGATTTTCATACTTATCAGTATTATTTAGATGTTTTGAACTTTATGTTTTTAGACTTGTCTTTCAGAAATATTTTATGATATTATTTCAAAGTTTCATTGTGCATGTTTACTCAGAATGTTGGTGACCGATAGACTAGGGGTTGACTTGGGGTCACTTGTGGCTTCAAGTACCGTGTTACGTCCAGGGTGTAGGCTCGGGGCGTAACAAACTTGGTATCAGAGCCAGGTTTAGAGTATCCTTGGAATGTCTAAATGTCGCATCGAGTAGAGTCATTTTCATGAGTGTGAAGTGTGCCACACTTATGACGAGGAGGCTACGAGATATTATTAGGAAAAAATCTACCTTCTGTTCATATTCTTCATCGTGCATTAGAGTTCAATTCCAGAAATTTCCTTCTAAATCATGCTCTATTTCATTTTGGTGAACAATGCCTCCTCAGCGTGGAAATGGATGCAGGGCCGGAAACGCTAACAAGCCCACCCCACCAGCTCCGGCAGCTCCTCAGGATTTCGAATCTACCGCCAGATTAGGGAGGCCATGCAATTGCTTGCCCAGACTGTCACCAACCAAGTAAACCAGTAGGTGGTTCCAGTAGCCAAAAATGGGTCTACAGCTGCTGCTCGGGTGCGAGATTTTACCCGGATGAATCCTCTGAATTTCCATGGAACGAAGTTGGGAGAGGAGCCACAAGAGTTTGTTGATGAAGTTAGGAAGATTACCCATATCATGGGTGTCAGCTCCTCCGAGAGTGTTGACCTGGCTGCCTACCAGCTTAAAGGGGTAGCTCAGGTTTGGTATGAGTAGTGGAAGGAGGGGCGACTAGTGGGAGTAGGACCAGTGGAGTGGGAGGAGTTCCACACAGCTTTTCTGGATAGATTTTTTCTCGGGAGCTGAGGGAGGCAAAGATAGCAGAATTTATGAACCTTTGACAAGGCAACAGAACAGTGCAAGAGTATGCTCTGGAGTTTACCAGGTTGTCAAAGTATTCTCCAGATATGGCAGCTGAGCCAAGGGATCGCATGCTGAAGTTCGTCAATGGAGTATCTAATCTGGTCCTCAAAGAGTGTAGGACCGCAATGTTGATCAAGGACATGGATCTTTCCTTCCTAATTGTTTACGCTCAACAGATTGAGGCCGATAAGCTAAAAGATATAGAGCGAAATAACAAGCGGGCAAGAACCGACCATTCAGACTTTGGCCACCAGAGATCTGGCAGTGGTAGCCTCCCACAACAGCAATAGCAGCACAAGTCCCCAGCACCTTAGCGCCCCAAACTTTCGGTCCCACTAGGATCAGAGGGGTGGGTCATCTGGCACTCAGTCTCTGGCCCACAATTTAGGGAACAGGTTCCCAATGTGCCCCAAGTGCTGAAAAAATCATCCTGGAGAGGTATCTACAGGGTAGAGAAGACTATTTCGGTTATGGACATCTCGGGCATCGAATTAAAGAATGCCCATTAGTAGGGCGAGAGAGATCACAATCCACTAAGGCAGCTGCTCCACCAGGCCGACCAGCTCAGCAGGCCAACACCTCAAGTACAGATGGCGGTCAGCGCCAGAATCGTTTTTATGCTCTCTCTTCTCGTCAGGACCAGGAAAGCTCACCTAATGTGGTTACTGGTATGTTATGTCTCTTCCATCTAGACTTATATGCCCTCTTAGATCCAGGATCTACTCTTTCATTCGTGACTCCATACATAGCAGTTTAGTTCAACACCAGTCCATAGGTCCTATCAGAACCCTTCTCAGTCTCCACCCCAATTGGCGAGTCAGTTAGAGCCAGCAGGGTGTATAGAAACTGCCTGGTCTTAGTCTTGAATAAAGTTATTCCATCTGATCTGGTAGAGCTAGACATGGTCGACTTCGACCTTATTCTCAGCATGGATTGGTTACACTCCTGCTATGCCTCAGTTGACTCTAGAACTAGTGTTGTCAAGTTTCAGTTTCCAAATTAGCCCGTATTAGAATGGTCGGGCAGCAGCTCAGCGCCCAAGGGTAGGTTTATTTCCTACCTTAAGGCTCAGAAACTCATTTCCAAAGGATGCCTTTACCACCTGGTTCGAGTCAAGGATTCCAACTCTGAGACCTGAACCATTCAGTCAGTTCCAGTTGTCAGCGAGTTCCTAGATGTGTTTCCTGAGTATCTTCCGGAAGTTCCTCCTGAACGGGAAATAGAATTCGGAATAGATCTACTCCCAGACACTCAACCCATCTCCATCCCTCCTTATAGAATGGCTCCAGCCGAGCTTAAGGAGCTGAAGGAGTAGTTAAAGGACCTTCTTGATAAGGGTTTTATCAGACCTAGCATCTCTCCCTGGGGTTCTCTAGTGCTATTCGTACGTAAGAAAGATGGTACCCTCAGAATGTGCATAGATTACTGTCAGTTGAACAAGGTCATAGTAAAGAACAAGTACCCTCTGCCCGGAATTGACGATCTGTTCGACCAACTTCAAGGAGCTAGTTGTTTCTCAAAGATCGACCTTAGTTCAGGGTACCATCAATTAAGGGTTAGAGAGAGTGACATACCAAAAACAACATTCAGAACTCAGTATGATCATTACAAATTTATGGTGATGTCTTTTGGGTTAACAAATGCCCCAGCAACCTTCATGGATTTGATGAACAGGGTTTTCAAGTTGTACTTAGATATGTTCGTCATTGTATTTATCGACGACATACTGATGTACTCCAAAAATGAGGAAGAGCATGCCAATCACCTAAGGATAACATTAAAGATCCTCAGGGATCGCCAGTTATTTGCCAAGTTCAGCAAGTGTGAATTCTGGTTGAAGTCTGTAACATTTTTGGGTAATGTGGTCTCAGGTGAGGGGATACAAGTAGATCCTCACAAGACTGCAGCAGTACAAGATTGCCCAGACCTACCTCCCCTATCGAAATCAGGAGTTTCCTAGGCTTAGTAGGTTATTACCGACGATTTGTGGAAGATTTCTCCTCCATAGCATCCCTTATGACCAAGTTAACCTAGAAGAAGGTGAAATTTTAGTTGTCGAATGAGTGTGAGAAGAGTTTTCAGGAGTTAAAAACTCAACTCACAACTGCTCTAGTTTTGACCCTGCCAGAAGGAATAGATGGGTTTGTTGTATATTGTGACGCCTCCAGAGCCAAACTTGGTTGCGTTCTGATGCAGGCGGGCAAAGTGATAACCTATGCCTCCAGACAACTCAAAGTTCATGAGAAGAATTATACAACTCATGACTTGGAGCTGGCAGCGGTGGTATTCACGTTAAAAATATGGCGACACTACTTGTACAGAGCTCATGTGGATGTGTTCACAGATCATAAGAGCCTTCAGTACGTGTTCAGCCAGAAGGACCTAATCCTGCGTTAGAGATGGTGGTTGGAACTGTTAAAGGATTATGACATGAGTGTACATTATCACCCGGGTAAGGCCAATGTAGTGGATGACGCCCTAAGCAGACGGTCTATGGGAAGTGTAGCTCACATTGAGGAAGACAAGGGGGAACTAGTGAAAGAAGTTCACAGACTAGCTCGGTTAGGGGTACAACTAGTAGACTCAGCCAAATGTGAGGTAGTAATGCAAAGTGGGTCAGATTCATCCCTGGTGGTTGAAGTTAAATCCAGGCAAGATGAAGATCCAGTTCTATTTAAACTCAAGGAAGCGGTTCTTAGAAAGAAGGTTGAGACTTTCTCCCAAGGGGCGATGGAGTGCTCCGTTACTAGGGAAGGTTGTGTGTGCCAGATGTTGGTGAGTTGAGACAGAAAATATTGGCTGAAGCACACAGCTCGAGGTACTCCATTCACCCGGGTGCTACTAAAATTTATCGCGACTTGAGGGACATTTACTGGTGGAATGGCATGTAAAGGGTCATTTCCAAATTCGTAGCTAGGTTCCCGAATTGCTAGCAAGTCAAGGTGGAGCAGCAAAGGCTAGGAGGCATGACCCAAGACATTAGTATACCCACGTTGAAATGGGAAGAAGTAAATATGGACTTCATTACAAGTTTACCTCGGACTCGCCGGCAGCATGACTCAATCTGGGTGGTAGTAGATCGGATGACCGAGTCAGCTCACTTCCTCCCAGTCAAAACCACAGACTCAGTGGAGGACTATGCCAAACTTTATACCGAGAGTTAGTCATACTTCATGGGGTGCCCTTGTCCATCATTTCAGATACGGGAGCACAGTTTACCTCGCACTTCTGGAGGTCCTTTTAGAAAGGACTAGGCACCTAGGTTAAGCTTAGCACGGCTTTTCATCCGCAAACTGATGGGAAAGCTGAGCGAACCATTCAGACCCTGGAAGATATGTCAAGAGCATGCACAAATTGATTTTAAGGGTAATTGGGATGACTATTTGCCTCTGATCGAGTTTGTGTACAACAACAGCTACCCCATTCTAGCATTCAAATGGCCCCGTTCGAAGCATTGTATGGTAGAAGGCGTAGATATCCTATAGGGTGGTTTGAAGTTGGTGAAACTACTTTAATAGGGCCAGACTTGGTTCACGAGGCAATGCAAAAAGTCCAGCTCATCCGAGATAGGCTGAAAACAGCCTAGAGCAGACAGAAATCATATACTGATGTGCTGAGAAGAGAATTGGAGTTTTCAGTTGACGACTGGGTATACCTTAAAATTTCGCCCATGAAAGGGGTAATGAGGTTCGGAAATAAGGGGAAACTCAGTTCTAGGTATGTGGGACCTTATAGAATTTAGCGGCGTATCGGCAAAGTGTCCTATAAGCTAGAGTTATCTTCAAAACTAGCAGTTGTACACCCATTTTTCCATGTATCACTTTTGAAAAAGTGTATTGGAGATCCAACCTCTGTGGTGCCATTGGATAGTGTGGCAGTCAAGGATAGTCTCACCTTTGAGGAGGTACCAGTCCAGATCCTTGACTGTCAGGTTCGTAAATTGAGGAACAAGAAAGTAGCTTTAATAAATGTGATATGGAGAAATCAGCATGTTGAGAGAGCTACGTAGGAAGCTGAAGCAGATATGATGGCTAAATACCCCTACTTGTTCCCTATTGGCTCAGTTTAAGTTTGAGGTATCAGTTTTTGCCCCAGACCTATAATCAGTTTTTTCATGTTTCATTCATATGCGCAAGTTTGTTTTATGATATGATATATGTATGTGATGACTAAATTCAGTTCATCTATGTAGTTCTTTTCGGGGATAGTCATTCCGTCAGTTTTTGGCTGTTTCTGGTTGTTGCTTGTTTCCTACATTCGAGGATGAATGTTTCCAAAGGGGTGATATTATAATACCCTAGAAGGGCCTAAGAATAGACCTGGGAGTTGAAGTTGGAAACTATAGAAAAACATAGAATTTTGCACCAGGACGACTCGAGGTATGAATCGTGGTGAGGACCTACGACTCGTGACTCGAGTCGTGATGAATTTCAGGAGCCTGCATATCATGGGTGGTCCTACTAATCGTGACGCATAGGTACGACTCATGGTTAGGAGTCGTGGTGAAATTCCCAGTGGTGCCAGAGTGAGTCGTCATGGATCATGGTACGACTCGTAGGATGCAGCAACGAGTCGTGATGAGGAGTCATGGTTAAGTCGTATTTGATATGGGTGGATGGTACCACGACTAACAGTACAAACCGTAGGATGGTACTACGAGTCATGGTATGCGAGTCATGGCCAGATTTAGAAGATTGGAAAAAATGGTGAGGTGACCACGAGTCGTGACTTCGTGGTACGACTCGTGGTACGAGTCGTGGTTGATGGCAGAACTGTTTTTCAGGGAAATTTTATTAAGGGAAAATTTGACTTTACTACACTTTTAGACCCTAAACCACATCATTTTAGCTTCAGTTTTAGATGTTTTAATGGGGGTAATGGGTTCTTTCCCTCATTCGCCACTCAGACTTCCAAGAAATAAAATATGCAGAGTTCCTCTCAGAGAATTTCAGGGCATCAGCTAGGGCAGATAGTTCTTCTTCAATTTCCAAGAAATTTTCTCTTAAATATTTATCAGGTATGTGGGAATTCAACAAGGGAATTGTCCTTTCCCTGTGTCCCCCAAAATCCTCCCATAACTCCCTTATCAGTTTTAGCCCTGAGCTTTCGAATATGAATGAATTCCATGTTATTTTTCATTAATTTCGCATGAAATAAATATCCATGTTGGTTATTCTATTATCTTCATCAGTTCCTAATTAAATTGTCAATGTTCATACAAAATTGAATTCAAGCCCTAACTTTCGAGTAATGATTTTTGCTTATTAAATTTCATCTAGTGAATGAAGAATGTTTTGGGATGAGTTTTCCAGAAATTCTTACTATATATTTGTTGAGCAATTATTTCATTGATAAGAATGATTTAGACTTTTCAGATGAGATTTTCTTAATTCTTGAGTCGTTGCCATATTATGAAATTCCGTGTTGTTGGGATGAGTTGAGTTCTTTATTAGTTTCTAGTAGTTCAGACCAGTTAGAATGTAGAATCTCTTCAGAATCTTTCAGAAAATTGTCAACGGATCAGTTTGACTTCAGTCTTATTTTGAGGTGTTAGTAGTGCCTCTCATGTTATCAAAATCAGACTCAGACTATAGTTTTGATCCATTAGGTAGTCATGACATTCTAGCATATAGCTATGATCAACTCTAGGACCCCAGTTCAGTTATAGCTTGTTCTTAGACGGTTACGACGATTCCAGACAAGCAGCTCTGACCAGTCTAGAACCCAGTTTCAAAATCTAGTCCGATAAAACTCTCAGGGAACATGTAGTCATACGTCCCTGACTAGTCTTGACCCCAGTTTTGAGCTTTCAGCTTAGTAGTTTAGTTTAGGTTTTCCAGTGGGAGTAGAACTTAGTACCGAGCAGGCCGGGGTTCTAGCGCACCCAGGTTCCCCGAACTACGTTGCTAGTGTAGGTAGCAGTATTACTTGTCCTAATTGGCCCCAGACCTTTGTGATCACCAAGTTCATGCCTCTATACCCTGGCAAGGTATATTGGGTCCTACCAATGGGGTGTATACATCAGACTCCACGTCTAGCTCACATGGTTATATGTCGGTTAGAGACTCTCCCACTAGGCAGTCCAGTTCAGTACAGTTCAGTATAGTTTAATCCAGTTCAGTTCAGTTTAGCTCAGTTCAAGTTAGAATCAGACTTATAGCATGTCTGACCGTCAGACAGGGTCTTTTAGACCGTCGCATTATATCAGTACTCAGTTCAGCAACTTTAGACTGTTCTTGCATGTTTTCTAAATTCAGTATTGTATTTCTTATCTTGGGTTATGTTTCTCTCGCATACTCAGTACATTCAAAGTACTGACGCATACTTTTATGCTGTATCGTTTCATGATACAGCTGCAGGTTCTCAGACTCAGCACCGTTAGATGTCACACTTTGGATTCTACATCTCAACAGTTGAAGTGTGAATCCTCATCATCCGAGGGCATTATTTCCTTCCTTCAATTATTTCAAGGTTTCAGTTAGACTTAGAGTTAGCTGGGGGTTTGTCCTAGTAACTCCTCAGTTAGATGGCTTTCAGACAAACATGATTTTCAGACTTATCAGTATTATTCAGATGTTTTGAACTTTATGTTTTCAGACTTGTCTTTCAGAAATATTTTATGATATTATTTCAAAGTTCTGTTGTGCATGTTTTCTCAAAATATTGGTGACTGATAGACCAGGGGTTGACTTGGGGTCACTTGTGGCTTCAAGTACCGTGTTACGTCCAGGGTGTAGGCTCGGAACGTGACAACTTAAGCTAAAGGAGGCGGTGCTCAAAAAAGAAGTGGAGGCTTTCTCCAAAGGGGAAGATGGTGTACTTCATCACCTGGGTAGGCTATGAGTACCGATTGTAGGTAATTTGAGACAGCAAATACTAGCTAAAGCATATAGATCGAGATATTTTATCCACCCAGGTGCCTCTAAGATATACCATGATCTGCGGGATATTTACAGTGGAACGGTATAAAAAGAGACATAACAGAATTTGTGTCTAAGTGCATGAACTGTCAGCAGGTTAAGGTGGAACATAAGAGATTTGGGGGTATGACTCAGGATTTCAACATACCTATATGGAAGTTAGAAGAAGTGAATATTGATTTATTACATGTATACCTCTTATTCGTCGGCAGCATGACTCAATCTAGGTGATAGTAGACCGGATGACCAAGTTAGCACATTTCCTCCTAGTTAAAACTATAGACTCAGCCCAGGATTATGTTAGGCTTTATATCTGGGAGTCGGTTAGATTTCATGGGATGCCCTTGTCCATTATTTTAGATAGAGGTACCCAGTTTACCTCACATTTTTGAAAGTTATTTCAGAAAGGACTCGATACCCAAGGCAAGCTCAGCACAACTTTTCACCCACAGACAGATGGATAGGTTGAGCGGACTATCCAGACCTTGGAAGATATGCTGAGGGCGGGTGTGATCAATTTCAAGGGCAGTTGGGATGATCACCTACCTCTCATCGAGTTTGCGTACAACAATAGCTTCCACTCCAGTATCCAGATGGCCCCATTTGAGGCATTATATGGTAGGAGGTGTAGATCTCCTATAGGGTGGTTTTAGGTTGGTGAAGCTACCCTGATAGGGCCAGACTCAATTCATGAAGCTATGAAGAAGGTGCAACTTATTAGGGAGAGGTTGAAAGCAGCGCAAAGCCGTTAGAAATCCAATGCTGATGTGAGGAGAAGTGAGTTAGAGTTTGCAGTGGATGATTGGATTTATCTAAAAATTTCACCCATGAAAGGGGTGATGAGATTTGGGAAGAAAGGAAAACTCAGTCTGAGATATGTAGGACCCTACAGAATTCTGCAGCGAATTGGCAGTGTGGCATTTGAGTTAAAACTACCTCCAGAGTTAGCATCTGTGCACCCAGTCTTCCATGTGTCACTATTGAAGAAGTACATCGGTGATCCAACTTTAGTTGTGCCCCTAGATAGTGTGGGAATAAAAGATAGTCTCTCTTACGAAGAGGTCCATTTCAGATCCTTGACCATTAGGTTCGTAAGTTGAGGAAAAATAAAATCGCTTTAGTGAAAGTCTTATGGAGGAACCAGCTAGTTGAGGGAGACACATGGGACGCAGAAGCAGACATAATGGCCAAATACCCTTATTTGTTTCCTTCCAGTTCAGCTTCAGCATCAGGCATTAAATTCCTCCTTAGTACTATATTCAGTTTCATATTCAGTTCATGTGCCCCAGTTTCTTCCATGTCAATGTACGTACATACGAGTTAAGAATTCAATTCAGTCATGTATTTTAGTTCAGAGGCAGTCAGTCTGTCAGTTTTCAGCTCAGATGATTAGTATTTGATTATGATGATTGCAATTCTCTACTTTTCAGTGTATTTTTTCACATTCGACGATGAATGTTCCCAAGGGGGAGATATTGTAATACCCCGAAAACCCTAAGACTATACCCCAGATTTGAAATGGAAAAAATAGAAATTTTTGCACCACGTGACAGGACGAGTCGTCCAGTGATCCATCAGGAAAACCAAGAGTCGTTAAGTGACTCATGGGGAAAGGTTTGTCCATGGTTGGAATTTTGGGTTTTGAGGTGACCACGGGTGTGACCATGAGTTGTGGTCACTACCACGAGTCGTCAGGTGGCCCGTGGTCAAGGGTTGACTGAAGGAGGAAGAATTTTGGCAGTGTTCCCAATGACTGGTCACCATGATTCGTCGGGTACACCACGAATCGTGGTGTCCCTCGTGGTGACTTATGATGAGGAATTTCCAGTAGGTGACGGGGCAGATCACGAGTTGTGGTCAGTAACCACGAATCATCCAGTCCCTCGTTGGGACTGGAAGGGTGATTTTTCTGCGAGATTTTTAGGGGCTTTTCTGTAATTTTTAAACTCCTAGACTCTAACTACGTCATTTTGGAAATGTCCAGGAGAGAGTTAAAAGGATGATCGACATATTCCTCTCACTCCTTCTCTCAACACTTAGACTAAGTACCCAGAAACTCTTAGGGGTAGAACTAGGGCTATCGCTTCTTCCTAGATTCTCAAGGGATCTTCTCAGAATTTCATCACCGGGTATGTGGGAATTCAACAAGGGAATAGTTCTTCCCTTGTGTCCCCAGAATGTTCTCTATTTACGCTATCAGTGACAGCCCTGTGGATTCGAAATGTATAAAATTATCAGACCAATTTCTTTAATATTTCAAGTAGAATATTTCTCATGATTTTAAATGCTTTATTATTCCCTATTTCTATAAATTGTGAAAGATTGTATCTAGTGGAATGATTTAGCCTAGTTCTCAGTTCAGAAAAAAAAGGATTACTTTTCTAGCCAATCATCAAGGGAGGAGTCATTTACTCAATGCTCAACATAATTTTGTCATCTCAAGATCTAATTTTCTCAAAATATTCTCTTCTTAATACTTTTGGTGCTTCTTCGGTCTCAAGTTCAGCTCATGTGAGTTTTAATTATTTTGTTCATTTAGATGAATGTTTGGAACAGTGTCAGGACTCGTTCCATAATTTTTTCCTTCTCCTTCATTTATTTCTGTCTCAGAATTTGTTCCCCCTAAATGTTTCAAACCATGCTCAGGTTCAGAAAGAACAGTCTCAGGGTTTGTTCTATCAACTATTCCCTTAGACAGAATATGAAACTTACCTTCTTGTACTACCAATCTCGAAGTCATCATCGTCCTGTACATTCTACTCAAAAAAGTATTAGAATTCTCAAAAATGATATGAGCAATTTTTAACATTTATCATTCAAAATCAAGTTCACTTAATTTAAAGAGTGAAGGGTGACTTATCCATATTACTTTTCTTTTCAAATGTCACACTCCCTTCTTTCTAGGCTATTGGTGAAAGGATTTTCTTTCATTCATGTACCTTGAATAACCACTATACAAATTTAATTTCCACCATTGGTTTCTCCCTCTCACCGTAGCCTGAACTCGATTAGGTATTAGACTTAGGAACCCAAACCTGTTTGGATCCCCATCCTATAGAAATATTATAAAGTAAAATTTTCTATCTCATTTAACAATGTTCCCATTTTCCTCAAGAGCTTTTATTTTGGCTAAAGATTCATACTTGTAGTGTCATGTGTGTCCACAGTGACTACATAAGAGATATTCGAGCGAGTCAACATGTTTTTTTTTTGGATATCCCATCTAACCTGCTTTCTTTTATAGCCAAGACCACAACGATATTTATTTTGATGTTCATTTAGCCAATTTAAAGCTTCAGTATATTTGTTCTACTTTTTTTATCATCGCAAGGTCAGAGTTAACAATTTTAAAAGTCTCTTGAAGATTTGAATTTTTTATAACTTCTTTATTTAGATCAAATTTCAGAGTAGAAATTTTAGATTCAAGAGATTTTTGATTAGTGCTAGCTTGACCTTGCCTTACAGTTTGAACTTTCTTCAAATTATGAATTCTTTTAAAATAAACTTGAGGTTGGTTCATTTATTTATATACACAAAAAATTTGAAAACTTATTACATTCTCGAAAAAAGGAAAACCTACTTCTACCCATAGTGTTCTCCGCCTAAGGGTTTTCTAATCCCTCTACTACCATGTTTCCCTTCTGCTCTGGGTGATAAATAAACCTATGATTTTCCCTCCTTAGCTATTTGGTGGCTCAAAGAGGTATTCGATTTATGTTCTATATTACTCCTCTCTTTTAACTTTTGTTGATGTTTCAGGTGAACTTCCTTTTTTCAATGATCCTTTAGGGCTACTGTGCAGATCGAGGTGAAAATAGGTGTCGAGGCAGAGAAAAAGGTTGCTCCAGTCCTTCGCCCCTATATCTTCGCTTGTACTCTTCCATCTCCCTTTAGTAGCTCCTCTTTTGGTGGATTCTCCTTTTTGTCGCTACCATAGCTAGAATAAGTAGTTATCCCACTTTTGCATTGCAAAACTGTAAGTAAATATTTCGTGGGATGTATAGCTTTAATTCTGTGCTCTTTGTTGCAAGATGGTATCATAGATTCTCTTTGCTTTAATCCATAACTATAGTATCTTTGCTTTATCAAGATTAAGAATATTTATGCATCATGATGGTAGCGATTGAAATTCCTCAAAAGTAGCTTTAACTTCCTGTGTGAATGCATAATTAGCCAGGCAGTCTGCCAATTGATTAGTTTCTCTGAATGT
Source organism: Datura wrightii (assembly GCA_035772735.1). Lineage (NCBI taxonomy): Eukaryota > Viridiplantae > Streptophyta > Magnoliopsida > Solanales > Solanaceae > Datura > Datura wrightii. Next base: position 90,797,820 of record JASDFA010000020.1, read on the forward strand.
ATGTTGAAATTCTATATTCATCTATACTGTGAACATGTGAATTTCATCCATTATGCCTGCTATTTCCTATGGTACTTTTCACTCCCTAATCAACATTTTATGGAGACTTAGAGAATCCGTTTCTAGCACAATATTCCTCTATACTCTCAAGCAATAATGCAGAGCATGTCTTACTGCTTAAGCCTCTGCCATCATATTGGTATTAAAACCAATCTTCTTTGATTCTTCATATATTAAATCCCTATTATAGTTCCTCAAACAGAAGCCATAGGAACTCATCCCCAGATTTCCTTTACTTGCACCATCTTCCCATTTGAGGATTTTGTTTTATAGTCTAGGCCTGATCTCTTGTAAACAATCCAACACCTCTCTCTATTGAAAAGGAATCTTCTTGCGTTTCCACGACTCTACCACCTAGTCAATTTTGTTCCACTTAATCCCTCTTTCATGGCCACATATCTTTTCGGCTAAGGAATGAAAAATCTTTCTCCTATTACATGAATCCAATTTTCATTTCATTTGGGAAAAGCCATCTTTTTCTCAACAATGTCTTTGTCATTTGATCCAATACCGTTCTGTTATATAGGAACAGATTTGATATATACTGATAACTCTCGGATAGAGTATTAGAATGGAAAGATCCATTAGGGTACTTATGCTTTACAAACTGATTAATAATTTATTGACGTAGCAAAAATACCCTTTTAAAATTAACATCCTTGCCATTTCGTCTAGCATTCCTTCTTTTCCATACCTCCCATAGTAATATAGATAGGACTGCATTGAGAACTTTCTTGATCCTTTTATTTCCTGGTAGCCTCCACCATTGCAAAATTAGTTGGTGAATATGCCTTCCTTCTATGTTCAAACCTGCAAATTAGCAAAGTGCTTCCTTAGCTCATGAGCTATAGGAGCTGTTAGAAAAAAGATGGTTCACATTCTCTTGCTCATAATTTTCACAGCAATAGCATTTAGATACCACCTGGAACTTCATTTTTCTCAAATTTTCATTAGTGGCAATTCTTCCTTTCCACATCCTCCACATGAAAAAACCGATCTTGAAAGGCAAACCCTTTAGCCGAATGTTCTGCAACCAATCCACCTTCTCCCTTCTTCTCCTCATATTATGGAATGCTGACTTAACAGTGTATACTCCTTTTGTGTTTCCATCCACCAGGCCCTATCATTCTCACCCTCTATCTCTGGTCTAATATTTTCTACAATATGGTTGATCATGTCCATTAATAATTTCTCCTTCAGTTTATTAATGTTCCAAGCCACATTAGTTATGAAATCCTTCACCTCTATCTCCTCTTCTTTCTGATTTTCCTCCTCTATATAATACAAAGCCCCTTGTTGTGTCCACTTGTCAAACCAAAAACTTGCATTCCCTCCCTTTATTTGCCGCCATATATCATGTTCCACTTCATTCCTGACCTGCACCATTTTCCTCTGTGTGAGAAGCTCCTCTCCCATGTGCCATAATGGGATGAACCTTTTTACAATACTTGTTCATACGAATGAACTCCATAAAGAGGAAGTGAAAGCTTTGAAACTCCACCTTAACTTAGAAGTTAAAGCTTTGGTAATATCATGAAGAGATTTAAGACTTATTCCACCTTCCTCCTTTGGATACCACATATCTTCCCAAGAAAACCAGTGTTTACCTCTAGTCTCCCCTGTCTTGCTCCAGAAAAACTTTGCTATAATCTTGTGAATCTGATTAATGACTCCTTTTGGTGGATTCATAGCTGAAAGCAAATATATGGGCATTTATTGCAGAACATGAGCAATTAGAATGTACCTTCCTCCAAATGATAGCCATTTCTTTTGTCATGTCATAATTCTCCTTGTGATTTTCCTAATTATGTCTTCATAGTATGCTTCTTATTCCTCCCATAATAGATTGTACATCCAAGGTATGTGAATGGGAACTTCCTTGCTTAATTCCAGTCTATCTTCTCAACCTGCTGCCTAAAGCAATGGGTGATTTGTCATGCAAATAAAAATAACTTTTATCTTTGTTAATCATCTGACCAGATATTTTCTCATATTTTGCCAACACCCTCACCATTTTCTTGACTGATGTCTTATCTCTAGAACAGAAAAGGATTGTGTCATCAGCATATGCTAGGTGATTTATATCCAGACTCTATTTAGGAAGTCCATACCCTCGAACTCTGAATCTTCATGCAACTTATTTAACCCTCTAGACAGGACTTCAGCTGTTATTATGAACAAAGTTGGAGATAAAGGGTCCCCCTATTTCAATCCCCTAGATGACTTAAAAAACTCAAAAGGCCTCCCATTTATCAGCACTGAGTACCAGTTATTAGAGACCAGCCTCCAAACCATGTTAATAATCATCTCAGAAAAGCCAAACTTTCTTAATACCTGAGTTAAAAATATCCAAGACACTTTGTCATATGCTTTAGCCATTTCCAATTTTATCACTACATTTTGCCACTTCTTCCTTTGATTTATATCTCTGATTATCTCCTAAGCAAGCAAACATTTTCAAAAATACTTCTCCCCTTCATAAATCTAGTCTTATTTTTGGAAATAATCCTTGGTAAATAGTCCATCATCCTCTCATGCAGTACCTTGAGATAACCTTGTTCATAAATATGCTAAGACTAATAGGTCTGTAGTTTGTGAAACTCTCATCCTTCTCTTTTTTAGGGATCAGAACAAGCTTGTATGTGTGATGAACTAAGGGATCTCATAACCACAAAAAATGCCTTCACCATATTGGTAATATCAGAGCTAATTATGTCCCAGCAAACTTGGAAAAACCATCCAGAAAAGCCATCAGGTCCATTTGTGCTATCTGCACTTAGCCCAAAACCCACTTTTTAAACCTCCTCCTTACTGGGCAATCTTGTCATTACCTCATTCTGCTCCTGTGTAATTAGTAAAGGGATGTTCATCATCAGCTCAGAACAATTAGAGGTCCTTTCTTCTCTAAATTGATTAGCAAAGAAGGATATGGCTTCTCTTCTAATCTCCTCATGTGAAGTTACTGATTCTCCTTGACTATTCTTAACCTCCCCAATGTGTAGTTTTCTCCTCCTTCCATTTACATAGGAATGAAAGAATTTAGTATTATTATCCCCATCCTTAAACCATTTCATGCCAACTTTTTGCTTCCAAAAATCTTCTCTAATATTTTTGTACCTGTTTAGGTCTTCCTCATCTTTCATCAATTGCATCCTATTTTCCTAACTGGGCCTGAGTTCTAACTGTGTTTCAGCTACCCTTATAGTATCCTCCAAAGTAGCTATCTGTAGAAATATATTCCTATAAGCTTGTTTAATCCATACAAATAATGCCCTTTTCACCTTCTGAATCTTAGCCTTGACCACCAAAAATAGATTCCCAACAAAACCTACTTTCCAATTGTCCTCCACAATTTTCTTAAACTGACTATGCTTAGTCTAGAAAATAAGAAATTTGAAAGGTTTGGTCAAGATTTCCTCCTCAGAGTTATAAATCACATGCAATGGAGCATGATCTGAACTTTTCCTTATAAGATTATGAACTTCACTTGATGGTAAGATGTCTAAGAATTTCTAATTCCCTAGGACCCTATTCAGCCTTTTGAAAATACAACCCTCTTCTATTATCCCATTCCACTAGGTAAATTTACTTCCATATGTTCTCAGCTCTTTCAGGGCATAAGTATTTAAACACTGTGCAAAATCCATAGCTTCATTCTGAGCAAATTCTATTCCACCTTGATTCTCTTCTTCATTAAAAAATAACATTAAAGTCACCACCTACAACCCAAGGATCATTATTATTCAGGGCAATTGCTTCTAAGTTCTCCCATAGTTCCAACCTTTCCAGAGCACTATATCTAGCATACACTGAAGTAATCCTAAATCTGTTATTGGAAAACTTGAATTGCAGTGTTAACTATTGATGTGTGTCCAGCTCCACCTCTCCCTCCCAATCATCAGTCCAGAAAACCCAAATATTAGCAAAGTTGTTAACCATATCATTATTTAGTCCCAATCTCCTTTTAAAATATTCTAACCCTCTAGGATCTTGTAAAGGCTCCATAAGGACTATAAATAAGTAATGTTGTCCCCTATGTAACTATGTTAATCTCTCAAATGAGTTTTGAGTGTTAACAGACCTTATATTCTAGAAAATTAGTTTTTCTACCATTGATCACTATTTTGTCATCTCTCCTTACTTTTCCTTGTTTTAACTTGTAGTGGCACAGTTAACTATGTTTTCTACTTCTTAGGGCCTATTTTCAGTTCCACAATATGCTCGGAGACAGATCCCCTATACTCCCTACATGATTAATGTTGGAATCCAGATCCTCCTCCTCCTCCTGTACATGTGCTTCTTGAACATCTGGTGCCTCCATTAGTTGTGTGTCTTTTAACCCCCCTCCCCTCTTCATCCTTATCCTTCTGCATCGTATCTCCAGGGACTGGCTGGTTTTGTACCTTCTCTCCTTCCTGTGAAATGTGATTTGTGCCCCTCCATCCCAAAGCACCAAATTATGAATTTCAGATTTCAAAAAAGACATTTTTCCCTCCAGTTTTTTGTTTTCATCAGTGAGTGTTCCATTTACTATTTCTAGTTTAATTTTGTATTTCTAAAAGCTTTGTGATAATGTCAAAACTACACCTCAAAAGAAGTATAAGATGGTCGTTTATCAAGTAAAGAACCAAGTTAGGGTTGGGATCAATCCCACGAGGAATATGGTTAAGATCTAGATTAATGCAGTTTTTTACACTTTTAGTTCAGTTGTTTCCTAATGGGGGCTTAAAAAGAATAAGTATCAATATTGTCAAAGTTGTTATCAATGAATGTGAATCACTAGAGATGTGTTTCCCATGACTTCATAACTATGCAAGATTTTGTGATCTAGCCCAATATTTTTCATGTAGAATCGATAAGTTATATTCACATAAACGGCTGATTTCCCCCTATTAGATGACTATCCTCAATTACCCAAACTGGTCTCATGAGTTTTGTATTTTACCCTTATTATTGATTCCAGATTAGCTTTCCCGCGACCACAGCTCAAGCTATTAAATTAAAGTTGGTGCTTCAAGTCTCTATTGTTATTCTTTTTTCTTAATCTCTACCTCTCTAGATTTAAGCAAGCAACGAATACAGGCAAGTTCTAAGATTGGGCACCAATAAAAAGCATTCATAACGAAAGGAATAGTAATGCAATCATACCCATTGGCTTAGAATCACTAAGATGTACCCCTACTTTATTATTTGATCATGGTTCCCACAACCCTAGTTATGAGATTTAGCTATTAATATTTTCAAAAATAGAAGAAGAATTAATATGAGAAAATAAAATTAGAACTTACAACTTTAATAGAATAAGCCCAAAATAGCAATTGCAATTAATCTTCAAAATCAAGAACACAATGATTAAATCATTGTTCATTGAACTCTAAAGTCGTGATAGGTCTCCAATAGTCATTAGAAAACTCTAAACGTTCGGTAATAATAAAATAAATCCTAAGGGAATTATTTATACTCCACTAAAATCCTGTTCTAATTTAACAAGGATTGCAACATCGGGAGGTCCTACCAATCGTGGTAGGATACCACGACTCGTCTATTCTACTTGTAGCAGCAAATTCAGGTTCTGATCTCTTCAAGTACGAATGCTCAGTACAACTCATGGTATGACACCACGAGTCGTGACTTCTAGTCGTACTTTAAACTCCTGAAATTTACTTTCTCTAATCATCACATCACGGGTCATCAGTATAAGTCGTATTGTGCTAGTATGATCCGTGGTATCTGTTCGTGCCTTGAAGGTGTGATCTTGACAATTCTCTGATTCCTCATCACGGAAGCTCAGGATGACTTGTACCATGGTGATACCATTCGTATTGAAGCTCGTAAGATGTACATTCTGCACTTTTCCATTCTTTTTAAAATTCAACTCCCGGAACCTATTTTCCTTGCAAAGTTAACACATATCCATATAAATGTACCTAAGTACTAGCATATTTCTATGTTTTAAGAATTGTAAAATCACGGCACCTCAACATCCTCAACTTAGAACTATTGTTTGTCCTCAGGCAAACAAAACAAAACTACAGATAATTATGCTTGATCAAAAGAAACCTAGAAGACTTATGACAATCATATTAACCATTTGCACACACGAGCTTTAAACATTATCAACTCGCCTCCTATACAATCAAAATCAAGACTACTCTGTGTACGTAGTGCTAGTTACTATGACACAAAGGGATTTAAGGATGGCATCAGATTATCGGCAGACATCCGAGTAAGCATTAATGACATTGACCCAGATAACTAGAAGCTAATAACACAACCCATGCACCCTCACAACAAATAGTCTTGTACACTCATAGACATAGATGTATATCAAGAATAGGGACAGACAATGAAGCCCTCGCTCTCTCAAAGAATTTCAAGCAATGTGTGTGAAATACCATAGGCTAGTCCTTATTTTCTCTACCTCAGTTCTTCAGACAGTCAGATTAGGATCACTATAGGACTTTTATCGGCTTATAATATAGGCTTGGGGATGGGTATGATAAATATGGGTAAAGTGACTCAACCCTCCTTGGCAATATACTAGCTTTGGCTCCACTTCAAACCTTTTCTCCCTTTTTTCTCTCTTTCTTATTCTTTTTTTCCTCAACTCGCGGGTGTGATTTTCACTTTACTTTTCTCTCTTTTCAATATGTCAAAAATTTTCTTTTCTTATTCATTTAAGTTATACTTTTCTTTTCTTTTCTTTTTCTTTCTCTTTCTTTTTTAACTACACCACACCCGCTTCTTTCTTTCATACCCATCAATTTTATGCACCCCTACAGTAGCCACCCTCAAGTTAGGCGATTTACCTTAGTTGAGGTACACAATGTCCAAGGAGGAACTAGGGACAAAGTAGGTTTATTATAAATAAAGTGGGAAGGTGAATAGGCTACTCAAAGAAAAGGTCAATTTTGACTCAAAATTGGGATCAAGAGATACTTATTTCACTTAGTAGGACGATTTAGGCTAATAGTGGACTGTTCAAAAATGGCCAATGATCTTTACTAACTAACTATCCTTCGATCTAGGTAAGATTAACCAGGAAAGTTCTGGAACACACACACAAGGCAAACCTAAGTAAATACCTTGCTCTCACATGGCACGGGACTACATTACAAACTAGTACCTATTCAGTTCATGCACATAGTGAATCTACAGTTATCATGTTCATAATTCTAAAGAACTAAAAAGATCCACATTGATCATGACTTGCAACAAACATACAACACAACTCATCCCAAAAAATTCATGGGGGTTATTTTTTGAAAAATTCAAACATTTTCACATGTGCACTTATTTGTTCAACTGCTAAGTTCTCCTAGATTACTTCTAATTAAACATAACTCAAAAGAAATCATAAACATATCAGTTCTACTAGATAGTATACCTAAGAGAAAAGAAACACGGTAACAAAAGCCTTAGGTGTAACAAAATAAGACACCAAAAACTACAAGTACTCCCCCTAACAAAAGATCATGCATTGTCCCCAATGTATCAAAAATAAAAGGGAGTATGAAGATACCTATGGTGTCCTATGAGCTCCTTTCTAACTCAGTAGGCGGGTGCGGTGGTGCACCCTCCACATCAGGAATCGTAGAGCCAATAATGGCTGGCGCACTCAATCATATGTTAGGTGTGGGGGCCATCTTCGTACCCCCACCAGACTTGATCGTGGAAACAACCTCAGCATCTCTCTAGACTGATTGTGGCTCACCCAAAGGATTGTCACCACTCACTATCGGATCAGTGTCACAGCTAAGCTACCAGCAACCGTAGCCCTTTCCTGCAACTCAGCCATGTGCAGGTCATGGGCTTGCGGTTTAGCCACTTCAACCCGTCGCTGTTCCTTTTTGACTTTTTTCTCTTTTTCTCGGGACCTGCTCCACTTCTACCCTGACTATCTTTCTCTTTCCCTTTTCCCTTAAGGCTGGCTCATGAGACCAGAAATCAATGATCCCTTCATCCTCTACAAACTCCTCTCAGAATAGCGGGATGGTCAGCGTTGGCAATGTAGATTGCTGACGGGATGGCAACTTTGCGACCTCACTCCTGAGTATGCTTAGCTTATCTCTTATGCTCCGAAAATTAGGTATATCTGTCAGTCTTTCATTTAGCTGCAACTCGAATCCATTAAGCCTAGTGTGCAGTACCCCAGCCGCCTCCTTGATCTCAGCCTGGTGTCACGCCCTGCCTTGGGGGGTATGACTGGTACCTGGTGCCCTACTAGGACCTGAACTGCTAGACTACTGAGCCTCAGCACATCTGGTGCCTAGCTGGCTCTAACTCAGATTTCTGGAAACAAAGGGCTATATAACTGCTGTAAACACAGCCTCCGACCAACTGGGCCTACAGCCACCTGTACCTGTAATGACAGCTAACCAAAAACATCTCAATATAAGGGAGCCTATGCGGGCCGACAAGGCCACCATGCTGTCTAGTTATCTGTAACTCAACACAAGACTACTGTAAGACTACGTGACCAACAAGGTCACCACTACTGTCAAACTAAGGCCTCACACGGCCAACATAAACTGAAATGCTAAACAGCTATAACAAACTGCACGGCCTCACACGACCGGCTCAACTGACCACAGGGAAATATATACATACTGCAAGCCTCTAGGAATACTGATAAGATGGTTGGGACAGGGCCCCGACCTACCCGTACTGTACAACAAAAGGAAATGATATAAACCTCTGAAATATCAAGCTCCAGATGACAGGAGCTGATGACTCTGCGCTGGCTAGGATCACGAGGGATCGCCTCCTCATCTATGAGTACCTGTAGGCAAGTAATGCAGCGCCCCATTGGGCGTCAGTACCACTGGTACCGAGTATGCAAAGTAACTAAAATAATACAACTGAATACAAATAACATAACTAACAAGTCCATGAGTAGAAGATAACTGAATCTGAAGAGTTGATAGGAACTAGATCAAACCTTTCTGCACTGATAGGCAGGAGCGTGTCTGTAGTCACGGCGGCCTGCTATCTATTAACTAATATATATAAAACACATAAGTACATATACATTTAGCAAGCAAGAGCCAATACCAACCCCCATAAGCCAGATGGCGCCAAGCAAGCAAACAATCTATATACCCCTACTCGGGTCAAAACCAGCCAAAAATAAGTCACTCCACTCATCTGCTCACTTCGGAGCTACTCTACCAGCCCCCTGGGTCTCCGGCTTGGGCCATGGCCTCCAATATAAGCAACCGTGTCTGGGTCCGGAGGACTCCTGTGTAGACAGTAACAAATAGGGTCTGGATCCCCGGACACAAACTCAATGGGGCTATCTGAAACCGGAGCTACACCTATAATAACTGAATGTACAGATAGTAACAGATAGGGTCTGGTTCCCTGGACACAAAACTCAACAGGCTATCTGAAATCGGAGCTGCACCTGTAATGCTGATCAGACTGCTATGGGGAAAGCTTCATCCCATCTTCGTCCAAGCTAGGGACGGCATGCCACTCCTTGGAGTGAAGTAAAACCCACCCGCTCAATGGGCGACACGATTACCAACCCAGGGGCGGCGAGGACGCTCAATAGGGTGCCCTCACGCCACATCAAGTCTCAACAAACAAATAGCACATATAGATAGCAAGCATGTATAACTGAAAATGACTATCTGGGATCTGATTTCTTATTCTGATCTGTTTCTATACTGAACTGATTCTTTACTGATTATACTGATTCTGAAATCTTTATTTAACTGCTTGGCTAATCTATAGCAGGGATACTATCTGTCTGAATGGCTAATCTGTAGCCATAAAACTGTCTGTCTATCTGATTTTACTTTACTACCTTTTATTCTGAAAATCTGTCTCTTTTTTATTCTACAACATGCTTGCTAATCACACAATAAGCTATACTGAAATTGGAATGCTAACTCGCCCTTTGGCGCATGCTTTACTAACTTTCGGACTGGATACGATACGGCAACACAACTCAGAATCTATTAGACTTACCTAATTCTCAACATTCAACTCCAAGAGCTTCAAATACGGAGTTTACTATGATTTACCAAGCTAAGACTTACTAACTTGCCGAAGAACAACTTTACATACCTTAACCTCGAGTTATTCGACTGTCGGACGAGGCTCGGTCAATATTCCAGCTAAATCTCCCCAACTGCACTCATAAACATGTCAATTAGTACTAAATACAACATTATTCTGAAGGACGGCGTCATTTTCGATATAATTACAGCCTAAAATTAGGCTTATCAAAAGACGGTCGAAAACTTGCTATTTTCCAGAAGTCCAGAAGGGAGAAGTATTCACTTCACAGCTAGGAACACATAGACACTAGTTTGGAGCAATTCCACTTACCTTAGCTCGGTAGCACAATGATTCGTCGGTCATATTTCATGAAACTAAATCCGTAGGAATGCTCCCTGCTGCTAAATACCTCGGTACCTGAGGTTAATTTGAGTTTAGACTACGTTTGGCAGCATAATCGAATGATAATATATTACCCCTCTTCGTCTCTCTCTGTTTCTCTGCGTGTTCTGGAAATTAAATAAGGAATATAACCTCACAAAACGAAGTGAGGGCTTTATATACTTGGGCCTGGACAGGCCCAACATGTCACGGAGCCAACACGGAGGCTCCACCTCCGTGACATGTTGCCATCGCGGAGGGGCTCTGCCCCGGCTCCCTCCGTGATGGTTCGACAGGTTACTCGTCCGATCCTTTCCCGGGCCTTTCCCTAGCACGTATGGCTTTCAAATATGCTTAACCAACGTGCCAATAGGCCATCTAGGTGTCGGGAATCTTACGGGGTATAACATTCTCCCCCCTTTGGAACATTTTTCCTCGAATGAAAGTGCTATTTAGAGGACTATTCAATTAACTCAACTTGCTCCTAAGGAAATTTCGGCAGAGTTTCCCCTGTAATATGAACTATACCGAAAACCTGAAATGTAGAAAAGTCCAATACAGGTACTGCACACGATACTTAAGATTCACTTGATAGATAAACATCAATCTTTCTTATTTATACATACACAAATATAAAGTACTGCATAAACAATAACACGGACATACCTGTCGCCTGACTAGGCTTGGAATAAGTGAGGATATCTATGTTATACCCCATAGGATTCTCGGCACCTAGATGACCTATTCGCACGTTGGTTAAGCATATTTGAAGGCCATACGTGCTAAAGAAAGGCCCGGGAAAAGGATCGGACGAGAAACCTATCGAACCATCGCGGAAGGAGCCGAGGCAGTGCCCCTCCGCGATGGCAACGTGTCACGGAGGTGGAGCCTCCGCGTTGGCTCCGTGACACGTTGGCCTTGTCCAGGCCCAAGTATATAAAGCCCCACTTCGGTTTTAACTCATTTAAACTTATAAATTTCCAGTGAAACAGAGAGGAAAAACCAGAGGAGAGGAGAGAACGAAGGGGGTAATATAATTTCGTCCGATTACGCTGCCAAACGTTGTCCAAACTCAAATTAACCTCAGATACTGAGGTATTTAGCATCAGAGAGCATTCCTACGGATTTAGTTTCGTGAAATACAGCCGACGAATCATCGAGCTACCGAGCTAAGGTAAGTAGAATTGCTCCAAACTAATGTCTATGTGTTTCTAGCTGTGAAGTGAGTATTTCTCCCTTATGGACTTCTGAAAATAGCGAGTTTTCGACCATGTTTCGATAGGCCTAAGTTTAGGCTATAATTATATCAAAAGTAATGTCGTTCCTCAGAATAAAGTTGTATTTAGTATTAATTGACATATTTATGAATACAGTTGGGAGAAATAGTTGAAGTATTAGCCGAGCCTCGTCCGACAGACGGATAGTCGAGGATAAGGTATGTAAAGTTAGTTTCCTCGGCAAGTTAGTAAGCTCGGTATAGTAAAGTAATTTAAAGGCCAGTAGAATATTCAGAAGTCATGTGTTATGTTTATTATGAATGTTGGTACGATATTAGAAGCATTATGTTATAATTAGCATGAAACTTGCTAGCACGATATAGATTCTAATACAAGTGTTAGGAACTGCACAGCATGCCCAGTATGTGATGTAATGCAGAATGTAGGATATTATCGGATTCAGTTGAAACCCAGTAAAACAATATAATATCTGTAAGGCATCTCAGAAGTAGAATGATAGGTTAAAAATGAAGTTTAGGAAGCATGTTAGGGATAACAAATCATGTTATTACAGAAACTCAGTATACAGTACAGTATGGCAGAAGATTATATTTGTACATATACACTTTTCTCAGTCTCAGCATGAATTAAGTACATACATATTGCTATCACTAGTTCAGCATACAGTAGACACAGATACATTATAATTATTAGCTTCAGCATGTGATATATGCAGATAGTATTACTAGTTGAGACCACTGTATTGTCTTGGGGTTGGATTACCTAGCATCCCTGACCGCCCCAGGGTTAATAGCTGTATCGACTCGTCCGCCAGAGGATGAGGATACGTCGCTCTATGGAGTGGCATGCCATCCCACAGGGGACGAAGATGGGATGCCAGTTTTCCCCATATTGTGCCTTGGTCGGCCCTTACACACCCCTATCGAGCGGATACGCCCGGGTGTTGATTCAGGAGTCCTCCGGACTCAGGTACAGTTATAGTCAGGGGCTCAGCGAGCCCAAGTGCATACCCAGGGGACCGGCAGAATGCTTGTAGTTACTTTAGGAGATGGGATGACCGGGGTAGGGGTATAGATTCTGTGCTGGTTGTACCTCCCGGCGTATGGGGGCCGGGTAAGGTTTGTGTATGCTATGTTATGTTATGTCATGTTATGCCATGTCACATTAGATACGAGTAGATCGACAGTAGAATGATACATCTCCAGGTATGACTCCTACTCCTTCCAGTATAGTTAAGAGTAGGCATAGTTCTACATTATCAGACAGTTAATCTTTTTCTTCCTATTTCAGTTTCATCAGCTGTATTGTTGTTTTCGGGTATCTCTTTCAGTTATTGCTTTACATACTCAGTACCAGTGGTACTGACGCCCGGTGGGGCGCTGCATTACTTGCCTGCAGGTACTCATAGATGAGGAGGCGATCCCTCGTGATTCCTGTCAGCGATCGAGTATTCAGCTCCTGTCATCCGGAGACTGAATTCCAGAGGTGTATTTCGTTTTCTTTTATTGTACAGTACGGGTAGGTCAGGGCCTTGTCCCGATCATTTCTATTGTTATTCCTAGAGGCTTGCAGTCTGTATATATTTCCCTGTGGTCAGTTGAGCCGGTCGTGTGAGGCCGTGCAGTTGTATAGCTGTTAGTACTTTTACTTCTTTTATGTTGGCCGTGTGGGGCCATAGCTTGACAGTAGTGGTGACCTTGCCGGTCACGTAGCTTTCTAGTATTTCATTGTTGAGTTACAGATAACTAGACAGCATGGTGGCTTCGTTGGCCCGCATAGGCTCCCCTATATTGAATGTGTTCTGGTTAGCTGATAGTACAGGTACAGGTGGCTATAGGCCAGTTGGCCGGAGGCTGTATTTACAGCCGTTATATAGCCGGTTAGTTTCTTGAAATAGAGCCAGGGCCAGCCAAAAGCACCAGACGTGCTTAGGCTAGACCATTTAGCAGTCCAGTGTCTAGCCGGCACCAGGTGCCCGTCATACCCTCCAAGGTGGGGTGTGACAATCTAGATTTCATATCTTCCTCAGCCTCCCACGTCATCTCTTCTCGGTTCCTGTTATGCCACAATACCTTGATAGACGCAATATCTTTAGTTCTCAATCTACGAATCTGTCTATCTAAGATGGCTACTGGAACCTCTTAATAGGCCAGCTCTTCTGTAACCTGGATATCCTGGACTGGGACTACTCTGGATGGGTCTCCTATGCATTTTCTCAGCATAGACACATGAAAGACCGGATGGACGGATTCTAGCTCTAGAGGCTAGTTCAACTCATATGCTACTCGGCCTATCCTTCGACGAATCTGTTAAGGCCCAACAAACCTCGGACTGAGCTTACCTTTCTTGCCAAATCTCATCACCCCTTTCATTAGGGATACTTTCAAAAACATCCAGTCATTCACATCAAATTCCAGGTCTCTGCGCCGCACATCTGCATATGATTTCTGGCGGCTCTGTGCAGTCAGTAAGCGTTCTCGGATAAGCTTTACCTTTTCCTCTGACTGCTGAACAATGTATGGCCCAACCAACGCTGATTCTCCTATTTCAAACCAACCAATCGGCGATCTGCATTTTCGCCCGTATAATGCCTCGAAAGGCACCATCTGGATGGCTGAGTGATAGCTGTTATTATAAGCAAATTCAATTAACGGCAAATGCTTGTCCCAGCTACCACCGGAATCTAACACACACGCTCGCAACATATCTTCGAGCGTCTGAATTCTGCGTTCAGCCTGTCCATCTGTCTGAGGGTGGAATGCTGTACTCAAATTAATCTGCGTTCCCAGACCTCTCTGAAACGATTGCCAAAATCTAGCCGTAAACTGTGCTCCCCTGTCCGAAATAATAGATACTGGCACTCCATGCAATCTGACTATTTCTCGGATATACAATTCGGCATAATCTTCAGCTGAGAAAGTAGTTCTTACTGGCAGGAAATGAGCTGATTTTGTCAATCTATCAACTATCACCCATATAGAGTCATGCCTGTGTTTAGTACGGGGTAATCCTGCTACAAAATCCATATTCACTGCTTCCCATTTCCAGAGAGGCACAGCTATGTCTTGAGTTAACCCACCTGGTTTCTGATGTTCTGCTTTCACCTGTTGGCAGTTAGGGCACTGGGCTACAAATTCAGCAATTTCTCTTTTCATACCTGGCCACCAGTAGTTTTCCTTGATATCGTGGTACATTTTCGTCACACCGGGGTGAAGAGAATAACGGGCGTAATGTACCTCATTCATAATCTGCTGGCGAAGTCCTGAAACATCTAGAACACAGAGGCAGTCTTTACAGCGTAGCACCCCATCCTCAGTTACCTGAAAATCTGGCGCTTTACCCTGCTGGATTCTGTCTTTGAGCTGGATCAGGTCAGGATCCTGATATTGCTGTTCTTTCACTTCCACAACTAGTGATGACACGGCGATGTTCTGAATTACCGCTCTACTGTCCTCTATTTCTGCTACACGAATGGCTAGGCTAGCTAACTGATGCATCTCCCTGACCAATTCCCGCTGCTCGGGCTGTAAATACGCCAAACTCCCCATGGACTTCAGACAGAGAGCATCTGCTACAACATTGGCTTTCCCCGGGTGGTACAGAATATTCACGTCATAATCCTTTAACAGCTCCAACCAGCGATGTTGCCGCAGATTCAACTTCCTCTGAGTGAAGATATACTGTAGGCTCTTGTGATCTGTAATAATATCAACATGAACACCATACAGGTAATGCCTCCACATTTTCAAGGCATGGATTACTGCGGCTAACTCCAGGTCATGGGTGGGGTAATTCTTTTCGTGTTTCTTCAGCCGCCTGGAAGCATACGCAATCACCTTACCATGCTGCATCAACACACAACCCAACCCAACGCCTGATGCATCGCAATACACTGAATAACCCTCTGTACCTTCCGGTAATGCTAACACTGGGGCGGAGGTTAATCTGTCTTTCAGTTCCTGGAAGCTCTGCTCGCATGCCTCTGTCCAATGAAACTTTGCTGCATTCTGTGTCAGTTTAGTCAGAGGTGCTGCTATGGTGGAGAACCCTTCAACAAACCTCCTGTAATACCCCGCTAATCCCAGAAAGCTACGGACTTCAGTCAGAGTGGTAGGCCTAGGCCATGATTTGATTGCTTCTATTTTCTGCTTGTCAACCTATATACCAGCATCCGACACAATATGCCCTAGGAAGGCTACTGAGTTAAGCCAAAATTCGCACTTGGCGAACTTAGCATATAATTGGCGGTCCCTGAGAATCTGAAGCACTGTCCGTAAATAAGTTCGGTGATCTGCTTTAGAGTGAGAATACACCAGAATATCGTCAATGAATACTATTACGAACAAGTCCAGGTATGGTCTAAAAATACTATTCATCAGGTCCATGAATACTGCTGGGGCATTCGTCAACCCGAAGGACATCACTAGAAATTCAAAGTGTCCATATCGGGTCCTGAACGCCGTTTTAGGAATATCCCTTTCACGTACCCGAACCTGATGATATCCGGACCGCAAGTCAATCTTAGAGAAGTATCTGGCTCCCTGTAACTGATCAAATAAATCATCTATTCTGGGGAGCGGATACTTTTTCTTCACTGTAACTTTGTTCAACTACCGATAATCTATGCACATACGGAGCGAGCCATCTTTCTTCCTCACAAATAGAACCGGCGCACCCCATGGCGAAGTACTCAGCCTGATGAAACCTTTATCTAGCAAATCTTTCAACTGCTCCTTCAACTCTCTGAGTTCTGCAGGAGCCATACGATAAGGAGGAATTGATATAGGCTGAGTGCATGGTAATAAATCAATAGCGAAATCTATTTCTCTTTCTGGGGGAAGACCAGGTAACTCATCTGGAAACACATCAGGGAACTCGTTCACCACCAGAACAGACTGGAGTGTCGGAGATTCTTCCCGAACATCCTGAACTCTGACTAGGTGGTAAATACATCCCTTAGTTATCAATTTCCTCGCCTGAAGGTAGGAAATAAACCTACCTTTTGGCGTAGAAGTGCTGTCTTTCCACTCTCCACTGCCTCCCCTGGAAAGTGGAATCGGACAGTCTTGGTCCAACATTCTACATTGGCGTAGCACGGCACTAGCCAATCCATACCCATTATGGCATCGAAGTCTATCATTTCCAGCTCTACCAAATCTACTATAGTCTGGCGGTCAGCAACCTCTACTGTACACCCTCGGTAAATTCTGCAAGCTATAATAGAGTCACCAACGGGCGTGGATACTGAAAAGGGCTGCTGTAATAATTTTGGTGCAATATTGAACTTTCGTGCCACAAATGGGGTAATATATGACAAGGTGGATCCTGGATCAATCAATACATAAGTAGGGCATGAACAGATAGTCAGCATACCTGTCACTACATCTGGACACGCCTCTGAATCATGCCTCCCTGGTAGTGCATAAGTACGGCTTGAACCCGTACCTGAACTGGAAGCTCCTGATCTACCTCGGCCTCTGCCTACTGAACTTGAAGGCCCACGCCCCGCTGAGGCTGCTGGGGCTCGTGGCCCTGTGGATCCCCTGTCTTGACTGTCTCTACTCCTCTGACCTCTAGTCGGACAATCTCTCATCCGATGCCCCTCCTGTCCGCAAATATAACACCTAGTGGAGCCATATCTATACGCTCCGGAGTGTGGTCGATTACAATAGGGACAAGGTGAGGGTGTAAATCTGCTTTGCTCTCCCCTTCTCTGCTGTATGGATTCTACTGTTCTGGAACTGCCACTGGGCTCTGACTGCCCTCTACGCACATATCTACCTCGCTGGTACTGCTGTTGTGGAGGAGGTGGGGGTCTAGGGGGTCTATCTGATAGTCAAGGCCTGGGTCCTCTCTGAACTTCTCTTTGCATCTCATCTGGTCTGTCTCTGCGGCGCTGTTCCTGATTGGTCTGTCTACTACCCTGCTACCGTTGTCTAAGACCCTCTATGGTCTGAGCAAAAGCCTGTACTCGGGCAATGTCCATATCCTCTCGCAATGTCGCTGTCATACATGCCTCAGTATACTCCGGATTTAGACCCATGATAAATCTGTGGACTCTCGTTGGCATGGTATCAACAAATGCTGGAGCATAACGGGCTAAGGAGTCAAACTGTAAAGCATACTCGCGTACGCTCCTCGCCCCCTGGTCCAGATGCAAAAACTGATCCATCCGGGCCTGCCGGATCTCTCGTGGCAAGTAACGGTCCAGGAAGGCCTCCGAGAAGCTGGTCCAGGTCGGAGGGGTAACATCTCTCCCTCAGGACCTCTCCCAACTCTCGTACCATAGTACTGCTATGTCCCGCAACCAGAACACTGCCAACTCAACAGACTCTGAAGGGGTCATATGCATAACTCAGAATATCCTCTGCATCTGATCTAGAAAGTCCTGAGGGTCCTCTGCCTGATCTGACCCTGTAAACTGTGGGGGACCCAGTGCCAAAAATTCCCGGACTCTAGAACTACCTGACCCACCTGAAGACTCTGCTGCTACAGGTGGCACTGGCTGGCGCTTTGTGGCCATCATTTGTGCCAACATAACTATAGCGCTACGAACCTCCTGATCTGATGGCGAATGCACAGGAGCTATCAGGGGCGGTGTAGTGCCCAACGGCTCCTGAAGTGAGGGGGACTGCTGAGAGGGCTGTGATGAAGCCTCTGTATCGCCCTCAGATCGGGCTGACTCTAGCTGAAGCTGAGGAATCCTGCTGGTGCCTTCTCCTGCTTCTGTGTCTAATCTCCTGCCTGTGGCAGGGTGTTGCTGATCTGCCATTCTTATCTGTAGAAAAAGGATACGATAAGTTTAAGGAACTCAACCCTATACTGCACTATGCTATGGCACGACTGAGTATGAAAGAAGAGTAACCATCCTATTATGCCTCGCAGCCTCCTGCCTATAGTATGTGGTGCACAACACATCCATAGACAAGACTCTACTTAGCACGGCTTGCAGACTTCCAGGGACACGACCTGCTCTGATACCAAGTTTGTCATGCCCCGCCTTGGGGGTATGACTAGCACCTGGTGCCTTACTAGGACCTGAACTGCTAGACTACTGAGCCTGAGCACATCTGGTGCCTGGCTGGCTCTAACTCAGATTTCTGGAAACAAAGGGCTGTATAACGGCTGTAAACACAGCCTCCGGCCAACTGGGCCTATAGCCACCTATACCTGTAATGACAGCTAACCAGAAACATCTCAATATAAGGGAGCCTATGAGGGCCGACAAGGCCACCATGCTGTCTAGTTATCTGTAACTCAACAAAAGACTACTGTAAGACTACATGACCGGCAAGGTCACCACTACTGTCAAACTAAGGCCTCACACGACCAACATAAACTGAAATGCTAAACAGCTATAACAAACTGCACGGCCTCACACGACCGGCTCAACTGACCACAGGGAAATATATACAGACTGCAAGCCTCTAGGAATACTGATAAGATGGTCGGGACAGGGCCCCGACCTACCCATACTGTACAACAAAAGGAAATGATAGAAACCTCTAAAATATCAAACTCCGGATGACAGGAGCTGATGACTCTGCGCTGGCTAGGATCACGAGGGATCGCCTCCTCGTCTCTGAGTACCTGCAGGCAAGTAATGTAGCGCCCCATTGGGCGTCAGTACCACTGGTACCGAGTATGCAAAGTAACTGAAATAATACAACTGAATACAAATAACATAACTAACAAGTCCATGAGCAAAAGATAACCGAATCTGAAGAGTTGATAGGAACTAGATCAAACCTTTCTTCACTGATAGGAAGGAGCGTGTCTGTAGTCATGGCGGCCTGTTGTCTATTAACTAATATATATAAAACACATAAGTACATATACATTTAGCAAGCAAGAGCCAATACCAACCCCCATAAGCCGGATGGCGCCAAGCAAGCAAACAATCTATATACCCCTACCCGGGTCAAAACCAGCCAAAAATAAGTCACTCCACTCATCTTCTCACTTCGGAGCTCCTCTACCGGCCCCCTGGGTCTCCGGCTCGGGCCATGGCCTCTGATATAAGCAATCGTGTCTAGGTCCGGAGGACTCCTGTGTAGACAGTAACAGATAGGGTCTGGATCCCCGGACACAAACTCAACGGGGCTATCTGAAACCGGAGCTACACCTATAATAACTGAATGTACAGACAGTAACATATAGGGTCTGGTTCCCTGGACACAAAACTCAACAGGGCTATCTGAAACCGGAGTTGCACCTGTAATGCTAATCAGACTGCTATGGGGAAAGCTTCATCCCATCTTCGTCCAAGCTGGGGACGGCATGCCACTCCTTGGAGTGACGTAAAACCCACCCGCTCAGTGAGCGACACGATTACCAACCCAGGGGCGGCGAGGACGCTCAATAGGGTGCCCTCACGCCACATCAAGTCTCAACAAACAAATAGCACATATAGATAGCAAGCATGTATAACTGAAAAAGACTATTTGGGATCTGATTTCTTATTCTGACATGTTTCTATACTGAACTGATTCTTTACTGATTATAGTGATTCTGAAATCTTTATTTAACTGCGTGGCTAATCTGTAGCCGGGATACTATCTGTCTAAATGGCTAATCTATAGCCATAAAACTGTCTGTCTATCTGATTTTACTTTACTAACTTTTATTCTGAAAATTTGTCTCTTTTTTATTCTACAACATGCTTGCTAATCACACAATAAGCTATACTGAATCTGGAATGCTAACTCACCCTTTGGCGCATGCTTTACTAACTTTCAGACTCGATACGATACGGCAACACAACTCAGAATCTATTAGACTTACCTAATTCTCAACATTCAACTCCGAGAGCTTTAAATATGGAGTTTACTATGATTTACCAAGCTAAGACTTACTAACTTGCCAAAGAACAACTTTACATACCTTAACCTCGAGTTATTCGACTGTCGGACGAGGCTCGGTCAGTATTCCAGCTAAATCTCCCCAACTGCACTCATAAACACGTCAATTAGTACTAAATACAACATTATTCTGAAGGACGGCATCACTTTCGATATAATTATAGCCTAAACTTAGGCTTATCGAAAGACGGTCGAAAACTTGCTATTTTCCAGAAGTCCAGAAGGGAGAAGTATTCACTTCACAGCTAGGAACACATAGACACTAGTTTGGAGCAATTCCACTTACCTTAGCCCGGTAGCACGATGATTCGTCGGCCGTATTTCGCGAAACTAAATCCGTAGGAATGCTCCCTGCTGCTAAATACCTCGGTACCTGAGGTTAATTTGAGTTTAGACTATGTTTAGCAGCGTAATCGAACGATAATATATTACCCCTCTTCGTCTCTCTCTGTTTCTCTGCGTTTTCTGGAAATTAAATAAGGAATATAACCTCACAAACCGAAGTGGGGGCTTTATATACTTTGGCCTGGACAGGCCCAACGTGTCACGGAGCCAACGCGGAGGCTCCACCTCCGTGACACGTTGCCATCGCGGAGGGGCTCTGCCCCGGCTCCCTCCGTGATGGTTCGACAGGTTACTCGTCCGATCCTTTCCCGGGCCTTTCCCTAGCACGTATGGCTTTCAAATATGCTTAACCAACGTGTGAATAGGCCATCTAGGTGTCGGAAATCTTACGGGGTATAACACCTGGACACACAATTTGACCTGATCCATCAAAATGCCGAGCTTTCTCTCTGTGATGGTCAACTGTTTGGCCATTTTCTATAGGAACTCTTTAGGGACCATAACATACCCAGCTGGTGCCTTTCTCGGTACTGCCGAAGATGGAATGGATGATGTTCTAGGTGTGGCTACTATATCTCTAGCCTCAGAGGCCAGAATCTCACCACTCGGCTCAACCTAGGCAGGGGTCTCAACCTGCTCACCCCACCCGCAACTTTATCAGCTACTCTGGGTCCCAATATTGATGTCTGACCTATGACTCTACCCGCTGGGTTTATATCATCTTTGATCAATGTTGTATCTACAGTCTTGTTGCCTTCGATCAGCACATTAATATCCGGCAAAAGGCAGACACTGCATTCCCTATATAGTCGAGACACCAGGATCAGGAAAAGAATATTAGCACTCACCAGTAGAGCTCACTCCCAAATCTCTTCTACTATGATCCTCAGAATGTTCAAGTCGTACTTTGACATGATGCTGGCCACCAAACCTACCCGATCTGCACTCAGTGTGTTGTCATTCCCTATTGGCACCAGAAGGTGTCAGACTAGTGTCCAACAGGCTTTTGCAATGAAATTTGGTGATGCATTTGTTACCTACTTTCTACTAGTCACCGACTCTGCTTCCTCCTTCACCTCGACAATAATGTTGGCTAGCCATTTGAAGTTCATGAGAGGATCCTCCGTACTCAGCTGTTTGACCTTTCTCAAGGCCTTCATCCTGTAATCAAACTCTGGTGTAGCAGTCGGAGCCTCAAATATGGAGATAGTCCTCTTTCATATGTCAAGTGTTTTCCCTAAACCATCACAATATCAAGTTAAGGTTGGTACTTTTCCTTCTTTCCCTTTCGAGTATAGTTCTCAAGTGTGGCAAAATAGTTGGCATAGAACTCCCAGACTAGTTCAGTATTATATTTCTCTAGGATCTCTTCTATCCCCTCAAACTCATAAAGTTCAAACAATCTCTTCAAGGTTGGGATCTCATTCAGTACCCTAGCCAAAATTTTGGGCTCCTCATGTATGCTCCTCCTAGGGTTACCCTTCATAGCAAGACATTGTTCATCTATTTTATTTGAACCTAGTACAACCCATCTAATTATTTGCGTGGCTATGTGTGGAGAAACCTCATCACTAGATTGCTCCGACCCCTATGTGCATCCTTCATCACTAGAGTCCTCATCCCCCTTTGATTCATCTCCTGACTCACTCCGATGTGCACTTTCTCCCTCCTCAGACTAGAGAGCTGGTGTCGGAGTGGCTACGAGTACTAGAGCTTTTGATTTGCCTTGAGCTCTAGTGGTTCAGGGCCCTTCATTCTCATTAATGGAAATGTTATAGCTTTCCACCAAACCACTGCATTAGACTCAGTCTTAGATTTTGTTGATTGGTCCTTCAGTGCCCTCTTGGAGGCAATCTCCTTTCGGGCCCTCTTTTCCTATTGCTTGTTGCTCTTTTGCTCTTTTTGAGCCATTGTACTTGTGGATGAAATATTACAGCCGGAAACTCAAAAGAATATATGCAAAAGTTAAATTGCAGTGTCAAACGATGACTCTTCAGCATGACATGTACCATAGTGGTACAATTTGTACTAAGGGTTGTGAAATCAAGTCCTGTATGTTCCCATGTTCAGATGTTTCAGTACGACTTCATACCATGACTCGTGATTAGATACCGCGGGTCGTGAAATGGGTTGTGGCTACTGTTCTGCATATGCCTTTTTGTTTGTTTAGTACAATTGCTTGCTACAACTCTTGATGAGATACCACGATTCGTACTATGCCTCTTACCATCATCCTTTCACTGGAGCTTTTTGGAAAGCCCCAATGGACCATCCTACGAGTCGTGATGAGATACGATGGGTTGTAGGATGGCTTATGAAACCTGTCCTCACCCATAGTGTGTAGCCAACAATTTTTAAACAAGTTTTTGGGGGATTACTCATATTTCACCACCCCTTTAATTCATATACCACAAGAACTCAACTACCTATTCCAATTTAACTACTCTACTTTCCTCCATTAACACCCTGTTGACACCCAATTTTGACCTCTCTATGCCTTGTCGAAGCTACGTATTAATATATATATATATATATATATATATATATATATATATATATATATATATATAATTTACCCTTTTTACGTAATTGTTTAGTTCGCATCCATAATATCTTAATATTAATTATCACATATAATTAATTTTTGCATACTTATTTATTTATACATTTTTCAAGTTATATTTGAAAAATATTTCATTAGTTTTATAATAATAAATACATACATATTTGTTAATGAAACAAGCTTTTATTTACAAAGTATAATTTACTCAATTTTATAAATTATTTATGTTAATTTCATAATAATAATATTTAAATAATTTTATAATAAATTAAATGATTATGTTACCTATTTACTAAATCATCTACAAGTGTTATATTTGTATTAATTTAATAGCATCTAATTCAATTTTCCTCCAATTTATTTAAAATTTGTCCACTTTCTATCCAATTTATGTCACTTTTAGCCATTTGAGCAAATTCTAGCCACATTTTAAATGCCAATTTAATTTCAATTTGATTCTACCCATCTAATTACCCGCGACCCACCATATGACCCGTGACCCACCATCTGGCCCACGACCCATCTATATAACTTTTGATCTCAGTCATTCGTTTAATATAATCCTAGGGACAAGATTAAACCCTAACCTATTTTTCATTATTATATATACACACACAACCCAAACCTAATTCAAAACTCCCATTTTCACTCTTACTCACCCCAGCCGCTGCACAACCCACTCTCTCCATCTTCATTTATTCCTCCTCTCTCTCTTTCACCTGTGAACCACCGCTAGATCCCCATCTCCAGCCAAGAATCAGTATTTGTACCACCCCATCTCCCTCTTTCCCTCCTCTTCTTTCACTCCTCCACCCAGCAGGCCACCGGTGAACCACCAGTGAAACAAAAAGCGCCACACACCTCTCTCTTCGTCTCTTTCATCTTCTAACCACCAGAAAGCCACAGTTGTCTCCCTCTTTCATATTCTTGTGGAATTATTGTTTAGTTATGTTTGGGTATATATATCACTATTCTTATTGACTCTTATGAAATTCATTTGTTGTCTGGTTGGATATTTTTTGATATGCATATATGTGTGTATATATCTATAGCACTGTTCCTCTATTCTCTTTGCCCTCTGTATAGGATTCTGATATATTACTATATCTATGTTGATTTCTCTTGCCCTCTGTTAAGTACAATATACAGATATATTTTCCGTGTCACAAACCTTTGCAAATGTGATTAGTTTCCATTAACCTGTCCTCAACCTTCAAAGCTATTATTTATATGACAATTAAAGTTCTGTGCTTAATTTGAATTTGTAATTTAGGCATATGAGGCCCTGGACAGACTTTGTTCAATTAATAGTTAATTTGTTTTCCTCCTATATCAAGGCTAACTCATATGTAAAATACATTTAAATATGGTGATGTGAATTTTTATTAGCAGAATATGGAGTAATTTAGTACTTATTGATTTATCATAAGTTTCATTTTAACTGATCCAATTTCTACCTCTAAATTAGTCTAACAAAATTATTTTGGATCTTGACTTGCTATTATGATTACTGTGATTATTTTCATATGCTATATGAAAATTTATGGTAGCTTAATATTTATTTATTTATTTCCTTAAATATATTCATGTGATTGCTCAGTTTAATAATTCCTGTTAAAAATTTCTTACCATATTAGTTGCCTTAAATTAATAAAGCTTTCCTTGACTAAGTTTTTTCTTGTGCGCAGTAGTTATTTAATTATAGTAAAGAAGGATTCTTTGAGATCGTGATTTGATTTTGTTAGTTAAGGAAAATAATCTCTTAGCTGATTTTATGAATGATTTTATTCTTCCTTATTTTTTTTAATTGACTAGCCCTCTCTACTATAAAAGCAGCCCTCTCCTCTTCCTTTTCTCAGACATTCAAATATTGGCTATTGAACCCAAAAATTACTTTGTTCCAAAAGCACCTTTTGTTCTTCACTGCTCGTAATCCACGAGATTCTCATGATCTTGATGTGTTGAGGTTTGGGTCTGAATTGTTGGAAAGGTCTTTTTGAAATTGCTGATACTTATTGTTTACTGGAGTTATTATTAACTGGTTAGTTTATTTCATCTAATGCCATGTTTAAATTCTCTAATATGTATTCTTTGATATTTGTTGTTTTTTACTTCATTGCATGTAATATATGTCTGAAAAATTTTATGCAACATGTTTATGCTCGACTAAGTACTTGAAAATTCTAAGTATATTCTAATTCCTTGAGTTCATAATGTGTATACTCGTACGTGTATATTTTGTTGTGTTTATATTTTTAACAGGTTCTTCGTGAAATAGAATGAATAGTCGTCCGGACAAGAAAGGGGCTTTGGATTTAGTATTATGTATTTTTTTTATGTATTTTGTTTATTTATCTATTTTATCAGTTCGTAATAATTGTAATAAATTAATGATAGTAGAAAAGGGTTTATGGGGGCGGGGATTATATGTTTTCTTTACTGTTTCTCTTGACTGATAATTTTTCCTAGAAAACATGCCTATAGGACTAATACATACATCATTCTATAGAAATCATGCCTACAGGAGCTTAAACAATTGAATTTGAAGTATATCTTATGTTTAAATCTTAGCAACCTTGCCTACAGGAATAACATAAGCTTAATTATTTCATTTAGAAATTATGCCTATAGGAATTTAATCGATATTTGTGTGCAAGTGTTTTATTATATCGCAACATGCTTAATCTATTAAGGATCTACCTATTAGTAACTGTTCACGGATAACATCTATTTTTTCTTCATAAAATTGCATGCATAATTACAAAATCGATAAACTTGCACCTGTTAGATATCATGCCTATAGAATTACATAAGCATAGTTGCTCATGTTAGAAATTAAGGAATTAAAATGATGCATACGTGTAACTATATTTTATCATTTAGTCTTAGAAACTATACCTATAGGAAATAAATAATAAATCATACAACAATTTGCTCTCTTATGAATTGTTTATATCTGAAACTCGCCTTTTTTAGCCACTGTTTATGATCTGTCTGTAATTAAGGACATCCCTGCCTAGTTAATTGTAACATATACTTTGCTCATAGGTAATAATTTAGTTAGATCTGAAGTGCATTTTCTCAATGTGATATATTAATTCAATCATGCTAATAGGAATCCCATCATTATGACCTTTCAAGATCATGCTTATAATAATCACTGTTAATGTGTTGAATAATTATTATATAGGATCATATATCGACATATTTTGGTTGATATTATCATATTATGTACTAAATGTATAAATATAATATTTGTGCATCATAAAACATGCTCATAGGACTCGCCCATATATTTAGAAATCATGCTCATACGGTTTGAGGCTACGTTGAAACCTTCGTAGGTTTGTTGTTCTATATTGTTTTCTTTATTTAACATTTATCACATTTAATAGACCTAAGTAATCTCTAGACCCAAAAATTCAAATTGAGTAGTCCACTGCCTCTTGGACATTAAGCATGGGACGGGTAGGCATATGCTAGGACATTAGTATTTTCCTTTGTTAGAACACTTTATGGCTAATAACTAATTAATTAGGTGGGTGGTTAGGACATGATAGTCTGTGCTCGCTGAATAATATGAGCAATCTTAAATGATTGTGAAGTATTATTTTAGTTACATGGGGTGATCCCGTTAGGTTAAAATAATTCCCCTTTATCTAAATGCAGAACTACATCTCTGATTCCATTTTGGGATATGTAAGCGTCTTAATAAGGCTCGGTCTAATCCTTCAAAATTTTATTTGTTTGTTTGTTACCTTGCTCTTTCATTTTATTTTGTATATTCCTGATTTCTTGTATGAATTATTGAATCTATAATGTTCTTTTCATATGCGTCATTTCATCCATTTTTGTCACACCCCGCCTTGGGGGGTATGACTGGCACCTGGTGCCCTACTAGGACCTGAACTACTGGACTGCTAAGCCTAGGCACATCTGGTGCCTGGCTGGCTCTGACTCACATTTCTGGAAACAAAGGGCTATATAACGGCTGTAAACACAGCCCCCGGCCCAGTGGCCTATAGCCTCCTGTACCTGTAATAACAGCTGACCAGAACATGCAACTATAGGGGAACCTATGCGGGCCGACAAGGCGACCATGTTGTCTAGTTATCTGCAACTCAGCAATAAAATACTAGAAGGCTACGTGATCGGCAAGGTCACCACTACTATCAAACTTATGGCCCCACACGGCCAACATAAAAGAAGCAAAAGTACTAACAGCTAACAACTGCACGGCCTCACACGACCGGCCCAACTGACCACAGGGAAATGTACAGACTGCAAGCCTCTAGGAATAGCAATAGAAATGATCGGGACAGGGCCCCGACCTACCCGTACTATACAACAAAAGAAACTGAAATACACCTCTGGAATTCAGTCTCCGGATGACAGTAGCTGAATACTCGATCACTGACAGGAATCACGTGGTATCGCCTGCTCGTCTACGAATACCTGCAGGCAAGTAATGCAGCACCCCACCGGGCGTCAGTACCGCTGGTACTGAGTATGTAAAGCAATAACTGAAAGCAAAATCTAAAAACAACAATGTAACTGATGAAACTGAAGTAAGGAGAATTAGATTAATTGTCTGGTAATATGAGTCATACCTTTTCTCATTTATACTGAAAGGAAATAGGGGTCGTACCTGGAGACGTATCACTCTACTGCTGATCTACTTGTATCTAACGTCACATGGCATAACATAACATAACATAACATAGTATAGCACACACAAACCTTACCCGGCCCCCATAAGCCGGGAGGTACAACCAGCACAGAATCTATAACCCTACCCCGGTCATCCCATCTCCTATAACCCTGTAAGCATCCTGCCGGTCCCCTGGGTATGCACTTGGGCTCGCTGAGCCCCTGACTATAACTGCATCTGAGTCCGGAGGACTCCTGAATCAACACCCGGGCGTATCCGCTCGACAGGGGTGTGTAAGGGCCGATCAAGGCACAATATGGGGAAAACTGGCATCCCATCTTCGTCCCCTGTGGGACGGCATGCCACTCCGTAGAGTGACGTATCCTCATCCTCTGGCGGACGAGTCGATACAGCTATTAACCCTGGGGCGGTCATGGATGCTAGGTGATCCAACCCCAACAATACAACGGTCTCAACTAGTAATACTGTCTGCGTATCTCACATGCTGAAGCTAGTAGGGGTAAAGTATCGTATATATTACATGCTGAACTAATGATAGTAATCTGTACGTATTTAATACGTGCTGA
Source organism: Datura wrightii (assembly GCA_035772735.1). Lineage (NCBI taxonomy): Eukaryota > Viridiplantae > Streptophyta > Magnoliopsida > Solanales > Solanaceae > Datura > Datura wrightii. The sequence continues at coordinate 90,826,514 of JASDFA010000020.1, forward strand.
GGCTGGTAAATATACATATATGAATATAGTCTCCTGCCAGACTGTACTGGGGCAAATGCTATACGAAATATAGTATTTCTGCTGCAACCTATGTTGTATACTGAGTTTCTGTATTAACATGATTTACTTCCTAACATGCGTTCTAAACTTTATTCTAGCCTGCCATTCTATTTCTGAAGTGCTTTACGGATATTGCATCGCTTTACGGGGTTTCAACTGAATACAATAATATCTTAACATTTCATATTACATCACATATTGAGCATGCTGTGCAGTTTCTAACACTTGTGTTAGAATCTATGTCGTACTAGTAAGTTTCACGCAAGTTACAACTTGATGCTTCTCATATCGTATCAACATTCACAATAAACGTAACATTTGACTTCTGAACATTCTACTGGCTTGTAAATCACTATACTGTATCGATATTACTTAACTTGCCGAGGGAACTAGCTTTACATACCTTATCCTTGAACAATTCATCTGTCGAACGAGGCTCGGCCGGTACTTCAACTATTTTCTCCCAACTGCATTCATAAATATGTCAATTAATACTAAATACAGCTTTATTGTAAAGAGCAACATCACTTTCGATATAGTTTATAGCCTAAACTTAGGCTTATCGAAAGACAGTCGAAAACTCGCTATTTTTCAGCGGTCCAGAAGGGAGAAATATTCACTTCACAGCTAGGAACACATAGACACTAATTTAGAACAATTCCACTTACCTTAGCTCGGTGGCTCGACAATTCGTCGGCCGTATTTTATGAAACTGAATCCGTAGGAATGCTCTCTGCTGCTAAATACCTCAGTATCTGGAGTTAATTTGAGTTTGGGCAACGTTTAGCAGCGTAATCGGATGAAAATTATAATCCCTCCTTCGTTCTTCCTCTTTCTCTGATTTTTCTCTCTGTTTCCTGGAAATTTCTTAGTGTTTAAATGATTTAAACCCGAAGTGGGCTTTATATACTTGGACTTGGACAAGGCCAACGTGTCACGGAGCCAACACGGAGGCCTCTCCTCCGTGACACGCTGCCATCGCGGAGGGGCTCTGCCTCGGCTCCTTCCGCGATGGTTCGACAGGCTTCTCATCCGATCTTTTCCTGGGCCTTTCTCCAGAACGTATGGCCTTCAAATATGCTTAACCAACATGCGAATAGGTCGTCTAGGTGCCGGGAATTCTACGGGGTATAACATTCTCCCCCCCTTAAGAACATTCGTCCTCGAATGTACATTGTTATCTAGAGGACTACTTACTTACTTTCTAGAAAAATTTCGGCAGAGTTTCCCCTGTAATATGGACTATAGCAAAAACTTGAAATGCAGAAAAGTCCAACACAGGCACTGCACGTAATATTTTAGGATCCACTGAATAACTAAGTATCAATCCTTCTTATTCACACACATACAACTATAAGGTACTGCATAAGTAATAATACGGACATACCTGTCGCCTGACTAGGCCTGAAATAGGTGAGGGTATCTGGCTTTCATATCTTCTTCAGCTTCCCACGTCATTTCCTCACGATTCCTGTTACGCCACAATACTTTGACAGATGCAACATCTTTAGTTCTCAACCTGCGAATCTGTCTGTCTAAGATAGCTACGGGAACCTCTTCATATGCTAACTCCTCTGTGACCTGGACATCCTGAACTGGAACTACTGTAGAAGGGTCCCCTACAAACTTCCTTAACATAGAGACATGGAATACTGGGTGAACAGATGCTAACTCTGGAGGCAAGTTCAATTCGTATGCAACTCGGCCTATTCTTCGCCGAATCTGATATGGCCCAATGAACCTCGGGCTAAGCTTGCCTTTCTTGCCGAATCTCATTACCCCTTTCATCGGAGATACTTTCAAATATACCTAGTCATTTACCGCAAATTCTAGATTTCTACGTCGCATATCTGCATAAGACTTCTGGCGGCTCTGAGCAGTTAGTAAACGTTCTCGGATAAGCTTTATCTTTTCCTCTGACTGCCGAACAATGTCTGGGCCAACCAATGCTGATTCTCCTATTTCAAACCAGCCCACCGGCGATCTACATTCTCGCTCATATAATGCCTCGAAAGGTGCCATCTGGATAGCTGAATGATAACTGTTATTATAAACAAATTCAATTAACGAAAGATGCTCATCCCAGCTACCCCTAAAATCTAACACACACGCTCGTAGCATATCTTCGAGCGTCTGAATTGTACGTTCAGCCTACCCATCTATTTGAGGATGGAGTGATGCGCTCAAGTTAATCTATGTTCCCAAACCTTTCTGAAACGACTGTCAGAATCTAGTTGTGAATTGTGCTCCTCTATCTGAAATAATGGATACTGGCACTCCATGCAATCTAACTATTTCTCTGATATATAATTCGGCATAATCCTCAGCTGAGAAGGTAGCCCTCACTGGCAGGAAATGAGCAGACTTTGTCAGCCTGTCAACTATTACCCAAATGGAATCATTTCTGCGTCTAGTACGGGGTAACCCTGTTACAAAATCCCTGTTTATCGCTTCCTATTTCCAGAGAGGCACTGCCATGTCCTAAATTAACCCGCCTGGTTTCTGATGTTCTGCTTTCACCTGTTGGCAGTTAGGATACTGGGCTATATATTCAGCAATTTCTCTTTTCATACCTGGCCACCAGTAGTTTTCTTTGATATCATGGCACATTTTCTTCGCGCCTGGGTGGAGAGAATAGCGGGCGTAATGCGCCTCGCTCATTAGCTGCTGGCGATGCCCCAAAATATCTGGAACGCAAATGCGGCCTTTATATCGCAACATTCCATCCCCGGTTATCTGAAAATATGTCACCTCTCCTTACTGAACCTTGTGTTCAAGTTGAACCCGGCTAGGGTCTCCATATTGCCGTTCCTTTACTTTCACCTCTAACGACAACACTGCGACATTCTGTATTATCGCTCTGTTATCCTTTATTTCTGCTATGTGAACAGCTAAACCGACTAACTAGTGTAATTCTCGGGTCTATTCTCGCTGTTCAGGTTGCAAGTATGCCAACTCCCCATAGATAGCCCTTCCCGGGTGATACAAAATTTTCACTCTTTAAAGCATAAACTACTGCAGCTAACTCCAGGTCATGGGTAAGATAATTCTTTTCACGTTTCTTCAACTGCCTGAAAGCATAAACTATTACTTTACTATGCTGCATCAACCCTCTGTACCCCCTGGCGATACTAACACTGGAGCTGATGTTAACCTGGCTTTTAACTCTTGGAAGTTCTGCTCACACGCCTCAGCCTACTGGAACTTTACTGCCTTCTGTGTCAATTTAGTCAGAGGTGCTGCTAAGGTGGAAAATCCTTCCACAAACCCTCTGCAGTACCCGGCTAACCGCAGGGACTGCGTACTTCGATCAGAGTGGTAGGTCCAGGCTATATCTTCATTACTTCGATTTTTTGTGTATCTATCTGTACACCAGCCTCCGACACAATGTGAACAAAAAGGCTACTGAACTCAATCAAAATTCACACTTACAAAAATTGACATATAACTGACGATCATACTGGTTTATTATACCGGAGAATCTGACAAGTAGTCTACCGGTATAGCTAGAGCTTATCTGGCCTTCTGGCCGCATGCTAAGGCTACTTGTTGCTAAGGTAACCTTGAATGACTATCTGCACACCATATGCCCATATCTGATCAGGGGGTCCTGATATTGACCATGACCTCTAATGATCTGGCTGCATAACCTTAAATAATTAAATAGTCGGGTTGAATGACTCGAATGTGGCAGTGGTCTAACAATGCTCTAACTATTCTACTTGAGCGCTTATAGTTCGTGCACAACCGCAGACTTGTGGGCATCTAATTGCTCTGTTATTTTTCTTAAACCACTGTAAGGCTGGGCTTAATCAAACTTACTCCCAGGCGATCGATCTCTGGATCTTCACGGGGAGTATACTGATCCCCTGGTCTTAATAAACACTGTGCTAGCAGGGTACTATCAATTTCTTACGCCTTATGAGTATCCACTTGGATTTATACTGCTATTCTGGGGAATTCTCGGTCTTATGAGATATTCTGTAAATACTGGCCTTCTGCTAGGGCTCTGTATCTAAATATCTTACGAGAACCAGCTGAAGTACTAGTCTGTCGCTGACTACTGATGTGAACCCTTCCTTGGGGTACCCACGGGTATTCTGACTGGGGCGGCCGGCTGACTTATGGGGTGTTTCATATAATAACTGCTAGGTTGACTAAGGCCGACTCTCACCTACAAGGCTGGGAAAATGACGTACGACCACTTAACATACTAGAACAATTCTGGTATTGCTAATCTCTAAAATTAGCCTATTCAGCCTCTAATCCTGGTTCTAGCACACGCACTAATGTTACCGATCTTCAGGGATGCTTCTCTGCTAATGCAGGCGCCAGCTGGTCGGTAGACCGTCTAACTGCGCCTTTATCATCTAGCCATCTGTTTTAGGCCATTAACTCTGGTAAACTCCTAGAGCCTAGATCTGGCAACAACACATAAGTCTATTAACTTAATAACTGAAAATTGAGATAGTCTCTATGACTTTATACGTAATTCACACTTAACCTGCCCTTTCTCTTCTCTTTTTATTTTTGACAAGGGGTCCTGCAATGCAATTCGTATATACTTCCCAGCACTAATATGCATCTGTGTGATTGTAACCCCTATCAGCAGCTGCTCACAGCATATTTATTACCTGCACAGATATATATTAATAAATACGTACAATATATACTGAATTTTGTGGTGATACGTAATCTCTGACACACCTTGCTAAATCTCATATTGTACATGATATACTGCTTCTATAGTCTAACAATACCTCCTGCCTTCTCTTAACATTTCATTGTATTGTCACCCCACTCAGAAAGTAATAAACATAAACACTTTAGTTATCGTCTGCTGTTTGAAATTCCGCCACTCTTGCGATGTGGGGTCGACATTCGAATCTTGTAGCCTTGCTAGGCATATATTGAGAGCCCATGACTGTTTGCTGGGCCTTATCTCTAGGCTACACTAGATTAGAATTGTTGTATCGGTAACTTCTTAACTTTTCCATAGAGGACATACTGCGGTGTTCTGAACCGCAATCTTACTGTCAGCTCGAGGCTTAATCCTTAATACGATATTTTATCAATTCGGAGGTAATTCTAATTTCCCCACAAGGTCTGACATTCCTGCTTCCTTCCCTCATCTTACTTAAGCTGAACTCTGGGGTTCAAGGTACCTGCTCTTCATCGTTAACAAGATTGTTGGTCCTGTATCAGTTCATACTTCCCCTGACTTGCAGTCAGACCTATCTGATTCACATGATTCCTCACCTTTTTGATATCACAACTGGATCACAACCACAATCTTACAGGTATGTCTTGCTACCTGTTAGCATATGTGGCGGACTTAGCCTTTTTCTGACTCGAAATTGACTATTACTAAGCATTCATTACTAACAGATCTTTTACCCCTGCTTCGGGTAAGCTAAATAGTCTTACTTTCTTTACTGGCTTGTTATCATAAGGGTCTGCACAGCTTACGTAATCATAGGAGCTCTTTATACTTTCTAATACTTACTAGGATCAATCAGCCCATCTTTACTTACTGCATGATTTGGCAACCCCATCTCCAGTCTTATGCTCCCTTACTATACTGGTATCGAAATCAAGAGGTAGGAATAGCCCTTTTCTTATTGCAACAAATAAAAGCATTTAACTGTACCATATCCGAAAAGATGTATTTGGGATTCCTGCATTTCCCTCTCTTTTTTATACTTACCTGGTGGTCTGACCTTGTCTATAATCATAATCAGATCTCATATAGCTAATAAATAAATCAACTCATATATACATTATACTTCTGACTTCCTATTCTGACATTATCAACGTATACTGGGATTAGTACCGATAAAGGTATCATGCTGGGAGGTCTCGGGTACCTCCTCCTGCTGCTGTAGTTATCACGTAACTGGCTGATGCCCTCTTCTGTTGTTATATCTGACCTTCTGCCTGTAATAGGGTAATGCTGATCTGCCTTTGTATCTGTAATCAAAGAATACGGTAAGTTCTTAGGGACTCAACCCTATACTGTACCGTTCTAAAGCACGACTGACTGAGAAGGAAGGGTAACCATCCTATCATGCCTCGCAGCCTTCTGCTTATAGTATGTGGTGCACAACACATCCATAGACAAGACTCTACTTAGCACGGCTTGCAGACTCCCTGGGACACGACCTGCTCTGATACCAAGTTTGTCACACCCCGCCTTGGGGGGTATGACTGGCACCTGGTGCCCTACTAGGACCTGAACTACTGGACTGCTAAGCCTAGGCACATCTGGTGCCTGGCTGGCTCTGACTCACATTTCTGGAAACAAAGGGCTATATAACGGTTGTAAACACAGCCCCCGGCCCAGTGGCCTATAGCCTCCTGTACCTGTAATAACAGCTGACCAGAACATGCAACTATAGGGAAACCTATGCGGGCCGACAAGGCCACCATGCTGTCTAGTTATCTGCAACTCAGCAATAAAATACTAGAAGGCTACGTGACCGGCAAGGTCACCACTACTGTCAAACTTATGGCCCCACACGGCCAACATAAAAGAAGCAAAAGTACTAACAGCTAACAACTGCACGGCCTCACACGACCGGCCCAACTGACCACAGGGAAATGTACAGACTGTAAGCCTCTAGGAATAGCAATAGAAATGATCGGGACAGGGCCCCGACCTACCCGTACTATACAACAAAAGAAACTGAAATACACCTCTGGAATTCAGTCTCCGGATGACAGGAGCTGAATACTCGATCGCTGACAGGAATCACGTGGTATCGCCTGCTCGTCTACGAATACCTGCAGGCAAGTAATGCAGCGCCCCACCGGGCGTCAGTACCGCTGGTACTGAGTATGTAAAGCAATAACTGAAAGAAAAATCTAAAAACAACAATGTAACTGATGAAACTGAAGTAAGGAGAATTAGATTAACTGTCTGGTAATATGAGTCATACCTTTTCTCATTTATACTGAAAGGAAATAGGGGTCGTACCTGGAGACGTATCACTCTACTGCTGATCTACTTGTATCTATCATCACATGGCATAACATAACATAACATAACATAGTATAGCACACACAAACCTTACCCGGCCCCCATAAGCCGGGAGGTACAACCAGCACAGAATCTATAACCCTACCCCAGTCATCCCATCTCCTATAACCCTGTAAGCATCCTGCCGGTCCCCTGGGTATGCACTTGGGCTCGCTGAGCCCCTGACTATAACTGCATCTGAGTCCGGAGGACTCCTGAATCAACACCCGGGCGTATCCGCTCGACAGGGGTGTGTAAGGGCCGATCAAGGCACAATATGGGGAAAACTGGCATCCCATCTTCGTCCCCTGTGGGACGGCATGCCACTCCGTAGAGCGACGTATCCTCGTCCTCTGACGGACGAGTCGATACAGCTATTAACCCTGGGGCGGTCATGGATGCTAGGTGATCCAACCCCAACAATACAACGGTCTCAACTAGTAATACTGTCTGCGTATCTCACATGCTGAGGCTAGTAGGGGTAAAGTATCGTATATATTACATGCTGAACTAATGATAGTAATCTGTACGTATTTAATACGTGCTGAGGCTGGTAAATATACATATATGAATATAGTCTCCTGCCAGACTGTACTGGGCAAATGCTATACGAAATATAGTATTTCTGCTGCAACCTATGTTGTATACTGAGTTTCTGTATTAACATGATTTACTATTCCTAACATGCGTTCTAAACTTTATTCTAGCCTGCCATTCTATTTCTGAAGTGCTTTACGGATATTGCATCGCTTTACGGGGTTTCAACTGAATACAATAATATCTTAACATTTCATATTACATCACATACTGAGCATGCTGGGCAGTTTCTAACACTTGTGTTAGAATCTATGTCGTACTAGTAAGTTTCACGCAAGTTACAACTTGATGCTTCTCATATCGTATCAACATTCACAATAAACATAACATTTGACTTCTGAACATTCTACTGGCTTGTAAATCACTATACTGTACCGATATTACTTAACTTGCCGAGGGAACTAACTTTACATACCTTATCCTTGAACTATTCGTCTGTCGAACGAGGCTCGGCCGGTACTTCAACTATTTTCTCCCAACTGCATTCATAAAAATGTCAATTAATACTAAATACAGCTTTATTGTAAAGAGCAATGTCACTTTCGATATAGTTTATAGCCTAAACTTAGGCTTATCGAAAGACGGTCGAAAACTCGCTATTTTTCAGCGGTCCAGAAGGGAGAAATATTCACTTCACAGCTAGGAACACATAGACACTAATTTAGAGCAATTCCACTTACCTTAGCTCGGTGGCTCAACAATTCGTCGGCCGTATTTTACGAAACGGAATCCGTAGGAATGCTCTCTGCTGCTAAATACCTCAGTATCTGGAGTTAATTTGAGTTTGGGCAACGTTTAGCAGCGTAATCGGACGAAAATTATAATCCCTCCTTTGTTCTTCCTCTTTCTCTGATTTTTCTCTCTATTTCCTGGAAATTTCTTAGTGTTTAAATGATTTAAACCCGAAGTGGGCTTTATATACTTGGACTTGGACAAGGCCAACGTGTCACGGAGCCAACGCGGAGGCCTCTCCTCCGTGACACGCTGCCATCGCGGAGGGGCTCTGCCTCGGCTCCTTCCGCAATGGTTCGACAGGTTTCTCGTCCGATCTTTTCCCGGGCCTTTCTCCAGAACGTATGGCCTTCAAATATGCTTAACCAACGTGCGAATAGGTCGTCTAGGTGCCGGGAATTCTACGGGGTATAACAATTTTCCATTTGTTTGAATCATCCTTCACTTATTTGTTTTCCTAATTTAGCCTAAGTTTGAATCTTGTGGATTCGTTCTTGTGATTTATTTTATTTTTTGTATAAATTATCAAAATATAAATATTTCTTTCATATATTTTGGCCCCAATTTCCTTCTTCTCGCTTGTCTGAATTTCTTTATTTTAATTATATAATGATGCTTTGAATACTTTGTTATTTTACTCATCTAGTTTATATAGTTTAATTTTAAATAAAATAGGTTAAAACCAACTTCCTTTGTTCACTAGTTAATCCCCACATAATTAATGAATCTGGAAGGGACCCACATTTGTGGACCTCGAAAGGTGCCTAACACCTTCTTTTCGAGGTAACTTGAACCCTTACCCAACTCTGGCGATGTAGGCTAGTTAAGCAGGTTTTCTTGTTAATTAGTTTAGTCTGGTGCCTTAACACACCATAATTCGTTAGATAGCGGCTCTTCTTTTAGTTTAATCCTACAAGAGTTGTCACATGTCGAGTTTCATTTTTCGCGAGAAAAATGGGGCGCGACACACCCTATTCACAAGAATTTCAAATCTAAAGAAAATTTTCAATCCATTTTCCCATTTATAAAAACTAAGATGTTCTCCTGATCATGTTCCTCCATCATTACAATTATTGACTGGAGTATCACTGTCAACAACCTACCAAAAGTAGCAAGAAGAGGATATGAAAATTTTCAGGTTATTTAAAAGTGTATGCACAGTTGCATTGTTGCTTAGGGTTTGGATTGAAAATCTAACTTTAAGGTTGAATTAACTTGTGATTTTGTGATGGATGAAATTGAGAATGAGTTATAGAGGGAGTATCATGTATTAGAGTGAGTTTGTGCAATGGTGCAATGTTGGATTAGTGTTTAAATAAATTAGGGCGGATTTAAAAGAATTCAGGCTAAGTCAGGTCACGTGGGTCAATTTGATTTAATCTCTCACCACGACTCATACCATGAGTCATGGTATGAACCTACAATCATCCCTCACGAAGTCCCAAGGAAATTTAATACTTATCTAGGAACCTGCGGACCAGTGCGGATCATTGTATGATACCACGATTAATACCATGTTTCGTAGGTCAGAAGTCCTGAATCTCGGCATTTGAGAGTTCATCAAGACGGTTAGTACCACAAAGGTACAGTTCGTGATATCCAACCGTGAGGTGAACTCCTAAAACTTGACTTGAATGAGTTCATCAGGACGGTAAGTACCACTACTCATACCATGAAGGTACGGTTCATGATATCCAAAAGTGATGTGAACTTCTGCAATTCGTTAAGGCAGTTCTTCTAGGACTATGATCCATAACATCATGCCACAATTCGTAGCATGGCTCATAGTCCTTGCTCGCAATTTTCTTTTCTAGTTTTTTGCCTTTGGCCTAGCTGCACACTTTAACACACATGAGTTCTATAAAGCCAAAAGAAAAAATATAAAACAAAACACTTGGGTTGATTCCTAAGAAGCGCTTGATTTAACGCCGCAGCACGATGCGGGTATTTTGGCTAATCAGACTTCATCAAAATACCCTATGGGTTGCGTCCCATGCAACGCCTGATTTAACGTTGTGGTATGATGCAGTTATCTTGACTACTTAGAATTCGTCAAGATACACCAACTCAATTACCTTTACCTCTTCAATGGTTCCAAGGTACTGCTTTACCCTTTGGCCGCTCACTTTGAACCTCTTGCCTTCCCGATTCTCAAGCTTGATGGCTCCATAAGGGAATACTTGCACCACCCTATATGGTCCCATCCATCTGGACTTCAACTTGACCAAAATAAAGCGGAGTCTATAATTACAAAACGGAACTAGGTCACTACTATTGAATTACCTCTTTTCGATCTTTTGCTCATGGTACAGCTTCATCCTTTCTTTGTAGATTGTTGAACTTTCATATGCTCTTAGTTGGAATTCATCCAACTTATTCAGCTGCTCTAGCCTTAACTTAGAGGCATCACTCCATTCCAGATTCCTTTTGAGCACCCATAATGCCTTGTGCTCAAGCTCCACAAACAGATGGCAAGATTTTCCAAACACAAGCTAATATGGAGAAGTACTAATGGGAGTTTTAAATATTGTCCGGTATACCCATAATTCATCATCTAACTTACTAGACCAAGCCTTTCAATTTGTATTAACCATTTTCGCAAAGATGGTCTTGATATCCCGGTTGGAGATCTCTATTTACCCACTCGATTGAGGATGATAAGGTGTCGCCACCTTATGTTTCACACCATATTTTTCAAGCAGAACCTTGAATAGACTATTGCAGAAGTGAGAGCCTCCATCACTGTTAATGACTCTGGGAGTACTAAATCTTGCAAAGATATTCTTTCTTAGATATATTGTGACACTCTTACTTTCATTGTTGGGGAGCTCAACAACCTCTGCCCACTTTGATACATAGTCTACAGCAACCAAAATGTGCTTCATCCCATATGAATTCACGAAGGGCCCCATGGAATCAATTCCCCAGACGTCAAACAACTCCACCTCCAAGATTGGGGTCAACGGTAGCTCAAGCTTATGAGTTATTCTCCCATTGTATTTGGCACTGGCCACAAGCTTTGCAAAGTCATGAGCATCTTGATGGATTATGGGCCAGTAGTACCCACACTGCAAGATCTTATGTGGAGTCAAATACCACCATGATGACTCCTAACTGGGGATGAGCGACATGCCTCCAATATACTCATCATCTTAACTTCTGAGACACATTTGTTAATCAGTCCATCTGCATAAATACGAAACAAGTATGGCTCATCTGAATAGAATTTACTCACATCAGCCCAAAATTTCTTCCTCTGATGGAAGGTTAAGTCTTTAGGCAACACATCACTCAAAAAATAATTGACATAATCAAGAAACCACGGAATTAAATCTTGGGATGCATTCAACACCTATTCAATTGGAAATGTATCATTAAAATTGACCTCATCCTTCAAAACTACATTTTCTTCAAGTCTACACATGATTAGCCACTTGGTTTTCAGTTCCCCTTTGATCCTTAACCTCAAACTCAAACTCTTGCAATAATAATACCCATTTGATCAGCCATGACTTAGCATCATTCTTTGACATCAAGTACCTAAGAGTTGCATGGTCTATATGAATAATTACCTTAGTTCCAAGCAAGTAAGCCCAAAACTTTTCAAGTGCAAACACAACAATCAACAACTCTTACTCAGTCTCAATATAGTTCTTCTGGGCTGTATTCAATGCCTTTCTGACATAGTAGATCAGGTGGAATATCTTTTCTTGACTTTGGCCCAAAATATCACTTAGGCCCACCCCACTAGCATAGCACATAACCTCAAATGGTAAGGACTAGTCTAGTACAACTATATTTGGAGTAGTAGTCAACTTCTTTTTCAGGCATGCGAATGCTTTTATACATGCCTCACCAAAAATAAATTCACCTCCTTCTCAAGTAATTTGCATAAGGGATGTGAAATTTTCGAGAAATCTTTGATGAACCTCCTATAAAACCCTGCATGCCCCAAAAAGATCTAAATACCTTTGACAGAAATCGGAGGTGGCAATCTAGGTATAACCTCTATCTTTGCCCTATCCGCTTTTATACCTTCTGAGATCCTATGGCCCAGCATAATACCCTCTTTGACCATAAAATAACACTTTCTCTAGTTATACCAAGTTAGCCTCTTCGCATGTTTGCAGCACCTTGCTCAAATGATCCAGAAAATCTTCAAAAGAGTCCCCTACAACTGAGAATTCATCTATAAAGACCTCAATGGTGTCCTTCACCATGTTTGAGAATATCCACATCATATAATACTGAAATGTGGTGGGTGCATTACCCAACCCAAATGGCATCCTTTTGAAGGTGAAAGTCCCATAAGGACAAGTAAATGTGGTTTTCTCTTGGTCTTATAGGGCTATAGAGATCTGATCGTACCCTAAATAACTATCAAGAAAGTAGTACCTACCTCTACCTATCAGGCGATCAAGCATTTGATCCATGAATGTCATAGGGAAATAGTCTTTCTGTGTCTACTGATTCAACTTTTGATATTCTATGCACACACGCCATCCTATGACTGGTCTTAACAGGATCAACTCATTTTTCTCATTTGGAACCACAGTGATTCCACCCTTCTTTGGTATGCATTGTACTTGACTCACCCACTTATTATTAGTAACTGGGTAGACAACACCTGTGTCTAACCACTTAATAATTTTTTTCTTCACCACCTCTTGCGTTGATGGATTTAGCCTCTGTTGGTGCTTTATACTAGGGATATAATCCTATTCAAACTGAATCTTATGTGTTCATATACCTGGTGAAATTCTAATAATGTCCGCAATGGTCCAACCAATTACCTTTTTGAATCTCTTTAAAACTGGTACAAGTGCCTCCACCAACCACTAAACAAGATCTACAACAACAATAATAGGTAAGGTATTGTTGCTTCCTAAAAATGCATATCTCAAATGTGAAGGGAAAGCCTAGAGTTCTAAGATTGGAGGCTCCTTAATCGAAGGCTTTGCTGGAGGAGTTGCATGATTATTTAAATCGAGATCCAACTTCTTTAGCTTGAAACTGTAGGACCCCATTCCAGCAAGTGCACAAACCATATCCTCATACCCCTTTATATCATCCCCTCAAAGTTCATAATCAGAGCTGCTAGTGCCTCTACACCAACACGCTCCTCAAGGGAAACTAGTGGCCTCTCTTCATCAATAGAACTAATCACTAAGACTCTCTCATGTCATCTGGATGCTTAGTTGACCGTCCCACATCAAATACCACCTTTTTATTATTTTGTCAAAACTTCAACTGTCTGGTCTTCATATCAACAAGAGCTCGACCAATGGCAAGGAATGGTCACCCCAGAACGATGGGGACCTTGAAGTCCACCTTGCAGTCCAAGATAACAAAGTCTATGGGAAATATAAATGCCTCCACTTTCACCAACACATCATACAAGAAACCTACAAGCTTTTTCACTATGCGATCCACCATAAGTAGTTGCATTGATGTCGGTGTGGAGGATCCCAAGCCCAACTGCTTAAATACTGCTAGCAGCATCAGGTTTATACTAGCTCATAGATCACATAGAACTTTGAAAAGTTAGAAGCTCAGATAGTACATGGGATGGTGAATACTCCTGGATCCTCCTTCTTCTATATAAGGGTCTGTGAAGCTATTGCACTATAATGGTGCAGTTTTTCAGCTAGTTCAAAGCTTATGGTCCTTTTCCTGGTTATCATATGCTTCATAAATTTAGCATAGTCGGGCATTTATTAAAGTGCCTCGACTAGGAGAATATTCACTAAAAGCTGCTCAGCATGGATATAAATTTGTGAAAATTTCCATCGTCAACCTTCTTCTTCATCCCATGAAGGAAAGGTAGAGGAGGTCATGGAATGCGCTTTAAAATCTGAGGGACCTCCTTCTCCTTCCCTTTTTTTGAACTAGTTTCTTTTTCAGCAACTAGAGACTTTTTCTCCTCTGATTTCTCTTCAAACACCTAATTTTCTTATTCATCAAACTGCTCTGCTTCAATCATCTAGGCTCTGCATCTTTAACTACAATCGGCTCAAGTATCTCATGCATTGTCTTACCACTCCTGGTCGTTACAGTCATGCAATAGTTGTCATTTTTTAGATTTTGGACTATGTTGCTAGCTAGTGTGCCCTTTTGCCTGAGATTCACGGATGTAGACATCTGGCCCAATTTCTGCTCAATCTGCTTAATCGTTGTGGCATGTGACTCAACCTTCTGATTCATTCCAAATATATCTCCACAAATGTTTTTCAGATGATCATCAGTTGACTTGACCTTTTTCAATACTTAGCTATCATCTTTTCTAGTTTTGGTGAACTACACTCTACTTCTCGACCCTTTGGAGGAACATATAAACCACTACGGTCATTCTTGTATCCATCTTTCTTCCTCCAATCACCATCTCTATCTCGTACTCTACTTCTATCCCTAAACCCTATGCGGTTTTAGTTGTCCCTGTACCGGTTCCGACCTTGATTCCCTTGGACCTTGGTGCCAAAAGTTTTGATTAGACCCTTGGGAATTGGCTTGAAAATCCGCCACCTGATTGTCCAAGTAGTTTGCTTCCTTCTCAGAATCGGAGTTTTCATACCCTTGCTCCTTCCCGTGGGCACAGACTGCATTGACTTTTTCAGTTCTAGCTCCCATAATATTCTTAATGGGTAGGTCAATAGAGGTCTTCATATGAGTAATGTCCTGGTCACGTTCTTCTTCTTTAATGTAGTTATTTCGATAGCATATTACCAGCAGATACCTCAACTTCTCTTGTATGCCATGCCGTATTTGTTTTAGTCACATAAATAAATATCACAGTGCTTCAGCCCATGTATGACTCATCAAAGCTCCACCTGCTACAGTAGCTGCAATAGTTTTCTTGTTATTATTTAAAGACCTGTAAAATATTTCCAACAAACTCTCATTTGGAATTATGTGATTTGGGCACTCATTCAACTTTTTATTAATATATAGTAATGTCTCGTATAGTGCCTCCGTGTTGATCTATCAAAAAATTATAATTCTCATCCTTAAGTTGTAGCATCCTTGATGGTGGAAAGAGCCTCTCCAAAAAGGAATTCTCCAACTCTCCAATTGGTGATAGAGTCATTGGGTAACTCTAATAGCCATAAAGTAGATTCACTAGTTAGAGAGAATGGAAACAGCCTTAGCCTTATAGCATCTTGGCTCACTCCAGGTAGATTGTAAGCCTTTCATATCTCCACAAAGTTCACCGGGTCTAGATTTGCAACATCAACATAATTACCACCAAACACACCTTTCATACTCAACAACTGTATCATCATGTTGTTGATGTCAAACTTTTTCCCAGTAGGCAGAGGTGGGGGAACTATGACACCTATTGACCCAGCTTCATCAATATCCAAATCATCATCATCATTAAAATGGGGTGCATATCTGTGGAACTGAGGCTGCTCATGACCTCTGTTTCTCCTATTTCCCCCAACATCCTTATTTTCCTCCTGAGCATCTTCAACAGCCTGAATAGCAGTTTGACGATCTAACTTAGCCTGATAAGCCTCATTAGCTTGTTGAGCTTTATTAGACATTCTTACTTCTACTTTCTCTAGAGTTTCAATTACAACCATTCTTCTTCATGTGCGCTATAGTTCGTGGTCAAGTGGAACAAGGGATTTTCCTCGACTTCTGGTACTTGGCATTCACCAAGTTGTAACCTAAGTAAACAAAAACAATAGAAAACGTAAATGAGGAAATAAAGACTAAAAGGTTAATAATGCAATTAATCTAATATGTAAGCCATATTTCTTGGCAACGATGCCATTTTTGATAACACCAAAACTACATCTCAAATGAAGTATAAGACAGTCGTTTATTAGGTAAAGAGTCTAACCAGGGTTTGAGCCGGTTCCACGAGGAATATGATTAATATCCTTATTAATGCATTTATTTACACTTTTAATTCAGTTATTTCCTAATGGGGGTTTAAAAAGAACAAGTAGAAATAATGTCAAAGTTGTTGTTATCAATGGATGTGAATCACTAGAGATGTATTCCCTATGACTTCATAACTATGCATGATTAATGTACTTGTGATCTAGTAAAATGTTTAGCATGCAGAATCGATAAGTTATATTCACCTAAACGGCTAATTTTTTCCTATTAGATGACTATCTTAATTACCGAAATAGGTCTTATGAGTTTTGCATTTTAACGCTTATCATTGATTCCAGATTAGCTTTTCTGCGACCACGACTCAAGCTATTAAATGAAAGTTCATGTTTTCAAATCTCTGTTGTTATTATTTTTTTCTAATCTCTACCTCTCTAGATTCAAGCAAACAAAGAATACAGGTAAGTTCTAACATTGCACACCGTTAAAAAGTGTTCATAATGAAAGGAATAACAATGCAATCATACCTATTGGTTTAGAATCACTAAGACGTAACCCTAATTTGTTATTTCATCATGGTTTCCACAACCCTAATTGTGGGATGCTATTTATATTTGAAAGAACAGAAGAAGAATTCATATGAAAAAACATAATTAAGAACTTACAACTTGAATAGAACAAGCCCAAAATAGCAATTGCAATTAATTTTCAAAATCAAGAACACAATGATGAAATTGTTTCGTTGAACTCTAATGTCGTGATAGGTCTCCAAAAGTTGTTAGGAAACTCTAAACGTTTAGTAATACTAAAATAAACCCTAAGGAAAATATTTATACAACACAAATTCTTTCCTAATTTAACAGGAATTGCAGCATTGGGAGGTCCTATGAATCGTGGTAGGATACCACGACTAGTTTGTTCTACTTGTAGCAACAAATTCAGGTTCTGATCTCTTCAAGTAAGAATGCTTAGTACGACTCGTTCTATGACACCACGAGTCGTGGCTTCTAGTTGTGGTTTGAACTCCTGAAATTCACTTTCTCTGATCATCACATAACAGGTCATCAATACGAGTCATATTATGCTGGTATGATCCATGGTATTTGTTCATTCCTTGAAGGTGTGATCTTAACAATTTTCTGATTTCTCATCGTCGATGCTCAAGACGACTCGTACCGTGGTGGTACGATTCCTATTGAAGCTCGTAAGATGCACTTTCTACACTTTTCTATTTTTTCTAAAATCCAACTCTTGAAACCTATTTTACTTGCAAATTATCAAAAGAACCTCATATCCACATAAATGTACCTAAGTACTAGTATATTTTTTATATTTTAAGCGTCGAAAGTGCAGTAAAACCATGGCACATTACTTTGAAATCAAATTTTAAACTTGAAAGAGTTTTAGCTAATTCATTTTTTTAATGCTCATAAGATGATATTCATCCATTAAAAAAAGTAAAAGATTCACAACTTTATTCTTGGATAAGTTGTGAACCTAAGCTTTAAGTTTATTTAGACTTACCTCAAAAGATTCATCAACAGACTCGGAGCTACTCTTAGCCATGAGAGCCATCAGTTCATTATCTCCGCTTTTATTACCTGAATCTTCATCAAAAGTTTCTCCCCAAGTTTCCTTGATGGCCTTTTTAAAGGCTTTCGAAGTAATCTTTTGTTGCTTCTTAGAGTTTGTGCGTTCCTTCTTTTGTTCCTCCCTCAACAAAGGACAATCTTTGATCATGTGGTCAAGTTTTCCACACTTAAAGCACCTATCAAACTAAGCCTTTTAAGTTGATTTTCCTTTGTTGTGAGTCTCTTTTTTTCAGAATTTTCTCTCTTGAAGTATTTTTTGAACCTGTGAATAAACATAGTCATATCCTCATCATTAAAGTCAGAATCAACTTTTGTAGCTTTTAAGACTAAGCTACACTCCTTTTTGGGTTTCTTCTTGATCTAATCGATTTTCTTAAGCTCGTATATATGCAGGTTACCAATCAATTCATATATTTATATTGTGCTCATCTGCTTAGATTCCTCAATAGGTAAACTTTGGGCTCCCATGAAGTAGACAGAATTCTCAAAATTTTTCGGACACAATCTTCAGTAGTAAACTCTTTTTCAAGAGACTTCAGTTTATTAGTAATTTGAGTAAATCTGGTAAACATCTCCTTAATTGATTCTTTTTTATCCATAACAAATAATTCATACTTTCTTATTAACATACCTTCATGAGCCAGTGTCAGAAAGTCCCAAATTTCTTTCTCACTTGAGCATCCTAAGATTCTGTTGTATTCATCAATTTTCAAATCAAAATATAGAATTTTAATTGCTCTTGCATTTTTTTCCATCATTTGAAAATTCGCAGCATCAAATTCCTCTTCAGTCTTGGGAGCTTTTGTTCCATCAGTTTTTGATTTTGATGGGAACTACTAGTCCTCTCATTGTTATTTGTGAAAGTTGATAGTCCTCATCTTTAAGATAAATTTCCATGCGATTTTTTCATAGGCTATAGTATTGACCATTAAATGGTGGGTTGTGTTTTGCATGAAATGAGTTGAAAATGAAAGGGAGGCTACTTAAAACACTGTCAGGTTCGCTTTGTAGTGGTCAAAATCTTCGCTATAGTGGTCCTAGATTCTCTATAGCGTCCTCTATCTTTGTTATAGTGACCTCTAGCTCACCATGGCGATCTCTGGCCCGCTACGACGAGCTGCTTGACACCAGCCACAACTCATACTTCAAACGAACCCCCAGAATTCGTTCGGTGTCCCGTGAATACAAATCATATGTGTTTTTCAACTAGAAATGCCATTCCCAACTCAATAGAATCGACAAAACGACTATTGGAGATCGTTTTGACAAGATGACTATCAAATTCAACACTTAAACCACATATAAAAAACCACCCTAAATACCCGAAATGGGTCTGAAAGCACCAAACTAGCCTAAAATCCATGTTCCAGAGCTAATTACGCTGATGGAATCCTCATTCGAGCCTATTAATTAAGAATATTGACCGAAGTCAATCATTTCAATTTAAAAAGCTCCAAAATTAGAAAACCTCTCTAAAACTCGCACGAACACCTAGGGAACTGCGGTACCCATCCCCACAAGTCACAAAAGTAGTGGGTCAGAATGGTAAAAACACACAAAAGTAAACAAATGACTAGAAAGGTCGTTACAGGTAAAATTTAATTATAGGCACAATTTCAAAAAAAAAACTACATATTGAACAGCTTACACCTGAATGCGCAAGATTTAACTACAAGGGCAAAATTTAAAAGAATCAATAACTATTATATAACTTATGCCTGAAGAAGCAAAATTTGACTATAGGCATAATTTTAAAAATAATAAAAATATTAAATATCATGAGCTCTAAAAAATGGCACAATTTAATTATAGGCACAATTTTAAAATTCTAAAACGTCTACACAAATTATGACTCAATGTCCAAAAATTGACTATACAAAAAATTTAAAAACTACAGAAGAATTATACCACTTATGCCTGAAGGACAAGAAGTTCAAACAAACCCAGAAATCAAATAATGTAAACTCAAATGGAAAAATACCTAAATTTCACAATAATAAATCTGAAAGAATTTAAAAAATGAGCTATCATTGATAAACGAAAAACATTGAGAGGAGAGAGAGAGAGGGCGGGGGGGGGGGGGGAGGGGGGGGGGACGACAAATAAAGAGAAGCAAACAAAAGTCTCAAAAAAATTAATATAAATAAGGGTATTTTTATCCATAAAATATTATTAAATATATTCTATAGATAAAAATTAAATATCGCATATATATGAAGTAAAAATTAAAGACCAATCACTTTAAAGGATAATTCATGCAAAAACTTGTACCTATGTTTGGAGTCTAGAAACCTTTCGGATGCGATTGTAGTGGAGGTTTCATTTTAAAGTTCTATTGGCGTATATCTAAACCCTAATTAGGAAGGTCCATGATGCTAAGCTTGGATCCAAACTCAAAATATAAAAATAATTTGTTATTTAAATTTTTGGCAGAATTTTCTACTATATAATTAATTTAATGTTGATAAGTTTTCATAATTATCAAAGTTTCGTTATATAATTGGATAATTGTTTTTTTAAAATTATTAATGAGAAAGAAAGTTTAGTAGAAAAATTAGCAAATATCAAAGGAATACAAGTGATTCGATATTCTATAATCTAACATCATAAAATGTGATAATTACAATTCGGAAAAATCATAATTTGAAAAATAATTTTTTATTTTATGAATTTGTGAGTATATGGTCTGTAATTTTTTATATTTGAATGTGTTTATTGTTTTTGACATTATTTTTAGCATAAGAATGTAACGATTCAAAAATCTCCTTTTAGTTGTAGAGATCAAAATTCGATCTTGAAACTCTCAAAAGTTTGAGAATGACTTATAGATCGTTCTGAAAAGTTTGATGTATTGATTTTTACTCATTATTTTATGTGTCAAGGTTTTATGCCTAATCAAACGTAAATTTTAACCTTAGAATTATACAAAATTCAAGAAATAACCTGAATTCGTTAACATGAAGCTCAAAAAATTAGTTTAGTTATTCATCGATATTTTATAATTAAAAAGATAAATTCTTAATTAACCAAACAAGAGGTAGTTTTAAAGACAATCCGATCTTGATTGTAATACTGCCTTCTTTTCCAAATACTACGCAATTTCACGTAATAATTTTTACTTTCTATATTTGTAAGCACGTATGAGCTTACTAAAGAATTAAAATTTTTGAGGTTTAAAACAAATGGAAAAGAATATGGGGTGGATCATATGACATGTTTAAACATAGGGAAAAGTATATAAAATAGATCAAAAACTAAATTAATTACATAAAAATAGATCGTTTTATACTAATAATCCGTAATATCTCATCGCCATAAAATAATTATAATTCGTGCCCCCTTGTGAGTTTAAAGATTTTTTGTGCATAAAATACCATGATATTATATGAATATATTGTGATGGTATCATGTTGTATACTATGGCAACATATAAATACTGCGATGGTATTATGAAGTAATACCTGACAGTATACGGATATACTGTGATGGTATCACGCATGATTAAAGAGTAGATCCCTGAAGGAATGTTTATTCCTCAGTGATATCATGACATTATATGAATATACTATGACGGTATTATGAAGGATTGAGGAGCCCTACGCGCTATTTCTGAAGGACTACTCATCCTCAGTGATATCATGACACTATATGGATATACTATGACGGTATCCTGAAGAATTGCAAGATGGGGTATTTTCTATAATTAATTAGGGGGATAGGAAAGTAAAAGAATAGCAGCGTGTAAATACTTTCCAGCGATGGGACGACTAATGTAAGTTTCCCTTAAATATATAAATTAAGTAAAACCTAATAAATGGTTCAATTATAACACACTTTCAGTTTAAATTATTGGTGTTTTAATTTGGGCATAGTTTTAAAAAATTCACTCACTCCTAAAAAAATAAAAAAAAATATTTTTTCATTAAATTATTTTAAATTAAATAGTATAAATTTAATATAGGTTCTTGATTATGTAAAATTAACTTATCTAAATAAGATTTTTTAAAAAATCACTCCTATACTTCTTGATCATACAAAAAAATATTTATTTTCAACTAAGTATAAAATTAAAAATATCACATACTTCTAAGTAAACTTATACCTCAATAGGTGAAAAATAAGACACTGGCAAATTTGTGAAGGATTAGAATTGTTTTAAGCTTTTGAATGTAATTCTAAAACTATGTTTTATATTTAGATCTGCTTTAGGAATAGAAATTTAAGTTTGTCGAATTGTCTCTCAGTTAAAAAATTTAAGCACGTGACAAGTCCCCAAATATTCATCTCATTTCTTACAATGGAAAATTTGTCAGTTAAGCCTTACAGAAAAAGATGCTCTTATTTATAAATTATAATTATAAAAAGGTTTAATATACTGGTAATTTTTAAAATTTATCAATAAATTTCATTTAGATATTTAAAAAATAATTTATTTTAGTTGAACAGCTAAATAGATGATAAAGTATTCTCATTCGACACTTTCTGTTTATATTTTTTTAAAAAAAATTGCGTTTATTAGGTAATTAAGCTAATCACATAAAATATGTCATCTTCTTTAATTATACACATCAACCTCAATTGAAACATATATGCATGAGATTTACGACTGATTTAGATTAATGCTTATAATAAAAGAAAATGATATATTTAAAATTGTTAACTTATCTGCCTAACGATACTTGAAAAGAAATGCAAAATTTTTAAAAGAACTTTATTATGTGAATTTTTAATTAAAATAAATCATAATTTAAATATGTAAATAAAATTTATTAAGAAATTATCGATATATTAAGAAATTGAAATAATAATATGAAAAGCAAGAGCAAAAATTGACTGCAAAAGTAGAATTAGACGTTGGGCGACTAAAGGCTCCCATTCTCGTTTCTATATAGTTATTATTGTTATATAAAATAATTTCATGCTTTTCTAGATATTGTGAAATATAATTATATTTTTTTGCCTTTGTTCTTTATTGAGAAGTCCAGTCATCTAACTGATGAAGGGGACACTGTCAATAGAAAACTCAATCGAAAGAACTGCCCGTTATACAATTATCACCATAGTACCGCATATAACATATCTCTCTCGGCCAAAACAACAACTCACATTGTCAATAAATTTTGAACGTGAAAACACAAACCATCCCAACAAGATGACAAGGAGAACCACAATTTTTCAAATTTGTAAGAAAGATAATGAAAATTATCTAAAAAGAATGAAGAACGACGACATCGAAAAGAGAGGAAAAGGCTATTGAAAAAGAATAAAAATTATGAAAAGGAATATAAAAAAAGAAAAGAAGAAGAAATGAAATAGGATAAGACCAAAAGAAAGAAACAATTAAAAAATTATGACATTTACATGTGGCAGCACGTGTATACTACTTCGTATTAAAAAATTGATTATGCTGATTCACTATTGTATTTATCTCATTTCAAAAAAGTTCAGATGAGTAATAAAATGCCCACAAAGTACAAGTATATAATAGCAAATTCAAAACAAGGTCAGATGTATTTCTATTTATTTTTCCCTTAGATTTATGTATCTGAAGTTGAAACAAAACATACAATATATCAATTTTAAATATTTTGGAATAAATTTACTATCTAGTATTTTAAAATTTATAATTTATAATTTTCAAGAGACTCACAAATATGAAATTAATTCTGAAGCGGCTAGAGTTTAAAACTTTATGAACATCTACTCTTTAAGGAAAAATTACATAATTAAGCAAATTTAATTATCTATTTACGATATATAATAATATTTTGAAAAAATTATAAAAATTAGTAAAATAATTATAAAAATAGCAAATTATCGTGTTTTTAAAATAGTTACCATTGTATCAATTTTTCACTAATCTCCCTCCAAGTTACATCATGTTTCTCTCTAATTAGCTGTCCGAGTTTTTTCCTTCCAAATCCCCCAAGATTTTCTCTAATTATCTCTTTCACAATCATCACTTTGGCCATGATTCTTGGGTGAGTCTTATCTGATTCAAATGGAGCTTTGAAATTGCATCCTCCCTCCCTCCCTCCCCCCCCTCCCCCCCCCCCTCTCTCTCACCACACCCAATCGATTTGTTGTAGATCTGAATTATTGTCCTTCTTCTTATCATTCTCTATAGGTTAATAGACATTGTTGGAGAAATCAAAGCTCCAGATTTTATTAGCAATCTACCATTTTCGGAGAAATCGAAGCTCCAGATTTGATTAACAATCTTTCTGATGGAGAAGCATCTGCTTCACCATTGTCGAAGAAATCGAAGCAGAATTATTGTTGAAGACTCATTGATTTTGTATCTGTTTTTTTCACTATTAAAATTAATGATACTGCGTTTTAGTGTTATTTTGTATATGTATCAAATCTTTTGATGCTTATTAGTATGTATCAATATTTCAGTGAAACACATAACTTTCATTTCGGTGGATAAGTTTTTGATACATGTATCAGTATCGGATTTTTTATAATTTTAGAATTGTTATGCACCAATGTATAGCTTTATGTGCATCAATGCATTTGTACCAATTGTTATCAGTACATATCAATATTTTCAGTGACACATGAATGTAAATTACCTATATTGTTTTGTGTATCAATTAAGAGAATATTTGCCCATTATTGCTTTGTTGCCCATGTATCAGTATATTTTCAGTAAAAATCTCCCCAAAATTTGCGCTTTTTTAAAGATGAGAATTTCCCAGATATGATTAATTGTTTAAAATTTCTAGATAAGGGAAAAAAAAAACAGTCGAGATCAAAATACAGAGTGATTTACTCCTACTAAATATGCTAATTCGGTTTTAAAATATTAAATAGCATCGTTATAGGAGTATATTCAGGTTTTCATTAATTTATATAAAAAATACACTATTTTATGTAATTAAGATAAAACATACTACTTTACGTAATTATTTTATTATGTGGCACTAATTATGAAAAATTTTCTTCTTTAGTACGGTCTGTAATACGGCTATTTGCCCCTCTCGATAATAAAGTGATCTTCTCATTTGTAGCACAAAGCCCAACAAAATTTAATTTTTTAGAAATTTTTGTAAATAATGATAATTTATCCTTAATTATAAAATATAGCAATAGTTTGTATATTTATAAAATGTAATAATAATTTATTTTAAAATATAGCAAAATATACTATACTTTTGCAAATAAAATACATTATATCCGTACATAGAGAAAATATATTATATTCACACGCAAGAAAAATTCATTGTATCCTCGCGCATACAATTATCTCTGTTAATTTAAATTGCGTGGTATAGGATCAACCTATATGCACTTTAATATACTTTACAATCATTACCAAAATAACACTTATATCATCACCAGAAACTAATTCATCCATCACAAATTTATATGCCATTATATTTTATGTGATACACTTGTATCATCAGCAAAAAAATACATATTAGAGGAGGTAAAAGAGGTCTCTCACGATTTATGGATTCTTCTTCTTGGTGGGCAATAAGAAATAGAGAAAAATTTCTGAATTTTGGGATGAGAAATAGAGAAAATTTCCGATCAAAATAATATCCACAATAAACGGAGAACCCAATCGCGAGCATAAACATCGTTCAAAATAGGCCAAAAAAAGCAATAATGGAGCAACAATTTTGGCAAAACACAATAACACCAGCATTGGAAAATAGAGCAGAAAAGAGCAAAACTCCAACAAACAAAATAGCAGCAACACTAAAATAAGTCTTAGCAACACCAGTGAACCAAAATGACGAAAAATTGAGCAGCCGACGAGAAGCAAGGGGCGTCTGAAAAATCAAGAAATGCGAGTAACAATGCGCCAACAAACAAAATCACAGTTGGATATCGAATTTGGATATATTTTCTACAAAATCAAAAGTGCCACTATATCATAATTTTGGCAAACCATCACTATGTATTGAATATATAGTGCTAATATTTACGGTGCTGGGGCTAGTGATCTCTGCTGAAACTGTGGACGGTAGCCACAACCGGACCTCTGATGTGAAAATCTACAGCTGTCCTTCCAAGCCCTCTTTGCCTCCGTTTCCCTCACATGAGCCGCCTCCATCTGCTGGACGTACAATACTATGCGAGGAAAGTCCATATCCTGGTGGAGCATAGCAGTCCTGCAATCCTTGTCTAAATAACCAGCCACACCATGAATGAATTGGCTCACCCGCACCCTCTGATCCATCACTAACTCTGGGGCGTACGTTAACAAATGAGTGAACTCAAGCGAATACTCCAGCATGGTCATCTTTCCCTGCTTGAGGTTCACAAACTCAGCTGCTTTCAACTCCCTCATCTCCCGAGGGAAGAACTTGTCGAGAAAAGCCATATGAAACTCATCCTAGCTGATAGGGCCCGCTCTCGCTGTCCTGTCGTCCTTCCATTGCTTGTACAAAATATGAGCGACCTCTTTTAGCTGATAAGAGGCCAAGTCAACACACTCCACGTTTGTCACCCCCATAACCTGAGTGACCTTCAAGATCCTTCAATGAACTCGTGTGAATCCTCATCCACCTTTGATCCCATGAACTCAGGTGGGTTCATCCTCAAGAAGTCTCTAATCTGAGCCTCCGCTACATTGCCATTCTGCGGGACCTGCGCAACAGCCTGCTAGTTGACCTGAGCGGCCAAGGCCTGCGCCAACATTTGAATAGCCGCTTGAAACTCAGCGTAGGCAACTGGCTCTGGTGCCTGGGGCTCCTGAACAGGTGGGACTTGCTGATGCCCATGGTCATGGCCACCTGCGTGGCCTTCATCATTTCCATTCCTCCTTCCGTGCATTCTTCTAGGAGCAATGATTATGCAATTGTGAATAGCACGAATTATAAGGATGGAGGGATTTTTTTCATTGCACGACATAGAATCATGAAAAAAGGGAACATTTCCTAAATGTCTAGCAGCCTCTTCGTTATAGGTGTGACGCACTTCACACCCATGAAAAAGACTCTACTTAACACGACTTTCAGACACCCTAGGACATTTCAAACCTATTGCTCTGATACCAAGTTCTTCACGACCCGAACGTACACCCGGATCGTAGACACGGGACAAGGAACCCCGAGAGATCCCAAGTCGACCCATGGCACATGCATACAGCTAATCTCATTTAATAAAGCGGAAAACTTAGCATAAAACATAGTGGAAACGTAATCATAGCATAACATTAGAAAATACTAGACGTACACATAAGCTGAATACTACACATTATCTGAAAGCCTCTACTATATACGATGGGTTGATGGGACAACATCCTCAACTAACCCAAACAATACTGAAACATAAGATAACATAAAAGTCTGTCAAACAGCCTTCAAAACATGAGGACTCACCAATAAGCTAAGAACGTAAGTTGAGATGGACTAAGGATGAGGATGAGCCTGAGATCCGGACCTTGTATCATGAAACGATACAACATAGAAGGTATGCGGTCAGTACGTGAAATGTACTGAGTATGCAAGGTAAGAAAAATGGACATTTAAAAATAAAATTAAACTCATAAGTAAACATAGGAGAAGGACATCATGCATATATCATAAATTCCGTAAGAAAACATAAGGCTCAAGGCTTTCAAATCATTCATAAAACGTTCATAGTCATAATCGTAAGTAAACATTATCAAAACATAACTTGATCCAATAACATAAATATAACAATGCATAAAACATGTGGAACAATGTGAGGACTCGTCATAACCGACACCATCATGGTAGAGCCTTTCATGATGCCTCACTATCTTGCTCAAGTGGGTAGAGTCGACCCTGACTTGCCAGGCGAGGATCGTGCATTAGGCGTGATATCAAATTTGAGGGGATCATTATCAATACATCATATCATTTACAAACCCACAGTGGCACGTGGTTATGAGACACCGGCGTAGTCCTTTGAACGCCGGGCTGCTCGGTGCTAGACACGACTCTCAAAAATATGCATATAGGCTTATACGTAAATCAAAAGATCATGCATTAAGATTCATTGGATAAAAGATAATATTTATCATCATTGATCCCCTTTAATACATGCTTAGCCAAGAATCGAGGCCCTTTTCATCGACCATCATCATAAATCGATAAATCATGACATTCGTTCATAAATCGTATATCATTCTTCAACATGTGGGCATTGCCCAATACTTTGACATACTCAATTCTTTCAAAGATATGCTCATAAACATGGATAACTTGATATAATGCCTTCGCATCATCAATTAATTCAAAATATTGATATTCATCATAAATCATAACTTTCATGAACTCTCATCAATGGACATTTTAGATTTAAAAAGCTTGAAACATGATTTAAAAGAAAATAATATAAAACGTGCCCATCATTCATAATTCAATAATTAAAACTCAATTAAATCATACCCATAAAAAGAAATCACGTTTTCATGCATTTGGGTAAAACCCCATAGAATTTGAATAGGAGAATTCATGATTTAAATCGAAATTTGGGCATGGGTGTGAAAGAATTTCACCCATTCTAAATCCTACATACCTGGGGATGGACTGATTTTGGAAGTTCCTTGAAAACCCACAAAGAAATTGATGGAAACTCTGAGGAGAAGATCTTGAATCTCCCTAAAACCTCTCTAAAGGCTCTTGCATTGTAATGGGTATGCATTAGGGACTTAACCCACCTTAAAGACCCTATTCTGACCTTAAAATGACATAGTTTAGGCCTTAAGAGTTTAGAAAATTACGAGAAGACCCTTACTAATTCGCAGAAAATAATTGCCAGGTGACCCTAACGGGTGACCTGACGACTCGTCAGGACAGGCAACGACTCGTCGTGTGTCTCTTCAACTACACTGCCTCATCCTCCATTAAAAGCCCACAGGCTTGCTCACAACCCACCTCACGAGTTGTTGGGACAGACCACGACTCGTGGGGTCCCATCTGTTAGGTACACTGTGAGCTTCTTCTAACTTAACCCTAACCTCACCCTGCGAGTGACATGACGACTCGTGGGGACTGGCCACAAGTTGTTATCTCCCTCATGGGGACCTCAATCCTTCCTTTATT
This sequence comes from Datura wrightii, assembly GCA_035772735.1. Lineage (NCBI taxonomy): Eukaryota > Viridiplantae > Streptophyta > Magnoliopsida > Solanales > Solanaceae > Datura > Datura wrightii. The sequence goes on from JASDFA010000020.1 coordinate 90,855,388, forward strand.
CCAGGCCTACCCACGAGTCACTTGACGACTCGTGGGGTCTCCTCACGAGTTGTCCCATGACTCGTCCTATGCCTGCAACATGAATTCCAAAATTTTTCCGTTTCAACTTTCGGGTCCGATCTTTGAGCTTCCGGGGTATAACCAGAGATTCGAAGTCTATTCTCAAAAAAGCAATTATATTGGCAACACACTATTTTCTTAGGCTGGCAGCATTCTTCTCTTCTTTGTTCAGCTTTAGCTTAACTTATTTCAGATGTTAGATCTCAAGCTATAAACAATGATATCGGACTCCCTTGCGTCGACACTGGAGACACCTAAATTTTCTTTTCTCTTCCTTGTCTTACTAGTTTACATTCTGATTGCTTACTTCTATTGTGTACTACTAAGCAAACTGCTAGTAAATTGAATCTAAAACAAGGTTGAATTGAAATACAGGTTCTTGACCCCCTAAAAATTTAACAGTACTGATTTAGGGTAAATAATTTGGCACCCACCATGGGTCAAAACAAATCTGTGGGTTTAACCTTTTTATTTTGCTAGCTTGGTTGTATTTTACATTGCAAGCGATAGGTTATGGCACATGATGAAGACCGAGTCATGGATCTAGTTGCCGACAATGCAGTGGTAGATGATGTATTTAGGCATTTACCTCCAGGGATGATGAACTCTAGGGGGTGAACCTACTAGAACAAGGAATATCATCTTCAAAATGCGGACACGGTCAATGTGGACACACAAAGGAGGGGTCGCAGGTCTCCTACCAAATTGGAGGAGGAGGAAGTGGCTAGTGTAAAGAACCTCTCGAGAATCCTTAAGGGTCTCGCAGATCCTCATAAGGAGTGATGGCTAAGATGGAGGCCCAAGACAGGAGGATGAACAAACTCCATAGTAATGCGCTCAAGTCATTCCAAACGCCCTAAGGGGAAACAAGAGAGATCTCCATGATGAAGTAGAGAACGACAATAGGTCGAGGAAGTGCAATCATCAAAAATGGGTTTGGAAACCCCATGGACGCTATGACAGTAGTAGTGGAGCTATTGAAGAAAGAGATGGAATCACAATATGATGAGTTGCAGTCGCACATGAATCGCATCCTGGGGGCACCACTCATTATGAAGATCTAGATCAAAAGGTTAAGCCAAGGTGCCCTACATGGAAAACACGATGGCTAGGCCCATTTTTAAGAGATTTAAGATGCCTGATAACCCCAAGTATGATGGAAACTTGGATCCTCAGGAGCATTTTCTTTTCTTCATAACAGTTGTCAACGGAGATACCTGACGAGGGAGGAGGCCGAGTCCGTGATAGTGAAGAAGTTTGGAGAAACCCTATTTGGAGGAGCTTTGATCTCCTGCCCAAGATCTCAATTGATTTTTTTAGCATGTCGGTTGATAGTTTTCTCAGGGCTCATACCGGAGCCAAGAAGGTGAAACGACATTTTCAAGATAGAGTAAGGGGACACGGAGTTGCTTCAGGATTTCATTGCTAGGTTCTAGAAGGAGAGGATGTTGCTTCTAATAGTATTAGATGATTGGATAGCAGAGGCTTTTACTAAGGGGTTGAACACCGAGAGTTCGATCGCCTCTTTCAAGTTGAAAGAAAGCCTAACCAAATTTGAGGCCGTGATATAGGCAGATGTTCACAACTTCTATGTGTCGAAGATTAGAAAAGAGGATGACTATTGAAGAGTCATTGGCAAGGTGCCTCAAACATGGAATGGGCTAAAGTCTATAAAGGATTCATGGTGCACAGGCGAGAGGACCTCTCGAAATCCTTCACAATAGTTTGACCCGAAGGTCGCATCACGGAGATACGAGCCATACGAGATAAGTGGGGGAGAAGGGGTGATCAGGGGTGAAAGCTTATCTACCCTAAGTCAGCCTAATCTAGAAAAAAAGGGAGACAAGGACTCTACCAAGGAGGTTGTGCAACTGGTAGTGCATATTATCGGGGAAGTACCTCCACTCTTGGAGTAATGTTTCATTATTATCCCAACATAACTGGTCTCATCCATATGCAAAGAAGTAAGTTCTCAAGGCCTCTTCTCTCGAATTCAAATTCTAGTGACAAGAACCCATAGTGCGAATACCACGGTTAACACGACAAAATCACTAGGGACTACCATCACCTCCCAAAAATGATAGAAGAGTTATTAAAGGATGGCACTTGTGGGAATTCCTGAGTGACCAAGCTAAAAACAACTTTGGGTGGAGTGCTAAGGAAAGTAGGCAGCCTGCAAACCTGTAACGATTCGTACATCGTTACGAGGGGAGTAAGTTTAGAATACCTTTATTGTACTGGGTTGAGGATATAAAGGTGTTATTATGAGAGATAGTGAAAATTTTAATATTGGGGAGTGGGTTGATAGCAGGATTGGGAGCTACTAGTTCGGGGGACCGCTGCAGCGAGATCATCTTAACAATCGGAGTCTCACTGTAATGGACATGGAGAATAACCATTAAATCTTCTGTAGCGTGTCCTGACCTCCATAGAGGGTTTGCTGCAATAGACAACATAAATTAGAAAGTGGGTTTTAAGTGGGATTTCAGGGGTTATACCCCTTTATTTCCAAAGCACGAACTCCCAAGAGCTAGAGGCGATTTTCCCCTAGAGTAGTTCAATTGCCCTTCTCCAGACTTTGAGCGTTCAGAAGCATTGAAGAAAGCCAAAGCTCCAGTAGAGTTATTGTCACTCGAACCCTTCAAATTGAGAATACAATCTCAGAAGTTCATCTCGACCTCACCTTTAGAGCAACAACAAACTATTTGAAAGGTGAGCGACGCTAGATGTGTTATTCTACTCCTCTTCCAAAGATATCTCTCGTTTGGACATTTACAATTTATTTATTTTTGGTTTTGAATAAATATTAGACATTGTGAATAGACGTATTAAAGTACAATGACAATCAGGTTTTGGGAATACCTTGTAGGAGCTGGTTTTTGCTTTCTTTAAGTTATATTGATGACTTGTCCCTTTATTTTTAAAAGTGTATATTCAGACTGAATGTTGTGAGTTTTGGGGGTAATATTGGGGTTGGTTAGTCTGCCCACCAGGGGTTTGTGTGGGTGCCAATCACGGCCATTTGGATCATGACAAAGTTAGTATCAGAGCTCTAGGTTTGTCGATCTCATTGCACTAAGACGGGTCTAGTAGAGTCTCACAAATCGGTACGGAGATGTCCGTAACTTATCTTCGAGAGGCTGCAAGACTTTAGGGAAACTCCTTTATTCTTTCCTTATCATGAAATTACTTGATTCCAATTGGTATCTGGTGATCCAGATTGATATCTAACAACTCTTCTTTATTTCTTTCATATATGGTGAGAGCACGTGCATGCAAAAATAGAGAGGGAGCACCTGAGCCAATAGCAGCAACCGCAGTTCGTGGAAGAGGGATGGAATCAAGGTCGAAGGTGGAGGCCTACCATGATTAGAGGAGGGCCCCGTACTCCTGCTCCAGTTCGAGAGAGGACAACATCTCCCATACCACCAGCAGTCCAAGAAAGGGTGGCTGTGGAGGTGGAGGTTCCTACCCAGGGAGAGGATGCAGCTGCTCCAGCATCCTTTGAGGTCCTAGATTAGGTTCTTAACCTTCTGAGCGTTATCATGGGTAATGGGGCAGTGTCAGTGACTCCTACAGGGCAGTAATCAGGGATACAACATGCAGTTATAGTGGCTCCACGTGATGATATGTTAGAGGATGTGATATTTTCGAGGCCTATAGCTAGACCGGTAATGACTGTAGAGGAACATGACTTGTTCTAGAGGTTCACCAAGATGAACCCTCCCACTTTCTATGGTACTGAGGCAGAGGATGCCTACGAGTTCATAATTGACTATGAGAGGCTCCACAAAATGGGAGGCAGTGGAGAAGTATGTGGTAGAGTTTGTCACCTTCCAGCTTATGGGTGATGCTAAGCTCTGGTGGAGGTATTTTGTGGAGTGCAGACCAGCAAGGTCACTACCATTGACCTGGACCTAGTTCTACTCCACTTTTCTGGAGAAGTACGTACCCCGTACCTTAAGAGATAGAAGGCGGAACGAGTTCACCACCATCGAGCAGGAGAGATCTTCAGTCGCAGCATATGAGGCCCATTTCCACTCCTTGTCCAGGTATGCTCTGCCCTTACTGCCCATAGAGGAAGAGAGGATCAAATGGCTTGTTAAGGGCTTGAATATGGGGCTTTAGCTATCATCCCTTTAGATGGTCTCTGCAGGTAAGACCTTTCAGGAGGTAGTGGAGTATGTGAAAAACATAGAAGGGGTGAAACATGATAGTTATGTGAAGAATGCCAAGAAGAGGCTCGGAAGGTTGGTTCTTACAGTAGCTCTTTTGCTAAGACTTCGATACCTCAGGACTACTCAGGACGCCCTGTTAGTCAGCCATGCAGGTGTTATCTGGGGGTCGTCCAGGGACCACTCCATGACCAGCAGGTACAATCGAGAGTAACCAAATAGTTCGCTCAGAATTTGGGGATCATCCTATTTCATCAGTTCTAACTCAGAGACCACTGATTGAGAAGATGTATCACTAGTGTGGAGATTATGGCCATACTTGTAGATGGTATCCCAGATTTGGTCAGGGTGGGAAGATTGTTCCACACCCATCTCCACAAGCTCTGGCCCCTATCGGGAGAGGACGGAGTGCATTCAACAGGGATCGCCCCCTGTTAGGGAGGGGCAGTCAGCCAGTGGTTAGAGGTGGCACCTTGACAGGTAGAGGAGGTGCTCAGACCGAAAAGGGTGCTAATCAGTCTGGAAGAGAGGTTGCACAGCCCAATAGGAGTGGTTCTTAGGCAGGTAATCAGGCCCACTTCTATGCATTCCCGGGTAGGCCCGAGGCAAAGGCTTCTAATGCCGTTATCACAGGTACAACTTTTTGTGTCTGACAAAATGTCTATGGCTTTGTTTGATCCTGGTTCTACTTTTTCTTATGTGTCTACTTATTTTTGCTTTAGGATTAGATCTTGCTTGTGATGTGCTTGATACTCCTATCCATGTATCTAATCCTATTAGGGATACTGTGGTGGTGGATAGGGTTTGTCGTGATTTCATTGTTGACTTCATGGGTTTTGATACTCTGGTAGATTTGGTGATCTTAGACATGGTGAATTTTGATGTGATTCTAGGGATGAGCTAGTTGTCTCCTTACCATGTCATTCTGGATTGCTATGCTAAGACCGTCACCATATCAGGCCTACGTTCATCTAGGTTGGAGTGGAAAGGGAATTGTACCCCTGCTCCTAAGAAATTAATCTCTTATATTCATGCCTGTAAATTGATAGAGCGGGGGGTGTTCAACATATCTAGCTCATATTCGGAATACCAGTTCAGAGAGTCGGTCCCGATAGTTTATGAATTCTAGAGGTATTCCCTATGGATTTGCTGGCATGCCGCCGGATTGTGACATTGATTTTTGCATAGATTTAGAGCCAGGTACCCGACCTATTTCCATACCTCCATATAAAATGGCACCAGATGAGTTGAGAGAACTGATGTGGTGTGGGTTTACAATACTTTCGACGCTTAAATTTAGGAAATATGCATGGTATTAGGTGTGTTTATACAGATATGATGCACTTTTGCTTTGTTTTCAGGGAATCTACATGTTGGAGTTGAAATCTGTGAAAGAAGAGAAAAGAGTGCAGAAAATAAGCTGTACGGGTCTTAGTATAAGCTGCACCTTGGTGGTACGAGCCATACAATGATCCATGATAAACTTCAGAAGACATGCTTAAGGCAATGGACAATTAAGACTCTTGGTATGAGTCGTACCAAAGCAGTCGCGGAAATCTTCATAAGATACTGCACTTGACTAGTCTCCTGGTATGGGTAGGAGCCACGATTTGTGACAACTACCTACGACCCGTACCAAGGAGCTGTGGTGAACTTCAGAAAGAATGTTCAAGGGCAAATCCCATGGTATGAAAGGCAACCACGAATCGTGAGAGAAAGTTACGAGTCGTATCGAGACTCTCATGAAAATATTCAGAGGATGCCAGAAATTATAGGTTCAGACCACGACTAGTATGTACGACTCATAGGAGCATTGTACGAGTCATACCAACTTCCAACACTTAACTAAATTCAGAGCTGCCAGGCATTGTACGAGCAGAAGATACGACTGGTACAATCTTGTTACGAGTCGTAGGAGAAGGAAGCAACAGTTTTATCAATTTTTCTATTAATTTAGGAAAGATTTATAATTATCTCTATAAATACTTTTTTAGGTTATTTTAATTAGGAGTTTGACTTTCTTGGATAATAGTTTGAGATTGTGATAGAGAAAAAACACTTTGGAGTTTTCCTTGTCAACTTTCTTGGAATTATTTTTCCTTGTTCTTAGTTGAATTTTGCAATAATCAAGTAGGTTCATTTTCAATCATCATTGTAAGTTTCTAATTATATTTTTGTCTATGAATGCTAATTCTTCTCTTACAATCATGAGAGGCTAAAACCTCCACAACAAGGGTTGTGGGAACCATGATGAATTAACAAACTAGGGTTTAAACAAAGTGATTCTAACCAATATGCATGCTTGTATTGTCTTCTCTCCCTCCTAAATGTTTCTTAATGGAGCACAATGTTAGGACTTGCTGAAATTCTCTACTTGCTTGAAACCAGAGAGGTAAAGATTAGGAAAAGGGAAGAACAACAAAGCCTTGAACATCATGGTTCATTGTAAAACCTGAGTTGCGGTCGCTGGGTAGTTAATTTGGAATAAATTGATAATGGTTAAAGTGAAATCACTCAATAGACCTAATTCGGTAATTGAGTATAGTCATCCAATTGGGACAAACCAGTCATTTGGATGAACCTATGTTATCAGTTCTACAAGTTAAGTATTGGGGTAGATCACAAGTGCAAAATCCAAAGTAGTTATGAATCTATGGGGAACACTTCCCTGGTTAATTACATCAATTTGATAACAACTTCAATCTTCAATATTGTTACATGTTTACTTTTTAAAACCCCACCATTAGGATATAATCAAACTAAAAGTGTAAATACTAGTGTTATTCTACATCTTGACCATATTTCCTGTAGGATCGACCCTAACCTATGTTGGATTCTTTATTGATAACGTTCGAGTCATACTTTTACAGGAGTGTGATTTGAGCGTTACCAAGAACTCCAGGACTAGTTGTAAGAATTGCTTAGTAAGGGGTTTATAAGGCTAAGTGTCTCTCTGTGGGGAGCCCAGTCTTGTTTGTGAAAAAGAAGGATGGTAGTATCCGGATGTGCATTGATTACCGCAGTTGAATAAGGTAACCATCCAGAATAAATACCCTCTTCCTCGAATAGATGACTTATTTGATCAGTTATAGGGGGTCAGTGTTCTCCAAGATTGACCTGAGATCGGGTTATCATCAATTGAAGATTCATGCTGAGGGTATTTCCAAGATGGTTTTCGGACTAGGTATAGACATTATGAGTTCCAAGTCATGTCCTTCGGACTCACTAATGCTCCAGCCGCATTCGTGAGCTTGATGAATGGTATCTTCATACCCTATCTAGATTTATTTGTAATAGTGTTCATTGATGATATCTTGGTATACTCTAAGACTAAGCAGGAACAGGAGAGTCATCTAAGGATTGTGCTGGGGTTGCTGAAGGAAAAACAATTGTACACCAAGTTCACCAAATATGAATTTTTGCTGGAGTCGGTATCTTTTCTGGGACATGTAGTCTCCAAATATGGGATTAATGTGGATCCACAGAAAGTGGAGGCAGTCCGAAATTGGGCTAGTCCTACGACTGTGTCAAAGATTCAGAGTTTCGTGGGATTGACTAGTTACTACCGTCGGTTTGCAAATACATTTTCCTCCATTGCCTAGGTGTTGACAAGGTTGACTCAGAAGGATGTTCCCTTTAAATGGTACGAGGAATGTGAAGAGATTTTCAGAAGCTCAAAACCCTACTAACCACGGCATCAATCCTGGCCCTACCGGTGGAAGGTAAAATTTTTATAGCTTATTGTGATGTCTCAAGGTCTGGGTTGTGTGCTGTGTTAATGCAGGATGGACAGGTCATTGCTTATGCTTCAAGGAAGTTAAACGTGCATGAGAAGAATTACCCAACACATGACCTGCAATGAGGGTGTTCACCCTGAAAATATGGAGGCATTACTTGTATGGGACTCGTTGTGAGGTGTTGACATACCATTGCAACCTGCAGTATGTGTTCTCCCAGAAAGATCTTAATTTGAGACAGCGGAGATGGATGGAAATACTTAAGGATTATGATGTCACAATCATGTATCATCCAAGGAAGTCAAACATGGTGGCCAATGTCTTGAGCCGAAAAGTAGTAAGACGGGCAGTCGAAAAGAACCATCCAGGTGTTAGAGGATATGCTCCGGGATGTGTGATAGATTTTGATGGCCATTGGGATAAATTCTTACCCTTGGAAAAGTTTTCTTACAACAATAGTTATCATTCAAGCATTGCATGGAACCTTTTGAAGCTCTATATGGGAGGAAATGCAGGTCTCCAATTGGATGGTTTGATGCATTTAAGGTGAGACCTTGGGGCACTGATTTTCTTAAAGAGTCCCTAGAAAAGATTCAGGTAATTCAAGAATGTTTGGTAGCTACTTAAAGCAGGTAGAAGCAGTATGCAGACAGGAAAGTGAAAGATATGGAGTTCATGGAGGGAGAGCAAGTGTTGCTCAAGGTATCCCCTATGAAGAGAGTAATGCGGTTTGGTAAGCAGGGCAAGCTTAACCCGAGATACATTGGACCGTTTGAGATTCTATGACGAGTGAGGGAAGTGTCTTATGAATTAGCACTGCCACCAGGACTGTCCAAAATACATCCCACCTTCCATATTCCCATGTTGAAGAAATACCATGGAGATGGGTTGTACATAATTAAATGGGACTCAGTATGTTGGATGAGAATTTTTCCTATGAGGAAGAGCCAATGGTGATAATAGATAGAGAGGTTCGAAAACTTAGATTGAAAGAGATTACAGCAGTAAAGGTCATGTGGAAGAATCATCCCATAGAGGAAGCCACTTGGGAGATCGAGGCCGACATGCGGATCAAATATCCTTAATTGTTTGTGGAATCTGGCACATTCTCTTCCTTGCTTTTATAGGCTGTTCAGGGACAAACGATTAATTGGTATCTGATGTAATGAACAATACATCATTACGAGGGGAGTGAGTTTAGAATACCTTAACTAGCCTAGGTTAAGGATAGAATGGTGTCATTATGAGAGATAGTGAAAATTTTGATGTTAGGGATTGGGTTGAGAGCAGGATTGGGAGCTACTGGTTCGGAGGACCGCTGCAGCGGTGGGATTTCACTGTATGAGACCATCATGAAGATTAGAATCCCGCTATAACAAACCTGGAGAATAATCGTTGGATCCACTATAGTGGTGTCCTAATAGCCATAGCGGGTCCACTGTAACAGATGACAAAAATCAGAAAGTGGGTTTTAAGTGGGATTTCAGGGGTTATACCCCATTATTTCGAAAGCACGAACTCCCAAGAGCTAGAGGAGATTTTCCCCTAAAGTAGTTCAATTACCCTTCTCCAGACTTTGAGCCTTTAGAAGCGTTGAGGAAAATCAAGGCTCCAGCAGAGTGATTGTCATTCAAACCCTCCAAATCGAGAATCTAATCTCGAAATTTCATCTCGACCTCACCTTTAGAGCAGCAGCAGACTATTTGAAAGGTGAGCGACACTGGATGTACTATTCTACTCCTCCAAAGATATCTCTCGTTCAGACATTTACAATTTATTTATTTTTGGTTTGAATCAATCTTAGACAATGTGAATAGACGTCTAAAAGTGCAATGACAATCAGGTTCTGGGAATACCTTATAGGAGCTGGTTTTTGATTTTTGTTAGTTATATTGATGACTTGTCCCTTTATTTTCAAAAGTATATATTGATACTGAATGTTGTGGTTTCGGGGGGTAATAGTTGGGGTTGGTTGGTCCACCCACCAGGGGTTTGTGTGGGTGCTAATCACGGTCATTCAGGTCGTGACAAAACCCAGACACTCCCATAAAAATAATAAGTTGAACTCTCCCCGTGGCAAGATGATATGTATGTCTCTTTCATGAATTTGTTTTCTTAACTTCTTTCTTTTTCCCCCAAGGCTCTATAGGTTGTCGAGGACATCTCTCTTGCCCACATGATAATTTGCTCTCAGGACAAAGTTAGTGATCGATGTCGTAGGACTGTTGGAGGGAAATCTCAAAAGCAGTAAGAAGTAGGGGATGTGTTGCAGATGGGTGCCAACTCAGAAGGTTCGGAAGGACACATTACACTCTTTTTTACTCCGTCTACTTTTTGTCCCCTAGAGAATTTTTCTGACAAGATTTTTAACAAGGCAACAACAGGGACTTCCGGGAATAAAATAGGATTCCTCTCTTCCTATACCATGTAAAGGCCACAACAGTCTAAGAGAAACATTGACGTAGAATAAAAGCATATTCCTGAAAATCTCCGTATCTTTTAAACGTTCTCTTTTACAAGTACCTAACCTCCGATTCTAAGCAAAATGTGTTGTATGCACTCGAAGGACAAAGCTCCTAGGGTGCGAGTGTGTCTTACCTCAAATGGAGATTAAGAGTACAAGAGCTCAACTCAGGGGGCCCTAAGTCTTGAGTTGGGCGGCCTTAACCCTTGAAAATGAGAGGTAAATCTGGACTTTAAGGCGCCTCACCCATCGGCAAGGCACAAGGGACTAACAAAGAAGTCAAGATCATCCTTTTAATGGACATGAAACTTCTCTCCCGGATAAAATACTGGGTTCCCAACCCTTTTGTGAGAGCTAATTCACGAGAAGCACGCAAATTGATTATCCGATAGCGTTAGACCGAGGATGCGCCATCGCAGGCCTGACAGAGTGCCCAATCGAGAGGTAGTCTTGTGATAATACAAAACTAAAAATTTCCTATTAAAGTCTGGAGCCGAAGATCGACTAAGCAGAAAATTCTCTGCAATGCTACACTCTAAAGTAATAAGAGATGTCAGGGCTTAGATGCACAATAATTAAAAGAAAACGGATCCCTCCTTATGTTACGAGGCGTTAAAATTGTTAGGGAAAAGAAGGACCATGGCCATACAAGGTACAATGAACGCACCGACCACTAGAAGATGATTTGATAAGAAGCGCCAAAACATAAAATTGATTGACGTCTATCTACAGTCATTTGAAACATATCCATCGATTGCTAAGTCTAGCCAAGAGCCACACGCTGTAACTTTTGGATAGAAAATGAAGGGCGGGGCACACCAAAGTAGACCTTCGAATGGTGACTACCCTCATCTTTCAAAAAGGCGTACCTGACTAAGCCGAGAAAATTACTCCAGTGTAGGCTCTCATCCAAAAGGAAGCACCCAGTGAAGCTGTAAAGATTGAAGTTTGTAATGGTGAACCTTGTACTGAAAAAATTCAAAAATGCAAGAAAAAAACATAAGGGATCCATAGAGTCATGAAATTTCTTTTCATTACAAGCCCCAAAATGGTTTACAAATTACAAATCCCAAAACAAGCTACAAGTTACAAGCCCCAAAATGGGTTACAAATTACAAGCCCAAAATAGGTTAGCAAAGCCTAAAAAAGGTTACAAGTTACAAGCTCCAAAACGGGTTATATATCACAAAGCCCCAGGAAAATAAAACTTCCAAGAGGGATAGTTGGCGGAATTGATGAGAGTTCAGTAACACCTCGAATCCTGAAATGAATTATTGCAACAAAGGAATAAAAATTACAAAATTGGTGCTGGGGTGACGGAGGGTGTGACGGCCTGTCATATATCCGACAGTGTGTTTGATGGCCATCAGTAAGGTGACGAACCATCACTGGCCCCGTCATGCCTTGGGTCTCTTCAGTTAAAGGGTGACGGAGGACCTAATGTCCTGCCACTCATCCAATGATGGAATTGACGATGGATCGTCACTTACTCTATCTAGGTCTAATCCCTTCATCTTATGGGGGACGGATGTCTCGACGGACCGTCAAGTAAGTGACGGCCTATCATGTCGACCGTCACTTAGGCCAGAAGTTCAGGCCATTTTGGTTAAGGAAGAACAGAGGGCTAACGGACCTTCAGGTGAGAAACGAACCGTCATGTTGGTTGTTACTTGGGAAAAAGTTTTCATGTCCTTTGGTTTAAGAGCGACAGCAGAGACGACGGACTGTTAGACTAACAACGACCCGTCACCTAAGCCATCAGACACACAGTGACTCAAAATTGCAGATTTTTGTATATATTTTATCCATGGGTATTTTTCATAAATTCCCACCCTTTTAAGTCCTAAACTACGTTGTTTTGGGTATTTTTAAGGATTTAGAGGGGTAAACAGTACTCCTCCCTCATTCTCCACTCAGACTTTCAGAGCATCATTACGTAGAACTCAGAGTTTCTCCCCAAAGCCAAGAACTAGGGCTTCGAATTTTCTCAAAATTTTCAAGCAACTTATCTGGAATTTCTCCTCCAGGTATGTGGGGTTTTAGCAAGGGCATTCCTCTTGTAACACCCCGAATAATTTGAGCGATAAAATCGTACTTTCAAGGTAGGACTAAGAATACACAATAGGCTAAAAATTAAGTGTTATGAGGTATTTGAGTCACTATATGATCGTATTTAATATTGGATGTCCATCAAGTGGTATAAAGAAATTCGGCAAAAGTTATCGCAAAATTTTCCTTCTTGAGATTTTCTGAAATTTAGGTCAAATGTCTCGATAATTTTCTCCTAATATATAAGGAGTTAGGGGGTGTACTACCTACCAAATTAAAATTCTTTGAGTTTAGTTTTCGTTTCGTTAAACCGTTCATCAATCCAACTTTGGATTAGAGAGATATTTGCATTTTCGCGAGACCGCGAAAGCAGGCACGTCACAAGGGTCTAAGCAGTGGAGGACTATTTAACTCCTTTTGGTCAGTTGTTTTTCATCCAAATCCATTTCCAGCAAGTCTCTTCGTGATAAACCTCTCTCCAACTCACTCTTAAGTATTCTAAGTATTCTTAAGGTAGGAATCCGTGGTTTAACATGATTTTGATGTCGAAAAGACGGGAATCACGTGTAGCTTGTATTTTGGTGTCTTTTCCGGGCTTTTGGTGGCTGTTTCGTGGAGAAGCTATTTTCAAGATTTATTGCTTTGGTTTTATTTAGTAGTTAAGGTTGGTTATAGGTGTGTTGATAACATTAAGTTGTTGTCTCGGAGTTTCTATCGTCGAATCGTATGAATCTTGTCGAGTAAGCTTCATTTGTCTTGTTTCGTTGTTGAGTTGTCTTGGCAGCATTATGACAGTAACCTGGGCTTCTATTAGGCATTAGCTTGAAGCTTATAAGGGTGAGGTTTTTCTTAGCTCGGGTTCGTCAAAAAATTCAAGGTATGTTAGGCTTGTCCCTCCCTTTGTCGACATGAATTCTATAGCCGTTGTCATCCGTGTTGATGTGTGTATTGGCTGTTTTGTGAAGGATTGTTTTATGTTATTATTGAACTATTATACTGTTGTTGATATGGTGAAAAATGTGTGTATAAGGTTCTGGTTTGGTCGATGGTTTATGCTTGAGTGCAAAAAAACATAGTCATGGCAAATTATTAGGCTCGTGTCGAGAGGCCGTGTGTGACATGCGGTTCTTGTAGCAAGTTATGGGATATTTGTGTAAATATTATTAGGTGATGATATTGACAAGTGAATGAGGTATTGGAGTGGTTAAGATCAACGGTTGACGATCTTTTGTTGTATTAGAGTCGGTGGTCATGTCGATGGCACGTTGGCGGCCGTGGTGACACTTGGATTGGCTAGGACGTGTCCCTTATTGTTAGTGGTGAGCATAGTGGCATCTGGGATTCTTTTAAATCTTGGGGATAGACTGGTTAGGATAGTGATTCTTAGCTCAATTAGTGGCTCATCGGTGGATGACTAGACGTGAATGAATAGTACTGCATTATGATAATCGATTTGTGGGGTTTGAGAACCAATTATGGGCTGTTTGAGCATGTATTATTATTTTTGTTGATTGTAAATATTGTGATTGTGTGTGTGTTGTGTTTGAGGTCATGTGACTTGTGGATACCCAATGCACAAGAGCTATTTCGGCTAGGGATTGAGCCTAAGGTGCCCTGTGGCTTGTGGATACCCAACGTACTAGAGTGTTTCTGGCTGAGGGATTGAGCCTAAGGAGTAAAATGACCTAAGGGATTGAGAATGATTTCCACCATAGTGTCGAGTCGAGATATGATTCGAGAGTGGTCCGACATGTCTGAGCCTTCCTGGGACCACGATTGGTTCTTTCGGATGGATTGAGCTCTGCTAATTATGCGCAGCCGAGAGAGGGTCCGATAGTGCTTGTTTGATGATGTTGATTGATTGGTTTTCACTTTTGATATGCTTGGCATTATATTATGATTGTTGCTCGTGTTATATGTTATCTGATAGCAGTGGATGCTAGATATTGACTGGTGTTAGCTGAGGCTGTTGAGGTCTAGAGGAAATGATAGGTGAGCTATGCCGGCTAGGTGCTGATGTGTTGTTGTTTACACTTGGACTTCCCAGGCTTCTGTGGGCCAGGTAGGTTATGTTTGTATGTTTGCTTGTACTTTCCAGGCTTATTGGGGCCAGGTAGGTTCTATGTATTTACTTAAGTTGAGTTATACTTTTGCAATATCTGGTATATCTGTTGATCTCTAATATGAGTTTTATAGTTGTTTCTACTTTTCATGCTTGGTACATTATTATACTGATGCCCTAGTCGGGTGCTGCATTCATGCCTGCAGGTGATAGTGGGATAGTAGATCGATTTCTTGATCATTGAATGGTGTTCCAGCTGAGTGGGCATGCTCCGGGTCTTTTGGAGTCACCAAATGTTGAATTAAGGTAGTTCGGGGCCCTGTCCCGATCATTTGATTACTATTGTATTCATAAAGGCTCGTAGACATTGTTGTGGTGTTAGCATATTGTTATAGGCTAGGTGGACCATGTTGTATAGTTATTTTTCATTATGAGGACTTGATGACATATTGTATTTATTTTTGATTGGTAGGTGATCAAACTTCTGCTATAGTATATCGTCTTATATTGATTTTATAGTTGTTGTGTTGTCGAACCTCTTCGGTTCTAACCTTTGTTTTATTTTTGGGCGTCACGTATGCTCATATCAGGGGTGGCACTAGGTGTCAGTCATGCCTCCTCGGGTTTGGAGTGTGACACCTCTCACCCTTGTGCCCAAGTATTCTCGGAATCTTCATCAATTCATGCCTATAGAAATCATGAGTTAGTGTTCTGTCAGACAAACTATGTACGTTCAGTTAATTCAGTATATTTTGCAAGTTTCAATAATTCTAGCATGTGATTTTCATATTTTTGATCTGAACGCTATAGTATGGTACTAGCCCTAGTTTTTGTATGACTTCTCTTGGGTTGAGTTTACATGATTTTATAGCTGGTGTTGGATTGTACTTTCCTAGGGCTATTATTTGACTATGTGTTTTTAGAATGAATGTTTCAAGTTTAGTATTTTCAAATTGTAGGTATACTTATTATTCTTCAAAAATGTCAATTGATCAGTTTGGCTTTTTATCAGTCTATGTTTAAATTTAGTATCTTTAGCTATCAGGTCTCTTAGGCTCTCAGGACACTTTCAGATAAGTTGTTATTCCTTAGACTTAGGACACCAGTCTTGAGCTAATCAGCCCAGTTAGATATAACTAGAATTTCAATTGGGAGTAGTACTTAGCAATGAGCAGATCGGGATTCAGCGCACCCAAATTTCCAAAACTACATGCCACCATAGGTTATTAGCCCGAATGAGACCCAGACACTGATCACACAGTTCAACCACTATATCGTGGAAAGGTACAATGGGCTCTCTTCGATGGGGTGTATACATCGAACTCCACATTTAGCTCACGTGGTTATATGTCAGTTAAGCATCTCACCCACAGTATAGTTCAGTCTCAGGTCTTAGAATATGTTTATAACCCTTATATCAGTTTTTACCATTTTTCAGTACTCTCATAATCTCAATTTATCTATAGTATGTTTATTTATAATATTCTTTCAGCATGATTATGTTTTAAAATTTTATGACCTCGCATACTCAGTACATTGAAAGTACTGACGCATGTTTTCCATGCTATATCGTTTTATGATATAGGCTCAGGCTCTTAGTCTCAGCAACGGGGTTAGCTTCTCTTTTAGAATTAGTATGGCAGTGTTCCATTGGTGAGTCCTCATCTTTCGAGGACCAGAGTTTCACCTTCAGTATTTATTATTTTTAGTTTTAGTTTCAGACACTAGAGTTAGCTGGGGGCTTGTCTCAGCAACTCATCCTTTAGTAGAGGCTTTTTGATAAATAGTCAATTACTTTTTCAGTGCAATGTTTTAATATCTGATTTCAAATGAATTTACTTATCTCAGATTATTTTGTTATTTAAAACCAGTTGTTCCATTATTTCAGTTATTCTTCCGCTCCATTTATTTAGAAGTCAGATCATAGCAGTGTTATGCCATGCCATGGGTTAGCTTGGGGTCACTTGTGGCTCTAAGAACCGTCTTGAGTCCAAAGTATAGACTCGGGTTGTGACAAACTTGGTATCAGAGTCTCAGGTTTACAGTGTCCTATGATGTCTAAAAGTTTCATCAAGTAGAGTCCATTTTATGGGTGTGAAGCGCACCACAATTATGAAGGGAAGGCTACGAGGAGTTTTTAGAAAAAGTACCTTTATTCATGACTCTTATCGTGTGTAGAGTTTTAGTCTCTAAAATATCCTTATGACTCGTGTTCTATCATTTTTAGTTGATGATGTCTCCTAAAAGAGTAAACGGAAGGAGGGATGGTAATGCGAACTGGCTAGTCCCACTAGCTCCCCCAGCCCCTCAAGATGATCAGGTGACACAGGCTGAATTTAGGGCTGCTATTTAGATGTTAGCTCAAGCAATGACCAGCCAGGTCAACCAGCAGGTTGTTGTACCTACAATTCCAATGGGTCTACAGCTGCTACTAGAGTCTGAGATTTTACTCGGATGAATCCCCCAGCATTTCATGTGTTATACCCCGGGATCCCAAAGATCAGACCTGAGAGTTGAAACTGGGAAAATGTGAAGTTTGTTGCAGCAACTTAGGACGAGTCGTGAGACGACTCGTGAGGACAACCCATGAGTCGTTAGGTGACTTGTGGTGAATGCCCTGGGTCTTTTGAGGAGTACTGGACGAGTTGAGACCTCACGGGCGAGACCACGACTCGTGGTCAGGCCCTACGAGTCGTTGGGTCAGCCATGGGAAAGGGAGATAAGAAAGGGAAGAAATGTTTAAGCAGTGTACTTCACGCCCATGACGAATCGTAGGTTGACTCGTGATGAGCCCAATTGATCAGGTGAAGCAGGGCACATGACGGTTGACACCACGAGTCATTGCCCAAGGCCATGAGTCGTCAGGTCGTCTGTTAGGACCACCTGGCAGTTATTTCTGCAAATTTAGTAAGGGCCTTTTCGTAATTCTTAAGTTATTAAAGCCTATATTACGACCTTTTGGGGTATGAATAATGGCCTTTTATGGGGTTAAGTTCAGATTACTCATTTTCCATCCATGCATGCAAAGTAGAAAGGATTTTAAAGAGGTGATCAAGCTAGAAATCTTCAATTTCTTTCAAACTTCTTTTGGGAATTCAAGGAAAAGTAAGATTCAGCCTCCATCAGGTATATAGGGTTACAAATGGGTGTTTTATGTTCATGCCCATGCCCATTCTCTATTAATTCATGAAAATCTATTAAAAATCTCATGGGGTTTTGAATCCAGTTTTGTGAAAATCTAATGAGTTGCGAATGGGCTTTTATGATTTATGAATTACATCACATTTTATGGATTTTGATCAGATTTTACAATTTATTTTACTGATAAAAAATGATTTCAAATTCTACTAAGCTAAGCCTATTTAAGCATGATCCATGATAAATCGATTTATGATCTCCTCTCCAATTGCTGATATTTACAATCCCAGCATGATTTATGATTTTTAAACATGGATTTATCCAATTATCCATCATGATTTGATGATTTACAAGTTATATGTATGATCTACGAGTATGCATGAAACCTATGATTCATAAATTATGTTTTTGGCCGACTCACGGGCCTTATGCCTTGGCTAGTTCACGTATGTACAAATGTGTTTATGATTATCATGATTTAACTAGCCCATGAATTCATACATGTTATACTATGAGCACTATATATGTTTTGGGAGTAGTATCGAACACCGAGTAGGTTCGGCGCCAGGTTCTGCCCCGAATCTCATGAACTACATGCCACCGTAGGTATGTTGGGACCTCCTTTGTGACTGTCCCAGGACCATTTGGCCCTTTTCATGGTGATATCACACTTTCATGATTCTACCCTTGACAAGGTACGAACGGCCTCCCAACTAGGTTTACAAGTCGGGCACCATGTGTGCTCATATGGGGTATGTCGGTTAAGAGAATCTCCACTATTCCTCATGACTTATCCATGATTATGATTGCGTATATTGGCTCAAGTTATGTTTATTATCGCTTTCCTCTCATGCGTATGATTATGAATTTTTTATGAATGATTTGAAAACCTTGAGCCTTACGTTATGTTACGATGTTTGCGATATGAGCATGATGCCTACTCTTATGATGTTTTATGAGATTTTACATATTTTAAAATGTCTGTTTTACTTACCTTGCATACTCAGTACATTCCACGTACTGACAGCATACTTTTTATGCTGCATTGTTTCATGATACAAGACCCGGCTCTCAGGCTCATCCTCATCTTTAGACCATCTCAGAGTTCATTTTTAGCTTGTCGACGAGTCCTCATGTTCTGAGGGCCGTTTGACTACATTTATGTTATGTTGTGTTTTAGTACTTCGCCGAGTTAGTTGGGGTGTTGTCCCATCAACCCGTAATATGTAGTAGAGGCTTTCAGACAGTATGTAGTACTCAGCTTGCATGTATGTCTAGTGACTCCCTATGTTATGTTATGATATGATATGTTTACGTTTCTGCAATGTCTTATATTCAGTCTTCTTCTTAAAGTGAATGAAGTTAGATGTATGCTTATGCCATGGGTCGACTTGGGACCTCTCGGGGTTCCTTGTCCCATGTTACGATCCGGGTCTACGTTCGGGTCGTGACAAACTTGGTATCAGAGCCATAGGTTTGATGCATCCTAGGGTGTCTGAAAGTCGCGTTAAGTAGAGTCTTTTTCATGGGTGTGAAGCGCGCCACACTTATGACGAAGAGGCTGCGAGACGTTTAGGACATGTCCCCTTCTTTCATGTCTATGTTGTGGAATGAAAAGTCTTTCTATCCTCCTAATTCGTGCTATTCGCGATTGCAGAATCATGGCTCCCAGAAGAATGAACGAAAGAAGAAATAGGAATGGTGAAGGCCACAGAGATGGCAATGATCATGGGCATTAACAAGACCCAGGTTATGGGGGTGACCAATGGAGATTATGTTGATTTGGCCTCCTATTAGCTAAAGGGGGTGGCTCACATATGGTTCAAGGAGTGGAGAGATGCTAGGGCAGTGGGTGCAGGCCCTATAGGTTGGGAAGAGTTCCACGCGACATTCTTGGATCAGTTTTTCCCTCGAGAGATGAGGGAGCTTAAGGTGGCTGAGTTTGGTAACTTGAAGCAGGGTGACATGTCCGTTCAAGAGTACACATTGGAGTTCACCTGTCTATCCAAGTATGCATCAGAGTTGGTGGAGAACCAGAGGGCTCAGGTGAGTCGTTTTGTACATGGAGTGGCGGACTATCTGGATAAGGACTGCAGGATCACCATGTTGTATCAGGTTATAGACTTTCCCCGCATTGTATTGCATGCTCAACAGATGGAGTCGGTATACTGGAGGTAAAGAGAGGCCAAGAGGGCCAGGAGCGACAATTACGGGACTTCTCAGGTTAGATTAGGGGGTGGACAGCGTCAGCACTCCCAGCACAGGTCTATTGCTCCAGCACCATCATTGACCATTACGCCATCGAGATTCCGAGGGGATCGGAGGAGCAAAGATTCTGAATCAAGAGGCCAGGGTAGCATGCAGATGGAGCGCACTTTCCCAGTTTGTGCAAGATGTGGAAAACATCATCCCGAAAGGTGCCTAGTCATCTCGGATGCTTGTTTCAGGTGTGGAAAACCCGGACACAAACTTAAGGATTGCCCTTCAGCCAGATCAGGGGGCAGTGGAGCTTGTATGTTAGCAACCAGTTCAGCCGCTCCAGCAGCACGTCCCCCTCAGCAGGGTGCCTCGACTAGCTCAATCGGAGATCAGTGCCAAAATAGGTTTTATGCTTTAGCACCTCGCCAGGAGCAGGAGGTCTCCCCGGATGTGGTCACTGGTATGTTGCATGTTTTTCATATTGATGTTTATGCTTTGCTATATCCGGGGGCTACTTTGTCTTTTGTGACTCCTTACATTGCTATTAGCTTTGGAGTTAGTCCCAAGACTCTGTCAGAACCATTTTCATTTTCTACTCCTGTTGATGATTCGGTTGTAGCTAGGCGGGTGTATAGAGGATGCCCGGTCACTATATTGCATAAAGTCACCTCCGCAGACCTTGTAGAGTTATCCATGACTGACTTTGACATTATTCTTGACATGGATTGGTTGTATGCGTGTTATGCTTCTGTAAATTGTAGAACCCGTGCGGTGGAATTTCGTTTTCTAGGTGAATCAGTTTTGGAGTGGAAGGGTAGTTCGGTTGTAACCGCGGGTTGATTTATTTCATATATTAAGGCCAGGAAGATGATTTCTAAGGGTTGAATGTATCATCTAGTTAGGTTTAAGGATGTTGAGTCCGAGACCCCGACAATCCAATCAGTTCTGGTGGTGCATGAGTATCCAAAGGTCTTTCCTGATGATTTGCCAGGTGTTCCTCCCGAGCGGGATATTGATTTTGGTATTGACCTTTTACCCAATACGCAGCCTATCTCCATTCCTCCTTACAGGATGGCTCCAGCCGAGCTAAAGAAATTGAAGAATCAGTTGAAGGACCTGCTAGATAAGGGCTTCATTAGACCGAGCAAGTCCCATGGGGTGCACTGGTCCTATTTGTTCTGAAGAAGGATGGCTCGCTTCGGATGTGCATTGACTATCGACAATTGAACAAGGTCATCGTTAAGAACAGGTACCCACTTTCTAGGATCGATGATTTGTTTGACCAGCTTCAGGGTGCCAAGTGTTTCTTAAAGATAGATCTCAGGTTCGAGTATCATCAGCTCAGGGTTCGGGAGTGTGATATCCCAAAAACAGCCTTCAAGATGCGGTATAATCATTATGAGTTTGTAGTTATGTCTTTTGGACTAAAAAATGCTCCTGCAGCTTTTATGGACCTAATGAATAGGGTGTTCAAGCCGTATC
The DNA here is from genome assembly GCA_035772735.1 of Datura wrightii. Classification (NCBI taxonomy): domain Eukaryota; kingdom Viridiplantae; phylum Streptophyta; class Magnoliopsida; order Solanales; family Solanaceae; genus Datura; species Datura wrightii. The sequence goes on from JASDFA010000020.1 coordinate 90,876,754, forward strand.
TGGACATGTTCGTGATCTTTTTCATTAATTATATCCTTATATACTCTGGAGCAAGGAGGAGCATGTCGCTCATTTGAGAGTAGTGCTTCAGACCCTCAAGGATCGTCAGTTGTATGCCAAGTTCAGCAAGTGCGAGTTTTGGTTGAACTCCGTAGCATTTTTGGTCCATGTGGTATCACACGAAGGTATAAAGGTGGATTCTCATAAAATCGAGGCGGTGAAGAATTGGCCTAGACTGATGAATCCCTCGGTATTCGAAGTTTCTTGGGTTTAGCTGGCTACTATCGGAGGTTTGTTGAGGGTTTCTTATCTATTGTAGCACCTTTGACCAAGTTGACTCAGAATAAGGTGAAGTTTCAATGGTCAAAGGCTTGTGAGAAGAGCTTCCAAGAATTGAAGACTCGACTCACTACCGCACCGGTGTTGACCGTAAGCCGATGGTTTTGTGGTGTATTGTGATGCTTCGAGGATCGAACTCGGGTGTGTATTGATGCAATCATGGAAAAGTAATAGCATATACCTCTAGACAGTTAAAGATCCATGAGAAGAATTACCTGACCCATGATCTTGAGTTGGCCTTAGTGGTGTTCGCATTGAAGAAATGGAGACATTACTTGTATGGGGTCCATGTGGATGTGTTTACAGACCACGAGATCTTACAATATGTGTTCACACAGAAAGACCTCAATCTACGACAAAGGAGGTGGTTAGAGCTACTCAAAGACTATGATATGAGTGTTCTTTACCACCCTGGTAAGGGTAACGTGGTAGCGGATGCACTTAGTAGACTTTCCATGGAGAGTGTGTCCCATTTGGATGAAGGGAAAAAGGAGTTGGTGAAAAATGTGCATCGCCTCGCAAGATTAGGAGTTAGGTTGGTTGACTCTACCGATGGCGGTGTTGTTGTTCAAAGAGGATCCGAATCGTCATTAGTGACTGATGTGAAATCTAGACAAGATGAGGACCCTATTTTAGTAAAGTTGAAGGAAGCCATTCGGAGTCAGAAGGTGGAGGTTTTCTCCTAAGGGGGAGATGGTGTGCTTTGGTACCAGAGTCACCTATGTGTTCCAGATGTTGATAATTTGAGAAGCCGAATATTGCATGAGGCCTATGGATCCAGGTATTCTATCCATCCGGGTTCCACCAAGATGTATCGTGATTTACGAGAAAATCTATTGGTGGGATGGCATGAAGAAAGATATCGCAGAATTAGTAGCCCGATGCTCGAACTGTCAGCAAGTAAAGGTTGAACATCAAAGGCCGGGAGGAGTACTTCAAGATATCATCATTTGTACTTGGAAGTGGGAAGATATTAACATGAACTTCATCACAGGACAACCTCGTACTCGCTGATAATATGATTCCATTTGGGTGGTAGTGGACAGGTTGACCAAGCGTGCACATTTTCTACCGATGAAAACCATGGACTCAGCGGAGGATTACACCAAGCTATATATCTGGGAGTTGGTTTGATTACATGGAGTGACCTTTTCCATTATTTCAGACCGAGGTACTCAATTTATCTCTTAGTTTTGGCGGTTTTTCCAGAAAGGGCTTGGGACTCAGGTTAAGCTCAGCACAGCAATTCATCCGCAGACTGATGGTCGAGCGGAACGGATAATCCAAACTCTCGAGGAAATGTTGATATCATGTGTGATGGACTTCAAGGGTAGCTAGGATGATCACTTTCCACTAACCGAGTTCGCTTACAATAATAGTTACCACTCCAGCATTCAGCTGGCACCGTTCAAGGCTCTTTATGAGTGGAGATGTAGATCACCCATCGGATGGTTTGAGGTTGGTGAGGCAACTATGATAGGGACAAATTCGGTTCATGAGGCTATGGTGAAGATTCAGCTGATAAGGGACAGGCTAAAAATAGCTCCGAGTCGTCAAAAGTCCTATGTGGATGTGAGGAGGAGAGAGTTGGAGTTTGAGGTGGACGATCGGGTATTTCTGAAAGTGTCTCCCATGAAAGGAGTGATGCAGTTTCAAAAGAAAGGAAAACTCAGTCCCCGCTACGTTCATCCCTACCGGATTGTGAGAAGAGTTGTTAAGGTAGCATATGAGTTGGAAATGCCCTCAGAGTTATCTTTTGTGCATCCTGTGTTTCATGTATCATTTTTGAAGAAATGTTTGGGAGATCCAACTCTAGTAGCCTTAGCTATAAGGAGGTTATGGTGGAAATATTAGATCATCAGGTTCGGAAGATAAGGAACAAGGAAGTAGCTTCAGATAAAGTATTATGGAGGAATCAACATGTTGAAGGAGCTACGTGGGAAGCCAAAATGGATATGATGGCCAAATACCCACATTTATTCTCTACCGGTTCAATTCCGACTTGAGGTATCAGTTTTACCCTATAACTCTATTTAGTTTCCATGTTCAAATTATGTGTTCAAGTTTGTTTTTATGCATATGGATGTGTATGTGAAGCATGAAATCAGTTCAGCTATGTGATGTGAATTGGATGTAGTCATTCCGTTAGTTTCGGTTTAAATGACCAGTATTTGGGTGTAAGGATTATATGTATTTGTTTTTCTGTGTGCTTTCCAACATTCAAGGATGAATGTTCCCAAGGGGGAGATATTGATATACCCCGGGAGCCCATAGATCAGACCCCGGGATTTGAAACGGGGAAAATGTGAAGTTTGTTACAGCAACTCAGGATGAGTCGTGAGACGACTCATGAGGACAGTCCACGAGTCATCAGGTGACTCATGGGGAATGCCTAGGGTCTTATGAGGAGTACTAGATAAGTTGAGACTCCACGAGCAAGACCACAACTCGTGGTCAGGCCTCACGAGTCGTTGGGTCAGCCGTGGGAAAGGGAGATAAGAAAGGGAAGAAATGTTGAAGTAGTGTACTTCACGGGTGGTGACCACGAGTCATGGTCACCCATGAAGAATCGTGGGTTGACCCATGACAAGCCCAATTAAGAAGATGAAGCAGTGCACATGAAGGTTGACACCATGAGTCGTTGCCCAAGGCCACTAGTCATCAGGTCGTTCGTTAGGACCACCTGGCAGTTATTTTCTGCGAATTTAGTAAGGGCCTTTTTGTAATTCCTAAGTTCCTAAAGCCTAAACTATGACCTTTTGGGGTATGAATAATGGCCTTTTATGGGGTTAATTTCAGATTACTCATTGTCCATCCATGCATGCAAAGTAGAAGGGATTTTAAAGGGTGATCAAGCTAGAAATCTTCAATATCTTCCAAACTTCTTTTGGGCATTCAAGGGAAAATAAGATTCAGCCTCCATCAAGTATGTAGGGTTACGAATGGTTGTTTTCCGTTCACACCCATGCCCATTCTCTATTAATTCATGAAAATCTATTAAAAATCTCATGGGGTTTTGAATCCAATTTAGTGAAAATCTAATGAGTTGCTAATAGGCTTTTATGATTTATGAATTACATCATATTTTAAAAATTTTGATTATATTTTACAATTTATTTTACTTATAAAATTATTGATTTCAAATTCTACTAAGTTAAACCTATTTAATCATGGTCCATGATGAATTGATTTATGACCTTCTCTCTAATTGATGATATTTACAAGTCCAACATGATTTATGATTTTTAAACATGGATTTATCCAATTACCCATCATGATTTGATGATTTACAGGTTATATTTATGATCTACGAGTATGAATGAAACCTATGATTCATGAATTATGTTTTTGGCCGACTCACGGGCCTTATGCGTTGGCTAGTTCACATATGTAAAAATATGTTTATGATTATCATGATTTAACTAGCCCATGAATTCATGCATGTTATACCATGAGCACTATATATGTTTTGGAAGTAGTGTCGAACACCGAATAGGTTCGGGGCCTAGGTTCTGCCCCAGATCTCATGAACTACATGCCACCGTAGGTATGTTGGGACCTCCTTTGTGACTGTCCCTGGACCAATTGACCCTTTTCATGGTGATATCACACTTTTATGATTCTACCCTTGGCAAATTACGAACGGCCTCCCGCTAGGTTTACAAGTCGGGCTCCATGTGTACTCATAAGGGGTATGTCGATTAAGAGAATCTCCCACTGTTCCTCATGATTTAACCATGATTATGATTACGTATATTGGCTCAAGTTATGTTCATTATTGCTTTCCTCTCATGCGTATGATTATGAATGTTTTATGAATTATTTGAAAATCTTGGGTCTTACGGTATGTTATGATGTTTACGATATGAGCATGATGCCCTACTCTTATAATATTTTATGAGATTTTACATATTTTAAAATGTTCTTTTTACTTACCTTGCATACTCGGTACATTCCACGTACTGACCACATACTTTCTATTTTGTATCGTTTCATGATACAAGACCCGGCTTAGGCTCATCCTCATCTTTAGACCATCTCAGAGTTCACTTTCAGCTTGTTGGTGAGTCCTCATGTTTCGAGGACCGTTTGACTAGAAATTTATGTTATGTTGTGTTTCAGTACTTGGCCGGGTTAGTTGGAGGTGTTGTCCCATCAACCCATCATATGTAGTAAAGGCTTTCAGAAAGTATGTAGTACTCAGCTTGCGTGTATGTCTAGCGACTCCCTATGTTATGTTATGATATGATACGTTTACGTTTCCGCTATGTCTTATGTTCAGTCTTCCACTTAAAGTGAATGAAGTTAGATGTATGCTTATGCCATGGGTCGACTTGGGACCTCTAGGGGTTCCTTGTCCCGTGTTACGATCCGAGTCAACGTTCGGATCATAACATCATGGGTCTAAGGTAGATGAGGACCCACAGGAGTTTATTGATGAGGTTCATAAGATCACCCAAATCATGGGTGTTACTTCTATAGAAAGTGTAGATTTGGCTACTTATCAGTTGAAGGGAGTGGCTCAGATATGGTATAAGTAGTGGAAGGAAGGGAGACGGGTTGGTGTAGGCCCAATGAAGTGGGACGAGGACTACGTTCCTGGACAGATTCTTTACCCGGGAGTTAAGGGAAGCTAAGGCTACTGAGTTTGTGAACTTGAGGCAGAAAGACATGACAGTGCAGGAATACGCATTAAAATTCACTTAACTGTCGAAGTATGCCCCAGAAATGGTTGCGGAGCCAAGGAATTGCATGCTCAAGTTTTTGAATGGAGTTCCAGATCTGGTAGTCAAGGAGTGTAGGACTACCATGCTTATCAATGAAATGGACATCTCCAGACTCATTATTCATGCACAACAGATAGAGACGAAGAAGATGAAGGAAATAGAGAGGGAGAGGAAACGGGCTAGGACAGCCCAGTTTGAGTACTCCCAACAGAGGTCAGAAAGTGGTAATCGCCCCCAACAGTAGCAGAGACCTCCATCACACTCATTAGCCAGTGCTCCTTCTTCTAGGCCCTACAAAGATCGGAGGGGTGGAGCATCAGGCTCCCAGTCGCAGATTCATGTCTCCAGCAGCCACACTTTTCCAGTATGTTCTAAGTGTGGCAAGAACCATCCAGGTGAGTATCATTTGGGAAGGAAGGGTTGTTTTGGTTATGGCCAGCTGGGTCACAGGTTGAGATATTATTCGTCAGTAGGATGGGGGAAGGCCCTTTCCACCACATCAGCAACTCTGTTGGGTCGCCCAGCTTAGTAGAGTACTACTTTAGGTACAGGTGGAAGTCAGTACCAGAATCGCTTCTATGCCTTATCCTCCCGGTCTCCCAGCTCAGCAGAGTACTACTTTAGATACAGGCGACAGTCAGTACCAGAATCCCTTCTATGCCTTATCCTCCCGTCAGGACCAGGAGAACTCACCTGACGTAGTGACTGGTATGTATTACACCTCTTTCAGATAAATGTTTATGCTTTACTAGATCTAGGAGCCATACTTTTTTTCATGACTCCTTAAATTGCAGTCCAGTTTGAAGTTTGTCCAGAAATTCTCTCAGAGCTGTTTTCAGTTTCTACTCCGGTTGGTAAGTCAGTTAGAGCTAGCCGAGTGTATAGAAATTTTTCGATCACACTGTTGAATAAAATCACCTCAGTTGATCTAGTAGATTTAGATAAGGTTGATTTTGACCTCATTCTTGGCATGGACTGATTACATTCTTGCTATGCTTCAGTAGACTATAGAATCAGAGTCGTTAGATGCTAGTTCCCTAACGAACCAGTCCGAGAGTGGACGATTCATTTCATGCCTTAAATCTAGGAAGATGATCTCAAAGGGGTACATCTATCACTTGGTTAGGTTCAAGGATTCTAGTTCCAAAACCCTGATGCTTCAGTCAATCCCTGTCGTCAGTGAGTTTTTATACGTGCTTTGCGATGATCTTCCTGGAGTCCCTCTCGAGCGGGAAATAGACTTTGGCATAGACCTTCTTGCATATACCCATCCTATATCAATTCCTCCTTACGGAATGGCTCTAGTTGAGCTTAAGGAGTTAAAAGAACAACTGAAAGACCTTCTAGATAAGAGCTTTATTAGACCCAGCATCTCTCCATGGGGTGCCCAAGTCTTATTCGTGCGAAAGAAAGACGGTACACTCAGAATGTGCATTGAATACCATCAGCAGAACAAGGTCACAATCAAGAATATGTATCCTCTACCCAGGATTGGTGACTTCTTCGATCAACTTAGGGAGCTAGTTGTTTTTCCAAGGTAGATATCAAATCAGGACACCACCAACTCAGGGTCAGAGAATGTGACATCTCAAAAATAGCCTTCAAAACTCAATATGGTCACTAAAAATTCATAGTTATGTCTTTTGGACTAACCAATTATCCTGCAACTTTTATTGATCTGATGAACAAGGTATTCAAGCAGTACCTGGACATGTTTGTTATTGTCTTTATAGATGATATTCTAATTTACTCCAGAACATGGGAGGAGAATGAAGATCACCTGACAATAGTGTTGTAGACTCTTAGGGACCGCCAGTTGTTTGCTAAGTTTAGCAAGTGTGAATTCTAGATGAAATCAGTAGCATTCCTCGGTCATGTGGTCTTTGGTTAGGGTATTCAAGTGGATCCTCAAAAGATAGAGATAGTCAAGGACTGGCCAAGACCCACCTCTCTGTCATACATTAGGAGTTTCTTGTGCCTAGCCGGTTATTACAGACGGTCCGTAGAAGGGTTCTCCTCCATTGCCTCTCCTTTAACCAGACTAACTCAAAAGAAGGTGAAGTAATGGTCTGATGCATATGAGAAGAACTTTCACGAGTTAAAGATTCGACTCACTACAACCCTAGTTCTGACTCTACCATAAGGTTCAGATGGGTTTGTGATCTATTATGATGCCTCTCAAGAGTTGGCCTTGGTTGTTTTCTGATGCAATATGATAAGGTGATAGATTATGCTTCCAGACAACTCAAGGTTCATGAGAAGAATATCCGACTCACGACCTAGAATTGGCAGCAATAGTATTTGCATTGAAGATATATAGGCACTACCTTTGTGGAATTCATATGGATGTTTTTACTGACCACAAGATCCTATAGTATGTGTCCAGTTAGAAAGACCTAATCTGTGTCAGAGAAGGTGGTTAGAATTGCTAAAAGACTATGATATGAGTGTGTTGTATCACCTGGTCAAGGCTAGTGTAGTGGCTGATGCCCTCATTAGAATGTCTATGGGGAGTGTTTCTCATGTTTAGGATGATAAGAAAGAGTTGGTTAGAGATGTTCACAGGCTGGCACGGTTACGGGTCCAGTTGGTTAACTTAGCAGAAGGTGGAGTTGTAGTCCAGAGTGAGTCAGAATCCTCCCTGATGGTGGAGGTTAAGTCAAAGCAGTATGTAGACCCAATTCTACTTAAGTTAAAAGAAACAGTCCTAAGAAAAGAGGTGGAAGCTTTCTCCAATAGAGGAGATGGTGTGCTCCATTATCAGGGCAGGTTGTGCGTTCCCAATGTAGATGATTTGAGGTAGAGGATACTAACGAAAGCTCATAGAACTAGGTACTCTATCTACCCAGGTTCCACCAAGATGTACTGTGATCTACGGGAAGTCTACTGGTGGAATGGCATGAAGAAGGACACTGCAGAATTTGTGGTTAAGTATTCGAATTGCCAACAGGTCAAGGTTGAACATCAGAGGCCTAGGGGTATGACTCAAGATATTAGCATTCCTGCTTGAAAATGGGAATAAGTCAACATGGACTTCATTATATGTCTACCTCGTATGTGCCGACAACATGACTTAATTTAGGTGGTTGTAGATTGGATGATCAAGTCAGCACATTTCCTACCAGTTAAGACCACAAATTCAACAGAGATTATGCTAGACTATACCTCTAGGAGTTAGTCAGACTGGACGGAGTTCCCTTGTCCGTCATATCAGATAGGGGTACTCAGTTCACCTCACATTTTTGGAAGTCATTTCAGGAGGGACTTGGTACTCAGGTCAAGCTCAGCACAATTTTTCACCCACAGACGATGGCCAGGCTGAGCAGACTATTCAAACTCTGGAGGATATGTTGAGAGATTGTGTGATCGATTTCAAGGGCAGTTGAGATGATCACCTACCTCTCATTCAGTTTGCATACAATAACAGCTACCATTCTAGTATTCAAATAGCCCCGTTTGAGGCATTATATGGTAGGAGGTGTAAGTGTAGATCTCCTATAGTATGATTTGAGGTTGGTGAATCTACCTTAATAGGACATTCAGTACATGAGGCCATGCATAAGGTTCAGCTTATCAGGGAACGATTGAAAATAGCTCAAAGCCGACAGGAATGTATGCAGTGTAAGGAGAAGGGAGCTGGAGTTTTTTGTAGATGATTGAGTATATCTGAAAATTTCACCTATCAAAGGGGTGGTGAGGTTCGGGAAGAAAGAAAAGCTCAGTCCTAGGTATGTTGGTCCTTACAAAATCCTGATACGCATTGGCAATGTGGCTTGAGCTAGATTTTCCTGCGGAGTTAGCATTGGTGCAATCAGTCTTCCATGTGTTCTTGTTGAATAAATGCATCGATGATCCAACATCAGTAGTGCCTCTAGAGAGTGTTGGTGTAAAAGATCGTCTCTCTTATGAAGAAGTTCCTGTTCAAATTCTAGACCGTCAGGTTCGTAAGTTGAGGAACAAAGAGATCGCTTCAGTAAAGGTTTTATGGAGGAACCAGCTAGTTAAGGGAGCTACATAGGAAGCAGAAATAGATATGATGGTAAATATCCTCACCTATTCCCTTCCAGCTCAGCTTCCACATCAGGTACTAAATTCCTCCTCAGTACTCTATTCAGTTCCATGCTCATCAGCTCTACTCATGTTTTAGTGTGCACCCTAGTTGCATGAATTCAATTAGTATGTCTATCTCAGTTCAGAATCAATCACTCCATTAGTAATCAGTCTATAGTTCTTAGTATGGGATTTCAGCTTCTTTCCAGCCTAGTTAGCCTTCATTCAAGGATGAATTTTCTCAAGGGGGAGATATTGTAATACCTCGGATCCCAGAGTGAATTATTGCAGCAAAGGAATAAAAGTTGTTGAACTGGTACCAAGGTGACGGAGGGTGTGACGGCCCGTCACACATCTGAAGGTGTGTTTGACGACCATAAGCAAGGTGAGGAACTATCATTGGCCCCATCAATCCTTGGGTCTCTTCAGATAAAGGGTGACGAAGGACCAGACGTCCTATCACTCATCCGACTGTGGACTTGACGACCATCATCTCAATAACGGACCGTCACTTGCTCTGTCGAGGTCTGGTCCCTTCAGCTTATAGGTGCCGGAGGTCCCTATAGACCATCAAGTAAGTGAAGATCTGTCATGGAAACTGTTACTTAGGCCAGAAGTTTAGGTCGTTCGGGTTAAGAAAGGACGGAGGGTTGACAGACCATCAGGTAAGAGACGGCCCGTCACATTGGCTGTCACTTGGGAAAAAGTTTTCATGCTCTTCTGTTTAAGAATGACAACAGAGATGACGAACCGTTAGACAAGAAACGACCCATCACCTAGGTCATCAGATGCATGTGACTCAAAATCGCAGATTTATGTATATTTTATCCAAGGATATTTTCATATACCATCCTTCTAAGTCCTAAACTACATCATTTTGGGTATATTTCTGAGGATTTGGCAGGGTAAACGTTCCTTCTCCCTCATTCTCCACTCATACTTTCAGAGCATTATTATGTAGAACTCAGAGTTTCTCCCTGAAGCCAAGAACTAGGGCTTCCAATTGTCAAGCTACTTCTCCGAAATTTCTCCTTTAGGTATGTGGGGTTTTAGCAAGGGCATTTCTCTCACCCTTGTGCCCAAGTATTCTCAGAATCTTCATCAATTCATGCCTATAGAAATCATGAGTTAGTGTTTTATCAGACAAATTATGTATGTTCAGTTAGTTTAGTATATTTTGCAAGTTTCTATGATTCTAGCATGTGATCTTCATATTCTTGATCTGAACGCTATAGTATGACTACTAGCCCTGGTTTTTGTATGACTTCTCTTGGGTTAAGTTTTGCATGATTTTATAGCTGGTGTTGGATTGTACTTTCCTAGGGCTATTATTTGACTATGAATTTTTAGTATGAATATTTCAAGTTAAAATTAGTATTTTCATATTGCAGGTATACTTATTATTCTTTAGAAATATCAGCTGATCATTTTGGCTTTTTATCAATCTATGTTTAAATTTAGCATCTTAAGTTATCAGGTCCCTTAGGCTCTCAGACACTTTTTGATAAGTTGTTCTGCCTTACCTTATGACACTAGTCTTGAGTTGATCAGCCTAGTTAAATATAACTAGAAGTTTAGTTGGGAGTAGTACTTAACACTAGGGGGCCGGGGTTCAGTGCATATAGGTTCCCAGAACTACATACCACCATAGGTTATTAGTCCGAATGGGCTCCATACAATGATTAGACAGTTTAGCCACTATACCCCGGCAAGATGCAGTGGGCTCTCTTCAATGGGGTGTATACATCAAACTCCACATTTAGCTCATGTGGTTATATGTCAGTTAAGAGTCTCTCCCAAAGTACAGTTCAGTCACAAGTCTTAGAACATGTTTATGACCATTATATCAGTTTTTACCAGTTTTTCTTACTCTCAGATCTCAGTTTATCTATAGTATGTTTATTTATAATATTCTTTCAGCATGATTATGTTTTAAAATTTCATGATCTTGAATACTCAGTATATTCAAAGTACTAACGCATGCTTTCCATGCTATATCATTTTATGATATAGGTTCAAGCTCTCAGGCTCAGTAGTGGGGTTAGCTTCTCTTTCAGATTTAGTACTGCAGTGTTCCATTGGTGAGTCCTCATCTTTCAAGGACCGGAGTTCCATCTTCAGTACTTGTTATTTTCAGTTTTAGTTTCAAACACTAGAGTTAGTTGGGGACTTGTCTCAGAAACTCATCCTTTAATAGAGGCTTTTCGACAAATAGTCAGTTACTTTGTCAGTGTGATGTTTTAATATCATATTTCAGATGTATTTACTTATCTCAGATTATTTTGTTATTTAAAACCAGTTGTTCCATTATTTCAGTTATGCTTCCGCTCAGTTTATTTAGAACTCAGATCATAGCAGTGCTATGACATGACATGGGTTAGCTTGGGGTCACTTGTGGCTCTAAGCACCGTGTCACGTCCAGGGTGTAGACTCGCGTCATGACAAGACAAACAGGCTAAATGTTGTGTATGGTGATGAAGTATATCAACCTGTGGTAACTGCCTTAAACGAGAGCAGTCCGAGCGGATGAGAGATTTGAGAAAGGGATGCAGTCATCTAATGAACCCCCGAGAGGAGAAGCCCTATGTTCATCAAAAGGTTCAAAGATGTCTCCACCTATTTCATCGCATCACCCGAGAAACCCCGAGGGGCTGTGGAGAGAAATCGGGTGTCCATGGCTCAAGTACCTTGTTCAGGGTGGCCCGGAGTACCATGACCGTCGATTTTTCTCATGAACATCTTGGGAAGCTTGGATGCAGCTAGCAGGAGAAGCCTCGATAGGTCTAAGGGGTGTAATACACTGATCCCCAGCCTAGACACCCAGCACCTCCAAAGACCGCCCGGTACCAGCGAGACTAAGATCGAATCTTGGAACTGCCGGGGAGAGAGAGAAGTGGTTGGATGAAGAATCCTTTGCCACTCTTGCCCTTGGCCTCGTCTACAGTTTTTACCTTATCCTCATCAGGGTATTGAAAAACCTTTGAGTTGCAGAACCAAGATAAGGAAAATATCATCGAAAGAGCGAAGCACGAATTCAAATGGTTTAAGAAAGTGACAAAGGAGATCTTCTTGAGGGCTTTCTCTCTCTCTCTCTCTTCATACCGAACTTCGCTAAAAGAAAGATAGAGGTTGAGAGAGGTAAGGAATTATAGTAAGGAGAGCAGGCTTTTATAGGCCGACTTGCATTAGGAACACGGGATAAAAGCAGCAGCTGTATGACATGTGGACGACGCGATAAGTGCCTTAAAGGCATGACATAACAGTCACTTCAGAATACGAAGCGTCCATGACATCTCACCGTTTTCCCAAAATTGACAGCTCGAGTCATGAGGAAATACATTTTGGGTTCTTTCCCACCCAAATTATTAGTCAAAATACAAAGTTGTCGGTCAGGGTACAGTTCTCTAGTTAAAAGTTGACCTTTGTTAGTCCAAGTACAGCAGAACATATTCGGGTCTCGAAGACGGGATCACAAAAAGTAAAAGCTCGAAATGAAGCTGCTAAAATTACATGAAAGGCCTTGGTCGCCAAGGGGCAAGGCCTCACCCGTCGATGTCATTGCTAGAGCAATGACCAGACTCTTCGATAATGGAGAACTCCTCTTCAGAAGAAGTGGGACTGTCGTTATCACGATCTGGCTGGTCGAATGAGTCAACCAAGATTTGACACTTTGCTATTTCCTTGTCATGATCAAGGCAACCTAAGCTAACGTCTCTCAAAATCTGGATCCATGCGATCTGAGCATCTTGATCCTTCTCCAAACCATTACATTTCTTCCTGAGTGTGGTTCTCTCTGGTAAGGTGTTAAGTTTCCTTTTTAGTCGATTTATCTCTTCTCGAGGCAATAAAGTAGAGGGAGGGGGGGGGGTCGGAACGATGATACGATTCCGCTGAGCGAATGTTCTCTTTCACCTCAGTCTGCTATTTCATAAAATACTCAATAAGGATGGCTTGCGAAGCATTCTCTCTCCGCAGAATTTCTGCCTCATTGAACCAATGAAAGGCGTCAGTTCGGTGGTTCTCCCTTTCACTCAATACCACCTCCCGCTTGTTGTATAGCATCTCGATTTCGGAGGCCCTATGGGCTAATGTCCCAGCCAAAGAAGATTGATCTCTAACAAGAGCCAATGCTTCCTCAAATATGTTGCACTTCAGTTGAATACTCTCTCTCTTTCAGCAATCGTTGCAGACCCTCTGCAGGCACTAGCCTAAGTGGAGAAGAAAAAGTTAGAAATGGCAACACAAAGGCGTCCTCCAGAAAGGTGAAGTTTAGGATAGAGAATAGCAACCTTGGCAGCGGCATTGACACAGTTGTTCAAAAGGCATTTGGTGTAAACATTGTCCATCCTCTAACGGTTTACTAGTATGATCACAGGGCCTAAATACTTGGCAATCCCCGCTAGTTTTGATGTGAAGCTAAAATCTTTAAGTATTCTCAGAACCGTCGTCCGATATCGCGTAGAGTCCCGATCCATGGGGGCTCTAGCCTGGGAGGCATCTTGCAGCCAAGGACCGGGTCCCTTAGGGAGAGGAAAGAAGGCTTCAAGGATTGGCTATCAGCTGGAACTTGTGGGAGGGGCGAGTCAAGAATATGTTGTTTCGTCTCAACAGCGTCATGGGAAACCGGACTACCGAGAGTACGTCGGCCTAAATTCGAGGATGATTTTTTGTAGCGCTCTCCATTTCAATAAATAACCTCTTGGCCTCAAAACAGGATGAGTCGGAAGCTTGTACCTCCTCAACCCACAGCTCCACAAAGTTATCGTCCGAGATGATGATGGGGGGGGGAGGCAGGTTTTTTCATCTCCTCCATAAGGTTTTTCCCTTTTTTCTTTCTCCCCTCTCCTAGAGATAGGACTTCGCCTCAAGGTCAGGAACTGTCACTATTTCAGCAAGAATGTGAGGTTGTCCACGGCGTTCATGGCTAGTAGAGATAGCCGACACACCAGAGTATGAAAGCAAAATTGGATCCGATATCAAACATGTTCAGGAAAAATTCAGGGGAGAAGATAAAAAGAGGAGATATGAACGGACACATAAGGATATCACAAGAATACCATGGTTTTTCGCTCTCCGTCTAAACCAGATAGAAAGTTGTGTCCAAGACCAATTGTCAACTATAGAAAAGTCCAATATTTTCAAGACCCACGAGTGAATTCCCGACTTAATCAGAAAAGGGGAGATCCAGAGAAAGGTGCCACCAGGGCACTACAGGGCATTCGAAAAGATAAGGATTGGAGACATATAAAGAAGCGTGAAAGAAAAAACAAAGACACCATGAACACTTACACTACATGTTCCAGGGCTTGGGGAAGAAATTCTCGACAGCAAGGGGGGACTTTGAACTGTTAAGAGGTGCCTAGCGCTTTCATCAATATGAAAGAGGAAGCTTCTGGGCTGTACCTGTACAACTAGGGGTTGGGGGACGTTGAATAGTAAACTAAACGAAGATGACGCTGTCCAATTGGCCGAACGGAAGATCGACATGAGTCCATGCGGCCACGACCATGAAATGATCAATCCAACCTCAATCGTGAATATCATCTAAATTACCAAGTAGGGATTTCCTCCTGCAGCGGATAATTGCACTATCCCTCCTTGAATAAAGCAGGGAGAGTACAATAGCAACAAATGCATCAAAGAGAACTCTTCTCCAACCTCTATGGACAATGAGGAAAGACAAGCTATGTTCCACTAAACCCCCTGGCAAAGTTGGACCAAACTCCACCGAAAGGAGTCGCATAAGGAGATAATTACACAATCGATGGGGTTTCCAAGACCCATGCTGAAAAGTAAGTATAGATGAGTTTGGAAAGGCTGATATCAACGTGGTAATGCTTTTAGAGGATCTGGGGGGCTTTTGCCCAATACTTGTCAAGACACCACCCACAGTCTACTTAGACTCGGGTAAGTGGCTCTCTTTCGCTTGGGAGCCTAGCTCAGTCACAAGTCTTCTCTTCATCCCAGTACCAACAGAGGCAGGGAGTTTGAAGTAGTCGTTAAAGAAATAAGTGTTGGGATGAATTTCACAGCGGACGATTCAAAGGGAGTTTTCTCCCCTTCTCCTTCCTTCATTGCCTTGCTAGTAATCAGAGTAATGAAGATGGAATTGAAGAAACAGTCGGGCGTAACTGGAGGTCTACCGGAAATATTTGGGGCAATAGAGGCTCGAAAAATTAATAGTGAACAAAAAAAGGAGATATTTGAAAGTAAATAAAGGACAATGGAATCAAAGGGTTTATAGATCTGAGGGGCAGACAACCAGTGTAACATCAGGCATCGAGTCATGCTGGGATCCAACACGTGTCAAAGTGGGACTGCGTGAGGAGAGACAATTTGTTCGTTTCTTTGAAAGGAGAGAAGAACGACGGTTCGTTGGTGACTTTTTGTTTTCTTTCCATCTTTTAGGAGAGGCTTAGTGCCACGCTTAAAGACGGAGGGACTATCTGTATAGGATCAAATTGAATAGCAGACATAAGGCGTCATCAGTTGGTCCTAAGTAGGAGCACCGAGACCTCAAAAGACGAACAACCCTGAGAAGGTAGTCTTTCTTGAGGTGATGACGGGGAGGGTATTATTTCGTATCAGATAGGGATCAGCAAGGCATCGCTCCGATGACACGGTGTAGTGGATAAATGGGGGCCAAGAATAACACGATATTCAAATACACAGACAAGCTCGTACGGATTTGCATAAGGCAAGGATATTGACCAACACCTCCCAAATGATTAGGACTCTTGGCACAAGGACATGGGGTATAATATTTTAGTGCTCCCATGACATTTTCCTATTGGCTAAGGCCTAAACTATGTAACTTATAAATAGTCGACCCTCCTCTTCTGAGAGGGGATTCAGACTCTATTTTCAAAAAAGCAATTATACTGGCAACACATTGTTTTCTTAGGCTGGAAGCATTTTTCTCTTCTTTGTTCATCTTTAGCTTAAATTATTTCAAGTGTCGGATCTCAAGATGTGGACAATCCCGTACTCACTTGTGTCCACACCAGAGACGCTCAGATTTGCTTTTTTCTGCCTTGTCTTACTAATTTACATTATGATTACTTACTTCTATGACATATTACTAACCAAACCGCTAGTAAATCGAATCTAAAATAAGATTGAATCAAAACTCATGTTCTTGGTTCTGTACAAATTCAACTGTACCAGATAGGATATGATACTTGACTTTTTCAATGTCATTCATACGGTGGAATGTTTCGGCTACCAATTACTCGACCACAAGAACCCCACCCACCCCAGTGAGGCAATGAATTGCGAAATGAGAAGACCAGCTAAAGTCGTACAACCTTTATCGGTGATGCTGAAACATGTGCCGCAAACTAAGAAATAACCTATTCTTCGGAATGGATGTGTACCATACGTTTGATAAGTAAAATCAAGCAATGGTGAGAGTATTGGACCCATATTATAAAGATAAATTCATCTTATCCTGTTTTCATGGTAATAATTGAAAATTTAGGCTGATGAGACTCTACATGGAAACGTTATATCAAAGTGGACCACTGTTTTGTCTATAAGATGCCTTCAGAGTCAAATAATGGGTGCAGAACGCATACATACTATATTGATCCTCTTCAAAGTGGGATAAGGTACACTAAGAGCCTGTTTGGCTATGTGAGATAAAATAGCATGTCCAAATGCCTACTAAATAAAAAGGAAATGTACAGTAGAAAATCTTTCAATCAAATAATGGATTCAAAGTATATATACACTAAGAAAATGATTCTGTAAACGACGGACCATATTGAATTTCTCCTTTCCACCTGGGATAAGATGACACCAAGAAAAGGAAACGTAACACTGGAAAGTGACAGATAGAATATTTACGCTTATAAAAAATTTCTGTAAACAGACCATATTGAAATGAAGGCAATGCTCAAATTATATTTTCCGGAGGAATCCACGGACTTCAACAAGAAAGTTATGCAGGTTCTTTCTGAACTTCTGGTAATTTGGCCGATCAAGTGCAGAAGAGAGACTGTTGGAGCTTGTTAGTGATTGGAGTGCGTTTGTCAACCGTGATCTGAAATCTGTGTCAGACTGGCTCTCTATCAGTTCACATCCCAACTTCTGCACCATATGTCAAATCAATTTTTTGCAAGAAATTGTTTTAATAAAGAACATTAATTATATAAAGCTATTTAAGAATGTGGATTATGCCTGGTATAGACTTTGTTCACAAAGGATTAACGGAAGAAGAGCATCTGCAGCTGAGCCAACCAGATCAGTGCTGAAATTTAAAAATAAAAAACCATTAGGACATTGTAACTGCCATATAAAACGGCAAAATTTGTGAATGAGATACTAGTGGACAATGACATCTTATACATCAACTATAGTAATCCTTCAAACATTAAATCCTTCAGCCTCTGTCTGGTTATGTTTTTTACCCAGCTCACCTGTAATCCTGAAAGAGGAGAAACTGTAGCAATGATCGAAGAAATTGGCTCAGCATCCCTTCCTGAAAGTTTCCTGTATGATCCTCGTAACCTGAAGCATGGTGACCTAATCCCACTTCTCCAGCACTTTTTTGCTTGTAGTGGAAAGAAGCAAGTCCTTTTATAGCTCTTAGACATAAATCAACGATCTCTGCATCCTATGACACACAGCAGAACACAGTGATCTTAGCTTCTATCTCTAGTAGTATCAATAGGCACAACACAACTACAGAACTATATCTTGTACATCATTTAAGTAGCATGATGGACGTTAGACCTTCTTCATCTTGAAATGATGCCTAAACCCCTCTTAAGCACTTCCCAGCATGAAATAGTATCTAAAACCATGAACCACAGACATCTTATTGTGGAAAGGTTACCTGACACAGACCGAAATCAAGAGTCTTAATGATATGAACAAAAGCTTCTCCATTTAGCTGTGTAATCATTTCAGGGTAGACCTCCAGCATATGTGATAGCAGCGAGAAGTACTATGCAGATGAAATCAGTTATTAATTTTATTATATACAGTTATTCACTGCAGCGGAAAAATAGAAGGGAAAAACCTACATCAAGACAAAGCTTCGGGTACTTGAGCAGGTCCAAATTTATCAGAGGAGTAACTATGTGAAGACCCAGATATACCACCTGCAACGGAATTTCTATGAGATTGTTTACAGCATCATGAGGTTGCCAATGTATGTTGGCAGGAAAAACCAAAAGTAAAGGAAGAAACTGCATGAACACCACCTGACAAATATTTGTCCCTTGAGCCTCAATAGGTTCTGATGAGAAGTCAACCTGCAAATAACAGTTATATCCAGGTCACCTTAAACGTAGAACCTACACGAAAGAAAAATGTGACAATGGAAAAATAACCATGATAAGATCAAGGAGTGCAGACAACACCAGATCTTTCGAACAGAGACTAGAAAGTAATTGGAGTACAGCACGTAGATCCTTGTATCTTTCAGTATCAGCTTCGCTCCGCAAGCTGCTTGAAATGCTCAGAGATATCTGAAGGCACATTAGTTCATTCAGGATAGTATCCTTCTAATTTGCCATAGAACAGAAAAAATATTGCATCCATATCGTTATTTGTACAAAAGGGAAGTAAAACTCTGCTTCTGCTTCATTGAGATAACATGATGATTGACATACTGGGACGGGGTGGCAAAGGTGTGACCATGGCACTGATGGTTTGGGGAGTGGAATAGCAAGGCTGGGTTGAAGGAACAGAGAGGAAGCTGTGGAAGGGGAGTATGTAGTTAGATTGGAAAAACAAAATTAAGCAGGGAATATTGAACAGGGATTGCCGTGATCACTGTATACCAGAGTCATCCTTGGGTGAAGAACGGAAAGCTAATGTGTCCCACTTATTGAACAAGGTCCTGTACTCTGTTTGTGACCGCTATGGTTGGTATGCATCCATGGCTCATGGATGCCAAAGGCATCCCCTTGGGATCATCTCAGAGTTCCTATAGGATGGAGATTATGGAGTTGGTCTGTGGGATACTCATGGACTATCAACAAATGATGTGATTCTAATGATAGAGGAACCAACTCTATTTTCTCCTAGAGCAGACTAATTTTAAATTTTGGTCGCATATTTTAAACCCGAAAATTGAAAGCAAAAGGAACTGATTTAAGAAACTTATTCACAACAAGCAAGATGCATCTGATTAGAGATTCCAAGGAATCATCTTTGGATTTCTTAACATAAGGATTGTGGCAATAAGAATATAATTTCTGATGTCAATATAGTGTAAAGCTTGTTATTAAGGAAAACAGAACAAGTTTGCACATTAATGTTTTTCTTTGTTTTACATGAAAAAACCAAGGAAATCGGGAGCATAAATACCCATGAACAATTAAAAACAATGTATTTATCTGCACAAAGATGGCACAGTTAGGTAGGGACGGGAATACAAGTAAAAGTGTTTTAGCCTACATTGTTGCCACTTAAAATAATGTACTTATTTTGTTGTTTTATCTACTCTTCTTTTAGTTTTGAGGTAAGGGGGTAACATGAACTAGACATAGATTAAGTGCGAAACTAATAAAAACGTGATAGTTTGGTGGGGGTGGGGGATGGGAGGTTAACACCTAAACTTAAAATTCAGCGGGGTACTAGGCATAGTTTAAGTATGAAGCTAATAAAAACATGATAGTTTAGGGGAGATTTAGCACCTTAAAGTTATAATTCAGGGGGTAATGTAAACTAGACATAATTTAAGGTTGAAACTAATAAAAACTGTGATACTTTAGAGGGGTTCTGATCCATTATCTCTTCAGATTTTTGAGAAACAAGCAAATTATGGAAACAAACTCCAAAGGAAGACTCATAAAAAACAAGAAAATATATAGTAAGTAACCTGAGGGGAAGGACAAGCTAGGGTCAAGAAAGGGAAAATTAGTGGACGGAAATGCCTCCTTGAGAGTCTAATCTAAATAGTTTAAAAGGGTCTTTCCTATATGTGTCAAAACCGGAAAACACAGGAAAGCACCAAGGTCTATTTTGTTGTTATAAGAGAACCATGACGTTAAAGCACAAATTTTATTGGAGAAGGCACAAATGAAAAGATACATATCAAATATAAAATAAACAATTATGTGTACAAAGGAATGGAAATCTAACAATGATGTGAAATATATGAGAAAATTTGTGTCAATCAAGTTAAGGGACCATTTCATAATCCTGTTTCAGATGCAAAAGTTTTCTAGCTTCTACTTCAGCTTACCTCATCAGCTTTCTTATGCAACACTTCCATATTATTAATCGTAATACATTCATTGATATTTTTCTGTAATATCTCATATTTAACTATGGGCATCTAAGTCTTAATCAAAACAAAACAAAAAATAAAAATAAATAAGCTTGATGTTTGGGCTAAAGTCCATTCGAACAAGATTAACCAGAAGCAAAAGGGGTTTAGGGAGGCCGCTGGAACACAAGCTACCAGAATTTCATTGGAAGAGGCTTTCATAAGCCTCTTTTTTTTTCCTTTCAATTAAGTGGGACGAGAGTCAAAGGGGGAAAAAAGATAAAGAAATATCCTAGGCATTGTTTCACCACCGCTTCACATAGAAGAAAAAGAATTAGAGAGAGCTTTGGAACGTAATTTCCTAAACCCATCCTAGCTTATAGGTTTGACTTTTGTATAGTGTTATCAAAAGCGCAAAAAAACTCCAAGGCCCTTATGGGCTTCAAGCGCAAATAAAGTGCGGGCTATTGAAAAAAGGCATAAAAGAGAAGTAAAATACAAATATGTATGTGTAGTCCAAGATTAATAACCATAAGCATGAATAACAAATATGTGGACAAAGAAGTTGAAAAACAATTATGATAAATTGATATATCAATTATTTATATAGCATCTTTAGGATTATGGTCATTGGCAAGGAAAAGTATGTCTTAGAGCCTTGATGACAATATTGAAGCGCCATAAAGCGAGGTGAAGCGCTCAATATGTTTTGAGCATCGCTTCAGAGGTTAAGCATGCTTTAAGTGCGCCTTTGTATGATATGGGTAAAATAGGCTATGGATTACGTGATTTGGAATGAGATTAAGAGTTTGAAACACTACGGTTAAGGAAGCTAGGAGTAATTCTTATGATTCTTCATGAGTTGAATGATATATAATATAAATGGTTTATAATTGGTTGATTATGGATTGGATTGAATAAGGAAAACACGTTTTGATGAATAGATGGTTAGACATGAAATCACAAGCGTTGGTTACTGTGAATTTGTTATGTTGGTAGTTCATTATGTTATACTAGATTGATTTAGTAATACCATAGATTGATGAAGAACTCCAACAGATTACTCGTGGTGACATGTTCGTTATATCGGGATGAGTAATGTGAGTTGTGATTACAAGTTGTGTAACCATAACTTCATGATTTTGGAAATGAAATGTGTTAGCCCAACTTTTGAATATTGCATGTCAAACAAGTCCTCTACTAGATATGATACCACAATGTTTACTTGAGATGATTACCATTACTCTAAATATTTTTACAACTACCCAGGGGATGTTGTGGGATTACACTGGGTATGTTGTTGTACTGGACCTGTTTTGTAGTTACTAGGAAAGTGATTACGTTACTGTAAAGAATTTATGTTGAAATATTTTTACACTACTTGAGATGTGACTACCATTAATGATTTTACTGTCACTTGACAAGTGTCTTTGCTAAAGTTTGAATATGGCATGATTTGATAAGAACTGAAATATCCTAGATTACTTAAAAAATATGTGATGAATATTTTGTATATTATATAGAGAAAGGTAGAGTTTGGGAGGGGACTTTGACGGATTCCATCCCTAACAATTCATCAAACCTGGTGCGTCTTATATTCTGGATTACCATTACCAACTATCACTAGTAGGAAAGCAGAACCAGTATACTGTTAGCGATTATTCCTCAAATAGGAGCCATGGTTGTTTTATTTTATTATATTTTCACAAAAGCCAGGGATGTATTCAACACAAGTCATCGTCCACAAGTATTTGGCTCTCCCGAGAAAGGGAACCATACCGAATACAAGTTTTGTTCTTAGAAACCTCCCAAGGGCATGATTTAATTGGGACACAGTGTATTAATGAGCTTGTACTGATGATTTCGATAATGGGCTAAGAAGATGCCCATCTACTGCCAATTATTATTTGAATACTGTTTACAATATATGCTAGCTGTCAGTCAAGAACGCACATGTTCAGAAGATGAAGGTAGCGGAGATAAGGATGCTAGATGGATGTGGGCATACAAGGAGATATATAATTAGGAACAAAGCTATATGGGGCAAGGTGGAAGTCGCCTCCGTAGAGGAAAAGATGAGGGAAGTGGAACTGAGATAGTTCGAGCAGCTGAAAAGGAGATGTGAAAAAACACCAATGAGGAGGTTTGAGAGGTCGACTATAGTAGGTGTTAGAGAAGTAGAGGTAGGCCGACGAAGAACCGGGAAGAGGTGATTAGGCAGGACATGACACACCTCCAACTTACTGAAGACATAACCCTATATAGGAAGATTTGAAGTCGGGGTAGAAAGTTAGTAGGTAGCCGAGTGTTGTAGCACCTACTTGTGGGAGAGACAGGGGGCTAATCTCTTCTCCTTTCTCCTTATTAGTAATATTATTTATTACTGGCATAGTATCTTGTACTTCGCTTTATAGTACCTATTGCTTCATTGGTTGTGTCTATCTTGCTACTTTGATGCCGTTATTTTTTTCTAGCCTATTTTGCTAATATGTCGTCGTGCTGGGGATCTATTGGATTGGGGATAATCTCTCTACCTCATCCAGTTAGGTATAAAGTCTACATACGTTCTTCCTCCCCAAACCCCACTCATGGAATTACACTAGGTATGTTGTTGTTTACAAGATGTATTTATAATGAGACTTATTAGTGTTACCATTACTGAAAAGGGAATTTTATAATGTTTGTTGAATATCATATACCGGCAATTGTTTTGGCTTGTCCCAACAAAAAATTTTTGTGGATAAGCGCCATAATTCAATGAGCGAGTGACTCACTCGTCGCCTAAGTTGCTCGGACTCGATGCGGGTGTCCGACACTACAGGGATCTAGAAGTTGGATTCTTCACCATCTAACACTCAAGACGGGATGCGGATCTAGACACATATACGGGTGCGGGGATTCGGTGCGGGGATTCGAACAAAAAATAATTCAAATATCTAAAAATAGATTTATACGTCTACATTATGACAAAATTATGTGGAAAGCTTACAAGGTATTATGAGGAGAAAATATTGATCAAGAGGAGAATCCTAAAAAGAAAAGGACTAATATAGAAATTTCTATATACTAGCTATTCCACTTTCTTCAATTTCATCTCAGCTTTTGTTTTGATTACAAAGATCATTGTATCTGTCTTGAATTTCCCCTTTGATTTTGGTCAAAGTATCAAAATCAATTGACCAGATCTGGTACGGATCCCAGACCCGTCATGTCGACACAGGTGTGACATTGAAAGTGAAGAGTCCGAGCAACTTAGTTCCCCACTAATATTTTTTAATTGAGATTGCAGTGGACACCAACAAGGATCTTTCTAGCTAGAGTGTACGAGCTGATAATTCTGGTGAGCCCCACATTGGTTTGGTAAGCGATATGTCTTACTTTTTTGTTATCATCTTTTATTTAAACTCTTAGAGTTGCTTCATTAGTCGGTTTGTCAGTATTTTGATTATTATAGACTTGTGACTAGTGTTGCTTTCTTTTTGTATTTGGAGATGGACATTGTATTACTGTGTTATAAACAGATGAAGGTAATGGTGCTGACTTGCCTTGGTTGGATATTGTTTCTTGTGTGATTTAGTTGAGAAAAAATCTTTAGATAACCCTAGAAATAGGAAAAACTTTGTCCGGTATTCTATAAAATCCCCATATGGTTTGCTTGGGGGCTCTACCCCCGATAGCCAGTCATGGACCGAGATTGGATCGTGAAATATTCTGTGAACAATTAACAAAATCACTTCTGTGTTATTGTTTAGTGTCCCATCATCAACAAAGAGTTATAGGCAATAAGGTGCATGGCATACCACCTTGATGCCCGCAGCGAGGCAAGGAGCTCCATTAGCATTTCACCCAGCTCCATTCTTTAAACAACTTAAACTGAGCCATTAGGAACAGAATTCGTTCTAATCTATTCTCTAAATCCAGTGAAAACAAAAATATTTTTGAAAAGCACAAAATATGTTTCTTACAAAGCACCTACAGACTTCACACATGATATGGTTTAAGGCAAACAATCAGAAATTAGAACTCATAAAAGATAACAGTATTTTGGGTCATAATCACAATTGATCTTAATTCTGAAACTAGAAGTATACCAAAGTGGAAAAATAACAAACTACTGAACAACATCAACAAATATCGCCCAACTGATGAGTATTATGTTTGAGTTGACTATACTTCCATAAAACAAAAACTTGTGAACAGAATAACAAGATACTGGAACTGTAAGTAGCATATTTTTCCCTCTGCCTCAGGCTGTCTCGCGATACCCTCTACAGCTTGACCCGCAGCAGTCCCTTGACCAACTCCAGGTCCAATAGAAGCGTCACAGACGTACATTGTTAATTTTATTTAAATATAAGTGGAGTAAGTTTTGTTGTTTCATCCAACAATTCTAACAATTAAGGATAACAAGGTGGTTTTAGCGTGAGACAATTTGTGATGCATCTACTTTCCATAATAGCCTTATAACCACCCACTAGCAAGAAAATAGAAGAGGTTAACAGGTCAAATATAAAAGATTTTTAATTCCACTGTTCCACTTCCTATTCTGAGAATGTTATATTCTTGTTTATCTCCAATTTACATCTATTTTCCATAAGCTTTTAACATATGTTTAAATATTCAGACTCTAGTGTGTGCGCAAAAATATAGTTCCAAGTAAAACAGAATATGCTAAAAGGACACTAACACAAATAAGATGAATAATATCTACTGATCAGCTATTGAAGAATGATGATTGGTTAGACTCACTAGAATGGTAAGCTTTGAAAAGAAATTTGTGATTAGATTTATTTAAGTAACCAAACACTAATTAATAAAGAATCAAATGCTTTTGGTTCGATGACAAAACATATGGTTTAAGTTGGAGGTGCAACATTGTAAGGGTCATGGTTATGAAATAATTACACTACTTATCACAGATCAATATCTCTTCCAACTTACTGCTAGAACAATTCGACAACATTTTTAAAAAAATAGAAGATCTAATGATCAAATTGCCTTGCCTATATTGTGGGAAGAGTAAAGCAGAAATAGGCACTTACAGAATTTAACAACCGCTGTTTCACGAACAAACATTTCTGGTTGAGTGACAAACTTTAAGGTTATGTTGGAGATGCAACATTGTAATAACCATGATTATGCAATAATTAGACTACTTATCACAGGTCAATATCTCTTCCAACCTCTGCTAGAAGAATTAGGTAACATGTTTTAAAAAGTAGAAGAGCTAATGATCAAATTACCTTTCCTATATTGTGGGAAGAGTAAAGCTGAAGTAGGCGCATACAGAATCCAACAACGATATCCGTTTCACGAGCTTCAAGGTAAATGATTTGCCCATCCACCCAATCAACCACGAATCTCAGTAAGAGATACACAACTGTGGACTAAAGAAAACTGGAAGATTAGATCATGTAGTTTCACTTTTTGGATACCGATGTCACACTAGGTTAGCTAAAGCTGTTAAAAATTTAAGACAGGCTTATTTACTACATCAGAAATCATAAAAAGAATGGCATGGCCAAGTGATAAAATCATTGACTTGTTAGGCCAATCATCACCAGTAATCAACTAAAGTTGGTTCACTTAATTGAACTGGAACCCCAGCATGTAGGTAGAACGAGAACTTGAGTGCAATATCTAACCTTTTTCTTCTACGGTTCTACCTTTATTAGAAAGGTAACCTTTTCTTTGGTGATACACTCCGAACTATTAAATTAATGATCAAGTGGTCCTAATGATTTTGGCATCTGTTTAACCCTATAAACTACAAACCAACTTGCAAATTTAATTTTGAAGCACCACTTTTGTAATTGACATGTTGTTCTTTGGTTTTTAGCAGCCCCATATCAGAAAGTGAGAAATTGAAGAATACCAATCTGAATATCTGTTAGTGCTGGACAAGTGTGAGGAGACCACATGTAACATGTAACACTTAATACACGAGGTTTCATTCTGCTACCAAGGATCACCGGCATAAGAGATGCATACTGGACAGCAAAATGAGAACAGCCAGCGCTGAGCTTTTAGCTCGGTACCAAGAGGAAATAATTTTAGGATGACAATAAAGCAGCACTGTATATCTTTATCAAGTTTAGCAGCAAAGCAACTTAAGCAACCATATCAACCACATAACTTTCTGTTATAATGACAACATGACCAGGAAGCTCAAAACTAAGCTTCGAAAACAGCAACTTGAATCAACAGATATTATCTCATACAGTTTATACCTCGTGTTTGTAAACTTCCATAAACATCAAGAGTGGATTCAGTACTTTATAACCCATCTCATAAATAGCCCTCTGTGTTTGAGGTTCTGTCGCACTAGCAGCACCACGAAGTCGCTCCAACAAGCAATTGACCTATGCATTATCACAGATTTACTAAGAAAACAATGATTAAAAGATATAATTCTTTTCCAGATATTCTTACCAATAAAATAGTATCTGGCTGTTCAGCTACACATTTTAGATCACTTCGGCTTGAGAGTTCCACCAGATTAGCTGTCATATGGTTTGTCAGATTTCTCACATACCTAAGAACAATTGCAACGAAAAATCATCCGATATTTAGAAGTTCAACAAATTAAAATAAAAAAAAATGTAAAATAAAAGAAAAGGAAATAACCTAGAATATCTACTTACTGGCTAGAGGCCTCTGGAGTTTTCATGCCAGAAGCTGAAAGAACAAGGGTTTGAGCAAGCGAACGCTGTAATAAGACAGAGAACAGTTTTTTTTTTTTTTTTGAGTAAGACAGAGAACAGTTCAAATTGGCTGGAAATATAACATCAGCAATTTAAGAAACCCATGTTTGGTGATGGCAGGTTGGTACGTGACGCAATGAGAACCTACAAAAACATAAGATGCCTGCCTCCATAGTAGAGGGGAAAAAAGTATCAAAAGGGAGAAATCCCTCTCCAATCCAAGCTCCAAAGAATGGAGAAGGCTTTGAGGTCTCCTTTCCCTTCCAATTTAAAGAGATAGTACCTTTCTGAATATTCTCTCTGCCTAATAATAAAAACACAGAGGAAGAAAAATGATGCACCAGTATAGCAAACACATCCTAATTGAAAGTTAACACGTGGCCAGATTCATACATGTCTAAATTAATCGTACTTAAATAAAGAAAATCATATAGAATATATTATAAGATACCTTAAGTTATTAAATACAACATTTACTTACCTTATTAGCATTGGAATACATTACCTACCATATTAGATGTGCCTAAGACTCTAAGGAAAAGAGAAATTGATCGAGAACAGAGCTTGATTATTCCATCAAGTTATTTGGGCTTAAATAACTATGTTTACATGCCCTAAGAAAGGAAGAAAACCAATACATAATTACAATATATAATTACAAGGAGTAAATCACGCTATCTACTACATTTACACTATTCTAGAATATCCACAGAATTTTAACACCCCCAAGCTGGAGCATAAAAATCATATTTACCAAGTTTTCTACATATATAACTTATTTCGGGACAGACTAGAGACTCGGAGAATATATTGCAAGCTAATCGTTTGAACACACAAACTTTGTGACAATGTCTCATGGGAGTATCTTTTCCCTAACAAAATGACAATGGATTTCTGTTTGGCCCTCTAGTGAAACACCGAATTTGATGCAATGTAAAGTAGAATTATCACACAGAAATTGCATTTTACCACTCTCTCTGAATTTCAATTCTTTTGGTAGTTGCTTGATTCATATGAGTTAACAACTAGGCACTGACAAATTCGGATATCTTGCTTCTGCACTTGATCGTGCAACTACATTTTGTTTCTTACTTTGTCAAAACATCTTCTCGCTACTAGAATGCAGTATCTTGAGGTAGATCATCTGTCAGAGGGTGACAACCCAATCTGCATCTGTACAGCCAACATTTGCTTATGTCCTCTGTTTTCGTGAAGTAGCCTTTCCTGGAAGCAGATTTTGTTGTATTGAAGGATATGAATCACTGCATTCCAGTGACTGTCATAAGGAGAATCTAAGAACTGACTTACCACACTAACCAGGAAGGCAATCTCAGGTCGAGTTCATGACGAGATAATTCACTTGCCTACCAACCTGCTATATCTTCCAGGATTGCTAAAGGGCTCCCCTGACCCGGTAGAAGCTTAACATTTGGATTCAGAGCATCAAAGGCCTACAGTCTGTCATGCCTGTTTCCTCAAGAATATCAAGAGCACACTTCCTCTGTAAAATGGCAGGGATTTGTATTGAGCAAACTCAATGCCTAAGAAGTACCTTAATCGACCAAGATGCATAGTCCGATGCTTTAATTTGGTAATTCACTCTTCACCATTACTTATAATGACTATATCATCAACATAAACCACCAAATACATGCATAAATCTGGAGCAAACGACAACAAAATGCAGAATGATCTGTTTCACTGCGAATCATGTCAAATTCCTAAACAGTTAACATTGAATTTGCCGAACCATGCTTGAGGTGACTGCTTCAGGCCATAAAGTAATAGACTTTCACAAATATTACTAGACTCCTCCCTAAGAAACAAAACCCGGTGTTTGCTCCATATATACCTCATCTACGACATCCCATGAAAAAAGGCATTTCAATTATCCAACTAGTAAAGAGTCCAACAGTGAACAACTATCATTGATAAAAAGAGACAGGCTGAAGCAATCCTAGCCTCGAGAGAGAAGATGTAACCATAGTCAAGTCTAAAAATCTATGTATAACTCTGGGTAACCAATCGTGCCTTTAAGCGTGTATTGCAAGAAACACTTTAGTTCATTTTGAAGTAACCAGCTGCTTACGGGGGGGAAGAATTCTAGCACCAGTTTTCTTTTTTGTGATTGTGCACTATTCCAACAAGATTATTAGGTGTGACTTTCCATGTTTCAAAAATAAGCAAACTCAATTTGGTTCCTGCACGTGGTTTCCGAGGGAACAGTTAAATGTAAAGTGAATATGCATCCAGATTCGCACACGTCTATATTTTCCGTACTTGAATATGTAAAACCATATAGAATATTTAATAAGATACCTTGGGATATTATGTATTTAATAGTAAAACAACAACAACATACCCAATGTAATCCTACAAGTGGGTCGGGGGGTGGTGTGTAGGCAGCCTTACCCCTACTCATGCGAAGATAAAGAGATCGTTTCCTATAGACCCTCGGCTCAAGTAAAGCATATAAAAAACAAGTATGTAAGGAAAATACAGTAGCTAAGAAGTCATGCTGGAAACAATAAAGAAGAGAATATTAGCAACTATAAATAATACAATAACTGAAGCAAAGGAAACAACAAGTAATACTAAAATCGAAGAATAATATTATTACCGTATTAGCATAGGGATTGATTAGCTATCATATTATAGTAGCCTAAGACTCCTATATAAGGTGCACCTCTTGTAGATTGTTAATTAAGTCAGAACTATTTTCACAAAACAAAATCATAACTATGGATTTGGTACCTGGTGAGCAGAATTTAGTGAGAATAGAGTTCGTCCATTTGCAAAAGCATTTGCCAACTCACGCCAAGAGTCCTGCAAGACAAATAATGCAGATTGGGATAAATATGATATTCCAATCATTACTCTGAACAAGAATCCAGCATGATTGTACCTGTTCCAGCATAAGGAAATTAAGCCGATCATAAATTCACTCTCTAACCATTTAAACTTTTTGGAGTGCAATAGACAATATAAAAAGTAGATACTTTTTGTCGTAATCAACATCTCCATTTATTGCGGATGAGATAGGACTAAGAAACAACAAAAAACAAAGCTGAGTTCCAAAGGCAGATGAGATAGAACTATGAACTAAATTCTCATTTCACAATTGACTGGCAGAAACATAGGCAATAACAAGAGGAAACATAATTGGCTTGTGGAAGATACCCAGTGCCATGCAATTCTTTTTGGCACTCTTCACACACAATTAAAACCCTAAGAGAAACAGAGCCGCCTCATCAAGGGTTCAAACTACTCGTCTTAGGACCTACCAATTCAACAAGGTGCACACAAACATTCTTCCGCCGAACAAGACCATGAAGCAACTCCTGGCATGTTAGTGCCTAACAGAATGAAAGGGAAGTGTGTCAGAGCTGCTGCAACAAACATCCACGATAAACACGAAAATAACAGATTACCGAAAACAACAATAGAGAAATTCAATCTTAGAAGCAAGTTCCTCAGATAACATTGATGTGCTGTTATTGTTTATCATACTGACAAAACTGATTATTGTTTGAGATGGGATGCTCTAATAGAAAATAAAAACAGTGATGGCATTTACCCAAATTCACAGAGAGTTGCCATATATTTATCCTAAAACCACTTTATCAATATTTTAATGGAGATACTTTGATTGTTTGTTATATTACCTCGCTTTGAATTCCACAGCTTTATGTAAAATTAAGAAATATCACCAAATTTAAGAAATTGAAATTTTAGTTCGACGTGATTCGGAAGGAGAAGAAATAATCAGGATAATAAGTAGCAGAACTAGAAAAGAAATAGAGAATCAGGACCTTGTTAGATAATAAAGCATTCCACTTCATAGGCTAAAAACTGTTTTGAACAGATCATGGATTCCATGAAAACAAAATGTTCTTGTATCACAACCTCCAAGAAAAACAAACCGATTATGATTTATTGATTAATGATAAACTAGAGAATTCTCTCAAAATGGGTTGTTTCCAAACCTTTTGCAATATTTTGGTTAGAAAAACTTTACCTCCCTTAATAATATAGTGATCCAAAATACGAATGAGCTCACATTGAGATAATATTGAATGGGAGAAAAAAATTTCACCAACCTTTCCAGTAACATAGTAAAGATGTAAATTTTACTGATGACTAGTCAAAGTTAATGTAATCACCAAATTTTTAATTAAGGGTAGTTTTGTAATTTAACCTAAATGAAAGAAAAAGGAATTACGGGTTAAAAAAGTGTTTAACATAAAAGGAGGGGCTGCACACACTGCTTTAAAGCAGAAACAGGGAACAGCAGAAGCAAAAAGAAAGAAAAAGGAACAGTAAAAGAAAAGAAAAGAGCAGGAGAAAGAGAGGAAGAGAGAAAAGAAAAATAGAATTTCTATACAAACCATCAAGGTAATGATTCTAGTCTTTTGCTTGAGTTTATTACGCAACTATAAGAAAGTTTTTACGGTAGAAATGGGGAAGTTTTGAAGAATTGAGAAAATTTAACCCTAGGGTTCTCCAACCCAAATCATTAATTTTAAAAGACAAACATAATCAAAATTCAATTTTGATTAATGTACTGGAATCCTCTCATCAAGGAGAATCTATTGGTGGTCATGGTTCGGGAATTATTCCCTGTTGACCAGAGTTGACTTATGAGTCAAACCTTTGACCGCGAATTTGACTTTTGTTAAAAATTAAGAAAATATCTACCGAAGGTTTTTTGACCATTCTAAACCCATATTTGTGTAGTTTGAAGTGATCCAGAAACCCGAAAAGCGTAGTTCTGAATTATTGGAAGGCGTGTTTGAATTGTAAATTCGAGTAAGTGAGACTTTAAGCTTTGAGTACTTGCTTTTCAAATCCGTTTTTAAAATAAGTGTTTTGCTTGCTTGGTCCATGTGTTAGAACGAGTGTGTGTTTGGCAGAACCTGTGGTCTTCGAGGCCAGCCACATATATATTATGTTTAAGCATACTAAAACTCTTTTTATTTTATAAAAATTATTTCTTGGAGTGATATGGTTGTGAGTCATGAGGTTAGAGCATTGTATATGCTTCTGGATATAACTGGGCATTGGGTATGCTATTTTGACCGTACGGGGCATTGTATATACTATCGTGGACTCGTGGTGTTGATTAATTATTGCAAGTGTCATTTATGATAAGTTCGGTGAGCAAATTGTATTGAAATATATAACATTTTTGATAAATAATTGTTTGAAAATTGTTGGATATTATATTATGATATAATTCCTATGCAAAAATATTCTTGTGCTTGTGGTGTGTTTATATTTTTCTAATACTTGTTCCAGGTATATTTAAAGTGGTGGGTCAAGGATCTTATTAGGATAGATTTATATATAGCTCACTCCTTACCTGCATGTCTGTGCAGATACTGTTGCGGAGGGTGAGACTAGCGGCTGATAAGTCTGTTCCATAGATTCTGTTGCTCAGATGAGCCTTCGCATTGTTCGTGGAGGTTCTCCTATCTTACAAGATATGTGAGGTGCTGCTTATTCAGATGTAGTTGATACTGCTCTTCATTGTGAGTCCTATTTAGAAACGGAAAGAGTTAACCGAGAAAGCAAAAAGGCACATAACACATGTAGGTTTTGTGGTGCTGCATCTAGGGGCAAGAGTGGTTTCATTGTGGTAGACTTCCCAATGGTCGTTGCTTTGGATCAGATGGGACTTGTTTTACTTGTGGTGAAAAAGGGCATATTGTTCGGGGAATTTTGGTACTAGTCAGGCTACGACACATTTGCAGGGAACTACTACAAATACACATACTCAGGCTCAACCAGCTAGGGCCGCTCAACAGGGTGCTCATGGACAGGGTCGACAGGGTGCACAAATTGCTCAGGGAGCAGGTGGACCATTGAGATTCTTCCCTATGGCCAGACAGGATATCGAGGCATCTAACGGCGTAGTCACAGGTATTACCAGTGTCAATTCTCATGGGGCATATGCTCTTATTGATCTTGATTCTACATATTTGTATGTATCTCCATCTTTTGCTACATTCTTAGTACGAAGAGTTGAGTCTCTTATTGTGCCATATATTGTTATAACCCCAATGGAGGGGACTTTGGCAGTAGATAGAGTTTATAGAGACTGTGTGATGTCTGCTCAGAGCAGGGACACCATAGTTGATTTCCTAGAATTACCGAAGTCCGACTTTGATGTGATTATAGGTATGGATTGGTTGGCATAATGTTGTGCTTCGGTTGATTGCTATACTAAGCTTATACATTTGGATTTTCCTGGAGAGCCACCTTTACTGTGGAACGGAATGATTCCCGTGACTCAAGGAAAGATAATATCTAATGTAAAGGAACGCCGAATGATTAATCATGGGTGTTTGGGTTTTATTGCTACTGTTCATGATACTCGAGCGGAGAATGTTACTATTGATAGTGTTCCTATTTTTCGAGAATCTGCTGATGTGTTTCCAAAAGATTTGCCTAGGCTACCTCTGATGAGAGAAATTGAGTTCAGCATTGATTTAGTTCTGAGGACTCAACCTATCTTTATTCCCCTTTGGCCATAAAATGAGCAGTTTAGTGTTTGAGAACAAATAGCAATTGTTTCTTTCTTTCGTTTTGAACAACAAATAAAATCAAATAGTACAACAACAACCCAATGTAATACCACCAAGTGGGGTCTGAGGAGGGCAGAATGTATGCAGACATTACCACTACCTCAAAGGTAGAGAGGCTGTTTCCGGTAGACCCTCGGCTTTAAGCGAAACAAACCGAAAAAGTAGTACTTTTTGAAAATAAAATCTTAAACAATTAATACACACAGACAGGTTAAAAGAGATGTAATCACAAATTTATTTCAAGGTTCCAGAAACAAATACATCTGCAGCAAGCTGCAAGCAACAGGCATGAACGCTTCACCTTAAGGGGGAGTGTTAGTAATATTTTGTAATTAAGGAGTAAATATTCTATAATTAAGGGCACAAACTAAGAAGTAGTATGTGCATCAACTAGAATCAATTAGGAAATACAATCTTCTAATTGCGTATCACTTCCTACTTTAAAATGTCTATAAATTATCTAAAGCTTGAGGGACTGATTAAGTGAACATTCAAAAAAGACCTTCATTCTTTATTTTTCTTTTAAATTCTTTTTTAATTCTACTGGATGCCAATAAATTGTCTTTATACTCTCACAAGTCTAGACCTCAACACTTTGTTGAGGCAGGTTGCGCCTGAGAACACCTAAATTACAACAGAATATGGAGAAGGCTCAATTTACAGATAAAAATGCAAAAAGCTGGACCCGCATTGAATTCTGGCACAACAGAGAAGCTGCGGTATCTTAAATAAGAAAAGAAAGTTATAAAACCAACTTATTTCCATGAGGCAATAAAGACTTTCGAAGTGAGGAGGAAAATTCTTCTTTTCCGCAATATGAGTGGAAAAATACCAAATCAGCCATGTGGGCAATGAATCCAATGAAGCTCCCTACCAAGTTGTTTACTTGCTTCTAGCATTTAATGAGCATAAATATTTCAGATAATGGGACATCCAAAAGAATAAGTCATGCACTAGCATGGAAAGCAGAAAATACCAGTCTTAAGTTGCATCTCTTGTTTTATATTTGGAATGACAACAAATTGTATTTTCCTTTTCAAGAGAGTGCACAGTTTTGGGACTGGCCAAAGCAGACATGTGGGCATTTTGGATGATGGTGGTCATTGAATTATTCCTGAATACAGTAAGGTCATTCCAGAACGAAAGGCTGTTCTACTATGCATACCTGCAAAGTCCTCTCTCCAGGATACGAAATGAATGTTGTCATAGAAATGTGAATAATAAGGTCAAGCACAGGTTTCCCCTGGTTGTCCTCTTCACAAAAACTAAGCAACACTTTAATGTGATGTTTCGCCTTGTGATCATCTGAAGATGCATTCTCCTTATTTTCATCAGGTGGCATCAGATAAGTAGCCGACCATCTTGCAAGGAACCATACAATTGCCTGGATAAAATGAGCATACGACTTAATCTTGAGTGTGGAACATGAAAAATATAAGCAAGTACCGAAGATGGACTATATAACTATAAGGAATCCCCTGCAAAGGGCCACTACGTTAGAGGATCATAAGAACAGCTCAGGAAGTATAAAACTTGAAAAAGCATAGCTAAAAAAGTTATTAGCATATGAATCTCATCAGAAGGATCATTTAGGCTCAAAACTTTTGGTCTAACTTAAGAGACGGCACAGAGAGCAGAGTTACAGAGCTAAATATTGCCAAACTTGTGCAGAAAATATCACGAGAAGTTGAACATTTGTTCATGGTATCTGGCGTGGCACCTAGGATTACGAACAGGTATTTAGTAAAGCCCCTTGTACCACATTGATTGTCATGTCCTTATGTCTTATCATTTTTAAATAAAACATAATGTTTTGATCAAAAGCAGTGTGGGTAATTTATGTTGGTCCTGACGCCTGCGTCAACGCCCTCAGAGCAGCACCCCCCCCCTCCCCCCCAACTGTAAAATGGCTTTCACGATCAAACACTCAGGTCACATTGAATACAGTTAGAAAACCCCACATGGTGTAAACAAAAATAATCAACCGTATTATTTTGTTAAACGTTTGATATAACATACAAGATCCTATATCACTAGCTAATCTCTGTATAACTTTATACAACTTTTGGTTTCTAATATAAGTATCCACATAAGTTGAGCGAATTTTAATACCGGAAAGCAAAAATTTATATGAAAATCTATATATTATTTTATACGGTATTGTTAAGAAATGGACCCTAGGCCTACTCAACCCCAAAAGTTAATTCATGAGGGAAGGATTGCCCAACACTATATAAGGAGACCAATTTTTTATAAGCCCCCGATATGAGCCTCAACCCCCCAATTTGCCCAGAACTGGACATCTAGACCGTGGATAATATAAGGTGAGTCCCAACATTGGATAAAACAATGAATTGGGTTGGTTCTAGCACTGATATCATGTGAAGATATGACACTTGAGCCTAACTCGACCCCAAAAACTAGCTCAAGAGATGAGGATTGCCCAAGCCATATTAAAAAGAGACCACCTATCCCTTAAAGGGTTGATGCGTGACTCTTCAACCCCCCCCCCCCCACACACACACACCCAAGGCTGGGCAATTTAATATGGGGCCCAACATTGAAAATGAGAATTGCGATAGATCCTGCTCTGATACCATTTTAAGAAAGGGATCTTGAGTCTTACTCAACTCCAAAAGCAATCTCATTAGGAGAGGATTGCCCATGATCATATGAGGAGACCAAATTTCCGATGTGACACTCAAATGTTAAAGAAGTAGACCTTTGGCCTAATTCAACCTCAAAAGCTAGCTCAAGAGGCGGGGATTGCCCAAGACCATATAAGGATATAGATTTTGCCAACAAATGATGTGGGACTTGACACCCCCGTTCATGCCCAAGACTCTCAAAATCTCATGCATGGACAAAATATGATGGGACCCAAGATAGGGTGAACCAAAACTTGGGTGGGTCTGGCTCTAATACAATGTTAAAAAAATGGACTTTGGATCTAACTCAACCTCAAAAGCTAGCTCAAGAGGTGAGGATTGTCCAAGACCATATAAGGACATAAATTTTGCCTCGCGCCACCGATGTGGGACATAACAAGTATAGAAAGTGGGAAATGCAACATGTGTATTAGCAATACGCAGATAAGAGCTATGTAACCATAAATAATGATTCATGCATTATTTATTCTCTATATAACAATCCTCATATTATTTTTTCTCCCCATAGCAATCCTAGTGTTATTTATTCTCTCCATAGCAATCCTCGTACCATTATTAACTGTATAAGAATCCATGCATTGAAATTTCTGTATAAGAATCCATGCATTGAAATTTCTATATAACAAAATCATCAACTGAACAACCCCTCAAAGGAATTATTATGAGATTGTGGATCATACTGTCACATCCCAAAACTTTCTTTTATTTATTTTACTGCAATAAAGATAAATATTTCACTAACCTAGTGACAAGCACTTTTAAAAATTAGTAGGCGTTTGATCATGCGATTTTATCTCGTGATTTGAAATTCCAAATCATGAAATGGACTTTTTTTCAAATATAAAATTTGACCCATAAGTTTATATTTTGTAAAAAAAAAAAAATAAATAAATAAAATAAAAAAAAAAAGTGCACCATTTTATATATACCAACTATTTATTTTAGATGTAAATAAAATTAGTTGATGGTATTATTACTCGTGCCAATCTTTGTCAACCATGTGGAAGGATTATATTAAAAAGTAGTACACTACAACTCATGTTTAATTTTACTTTTTATTGAACTAAAGCTCGATCAATAAATACTGTAGTATACTAAAACTCATGTTTAATTTTACTTTTTGTTGAACTAAAGCTTGATCAATAAATATTGTATTTTTTTTATGAACTTTTTACTTATTTGGTAAGATTGTATAAGAATTGAGAAAATTTTAATAGTTGCCACAACTTATTGGGGTTTTATGTTCATGAGAAATAATACAACTTAAGAATTTTAAATTGCATGTCCAAACATAACTTCAACGTCATCTCATATGATTTCATATCATGATTTCATCTCGCAAGGCCAAACGGGCCCTTATATTACGTCAACAAATTATGCCTCAAAATACTTAAAATATATATGGAAAAGAATTAAATGAAAAACATTAAAGCTAAAAGTCAATTGTTTACACTCTCCTGGTTTGAGAACTTTCAGATTATCTACTTCCACCAAAAAAAGTAACAGAAAGAAGCATACAATCTCTCCCGTCTCTTTTTCTCAGGTCGAATATAGAATATAGAGAAGGTAACAGTGCAGAAGTTAGTGTGGGAGTTTCCTTCCATCTGAGTTTAAAAACAAATCCTGTCTCCTGCTCAGCACCTGGTTGATGCATGAACTTACTATGCCAATGCAACTGTTTTCTTCCGTTCTTTTTTTTCCCAGTTGATGCATAGTTAAGAGGGAGCGGGCAACGTGGAACTTAACAATCAATATAGAGAGAAAGGGATTTAAGTATTAGCATAATTTCATGAAAATGGTCCTATTGGATTTACAGAGAAATAATACTTCACACATATTAAAGGATTGAGGGAGTGTCTATCAAAGGACATGATGAAATGGAGAATGCTGAGCTATTAAGGATGCATTGCGGATGACAGAACTGGTCTTGTTGAAGATCTTAATAGAGCAAAAATAACTACCTCCATTAGCCTTGGACTAAAGAATGACGCTCTCATCTCTGGATTTAAACTCTGCTCAGCAAATTTTATTATTGATCTGCACCAGACAAAAGAAAACATGTGTAGTAAGTTGAATGCAATAATACGGCAATCTTAAAATAAAGATAAGGTAGGACACTGAAGGACCACAAGTTCCTATTGTATGTCTGATAATGAACTCAGTATGTACAGATGAACTATTAAATTCCCAGCTCAATCATTTTTTGCCATATTTCCCAACTGAAAATTTTAAAATCTGATGAGATACAGCAAACAACTACTAGTGTTACACTTGTACAGAGCTTTGCCCCACCTATGAATGTTAAACCTGCAAGACATACTAAGTACTAGAATTCACTTAAATATGATGGAATAACACAAGGTTAATCTTGACGCAAAGAAATTACCATCAGTGATCTCCTGGTAGTGAGAAATCCAGGAAATGAGCATAATACTCTTTGACTCAGAAACCACAAACCACTTAGGAGGAATCACTTCACTAGCCCTAATATGTAAGGGGAGTAAGGGGTTGTTTGGTAAGATGCATTAGAAAAAATAATAAATGCATTAACTTTGTGAATTACTAATGCCTTGTTTGGTACACTTTCCAAATCTATATATAACTAATGCAATCATTAGTTGTAATGTTATTTGGTATTATGTTACGTATAACTACTACACAGCAAACTATGATATTAGCAATACAAAAAGGGTGAGGTGAGGGGTAGAGAAATCAAAGTTTATAGTAATAATCATGAAAAACTGATAATTTCTTTCAAGTTTAAAGCAACTCATCAAGACAATTTCAAAAGAATATATGATATATTAATAGTTTATTATTGTTTTTCCAGTGTCAATATTGTATTCAAATCAGGCTTTTACAATAAACTAATCAATCCAATAAATATTTTAATTTGGTCTACGTATGTACTTGATGTTTTATGCTATCATTTGAAATAAATGAACTAAAAGATCTTGTAAAATAATAAAACTATTTCATTATACTTAAGAATTAGCAGCAAATTCAAAATTTGAAATTTATGAGTTCCTATATCGACTTCAAGTTAATATTACAATAACAACCTTGTTCACAGTCAAGTATTATAGATATTTAGTAAATTTATTAATATATATATATATATGCGAACAAGCTACTGATTCTCATAAACCCATATTTAAGCCTCTACTATGCCCCTGGTACTTATACAATAATAAGAACATGCTCGCGTGTAATAATAAGATTTGGAGGGCTTGATTTAGATATTTATATATCAACAGCGAAAAGTAGGCGTAATAACAAAAGATATATTTTTTAGTTATATTTGAATAATTATTCCAGCACTCTTCTCTCCTTCTATTCGATGTCCTTAAAATTGGGCCATATAGTGTTCTTTTGTTATGTCATCCACCCCCAATCAATATATAGGACATTATGAGGCTTATAACTCGTGAGTGTTACTTTTACAATATGTTATAAAACTGTAATATATTGTGGAAAATGGTTAAAATGTAAAGATAGTTAAAATTTAGTTGGGTTCGAGTTTTTTCACCTAAGTTATTCCTGATTCCTATATTTTGATTATTCAACTTCATAG
The DNA here is from genome assembly GCA_035772735.1 of Datura wrightii. Classification (NCBI taxonomy): domain Eukaryota; kingdom Viridiplantae; phylum Streptophyta; class Magnoliopsida; order Solanales; family Solanaceae; genus Datura; species Datura wrightii. Next base: position 90,916,628 of record JASDFA010000020.1, read on the forward strand.
GTTCAAACAATATATTATCAGCTTGACCTTGACAAACAAATCACCCACGATCCATATTGATTCTTCATAAAAACTTGTACTTTAATCGTTCACATATAATTATATATAAAAAATTTAATATAATAAAATTTATATTATCTTACAAAAGAATACTATAAAACTCAGCACACACGTGCAACACACGTACCGAGAGACTAGTCGCAGGATAAGTCACAAGTATGATATGGCTTAGTCAGAAGGAAACACATTCTCAATAAAATCATATCCGGTTTAATACCTAAATTGACACTTATATTTGACCCGGATTTTAAAGTCCACCCCCCAACTTCCCTTTTTCTCATTTTAACACCTCTAGTTGATCTTTACTTTTATTTTAGCTCTTAACAAAACATATGTTTTAAAACACCTCCACAATGTATTCATCGATCGCACACATCAGCGCCCATGTCAGATAATTCAGGGTACATTTTCATTTATTTTAATTATATTTAAAACATTCCAAAATAATGACCATTCCTTTCTTGTCCCCAAATTTTGACCAGTCAGTTGCACTACATATTACTCCAAATGCAGTGTTCCACATGAGGACCAAGGACACAAAGATTGCTTGTCAATTTGTGAGAAAAAAGATATTACCCGCAGATATTGTCACAAGATCTATAAAGTCCAATAATTCAGCTTACTGAGAAATTTACCAGATCTCTCCAGGTCCTCAAGTTAGTTATATATGTAACAAGCTCGGTGCATATAATGTGTATGCACTAGCTTGACGAGGAGTGTTAGTTAGGCTAGCATAGTAATGTACAAATCAGTGTAGGTGTCCCAGATTGGAAAGTGAAACGTACTCACGGTAAACACATGTATTAATAGATAGAAGGGTAAGGTGCAAAAGCCATGCATTCCTTGAACCTTTTTTTTCGTGTTCTAATTATTTACACCGACTCTAGCAACTTATTGGTCTCCATCATTTACCTTTGCTCTCCAAAAACGATGGTGATATTCAAAGAAATAAATGGAAAAAGAATTTATTTTTTCTACAAAGACTCGGTTCAAGAACTATTGCTTAGGAGATACAAAAGACTAAGGCCCTATTTGTTGCACTTGAAGAAGATCTGAATCTGAATCATTCAGATTTCAGCCCATTTATTCTATTTGTTTTTTTCCTTGTAAGACCTCTTAGCAGGAATTTGAATATGAGTTGGTTGAGATTTCTTAAAAATGGTATTTGAAGTTAGAAGTTGAAAAAGGGTATCTGAAAATTGAATTTTGTGTTTGGACATGAAAATGTAGTTGAAGTTTTGTGAGTATAAATAAACTTGAAAATTTATGGAAAACTCCTAAAACCTGTTTCTCAAACTTCAAATTCTATATTTCAAGTTTGAAGTTGAAATAATGAGCAAATTTGATCAAAACAAACAGTAATTTGAAATAATCTCCAGATATTATTTTAAATCTTTGAGCCAAAATCTATGGAACTCCTAAAACCTGTTTTTCAAACTTCAAATTCTATATTTCAAGTTTGAAGTTGAAATAATGAGCCAATTTGATCAAAACAAACAGTAATTTGAAATAATCTCCAGATATTATTTTAAATCTTTGAGCCAAAATCTATGGCCATACATACGCTTAATAGATCTGACAGATCAGACTTTATGAACAAGCTTTTTTCCTTTCCTGCAAAAGTCACCCTCCCATTTCTCTCTGCAAAAGAAGTTGATCTCTCTTTCTCCAACTATCAACCTACCAGCCAAGTCTTTTCGTCCGAAAGCAGTAAATTTCAAAATCATTACAAGTATTTGCTTATTATTTTGTTAGATTCACAATATTCTTGGTTTTACCCCAGAAATCTTGATTGATTTTCTACCCGTGGCTAAAACAGAAGGAAGCTTTGGAAAAAATTATGGGTTTGGGTGGATTAAGTCCAGTACAAAGAAGAGATTTTTGAATAGTTTGATGAATTTGAAAAACAAAAAAAGATTTTGGGACATTAGTTTTCTTGCATTCATAGACATATCAATAGAAGCTTAAGAAAAAATCGATTTAGCAAATGTGAGTAGATTACAGAAGAAGGAGCTTTTTTATTTTGATAATGAAGTAGTGGCCAATGAAGTGGGTGAGAACCATGAGGTCTCAGGTTCAAACCTTCCCATCTGTTCTAGCCACGGTGGACAGAGTTACCTGGTACCTGTTGCTAGTGAGAGGTGACAGGTATCCCGTGGAATTAGTCGAAGTGCGTGCAAGTTGGCCCGGACACCACGATTATCAAAAATAAAAAATAAAAAAAATATTTTAAAAAATAAAAGATAATAATAAGTACTAGTTACTTTGCAAGCTTGAAGTCATAGTTCAATCTTATTTCTAATATTTAGAAAAAATTAGCAAAGGAGTTTTGGAAACCTTGCATGTGAATTTACCTGGCACAAAATCTTTGCAAGTTAACCTTCAAGGTTATTGGAGTTAAATTGGTGTTCATTTTTATGGCTGATATCATTGGATAAAATATTAAGAAAAAAGTTTGCAACAATAAAGAGAGCTAGTTCATATATATTTATTAAGAGTTTCTCTATTTTTCTTTTTACAACCGAGAAACCAGTAACCTGGTGCACGACTCAAAACTCAGTGGATAATAGGCCCTCCCTTTTATCCTTCTCCACTTACATGCCAAAATTTTGTCCTCCACAAAGTTAGAACTGGTAATGTGCATCGAACCCACACAATAATTACTGCACTTTTACCACTAGACCAAAGGCCTGGGAAAATTTCTCTAATATTTTATTGATACAAATTCTATTACCATTTAATTAGAACTGTATATTTACTAAGTTTAAATCTATACAAATCAAAATTCAAATCTAGAGATAGGATCTTAATATATAGATGTGTACTCAAATTCAGACATATAAATCTTAATAAAAACAAGCGTACCCTAAGAAACTCTAAAGATTGATACTTTGTATGGCATCCAAGGGTGTGGCCTAGTGGTCAATGAAGTTCTCAGTGGAGACAAAATACTAGGTGATTTCTTCCGATTTGCTGAAGTTTTGGTGGGTAGAGTTACCCACTACCTGTGTTGCTAAGAGATAACAGATACCGGGTGCAAATTTAGTCGAGGTGTGTGCAACTGGGCTCAAACACCACCGTCATAAAAAAAATTTAAAAAGATTGAAACTGTGCATGTTAATCAACATGGGAGCCTTCAAGTCAGATAAATTGAAGTGATACATCAATTATAAGAGCTAGGTCATGCTCTTGACAACATGACAATAGTGAATGGTTACATATCCTACTTTTTGAACTTTCCACAGAAAGGAAGTAAGATAATTACCCACAAAGTATGACAACTGGATGCTTGTCCGTCTCCATAACATCCATAAATTGGGATTGTATAGCATCAGGCACCTAACGAGAAAAAGAACTTCACTCCATGTGCAGAACCATAAAAAATGGAATCACAAGAGAAAATAAAAAAGTGCATTTCAAAGATTTGTGTTGACAACCCAGAAACCCATAGAAACCACTAATGCAGCATAAGCAGATGCAGGCCTTGTACAATAGAGCATGTCTATATTTATACTGGAAAAGAGAGAAAAAACCAATAAATGCACACAAATCAATCATCGCCTTCCTTTATTTGACTAATCCAGCATCAGCCTCTCTGCTCCCCATCCCAAAGGGACGTGTTAAAGGGAGACTCTACAGGGAGCAGATCTTATAATCATATCAAATTGTTTCGAAGGTAGATAATTGTCCATTATCATTAAGCTAAAAGTTTAGGCTAGCTAGCACACCGATGACATTCAGAACAAGAATGATAAAGCAAGTAAAGAAGTAATCTTGTATTGCACTAATGCAATCAGTAATGCTGTCTCAAAGGATTTCCAGAACACACATTATCCCAGCATAAAATTCTCTCAGAAAAAAAATCACCAGCATAAGAAAGGATTTTCATTACCAATGGTGTTTCACCCTGTCCTTCATCAGCTAGAACATGCCCAGTTATTAACAAAAGTGAGTAGAGCTCTTCCAAAGTTTGAGTTGGATCGCTAAAGCCTCTGCCCTACACATGAAAAGAAGAAAATGTTGCCTACAACCAGCAACTTATACACGCGTGTACATAAAAGGAAAGAGTTCAGCAAGCAAGCATTACCTATATAAAGAATATACTGAACTAGCAAAAGCCATAAACATAATTATACTGGACATGCATTTGATCAAATAATTGCCTCTTCTAACATGAAAAGAGAGACTTCACAGGTAGGCGAAGAAAAGACAACACCAAGGGAAAATGGAGCAAACATCTCCTAGGGAGGAGTTTGGAGATAGGAAATGCGATAGACAATAATATGGGATCAACAATATTATCACATCAAAAAAAATATAATATGGGATCAATAATTAAACTCCTAGATGATGGTAGCACTTCCAGAAGAAAGACAAAGTCAGCAGGTTGATTGAGTTTGACATGTAACAGTATTTCCAAAATATCAATTTTTTAAGGAACTCAAAGATTTTTACCAATAACTAAAATACTGAGAAAAGCTAAATGACGCAAAGAATTATAAAAAGATAATAAGTTGAAAAGATAGATTCTGAAAGGGGATAAGTTTGCTAGGTGAATATACAGTCCGAGTGACCATATAACTCCCCAAGCAAAAACAACAAGAGGTTAAGGTGACGAGGTACCTGTTGTAGATGGGCAAATTTCTCAGAGAAGAGTCTTGTCAGTAAGGGAACAGTAACACTAATAGCTGCTCGAGCAATAAGTGCATATGAACTTAATCTTTCATCCATGGCTAAAAACAACAATAAGACAGAATAAGAAATAATTGCAAAAAATGGAAGAAAAGAAAAGGGAAACAACTATGAGGATATAAAAGATAATAAAGTACGAAGACAATTTATATGTCATAATAGACAACAATAAAAAGGAGGAATCAAAAAAAAGAAGCTTAAATAATTAATGAATGAAGTATATTTAACTACCAGCAATAGAAGCCTGAAGATAATCAGCCTCACTCTCATCGCTGAACGCTGATGCAGAAGCAGCTACACAAGAGATCATGTTACAAAGTGACCAAGACAGTAACTTCAATCAAGAATTTATATTCGCATTAGATCTAGAATTACCTCTTAACTCAGACTCTACAATCAGGGCAAAGAGATGAGATGCAGCACTAATCCCTTCAGAAGGAATAACCGCATGGTTAATACAACCATCCAAAGGCTGAAAATGGTGTACACAAAATATATAAACATAAGAGTCCATATATGTAAAAGACTATTGGTGCAGGTGTGTCTGCATGGATCACAGAAGAATATATATTACACACACACACGTGCGTGTGTGTAGTATATGTACATATATATCATGATCTTGATCTAAAAAAGTTACACTTTACATATTTTAACTATGAAATTTCATCAACATAACCATACCATTACTAGGTTGTGATAGTCCTATGCGATATTTAATGCTTACAGATTTAAATCTTCAAAGTATAGAAGACAGATTGGCATGTTTAAACAGGGAAAACATTTATGCACTCAGGAAGAAAAAAGAATCTCACGACCACAAAATCAGTGAGAGACAGTGCACCACCAACATTTTTGCATCCTGGGGCAAAGAAAATTCTAGAATACTCAGGCTATGTGAAGCTTGAAGCAATAGTTTTAAAGCTAAGGAGTCATCAAACTCCACAACTTAAGGAAACTAACTAGATTGTGAAAGTAAAACCCACACGACCATATTTCTATACACCGGTGGCTGCTAAAAAGAACCCTTCTAACCCCTCCAAAAATACAATAACAAAAAGAAAGGTAGAGAGAGAGAAAGCAACCAAACCACTTCAACTACTGTCAAAATCAAAACATAGTCAACAAGTTGATTGGATTTATGAATTGTTCATTTACATCTCTTTGTTTTTTCTATATCAGGTTCTTGTGGAAATATCCTAAAGACTCACAAATTATTCACTTATATTAATAAAAAGAAATATGGCGACCCTGTTCCTTTTAAAAGAAAAAAGAAAAAAAAGACGCTGCAAGGGAGCCCAATAGGACTTTTCCCACTCTGCTCCCTTGCTGACTCAAACCCCAAATGTCATGGTTGAAGGTGGAGGGTCTTAACCACTACCTTGTTATTTCTGTTTCTTTTTTTTTCCTCTTTTATACCATAACTCCTACAGAGTTGGTGACTCAGCATTGTTGAATAGCATCACTTGCACACTCTTGTATCTCTAAAGTTTTCATACATGTGTGCAGTTCGTAGCTCTTGTTGTTTATGTATGCTTTTCTCTAAGCGGAAAAGGGAAACGAAAAGCAATTGTCCTAGCATTTCAGTTATGAATGATTATAAAATTTATTATAAACCTTAAGGCAACGAGTGAGGTGACCACTACCTCTATAAACCCCTTAGGAAGTCTTTAGATGACCATGTGAGACAGCAATATAACTCAATACAAACAATGAGGACAGCATAGGGAAGTAGTGCCGCCGCCTCCATCGTGACATGTATTTAAAAGGGAAAATCCTCCTAAAGCAAGTGTACGAAAAAGAAATAAATAATAAGCAATCAGAAGGCCACTCCAAGATCAAATGGTGTTCTTGGAAAATTGGTACTTGGGAGTAAAGAAACTAACTCTCCAAAACATTTAGACAGTTCAAAAGGTAATATTGATTGCCAGACACCGAAAAAAAAAAGAAGGAAAAAAGAGAACTCTGCTCAAAAATGCTTTACATATATCCCTCCTATGCAGACCTCTTAATTCCTCGTTTGCACAGCACAATGTTCTCTCTTCTGCTACAATAAATTGGTGAACTAGGATAATACTGGCAGACAAATGTAGAAAGCCTAGAAAAATGACATGTTTGTTGGGGCTTAAAGTATTGCACACGCTCTGGTGAAGAAAGGCACAAGCTTTAAATATTTTTTTTTTAAAAAGTACATATATAATACTCTGTCTATTCCAATTTAAATGGAAAAGATTGAATAGGTACACAGACACTTTTGAAATTTGTGGTCTTAAACATTCCATAGCATTTATGTAGCTATAAAGCTTTTCATTGTCATGATAGAAATAGGATTGTATATAGTGTCCTACAATGGAAGATAATTGTAATGTAGTGTCTATAAATAGGGCTCAATGTAATAATATAGAATGCAATTCAATAATATTTCTCTCTTATATTTCTCACATGGCATTTAGACAAAGTCGTCTCCTGGGAAAAATCACCTTCTAATAGACATTCTACATTTGGATATTGTGTTTTAGTACGAAGTAGTCCGGTGTCCTGAAAGAGTAAGAAACAGACTGTGATTGCTCGATATGAGCAAAATATCGAGCATCAAACAGTTGCTCGGAGAATTAAAATTTGGAGAAATCCATCAGATTGAACTTGTCTAATAATCATGTGACCCTTCATATTGCATCGAATTTGGTATTGCACAAGAGGACGAAGCACATTGAAATTGACTGTCACTTTATCAGTGAAAAGATATTCTCAAGAGATAATGTTACAAAATTTATGAAGTCAAGAGATCAGCTTGCAAATATTTTCACCAAGTCACTCACTGGTCCTCATATTAGTTACATTTATAATAAGCTTGGTACATAAGACTTGTATACAGCAGCTTAAGGGGAAGTGTTAGAATAAAAATAGAAATAGGATTGTATATAGTGTCCTACGTGAAAAAGGATTGTAATGTAGAGTCTATAAATAGAACGTAGTGTAATAATGTAGAATACAATACAATAATATTTTTCTCTTATATTTCTCAAGGGTAAAATAGAAAAATTTTTAAGTTAATCTTTTCCAAATTTAGAAAGTTGCTACTCTTTTTGCAACAACAGAAAAGGAAATGTCGCCACATAAACGGGAACAAAGAGAGTATAACAAAACACAACAATAAAACAAACACCAACTATATGGACAAAAGAATTGGAAAAAACTGCAACAAAATGTAACATGTACTTGAAATTTATTGACTATTGTTAGAATAGGAGAGGGTATAGGATTGTATATAGTCTAGTACACGGAAAAATATAGTGTATAAAAATAGGGTTCGGTGTTATAATGAAGTCAACACGATTAAACATTTTTCTCCTTTGTTTCTCACATGGTATTAGAGCACTGGTGAGATAATCATCGTTGTGCATCATCCAGCAACATCCGGGAAGAACGAACTCAATCACCATGCAATTTTCTGGTGACCTGAGTGGCTGTCCGCGCCAATCTTCACATCTGACAGTGTTGTGCAAAATCCGATGATCAAACCCCAATAACCCCCTCCGGCAGATCTTGCCTCATGCGGCCCCACACACGGGGAAGGTTCTTAAATTTTCCAATGAGTTTTGTTCACATGCCAATGCATGAACACTTCTCCAATCACTTTTCGAATTGATCTTTTTCTGGTGGGATCGTCTAGACATTCCGAGCAGACCCCTCCACTTTCCTTTAGATTCCGACGGTCGGGAACTTAATCTGGTGACTACAACATTCTTTTCGACCACTCTAGTAGCTTTTTCTCGCCACTATTCCGAAGTTGATTCTTTGTTGTTAGGATGCAACTGGTGATTATGACTCACACATCATGATTTGGTCAATTTTCAGTCAACGGCATAGGGTTTTTTGGCCTAACAGTTGATTTTTCTTGACATTCTACACTGTTTCAACAGAGTTTTGACTCTTTTTGGGTGGCTTCAAGCATCTGAAGATTGTAACCTTTCAAATCCACTTTGTAATCTTATTTTTCAACAGCAGTGTAGACCTTTCCTCAATCCTATCATGTCCTTCGATTTTGATATTTCTAATTCCAAAAATATGGGAGTTGAAAATTCAAGTCCTGTGATTATTTCAAAAACCCTTAATGAGGAAATTAGGGAGAAAAAAACATCACAGTCTATGAAAAATCAACGAGGAGGTCGGTTTAAAAGATCTCAACCTAAGTGTTGTTATTGTAATAGACTTAGACACACTCATGAAGTATGCTATTTTTTGCATGATCGACCACCTAGGAATTCTCTTGTTTCTTAGACCGACACCACAGGGAATCAGCAGGCTTATATATATGAAGAGGAATATACTGAGTTCCTTCGGTATCGAGCAAGTAAGCAGACATCTCCACAAGTAGACTCGGTTGCACAGTCTAATACCCTTGGATCGTGGGTTGTGGACTCCGGCGCTTCTATCATATTTTTGGTAATAAATCACTTTTGTCAAATATTATTTACTCACAGTCTCTTCAAGCAGTTACTTTAGCAAACGGGATCTAAACAAAAGAAAAAGAAGTTGGACAGGCTAATCCTCTATCTCTCTAAATTATGTTCTTTCTGTCCCTGGTTGTCCTTTTAATCTTGCATCGGATAGTCATTTGACTCGTGCCCTAAATATTTCTTGATGATGCTTTTGTTCTGCAAGACTGCAGTACAGGATTGAGGATTGGCATAGGCCATAAATTACAAGGCCTCTACTACCTTACCTCTCCTAATTCCTCCACAGCATCCTCCACACTTAATTCATAACTGTTTGACACATCCGAGTTTGTTCAAGCAACAAATGGTGCTGCCTGGTTCGTCTAGTCTTTCCACATTAGATTGTGAGTCTTGTCAACTTGGGTAAACACACTCGCAGTACCTTTCCACATAGTGCTAAGAGTCGTGCATAGTCTGTTTTTTTCATAGTCCATTCTGATAGTTGTGGTCCTCGTACAATCAGTTCAACCTCAGAATTTTTGTTATTTTGTTAGTTTCTTTGATGATTATTCCAGATGTAGCTGGACTTTCTATAACACCCCGTACTTTCGGGCTAAAACTGAACTCACTTATGCAAGTAATTAGACCCAAACCCAGAGAATTTGGTTTCGCCCAAGGTATACAAGTCAAGATTCAAGCATACATTGGTGGTACTAAAAGATTGGTGTTTAAAGAAATTGAAAGAACTAAGTTTGGAATTTTGGGTTGAGATACGGGGTGAGGACCTTTTAAGTGACTTGTGGGCCACATGTTGAACCACTTGTGGAGTTGGAAGTTTAAGCTCTAATTGTTTAGATGCGAAATCAGCATACGGACCACATGTTGTACCTTATGTTGAGTTCTGAGAATGTTGGAAATCCATGCTTCAAGTGTTGAGATGCGAAACAACATATGAACCACATGGTGGACAATACGGAAACCACATGTCGTGCCATATGTTGAAACCTTAAAAAGTGTCCGGAAAACATAGCTACTAGATTAGAATGTGGAAGCCACATATGGACCAAATGTCAAACGTATATGGGAAGGGAAAATTCTAGGAGTCGTTGCAGCCAGCATATGGACCGCATGTTGAACATACGGGCTGCATGGGGCCACTGTTTGTCACATGCCGACAGGTCTATAAATACATGATTTTTCATAAAGTTCCATTTCTTTTTCGAGCCAACTCGACCTTAAATTAATTTTCTCTCCTCTCCCATCCTCTCACACCAAAGTAAGTTCCTTGTAACGCTTTCTTCATAATTGCTACACCTAATACATAAAACGAACCTCGATTCTTCTTCGAATTCTAGAATATCCAAGGGTTTTCTTCTAAGGCTCAAGTGAAAGATTGGGAGTTGTGGTTCATCATTTGAGGTAAGATTCTTCTCCCAACTGCATGCATGGGTTATTAATGATTATTGGAGTAATGTTTTTAATTGGGACTCATAGGATGGTGATCGGAAATCATGAATTCTTATTTTGATGATTGAAGAGAAATGGGGGGAAAATGGTAGAACGATTTTATTTGACAGAATGGTTGGTTGGAGGTATGTGGTCGTTGACCTCGTGGGTGTTTGTGGTATCATTGTTGGCGAATAGGGAGGTGTGGAAGGATGAAACACCATTAATGGAGGTTGTTGAGGTTTATGCTCACTAGGTGTTTGCTAAAATGCCTAAATGGCCTACATACGAGTGTTGTTAGTACTACTAGTCCCACATAGTGTATGTTGTTGTAGATTAAAGTTGTAAGGGTGATTGAAAGTCGTAGTACGCTTAAAGGACAAATTTGAGGTATGTAAGGAAAAACCTCCAATTTGGGATGTCCATGATTTCCTTGAATGTCATGTACCTCCCTTTTCGAAATCTCTCAGTTTCATAAGTCTTATGCTTTCCCCATCTATCAAATAACTATCATACTCTCAATGTTTCAAGTACAAGAACTTTCATGAGCTTTCTAGTGATATCTATTATTGTCTATGAAATGAGAAAGTTTGTGAGATTATACCTGTCGGGGTGGTAGACAACATTGGATTTCTCTCTCGCGTTTTGAATTGCTGGGTTGGGACTCTCCCAATAGCCTACCTTAGATTGCCACTAGGTGATTCGAACAAGGTTCAAACGGTGTGGAATCCGGTTCTTAGGAGGGTCAAGAAACAATTAGCAGGGTAACAAAAAAGGTATTTCTCCAAAGGCGGGAAGGAAGTGCCTATTAACGCATGTTCGCAAGCATTCCCACTTACTTCTTGCCTTTGTTTCATGCTCTAGCTTCGTTCACAAGAAAGTTGAAAAAGATACAAAGGAATTTTCTTTGGGACGTGGAAGATGGGGTAATGAAGTTTCACTTGGTTCGATGAGAGACTGTCACATCTCTAAAAAAATGATGACGGCTTGGTATTAAAGACTTAAAGGTGTTTAATAAAGCCTTGCATGGTAAATAGCAATGGAGATTCCAGGGAAGGCAAATGCTTTTTGGAGAGGGGTGATAGTTGATAGATACGGGGCGCAATGGAAGGCGATTGGAGATCTATAGATGTGATTATGCCTTTTGGGTGTGGTTTGTGGAGAAATATCATGAAGGGGTGGAATGATTTTGAAGTAAATATCTAATTCAAGGTAGAAATTGAGAAGAGGGTTAACTTTTCGGGACATAGGTGGTGTGCAGATATATTATTAAAGATAAGTTTCCAAGCTTGCTCAAAATATCTTGCCAAAGGAACATGACGATACAAAAAATTAGGTCACAAGGTGGAGAGACTTTTTGGGAGATGAGATTTAGGAAGACTTCCATGACTGGGAAATGACCGAGTTGCAAAGATTGTGGTTCTACCCCATAAGCAAATTATGGGGGATGATAATCCTGATACTTTGAGGTAGGGGATGGGGAAGAATGGTATGTATACCGTTAAGTCTTATTATGAGAAACTTTTGGTTAGGGAAGAGGAAATCTTCCCTAGTAACACAATTTGTTGATACCTAAGATGCCGAAGAAGGTGTGCTTTTTCACTTGGCTAGCTACTAGCGGCGTGATCTAACGGCGAAAAATATTAGAAAGTGAAAGGTTGTCTGTGTCAGTTGGTGTTATATGTGCAAAGAGGTGGGAGAGGACGTGGATCATCTTCTTCTTCATAGTGGTATTTCCATGAGGTTATCGTGTGATATGTTTCGATGCTTTAGTACTTCTTGGGAAATACCAAGAACTGTGAAAGTATTGATGTTCAGTTGGTAGAGTGAGAGAAGGAGAAGATGTAGAGCATGGAACTTGGTTCCTTTAGCATTAATGTGGGCGGTGTGGAGAGAGAAATAGGAGAGATTTTGAGGGGTAGAGTCAAGCTTTTCTCAATTGAGAAGTAGCCTTAATACCCGTATTTTCTATTGGTGCACCCATGGAATTCCCAATTGTATAGAAGATTGAGTGGAGTTTGTAGAGAATCATTTCTTTTTTGTAGATTCTTTACCTTTTGATATATTTCTTGAATATCCCAGGCCTTTGACCATGTTTATGAATAAAATTACGTTTACTTGATAAAAAAATGACAAAGTTGAACTTTTTCAAGTATTTACATGATATTTTTAGAGTGTTTTGCATTTGTTATAATTCATGAATTGATGAAAAAGGAGATTATGAGGCAAGACGCCATGCAATTTAATATTTATGAAATGGGTCAATGAGTTGTATGTTATTGAAATGCGCCAATGAATCATATATTACCAAATGTTTCTGGAGTAGTGTTTGGTTAGCTGAGAAGGCATTTGTCCACATGTCAAGCGCCCAAAACTACACAGGACAAGAGTCGTATCGTTAGTTTGGGTGATTTTTTATGTTTCCCTAATAAAGGCTATATAATGTGTATCCGTTGCTAGCAAAAGTTATGTTATGTCTCTATCACCCCGACAAAGTGGTGAGATGGCTTAGTCGATCAGGCCGAGATTGGCCTCCATGTATACACCTGGTGGTGTCGGTGACTAGACAACTCCCGCTAAAATATCTTATGTTCAATTTTGGTTATTTAACCTTCCTTTGATATCAAAAGTTATTACTTCAATACTATGTTCTTCTCTTCACATGTCTTCTCCTGTCATTATTACGTATCTTGCTTTGTCATGCAAGTGTTATTCCATGGTACTTCAAGTCCCTTTTGTTGGGGCACTACATCGTATGTATGATGCATGTATGGATTCTCAGGGCAGCAAGACTCCACGTTAGGCATTCTCTCTCGTCTTTAGTTGTTATTAGAGCCCCACATGTCATTCGGGGCATTTTTGTTGTCTCATGTATTTGAGCTATTTTTGGGTACGCCAGGCCTTGTCCCAATATTTCTATTATTATGACATGTCTCTTCATAGAATAAATCACACGTGCTATGTATATGTTATAGTATTATTTCTATTGTAGTCTCATGCCCACATTGTTTTAGACTAAAAGGTTCCTTTTATGAAAAGATGCATCCAAATGGATTTATGTTTTGAATTACTTTCATGTCGATTTTATGCATGTTTCATGTTCATATGTCCATGTAGAGCTGGTCTGCTCGGTCAGTTAAGACACCGAGTGTTGATGCGTGACATTTTCTTAATGAAAGATCATTCTGAGTTGTTCTCTGTATTCAAGAGTTTTTGTCTTGAAATACAAAATCAATTTGGTGTCTCTATTCATACCTTTTGTAATGATAATGCCATAGAATATTGTCCTCCCAGTTTCAACAGTTTATGACTCACCAAGGAATTATTCATCAAACATCTTGTATGTACACATGTCTGCAGAATGGGGTAGCAGAGAGGAAAAATAGGCACTCATTGAGATTACTCGCACTCTTCTCATTCAATATGTTTCATTTTGTTTTAGGAATAATGTAGTGCTCACGTCTTGCTACTTAATTAATCGAACGCCCTCAACTTTCATTCAAAATCAGATTCCTTATTCAGTATTATATCCTTAGTCGTCTCTATACTCCCTCCCCTTTGTGTCCTAGAGAGCACATGTTTTGTTCATAACTTAACCCCTGGAAAAGATATATTAGCCCCTTGTGCTCTTAAAAGTCTTCTTGGTTATTCTCGGGTTCAAAAGGGGTATCGTTGTTGCTCACTTGATCTTCATTGGTACCTTATGTCAGTTGATGCCACATTTTTTTAAGTGTCAAACTTACTTTACATCCTATGATCATACTAATATATCTGAGATCTTACCTATGCGGACTTTTGAGGAATCTAAGGCTACTTCTACGTCTTCATCCACAATGCCACCACTCCCTACTTATCGTTGTCGACCTGATTCATGTCCTTCACCGGATCCTGCACTTATTACAAACTTGTCTCCACCTAATCAGCTGATTGCACTTCGGAAAGGTATACGATCCACTCATAATACTAACCCTCCTTATACCTTTTTAAGTTATCACCATTCAATTATGCCTTTGTATCATCTTCATCTTCTATTTCATCTCTAAGTGCATAGGTGAAGTATTTTCACACCCAGAATGGCAAGGATGGTGATAGGCTATGAATGATGATATGTTTGCTTTACATGCAAGTGGTACTTGGGAGCTTGTTCCTTTTCCTTGGGCTAAATCTATTGTTGGTTGCCGTTGGGTTTAAGCAGTCAAAGTTGGTCTGGACGACCAAGTTGATCAGTTTAAGTGTAGCTTTGTCGCCAAGGGGTATACTTAGATATTTGGGCTCGATTATAGTGATACTTTCTCTCCCGTTATTAAAATAGCATTTGTATGTCTTTTTATATCCACGGTTGTTGTCTGCCATTGGCTTCATTATCAAATGGACATTAAGAATGTTTTTTCTACAGTGAGCTTGAGGAGGAAGTTTATACGGAGCAACCACCTGATTTTGTTGCTTGAGGGAGCCTAGTAGCTTGGTATGTCGATTGCGCCAGTCACTTTATGGTTTGAAACAATCTCTTCAAGCCTGACTTGGGAAGTTCTACATAGTAATTCAGGAGTTTGACATGACTCATAGTGATTCTGATCACACTGTGTTTTATCAGCATTTTGCCCCAAATCTATGTATTTATTTGGTGGTTTATGTTGACGATATCGTCATCATCAAAAATGATTAGGATGGTGTCACTAATTTAATATAACAATTCATTCGACATTTCCAAACTAAAAACCTTGGCAGACTAAAATATTTTGTAGGTATTAAGGTTGCTCGGTCAGATCAGTTATTGTTATTTCACAACCAAAGTATGCCTTAGACATTCTCGAGGAGACAAGAATGATGGGATGAAGACCCATTGACACTCCTATGGCTCCAAATGCGAAACTCCTACCATATCAGGGGGAGCCACTCAGGAGATATAGGTGGTTGGTTGCTAAGTTAAATTATCTCATAGTAACTAGACCTGATATTTCTTTTTTGAATGTTGTAAGTCAATTTAGGGATTCTCCATGTGATAGTCATTGGATGCAGTTGTCTGCATTTTATGATATATAAAGTGAGCTCCAGGCAAAGAACTACTCTTTGAGGATCGAGGCTATGAGCAAATTGTTAGATACAGAGATGTTGATTAGGCAAGGTCACCTTTTGATTGACATTCTACATCCGAATATCGTGTTTTAGCAGGAGGTAATTTGGGGTCCTGGAAGAATAAGAAACAGAATGTGACTGCTCGATCTAGTGCAGAAGCAGAATATCCAGCAATGGTTGTAGCAACTTGTGAGCTAGTTTGGATCAAATAGTTGCTCAGAAAATTAAAATTGGGAGAAAATCAATCTATTGAAACTTGTGGGTGATAATCAAGCAGTCCTTCATATTGCACCAAATTCTGTATTTCACTGAAGGATTAAGCACATTGAAATTGACTATCGCTTTGTCAGAGAAAAGGTACTCTCAGGAGATATTATTATGAAATTTGTGAAGTCAAGTGATCAGTTTGTTAAGATATTATCACGAAGTCCCCAACTGATCCTCGTATTAGTTACATCTATAACAAGCTCGGTACACATGACTTATATGCACCAACTTGAGGGGGAGTATTAGAATAGGAGTAGGAATATCTCCTACATGGAAACGGATTATAATGTAAGTGTCTATAAATAGAGTTCAGTGTAATAATACAGTCAACACTTCACTAATATTTTTCTCCTTTATTTCTCACAACCATATAAAAGATTTTATTAAAAGTAAATAGGCAACTTTAACTTTCACTTTTAGCAATTAGTTTCTTATACTTGATAATAAATTCTTATTTCTAAAGACTAGTATATTCATCTATTACATCTTATCAATTAAAATATCGCTTCACGGGCCACATTTTAACGTTCAACGCCACTCTCTTCAAGAGGGAGTCCTTGGGTCACAAGGGCGCACACACTTGTGTTTTGGTGCTAGCACTGAAATGTTGCATACGGGAGACGAAGCACCCAATCAAACTGCAACTATCTTCAGTGCTTAAATGCACCTCAAGCATGCCATATAACATCATAAGCCCATATTTTTATAGTAACATCTGTGGAAGCTGTTTAAGGAAATACCATGAGAAGTGTAGTCCAAGTGTCCAACAAGATATCACGTGCTACCCAGCTCCACGTCTCCTCTTCAGTGTGGTTTTCCATAAGGTCTTTAATGACTTCACACATGAGGGCGGACAACAAACTAAGAGTGCCATAAGACCTAAGCATTAAAGTATAAGTGATTAACATAATCAAATACTCTCACAAGAGAAAAACAGAAGAATAACCAACTAAACTGCTACAATAAAGCATGAGTGTTGATGACCACAATATATATATACACACACACACACATATATATATATTAATGACCTTATAGACTTCAGCAGTTCATCAAATTCTAGCAGGGTGGTTACAGTTGCCATGTATAGTTGGGCTCGGCATCCGTCAAGGAATTCACTGGACAAAATTGAAAATAGGTCAAGCATAGCACATTAAAAGAAAATAGGTGGGCACTGGTGTCAATGTTAACCTTTCACTTTTTCCGTTCTCTATTGCTTTTGAAACGACATCAGGGGGATCTATCCATGGTATAATTCCAGATAAGAGATGCAGAAGGTGCTGCTTTTGAGTATACCCATCATCTGCATCCATGTAAAGAGGTATACCAAATGAGCACCCAAAGGTCCCACATTTAAATACTGAGAAAAGTTAGCATATATGGGAAAAGGACAGAAGCAATAATCAAGACAGCTGCCACTTACTATTAATGTAAGAGCAGTAAGATGAATTGTTTTTTTTACAGAAATTCATATACCAAATTCTCATGATCCTCAAGGTGTCAAAATCAGTGTACATTAAGAGGAGAAAAATGAGAAGAAAAGACTCCAAAAGATAATAATGGTACTTATACAAAACCAAAGGTTTGTAATTGATTACTTAGTGAGATACTGCATTCCTCGTGACCTGGGGCGGATCCAAGATTTGAAGAAGACTATTATAACGAGGTGTATCACGAATTTAAATTTGACGGGTTCAACCTTCAGGTTCTTACACTGAATCCATCATACTTTTAAAATTATACGTTCAAACTTATTAAATTTTTTGAAATTTTAGTGTTCTTACGAAAATGTTGGGATCAATTGAATCCATTGACTAAATGCTACATATTCCACTGCAACTATTTAATATAGACATTTAATTATATAAATTTTTATAGTGACAAAGGGAGAATAGGAATTTAAATACGTCAGACATGGGAATCTTAAAGAATAAACCAAACAAAGAGAAGAAAGAAAAATAAAAAAGAATACCAAATAAAACACAAAAAGGGACATCATACATACCCATCCACCATGGGTGGACCCAATTCTAGAAAAGAAAGGGAAAAAAAGGCACAAGAAGCCTCACTTATAGAGGTACACTTAATAACTATTGCCACCACATGACTCTTTGGGTTTGAGTGCACAAATATATATATTTAAGTACTTTTGAAGAGCTACAGAATTACTATACATGTTCTAAGAAAGGGAGCATGGGTGCATGTGAACCCACGCCCACCACATAGATCCGCCACTACTCGTGATAAGTATAACAGGTGGAGTAGGAGATAGAAACTGATAAGCTAGTTTAGAGTTCTACACCCTTTTCACAAACCTTTGAGATGTTTCATCGTTTTGAATACAAGAAAAGAATTTGACTGGTGTTTTCAAAATTACAAAACTTCCAGCATATTATTACAAGTTTCCAACTTTTCCTGAGAGATTATTGAAACAAAAATTACATCAAGTTAAGCCATATCAATCGAACAAAAAGAGGAAACAAATGGTAAAAGGTTGAAGATATAATTTTTTTTAACAAAATGAGTGATTCCGAGATTTATCAGGCATGAAATAAGAGTGGGAGTTGGAATTCAGGTCCAGCATCACATCATATCATATTATATTAAAAGTGGGAAGCTCCAAAGTGCAAAGTTAGATTACTAAAATGCCCACAAATATTTGTATCTTCATATATATTAGGCCAGAAGAGTTCCATCTTCATAATAGTATTCATTCTTTTAGGGTACAACAAATATGATCAATACTCGATTAGCATTAATGAATAAGTGGACAATCATGAACAGCAAGCATCCTCAATTTCAATCAAAGATGTATCGCATCTATCACGAGAGTCACGAATAATGTAGTAAAACAAAAGTAACCACAAACTTGATGAAAAACTAGTATGAGTACCAGATGGAAATATTGTTCCTGACAAGGAGCAGAATTGTACTATAAGCTTTCGAGCAGAGACTGCAAGAGGACAATCAATCCAGTAACCTTCACATGAAAACTTCTGCCTCAAAGACTCGTAAAAGCTCAAAAGCCAACCGATGTGACCACTTGACACAAGTATACCCCGCCAGGAGGATCCAGGCTATAAATAATGAAAAGAACAAACATAAATTATTAGAAAGATTAGTGGCCAGAGAAACAATCCAACATCTGACAGGAAAAAAGGAATCAATACGTATTTTAAAAGAATGGACATTTTATCAAGATGAAGAAGAAAACCAGGTATTCTAAAGCAAAAGAAAATAATTAAGTACGTGAAGACCAGTCTAGCAGATATCATGAAGTAGCTCAATGGATTAGCAACATATATAAGCCCTCTATCCCAGTTATGGTACTAAAAGAAACTGATCTCCCAATGCATTGCACCCCTAGCCAAACACACAATAGTACAGCCAGCTAAGCCCTCTGTAAGGAATATCCCCATTACTTGTATGACCAGAACCCCACTATTTGATTGAGATGAGCCAGCTACATGGCATAACCACTAACATGTGCGGAAGATAGTGTAAGATATCTAATTCATGCGTAAAATTCTTAAAAGAGAAGAAGAAGTTTCATGCAAGCTTTCACAAAATCAAAAGAATAATATTCCATAACATAAGAGTTACCAAGTTCACATCATAAATGAACGTACTCCGCTCATCTAACCTATGAAGCCTCTAATATAAGAATAACTATCTTACCGGGACAAGGCCCCTGGCATACCTATAAGTAAAACTATAAAGTTGAAATAATGACACACCCCAAAAGAAATAGGGGCTCACTAAGCAGAATGAATATGTCCTAATGGGCATTTAGAATGCCTGTCTGAGTAATTGAGTCTGCATTATTTAAAAATCCAGTGCCCCGCGCCAAAAGGGACGTAAGTACATATGAAAATTGTACTGTATGTAATATGGCAGAATGAAACATGAAACATAACTATAGCAAAATGGAAGAATGAAACATGCAACATAACTATAGTAAAAAGATAGATCAAGAAACCGTGGTCACGCTTGTAAAAATAGAAAAGATTTCAAAACAATAATCGGCTAACTTCAAAGTTCGTAATTCACCATTTGACACTTTATCATGGAAGTTTATTAGTATAACTGACATAATCCACCATATGAGCACATGGATTCTGATCTCGGCTCGATCAGCTAAGCCATCTCATACCTTGTTATGTATGAGATACATGTCATGATTTGCTAGCAAAGGATCCATAATATGCTTCTTTGGGCAACATGAAGGATATGCCCGAACCAATGGTACATTCCAAATCCTACGGTAACAAATATAGTTTCACGCACTTGTCATTAGTTGATTTATACCTTCTCGGTTAACCTATAAACTTCCTTTATCTCATGTTCAAAAATTAGCCCGAAGGCTCATAATTATAAGTTATGCTTTGTCTTAAAAGCTGATAAATCATAATTGGCTTGAGAGCCCACAAAATATAATTTCATTCATGAGTATTAGGTTGAGAAAGTCATAAGTAGTCATACATCATAATTCATGGAATAAGAACATGGGAAGAAATCAAGTCATTTTAGTATAAAGTTCATGTTTTTGACAGAAGGACATAATTGTAATTAAGTAAAATTTGACGAAAAAATCTTAGGGCGAGACTATGGAATTTATAAGGAATTTGTGAGTCATAATCATGGGTACAATCATAGAAGACGTTTCATAATAGCGTAAAGTTCATTTTTTTTAGCAAAAAGGAAAAATCGTAATTTAGACCAAATTTCACGAATAAGATGGAGTATTCATAGAATGAGACATGATAGAAATTTATAGGCATTCATGAAGATTCACGATGTTCATAATAATTAATCACCAAGGATTATCAATATTTCAATATGAACCCTAATTATTCATGGGAGCAATTTTATGGGTTAGAAGAAGCGGTTGTGGGGAAGAACAATGATGTCCCACACACAGATATAGCCTTACATACCTTTAATCACTCCAATTACTTGATTTGAACCCTAATGATGAAGAAGAACTTCGAAGAAAAATCGTTCTTGATCCTTGAGATGAGTTATTGATTTAGCTAGAGATAGAAAGATGACTTGATGTTAGAATCATGTAGAAATTCATGGGTTAATGTTAAAAACTCATACAGAAGACTTAGCTAAGACTTACCTAGCCTAGGAGGAGTGGGCAGAGCTTTTGGGGGCTGTTGGGTCGAGCAAGAATGAGAAAAGTGAAAAAAACTCAAAAACTCACCTTAAGAGAAATCTGAAATTTTGGACTTGGGACACCTTTTGCCCATCTACAGACCGCGGAATTCACTTACAGTGGCAGATGGGGGTCATAAGTTGCATCCCTCATGTTCCCAACCACAGGTTACGACTTACAATTTGTACGTGGCCATGTATGGATCGCCGAATCCATTTGCGGTTCGTATGTGGTCCAACTGTAACTGCCTGACAGTGCTCCAGTAAACTAACTTTTTACTCCGGACTTGGATTGATGAATGGTTGGATATGTTGGAAACTAGATTCATAGGGCTTTAATTTGGTGGTCGAACACCTAAAAACTCCTCGTGAAATGGGAGATATAATAGTTTGAAGTTTGACCGAGCCCTAAATCTCCACACACTCTATACATTTCTCTTCGTATATGCGTCCCTTCTCATATACGGCCAACATACTTGTACCTTTAAAGTATGGCCCATATGTGGCTCTGTAACAGGGAAACAATAGCTCCTAAATCTCCCAGCCCACTAGCAACGCTAGGTACGGTCCATATGTCAATTTTATGGTCGTACCTCATGCTCATTTTTTGCGAAAGTCTCAAACCTGGATATTTTCAATTTCTAATCAACTCCAAACTTCCATAACACTTTCTTAAACATACCAAGGTCCCCTAACATATCAAACCATGTTTTGGACTGTTTAAGTCTTAGCACAAAGATACGAGGTGTTACAGAAGGTCCCAAAGGTTGAGTTACTATTTAAGGTGGGGTGTCCAGGTACTATTGAATTTACGGACAGTATGCGAAAGCTACGGTCATTTGTGGCATCATAGATGAAGACCCTGGAATTTGGAAGGGTTCGAATACAGCCAAACCTACAGGGCCTAAATGGATTTTACCGCTGTATCGAATATCATAAGTTGAACTCCGAATTTTTGAAGGTTCTGTTAAGAGGCCGATACCATTCACAATATGATTATGAACCGTAAGGGGATTCTACGAGCCATATGTGAGGCCCAAGCCCACCACCATAACTGGTACAACATAGTTGTTTATAAATGTGACTTTCTTTCACTTTTTCACCCTTCCAAGCCCTATCTCTTTTTTTATTTATCCTAGCCATGGTAGGCATGAGCAATCTGCTAAAGACAGCAAAGACCAAGAGGTGGATAACAAGGTTCATGGAAAACCCAGTGTTCAGGGAAGCGTAAAGCGGAAAAAAGCGACAAGGCTCTGCTTCGCTTAAAGCATGAAGTGTGAAGCGAAGCACTCGCTTGAAGTGAAGCATAATTTTAACGAAAAAAGACCAAAAATAGAGACAATGCATATTAGCAAATATTCAAATTAAAAGCCCAAAAATAGATATCACAAAATACAATAAGACAAACAAAATCAAAGTTATTAATGGTTCAACAACTATTTCTTGTTCGTCTAAATCTCTACTTCTACGAGATTGTCAAAATCTTGTATTTCTCTCTTATCATTATATTGCTGATCATCTTCTTCAACTCCATCATCATCTTTATCAACTAAGCGTGTTGCTACTTCTTTTCCCTTCCTATGTAAGCTTGAACTTGAAATATTCGCCCTTAAACCATAACGGTTCTCATCAACTCCACTTGCTTCCGCCACAACACCCCAAGTGAAATCCGAATCTCCCACAAAAATTGCTTCATCTTCGGCATGCTCAACTCCAGTTAGCCATTCATTGGCATCATCAATATTGTCCAAGCAAATTGGATCAATTTCATTGCGCGCATTGTAGAGACACTATAATGTCCTATTGTATTTTATGAACACCAAGTCATTGAGGCGCTTTAAGGTTAGTCTATTCCTCTTCTTTGTATGAATCTGCAAATAAATATTGGCAAGTAATTAGTACGAATTAAGACAATTGAGATATTTAGTTATCTCAAACTACGAAATCTTTCCTCTAATTTAGTACATGTTCAAACACGCTCCAGTTTCTCTCGCACGCAGAAGAGCTACAAGTTAGACTTAAAACTTTGATGGCAAACTTTTGTAACTCTGGTGTTTCTGAACCATAAAGCCTCCACCATTCAACCATTAAAGTAGAATGACGATTTAATAATTAGCAGATATAAAAAAATAGCCTAAAAGATAAAGTTATAATGAAGCATAGAAGCACACGTTCACCTGGTGACTTCCTCGTTCTTTGTCTAATAGCTGCTGGTATTCCAAAAAGTCCATCAACACTCCTATAAATGCTAATCTGATCCGTTATTAAATCTTGCACATTTTCATCAACTACCAACTTACCGACGCATTCATGGAATCACGCCCACAAATCCTTACCTAATAAATCCATATTATTGTTATGATAGAAGAGTGATGGGTTCAAGATATTACCAGTTGCATGCAAAGGTCGATGGAGCTGATCCTTCCACCTTCTATCAATGATCTCAGAAAGCATTATGCGTGCAACTTCTTTTCCCACCACTTCTTTTGCAAATTTACTGTTGTTTCATTCTTCCGAAATGAACAGGCTTCTCAAATTGGTCTTTTGTGTGTGCATACTATGCAAGGTCAAGAAAGCAATAGCAAATCTAGTCTTTTCAGGTTTTACTAAGTTTCTTTGTTTAGTGAATCTCCTCATCAAATTCAACAACAAAGGTCTTTGAACAATGTAAGAATGTACCTTAACTGCCTTGGTGAAAACACCTGTGAAGGGCCTTTCTTTGAAAATGTCCCCAAATATCAAATTCACACAATGAGCTGCACAAGGAGTCCAATATATGTGCGGGAACACTCCTTGCAACATATCACCCTCTTTAACATTTTCAGCTGCATTATCTGTAACAACCTAAACAACATTTTGTGCTCCAATGTCCTCTATTGTCTTTTGATACAAGGAGAACATCTTGATGGCATCAGTAGACTAGTCACTCGCATCAATGGATTCAAGAAATAGGCTTCCTTTTGGAGAGTTCACTAACACATTGATGATTATTTTTCCGGTTCTTGCCGTCCACTTATCCATCATAATGGACATCCGAACTTGTTCCATTCTATCCGATGATCGTCCACAGTTTTTTTGGTCTCTTCCACTTCTTTATTTAGATAGGTGACACTAACTTCATGAAAAGTGGGAGGCTTCATTCCAGGACCACATTGGCCTACGACCTCAATAAAGGCTCCAAAAGTGTCATAATTGACACAATTAAAGGGGTGCCCTGCATCATACATCCACCGTGAAAAGGCCGCAACTGTACGATCCCTCAAAATCGCCTTGGCGGTATCATGCAAGCTTTTTTTATCATTTTTCCCTGCACCATCTTCGGACTTCTGTGGAAAGTAACAATCTAAAGGACCTTTCCTACCGGCTGATTCATAACTTGAAGAAACTGATGCAAATGTACTCTGTGAATGTTTTTGTGATTTTGAAGGAAATGACTAGTCAGCAACTTCACCTTCTTCCATTTCATCATCATCATCATCAAGATTAGTCACATTTGGTTGATGTAACATTTGACGTTTTAAATCATTTTTTCCTTCGACATATTTTTTTATTTCTTCCCTCACATCCTCTGGGCATTTTGTACACCGTGAGACGTCCCTAGAAGTACCAATAATGTGTTGTTTGTGGCGAAAGATACCGCGTTTAGTTATCTTGTCACAAAACACACATATAACTGCTGTCCTATTGGTCTCACTTACTTTTCTCCCATATTTCCAAGCCGGGTCACCCATTTTTAATAGCTATTAGGATTAAAAAAAACATCTATCAATATTAGAGGCTTAAAGCAGTCAGCTTTCAGCAAAATAGAGCAGTCACCAGTCAGTGACTCAGCAAAACAGAGCAGCATCAAACAGAGTATTAAATTAGAAGATAATTCACTTATCTGCAGCTGCTGCTCTGTTTTAAGGCTTACTGAAAACTGGAAGCAGCAAAGCAGAGCAGAAGCAAAAGTGCAAGACAGCTGAATCGAGCAGAAAAGAGAAGAAGAAAAAGAAGAAGAAGAAAAAATCCCTGCGAAAAACCTAGCCTGAAGAAGAAGAAAGAAGAAGCCTGAAGCAGGCGACGAAAAAGAAAGAAGAAGCCTGAAGAAGAAAGGAGAAGGAAGAAAAAATAACATACATGTCATGTACCTGAAGGCTGAAGCAGCGATGAAGAAGCAGGAGCAGCCGATGTGAAAAAAAAAACCTAGAAGTCACGATTTGAAATGTCCAGAAAGCAGGAGCAGCCAATGTGAAAAAATAAACCCTAGAAGTCGCGATTTGAAATGTCCAGAAAGCAGGAGCAGCCGATGTGAAAAAATAAACCCTAGAAGTCGCGATTTGAAATGTCCAGAAAGCAAGAGCAGCCGATGTTAAAAAAAAAAACTTTAATTTAAAACAGGACATTAAAAGTCCAAAAAAGAAGAAGCGACTGCTTCGAGTCGCTTCACGCTTCGAGTCGCTTCTCGCCTCCGCCATAGAAGTGTACGCTTCTTCTACCTGAGGTCACTTCGCCTGGACTGCAGCGAATATGTGTCGCTTCGCGCTTAAAGCGACGAAGCGAGCGCTTTACAGAACACTGGGAAAACCCAAGCAAAGTGGACAATTTAGAAATCACCCACCTACAATATGCTGATGACACCTTGATATTTAGTGAGGCTTCTAGAGAACAAGTCCTCATCTTAAGAATCATCTTTATTCTCTTTGAAGCCATCTCAGGACTCCACATCAACTGGAACAAGAGTTTTATTTCTCCCATCAATAAGGTAACTGATACTCAAGCCTTGGTAGATATATTAGGAGGTAACATTGGAGCCCTCCCTACAACTTATCTGGGCATGCCATTGGGGGCCAAGAGCAAATCCAAAGGCACTTGGAATGGAGTTTTGGAGATGTGAAAGAAGGCTGACTATGTGGAAGAGCCAATACATCTCTCTGGGAAGCAGACTCGCTAATTAATAGTGTACTTGATGCATTACCAACATATATGATGTCTATCTTTCAAACCCCTGCCAATGTGATAGACAAGATTGATTCTTTAAGGAGAAACTTCTTATTGCAAGGTACTGAAGAAACGAAGAAGTTCCATCTAGCCAAATGGGTGACCTTGACAAAAAGCAAGAAAGGAGGGATGGATATGAGAAACATGAGAACACACAACAAGAGTCTAATGATGAAATGGCTATGGAGGTTCTCATATGATGACATCCACCTCTGGAAAGAAGTCATTACAGAAAGATATGAAGAAGAAGGCCACTGGACGACAAAAGAAGTTAACTCCCCTTATGGATGCAGTGTATGGAGATCCATCAGAAACCAATGGCCAATCTTTCAAGCAAGAATAAGATTCAGATTGGGAAATGGGAGGAAACTATCCTTCTGGAATGATTGCTGGAGTGGAGACCACTCTAAAATAGCTTTTTCCAGAGCTACACATACTATGCCAACAACAAACCGCAACACTGGTTGATATTTGGTCAGGACAGGGATGGAACCTCAACTTCAGAAGACTTCTAAATGACTGGGAAACTGATAAAGTAGTAGACCTTCTACTTCTACTCTCCCACTTCAATGGCTTCTCTGAAGAGAAGGATAGTCTTCAATGGCAAAGTGATAAATCAAGGAGGTTCTCTGTAAAATCTACCTACAGGGACTTGAACACTTGCAACAACCAAGTAGGCTCCTGGCCATGGAAAATGATCTGGAAGGTTATGGTTCCCCATAAGGTAAACTGTTTCACTTGGCTACTGGCCAAAGAAAAAGTACTGACCCATGAGAAACTGATCAAGAGAGGTTTAAAATCATGTTCTAGATGTTACCTCTGGAAGGGTCAGGCAGAGACAATTAGCCATCTTTTCTTGCATTGCAAATGGACAGCTCAACTATGGAGAATATTCATCAACATGAGGAAGATCAAATGGGTAATGCCAGGTAGAATCAAAGAAGTCCTAAAATGCTGGAACAGAGACTATGATGCAACTAAGAGGAGAGATGGAAGATTGTCCCAGCCTGTATTTGGTTGTTTGTCTGGGAAGAAAGGAACCAGAGATGCTTTGAGGACAAGGAATGCAACATTCAAAAGTTCAAAATGAAATGCATAGGCCTGTATTATTTTTGGTGTAAACAGTTTTTGGTAGAACAAACGGAAAATATTTTAGTGAATCTGCGCAATTTGTAAATCTTAGCAACACATAGGACTCCTTTGTAATGAGCGACTTTTGAGGGGGACTACACAATTTCTAGTGTAGTATACCAATTGATATTAATATAATTGTTACCTTTATCAAAAAAAAAAAGCCCTAATTGAAGCATACTCTCTTCTCCAAGTCCTCCCACATCAAGATAAGCCTATTCCATGAATTCCTACGTGATTTACCGATTATTTATGAATTCTAAAAAAGATTCTACCTTCTAAACCTAGGTTTTCAAGAAAACTCATCTCAAAGTTCAAGAGAGGATTTTGAGCATTCTTCTCCAAAGTTAAAGTCTTTCTCCATTGTTGAGAAGCGATTAAGTTAGTTAAGGCTATCTCACGCGCGGGAATATTATTGTTCTTCCCATGCTACAATTCTTTAAAAATACCATGAATTCTCCTCCATGAGCCAATTAGGGCCAAGTGTGACATAAATGCTTTTGTTCATGTAAATTCACTACGAACATCATGAACTCCTATGAAATTCGTTGTATGGTAAATATGATCTTATTCTATGAGCTTTACAATTTTTATATGAAAAGCATGAAAACACAAGAATTGTGATTTTCTTTAAAAAGAAAAGCTTTTTATGAATGAACACGATATGTTATGATACGACAAACATGATATATGGGTTTTCTTCGAAGGGAAAGAGTTTTATGAGTTTCTATGACATGATTAATATATCCATGATGAACAAACTATGAAAGATGATTTATGAGCCCAAGAGCTAATGCTATGACGTAATGCATGGGAGTGACGTTATTAACCGAGAAGACATAAGTCTAGACGACAAGTGCCTGAACTACGTGCCAACTTAGTATAAGAATCATTTCATTAGTTCGTGTAAATCCACTGTGTGCCCCTAGTAAGGGCTTATTATGGATCTTTGCTAGCAAAACGTTAAGAATGTCTTACACCCTGGCAAGGTATGAGATGGCTTAGCTCATCGAGTAGAGATCACACTCCATGTGCTCCCATGGTGGATTATGTTGGTTAAACTAAGAAACTCCCATAATGAACTTAATGATAATGAAAAATAAAAACATCAAGGTCAACCTACTGATTTGAATCCTTTGATTTCTCTCCAAGATATGATATGATTTCTTTGGTTTCCCTTTTTCTTCAGTCATGTCGTATGTTTCATTCTATGCCATCATACATACGACTACTATTCCATATGTACTTAACATCTCTTTTGTCGGGAGCGCTCCATTTCACAATGTAGGTTCAAACACGCAACACGATTAGGCTACTCACTAGGATCTCATCTCTATTAGCTATTGGTGAACCCCAGATTAACTGAGCAATGGTCATTTAATTTTAGCTTCGGTCCCAATAAACATTGCTCTTCAATTCATGTTAGAGGCTTTATAGATGGACGGTTTAGAGTTCATGCTCAGATTATATTATATTATATTTTCATTTTTGACCTTGGTGTCACCACATTTTGCAACTCAAGTATTTATTAGTTCAAAAACTTACTTTTGTAAAATTTATTATTAGGATGAATGGGATCTCTTTCTAAAGCTTTACTTTACAAAGATCTCCTTTCTCGTGCCATGGTAGGTTTGCTCAGGCAAGTTAAGGCATCGAGTGTCGGTGCCACCTAGGCCTAGGTTGAGGCCTGACATGCTCTTCCAAATTTCCATTGGGATCTCATTTGGCCCAGTCACTCTTCGCCTTCTCATCTTACGAATTGCCCCCTTAACTTGTTCAAATTTTATACACCTATAATACCCAAAATCATGACGACTCTCAAAGTACTCTAAATCACGCAGCAGAATACTCCTATCCTCCTCTACATTTAAGAGTTTACGGAAGTATTCATTTAATGTGTGCCTCTTCCACCAATACTCTATCGTTGCGTCTTGATGCGCTTACTTGGTTTAGATCGCGAGCCTTCCTCTCTCTTGGGTTGGCGAGCCTATATAACATTTTATCCTCGCCTTTATCCTCTAGTGCCAAGTGGTCCAATTACAAGGGCTAAAGCCAAGAAGATCAAACAAGACATGACTAGAGTTGTCAAGAAGTTCCTTGGACCAAATATGGGTTTCAAGGAGATCAAAAGACTCATGATTGGTCAATACAGTTTGGGCTTGTGAGCATAAAAAACTCATCACTAGTTGATCTGGAAAAGCCTTAGGGTTTCTCTTCTAGTACAAATACTCTTCCGTATGTGTAAAAAAAAACTTTCCACTTATCATCATTATCAATAGACTGATATTCTCTATAGGAGAGGACTATTGTCCTTGTGTTATTCTTGGAACTTGTAATATCGATGTATGTTTCCTTGTCGTTTCTCGTGTCTGCTATTTGATAGATTAAGTTCTTTTTTTTCTTTTTTTGAATCCTTGATTCCAAAATTTGGGTTTAATATTAATTCTTTGTGATAGGTTTAGTTCGTTTTTTCCAAATACAAACTTTAATTTGCATTTTTCTTGTATGGGCAAAGGTCTTTGTCACACCCCAAATATGGGTGAGGCAGACCGACACTCGGCGCCTTAACTTTGATACCATAACTTGACGAACCAACACTGCCTGAACATACATATAAGGCACATGCAATCAATATGAAGCAATGCCTTGGACCTCAACTAACACGAGAAAATACTTCATTTATAAATATGGAAGTCATTAGTACAAAATACTAAGTCAGTGGGCCTCATAGGAAATACTAGAAACTTAACTCAAAATACATAAACATGACCTATACCTACTAGTGTATGAAGCCTCTACTACATGTCATGAACTGAAAAAGTGTCGGGTCAAGGCCTCCACGTACCCAAAATTTCTATACACACAACATGAAACATGATGAGGCCCCATTTGGTAGTGGGGCTCATCAACTATAGCTAAAAGTCTGAGAAGAATGCCTATCAAATGCAGCATATCGCCCCGAACGTCTGTACCTAACGTGTGAGTGTAGCGCCCCCAGCAAAAGGGACGTGAGTATATATGGAATAGTACTTATATGATAAGGCAGACAGAACAACAAGATAAACAAGAAGCGCATAAAAGAAAGACATGAATGTGGCCTACTAGAGGCATCTAAAAGCTAGTAACATCTTATAGATCGTTGTACCTTAACATCTTTGGGTTCATTATACTGTAACATCATTTAGGATCACTATGCTTAAAAGTACTGGATCGTTATGCTTAATATACTTCTTTTAGGAATTTAAAACTTTGAATATAAACACACTCCTCCGTGTAAGGAAATCTGATCATGTGTCAACATGGCAGGACATGAACATGGAACGTGAGAGGAACACTTTCTTCCTAAAACAAGTATTTATAATCGAAATGAAACTATACATAAATAAATATAATACTTTCATAGAGGAGTCAACTGAATGCCGACTTTCATACATTATACCATGTGTACGGCATAGCACCCGATCTTTGACCAGTCCAAAACAGGCGGTCTCACCACAATGTCGTGTGGATTGACGTGACATGGGCTAATCATGAATAGATCCCATTTAGGGATATCTCAATTTCATCATGATGCAGCGAGACTTATCCCAACGTCTTATCAAGTTGCAATAGGACTTTATCCTTATTGTCTCATTAAGATGTGATAGGACTTTATCCGCATCATCACATTAGGTTGACATAGGATCTTATCGTCTTATTAGGATGCGATAGGACTTTATCCTTATCATCTCATTAGGTTGCAGTAGGAATTTATCCTTATCGTCTCGTTAGGTTGTGATAGGACTTTATCCTTATCGACTCATAGGTTACGATAGGACTCCATCCTTATTGTCATTTAATAAATCATGGTACGACGCATACCATATAGCTGGCACATTTGGCCCTTTTCATAACATATGGACATTTGGCCATTTCGTTAAAATCATCATCCTGGGCTCATTAACCCTTTCCATAAAAATCACAACATTCGGCTTATTAACCCTTTAATATACTTTTAGCATTATCTAGTAAATTATTGTGAGAGTAAGGCACATTTAAAAGCATCAAGTAAATATTTAAGGAAATTATAACTTACATCATTCTATAGTTAGCATAACAATCATAAGGAGTATTTCTAGGCTTACGTTACTTGAACCATTCTTGAAACATATTATATACATAGTATTTAGAGCCTGTTTGGATGAGCTTATGGCTTATAAACCAAAAACCATAAGTTAGGAATCCTAACTTACGACTTTTCGCTTATTATTGTTATGTTGGTTTAAAGGCAAGTACTTAAACCACTTTTTTAATCTACCCGAACACTACAAAAGTGCTTAAAAGCTATTTTAGCTTAAAAGAACTTAAAATAAGTCAATCCAAACAGCCTCTTATCGCTCTTACTTTAGGCTTACTTTAGTATGAGAGTTCAAAGCGATTCAATTCTTGAAAGGATTCCCTTTTTGGCATGCATTAGGATAAACATCTCAATAAGATGAAGTTTTAAATCATATAAGAAGACATGAAAGCTCATAATAATGGGAGCAACAATGCAAAGAGAGGCACATAATCTTAAAGCACATAACATGGAGCCTCACACCGTTTCATGGTCTAGGACCTTATGGACTCATGCGAGAAGAACATATAACGGGGAAGTCACACCATAATAGGGAAGAAAAAGATTCAGCATTACATAGCTCGATTCTAATCTTTAGCATACTGCGAAGAATCGACTCTTTCGTGAAAGCTTTAATCTACAAAACGACCATAATAACACTAGTATTAACAACTCAACATCAAGCTCAAGTCACAGAGATAATTTAGCAAAAACACGACGAAGGTCGAGCTCACAAAACTTTCCAATTAATAGTGTTTCTCCACACCTTTTTGTCCTCCCATATCCACAACGCCATACGACCTTCTTATGAGGACAAGAACACTTAGCCCAACTTCACATCCCATAAACAGTCCCAATACACCTCATACAACTCATATCAAAAGTAACAACGGATTCACGGCTACCGATCACCATCCCATGTGTCCTAACTGGAAAGCATACTAAAAACGCTAATACAAACCCATATACGAAGATATGAGGGAAGCCATACCTCAATTGATAAAAATTTCCAACGTCCTTTCTAAAATTCACCAAGAGGAGAATTAAACAAGATTATGGATTGAATAACTTATCTTGAGCTTGGAGGGTGGAATAAGAGGAGAAACTAGAGAGGAACAGCTCAAAAACGTCCAAGGAACAATACCTAATTAATTCCCAATGTCTTAGCTTATAAAATATAAAGTTTGGCCGACTTAAACCTTGGATGCGCCGAACGCTCCTTCGCATGCACATGGGCATTGCACAGTCCGTAGTAAAACGCACATAACTTTTTGTACCGAGGTCGAATTGATAAAATTTGTTTCGTTGGAAACTAGACTAGAAGACCTTTAACTTGATAAGTAATTCACCATATGACACATTATAATTCGGGAGATATGCTAGCTTAAAGTAGGACCTTGTGCAAGTTTATTCGTAAACTTAATTCGCAAGGGAACTTCAACTCGACTTTTGTGCTTGGATTCCTTTAGACCTTAACACCCTATACTTAAACCTTGACCTTAACACTCACAGCACAACCAATTCCCCTAGGTTCGAGTCTAATTAAATACATCAAACTGTTCAAACCTTAGCCCGAAAGTTCGGGGTGTTGCAATCTAAGTTTCAAAGAGTTGGAATTGTGTTCAACTTCTTCCATTTAATGCTTCCTTGATGTAGACTTATTTTTTAGAAAGGTAACAATTTTATAAAAATATTTAGCACAAAGACTATGATTAAGTTCCTTTTTTTTTCAAAAACTAGCTTTAGTTTGCATTTTTCTTGTATTGGCAACTCGCAAGTTTCAAATAGATGAATTTGTTTTCAACTCCTACCCTTTAATGCTTCCTGATGTAGACTCATTTTTTAGAAAGGTAACAATTTTATGTAAATATTTAGCACAAAGACTACGTTAAGAGTCATCTTTACAACTTACAAAAGCCAACCAAAACAATAAATCTTTGTTCTACTTAAAAGATTCTATAATGCCTAACAGAGGTTCTACGTCATTTACAAAATTCCTTTGCACCGAAAATAAAACAAAGTAGGTTGTTCATCTTGAATTTCTATTGGGGTGTTAACTCCTTCAAAATATCTTGAGTTTCTTTTTTACCACAATGTGGTGTCATTAAACACCATCCTTCATGGGTGTGTTAGCATTTCAATTTGGAGAGGGTGGGTAAATTTTTTAGTTTTCAAAAAAAATATCTTGAGTTTCTTTCCTTCCAAATAGTCCAGCATATGCAATCTAGTATGATTTCCCACCAACTATCCTGATTTACAACTCCAGAAATTCCAACAAGCTAGTAAGTCTAAAATGTCATGGGCATGACCATTTTAAGCATTTAATATCAAGAAACAAATTGCATAACATCTCAGTCAATTTAAAATGCACAGAAAGATGATTGTTGATCTCTAATTCCTACCCACGTAAATAACATTGAGAACAAAGTTGCATCCGTCCTCTCTCCCTGAGGTTTTCCTGTGTCAAACAGGCATAAGAATGCTAATTTGTAAGGAATCTTGACTTCCCATACTGTTTCCCAGTGCTACTTATACATCTGCTGCCCTCTTGATTAAAACTTTAGTATGCTGATTTCACTGTATAATTTCCTTTGTCCTATCTTCTCGAAATCAATTTATCCCTCTCACAATTGGTCCCTCTGAACTGCTGTAAATGGATTAAAAATTCAGTAAACCTTGTAATCCTCCAAGTCATTTAGTGACCTTCTCAAGTTGAAAGTCCATCCCTATTGACTCCAGCATTCCACCACGGTGGCTGCAGAATTCATTACCAGATTCTATATTAGAGAAAGAGTCTCTGAGGGGCCCTTGGCCATGCCAAAGTGCCATTCCAAAATAAAGTTTACCACCTTCTGCATTAGCTGCAAAAGTTGGCCAAAGATTCCTTACACTTCTCCACAAGCTGAAGTCACTGCTTTAAAAACCCAATGCCCTTCAGAACCATATTGCACCTTGATCACTTCCCTCCATAAGGCTTGTTCCTCCATATTAAACTTCCACAGCCACTTCAGGAGCAAACTGTTGTTCTGAATTCTCAAGTTTATCCCCAAACCCCTGGAGTGTTGCTTGTTTTAGATTCCTCCACTTACCAGATTATAACTCTTCTTCTCCTTGTTCCCTTGCCAGATAAAATTTCTCCTTAAAACATCTATTCTCTTCTCTACTGTAACAGGCACCGGAAATAAAGACATCATGTATGAAGGAAGTGCAGCCAGAAAACACTACTTCCAAGTACTATCCTGCCTCCGAAAGAAAGATACTAACTTTTTCACCTTGCTAATTTTTTCACATTTTTCCAGCACCACATTCCATATCTCCAGAAATTTGCTCTTTGCTCCCAATGGCATACCCAGGTACTTAGTAGGTAGGGTACTCCAGCACCCAAGTGTTGTTGTCAAATATGCATATCAGACACTTCATTTACTAGAAGAGATAGGTACATGGAGACCACATACGGCTTCAAAAACTGAAAAAATGAGTCTTAAATGCCTAAGTTGTTCCACTTTAGCATCACAGAAAACTAGAGTATATCTGTTATCAACAGATGACTGATTTTTAGCCCTTCCTCTCACCTCTCGGCATCCTCAAAACCTAACAACCAACCCTTCTGTTTAGCTTTCCTCATCATGAAGGCCTTCCATTGCTATAATTTAAAGAGAGAGAGAGAAAGATTTCCCTTGCCTTAGCCCTCTGTGTGAAAGAAAAAATTCCTTCTACTGTGCTAATTATCCCATTTCCCTCCAAACGCAATGCCCTTCAGAATGCTGATAAGGAAATTCCAATTGACATGGCTTATCAAGCCTGTGTAGAATTCCTGTTTTTTTCCTTTAATCATGAGTCCATACATTCATTTTTGCAATCAAAGAGGCATCAGTTATCCGCCTTCCTTTAATGAATTCCATTTGATGTCTATCCACCAGCTTGTGAATCACTGTTTTAAATTTCTCTTTGGAGATTATCCTATAGACCCATACACACTACCCATCAAACCTCTAATAAGTCTGAAGTCCTCAGCTCCTTTGCCCCATTCTTTACTGGAATAAGAGATACATTATATTGCATTGAAATTCTTTTCAAAATATTCCCTCGGATGAAACATTTCCATGTCTTCAAAACATCTTCCTTAACTTAGGTTTAGTCTTTGTTGTTTGTGACAGATTAGTTCTTCGTTTCTTTCCAAACCAATGATTTAGTCTGTGCTTTCTTGATTAGGCAAGGGTCTGAGTTTCATATACTTCGGATAATGTACAACTCCTACCCTTTATTGCTTCCTTGTTCTAGTTCTTGATTCTTGTTCTTGTTCTCGTTCTTCAATTCTTGTTCTTGTGTTCTTGAACTGATTATACTCAATTTGGGGGTTTCAAGACTTGATCTTGTGTTTCTGCATCATTGATGACTAGACTAACCAAACGAAGATGAGGCTAACAAAGTTTCATCGAAAGATTCGATGTTCTAAACATATGTGCCACAAGACTCGAACAAAAGCCAATGCTGTAACAAATGAGTGATTTCCACTGTTCTTCCTATATACAATGCAACGAATCAAGGTCGTGAATATATAACATTTTCTCCGCCACAGCAGGTAGTCCTAATAAGCCTCCCATGTAATTAGGACCAACCAAGCTATGTTGCTCAGACTCACCAACAATGTTTCTGTGTTGGATCCTCCAAAAATGTTCCAGTGTCAGATCCTCCAAAATGGCACTACTTTTGGAGGATCCAACACGCATCTGTCGGTATTTTGAAGAGTCCGAGCAACAAAGGACCAGGTACATGCGTAATTTTCAAAGGAAGCCTCTCATGTAACAAGGACCAAGTAAATACATTAATTTCAATGGAACTTTTGCTTGACAAATAGAAGGTGTTGGAAGAAGCTTCTTGCAGGCTGAGAACAAACCGGGTATAAGATCAAAGTTTACAAGTGAAGGTCTGGTGGTCCAAGTTAACCAGGCTACCTGCATTAGAGTACTTTTGTTTATTGACCTATTGCCCTTTTGTTTACACTGCACTTGTGGAAGTGTTAGGTCACTCTCAGATACAACACCAACAAAACTGTAGCATGTGGAAACATCAAGCACGTGAATAACTCTTTGTTCTTTCTATTTCATTCATAAAAAGCTAAAAAATAAAAAATAACTGGTGCAGAACTAGTCTATTACCTGCACTAGGTTACACTCAGTCCTCTTAGGAGAGCTTACATCACCCCTTACCCCAGCAGAGAAAATGTCAATGGCTCGTTTTGCATTGTCTGGCACATTTGCATCACATTTAAAGTCCCAGTTGAGGATCTGAAGCATCAGACGCAACGCTGTAGTACAAACTTTAACTTCAGGAATGGCAGAATCAGATTCAGCTATTTTGTTGGAGACACTAACGGCAGCATCTTGTGCCCAGCAGTAAAACAACTGCACATTGGAAATACCCAAGAAAAACATGGAACAAAGAACCCTTGTGAACCATATTAAATTAGTGAAAATGAAGAAACTGCAAACTGAAAGGGGGCTGATTGCAAGCTGTATCCAAGTAAGGAAAAAAAACACCAGTGCAGATGGGACTGAGTAACCTTTAGATATTCTAACTCAAAAGAGACCCGGCACTGCTCATGAAACTCTCTAGGAAGAGCCATAGCAGTTGAAGTAGATGGCGAAAATTCAGACACCTGAAAGAGATGCAGAACAAATTGCAACTGAAAAATTGTGAACTGAACACTGATTTTGATTCTCCCCACATAGAAGACAGTAAATTTACAAGATACTGCATGTGTGATGTACCAAAGATTCCAAAAAGTTCAATGCAACGAACTGCACATCAAGACCATGGCTGCCAGTTATCGCTCGTCTCACCTGTAGTAAAACAAGAATAAACATCACATGCATCAAAAAATAATTTAGCACATTCAACTTAATAAAATTTTGTCACTCATTCTACAGTAGCATCAAAAGACGCAGCTGTGACAAATAGTAGGCATTTCGACATGATCTGATCGAGATTAGAAAAATAGTATTTGAAGTTAAGTTGAAAACGGATATTTGAAAGTGAAGAGTGCAAAACTAATGAGGAGGTGCTATCCTATACTCTTCATGGTATAAGGCTAGAGTGTCACGGGCTTATTTTTCTAAGGTCGTGGGACAGCTTCGTTGGCTATACTTCCACCCAAAGCTTCAGTCCTAACTACTCACAAATGCACAGAATGTGCTAAGGATCGGTTGGCAAACAAGCAAGAAAGCAAGAAAGTAAGCTAAGTAAAGGAAGACAAGTATTTAAGAGGCAAGAGCCCTTTTGATTTCACTATGTATATGAGAATCTGTGAATGAATACAAAGGCTGCCCTTAGAGGCCTATTTATATGCAAAACATGTCCCTACACTATTTTCCATGTGGCAGTGTCGGCCTGCCCATGTGGGCTGTATCAGGTTGCCCAGGCATGCTATGTCAGATTGCCCAGGCATGTTGTGTCAGGCGTGCTGGCATGCAGTGTCAGACGGTCCTGACATGTTGTGTCGGACGGTCCTGGCATGCTGTGTCAGGTGTTCTGGCACACTGTGTCGGGCATCCAAGGAAGTTGTGTCAGGCATACTGGTATGCTGTGTCAGACGACCCAGGCATGTTGTGTCAAGCGTGCTGGCATGTTGTGCCAGACAGGCCAGGCATGCTGTGTCAACCTTCTTCCCATGCGTGTTGGCAGTCCAAATGTGTTGTTTGGCCTTGTCTTGGACGCCCAACGTTGGCAGCTTGTGACTCAATACTCTGGCTCGGTAAACCCGTCAAGGGAGAAAAACGCGGAAAAATTAATATACTCGTGGGCGGGTCGGCACACTCTGCCCAACCTGATTCGGCAACGACCGCTGCGCCACACATCAGCAAGTCCTTTTGAACTTCGCCTTTGAACTTCCACAAGTTTTCGTATTTTCCCACGATGCTTCCTCCAATGACTGTCCTTTCCAATGGACTAAAAATTGGGCATTCTTGAATTGCCCCAGCCCTTGCCTCGCACCAACTGGTGGTCAATGATAGACTCAATCTGCCTGTCTATGGTAGCTGGAGTGATGAAAATCTGTTTGCAACCCGACCGGCTCTGCTCCCCGTCTTCCTTGTCTTCAAAGTACGCTTTAGTTGACTCGCAGGGAAGACTGGATAGATCTTCAAGTGATGCGGCATGTTCAACTTAAATGAAATATCAACCACCTTGGCAACGATTTCAAAAGGACCCTCATAACGGCAAATTAAATTTTGGTTGACGCTGCGTAAGGACGTGAACTACCGGGGATTGAGCTTGACCATAACCTTGTAGTCAATTTGGTAGTTTACTGGCCGACGTTTACGATTGGCGAACTTCTTCATTTTTTCGGGCAGCCTTGTCTAAGTATGATCCGACCATATCAACTTCTTCCTCCCGTGCCTTTGCCAAATGATAGGCACCAAGATTCCTCAATCAGGCATTGACGGGCAAAGACTGTGGGGTATTTGGTTGTTGTCGCATTGCAAGCTCAAAGGGACTCCTCCCTGTGGCTTTACTCCGCTGCAAATTGTATGAAAATTGAGCAGTGTCAAGCAATTTCGCCCAATCCTTCCGGTTGGCACTAACAAAGTGCCACAAATAGCATTCAAGAAGGCAATTGACTCTCTCCGTTTGGCCATCGGTCTGTAGGTGGAAACTGGTTGAAAAACCAGTTTCGGCACACCCCAATATTTCACGACGTCCCGAAGAAATAACCTCGTTGCCTCCCTTGCCTTGCAACTAGCCGTGGCGGCTATGAAAGTTGCATATTTGGATAATCAATCCACTACCACCATGATGGTGCCGAACCCCTCCGAGTTCGGCAAGCATGTAATAAAATCCATGGTGACGCTGTCCCATGGTCTCTCTGCTATGGGGAGTGGCTCAAGCAAGCCACTGGGCGCCTTGTTCTCCGCCTTGTCTTGTTGGAAAACTAGGAAAGTGTGGACATAACTCTCAATGTCATCTTGCATATGCGGCCAATAATATGATGTCTCAAGCAAGGCCAACGTTTGCTTCTGCCCCAGATGACCTGCCCAAGCAAGGCCAACACCTTTTTTCTCTTGAGAGCGTTGCTCTTGAGGGGCTAGACGAAGTCAAAGAAAACGTCTTGGAGCAAGCGGAGGAGCATAAAGAGGGGCTGACCAACCTTGAGCTTAGGCTCACGGAGACGCTGTCCGCGTTGCAAGGGCAAGTTGAAGCCCTCAGGCAGCAGGTGGAAGCAGTCAAGAGCATCGAGGTGGAGGCGCAACACCGGCCACAATGCGGGAAGCTGGCATAGAGGCTCCTAAACCCAAGGAGTTCAAGAGAGAACGCAACGCTCAAGATGTAGAAAACTTCATCTGGCAGCTAGGTTGTTACTTCAAGAATATGGGCATCACTGATGATTTTTTCAAAGTCAGGACAGTGGCCATGCTATGATGGCGGCGGAAGAAGGCCGACATGGACAGAGGGGCATGTGCCATAGCCAACTGGGAGCAGTTCAAGGAAGAAATCAAGCGGCAGTTCTACCCCCGAAACGTGGTGCAAGAGGCCCGTCGGAAGTTGAGGGAGCTCAAGAAAACGTCCACCATCCTTGAGTATGTAAGGGAGTTCACCAAGCTCACCCCACAGATCCCAAATTTGACCAGTGAAGACCTGTTGGTTTACTTCTTAGATGGCCTCCAAAATTGGGCCAAACAAGAGCTACATCGACACCAGGTGAAGGACGTGGATGAGGCCATAGTAGCGATCGAGTCCTTGACAGATTTTCGCCCCGAAAGCACCAAGGAAAAGGAAAGCGCCCAGAGGCAGGTTGCTACCAAGATGAACCGAGGCGAGAGGGACAAAGGCACTATATCCAACCGGGGTCATGACAAGCAAAGGCGACCGCAGCAGGACATCACAATTCCGCAAGAACTATGAGGAGCGGAAGAAGGGGGTTAATCACCGAGATTGCTGCTATTTGTGCGGTGACCCCTCTCACATGTACCGAAATTGCCCAAAATTGAAAAAACTTGGAGCCATGATTTCTGCCAGCAAGCACGCAGACCACACATGCCCGCCGACAGAAGTTCAAACCGGTGGATAGAAGGGTCAAGTAGGCGGAGCCGACCAGGGAAAAGACAAGGCAGTGGGACTGTTCAACCACATGACCTTGTTTAATCATATGATGCTTGCAGCTATTTCGGCCCAGCCGCCTCGTGTAAGCCGTGAGAGTCACTGTTTGTAGAAGCTTGGGTGAATGGCAGGCCCGTCCGCCTCATGGTATACATGGGCGCAACTCATAATTTTGTGACTAAGGAGAAGGTCAAGGAGCTTGGGCTTATATTTATCTCTAGCGACACTTTACTGAAGACCGTCAATGCCCTTCCCACCAATGTGAATGGATTTGCTCCCAAGGTGTCGATTGCTTTAGGGGCTTGGTACAGCTTGACTGACTTCACTGTAGCGCCCATGGACGTATGTGATATTGTGCTAGGGCTGGACTTCTGGTATGAGATCAACGCGTTTATTTCGTCGCGTCTCAACCAGTTGCACATCAATGACCCAGGAGGTTCATGTGTAGTGCCTCTGATCCGTGTGCCCCAGAAGGACATGCAACTGTCGGCCATGCAGCTAGTCAAGGGATTCAAGAAGGGAGAGTCGACCTTCCTTGCAACAGTGATAGAGGTCCCAACAAGCTACGAGGTGGAGCCTGTCCCACGATGTATTCAGCATGTTCTAGAAGAGCATAGGGACATCATGTCACATAAACTTCCAAAGAGACTGCCTCCGCGCAGGGAGGTTGACCACCAAATCGAGTTTATTCCCGGGGTAAAGCCGCCCACCATGTTTCCATACCGCATGGTACCTCCGAAACTGGAAGAATTGAGGAGATAGCTCACTGAGTTACTTGAGGCAGGGCAAATCAGACCATCGAAGGCACCCTTTGGAGCACCAGTCCTGCAGAAGAAGGAAGGAAGGGACACTGCGGTTGTGCATTGACTATCTAGGCGCTAAACAAGGTGACAATAAAGAACAAGTACCCCATACCATTGATAGTAAACCTATTTGACCGGTTGGGGCAAGCCAAGGTTTTCACAAAGATGGACTTGAGGAAGGGTACCAAAGACAACTTACATCACCCGGTACGAAGCCTTTGAGTGGCTGGTCATGCCATTTGGCCTAATCAATGCCCTTGTCACATTTTGCACCCTTATGAACAGGTTTCTCCACCCTTTCTTAGACCAATTTGTTGTCATCTACCTAGACGACATTATGGTCTATAGTAGCAGTGTAGAGGAGCACGTGGAGCACCTTCGGCAAGTTTTTGAGGTGCTGAGGAAAAATGAGTTGTTCGTCAAGAAGGACAAGTGCACGTTTGCCCAACCATATGTACAATTCCTTGGCCACACCATTTCTCAAAGCGAGATAAGGATGAACCGTGGCAAGGTCGATGCTATTAGAGACTGGGAGGCCCCAAGTAAGGTAGCCGAGCTTCTATCATTTCTTGGCCTTGCGAACTATTACTGGCATTTTATAAATGGCTACTCGAAGATTGCCGCTTCACTCATTGACTTGCTCAAAAAGGGTCACGAGTGGGAGAGGAGCAGCTTATGTCAGAAGGCTTATGATGAGCTCAAGGTTGCTGCTACAATGAGGGAGCCTGTCTTGACACTCCCAGATTTCAGCAAAGCATTCGAAGTACATACCGACGCGTCTGACTTTGCCATTGGTGGCATCCTAATGCAAGAGGGCCACCCGATTGAAACAGAGTGACGGTACACTATACATGAAAAAGAGATGACGGTTGTAGTACATTGTCTAAGGACTTGGCGGCACTACTTATTAGGGGCTCCTTTTGTTGTCGACACAAATAACGTGGCAACCAGTTACTTCCAGTCACAGCCAAAGTTGTCGCCTAAGCAGGCAAGGTGGCAAGACTTTTTGGCCGAATTTGACTTTACGCTGGAGTACAAACCAGGCAGGACAAATGTTGTTGCGGACGCATTGAGTCGTAAGGCAATGCTAGCGCCTCTTGTTAGCATGACCAGCGGTGGTATTGCAGATGCAATCAAGGAAGGAATGCAACATGATCCGGTGGCGAAGCAACTCTTAGCCTTGGCCAGGCAAGGCAAGACAAATTTTGGGCAGAAGGCGGCCTACTATACACTACCGGCAGGCAAGTCTACGTGCCAAAATGGGGCAACCTTAGGCGAATGTTGATCAGGGAAGGCCGCGACACTGCCTGGGCCGGTCATCCAGGACAGAAGCTCACTGCGGCACTACTTGAGGCAAATTATTATTGGCTTCGGATGCAGGACGATATTGAGAGCTATGTACACACCTGCCTCATGTGCCAGCAGGATAAAGTAGAGAACAAGGCACCCGGTGGCTTGCTAGAGCCACTCCCCGTAGCCGAAAAACCATGGGACAGCGTCACCATGGACTTCATTACATGTCTGCCAAACTCGAAGGGGTTTGGCACTATCATGGTGGTCGTAGACGAATTTTTGAAGTACGCAACATTCACTGCCGCCACGGCAAGTTGCACGGCACGGGAGGTAGCCAGGCTATTTTTGCGGGACGTAGTAAAGTACTGAGGCGTGCCAAGACACATCATTAACGACTGAGATCCCCGATTTACTGGCGCTTTTTGGAAAGAACTGTTTAGTTTGCTAGGGTTCGAGTTACAGTTTTCCACCAGTTTTCACCCACGGACGAACGGCCAAACAGAAAGGGTCAATTGCCTTATGGAATGCTACTTGAGGCACTTCGTTAGTGCCAATCAGAAGGATTGGGCAAAATTGCTTGACACGGCCCAATTCTCATATAATCTGCAGCGGGGTGAAGCGACGGGGAAAAGTCCATTCGAGCTTGCAACAGGGAAACAACCAAACACCCCACAGTCCTTGCCTGTCAATGCTGGATTGAGAAATCTCGACGCTATCGCATGGCAAAGGCATGGGAAGAACAGGTTGACATGGCAAGATCGTATTTGGACAAGGCCGCTAGGAAGATAAAGAAGTTCGCCGACCGAAAACGACGACCAATGCATTATCAAATAGGTGACAAAGTGATGGTCAAGCTCAACCCGCGGCAGTTCAAGTCCTTGCGAGGCGTCAATCAGAATCTAATACAGCGCTATGAGGGTCCCTTCGAAATCGTTGCCAAGGTGGGCAAGATTTTATTCAAGTTGAACATGCCACACCATTTGAGGATCTACCCGGTCTTCCACGCGAGTCAGTTAAAGCCATATCATGAGAACAAGGAAGACGTAGAGCGAGGTCGATCGGGTCGTGCACAAATTTTCATCACTCCGCCTGCCACAGAGAGGCAAATCGAGGCTATCTTGGACCACCAGCTGGTGCAAGGCAAGGGCTGAGGCAACTCAAGTGCCCAATTTTTGGTGCATTGGAAGGGTCCGTCACCAAAGGAGGCGTCATGGGAAAAGTACGAAGATTTGTGGCAATTCAAAGATGAAGTCCACAAGTTGCAGATGTGCGGCGCCGCAGTCATCGCCGAATCAGGTGGGGCAGACTGTGGCGACCCGCCCACGAATATATTAAATTTCCCGCATTTTTCTACCTCGATGAATTTACCGATCCCGAATATTCAGAGTCACAAGCTGCCAACGTTGGGCATAAAATACCAGGCCAGACAGCACATGGGGACAGCCAGCACGCATGGGCAGAAAGCTAGCACAGCATCCCGACACGCCAGACAGCACATGCCTGCACGCCTGACGCAGCAAGCCTGGCACACCTAACACAGCATGTCTGACGCGCCAGACACAGCATGCCTGACCCACCAGACACAGCATGCCTAGCACAGCCCACATAGGCAGGATCATGTTATGCTCATCTAGCCTCTATTTGAAAATGCAGCATTATCGACTGCCTCCAAACATGTTATGTTTAACCTTTTGTTATTAACATTTAGTCTTTTACCTTTTGATTAGGTGATATCATTTTTAAGGCTTATATGGTCTGAACAATTCTCACTCATAAGCTAACTTTATGGCGGAGTTAGGTCAAAGATCCATTTTCTAAACATGCATAATACTTGAAAATTTTTGCTTAGAAAATTGAAATTTGTAACAGAACATCAGGCAATGATTTAGCAGCTTGTGAGCTAGTCTTGGATCAAACTGTTGCTCAGAAAATTGAAATTTGGAGAAATTGCCAAATGGAACTTGTGTATGATAATCAAGAAGCTCATATTGCATCAAATTCATTGTTCCATAAGAGAAATAAACTCAGTGAGATTGAATACTACTTCATATGAGAAAAGATGGAGATATTGTTACAAATTTGTGAAGTCAAATGATGAGTTTGCAGATATTTTCACCTTATCACTGGTCTTTGAATTAGTTACATATGTAACAAGCTTGGTACATATGACTTATACGCACCGGCT
The DNA here is from genome assembly GCA_035772735.1 of Datura wrightii. NCBI lineage: Eukaryota > Viridiplantae > Streptophyta > Magnoliopsida > Solanales > Solanaceae > Datura > Datura wrightii. Next base: position 90,961,352 of record JASDFA010000020.1, read on the forward strand.
TGAGGGGGAGTATTAGATAGTTTGTGTGCATCATATTATACATTTTCTCCCACATTGGAAAATGTGTAGTATGTACAGTGTAATGTATAAGTATAAATAGGGCTCAATGTAGGACAATAGTTTTTTAACTTATCACAATAATATTTTGTCCTATGTAAAACGATTTTCTTAAGTCCAGGGTCTATAGGAGACAATCTCTCTACCCCACAAAGGTAAGAGTAAGGATTGTGCATACCCACCCTCCCCAAATCCCACTTGTGGGATTATACTAGGTATGTTGTTATTGTTGTTGCTTTCATTTCTCACACTTAAAATACTTCTGGCCCTAAAAATAAACACAAATAGCTTCAATCAGACAAGAGACTTATAAATAATGTTGTATATATTTGAACCTAAAGAGAGCGATTCAAAACCAAATTTGTGACATCCTTTCTACCCCACTTCACACCTCGGACCGCACCGCCAAAGGCGGAACCAAACATGGATCATATCAATTAATCCTTTAACAACACCTTGATGTTGTACTTATTCCTATATATTAACTCATTTCATTCCAATATAAATTATTTGCCTTTAAAGACAACTTACGATTTCTTTAAAAGGTTTCTCAGAGAATCACACTTTTTTTTTAGAATTGGTAACTTGAGAATCACACTTTTTTTAATCAAGTAAATGTATTTCATTCAAAAACAAGGCCATAAACAGTTGTATACAAGTGGTATACCAAAAGGTAAAGAAGAATTTCTACAAACTCCACTCAATCGTCTATACAACGGGGAACTTTTTGAAAGCACCAAAAGAAAATAAGAGAATGAAGGCTACCTACAGATTGAAACCCAAATCAAATTGAAAATAAGACAACGAAGAAACGGTTGTATCAGCCTCGCTTCCCGCATTATCAAATTGAATTATGAAACCCAAATCATGAAACCAGCTTGACTTCTCTAAAGGAAGCAATGGACAACAAAATCTACATGTTAACACATTATCAAAGAAAATAAGTATTCAGATAACAGTCATGGATAATGCAAGAAAGCAAGTACCTGGACCAAAAATATCAATTAAATGTTGAAATTATAAGCTTGGAAAAAGAATGCGACCAACCTCAAGGAAAAATATCTCCTTCTGAGCAGCACTGAATTCTATCCTATACATGGGAAACAAGAACCAGACATTAACAACTCTTAAGTACCTATTTCTTGGAAATTTATATCGTGTACACAAAAGCTAAATTGAAGAACTGCACATATTAAAGATCTTACTTGTGTTGTCTAAGCGCATAAATGCTAACAAAAGGAAGTGATAATAATAGCATGCCAGAATTAAAAGACCAAAGATGCCATAAAAATAAACTGTCATTTTGAAAAAATTGAAAGGCCCCTTGCACCGCTTAAATAAGTAAAACATGGTTACCTCATATGTTTTAACTAATCTTGCATAGTCTCCGGGTTACAAAGATTCCCCTAGTTATTTCCCTGTTTACATATATTTTTTAGTTCTAAGCCAGCAATCACAACCACAAGAATATATTTATTTCCCTTGCTGAGTTATTCCACTATTATCCGTGAAAAATAGGCGAGGGCCAGCGATGCATGGTTCAAAACCTAGTGGTTAATGGCCCACCCCTCTACCTTACTCCACTTAAATACCAACCTTTCAACTATGGCAGGGTTCGATCCCAGGATGTGCACCTAACACACACATCACACGCTATGCTCTTACCACTAGACCAAGCTTCAAGGAGCAATCTCCTTTTATTTAATCACAAATCTGCAGTGTATCAAATATATTTAATCACAAAAATCACAGTACATCAAATAAATATAATACATACATGTGTGTGTTACGCAGACGTGCATACAGAATGCAGCAAGTTCAAGAGCATAAAAGATCTACTTTTCGGATCACATAACTGCTCGCATAAGCAGTACATATATATGACGAGTGAATTATGTCTGTTTGACTGCAAAGTCCCAATATAGAGCCACTTACCAGCCCCTTTTTATCAACTGGGCAGCTACAGATGCAATTTTTGCTTGAACATAGCCCTCGGGTGAACTAGCATGTTGTGTAGCAGAATGAAAACAAAAGCTGCAGTAAATGACTAAATTTTAGAAGATCAACAGAATAGAAAGATGTATTGTATCTCTTCTTTCTTTTGACCTGGAGAGAGCCAATCTTAAAGATTTGGTGTTGACGAGAAAGAACTATAGAAAAAATAGAAAGTGTAAGCTTATAAGCACGACAGTTCTGTATTTTGTTACAAAGATAATATTTCAAATTGTTTCTCATTTACACACATCTCAAAGTAATAGAAGAAAGTAATTTTGTTTAGTGTCAATGTGCTACAAAGTTTCACTTTCTGAGAAATATAACACGGAAGAAAGAAATGAAGAATGAATTTCTTCATTATTCTCTCAAGCTATTGGGAGTTTACTAGTACATACACCTATTCTAAACCAGGGAAAAAATCAAGAATACATAATTACAATATAGGGCTAAGGAGGCTATTCAATAAGTATTTACTAAACAAGCATAAACATGCAAAGGTATTTGAGATCATTGTTAGAAGGTGGGAGGATCAACTTCATCAACGTTTGCATGCAATTAGGAATACTTTGAACCCACCACTCTTTTATGACAATTATGAGAAGGATTTACTACATAAAAAAGTGTGGAAGAGATTTCATAATTATATTGATAAGTTGGTTGTTTATGAAGATGCGCAAGATATAATAGCGGATCAGATTAGTACTTATAGAAGTGTTGATGCCCTTTTTGGATTACAAATGGCTACGAGACAAAAAATGAAGTCACCAGCTGAACTGGTCCTTCTATTTTAAAGTTATAGCTTTAAGTTTTAAGTTATTTCCGTATACTTGTTAATTTTTGAATAGTTGTTCTACTTTAATAGTTGAATGGTGGAGGCTTTATAGTTCAGAAACTCCAGAGTTACAAAAGTTCGCCATCAAAGTTCTAAGTCCAACTTCAAGCTCATCCGGCTGGGAGAGAACTGGAGCACATGTAGAACTTAGAGGAAAATTTTAGTATATTGAGATAACTAAATTATATCTCAATTTTCCTAACTCCTACTAATTACTTGCCACAATTTATTTGCAAACTCATACCAAAAAGAGAAATGGACTAACCCTAAAGCGCCTCAATGACTTGGTGTGCATAAAATAGAATAAACACTAAGGCATCATTGCAACGCTAAAATGTAATTGATCCAGTTTCACTTGGAAAACATTAAATATGCCAGTGAATGTCTAACTGGAGTCGAGAACGCTGAAGGTGAAGCAATTTTTGAGGGAGATTCTGATTTCCCTTGGGTGTTGTTGAAGCAAGTGGAATTGGGGACAACCATTACGTTCTAAGGGGGAATACTTCTGTAACACTCCGTAAATATTTTTCTTTTATCCAACCACATGACCAAGTTAACATCGATGAAAGTACTTAAGCTCTATGGTGAGGTGATATTTGAGCCTAGAATTTGAAATGCCAAAAGTGTTAAATTGAAGTCTAAGGATGAAGATTTGAAAAATGTAATAAAATAAGTGAGGTGCTTGCTTGACTTATTTAAGCTAGTATCTATCAAGTAAGTGCATCACCTATTTGACCAATTTGTGGTCCAAAATGAGCCCAAAAGCAGCTAGCAAATTTAACCAAATTATGGCCCAAAATGAGCACAAATGCAGCCACTAATTTTGACCATATTGTGGCCCAAATTGCAGCACCGCATAGCCATTAACAATGACTAAGTTTGTGGCCCAAATTAAGGCACCAAGACAGCCCAAATATATGATCCAAGTTGGCCCAAACTTGGAGACCAAATCTGGTCCAAAGTGGGTCAAGTCATGGAGCAGCCAAGACCCTTTAAAGGGGCAAAGTTACCCAATTTCTCCTCTTTTACACTTAGCTAAAAGAACAGAACCCACCAGGCTCTCTCTTCTCTCTTCTAGAGCTTCAAACAGCCGCTCAAATAATCCTCTAGGGTTCTTGAAGTTCTTCAACATTTCTCCAAGTTTAAGGGTAAAAAATTATTTAATTCTTGCCTAGTTCTTCTATGGTAGCAAGGAAATCATGTTGTGGAAATTGAAAGAACATGGCAGTCCACTTCAAACACATTCTGCCCAAAATTACTTGTTTATTAAGGGGTCTTCTCTTCTTTGGTGTGTATGTAGAAGGTGTTTAACCTCTTGAAGACTACAAGAAAAAGGAAATATGCCACCAAATAAGGTAAGAGCAGCTGCCATCTTCACCCTTTTCTAATGGAAGTTTGGATGGAGAATTCCTGTTGTTTTGTTGTTAAGAATTTAGGGGATGGTGATCGGAAGCCATGAAGTCAATATGTTGCTATTGTGTGGGAGTTCTTTTGCTTGTTTCACGTAATTGGAGCAGTGAGGTTGGTTTGTGGGTGTGGTACTGGGATGAGGAAGAAGGGTGTAGCAATATCTGATTTAATTAACGTCGATATATATATTCTTTCCGGAACGCATTTAGCTACTGTTTGGTGCGTTTTTGAAGTTTGGGCAGTAGAATTGGTGTATATATACTTGTATTACAACTAGATGAGGATTTGCCCACGTTTGCGGGCCCTACAGTTTAAAATTTAATATAATTTTATTTTATACTTCATGTTTGCAACTAATAAATTTCATAAGATATACATGTGCTAAAGTGATTCTATGCCAAAAGAATAATATCAAATTAGGCATAAAAAATCCACGATGACAAATATGCATGCCAAGTGATATTCAAGTTGTGAAAAAGTAACCTTCTACCTTAAAATATCATCCAATGTGGGGTGTGTTGGCCAAGAACTTGATTAAAGAAAAGAGTGATCATAACTTTCGATCTTCTCTTGCAACTGAATGTTTTTGCCCTATAAATTTTTAGAGTAATCCATTTATTTTTCTTGTACGTCTATAGTTATTGAAACCAACTCCCTCTCCCTTGATAACAAGACTTATTGGTTGGAAATCAAATATCGCGACATTTTCACAAATGCATAAAAACTACAATTTATGCTTACATCCTTGACTCGAATTGTATTGCTAACTCATAGATCTTAACGATATATTTCATTTCTCCACATCTTTCAACTACTTTCAAGCTTGGGAAAATGCATAATGAAGATATTGGCTTCAATTAGAGCTTGAACTATTTTCATCAAAGTAATTAGAGTAATTTTAGCTTTTGTTACAAAAGGTGATTTCAATATTACATTGTAATGATAGTTGGTTAATTATTCTTTTAAAAATATATTAACCATAATTATATTCAGCTAAACATGATTGAGAATGATAACGGGGATTACACTTGATGATAAATTGTCTTTTTATTTCTATAAAATCAAACAATAACTTATAACTTATTTAAGTTGTCACAAATGATGTCATACTCGTTTTATCTTTATGTCAAATAAATACACTATCAAATAATTAATTAATATCAATGATACTTTTTTACATTGTATTTGAAAATTTTATAAAAAGTAGATTAAAATTATATTTTTCATTTACATTAACATATTTCATCGAGTTAAACGAAGCAAAAGTATTTTGATCTATCATTAAATTAATTTCAAATACAGATAAATTCATCTTGCAAGTGTTGCTTACTTGATGAAAGTCAAAATGTACCACATTATTCTTTACAACATGATAAAACACGAAAAAAAATATGTAGCTTTAATTCAAATGATCTTATACCCAACAAAACTAAGAAAAAAATTTATTACAATAAGCAAAGAGAGCTTTCAAAGGGATTTACATGCATGGTGAGACAATGTACTACCTCAAAGAAAGAGAACCCCAAAAATACTAACAAAGATTAACGTAGTATAAATTATAATTCAATGAGGTAGATAAAATTATATTTTATATAACTCCTTTTAAAGGACATTAATTGGTGATAAAATAATAAAAATTTGCATATAATTCCATAAATTATATGAATTTTTATTCTTTTCAATAAAAAAGTTATAGCCTTCTTTAACTAATTTAGTAGATAATAAGTAAATAAAATAATGCATGTTAAGGAGATAAATTTTGTTTTTGTTTTATAAATATGTCATGATAATTTTCATCATGAAATAACATAAAATTACAAAAGATAAATTCTAAGACAATTTATCAACAGTTGAAAATTACTCATGGATCATTAAAGGATGATGTGCAGCAGATGAGACTGCTCCTCTAAAGGTCCCGACTTCAAGTTCTGGATATAAAATTTTTTTGGTAGAGAGCTTTTTTCCTATATGGGCCCTACTTGATGCAAATTCAGATTAGTAAGGCTCCAATATAAGTACCATATATCAAAAGAGAAATCAAATAAAAAAATTACTCATAAAAGAAGTGAATAAATGTCATATATACTATTAGTGTAGAATAATAACAATATTAAATCTACTTATTTTATTGTAATATATAATTTATCTTATTTTAAAATTATAAATTTCTTTTTATGAAAAGTTATCTATAAATATCTTTAGACCTGATAGTAAAAAGTTCTTTACTTTATAGTGTATATTATTTAAATGTACTTATTACATCATTTAAGAATACGATATATAATATCCTAATGCAATATGAACAGAAAACATTGCTTAAATCAATTTTTGAGCTTTAATAAAATATACTTCAAAATTATCTTTAAACATGTGAAAGTTCATAATTTATAATTGTTTTCAAATAGTGTCGATAAATTGTCTTTCAAATAGTTTTAAATTTCTTTTAAAAGATATTTTATTATTATAATAATTTTGTGCAACAATTAAATATGTTAATAAAAATTAATTATTCTAATTTTTGTAGATAATAAAAATTTCACCTCGTAAAAAATTGTGGTTGAAAAATGTGGGGTCCAAGTGAGATTTTTATTTATTTGGGATACACTTGGCATTTAGAAAAAAAGGTGCTTAATGGTTTTGTTATTAGGAATTTTATTGTTGAGACAATGATAAATAAAAAGAAAATGAATGATGTTTTTAAAATAAGAAGGTGCTTGATCGTCCTTCTCTTCACATTTCTATATAATAGAAAATAGAAAAAATAAGAATAAAATAAATCTTAAAATAATAATTTATTTTTAAGTTCTTTTAAATTGAATAAATAAAAATTTATTTATTTGCAGAATCCATGTTTATAAAGAAAAATTTATTTTGTCATGTCAATTTTTTTAATGATAAATTTTATTGAGTAATTTTGTAAGAGAAATACCCTAAGTTGAGTGATTTTATTAATGTAAATTTTCAAAACTAAATGATCTTTGAAATATTATGAAAAAATATCTGGCCACTATTCATGGAGGAAGGAAGAAGGATGGAGAATTGAATATACAACAAAGTTAAAGTAAAAATAAAGAATCAATAAATAAATTCAATGGAGAAAGAGAAGAAAAAATCAAGAATAATGGAGCATTCTAGTGCATATACACTTTTAAGTTTTAACATGTTTTTTTGGGGAAGCATTTATGAGTTGATGTGAAATTCCAATATTACCCTTGGTCATCCCATACTTCACTCTTCTATATAATAGAAATGAGGTAGAAGGATGTGGTGATACACCTTTTGAATGATGCCAATACGCACATTCTACCTGACTTGCATTTAGCTACTATTTTGGCAAGGTGATGTTGTGTTTAGAGGCTAATAATAGCTTCACTATGCATTTATGTTGTAGATTAATCTAATAAAGAAAAGGCCAACTCGTGCTAGTGTGGTTGTCGAAGAAAACGAGGTATGTTAAGGCTGTTCTATTTTTTGGTAGGAATCTAGAAATGAACCCGTAAGTCTCTAAAAGAAAGGAATTTGAGCATTGTGTACTAACACATTTGTTTTGGTAGTTAATTGAACCTTAAAGAACCATGTGTCACAATATACCGAGTTAATTTGCTCCATCCTAGAAATCTGATTTTCACAAGTTTCCTTTTTATTGTAATCCAAAATCAATTAAGTTAAGAGTTTATTACTTTAAAATGTCTAGTAGCAAACTGAACATTAAGGAATTGGTTGAAAGAAGTGATTACAAAAGTTCAAGCACTTAATATATACTAATTATGCGTGAGTTGCATGTGTTAAGGTGCGTCGAGGCGATTATGTTTGAGTTGCGTGTTGCGCCGAGGTGCTACTGTCGTATTGAGGTTACCATATATTAATTATGCGTGAGTTGCATGTGTTTGGGTGCGAGGCGCTACTGCCATATTGAGGCTATCATTATATATAGTGTGCACCGGGGCGCTATGGTGATTCAGCTCGAGTTACAGTATGAGTTACAGTGTGAGTTGAGGCATGTGTTGTGTTCTAAAAAGAATAAAGAAGATAGAAGCTTAACGAGTCTTACAGGTTTCAGTTCCAGTTTTCATACTATAATCGGCTCTCATTTACTATTTGCTCATTCAATTACTATTTCTGCCTTACATACCAGTACTTTCTTTTGTACCGACTTTCCCATTGTTTGGGACGTTACAATCTTGTCTGTACGTCCAGACTGAGATCCAGATAGATCTCTCTGGTAGAATCTACAAAATTCAGCGATTTTGGTAAGCTTCGTTCTTCTTGGAGCTAAAGAGTTAAAGGTCCAGCTTTATTTTGATTATGTGTATAGCAGATGAGTAGGTTGGGGCCCTGTCCCGACTATATGCCAGTTAAATTACACTTAGAGGCTTGTAGACACTTATCGTGAGTTTTCAGTATGTTGCTTATGGCCTCATCCGCCTTCTGCTTAATGGTTGTAAAGGTCATAGCCCTGTCGGCTTGGCGTTGGATAACTGAGGTACTTGGTAGCTTTGTCTGTACGTATTTTGGGTTGCCAACAGCTTAGAATATATCCTCTTTGAGATCTTGTTAGTTTTATGCACCTATATGTTGTAACGGTGTTATCATGACAGCCTTGTTACTCCAATTGTTACACAAGTCATAGGAGTTTCAACGGCTAGCTCGGTCAAATGAGGCACCGGCTGCCGGTCATGCCTCCCCAGGTTTGGGGCATGAAAAACTTGGTATCACAGCAAATCGTGTCTTAGGAAGTCTACAAGTCGTGTCTAATAGAGCCTTGCTTATGGGTGTGTTGTGCACCACACTTATAATCAGGAGGCTACAGGGCATTTAGGAGTGGTTACCTTTCTTTATCTCTTAGAATCGTGAGAATAGAGCTGGGTCATAAGAATTCGAGCCTAACTTATGCTTTATAACGTTGTTGCAACGAACGCCTATGACTAGGTTGAATACTACTAGCAGATGAGCCAGTGCAGAGGCAGGACAAGGCACTACTTGTGCCCTACATGACCAGGAAGTTGGATTAGAAGCCCAGAGTGCGTCATCATCATTGGCATGTCCTATGTTGCCGGAGGCGGAGGAAGTGAGAAAGGATCCAGCAACCCCAGCTCCTCATATTCCACCTGCCCCTGAGGGAGAAGTAAGAGGAGACCCAGCACCCTCGGGTCCCCTGCTTGGCATGACAATTACAGAAATGAGAAGGGCAATTCAGTTGTTGACACAGACATTGGCATTACAGCAGCAACAGATGGCCGGATCTTCTGATAGTTCCAAAAGTTCTAGAGTCCGGGAGTTTGCTAGCTTGAATCCACCTATATTCATAGGTTCTAACCAAAAGGAGGACCCTTAGGAGTTTATTGACCAGCTTCACAGGATACTTCAAGTTATGCATACTTCAATAACAGAAACGGTAGAATTGGCATCCTTTAGGTTGCGAGATGTGGCTGTTTTGTGGTATGAGCAGTGTTGTTAAAAGCGCACGCTTAAAGCACGAAGCGCAGCAAGGCGCAGCTGCTGCACTTTTAAGACCTGAAGCGAGGCGACGAGAATTAAGCGAGCGCTTCTGTGACTGAAGCGAGAAGCGAGGCGTTGGATAAAAGCGATAAAAGCGCGCTTAAGAGAGGTTAGGGTTAATTCTAAAATTTATTTTAAAAATTACGCACTGCTGAGGTTAATTTATTAAAAATATTACGACTTCTCTTCTTGAATTCTCTTCTGTCGGACTGCGAGTTTCTCTCCTTCCTCTGCTGCGATTATCTCTTCTTTCGGACTACTGCTGCGATTCTCTGCTGGGAGCCTTGCCCTCTCTCCTCTTCGCTCATCCTGCTGCTGCAAGCTGACTGCTGCAGTGCTGCTACCTGCTACTTTCTTCAAGGCAAGTTCTTATCTTTTTCTCTCCTCTTCTTCTTCTCCTCTTTTTCTATTTTTCGTGTCTTCTTCTTCTCCTCTCCTCTTTTCTATTTTTTTCCTCTTCTTCTTCCTCTGTTTTTCTCTGCTGCATGGGCTTTCAAACTGCTGCTCCTTTCTTCTTTCTCTTTTTTTCTTCTCTACTTTCTATGTTTTTATCTGCTGTAACCTAGAAAAAGAATGGAAACAAAAGAGATATTTTCTGTTCTGAATTTCTGATTATTCACTGTTTTGATGTAGCACTGTAGCAAAGATTTCGGTCATATGACTTATGAGGATTATTGACAATCTAGTTCTAGTATGTATTTTTACTTTTTAATTTAAGAATTGAAAGATTTCTATTTACTTTCTAATTTAAGAATTGAATGATTTGCTTAATGTGTTATTTCTATTGAGTTCTTTGTTGTTTATCTGTGCATATTTAATATTTTTTATATTTATATTAAATTGCATTTTAGTTGAAAAAGGCAAGCGCTTCGCTTCACACTTCGGTGAAGCAACCCTCGTCGCTTTTTTCCACTTCTCACTCACCAAAACACTGGGTATGAGGCTTTGGAGAGATCCAGAGGGTCAGATGCACCTCCAGTTGAATGTTTTGTGGTATGAGGCTTTGGTGCTGTTATCACAGCACTCACAAAAATAGATCATCATCGAAACAGACCCGCAATCATCGAAAAAATTGCAAGGCAACAATCTTTCTTTCTCCTGCAGGTCATTATTAACTGTACAGCAACTTCACTAACCTAGCTCTAATACCATGTGAGAAATTAAACGCGGAAGAAAAAACTGAAGAATTAATGCCTTGGTTATTCTCCCAAGCTATTGGGTGTTTAAATAGTACATACAGCTTTTATAGACTAGGAAAGAAATCAAGAATACATAATTACAATATCTCCCTTATTGATTCTAACTAATATAGACAATATTCTCAACACACTTCATTTAAACAAAAGCGTACCTTATCAACCCTCTCTTGTCATCAACCTCAAGAAATACCCATTCCCTTAAAGCTGCATCTCGAATTGCTCCAGCAGCCTGGAACCTAGCATTTGCCAACTGAGAATTTTCTGGCAAAATATAAGTAGCATTAATCGATAAATAAAAGAACTCATTACAAGAATTTATTCAGTATTTTAGCTACCAGGAGGCCGAAGTTTCTAATCAACTTCTGAAAATCATGTATATGGTGATTTTTTCATTCTCAAGAACGAAAATATATTATGTAGTTGCATATTTGGTTAGAAAAGCGGCAAACTCTGGAATTTCTATAACAGCAAAACAGAAATACAAAAATAAACAAGAGCAACTCAGATAAAGCCCCCACCCAATTTTAGATATTTTTATAAGTAGCTCCATGGAATATTTTTTAACATTTAGACTATTAGCCCACCAAAGATTTGTCAAATATGTATATTCACCAGTTCACCCATTATTTTCTATCTTTATTGACTAGAAAAATTTATCTCAATGTTCTTCCATATTCCCTTTTTTGATGTAAGGATTTACGTCACGGGCTACTATCCACCCAAGCCCTGTAATTTATTGGTCACATCCCGTGGTGTGTCCGAAGTTTCTTAGTGACTTGTGCCAATCTATGTTGCTCAGGCTCTTCAAAATCCTTGCCGCACCTGTCGAGACAACATGGGTGTGGGTGTGTGGGTATGGGACCCACACCAGATTTGATAACTTATATTGGGTGTTTTTTTTAATCAAGTAAAGGTATTTCATTCATAAACAAGGTCAAAATTATGACCATTTACAAGAGTAACACCAAAAAGTAGAGAATCTACAAAAATACATGATTCTCTACAAAGTCAGCCCATTCTTCTATACAACAAGGCACTTTGTGATTACACCAAAAGAAAATAAGGGACCGAAGACTACTCCTGAGTTTGGTAAAACTCGACTCTAGCCCCTCAAAAGCTCTCCTATTTCTCTCTCTCTCCAAACAACCCACATTAGCGCAAGAGGAATCAAGTTCCAGGCTCTACGTCTTTTCCTTCCTCTTCCGCTCCTCCAACAAAACATCAATTCTTTCACGGTTTTTGACATTACCCAAGCCGTTCTAAACCACCTAAACATATCCCACCATAGTCTCATTGTAAAATTACAGTGTAGAAGGAGATGATTGACTTCCTCGCCCGCTTCCTTGCACATGAAACACCAACTGATACATATAATCTTCCGCTTTCTCAGATTTTCTGCCGTCAAAATCGCCCCTCTAGCAGTCAAGCATGACAAAAAACAGACCTTTCTCGACACCTGTGGAACCCATACTGCACTATGTGGGAATTGAATCTCCTCTCTCATCAGAAGTTTCTCATAAAAGAATTTTACAAAGAAAACTGCATTGTTTCCCGCCCTCCACCACAAACCAGCAGGATTATCAACCGGCATGACTTGCCTGTGAAGCAAGGCCACCAACCTTTGAAACTCATTGACCTCCCAATCTTGGAAATCCCTTCTAAATCTCAGGTCCCAAAAATTTTCTCCTCCTTGAGTCTCTCTAATTTGGTATACCATCAAATTATCTTAACAAGAAATTCTGAACAAAGTTTGGAATTCATCTTTCAGTAATATCTCCCCACACCACCTATGGCTCCGAAAACTGACCCTTCTCCCATTTCCTACCTTGAATGAGATGTTAGCATTAAACTCATCCCATCCTTTCAAAATATTCCTCCACAGAGTGCACCCAATAGGCATATTAACATTTCTGGTTCTCCAACCCCCTTCCATCACCCCATACTTATCCACCATCACCCCTCTCCAAAAGGCTTGTACCTCCCTCCCGAATCTCCAAAGCCATTTTCCCAACAACGCTTTGTTGAAGACCGCTAAGTCTTTAATGCCTAGACCTCCCCTTTTTTTGGAGAAGTGATGTTTTTCCACCACACAAGGTGAAACTTCCTAGCCGCATCCCAAAGGAAGTTTCTTTGTATCTTTTCCAGCTTGACTGTGATCGTAGTAGGAGCATGAAACAAAAACATAAAATAAGTGGGAATACTCGATAAGGTGCTCTTGATAAGCACTTCCATCCCGCCTTTGGACAAATATCTTTTCGGCTAACCTGCTAATCTTTTCTCCCCCCTCTGAAGAACCAGATTCCACACCCTATGATCCTTGGTTGCGGCTCCCAACAGTAATCCCAGATATGTAGTCAGAAGAGCTCCCACCATGCAATTCAAAACTTGAGCGAGCACCAAAATGTTGTCCACCTCCCCAACTGGTATAATCTCAGACTTCCTCAAGTTGATTTTGAGACTTGAGACCACTTGGAACCACAAAAGCACTTGACGTAAATAATCCAGTTGGGACGCAACTACATCACAAAAGACCAAGGTATCATCTGCAAACAACAAATGAGAGACAGAAATTGTCCCCCTGCACCCGATTGTAGCATTAAAACCCTTTATGAAGTCTCCCTCGACTGCTCTGTCCATCATCCTGCTCAAAGTTTCCATGACTAAAATGAACAAACTCGGAGTAAGGGAATCTCCTTGTCTCAAACCCCTCAAACTCCCAAAGAAGCCACACGGATTACCATTTACTAACACTGAGAATTTCACTGAAGAGATGCAAAATCTGATCCATTTTCTCCATTTATCCCCAAATCCCATCTGAAGCATTATGAAATCTAGGAAACTCCAATTCACATGGTCATAGGCCTACTCAAAGTCAAGCTTGCACAACACACCTGGCGCTCCTAGCTTTCTTCTCGAATCCACCACTTCATTCGCCACCAAAGTTGCACCTAAAATTTGTCTACCCTCCACAAAAGCATTTTGCGAAGTAGAAACAATCTCGTCCAGCACCTTCTTAAGTCTGATAGAAAGCACCTTAGAAATGATCTTATAGATGCTTCCCACTAGACTAATAGGTCTGTAATCCTTCATGCTCGAGACCCTCTCCCGCTTAGGAATAATGACAATAAATGCAGCATTTAAGCTCTTTTCGAATTCGCCACCTTCCTGGAACTCAGCAATAGTATCCAGCACATCAAGTTTGACCGTACTCCAACACTACTGGAAAAAAAAGCCAAAGAGAAACCATCAGGACCAGGAGCTTTGTCTCCCACAGAACTCTCCACTGCCCATTTCACCTCCTCTTCAATAGCCCTCTCCAGCCACTCCCTCACCCTCTCTCCAATGTGACTGAAACCTACTCCCCCCAAAGCAGGCCTCCAATCTGCTTCTTCTTTGAAGAGGCGCTTGTAAAAATCTACAATCGCCCCTTCTACTTCCTCCTCTCCCGCATGCACCACCCCATTAACCTCCACTGACTCTGTGAAGTTCCTTCTCCTATTAGCAACGGCTACTCTGTGAAAAAATCTTGTGTTGGAATCCCCCTCCTCTAACCATAAAGCTCTCGATTTTGCCTCCAACTTGTCTGTGCCAAAACCAAATCAGCTAACTCCCTTTTTAACCCTTCTTTCCTAGCCTTCTCCCTCTCTTCCAGCTCCCTCCCTACTTCCACCCTCTCTAACTCCCCCACTTCATGCATAATCTCCCTCATCTTCACCTCTACCCTCCCAAAAACCTCTTTATCCACACTCTTAAATCTTGTTTAAGTAATTTTAGCTTCTTGGCAAGCCTATAAGACGGCTTCCCCTCCACCAACCAGCCACTCTATCTCCAAAGTCCGTCACTCGCAACCACATGTTCTCGAATCTGTATATATTGGGTGTTGATTACATCTATGACCTAGAAGTATAATGATTGGGTATTGGTTTGATTTTTGGGTTTTTTGTCATATATATATACTTACATAAAGTATGAGAATGCCTTGTTATTACACGAGATGTTTTATGAATAAAATAATAGGTGCTTATAAATAATTAAATTTTATTAGCTTTAGTTCAACAGCTTTGATTAATCGAGATTATACTTTATATGTCATAACATACATTTATTTGCCTCATCCCAGCACTCGTATCCACACTCGGGTCCGTACTCTCGAATCCTAAAATTTATGTGATGAAGATTCCAACCTCTAGATAAACCAATTGAGAAAATATGATGAAATTTAACATCCAGTTGAGAGAGAGAAAATGCTCCTAGGGACGATGCTTGAGGTACAGCAATCCTAGATTTTCCGGCAAGAGTAGGTTTTCAAAAGGACTTTCACAGCAGAAGACATAGTTGCTCCTTAATCATTCTTTAGTGATTGTTCAGAAACTCAATTTAAACACCATGGGGGGGAATAAGATTTATTAACATGCTGGTTTTAAGTCCTATGATATCACTAGGTCAAAATTCAAAGTCAGAAACATGGTTTGGATGGATTGAACGCAGTAAAAATTTGATAAGGAAAGCAACTTTAAGTCTTAAAGTGATGCAATGGGTGGCTCACATATTTACTGCAGCATCTAGAGACCAAAAAACGCCAGTCAGGAGATAAAAAATAAGGGATCATTTCGCTGAATTCTTTTGCTCTCAAAATACAATGAATACGGTACGTACATAAGTTCTATTGCAATACAAGGGGGTAGCAGAGCAGTTATCATTACTCCGGAGGAGGTCACATTCAAAGCTGGTCGTATACCCAGAAAATCATAAGATTCAGAAATGCTTTAGGGGAAGTGAAGAATATTCTCCACTCCCCAGAGCTTCTCATCAGGAATCTTCGACAGCGAAACCATCAAGAGAAGCAGATGGATAACTGAAGGTATGAACGCATCTCTGATCCAAACTAGGAACTCTAGGATCGTCGTTCCTGAGGCTCAAAGGTCTGTGAAGAGGATGTTCTTAGGAGATGTTTAGTTAGGAAAATCATGGGCCCCTCCCAGCAGAAACCAACTCTAAACGACATAAGGAGATGGGCATGCAACCTTTGGAACTCTACCATGGAATCAACATCTATTAAATTAATGATTCCCAGTTCCTTTTAAACTCCCAACCAGGAAAGAGGCAGAACATATTATGAAGGGTGAATGGCAGTAGAAGAAATTCAAATTGGCATTTGATTGGTGGACTCCAATCACTAGATGTTGGCCAAAGGAAGTTACGAGAAGCTGGGTATGGATTCAACTCCTTTGTTTGCCCTTAAATCTATGGTCTCAAACCATATTCAAACAAACAGGCGAAGCTTGTGGCAGATGGATTGAAACAGAGGAAGAGACCACTCTCCAGATTCATCTCTTCTGGGCACGAATCAGAGTTAAAAGGGGATGGCAAGCACGTTCAGAAGGATGTCAAGGTAGAAAGTGATGGTTTCATCTACGAAATTCCATTTAGATTCGAAGTTCCAATGACAGTGAAAAAAGAAGATTCTTATCGGAGAAGAAACTATCAAAGAACCACTGAGTAATAGGATACAGTACCTTTAAATGCTGGAGAAAAGGGTATAGTGCCAGCACTTTAACCGACTATGCAAGCCATAGGGTACGTGGGAACATCAAAAGAAGGGAAGATCTTTTTAAAAATACTGCACGTGAGAGGCAAGCCGTGACTCATGAGACCTTTAAGGAGGGCTTTAATTCTTAGCAGAAGAAGTTGTGCCACAATTTGGGCCAAAACCATTGGATACAATATTACAAACAAGGGCCATTGCTAATAAACCCACCTCTGTAGACACAGACCCTCTAGCAGTGGAAATATATGTAAACACTCTGAGGAATAAAAGAATTTACTCGATAAACGCAAGTCTGCAACATAAAGAAAGTCACAACTCTTTAGGAAACTGCTCACAGCAATCCTCCACTAGTTTTGAAGAAAATTGTCGAGGAGGAACCAATCGAAACCCCAATCATATCTGGAAATTCCCAACAACACAACACCTTCCCTCCATCTAAATGCAATTAATAGAAATTCCTGAGGCGGTACTATGGATATTCGAAGAGGCAGAACCAATTGAAGTCCATCCCCTAATATAAGGATGGACGCGAGTTTATGGGTGCACAGGAATATTCTGAAGCTCCGCAAGCAGTTTGGAGTTGAACTCCATGATTGTCTAGAGGAGGCTTTATCCCTTAGATATATTGCAAGAGGAAGATGAAGAACACTTTACCAACCCAGGGCACATGTGAAACTCCAAAATGGAAAGGTCTTCAAGAACTCAAAGGTTTGATTCTTGATATGATATTCAAAAGCAATGGAGACAGGACCAGGGAGAGATAACCACTAGAAGGTGGCATGAAGATAAATATCATCTCATGGAATGTGATTCCATGAGGGGTATTAATGAAAGGAGGAAGAGTGCTATTTTGAAAATCCTGATTCACAAGTGGGGAGCAGATATTTGTTGTCGGAAGGAAACCAAGATAGAGGAGAATATAGGAACATATGTGAAAGGGATCTGTCTTAACACATGGGTTCACTTTGAATGTCTTGAAGCATGTAGTACAAGAGGGAGGGGTCCTAATCATGTGGATAGCAGAGTCTGGAAGGGGGTTCGTATTTGCACTGGAGTGCATACTTTAACTTGCAGCTTTAAGTAAGTAAATCAAGATTTTTCTTGGCATCTAACTGGAATCTATGGCCCTAACACCAGGAAAGAAAGACTTAAGTTTATGGGAGGAAATTGGAGCAGCTAGATGACTTTGGGGGAACTTTTGGGTGGCATGTGGAGATTTCAACACCCATAGATTCCCCTCGGAGAAGAAGAATGCTACAGCAGTCTCCAAAAGCATGAGAGATTTCTCAAACTTCATTGAGGAGATAGAACTAGTAGACCTACCCCTCAATGTTGGCCAATTCACTTGGGATTAGGTTGGCAACCAAGAATTTGTCTCCAGAGAAAATAAATTTCTCATCTTCCCGAAATGGGATGAGGAATTTAGAAGCATCAAGCAATCAATTCTACCAAAAGTCACCTCAAACCATAAGCCTTTGTGTCTTTGAGAAGTGGGAACTGGGAAACCACTAAATCATATTTCAAATTTGAGAATTGGTGGCTTGGAATGGATGGTTTTAAGGAGCAAGTAAAAAGCTGGTGGATTCTTTTATAACAAAAGGCAGACCAGATTTATATTAGCTTATAAACTGAGGACTTTGAAGCTTAAGCTAAAAGAATGGAACTTGACTCCAGAAAACCAAACAATGAAGAATAATATCTTCAATCAAATATTAGCTCTTGATTCTATTCAGCAACATAGAAATCTCAATAGTGAAGAGTTGGCTATGAAAGCCAAGTTCTTCATAGATTTTAAAGAAGCGACAATCAATTAGGAAATCCGCCGGAGACAAGGATCCAGAATCCAATGGTTGAAATATGGGGACAAGAACACAAAGTTATTTCAAAGATTAATTAATGCCCACAAGAGGAATAACATTATTGATCAGTTATTTGTGGAAGGAACATCACTAGAGGAGCCTAGAGAAATTAAAGAAGAGACGATCGGTTTTTACAAGCAACTATGTTCAGAAACTAAAACTTGGAGGCCAAATTTCAACCCTGCGGAAGGTCCTGAAATCACAGAGCAGGAAAGGGAATGGCTCCAAAGGCCCCTTGATAAACCAGGAGGTTTTCGATACCATCAAACTCTGTGCAATTGAAGAAGTCCCAAGTCTAGATGATTTTAGCATGGGCTTTTTACATACACTGTTGGGAGATCATCAAGAAAGACATTATGCTTTCCATTAAGAATTTCCACAACCAAGAATTTTTTGAAAAAAAGCCTTAATGCTATCTACATTGCTCTGATCCCTAAAAGAAATGATGCTAACGAGCTGAGAGACTACAGACCTATTAGTTTGATAGGTAGTGTTTACAAGATGTTCCCAAAACTGCTAATAGAGAGGCTTGAGCTAGACAATTCCAAGAAGTACACTAGATATGTTATCTAGTTGGAGTAGAAAAGGGTGTATAAAAGCTCAAAAGAGAAGATGAGCATAATGCCAGGATGCATATGGTGGACTGTTTGGAGGGAAAGGAATTTAAGATGTTTTGAAGGCAAAAGCAACCCTGTCCAAATGATGAAACTTGATTAAATTTTGCTATTTCATTTTTGGTGTAAACAAGAGTATATAGAAGACATTGAAGTTCTCCTACAAGTCCTAGAGTCTCTATAGTTTCTTTTAGTTGTTTTCAATAGATATTTTTTCTAGAGAAGCAGTTTTCTGCTTTTTTTCTACTTGTAAATGTGGCACAACCTTTTCGTAAATTTTAATACAAGCTTGTTACCATCTAAAAAAAAGAAAAAAGAATATGACCTTTAGATCCGCACTTGAGTCCAAGCAACTTAGGTGCCAATGCCACCCAACCTGTCGCAAGCAAGCAGAGCCCGTAGTACCCACATGCAAACAGTGTTGGCGCAGCAATGCCACATGCAGTCCGCAAACGCCCCATACCAAGGCTGCAACCCTACTAAGAGCCACCTAATCCAAATGAAGTTCCATGTTGTCACTACAAGTTACTCGAAGTACTTGCCCTGGGTCTTAAGATGTGCATTTGTAGTCATCTTTTTCATTTACTGCTACAGCTTTGGTTTGGTATTTTTTCCAAACAGATAAGTAGACGAAATACACAAGCAAACAAGAGTCTTTTTTATGCGCAATCCCCCAAAAGTCATATGCCTACTTTTGTATTGTACTATTTCACTCAATCAATCTACATTCACTTCTTAGTGAAATGAATTCTTATTTCACAATTTCCTCATGGCTTTAAAGCATTGCACGTGACTGCAGCCGAACGACTTGTTAGGAGGAAACAAGAGCACAGTTGTTTTGCCTCAATTTATATTTCCAAAAATTAGCCAAGGAAGCGTCGAGTGACATTATCATTAGTTATGGAAACTTATTGTACTCACTAAGCCAAAAATTTGTAGCTCATCGCATCAAGATGCATCTAAATGACAAAATATCTCTCTGTATCCCTGCTTTCAGTAAACCATTAACTAGTAAACAAGTCACTCAAACAGAACAAGACGTAACTGACATTATGAAATCATATAGCTAGCTCTACAGATATGGAAGCTCATCGAATTTAGCATCTTCGTTTCTGATAGACACAAGTAAAGCAAACTTCCTCATCCATCGAAGCAACATCATGACTATAAAAGACAGGAAATCTTACTCCTCTAGAAAAATGCTTATCATTTCATATGCTTGCCTTTTATGGTTTCTTGAAACAATGCAATGGAGATAAAGTGAGCCTGAACTTAGAAACTTTTAGACAGCTATGAAGAGGGTGATTACAAAGACCTACCCAGAATATATTTGCATGCCTGGTATGGACGAGGAGACTGGCTTAGTGACAAAATGGTTTCCTCAGCTGCTGCTGGATTCATATGCATCTGCCAAAATAAAATAGAGTTCTACAAGTTTTTCTTTAAAACTTAAAATCCAAATGAAATGGCCACTAAAAAGAAATTACAAGAAAAACGTAGAAGGCATGTATCCACAGGAAAATCATTAGTCATTCAAGTCCTATACTAATCATGATGGGCTAGATAAATAACCTCTACAGCTCCAAAATCTTTTGAGGAACCAAACTCTCTATATGGTCCACACTTCAACATTTCTAATAATTAATACTTCTAACACATGGCTTTCAAGATACCCACAAACGGACACAAAATTTTGTGCATGTGTAAATGGATACATGTAATGTAGGATACGAAATATAACCTCTATGATTTTTTTTTAAAGGGGTAAAAGAGTTATCTCATCTATCCTACTTTACAAATTGTTGTTTGACTTGAAATGGACTTAGAAGTAGTGGAAGAAAATATTAAAGTAATGGTTGAAAGTTAATCAATATAGTAAATATCACATCAATGTTGTAGTTTAAAACCTGAATAGTCTAATGAATCTGAATTCTAGAAAGCTGTGAAAGTTATATATATAGAATAATAATATTAATAGAATGGTATTGTGGATGTTCCCCAAAAATGGAAAGAGTGTCATATAAAGTGGGAGAAAGGGCGTACTATTTACATAACTTTCCAGGACACTTGTTAGAACAAAAGCTCAATACCACATAATGACTAAAAAGGTAAACCAATTTTTCAGTTAAGCCTTCACTTCATTTCTAAGGTCCTTAAAGGTATTAACACGAACAAAATTATATGCTAAACGGAGGAAGAGAAGTGTTTTTAATGCAAGATAATGCAGAATAAGCTCAATGCTCCTTCGTACAACAAAAATGTAACAAATCCTAATAGTCACTAACATGCAAAGAACAGTAGGGAAAGACTTTACAGAACCAGATTAGCAGTAGCAAAAATCTGATCTAATGTGCTTACAAGACAGAAGAAACGGAAGCAGAAATAAAGAAAGTAAAGAAAACCAGTTTATTCAGAAACCTGCTTATGAAAGAGTTCAGCTGCTAGCTCTGCCACATTCTACATACATATCCAATAAAGACTACCAACTTATAAAATTTACAACTAAGAAACTGCAATATGAACTTTGCAAGTTCCAACCATAGCTAGCATGAAATGAAGTTTTTCAACCTGTGATCAATTGAGGTTAAAATACTTGCCGACACTCAAACATATTCCAGATATATGCATTTGTAATTTGATCTAATATAAATATGATTATGAGGATTACCCAACTTTCAGAACAATTATCAGGTAAATTTAGTGGCATCAAGAATCATTTCGGGAACCTATCAGCAACAAAAGGGAATAGAATGGGAAGGGAGACGGATTATCAGCAGAAACCCAAATAGTTAACAATTGAACCAGCCAACAGAGGCAGCAGGAGAAACAAAAAAGATCTTCCAGGTCATCCATAGCATTAAACCAGGATTAAATTAAATGGTTATTGCAGTGAAACTCTTCCAAATCATAATGAACAAGTAAAACATATTTCTGTTGCAGGTTATAGTGTGTTAAACTGAGCTCTACTTCAATTTTATTAGGCCTTCAGTATTATACAACATCCAATACCACAACTATAAATTCTTCAGATAAGTACGACTAAACTAACTTAATTTAATAGTTTTCAACTAAACCAATCAAACTTTTAGCACTCGCTCAGAATTTGAAAGTCCTTTATGTAGAAGTTGAACCTCACAGCATGTGTACTGGATCATTTGATTTGGTAAAAAGAAGTTGCTCTGATATTGTTTGGAAAATCACTTTGTTCGTCAGGATCAATTCATGGCTGCTAAAAGCAGTACAAACCTACAACAGAATGTGTCTATACATCTTGATTTTACAGTTGCAATTGAACATGGTGATAACTTCGCACTTTTTCAACTTATTCATATTTTTCTTCAATTTTGAGCTCTTTAGGTAAAATTTAATAGCCCAAAACTAACTTAATTTGGTTATTTTCACGTGTTTTGAGCTCAAAGGAAGCAATTGATGAAAAAATGAATCAAAATAGCTGAGAAGAGATGAAATCTGGAGCAAAGAAGTGAAGTGGCAGACGGTTGAGGATTGCGAATGAATTATGAAGACGATTCTGGGCACTCAAAAATGCTGAAAATGTAAATGCTGGAGCATGAATACTAAAGCAAAACGTGAAGATGATTGGGAATTGTCCACACGATTGGAAGAACCCAGGTTGATGACCAAAGTCTGTTAGAGTCTGCCCAGCTCCATGAATTACAACAGTGGAGCCATTTCACTTCATGATTTCTACCTGAACCTGAAGACCAAGGACCAAACGCGGAGCCAATTTCCAAATCGCATTCATGTTTTAGCTCCATAGGGATAATTTTGTCCAATAGTTTCAGCTCCTATAAATAGTAATCTAGGTCATTTCTGGTTATTATCTAGAAACCTTGGGAGTAGAGTAAAGCATCTTTTCCTACTATGGAAGGATTTGGAGGATCAACATCATTGTGTTTGAATTCTCAAACCTTTTTAAGCTTTAATTATCTTTAGTAGTTAATTTGTTTTGTAATTTCTCTTTCTTTTATGAGTAGCTAAGCACTCTATTATGGTTGTAAACCATCCCTAGGTTGTGGACTTGATTGATTAATATATACAAGCTTGTTTATGATTGGGTTCAATATTATCTTGTTAATTTCTTGCTTATATTATATAATAGTGGTTGTGAACATTAACTTATGTCCTAAATGTCTTGATTCTCACTTGACGAAGGGAAATTAGGATTGAATAAAATAACTAATAAGGAATTAGGGCTAAATTGAAAGGCCAATTAGTTCTAATGAAAGGGATTGAACTAGTGATAGGAATATCCCACTTGGAGCAATTTAACCAATTGATCTTGAAGCAATCCTCTTGACTCAAGGAAGTTAAAGTTGGATTAGGCCACTGACTATTGAGAAATATTGACTGAGTAGTTGAGAATTGGTAGTCATAGCATCCATATCAACTAAGCAAGCTCGGCCAATTATATCCATTAGATTTACACCTAGTTAGGTATATAATCCTACTATTTTTCATCATTCGGTACAACATACCTGAAATCTTAATCATTAGACTAAATTAGTAGTTTTAATGCATTCGAACATATTTTTAAGGGGATAAACTAAGTTTGCTAGTGCCACACACAATACCTAAAGTCTAACTCTCAAACAACTTGAGGTTCTATACCGGACTCTTTTGAGTCACTATATTTGTTACAACAACTCCTAAAAGGTGTAATTTGAACATATCACAATGTATGCATCAAATGGTTTAGCAGTTGAATTGATTTCAGATATGGAAATACCACGGTTCTCTTAGTTTGAAAGGATCTGGAAGCTACATATCTTTCTGCAATACCAATATAATATACTTGCACATCAATAATTTTCTTGTTGAGTGTTTTTCTTTCTTTTGCAAGCACAGTAGAAACTATGAGTATCCAATTGTTTAATATTTTAAACCAAACGAAAAAGAACCCGAGCACATGAATGAACAAAACTAGTTAATTATACTTTTATCAAAAGCAATCAAATGAGATGAATTTGACCTGAATTGAACTGCAGGCGAATTCGATTGCTTGCATGGTGGCTTGAAGCTGAGCCAAATCGGCGGCTCCACTATTCTGATAGCCTTGATGCATCTTTCCTCCTGAATCATACAAACTAATATCGGAATGAGTGTGGATACAGAAAACAGTAGAACAGACATACTGTCTGTCTTCAGAGAAACTCGGGCATACCGCAATGAGTGTCTGCAGAAGAGAAGGGAAATCGACGGAAGAAGTAATAGACTGAGTAGGTCAGTGAGGGTTTTGGAGGCGCGATTTTACAAATCCTTCGCTAGCGAGAACTGAACAACTTTTAGGAAAATCATAAGGAAGGATATTCGGAAAGGGGCGACAAGAATGATTTCTTATTGCAATTTTCCAAACTTTCAATTAATTATAGTGTGGGCTCATTTGATTTCATATTAAGATTATATAATGGGAAAGGGGTCAAATTTAACACTTTACTTTCGAAAATTGCTAAATTTATCCTTCATCATGCTATTGGATCATATTTATTCTGCCGTTATGAAAGTTTTCAGTTATACCCTTCATTTAATAGAAAAACTCAAATCAACATAAATGACTCATTTTTTAAAAATAAAACTGCGCGAAACTGCACACTTTCGTGTTCATAGCATTGTTCGAGTGAGTAGGCAGCGCCTACCAAGATCCTAATTTAACCCCGACCCGACCCGTCTTATAAACCTTCACCATACAACTCTATTTTCTCTCATTCTCTCTCAAAGAATCAAATGTTTCTTCAGATTTTTCAGTTCACTTCTCATTTTGCAAACAAAGGGTGAGTTTCAACGTTCTTTTCTTGGAGCATTTTTGTTGTTTTTTAGCTGCATTTTTGTTGTAGAGATTTTATTTTCCTTTTTTTATTCTTCATATTCTGTTAGACGATGAAGATGATTTAAGTGAAGGAAATGGCTGACAATAGAATCTTCATGTTTTTTGGGGTTACAGTTAATCTTCAGTTTGTCACAAAGAATTTACTTATTCGAAGAAGATGGATCAAATTTGAATGTTGATTTTCCAAAAACATTTGTGATGGGTTTCAATATTTATTTTTTAAAAATTACGGCTGATAATCAGTTTTCTAAGAACCCCTTTTTCAATCTTATGATACTCTTGATGATATATTTTGAAATTTTCATGGTTTTCTGTTGTCAATTTTGAAAATAAAATTCTCTATTTTCTTTGTTTCTTGATGTTGTAAGCTTCAAATTGTTGTTACATTGTAACCTTAACTAGATTGTGAGGTTTGTTTGTTTCTTAAATTTCTGACTAATTCTCTGTTTGGATTTTATTTTTTGTTCTTTTAGGTTATTCTAAACCTGAAAGCAAATTTGCTGCAAAGCCTTGTGCTTCTTTCGGGTTTCTGCAAATAACTAGTGAATGTGTTAGTGAATTGGACTTTAGTTATTTGCCTTGATAAAAATTGCATCTTTAAGTATTTAGAATAATTAGATCAAAAAGAGAAAAAGAATAAAGGAATTTCAACCATTAGTTGGAATCATATTGTTTTTAACAGTGGTAGAAAACCAGAAAGAGAGAAGAATATTTGTTATTATTCTTTTCTATTCTGAATAGAAAAAATTGCTAAAATTGTTGTGAGTTTTTCTTAAAATTCAGAGTGTCTATTTTGCTTTATTAAATTAGAGTAATGAGTTGAGTTTTATTAGTCGGATCATCATAGCAGATACACACTGTGGTGGTTTAAGAATTCTTCGATCTGAATTATTTTTTTATTTGATTCCATTTTTAGTCGTTTTATTCACATAAGTGACCCCTTTTCTTAAAAATGGAATTAATTATCATAGTTGCAAATGGAGTCTATTAGATGCTTCGATCTATGTAAATGCGGGTCGGGGGGCAGGTTAGATTAGGACATGATTTTATTTTTTTAAAAAATAGATCATTTATATTGATTTGGGTTTTTATGTTAAATGAAGGGTATAGATGAAAATTTTCATAACAGCGGGGGTAAATATGACCCAATAGTATGACGAAGGGTAAATTTAGTCAATTTTCAAAAGTAAAGGAGTAAATTTAACCCTTTTCCCTTATATAAAATTTGTCTTTGTAATAAAAATAAATTTTGAATTAATATAATCTTATAGCAATAAAGTATTTTTTAAAATTATATGACAGTCGAAGGTGATGATGAATAACAGTGGCGGTTGTGCGTGAAGATTGGGGATTGTGCTCGGTGATGGTGGCAGATATGGATAGTAGGTGATGATAGTTGGCACTAGTAATTAATAATGATAGTTGGTGGCGGCAATTAATAATTGTGGTGGACGGTGGTGATAGCTAATGATGGTGAATAATGACAGTAGCTAACGATGTATGGTGGTGACTTGTTGTGGTGCTTGTCGTTAGTGTTAGTTGTTATAATGGCAGTTGGTATAAATTGGAACTAGTAGTGGTGATAGCTGATTGCGGTAATTGGTGATAGTGGTGGTTGGGACCAATAATTGTAAATGGTTACTAATGATGGTGATAGCTGATTGAGGGGATTGACGGCAATGGTGTTGGTTTTGGCTAATGATGGTAGTTGTGGGCGATGATAGTTTATAATGGTGCGTGGTGGCATTGTTTAGCGTGAAAATTGATAGAGTAGTTATTACCATTTTTATAGAAACCTTTGAATAAATATTTTAATGACATCAAGGCTTTAGTATAGAATCTATATATAATAATATATAAAGTTAGGCATTAGAGAAGTAATGTAGTACCTCTCTTTGGCCGAGAATCCTATTTATTTTTTTCTCATTTTTTTGATAATTTCTCTTACATTTTTATTTACTTATTATTGCACAAAAATAAATGTGTCAATTATTACCTCATTTATTCCTATTCTTCATTGTAATATTTATAAGTCTAAATATTTACTATTCTGACCTTTCATTTTATTTTGTTTATATCATTTTTTTCCTATCAAACATCACATGTCATATAGAAAAAATTTATGTTGCTATTTTTTTCTTCATTTTTTGCATTATATATATATATATTAAAGATAGACAAAAGAAGAGTGGCGTGACACCTCTTTTTGGTCAAAGATCCTATTTATCTTTTTTCTCTTTTTTTAAAATTTTTTTTTTGACAATTTCCCCCTATTTTTCTATATCTTATTATACAGGAATAAATATGTTAATTAACCATTCATTCATATTTTTTAATGCAAAAAAAACTTAATGACTTTTATGTCTATTACTCCACAACTTTTCATTGTCATAACGCCTAAATAATTAATAGTCATGTTCATGATATTATTTGGTCTTCCATATTGTAGTTCTATAAATAAAGGTATGTTGCAAAAAACAATGATCACATTAGTAAAAAATATATCACCCTTCATGAGTATCAGATATTATAAAATTTATATTTTTTTTATTTCGTAATATCGTACCTAAGGTTATCATTTCATCCTATATCCTATATTTGAAGTAGTATTGTTGTTGTATTCACTGCAATTTATATTCATGCTTTGATTTGGCTTGAAGAAAAAAAAACTCTTGAATGGTGATTAACTTGCGGGAATGGATATCAGCAAGAGCTCGAAAATTATGCTTTGGTTTTAGTTTTTCCTTCTATTTTTTAATAATTAAAATCATAAAAATGATGTGTTTATTTTATTTTATTTATTTATTTATTTTTGTATATTCTCTTTATGATTCTTTTTTAGTTTGATTTCTATATTAATTTCTTATTGTCGTTGGTCTATAATTTCATTTGGTTCAAAATAGTAGTTTATTATTTTGTTGAAGATTGACTAGCTACTAACCAATTATTTTTCTCTGTGGAATCAATTACATGTTTGGGTATTTATATAGAAACAATCAATTGTGTATAATTTCTTTTTTATATTTTTCTATTTTAAATATTTTTATATGTAAGATGAACACATATATTAAATATAAATTAGATAAATACATTATTATTTATATAATAAGGTTATATACTTTTAAACATATAAGTATCTATCTATCCACCTGTCTATATATATACTGGAAATAAAAGCAATGGCAATGCACTTTTCATAAGTTAGGATCACTGTTTGTCTAATTTTCCACATTTGAAATTTTTTTTCACTTTAATAGAATACCCGACCACTTTTAAATTTTTAAATTTTTTTAGAGGTTTTAATTATAGCTCCATGATAAAAAAAGAAAGAGAAAGAAACCATTTAAATTATACATCATAATATGCCAAAAATTAAAGTACTTTTTTCCTCCTTATTTTGACCTTCTTCTAATTATAAAATAACAATATCTTCTTATATTTTAAGTATTCTGTTACACCCCGTAAATTCTTGACATTTAGATGGCCTATTCGCATGTTGGTTAAGAGTTTTAGAATGTCATACATGCTAGAAAAAGGCCCGGGGAAAGACCGGACAAGCGCCACGTCGACCATCCCAAGAGGAGGCTGGGCAGACCCCCTCCGCGATGACTAACGTGTCACGGAGGGCTCACCTCCGCGATGGCCAACGTGCCACGGAGGTAAGGTTCAGCCCCAAGTATATAAAGCCCCCACTTCGTTTTTTTGTGATAATCATCAAATATTTTCTAGTGAGCAAATAGAAAATAGATAGGACGAAGGGTTTAATATAAATTCCTTCCCTTTACATTGTTAAACGCGGTCCAAACTCGAAATAACTTCGGGTAACGAGGTATTGAGCTGCAGGGAGCATTCCTACGGAGTTAGTTTCGTGAAATTCGGCCGGCGAATCGCCGTCTCACCGAGCTAAGGTAAGTGGAATTGCTCCAAATGAGTGTCAATATACTTCTAGCCCTAAGGTGAGTATTTCTCCCTTCTGGACTTCCGAGAAATAACGAGTTTTCGGCTGTTTTTCGATAAGTCAAAGTTTAGGCTATATAGATATTCAAAGTAGTGTTTTTGTCATACCCCGCCTTGGGGGGTATGACTGGCACCTGGTGCCCTACTAGGACCTGAACTGCTAGACTGCTGAGCCTGAGCACGTCTGGTGCCTGGCTGGCTCTAACTCAGATTCAGGGAAACAACGGGCTATATGACGGCTGTAAATACAGCCTCCGGCCGACTAGGCCTATAGCCACCTGTACCTGTGCTGACAGCTAACCAGAAACATATCAATATAGGGAAACCTATGCGGGGCGACAAGGCCACCATGCTGTCTAGTTATCTGTAACTCAACAATGAAATACTGGATAGCTACGTGACCGGCAAGGTCACCACTACTGTCAAGCTATGGCCCCACATGGCCAACACAAAGGAAACAGAAGTACTAACAGCTAAACAATTGCACGGCCTCACACGACCGACTCATCTGACCACAGGAAAATATATACAGACTGCAAGCCTCTAGGAATAGCAATAGAAATGATCGGGACAGGGCCCCGACCTACCCGTACTGTACAACAAAAGAAAACGAAATACACCTCTGGGATTCAGTCTCCGGATGACAGGAGCTGAATACTCGATCGCTGACAGGAATCACGAGGTATCGCCTGCTCGTCTATGAGTACCTGCAGGCAAGTAATGCAGCGCCCACCGGGCGTCAGTACCACTAGTACTGAGTATGTAAAGCAATAACTGAAGGAAATATCTGAAAACAACAATACAACTGATGAAACTGAAGTAGGAGGGAATAGATTAACTGTCTGATAATGTAAATCATACCTTCTCTTAATTATACTGGAAGGAGTAGGAGTCATACCTGGAGATGTATCGTTCTACTGCCGAACTACTCGTGTCTAATGTAACATGGCATAACATAACATAACATAATATAGCACACACAAACCTTACCCGGCCCCCATAAGCCGGGAGGTACAACCAGCACAGAATCTATACCCCTACCTCGGTCATCCCATCTCCTATAATCGCTGTAAGCATCCTGCCGGTCCCCTGGGTATGCACTTGGGCTCGCTGAGCCCCTGACTATAACTGCATCTGAGTCCGGAGGACTCTTGAATCAACACCCGGGCGTATCCGCTCTACAGGGGTGTGTAAGGGCCGACCAAGGCCCAATATGGGGAAAACTGGCATCCCATATTCGTCCCCTGTGTGACGGCATGCCACTCCGTAGAGCGACGTATCCTCTTCCTCTGGCGGACGAGTCGATACAGCTATTAATCCTGGGGCGGTCATGGATGCTAGGTAATCCAACCCCAAAACAATACAACGGTCTCAACTGGTAATACTATCTGCATATCCCATATACTGAAGCTAATAGTAGTAAAGTATTTGTACATACTATATGCTGAGCTAGTAATAGTAATATGTACATACTGAACACATGCTGAAACTAACAATAGTATGCATATATAATATATAATCTTCTGCCATACCGTACTGAGTCTAATGCTGGACAAGATATAGTCTTTTTGCTGAAAACCATGTTGTATGCTGAGTTTCTATAGTAACATGATTTGCTATTTCTAATATGCTTTCTAAACTTCATGTTAACCTATCATTCTACTTCTGAGATGTCCTACAGATATTACATTGCTTTACTGGGTTTCAACTGAATACGATAATATCCTGACATTTTGTACTACATCATATGCTGAGCATGCCGTGCAGTTCCTAACACTTGTATTAGAATCTATATCGTGCTAACAAGTTTCGTGCTAATTATAACCTGACGCTTCTAATATCGTACCAACATTCGCAATAAAACAACACATGATTTCTGAACATTCTACTGGCCTTTGTAATACTTTACTATACCGAGATTACTAACTTGCCGAGGAAACTAGCTTTACATACCTTATCCTTGAACTATCCGTCTGTCGGACGAGGCTCGGCCAACACTTCAACTATTTCTCCCAACTGCATTCATAAATATGTCAATTAATACTAAATATAGCTTTATTTTAAAGAACAACGTCACTTTCGATATAATTTATAGCCTAAACTTAGGCTTATCGAAAGACGGTCGAAAACCCGCTATTTTTCAGAAGTCCAGAAGGGAGAAATGTTCACTTCACAGCTAGGAACACATAGACACTAATTTGGAGCAATTCTACTTACCTTAGCTCGGTAGCTCGACGATTCGTCGGCCGTATTTTATGAAACTAAATCTGTAGGAATTCTCTCTGTTGCTAAATACCTCAGTATCTGAGGTTAATTTGCATTTAGACAACGTTTAGCAGCGTAATCGGATGAAAATTATATTACCCCCTTCGTCCTTTTCTCTTCTCTACTGTTTCCTCTCTGTTTCACTGGAAATTATAAGTTTTAATGAATTTAAAACCGAAGTGGGGCTTTATATACTTGGGCCTGGACAAGGCCAACGTGTCACGGAGCTAACGCGGAGGCACCACCTCCGTGACACGTTGCCATCGCGGAGGGGCTCTGCCTCGGCTCCTTCCGCGATGGTTCGGCAGGTTTCTCGTCCGATCTTTTCCCAGGTCTTTCTCTAGCACGTAGGGCTTTCAAATATGCTTAACCAACGTGCGAATAGGTCATCTAGGTGCCGGGAATCCTACGGGGTATAACAGTTTTCTTCCAGAATATTGATGAATTTAGTTCTAATTGCTATAAGTATGAATGCAGTTGGAAGAAATAGCTGGATATTGGTCAAGCTACAGCAGTTAGCCAAGAAGTCAGTAACTGAGGTATGTAAAGCTAGTTTCTTCGGCAAGATAGTAATTCTAGTATAGTAAAATAGAATAAATTCCAGAAGAACGTTTCAAAGCCGAGTATTATGCCCAGTGTGAATTTAGTAAGCATGCTTGAATAATTATTATGTCATATTCAGAATAAAAGTCAGCAAATTAGTATCAGATAGCGAGATATTATTCCAGCCTCAGTATAACTCAGTATCAGATTCAGTATAATTCAGCAAGGGATTCAGAATAGAATATCATAACATGGACAGTATTATCAGATTTAATATATATGTTATATGTGATTATTGTTGTTTGTAGAGACCTGATTGTTCTATGTTGGGCACCTTTAGAGCTTCCTTGCCGCCCCAGGGTTAATAGCTGTGTCGACTCGCCCGCCAGAGGGTGAGGATACGTCACTCCAAGGAGTGGCATGCCGTCAGCCAGAGGACGAAGATGGGATGCAGCATTCCTCATAGCAGTCTGATCAGCATTATAGCATACTCCTATCGAGCGCTTGCGCCCAGGGCACAAATTACAGATTACAGATCACAGATCTCAGATTACGGTTTACAGGAGTCCTCCGGACTCAGATACAGCTATAGTTAGGGGCCCAGAGAGCCCAACTTGCATACCCAGGGGGCCGGCAGGATGCTCATAGTTACTAGATGAGTGGAGTGAATTGTTATTTTTGGATGGCGACCCGGGTAGGGGTATATAGATTGCATGTTGATTGGTACCTTCCGGCTTATGGGGGCTGGTATAGGTTCTTGTATGCTATATGTGTTATTTATTAAATTGATAGATAGCAGGACGCCGCATTGACAGGTATGATTCTCACCTTCTCTCTAGTATAGTTAAGCTTAGTTTAGATTCTTCCATCCCAGACAGTCTTTGCCATCTTCTGTTATTCAGTAACTATCAGTATTACTGTCTATTTTCAGTTATGTTTAGTTATTTCTTTGCATACTCGGTACTAGTGGTACTGACGCCCGTTTGGGGGCGCTGCATTACTTGCCTGCAGGTACTCATAGACGAGGAGCCGATCTCTCATAATTCCAGCCAGCACACAGCGTCATCAGCTCCTGTCATCTGGAGCTTGATAACTAGAGGTTTATTCCTTTTGTTTTGTTGTACAGTACGGGTAGGTCGGGGCCCTGTCCCGACCATCTTATCAGTATTCTTAGAGGCCTGCAGATTATATATTCCCTGTGGTTAGTTGTACCGGTCGTGTGAGGCTGTGTCTATGTTTTAGTTTGTTTATGATGGCCGTGTGGGGCCTTATTCAGTTAATAGTTGGTGACCTTGCCGGTCACAGAGTAGTTTAGCATTTGATTCAGTGTTTCAGTGAAACTAGTAAGCATGATAGCCTTGTCGGCCCGCATAGGTGCCTTTATACTACTGTTGTTCTGGTTAGCTGTTGTTGTCTTACAGGTGGCTATAGGCCTAGTCGGCCGGAGACTGTATTTATAGCTTTTATATAGCCCGTTGGTTCCATGAACCCAGAGTTAGAGTCAACCTGACACCAGAAGTGCTTAGGCTTAGTAGTCCAGCAGTCCAGGTCTTAGTAGGGCACCACGTGCCAGTCATGCCTCCCAAGGCAGGGCGTGACATATTCTTTCTTTTATTTAATGTATTTACAAGGAGTAGCTACTCATAACTCACACCTCTTTAATTTCTACTCTTAATAATATCCTTAACACTCATAATTTTCATGTCCATAACCCCCAAAAGTTTAATTTGTAAGTTTCTGATACTTTATAGTACACCATGGAGACTTCTATTCAAGGTTATCCTTCCTCTTCTCCATCACTTTGACTTGTGAATTAACTAACACATAACAGGAAAGGGGTATGTGAAGACAAGAATTATTTCATACTCAAATCTTTCTTTTCAATTTTATATACTTGACCATGCCTTTTTAATTTTAACAATTTTTTTACTTATGCATTATTATTTTCCAAACAAGTATGATCAAGAAGTCTTCATGTGTAACGAACCGTAAATCATTACAAAGAAAAATAGATTTAGAACGCTCTAAAAAAAGCTAGAATCTACAGAAAATGATTGTGAAATGAGCTAAGTGTTAAAATGATGTTTTTGGGGGAGCTACTGGTTTCGGGGGACCATGTTATACACCGTAAGTTTTAGCGTTTAATAGACGTGTTCGTACGTATGTTGAGAGTTTTTGGAATACGACACATGCGAAAAAATCCCGGGGGATATGTATTCGAGCACGACATCGAGCTAGAAGGAGGCCGGGGCCAAAGGCCAGGCGCATTGGGCGCCGCACCAGCCAGCCCAGCTCCATGGATGGTGCATCGCGCTGTGCCCCCCGGCCAACTACTCCCACCTATATAACTGACATAAGTTCAAGTCCAATTCATTTAATATTTCCCCCAAATTAGAAACACGGCTCATGAAGGGTTTCTCTACAATTTCTTCTGTTTTTCGTCAAATTACGCCGCTAAACTCCGTCCAAACATAAATTCATCTTGGATATTGAGTTTTAGGCCTATGAGGTATGTCCCTGCAGTTATTTCTTGAAAATTCACTTGGAGTACCGGAACCCCCCCCCCCCCCCCGAGTGAAAGTTGTCAGAATCACTCCTAATTGACTTCTAAGCGACTATAAGCGATAGATAAGCATTTATACCTTCTAAACTCTCGAGAATTCGTGAGTTTCCAATCGAATTAAATGGATTTTAATTATAGTTAATATTATTGAAAGATATCATTGCTTGCCGAGTTCTAGTATTGAAAATAGCCTTACTCTCTCAACACAGAAGCTGCAATTGAGTGGAATTGCCAATTACCGGTTGACACTAGTTGGATAAGCAAGAATCGACATTCGAGGTATGTTAAGGCTAATTCCTTTCGGCAAGTTACTCCTGTTGATTAGTGGATACAATCAATACCGTGTAGTAGCTTGTGCCTATAATGTTGTGGTTAGCTGCTACGAGATGAATTGAGACTTCAATATAGTACTCCTTGTTGGGAGGTTTATACCCAGTTTTGATTATCGCCAGAAGCGACGTAGGAATTCCCTGTTCATTTATTTACCAATTAGAAGGACTAGTAGGTGCTTTGTTACCACATTGAGGCCACAGAGGCCTGAGGATAGCTATTAGTGTACCTTGCTAAATTCAGCAGCGTAAGGCATAGTTAGGCGACATAGTATAGTGTCCTACGCCTATACATAGACAGGAGAGCTCGCTTACAAACCATTGGTGTATCTTGACGCCTACAGGACTAGAATCATGACAGAACGACCTTATCTCCCAGTCAGTGACACCAAGGTTGACGGATGGATCGGGTGGTAGCTTTTCAAGTGAACTACCAAATGCTAGCAACCGAATAACGGTTTCCACTTTCAGATACAGTTACAAGAGCCCAGACGACTCAGATACAGTTATGGGAGCTCAGATGGCTCTGATACAGTTATAGGAGCCCAAACGGCTCAGATACAGTTACAAGAGCCAGAACGCTCAGATATAGCTATAGGAGCCTAGACGGCTTAGATATAATTACAGGAGCCCAGATGGTTCAGATACGACTACAGGAGCCCAGATGGCTAAAACCCAGTTACAGGAGCCTAGCAGGCTCAGGTACAGCTTCAGAGGTCAAGTATACCTTATTTACAGCGTGCCTACGGGCCTATAGTAGTTCGGATAAGAAGAGTGTGCATTGTTTGTACTTGCCGGGGCTTATGGTGGCCCAGGTAGGTTATTCTGTGCTAGTTGTACCTTCCGAGCTTATGGGGGTTGGGTTAGGTTCTTGTTTTTACTATACTTGCTAGCTATTGTTCATATTATAAGGTTATTCAGGTTAACTTCTGGCCCTTATTACTGATTACTTTTAGCTTTTTATTAGCCTTAATTCAATCATTATTTACTCCCTTACATATTCGGTACATATTGTACTGACGCCTACGCATGGGGGGATGCATACTTGCCTGCAAGTTCAGACAGACAGGGCTCGCGACCGTCTCAGTAGCTGTCCAGATCCAGTATATTGGCTATCTCCTTTCTTTCGGAGTTGCCAGACGTTTAAGGTTTGATTATCCTTTTGTTGCACAGATTTTGGTTAGTCCCGACCACTATTCCACTCTTAGAGGCTTGCAGACTACAGTTTTTAGTTGTTGGTTGTTCTTGGTCGTGTAGGGCCTTTGTATATTATATTTTGCATGTTGGTCGTGTGGGGCCTATGTATATTATATTTTGCGTGTTGTTCGTGTGGGACCTAGTGTAGCTTTTAGTGAGCAGCCTTGTCGGTTATAGTATGAATATAACTACGTGCTTTTCTTCTATTATGACTAGACAACATGGTGGTCTTGTCGACCCACATAAGATCCCTTTATCGTCATGTTGGTTGGGTTAGCTGTTTTCTTTTACAGGTTGCTGAGTGGCCTTGTCGGCTCGTGGCTGTGTTTACAGTCGAGATATAGCTCGTTGTTTTCTTGATTTTGAGTTACTGGCAAGCACCAGAGGTGCCTATGCCCATCCAAGTCAGCGTAGGTCCCAGTATGGAACTAGGTACCAGTCCCAAGGTGGGGCATGACAAACTTGGTATCAGAGCAACGTCGTATCCTAGGGAGTCTGCAAGCTGTGTTTAGTAGATTCTTGTTTATAAATATGTTGCGCACCACATTTTATAAGTAGAAAGCTAAAAGGCATAATAGTATGGTTACCCCTCCTTCTTCTCAGATTGTGCTATAGAGCCGAGTTATATAGGGCCAAACTTATGATATTTTTATTTGATTTTAAAAAGTGCGCTATCCAAGAGATTCCAAGCGCTAAATAGACTGGGGAATCTATGCTAGGTATCAGGAAGCGGAATAATCTTTTTATTAGACCAAACAAACAGAGGAACCGTTGTTCCTCACAGACCTGCGAAACTTCCCCTTAAGCTGATCAAGCTGCTTATCACTCTTGAGTCCCTAAGCTTATGTTGTTATGTTTGTCTGCAGAGATGTTAAATACAAGGCAGACCACGACCAACCGAGAGTTAGACACCGCAGTAGGAGAGGGTACTAGCAGGGTGCCGCAGTTGGGGACAACCAACATGAGGACGAGAGAGAGACCTCCTCTAGGTCTCCGTAGCATTCCCTAGGGCACCAGGAACCTCTAAGGGTAACAGAAGTATCAACCTTACCTCTAGTTCCTCCTATACCCTAAGATTAGGATGTCAGACGTGCGGTATGTATGTTAGTTCAGATGATGGTTGCCCAGCGTCAGTCTCAGCTAGTAGTACCAGTTATTGCCAAGCTTACACAGGGACCCGGGAATTTGAGAGTCCATGAATTCCTTGATTTAAGTCCTTCGCAGTTTACAAGAACAGACCGTAGAGAGGACCCTCAAAACTTCATAGACCAGCTACAGAGGATATTCAGGGTTATGCATGCTTCCTCGATAGAATCAGTTGAGTTAGTAGTGTTTCGATTACGAGAGATAGCAGTTTTGTGGTATGAAAGTTGGGAAAGGACCCGAGGTAGAGATGCACCTCCACCTACATGGCCTAGCTTCTCTGAAGCCTTCATAGAACACTATTTGCCCCGAGAGATCTGGCAGGCCAGAGTATAGCAGTTCTTACATTTAGAGTAGGGCAGAATGAGTGTCAAAGAATATGCGTTGAGGTTTGATTCCTTGGAAAGATATGCGCCAACATTTGTTGATACTATGCCAGCCAGGGTACATTGATTTATTTATGAGGCTTACATCAGAGTATGTGGAATATTGAATCATATCCACACTACGATAGGATATGGACATATCTTGAATTCAAGCCTTTGCTAAGAATATAAAGGAAATCAGGCAGCGTCAGTACGCGATTGATAGGGCAGGTCAGGAGCAACGTTGAAGGGTTAGACCTGCCGACTTTCAGGCAGATTTTCACGGTGGGACTAGGCCTGGTTTGTTAGGTCGGACACCTAGGCCCCCATTCCAGTAGAAACAAGGCAGCAGATTAGATCATCGTGGACAGTCAGGTTCCCACAAAAGTTCACGAGCATCAAGCTCACAGCAATAGAGGGGTCCAGATCAGATGGGACTAGCTATACCACGTTGCAGTACCTGTAATAGGCGACATCTGGGGAGATGAAAATATGGCTCCACTGCCTGTTACTCCTGTGGACAGGAGGGACACATGATGAGGGATTGTCCTACTAGACACCGGGGTGATCGGGACCAACAGAATAGGTCCTCAGCAGGTTCATATGCTCCAGCACCTTTTTGCAGGGCGCAGGCCCTCAGCTCCATCCTCTAGAGGCCGAGGTAGATCAGGGGATTCTAGTTATGGAAATGGTTTAGATCATACTTATGCCTTACTAGGGCGACAGGAGTCAGAGTGCTCACCAGATGTTGTGACAGGTATGCTGGATGTTTGCTGTCACTCAATTTATGCCTTGATCGACCCAGGTTCCACTTTGTCTTATATTACTCCGCTAGTGGAACAAAAGTTTGGTATAACACTAGAATTACTTCAGCAACCATTCTCAGTGTCTACACCCATCGATAACTCTATTATTGCTAAGAGAATTTACCGGGGTTGTACAATAGAGATTGTCGATCGTCAGAACTTAGCTGATTTAGTGGAGCTAAAAATGATTGATTTTGATGTAATTATGGATATGGATTGGATAGCACCATGTCATGCCAATGTGGAGTGTTGGACCAGGACCGTCCGATTTCATTTTCCAGGGGAGGTAGTGCGAGAATGGAAAGGCAATGCAGCTACGCCAAAAGGTAGGTTCATACCCTATCTTTGTGCGAGAAAGTTGATAGCGAAGGGCTGTATTTACCATATTATTAGGATTCGGGATTTGCTGGCGGAATCCCCGACTCTTCAGTCTATTCCGGTGGTTAGTGAGTTTCCAGATGTATTTCCGGATGAACTTCCTAGTATTCCCCCAGAATGGGAAATTGACTTCCCCATCGACACACTACCGGATACACAACCCATATCTATTCCTCCATACAGAATGACCCCTGCCGAATTGAAAGAGCTGAAAGAACAGTTGAAAGACTTGTTAGATAAGGGTTTTATCAGACCTAGTGCCTCGCCGTGGGGTCCACTAGTCCTATTTGTGAGAAAGAAGGATGGCTCCCTGCAAATGTGTATAGATTATCGGCAGTTGAATAAAGTTACTATTAAGGATAGATGACTTATTTAATCAGCTACAGGGGGCAAAATGTTTCTCCAAAATTGACTTGAGGTCAGGTTACCACCAGGTGCAAGTCCAGGAGAAAGACATTCCGAGATAGCTTTTAGAACCAGGTGCAGTCATTTTGAGTTTTTGGTTATGTCTTTCAGATTGATGAATGCCTCCGCAGTGTTCATGGACTTGATGAACTGCATCTTCAGTCCATATTTAGATCTGTTTGTGATTGTGTTTATTGATGACATTTTGGTATATTCTTGCTCAGAAGCTGAGCATAGAGATCATCTGCGAATAGTACTCAGATCCTCAAAGACCACTAGTTATATGCGAAGTTCTCAAAATGTGAGTTCTGGTTAAATTCGGTAGCTTTCTTGGGCCATATTGTGTCAGATGCAAATATCCAGGTTGATTCACAAAAAATTGAGGCAGTAAACATATGGCCTAGACCCACGACCCCAATCGAGGTTCGCAGTTCTTGGGGTTAGCCGGGTATTATAGAAGGTTCGTGGAGGGGTTTTCTACCTTATCAACACCATTGACAAGGTTGACTCAGAACGAAGCTAAATTCCACTAGACTGAGGCTTGTGAGCTGAGTTTTCAAGAGCTGAAAAATAGATTGACATTTGCACCAGTATTGGCCTTTATCAGAAGGTTCGGAGGGCTACGCTGTATACTGTGACACTTCAAGCATTTGTTTAGGGTGTGTTCTAATGCAACACGGTAAGGTAATTGCCTATGCTTCAAGGCAGTTGAGGAAGCACGAAAAGAACTACCCCATCTATTATTTAGAGTTAGCTGCAATGGTTCAAGATTTGAAATATGGAGGTATTATTTGTATGTTGTGCATTTAGACATGTTTAATTATCATAAAAGCCTCCAATATAACTTCACGTAGAAAGAGTTGAATTTGCGGCAACGTCGTTGGCTAGAATTGCTGAAAGACTACGACGTGAACATCTTGTATCACCCAGGGAAGGCTAATATTGTAGCCGATGCCCTTATCCGTAGATCCATGGTTAGACTAGTATATTTGAGTCCAAAACAACGAGAAATAACTTGAGAGTTGCACCAATTACCCAATTTAGCAATCCGGGTAGTGGATTCAGAAGATAAGGGGACTGTGATCCAGAATACAACAATGTTATCCTAGTTGTAGAGGTGAAGGAACTATAGTACGAGGACCCAAGTCTAATACAATTCAGAGAAAAGGTTTAGCAGGGCGAACTATTGGCCTTTGAGTTAACATAAGACTCTTAAGATTCAGAGGTCGACTCTGCATTCCAAATATAGCAGGGCTCCGCCAGCAGATCATGGCTGAGGTACATTATTCTCGTTACTCTATTCATCTAGGTTCGATGAATATGTACCATGATATAAAGGAGATATACTGGTGGCCTGGAATGAAGAGAGGTGTGGCTGAATTTGTAGCACAGTGTCCTAATTGCCAGCAGGTAAAGGCTGAACATAAGAAACCTTGCGGGCTGACTTAGGAGATAGTTGTACCTATGTGGAAATGGGAAGCAATTAATATGGACTTTGTAACAGGGTTACCTCGCACTAGGCGTAAATTCGACTCCATTTGGGTCATTGTTGACAGATTGACGAAGTCAGCCCATGTCTTGCCAGTCAGAACTACATTATCAACCGAAGACTATGCTGAGTTATATATTAAAGAGATAGTCTGACTACATGGTGTCCCAGCATCTATTATTTCTGACCGAGGGGCACAATTCATAGCTAGATTTTGGTAGTCATTTTAGAAAGGTTTGGAGACCCAGATTAATTTGAGTACAACTTTCCATTCCCAGAAAGACTGTCAAGCAGAGCGCACCATTCAGACGCTCGAGGATATGCTACGGGCGTGTGTGCTAAACTTTGGAGGGAGTTAGGATGAGAATTTACCCCTTATTAAATTTTCATATAATAATAGTTATCATTCTGCTATTCAGATGACGCCTTATTAGGCTTTATATGGGCAGAAATGTAGGTCCCCTGTAGGAGGGTTTGAGTAGGGTAGGCAAGATTGATTTGACCTGATATGATCCACCAGTCATAAGAAAAAGTGAAACTCATCAGAGAGCAGTTGCTGACAGCCCAGAGTCGTCAGAAGTCCTATTCTGATGTGCGACTTAGAGACTTGGAGTTTAATGTCGATGATGGGTATTTCTCAAAGTTTCGTTGATGAAGGGCGTGATGAGATTTGGCAAGAAGGGCAAGCTTAGCCCTAGGTTCATTGGCCCGTATTGAATCCTTTGAAGAATAGGCCGAGTGGCATATGAGTTAGAACTGCCTTTAGGGTTAGAATCCTTTCATCCAGTCTTTCACTTGTCAATGCTACAGAAATGCATAGGAGACCCATCTCGGGTTGTTCCAGTTGAGGAGGTTCAAGTTATTGAAGAGTTGTCCTACGAAGAGACTCTAGTTGCTATACTAGATCGACTTCATAGAATGAGAAGTAAGGATGTACCCTCTGTCAAAGTATTGTGGAGGAATAGAAATGTAGAAGAGATGACCTGGGAAGCTGAGGACGACATGACGTCTAGATTTCCTAACTTATTCCAGGCTTGAATCAGATTATGTAGTTGAGGTGAGATAGTTGTTTAATTATTGTCATATGCTTATATTATCAGTATTGTTGAGCTATTTGCTTTTATGATATGGAGCTATATTGTATCCTTGCTTGTAGCATCCTGTGAGACGCCTATGTTGAACTTTTCTGCATTTTAGGTTTTGAATAGTCCATATTACAGAGGAGACTCTGCCAAAATTTTTCTGGAAATAACTAAAAGAGTTGAGTCCCTTGAGTTTAAGGTTAAATTTGAGGGCAAATGTTCCCAGGGGGGGATGATGTTATACCCCGTAAGTTTTATCATTTAACGGACGCATGCGTACGTATGTTGAGAGTTTTTGGAATACGATGCATACGAGGAAAGACTCAGGGGATAGGTATTCGAACATGCAATCAAGTGAGCAGGAGGCCGGGGCCGGAGGCTAGGCGCACTGGGCGCCACGCCGCGCCAACCAGCCCGACGCCATGGCCAGCGTATCGGCCTCCTGCCTGGCATAATGGGCGGTGCGCCGCGCCCCCCCAGCCACCGACTCCCACCTATATAAATTTCACGCCCCACCTTGGGAGGCATGATTGGTAACTAATGACATATTGGGATCTGGGCTGACCTGGGTAGGAGCAGGTGCCTCTAGTACCTACCAGCTACTCAAAATAAAAAAAATAAACTACTATATCTCGGCTGTAAACACAGCCTCGGGCCGACAAGGCCACACAACACCTGTAAAAGAAAATAGCTAACCTAGCCAACATACATCAATAGGGACCCTATGTGGGCCAACAAGACCACCATGCTGTCTAGTTATAACTGAAAGGAAAATAAGCAGCTATACTAGGCCCCACATAGCCAACACCTAAAATTAGATATACATGGGCCCCACACGGCCAACAACAACTAACTAACTGGATACTGTAGCCTGCAAGCCTCTAAGAATACAAATAGTAATCGGGACAGGCCCTAACCTACCCAAATACAATACAAATAAAAGATGATAACTTTTACGACCTGCAACTTCAAATGAAGGTAGCTGACCAAACTGCTTACTCTGAATAGCCGCTAGGGGATCTCACAACTTGTCTGTCTAAACCTGTTGGAAAGTAATGCAGCACCACATAGTTGGGCGTCAGAACAATATGTATCGAATATGTAAGGCAGTAAATAAGCTGAATAAAAACTACTAAAGACTGAAAGTAAGTAGAAGGAAGGGGCAAAAGTTAACCTGGAAACTTTCTTATCCATAACCTCCATCTAGTAAAGCACTACATGTACATGAGCTAAGACTGTATAAGTACATATTTATAAATTATAACTAGCAAGCAAGAATGCAAACAAGAACCCAACCTGGCCCACATAAGCTTGGAAGGTACAAGCAACACAAAAATAACCTACCGGGACTCCCAATAAGCCCTGACAAGTACACGTCAATCTATATACCCCTATCCAGGTTCCTATGACTCTACTGGTGCTATAGCCAACCTACCTGTCCCGTAGGTCTGCAACTGAAACCGTTTAGCTCCTGATTTGTAGCTGTGTCTAAGTTCGGTGGACTCTTGATAACTGCACCCTGGGCA
The DNA here is from genome assembly GCA_035772735.1 of Datura wrightii. NCBI lineage: Eukaryota > Viridiplantae > Streptophyta > Magnoliopsida > Solanales > Solanaceae > Datura > Datura wrightii. Next base: position 91,004,258 of record JASDFA010000020.1, read on the forward strand.
CCAGGCTCGACGATGGTCAGTGATGCCGATACGGCATAAAGATAATGGTCTAGCCATAGAATGGACTGTAATATGGCCCTTCGGCCTCTGTGTAGTCCCTTGGGACAATATCTAGCTCCATGGAGCTATCTGTATAATATATAGCCTCGTAGGAAACAACACAACTAGTAACACTGGGGTGGTCACGCAAGGCTCCTTGGTGAGGCCAATCCCAACTGATGTGCTATATTAAAGTCTCAATCTAGGCACTCAAAAAGCGTATTTGGCCTTTTGGGCCTAACGCGACCGCTTCTCGCCCCCTGAATAATATGTATAGTTGTTAGCAAACACACCCCGTGTACCTGTATCTGATCAGAGGGTCCTGATAATGATCATAATCTCTAATGGTCTAGACCAGATAAGTTAGGTCTGGAGTGGCCTAAGCCATACTTCTGAATGTCTTGCTCGGAAAACTATAACTCATAAGCAACTGTAGGGTTGCAGATGACCAATTACTTAATTCCTTTGCCTAGAACGACTATAGGGCTGCTACTGACCGAACATGCTTTAGAGTGGTCAACCCTTAATCCTCCACAGGCAGCTTGCTGAAATTCTTAGCCTCAGGATAATACTTTACTAACATGATTCTATCTCCTTAGACCTTAACTTGGCCTATTCAGACTTTCTATGTCTTTGCTGGATGATTCTTAACCTCATGGGTAAGTCTATTTGGACTTAGCCATTCCCGACGCCTGTACATGAGTATCTTATAAGATCATACTAGATGTTGGCCCCACATTTAACTACTAATAAAGTCCCCCTTGTAGGGTATCCACTAATCTATCAGACTCGTATCAACTGGAATGGTGTCCTGAGCGACTGGTACGACACACACTAAGTCAATTGAAACTAACAGTCACTGACAATAGCTAACTATATGGCAGGCTGACCCACAACTCACTAGGCAACTCTGGTGGCACTAACTCTAGGGTAAGACCATTCTATCCAAATTCTAGCCCTAGAGGCGTCAAAGTATGCCAATGGCCTCCGGGCAAGCTTTACTAATAATACGAGCACTAAACTGGTAGTTATATCTAGCTGCTCCTGTGCTATTCAACTTATTAACTCAGGCTTAACAACTATCCACAAGCTTCTAAGGCCTAGGCCTGACTGTACAACATCCAATTCTACTAATACAGTGAACAGAAGAGTAAAGGAGTTTCCATGATGCTTCTAGCGTGAGTCACCCTTAACATATTCTTTCCCGACAAAGGATACTGCAGTATACTCTTCATATGCTTTCTAGCAGCTAACCACAACATATGTATTTGTAATCTACTGATAGCAACTAATCACGACACACCTGGTCCTTATATACTAACAACAGCTAATTACAACATATAGGATCATTATCTACATTCAAAACATAGGTCGTATCACTGTATGACTATCACGACCCGAACAGAGGCCTGGATCACAACACGGGACAAGGGGCCCCGAAAGACCCCAAGTCGACCCATGACATAAGCATACATCTAACTCGACCAATGAAACTGAATAATCAACAATATAATGATGGCGAAAGTCTAAACTTAAGCATAACATCAGAATACACAATATGAAGCTGAATACAACCATATGTCTGAAAAACCTCTAAACATGACGAGTTGTTGGGACAGGACAACCAACTAACTCAACAAGCTGAAACTGAAAATACATAAGGAAATTTGAGTAGTCTAGTCCTCGGGAGAAGACCTCCATCTTATGATTCTGAACAACTTCCTTTAAATTTACCAAAATAGGATCCTCATCTTGTCTAGCTTTAACATCGGTCACTAAAAATGATTTTGATCCATTCTGAACAATAACACCATCATTGGTCGAGTCAACCAAATGAACTCCCAACCGTCCAAGCCGATACACATCCTTCACCATCTCCTTTATCCCTCATCTATATGGGACACACTCTCCATGGAAAGCCTACTAAGAGTATATGCTACCATATTAGCCTTTCCCGGATGGTAACAGACACTCATTCATAATCCTTGAGTAGCTCCAACCACCTTCTTTGATATAGATTTAGATCCTTATGGGTAAACATATATTGTAGGCTCTTGTGGTCCATAAACACATCTACATAGACCCCATACAAATAGTGTATCCAAATCTTCAAGGCAAATACTATTGCCGTCAATTCAAGATCATGAGTCGGATAATTCTTTTCGTGGACTTTCAGCTGCCTAGAAGCATAGGATATAACTTTACCGTGCTGCATCAATACATAACCAGGGACGATCCTTGAAGCATCATAATATACCACGAACCCATCGGTACCCTCGGGTAGGGTCAACACAGGTGCTGAAGTGAGTCGAGTCTTCAACTCTTGGAAGCTCTTCTCACAAGCCTCTGACCATTGAAACATCTAATTACATACATAAGTATAAAGATGAATACATACTATGTCCAAAAAGCCTTGAATACTGATGAGTGATGGGACAAGACCCCAACTAACTCACTATAGTCTGAAAACTGAAAAGACGAAATACTACTGATAAGAAGGGCCCTCACAAGTTGAGGACTCACCAACTGAGATTGGGAAGTGCTAACTCCATATGTCTGACTAGCAGTGGGATTGAGTTTGGATATTAGAGCCAGTATCATAAAACGATATAGTATAGAGTATGCGGACAGTACGTGGAATGTATCGAGTATGCAAGGTAAGTAAAATCGTTAAGTAAGTAAAATCATAAATCATGCATATAATGAAACATAATCAATATAAGATTCTGAGAGCAGGGCTTGCATGCTATTTCCTGAAATCATGATCTGAACATAACTTAACATCATAACTGAATCGAATGACCTAAAGCTGAAAACTGATAATCATAAGTAAAACTGAACATTGGGTCAAACCTGCTGAAAACATAATATCATGACTGATGTACATGCATAAATGAAATCATGAGGAATAATGGAATACTCGTCATATAACTGAAATTACCACGATAGAGCTTACATGGTCCCGACTATCACACTTAAGTGGGCAAAGCCGTCCAAAGATTTGCCAGGGCTAAGGATGCTACCATGATATCGATATCAAGCTGAAGGCCCCTTGGGGGCAGGGGAAGATCACAAGGGAGGTACCAAATAATCTGATCATACCTACTTTGGCGCGTAGTTCTGAGGCATAGGGTTGATTGACTCTTAGCCTACTTGGTGCTAGACACTACTCCCAAAGCCATGCATATTCTTTCCATCGTTTTTCAATGAAGCTGACCATTGTCTAGTGATGAAGCTGACTTATAACATACATACATAAATATGAAATCATATATGAGGAGCCTTGGCCTAAACCATACCACAAGCTGAACAGTCTAGACTCCAAAACCATGTGGTAAGCTAATTCATGAAATCATAAAAACATATTTGATCACATGGGCTTGCCCAATATTTAACATGCTTGAAATCAACTTGATTCTCTTGAAAACATGAACATAGACATGGGTAATTTGAAACTTGCTTTTCGAATAAACATCTCATTATATTTGAACATACATATCATAATCTCAACTTGCCATGAGCTTCCATGAATGGGCAATATAAATTGTAAAACTTGAAAATATAGATTTGTAATTGAAAATATTGTAAAACTTTCCCATGAATCATAATTCAACATTTGGAACATGCTTAGATCATACCCATGATAGAACTGAGAGAATTCACATATTTTGGTTAAAACCCCATAGATTCATCAATAAGGATTTCATGAAATAGAGAGGGATTGGGCATGGGTGTGGCAATTACACCCATTCATAACCCTACATACCTAAAGAGATCTAATTTACCACTTCCTTGATTGCCCAAAGAGAATTGAGGAAGAACATTGAAGAGCTAGGCTTGATCACCTCTCAAACCTCTAAGCTTGCAGCATGAATTAGGATAGGCTTAGAATGACTTAACCCTTCTTAAAACATGCTATTCTGAGTTTAAAACGACATAGTTTAGGCCTTAGGAACTTAAAAATTATGGAAAAGCCCTTAATAAATTCGCAGGGAAAAACACACTACCAGTCCCCATGAGGGACTGGATGACTCATGGTCTGGGGACGACCCGTTGTCTGCCATTCATCGTCTACACTACCAAAAACCTTCTATGGATCACTACGGGGGACACCACGACTCGTGGTGTAACCGATGAATCCTGGTGATGACCCATTAGGTACACTGACCCTTTTATTGTACATCCTTCAACCACCTTTAACCACGGGTGACCTAACGGATCATAGGGCTAACCATGACTCGTGGTCACAACCGTAGTCACCCCAAACCTGAAATTTCCAATCAAGTCTCAACCTTTCTCCATGAGTCACTTGACGACTCGTGGTGTAACCCACGAATCCTGGTGATGACCCATTAGGTACACTGCCCCTTTTATCGTACATCCTTCAACCACCTTTGACCACGGGCGACCTAACAGATCGTAGGGCTAACCATGACTCGTGGTCACACCCGTGGTCACCCCAAACCTGAAATTTCCAATCAAGTCTCAACCTTTCTCCACGAGTCACTTGACGACTCGTGGTGTTCCTGACGGATCATCGGAAGACTCATCTTGTGACCTATTGTAGAAAATTCGATTTTCTCCATTTCAACTCCCGGGTCTGATCCTAAGATTTTTGGGGGATTATATTTCTGGTGTTATACCCCATTATTTCTAAAAGCACGATCATAAGGGTTAGAAGGAGATTTTTTCCTCCAGAGCAACGAATTACACTCCCAAGGTAAGACTCTTGATCCCTATTTCAATAATGGGTAACTGTTGACTCTAGAATTCATAGAGAACCTTTAATGGTGGAACTTTAGTATTGAGGAATCCTAGGTTGATAGACTAGGGCTAGATCACGGGGAGTTAATGGGGTGATGTGATTAGAAATTTGAGGAGTAATTATCGTTCCCCAAGGTTTACTTACTAGAGAACATGGGTTATGCTAGAATTGATGCATAGAACTAGGTGGAATGGGGATTTGTACCTTAAAAGATGCCCCGAAGAGAAGGGTTTGAACTTCTAAGACCTTTTTTGCGAAGAGTAAATAATGAAATTACTCTATATTGTTGTTGTAGATTTTGAGCATTCCTAGGATTTGAGAAAGGGCAAGGCTCCAGTGAAGTAGCTGTTATACCCCGTAAGATTTCCTTCACCTAGATGGCCTATTCGCACGTTGGTTAAGCATATTTGAAAGCCATACGTGCTAGGGAAAGGCCCGGGAAAGGATCAGACAAGTAACCTGTCGAACCATCACGGAAGGAGCCGAGGCAGAGCCCCTCCGCGATGGCAACGTGTCACGGAGGTGGAGCCTCCGTGTTGGCTCCGTGACACGTTGGGCCTGTCCAGGCCGAAGTATATAAAGCCCCACTTCAGTTTTAAGTGAAATAATTCTTATATTTTCCAGTGTAAACAGAGAGAAAAAACCAGAGAGGGCACCCTATTGAGCGTCCTCGCCGCCCCTGGGTTGGTAATCGTGTCGGCCACTGAGCGGGTGGGTTTTACGTCACTCCAAGGAGTGGCATGCCGTCCCCAGCTTGGACGAAGATGGGATGAAGCTTTCCCCATAGCAGTCTGATCAGCATTACAGGTGCAGCTCCGGTTTCAGATAGCCCTGTTGAGTTTTGTGTCCAGGGAACCAGACCCTATCTGTTACTGTCTGTACATTCAGTTATTATAGGTGTAGCTCCGGTTTCAGGTAGCCCCGTTGAGTTGTGTCCGGGGATCCAGACCCTATCTGTTACTGTCTACGCAGGAGTCCTCCGGACCCAGACACGGTTGCTTATATCGGAGGCCATGGCCTGAGCCGGAGACCCAGGGGGCCGGTAGAGGAGCTCCGAAGTGAGCAGATGAGTGGAGTGACTTATTTTTGGCTGGTTTTGACCCGGGTAGGGGTATATAGATTGTTTGCTTGCTTGGCGCCATCCTGCTTATGGGGGTTGGTATTGTGTCTTGCTTGCTAAATGTATATGTACTTATGTGTTTTATATATATTAGTTAATAGACAGCAGGCCGCCGTGACTACAGACACGCTCCTGCCTATCAGTGCAGAAAGGTTTGATCTAGTTCCTATCAACTCTTCAGATTCAGTTATCTTCTGCTCATGGACTTGTTAGTTATGTTATTTGTATTCAGTTGTATTATTTCAGTTACTTTGCATACTCGGTACCAGTGGTACTGACGCCCAATGGGGCGCTGCATTACTTGCCTGCAGGTACTCATAGACGAGGAGGCGATCCCACGTGATCCTAGCCAGCGCAGAGTCATCAGCTCCTGTCATCCGGAGCTTGATATTTCAAAGGTTTATATCATTTCCTTTTGTTGTACAGTACGGGTAGGTCGGGGCCCTGTCCCGACCATCTTATCAGTATTCCTAGAGGCTTGCAGTCTGTATATATTTCCCTATGGTCAGTTGAGCCGGTCGTGTGAGGCTGTGCAGTTTGTTATAGCTGTTTAGCATTTCAGTTTATGTTGGCCGTGTGAGGCCTTAGTTTGACAGTAGTGGTGACCTTGCCGGTCACGTAGTCTTACAATAGTCTTGTGTTGAGTTACAGATAACTAGACAGCATGGTGGCCTTATCGGCCCGCATAGGCTCCCTTATATTGAGATGTTTCTAGTTAGCTGTCATTACAGGTACAGGTGGCTATAGGCCCAGTTGGCCGGAGGCTGTGTTTACAGCCGTTATATAGCCCTTTGTTACCAAAAATCTGAGTTAGAGCCAGTGAGGCACCAGATGTGCTCAGGCTCAGTAGTCTAGCAGTTCAGGTCCTAGTAGGGAACCAGGTGCCAGTCATACCCCCCAAGGCGGGGCGTGACAGTAGCTGACTTTTCGTACACGAAATTGAGGTAGGTTATGGTTTAAGGGAAATAGACCTTGTTTAATGGCATGTAAATTTTGTGCTTTAATGATATGTGATTGGTCTGCAGGCATTACCTATTGTAAAGCTTTACTGTTGAATGAATTGTAGAAGTAATGTGGATATGATGTGATCTATGCACTGCTATGAAATTATGTTAAATTGTTAAGTGAAATTCCTTTGCGTTGCAATAGAAATGTTTGATGGTTTGTACTTATGCAAGTAAGGAAATAGATTGTAAACTCGTGAGTGTTTAAAGAATTCAACCTATATATTTAGTTGATTGAGAATAGTTAAGGATAGTAATAATATCCTATGATGAAAGGGTCGTTCCCGAGGGAACCATCCGAGTGAGCGATAATAAAGAAGTTATTGGCATTTAATAGGGGTATTATTGGGCCGTAACATGGCCACCGCCATAAAAAGACCCCATAGCCCTAAATATATCAAGGTCCAATGTTTGGATTATGATTCAGTCTTCTAACTTTCAAGAATCAAGCTACTTGATTAAACACATATAACCTCTCTCTTTTCCAGTTGCCAAGCCTAAGAAACCAAGAGGAATCCCTCAAGGAAACACCATCAAAACTTAAATAAAAGTTCATGGAAGTGAAGGCAATGTTGTGGTAAAGTTGTTTCTGCATTGTAGCTTCGTCATGGATGTGTCGTTGCTGTATGTTTGGGACTATTTTGAGCTAAAGTTACACTCCATCTTAGTAGAAATTTTTCACAAGAAAGAGTAAGTAATTCATGTAACTCACTGAAACTTTCCTAGACCAAACTCAGACCATGTAAGAAAAATCAAAAAGAAAACCAGAAAAGTTGCCTCAGAATGATTGAGACAATGAGTTGTGGCCAGCTCCAACGACTCATTGGTTCAGTCATGGTCAGTGCTGATTGGTCCTTGGGAAACCAATAGGACATAGAACGATCTATTATGACGAACAACGAGTCGTCCTGTCACTCATTGGTCCCCAGCTCAAAAATCCCTCTTCCAGGACCCCACAACTCAACCAACGAGTCGTCATGTGTTACAACAACTCGTGGACTGAGTCATTGGTTGAGAGTCCTAGGAACCTTCTTTTGTGACAACAAGTGGTATCGATGACACATTGTCTCACACAACGAGTCATTGTGACCACCTGTCGTGTCAAGTCAGTGATTTTTATACTTTCCAGTGAAGGTAATGATTGGGCACGACGACCCGTTGGGTCAATCAATGAGCCATTGTGTTTCCTATTGTCAGTCCTCCCAGAATTCTAACTAGTGACCACGGGAGGAACCAATGACCTGTTGGTTCATCCAATAAGTCATGGTACCTCTCGTTGCCAATTCCACTAAGCCCAGAACCCAGGCAATAGGACCAACAACTGGTCCCAATGAGTCGTGGTCTCAACCAATGACTCGTTGAATGACCTATTGGTCCCTTATTGATAGTTTTCCTAGATTTTTTTCCAGGGAAATTTCTTTAATTTCCAACCTTTTTAACCCCTAAACTACATTGTTTTGGGTTATTTTAAGGAAATTTAGAGGGGTCATCGACAATTACTTCACCCCTCTCATCCCCTTAGAAGATCATTTCATAAGTTTTCTCGCAGAAACTCTTAGACCAAGAGCGAGGAAAGTCAGTGCTTCTCAGATTCTCAAGGGGTATTCTCCAAAAATTCTTCACCAGGTATGTGAGGATTAAACAAGGGAATTGTTCTTCCTTTATATCCCTAAAAATCCTTCTCTAATTCTTCTATCAGTTACAACCCTGTGGATTCGAAATGTAGAAAGGTTTTAGACAGAATTTGATAAATTTCAAGTGGAATATTATTCATCATACTATACTTTTCCCAAATCCTAGAAATTTTTTGGAAATTAGCGTCTTGTAGAATGATTTATCCCTAGCTTCTCAGTATAGTAAATTAGAATTTTGAATGTTAGACTAATTATTTCCTGTTTCGTGATTCCATCAATTTTGGTATTCTGTTATTGTGAAAATAACTTGAAATCTCAATCAGATGCATGCTGGTCCAATTTCAATCAGAATATCAGTGTACTCAGTATTATTCAGAAATGTGAGCTGATCAGTTTGACTACAGTCTTTTCTTGAGGTGTAAGTAGTGCCTCCCAATTATCAGTTATTAGACTCAAATATTAGATTTTAGTTGTTCTTTAGATGGTTATGACACTTCCTGATAAATAGCTCTTACTAGTCTTAGAACCCCCAACATTAGATTTCAGTTTGTTCTTTAGACAATTACGACATTTTTAGATAAGAAGCTCTGGCTAGTCTTAGAACACCAGTTATAGAATTCGGTCCAATAAGACTCTCATGGTACTTCCAGATAAGTATCCCATTCTTAGTCTTAGGCCCCAGTTTTGAGCTATCAGCTTAGTAGTCAATTTAGGACTATTTGGTAGGAGTAGGAATTAAAACCGAGCTGACCAGGGTTTCAGTGCACCCAAGTTCCCATAACTACATTGCTGCTGTAGGTTATTTTATTGACCTTAGGGCCCCAGACTTGTTATCACCCAGTTCATGTCTTTACACCCTGGCAAGGTATATTAGGTCCTATCGATGGGGTGTATACATCAGACTCTATGTCTAGCTCACTTGGTTATATATCAGTTATAGATCCTCACACTAGTCAGTATAGTCTCAGTTTAGCTCAGATCAGAGCAGTTTCAGTTTACTCAGTTCAGTACAGCTAGTTCAGATTAGTATCTCAGATACAGGACATGTCTATGACCATTCATACAAGGTCATTTTGACCATTTTAGTTATATTCATGTTTATTCAGTTTCATTATTTCAATTGATCATTGCATGTCATTATAGTTTAGTTATTTATTCTTTATGTTATGTTTTCTCCCACTTACTTAGTGCATTCAAAGTACTGATGCATACCTTCCATGTTGTACCGTATTATTATACAAGCATAGGTTCACAATCTCAGCACCGCTAGTAGATTTTCTTCAGGCGATATTAGCTGTACCAGTGGTGAGTCCTCATCTTTCGAGGAAGATGTTTATTTTCTTCAATTTGTTTCATACAATTATACTATAGAGATAGCTGGGGGCTTGTCCCAGCAACTTATTAGATATAGATGGCTTTCAAACATAGATTTATACTTTCAGTTATGTTTCAGATGTTCAAACTATTATTACTCAGTTTTCCTTAAATGGTTTTATTATTTAAGCTTCCACTATGATTTACTTATATTTCCATTGTTATGATAGACCATGAGTTTACTTGGGTTACATGTGACTCCAAGTACCGTGTCTCATCCAAGGTATAAACTTGGGTCATGACAAACTTGGTATCAGAGCACTAGGTTTAGAGTATCCTAGGATGTCTAACAGCTGCGTCAAGTAGAGTCCTTTTCATGGGTGTGAAGCACGCAACACTTAAGACGGGGAGGTTACGAGACATTATTAGGAAAACTCCCTTTTTTCATACTCTTTATCGTGCATTGAAGTTCAATTCCAGAAATGTTCTCCTAACTCGTTCTCTATTTCTTTTCAATGAAATCATGGCTCCAAGACACGGTAACAGAAGTAGGGCCAGCAATGCCAACCGATCTTCCCCATCAGCTCCAGCAGCCCCTTAGGACGACCCAGTGTCCTTAGCAGAGTTCAGAGCATCAATCTAGCTATTGGCATAGGCAGTCACGAACTAGGTGAACCAACAGGTGGTTCCAGTTAACACGAATGGGTCCGCAACAACTGCTCGAGTTCAGGACTTCACCCGGATAAACCCTCCATCCTTTCATGGATCTAAGGTGGGAGAAGACCCATAGGATTTTGTGGATGAGATACGAATGATCACCCAGATTATAGGTGTTATCTCTACTAAGAGTGCTGACCTGGTTGCCTACCAGTTGGAAGGTGTAACCTAGATCTAGTACGATCAGTTGAAGGAAGGGAGACCAACGGGAGCGGAACCGGTGGAGTGGGAGGAGTTTACAATAGCCTTCCTAGACAGATTCTTCTCCCGAGAGTTCAGGGAGGCTAAGGTGGTAGAATTCATGAATTTGAAATAGCACAGAAAGATGGTGGAAGAGTATGCACTGGAGCTGACGCGATTGTCAAAATATGCTTCGGAGATAGTAGCCGAGCTAAGGGCTCGCATGCTGAAGTTCATCACCAGAGTATTGAAGTTGGTCCTTAAGGAGTTTAGGACTACAATGCTTATTAAAGATATTAACCTCTCTATCCCCATCGTGCATGCCCTGCAGATTGAGGCAAAAAAGCTTAAAGACTTGGAATGGGAGAATAAGCAGGCTAGGAGTTAATGTGCTGTGAGTTTACAACATTTTCAATGCTCAAAACTAAGAAAATAACATGAACTTAGGTGTGTTAATATGGATATAAGACAATTTTTCATTTATTACAGGACAAATAAGTGTTGGAGCAATAATGTGTAATAGAATCCTGAAAGTGCAGAAAATGGACTAAAGTCACATGCTCAGTACGTGCCGTAGATTGATGGTATGAGTCGTATTGAGAACCGTGAAAATTTGGCTAAGTTCTGGTCCTTGGTACGACTCGTACATGCTTCCTAGAGTCATACTTTTCTTTTGTGGCTTGACTTTGAGAACTCTGAATTTTTTTTATGTTTGTCATGAGTGTGATGGTATGACTGATACCTCTCCGCCACGACTCAGTATGAGTTGTACAACACTTGTACGAGTCGTAAAACTGGGTTCTGGAAATATTAAGAAGAATTGCACAAGAGTCAAACTCATAATACAGATAGACAGTATGAGTCGTGGTGGAGAGGTATGAGTCATACCATCACACTCGTGACAAACATTAGAAAAATTTAGAGTTCTTAGAGTCAAGACAAAGAAGAAAAGTATGACTAGTAGGAAGCATGTACGAGTCGTACCAAGGCCCAACAATTAGCCAAATTTTAGCAAGCCAAGGACTTAAGGATAACAGGTACGACCCGTACAATCCTTCTATGGGTCGTAGGATAATCGTGGCTCAGACGGCATCAGTTATGGAAAATCACCCTGTTAGCTTAGGAAAAGGATTCTTATGTCTGTATAAATACCTTTTATGTTTTATTTTCAAAGGAGAACGTTAGATGTAGTTATAGAAGGTTATAAAGTGAAGGAAAAACATAGAATTGAGTGGATTGACTTGTGATCAACCTTTTCTTGATTTCTTTCTTGATCTTTGTGAATTTTTCTTTACTTGTTTCAGATATAACCAAAGATGCTTTTATCTCATTCACGATTGTAAGTATTGAGTTATGTATTTAATTATGAATGCATATCACAACTTTGCAACTATCAGAGGCTTAAACCTCCATAGCTAGGGTTGTGGGAACCATGGTGGATTAATGAGCTACGGATGCACAAAAGTGATTCAAAACCAATGCAAAACTCTTGACTATATTATCTTAATGCTTAAACTTATCTTAACAATGTACAATATTAGGACTTTCCTGAATTCTTTACTTGCTTGAGCCTAGAGAGGTAGATATTAGGAAAAGAGAATTACAACAAAGCCTTGATCTTGATGATTATTGTATTAACTTGAGTTGTGGTCCAAGGTTAGTTAAATTTTGGAACATAATGATAACGGATAGCTTGAAACCACTCATGAGACTTGACCCGGTGATTGAGTATAGTCATCCAATATAGACGAGCCAGTCATTTGGATGAACCCTAGTTATCATTTCTATAAGTAAGCATTGGTATTGATCACGTGTGTATGCCCGAAGAAGTTATGAACCCATGGGGAACACAAACCCTAGTAATTATTGACTCTTGATTTTACATCACAATTTCAATCATTATTTTAATTATTATTTTGTTAAACACCCCAAATTGGAGTAACTAACCAATAAGTTCACTTAATGGCATTAGTCTAGATCTTCCATATTCCCCGTGGGTTCGACCCCAATCTCTAGTTGGGTTCTTTATTGACAACGTTCGCTTCATATATCAGTAGGAGGTGTGAGTTTGAGCGTTATCAAAAGTGGAACCGTTGCCGGGGAATACGACTAAGACTAAGATTAATTGCTTGTATTTGACTTTTGGTAGTTATTTCCATAATTACATTTTCTTTTTATTTGTGATATCCACAGGTTGTTTCCCATTGAACGCCAAGCACTCGGAGTAATGGAAATCCCCTGATTCCATTAAACCCCAAAATTGAACGAACACTGCGCAGAATGGAAAACAAAGATCAAAAAGATGTCTGTATAGCTAAAGTAGCTAGGCAAGCCGAGCTAGCTCAGCAAGCTGCACTTCAGGATATGGAGGATGCCAGAGATAGGGTTTTTAAAGCTGGTCAACATTGGCGAGGCAACAAATGTCATAGATTTTCCCCTCAGTTCTTCGACGATGAGGACCCAGACATTGATGAAGTTGGGTCAATTAGAGCAATTGTACCACCACCACTGCCTGCTGGGGCCAAATTTGACATAATGAGCACCATGATTCAACTGTTAAACATGAAAGGGGTGTTCAATGGTCACACAACGGATGAAACAAACCTGCACCTGATGAACTTTGTTGGAATATGCAAGGCTTACATATTGCCTAGAGTTAGCGAATATGCCATTAGACTCAAAATTTTTCCCCTTTTCTCTATCAGGGGAAGCCACTTTATGGTTATCGAAGTTACCCAATGACTCTATAACCAACCGGAGGGAGCTCAAGATAGCCTTCTTGAAGAGATTCTTTCTCCCCTCCAGAATATTGCAGCTTAAGGATGAGATTTACAATTTTCGACAACTTAAAACTGAGGCACTTTATGAAACCTGGCTGAGGTTCAAGAAGAAGTATATAAAGTGCGCAAACCATAAAATACCAGATGATAGTTTGTTGGAAATTTTCTACAGGTCTTTGAACAATAACACAAAAGCTATAGTAGAGACAGTGGCAGGAGGAGCATTGATGAGTCACACATGGGAGCAAGCTGCTACTATCCTTGACAAGGTAACTAAACCAAATAGGGCATGGAATACCGGGGAGGCAGATGCAGCAGCCAGTACATGTGATGTTGGTTTGACTGCAGAACAATGAATGAAGGAAGAAGAACGCGACCAGGAGTTGGCTCATATGCACACATCGCTGGATTTGCTTACAAAGCACATTATGGGAGCTGGAGCCAAAAAGGTAAATGCAGTGGGGACACAAGGACTAGAGCTAGGGGCAGATCGCTTTGATTTCGAGTAGGAGGCAAATTTCCTGGATAGCCAGGTGGCCGGTTTCCGAGCCAACTCCCAAGCATCTAGACAAGACAATTAGCTCCACGGTTCTGAAAACCATGGTTAGAACCAATACAGAGATAACTACAATTGGAATGGGTACAGAGATGAAATCAGAGGTCGTGAGCATGAAGGAGATTGGAGAAGGAATGATGGCTACCTCAATGATCAAGTTGGAGTATATGTGCCTCTCAATGCACGAGAGGGGGAGATTGGACAATCAAAGCTAGAAAGCATGATTGCTAAGATGCTGAAGAAGGGAGGTCCACTGATGATCAGTTAAAGGAAATCCGTGGTGATATATCAAGCATTGGTCAGAGAGTGGAGTCCCATGCGATAGCTATCAAGAAAATCAATCAACAACTAGGGTAATTGTCGGCATCACTGAAGCCTAATTAGAAGGGTAAACTACCTAGCAACACTGCTCAGAAACCAAAGAATGATGGCCATTGCATGGAGGTGATTACTAGGAGTGGTAAGACCGCAATTGATCCCCCTCTATAGGTTTTTGTTAAACGGAAGCAAGAGAGCATAGTTGAAGATGATGATAATGATGCTGAGATGGAAAGTGCTGAAAATACTAAGTTTGCTGAGGCCTCATCTGGTGAAAAAGTGTCTGAAGTGGAATAAGGTGCAAAGAAGATTTACAAGGCTAATCCGAGACCACCGCCACCGTTCCCCCAAAGTATGAAGAAGGCGGAGAATGGTAAGTTCCAGAAATTCCTTTCAACGCTTTAACAATTATTTGTGAACATACCATTGGTTGAGGCATTGGAAAAAATGCAGGGATATGCTAAGTTCATGAAGGACCTAGTGACAAAGGAGAGGTCCGTGAGTTATGGTCTTGTAGATAATGCACACCACTATAGTCCCATAGCTACATGAGTCCTGTCCCAGAAGAAGGAAGATCCGAGTGCTTTCACTATACCAATGCACTATTGGCAATGTCGAGTTCTAAAGGGCACTGTGTGATTTGGGAGCAAGCATCAATCTGTTGCCATTGGCAATGTTCAAGAAGTTGGGCTTGGGAACCCCCACACCGAATACAATGCGGCTATTGATGGCCGGCAGAACTGTGAAGAAGCCAGCGGGGATCCTATTTGATATGCTTGTAAAAGTTGACAGATTCATATTCCCAGCAGACTTTGTGATCCTAGATTACATGTTTGATTATGAGGTCCCCATAATTTTGGGGCGACCATTCCTTGCTACTGGGAGGGCCTTAGTAGATGTGGAGGCTGGCCACCTGAAGTTCACACTTAATAAAGAACATGTCACTTTCAAGATCTTCCGGTCAATGCAGCAACCAAAGGAGTACAGTGTAGTCTCAGCAATCGATGATGAATCTGATTTCCTTGACGAAGTCTGAGTAGTCAAGAGACTTACGTTGTGCCACGACATTAAATTAAGCGCTTCTTGGGAGGAAAACCAAGTGGTGGCTTGGTGAATTATGAGTAATCAGGCCACCTGCATCGTGCCGCAACGTTTAATCAAGCCCTTCTTGGGAGGCAAGCCAAGTGATTTAACAAATGTGTGTTTAGTGTGCAGGGAAAAACAAAAATAGGTGGTAGCAGACAGCTAAAAAGAAGGTGCTGTGACTCTTAGTACGACTCATGAGAAGGTTGTACGAGTCGTAGCATGAGTTATGGCGAGTATCATAGAGGTGCTTTAGTGAAGGAGTTCAGGGTACTGCTGGGCCTACGACTCGTAACTCAAGTGTACGGGTCATAGTACTTACTGTGCTTGTGAACCATGCAAGCTATGCAAGGCAAAGACCTATGAGTCATCATACAGACCGTACTCACATGGTACGAGTCGTAAGATTCTCTCATAGGTCCTAGATAAGTTTTCAACTCTCTAAACTGCGTGTCCAACGGATGAGTCGTGGGACCTTCCTATGACTCTTGGTACCAATCGTGACGGGACAAAATCCTTGAAATAATTTGACTCGGGCCAAGTTCTTAAATTTGCCCCCTCACTTATTTAAAATTCAAACCTAAGCCGACCCTTCTCCCAAGCAATCAAAAACGAAAGCACGAACCACACTTACTACTCCCTCACACCTGTGACTCAAAACTAAAGAACAATCGAGCAATTTCTTACTCAATCAAGTTCCTCTCAACCTTAATTTCGAATTACCAATCGATATAAGAAGCTAACAAGTAAGTATTGCTTTGAATATTGATAAAACCTATATGCTTGTTGTAATGGTGCTAAAACCCCTGTAAGTCATTGTTTTTGCTAAAAAAAATTAGAAGAGTCAATGACTAGGGGCATAATAGAACTATGAGCGACTGGGAAAGACTTTGAAGTTGATGACCTTATGCATTGAAGCATTCATAATTGAGTTACAGGTAGTGAATAAAATAGGAGGGAAGAGTAGTTTTAAATGGGTTAAACTACATGCCTAGACTTGGGGAACTCTAAGTACCCAAAACATGAATAAAACTCTCTGTAAATTGGAACAAAATTAAGGTATGGAAAGGCTTCACAAGCCTTCCTATGACTCGTGGTTTGAAAATATGACTCATAGGATGGCCCGTTGGGACTGTTCCAAGCTAAAACTAGAAAATACCTAAGGTATGAACTATGGTACGACTTGTGGTTTGCCACTACGAGTTGTACCAAGGATTCGTACCAAATATCTGGAAAGGGTCAAGTCCATATGAGGCAGTATGATCCTTCCTATGACTCATGGAATTGACCTACGGGTTGTACCATGAGTTGTGGAAAAATACAGAGAATTTGTCAGTAAAGGGGCACCCTCATACGACTCAAGGTATGGATCGTATCTTCATGGTACAAGTTGTACTTGGGAGTCATAATGTGCAACAAAGATCTCATGCGTCTTCATATTAATCGCACCTCCAAGGTGCGACCCGTACTTTTGACTCGTTGTTAGTTACAGAGGACTTAACTTCTTCTTCAGTTTCTCATATATGGAATTCTAACTCTCTTTTCTACACGTACAATGATCCTTAAATGTAAAGCATCCAAAGAAACTGCTCGGAGGACACTACATGATGAGACCTCTAAATCTGAGCAAGTAGGCCATTCCCCTAGTGGTTCAGTTGAGGAGTACAGGGTCGGCACATCAGACACCGATGGGACCCGAACAACTAGGGCAAAGGCCAAAGCCCAAACTGTCGCAGCTACTGCCACATCCACCAAAGCTCCCCAGTCTGAGGAGGGAGCTAAGGAAGGTAACCAGGAGTAGGGAAGTGGCTCAAGTGCAGAAGAAGGGTCTAAGGAGACCTAATCCGGAGAGGTAGTTGCAGTGCTGAGTCAGAGGAGGAGGCTCCTAATGCTGAGCAACAGTAGATCTCACCTAGGGAGAGTTGTACCATCCGGTGGAGGATGCCCGGAGCAAAAGAAGATCTATGAACAGGGCATTGCTCTCACCGCCAAAACCAAACCCAGATGGAGCATCAAAGAAGATCCGTGGATCCTTACCAACACATTGAACGAAGTAGAGGAGATGAAGAGGATATTCAACTTTTATGTCCTCGAGTAGATGGCTAGGACTCCGAAATAGTACACTTCTGAGATAGTCCGAGAGTTCTACGCCAACTTGTTGGTGACCATGGAGGAGAAGGAAAAAAGGGGCAGAAAACGAAAGATCAACCTAGACTGGAGAGTGTCAAGGTCAGAGGTCGAGAGGTCGACATCTCAAGTGCACTATCTCTCAGATCCTACACGGGCCGTAGTTCATACCTCTACATGCCATGCTAGAATATGAGTACCAGGTTGAGGCATTAAAGCAAATTAGGCAGTTGGGCTTTGAGGAAAGATAAGAGGCAACTACAGTGGTTGGCGGGTGTTATATATGAGTAAAAAAAGGAAGCTGAGTAGGTCTCAGGTGGAAAACAGGTTACTAAAAATTCACTAAACTTCATAGAAAAAGCCTGCTGGATAATAGTGCGGCACCGATTAGCACCAACAGTCAATGACGACACTCTGAGTGCAGACATAGCAGCTCTGGTGGCATGTATCATGTCCAGATACCCCATCAACCTCCCGAGGATCATCACAGAGGAGATACGAGATCAGGTTGTGGGATTGAGCACTACCATCCCATTCCTGAGCCTCGTTTTTAGATTATTCAAAGAGGCAGAAGTTCTAGTGCGACAGGGTGAGGAACGCTTAATTGGACGGCAGAGGATAGCAGAGATTGGCTTGATCCGGGATGAAATCAATTCGGTGAGTCAAGCCCAACTTCCAAAAGTAGTTCCACCGCCCCAGCCAGCTAGGCGCATACAGGTGAATTCCCCCACCTCACAGGAGTAGAGCGAGATACCGACTACATATGCCGGTCATTTAGAGGTAACTTCCAGCACTTCTGCTACACCACTGTCTAGCCTACTGACTCAAACT
This sequence comes from Datura wrightii, assembly GCA_035772735.1. Taxonomy (NCBI): domain Eukaryota; kingdom Viridiplantae; phylum Streptophyta; class Magnoliopsida; order Solanales; family Solanaceae; genus Datura; species Datura wrightii. The sequence continues at coordinate 91,022,726 of JASDFA010000020.1, forward strand.
CCATCAAGATACGTCCTAGTGACCTAGGATTTTCTCCAGAAATTAGCAAAGAGATTGACCGTGACTGAAAGAAAAATTCTGGAAATGATGGGGAATGTGAAGCCCTGGGTAAAAGAAGAGATTGACATAAAAGAACAGGCTTTACATGCTCACCTTGACGGATTTGAGAGCTGATTCAACACATGTATAGTGGAGCAGACAGATACTAGTATCCTCGGTGAGGAGTTGGGGGCTCTTAGTAGCCAAGTAGCCGAGTTGCCATCATGACAACTGGAAGTCATATCAGCCCCCACTCTACCATACCTTGATGAAGAGCCAGATGAGGAGATTGACTTGGCAGCTTATTGGGAGCCGATGAAGCAGCAAAGGAAAAAGGAAAGAAGAGAGTCTCTGAGCATGTTGGAGAAGAGAGCTTGAAGAAGAAGATAAAAAAAGAAAGAAGAGAACGCAAACGGGCACGAACAGAGAGCTTACAGGCACATGGCTCACACATGTCAGAGTTGCAGGAGCGGGCTAGAGGAGCATACAACTCTACCATGGCTCAGCTCGAGCTTGCTAGTAGCAGGGACCCTTCGGGTGAGCCACATTCAGCCCTGATTATTCATGAGGTCATAGAGACGGCTGAGACTACTAAGGGGATAATCACTCCCCTGTTGACACATCAGTGAGTGCACCAGCCACGGCTAGCGCTACGATTGCAGCAAAGGTACCTCATCCGCAAGATGAGAGGAACGTCTAGAGGGCCACAAGTATGTTCGCTTCCCTCTATTCTTGTATTTCATGCTTCGGATGAAGCACAATTTTCAAAAAGGGGAGGGGGTGTACTTGTAATTTTTTTTGGTTTTTGGATCTTTTTTGAGGATTTTTCTTGCCGTGTTTCTTTTCTCTCGGGCATGCTATCTGGTAGAGCCAATATGTTAAGGATTTTATTTTTAGTTTGTGATTTTTGGTTAATTAGAAAGTATCTTAGGAATACTCAGCCAATGAAAGTGCAGTAGTTGTGGATTTCTTAAAAAAAAACTGACCGTGCTTAAAATTTTTTGATGCATTAGTTGTGTACTTGTGACTGCATGCATGATTTCTATGGATCTTTTGATGTAATTTTGTTTATTAGCATGAGTAGTGTTGTTAAGCCATGTATAAACCAGACATGTAAAGTGAATATAAGTCATTTGCCATGAGTGAGTGAGGTTTGCTACTTAGTTCAGTACTGTGTTTAAGATCTAGAACTTGCCTCGTTGGTCTTTGCATAGGCTAAGGATTGTTGGTTAGGGTATGATCATAGGCCATTTTTGGTGATCTCACTTTTAGCCTAAATAACCCTACAAAAATCATATGATTCCCTTGATCCCAATTTTTGAGTCTTTAATAGACTATTTTTCTTTGATTAACCGATGAACCATACCCATTTTTTATAATGAACATGTTTTGGCCCTGTTCCTTCCTTGGAATTTATGAATCTCAACATAGGAAAAATGCCTAAATTGAGGGTGGGTATAGTATGGGTGCAGAAATGGCGAGAACAAAGAAAAGAGAGAGAAAAGAGAAAAGGTGAAAAATGAGGTGTGGTGTGACAAATGAAAAACTAAAAAAAAGATGAAAAAGTTGAAAACTTTGAAAAAGAAAATTCAAAAAGAAAAATAATGCTTGAAAAGGTTGAAAACACACTACACCCATACAAATGCATACAAAAGAGGTGAAAAGGGAGGAAAAGGAATGAAAAGAAAAGAGGGTGAAATAGGTGAACGGTAAAGGCATTGTATATAGTGCCAAGGAAGGGTTTGCTTCTTAAAAAGATCCCATATTTATCTTGTCCATCCCTAAATCCTGTATTACAAGCCTTAGCAAGTCCTTATAGTGATCCTAATCTGACCATCTGATAGACCGAAGAATAGAAAATAAAGGCAAGCTTATGGTATCTGATACACAGTACTTGAAACTTCTTTGTGAGAGTGAGAGTCTTGCTTTTTCAGTCCCATGTCATATCTATTACAATATTTGTGATAGAGGACTTCATTTGCTGTGAGGGTACGTGGTTTATGTTTGATTTTACATCTAGTCTATGCGAAAAACGTTGGTGATGAATTGATTGCCTATTAATAGCTAGATGACATGTCTTGATCCCTGCTTATCATGTTTTGTGGTTGCTTGTAGTACATTAGCTGATATTGGTTCACGGAAGAAGGGCCAAAGTTGTTGAATTTATAATGCAAATTTTGTTTGATGTTGGCTGTAGTATCCTAGATTTATTTTCTAGTTGAGCGTCGTGTTTAGTCTTTTTTTCTTTTATTTGCCTGAGGATATACAAAAGTCTTAAGTTGAGGGTGTTGATGTGCTGTGAGTTTACAACACTTTTGACGCTCAAAACTAAGAAAATAGCATGAACTTAGGTGTGTTTATATGGATATAAGGCACTTTTTGTTTGATTATAGGACAAATAAGTGTTGGGGAAAGAATGTCCAAAAGAAGCCGAAATTGCAGATAATTGTCTAAGTCACAATATCAGTACGATCCATAGATTGATCGTACTAGCCGTATTGGGAATCGTGAAAAGTTTTAGATGGCTAAATTGTGAAGAGTGCAACCTACGACTCTCAGAACGAGCCATACAACACTGGCATGAGCCGTAACACTAGGTCGTGCAAATATTTAGAAGAATTGCACAGGAGGCAGACTCCGGATGCGAATAGATAGTACAAGTCATGGTGGATAGATACTAGTCATACCATCACACTCGTGACAAACATTAGAAAAATTCAGAGTTCTCAGAGTCAAGCCACGGAAGAAAAGTACGACTTGTAGAAAGCATGTACGAGTCGAACCAAGGCCCAAGACTTAGCCAAATTTTAGCAAGCCAAGGACTTATAGATAGCAGGTACGACCTGTACAATCCTGCAATGGGTCGTAGGATAAATCAGGCTCAAGCAACATCAGTTATGTAAAATCACCCTGTTAGCTAAGGAAAATGATTCTTATATATGTATAAATACCTTCTATGTTTTATTTTCAAAGGAGAACATTGAAAGTAGTTAGAGAAGGTCAGAAAGTGAAGGAAATGCATAGAATTAAGTTGATTGATTTGTGATCAGGCTTTTCTTGATTTCTTTCTTGATCTTTGTGAATTTTTCTTGAGTTAATTCGGATATAATCAAAGAATCTTTTCTCTCATCTATGATTGTAACTATTGATTTATGTGTTTAATTATGAATGCATGTCACAACCTTGCAACTATGAGAGGCTAAAACCTCCATAGCTAAGGTTGTGGGAACCATGGTGGATTAATGAGCTAGGGACACAAAAAAGTGATTCAAAACCAATGCGAAATGCTTGTATTGTATTCTCTTCATGCTTAAATGTTTCTTAACGGTGTACAACATTAGGACTTGCCGGAATTCTTTGCTTGCTTAAGACTATAGAGGTAGAGATTAGGAAAAAAGAATTACAGCAAAGCCTTGATCTTGTTGATCATTATATTAACTTGAGTTGTGGTAGTAGGATAGTTAAATTTTGGAACATATTGATAACGGATAGTTTGAAACCTCTCATGAGACCTGACCCAGTGATTTAGTATAATCATCCAACAGGGACGAACCAGTCGTTTGGATGAACCCTAGTTATCAATTTTACAAGTAAGCATTGGTATTGATCATGTGTGTATACTCAAAGCAGTTATGAACTCATGGGGAACACAAACCCTGGATATTCTTGACTCTTGATTTTACATCACAATTTCAATCATTATTTTAGTTATTATTTTCTTAAACCCTCCAAATTTGAGTAACTAACCAATAAGTTCACTGACCAACATTAGTTAGATCTTCCATATTCCCTGTGGGTTCGACCCCAACCAATAGTTGGGTTCTTATTAACAACATCCGCTTCATACTTCAGCAGAAAGTGTGAGTTTGAGAGTTATCAGGACTAGCCAATCAGATTATGGCCACCAGAGGTCTAGCGGTAGTAGCCAACCACAACAGCAGCAACAACAGAAGTAGAGGGCTCCAACACCCACTTTAGCCAATGACCCGACTTTCCGGTCTCGCAAGGATCGGAGGGGTGGAGCATCTGGCTCACAGTCCCAGAGTCATAGTGCTAGCAACCACTAGCCAACTTGCCTTAAGTGTGGCAAGAACCATCCAGGGGAATGCCTTAAGGGATGAGAGGGTTGCTTTGGGTGCGGACAACTAGGTCATTAGCTCAGAGAATGCCCGTTAGCAGGATGACGGAGATCACAATCCACCACTTCAGCAGCTTTAGCAGGCCAACACTTCAGGTACGAATGGTAGTCAGCACCAAAACCGTTTTTATGCTTTATGTTCCTGTCAGGATTAGGAGAGCTCACCTGAAGTGGTCACGGGTAAGTTACGTCTTTTCCATCTAGATGTGTATGCCCTACTAGATCTAGGAGCCACACTTCATTCGTGACTCGTTATGTAGTTTTCCAGTTGATATTAGTCCAAAAGTCCTCTCAGAACCATTCTCAGTCTCTACCCCAGTTGGTGAGTCAGTTAGAGCCAACTGGGTGTATAGAAACTGCCCAGTCTCAATCTTGAATAAGGTCATTACAGCTAATCTCATAGAGTTAGACATGGTCGATTTCGACTATATTCTTGGAATGGATTGGTAATACTCCAGTTATGCCTCAGTTGACTGCAGAACTAGAATTGTCAGATTTCAGTTCCCTAATGAGCCAGCTTTAGATGGACGGGCAGTAGTTTAGTGCCTAAGGATCAGTTTATTTCCTACTTTAGGGAAAGAAAGATTATTTCTAAAGGGTATTCTATCATCTAGTTCGGGTCAAAGATTCCAGCTATGAGACCCTAACTATCTATTCAGTTCCATTTTTCAGCGAGTTCCCTGATGAATTTCCCAAAGATCTTCCCGGAGTCCCTCTTCAGCGGGAAATAGACATCGGCATAGACCTCCTCTTAGACAATCAACCCATCTCCATCCCTCCTCACAGAATGGCTCGAATGGAGCTTAAGGAGTTTAAGGAGCAGCCAAAAGACCTCCTTGATAAAGGTTTCATCAGGCCCAACATCTCTCCATGGGAGCTCCAGTATTATTCGTGCGAAAGAAAGATGATACTCTCAGAATGTGTACCAATTACCATTAGTTGAATAAAGTCACAGTTAAGAATAGGTATCCTCTACCCAGAATTGACAACTTATTCAATTTGCTTCAAGGAGCCACTTGCTTCTCCAAGATAGATCTCAGGTCGGGTTTACATCAACTATGGGTCATAGGATGTGACATACTGAAAACAACTTTCAATACTCAGTATGGTCACTATGAATTCGTGGTTATGTACTTCTTACAATCTAATGCCCCCACAACTTTCATGGACTTGATAAATAGGGTTTTCAGCCATATCTAGACATGTTCGTCATTGTATACATTGATGACATTCTGGTATACTCCAAAAGCAAGGAAAAAGATGCTAACCATCTGAGGATAGTGCTACAGACGCTTTGAGACCGCCAGTTGTTCACTAAGTTTAGCAAATGTAAATTCTAGTTGAAATTTGTTACTTCCCTTGGTCACGTGGTCTCGGGTAAGGGTATTCAGGTCGATCATCAAAAGATAGCTGCGGTGAAAGACTGGCCAAGACCTACTTCCCCAATCGAAATCAGAAGTTTCTTGGGTCTAGCTGGTTATTACCGACATTTTATGGAAGGTTTTCCTCTATTGCATCTCCACTGACTAGATTGACTTAGAAAAAGGTGAAATTTAGTTGTCAGATGCATGTGAGAAGAGTTTCTAGGAGTTGAAGTCTCGACTCACTACCGCTCCATTGTTAACTTTACCAGAAGGGACATATGGGTTTGTAGTGTATTGTGATGCTTCCAGAGTTGGACTTTGTTGTGTTCTGATGCAGCAGGGCAAGGTGATAGCTTACGCCTCCAGAAAACTCAAGGTTCATTAAAAAAACTATTCAACTCATGACCTTGAGTTGGTAGCAGTGGTGTTTGCATTGAAAATATGGAGCCACTAACCTTTATAGGGCTCACGTGGATTGTTTCACGGCTCATAACAACCTTTAGTATGTGTTCTATCAAAAAGATTTAAATCTTCATTAGAGAAGGTGGTTGGATCTATTGAAGGACTATGAAATGAGTGTGTTGTACCACCAGGGCAAAGAAATGTGGTGGCTGATGCCCTATGGAGGATGTCTATGGGGAGCGTGGCTCATATTGAAGAGAGAAGAAAAGAACTGGAAAAGGATAGTCATAGGTTAGCTCGGTAGGGAGTGCAGTTGGTTGATTCAGCTAAGGGCGAGTAGTAGTGCAGAGTGAATCAGATTCCTCATTAGTCATTGAAGTTAAGTCAAGGCATGATGAAGATCCCATACTGCTTAAGCTAAAGGAAGCAGTTCTCAGAAAAGAAGTGGAGGCTTTCTCCAAAGGGGGAGATGGTGTACTCCATTACTAGGGTAGACTATGTTTACCGAATGTAGGTGAGCTGACATAGCAGATACTGACTGAAGCACATAGTTCGAGATATTCTATTCACCTAGGTGCCACAAAGATATACCGTGATCTACGGGATATTTATCGGTGGAACAACATGAAAAGAGACATAGCAGAATTTGTGGCTAAGTGCCCGAACTGTTAGCAAGTTAAGGTGGAACATCAGAGACCGGGAGGTATGACTCAGGATATCAGCATACCCACATGGAAGTGCGAAGAAGTAAATATCGATTTTATTACAAGTCTACCTCGTACCTATCGGCAGCATGACTCAGTATGGGTGATAGTGGACCGGATGACAAAGTCAACACATTTCCTCCCAGTTAAAAATACAGAATGAACTAAGGATTCTGCTAGGCTATATATCTAGTAGTTCGTCAGATTTCATGGGGCGCCCTTGTCCATAATTTCAAATAGAGGCACCCGGTTCACCTCGCATTTCTGGAAGTCATTTCAAAAAGAACTCGATACCCAGGTCAGGCTCAGCACAGATTTCCACCCACAGACATATGGATAAGCTGAGCGGACTATCCATACCATGGAAGATATGCTGAGAGTGTGTGTGATCAATTTCAAGGGTAGTTGGGATGATCACCTACCTCTCATCAAGTTTACGTACAACAACAGCTACCACTCAAGTATCCAGATGGCTCCGTTTGAGGTAGTATATGATAGGAGATGTAGGTCTCCTATAGGGTGGTTTGAGGTTGGTGAAGCTACCCTGATATGGCCAAACTCAGTTCATGAAGCTATGTAGAAGGTGAAACTTATCCAAGAGAGGTTGAAAACATCGCAAAGCCGACAAAAATCCTATGTTGATGTGAGGAGAAGAGAGTTAGAATTTGTAGTAGATGATTGGATTTATCTAAAAATATCACCCATGAAGGGAGTGATGAGCTTTTAGAAGAAGGGAAATCTCAATCCGAGATATATAGGACCCTACAGAATTCTGAAGCAAGTTGGCAGTGTGGCATATGAGTTAGAACTACCTCCAGAGTTAGCATCTACGCACCTAGTCTTCCATGTGTCACTATTGAAGAAGTGCTTGGTGATCAAACTTTAGTTGTGCCACTAGACCGTGTAGGAGCGAAAGATAGTCTCTCTTACGAATTGGTCCCAGTTCAGATCCTTGACCGACAGGTTCGTAAGCTGAGAAGCAAGGAAGTCACTTTGGTGAAAGTCTTGTGGAGGAACCAGCTAGTTGAGGGAGCCACATTGGAGGCAGAAGAAGATGATGGCCAGATACCCTCACTTATTCCCTTCTAGTTCAGTTCCAACATCAAGTACTAAATCCCTTCTCAGTACTCTTTTCAGTTCCGTAGTCATCAACTCTATTAGATTTTCTATATGCATTTTAGTTGCATCAGCTCTGTTAGCATGGTTAAGTCAGCTCAGAGTCAGTTACTCCTTCAGAAACCAGCTCATAGCCTCAGTCTGGGAATTACAACTCTTTTCCCTAGTTGCAACCAGTTTTAGCCTTCATTCGAGGATGAATGATCCCAAGGGTGACATATTGTGACACACCAAAACTTTCCTAAATAAAACTCAGACATTGCACGAAAAATCCAGAAGAACATGAGAAAAGTTGCCTTAGAACGACTGAGACAAAGAGTCGTGGTTAGCTCCAATGACTTATTGTGTGAGTTGTGGTCAGCCCTGTTTGGTCCTTCAGAAACCAACGAGACATGAAATGACCCGTTGTGAGGAAAAATGAGTCGTCCTATCACTCGTTGGTCCCCAACTCAGAAATCCCTCTTCTAGGACCCCACTCAGCCAATGAGTCGTCGTGTGTTATAATGACTCGTGGTGTGAGTCGTTGGTTTAGAGTCCCAGGAACCTTGTTCAATGACAACGAGTGGTAGCAACACACATTGTCTCACACAACGAGTCATTGTGACCACCTTTCATGTCAAGTCGGTGATTTTTATAATTTTTTCCAGTGAAGGTAATGACTAGACACGACGACTCATTGGGCCCACCAACGAGTCATTGTGTTGTAGGGTCAGTCCTCCTGGAATTCTATCCAGTGACCACGGGAGGAACCAAAGACTCGTTGGTTCGTCAATGAGTCATGGAACTTCTTGTTTCCAATTATAGTGAGCCCAGAACCCACGCAGTAGGACCAAAGACTGGTCCCAACAAGTCATGGTCTCAACTAACGACTCGTTGAGTGACCTGTTGGTTCCCTGTCGACAGTTTTCTCAGATTTTTCCCCAGGTATACTTTTGTAATTTCCCACCTTTTAACACCTAAACTACGTCTTTTTGGGTTATTTTAAAGGACTTTGGAGGGGCAATAGATGATTACTTCACCCCTCTCATCCCCTTAGAAAATCATTTAGTAAGTTTTCTCTTAGAAACTCTCAAAGCAAGAGCTAGGGAAGTCAATGCTTCTCAGATTCTCAAGGGGTATTCTCCAAAAATTCTTCACCAGGTATGTGGGAATTCAATAAGGGAATTATTCTTCCCTTGTGTCCCCAAAAACCTTTCTCTAATTCTTCTATCTGTTACAGCCCTGTGGATTCAAAATGTAGAAAGTTTTCAGAGAGAATTTGGTAAATTTCAAGTGGAGTATTATTCATGATATAAGTTTCAATATTTTTCCCAAATCCTAGAAATTTTGTGGAAATTAGCATCTTGTAGAATGATTTAGCCTTATCTTCCTAGTACAATAAATTAGAATCTTGCATGTTAGAATAATTATTTCCTGTTGCTTGATTCTATCAGTTTTAGGATTCCCTTATTGTTAAAATAAGTTGAAATCTCAGTCAGATGCAGGCTATTCTAGTTTCAGATTGAATATCAGTGCACTCAGTATTATTTAGAAATATCAGCTGATCAGTTTGACTATAGTCTTCTCTTGAGGTGTCAGTGGTGCCTCCCAGTTATCAGTTATTACACTTATATATCAGATTTTAGTAGTTCTTTATACGGTTATGACACTTTTAGATAAGTAGAACTGACCAGTCTTAGAACCCACAACTTCAAATTTCAATTTGTTCTATAGACGGGTACGACGCTTCCAGATAAGCAGCACTGGCCAATCTTAGAACACTAGTTACAGAATCTGGTTCAACATCACTCTTAGGGTTCTACCAGAGAATTATCCCTAACTTAGTCTTGAGCTCCAATTTCGAGCTGTCAGCTTAGTAGTCAGTCTAGGAGTATCCAATGGGAGTAGGACTTGGCACCAAGTGGACCGGGGTTCCAGCGCACCCAGGTTCTCAAAACTACGTTGACACCGTAGGTTATTTTATTGGCCTTATAGCCCCAGACTTTTGATCACCTAGTTCATGCCTTTATACACTGGCAAGGTATATTGGGTCCTACCAATAGTCTGTCTACATCGATCTCCACGTCTAGCTCACGTGATTATATGTCGGTTGTAGACTCCCCCACTAGTCAGTATAGTCTCAACTTAGCTCAGCTCAAAAAAGTTTCAGTTAACGCAGTTCTAATTATTTTAGTACAGCTAGTTCAGATCAATATCTCAGATCAGGGCATGTCTATGACCACTCAGACAGGGTCATTTTGGCAATTTCAATTATATTTTAGTTTATTAAGGTTTAGTATTTCAGTTGGTCATTTCATGTCATTACAATTATATATTCTTTATGTTATGTTTTCTCCCACTTACTCAGTGCATTCAAAGTACTGAAGCATACCTTCCATGTTGTATCGTATTATGATACAGGCGTAGGTTCTCAGTCTCAGCACCGCTAGTAGATCTTCTTCAAGCGAAATCAGTTGTACCAGTGGTGAGTCCTCATCTTTCGAGGATGATGTTCATTTTCTTCAGTTATTTTCATACAGTTAGACTTTAGAGTTAACTGGGGGTTTTTCCCAACAAATCATCCGACATAGATGGCTTTCAGACGTAGATTCAGACTTTCAGTTATGTTTCAGATGTTCAAACTTTTATTATTTAGTTTTTTTAAATGGTTTTATTATTTAATCTTCCGTTATGATTTACTAAGATTTCTAGTGTTATGATAGACCATGGGTTGTCTTGGGTTACTTGTGACTCCAAATACCATGTCTCATCCACGGTATAGATTTGGGTCATGACAATTCCCCTCTTTTGAGATCTCTAATAAGTCTATGGAATTTGTGAAGGAAAACTTGAAGAAATTTATGGTTTGTATGTTAACTTGTTGTAGTTCGTTCGTTGCTACGTTGTTGCATTTTTGGCAGAAAGATTTCTGCGTTTTTCTGAAATGATTTAGAGGAAAATACTCCAATTGTATACAAGGATAATCTCATGCAACGGATAAGTGTTTCTAATTACAAAATTTGCCTAAAAATCCTAGCTAAAGCTAGAAATCGGAAGCTATGTTGGGTTTCCGTTTTTTGTATGTTGTTGTTGAAGTTGCTGCTTGTTTTGAAGGTTGGAAAAGCTGTGTTTGATGAGAATATACTCTATATTTTTGGGAGTTGTTCATGAGGAAAGCGAGGTAACTTCCTATTTCTATTTTACCTCAAACTTGTAGAAACAAGTTGAAGTAAGAAATGTTAAATCTTGTCGTATTTGTTTGTGTTGTGACTGCATATTGGTGTAACATTTTGGCTGGATAAATTGGCGTGAAGCATCCTTGTAACTTGGTTATATACTCAAGTAATTGAAGGGGGTAGGTGCTGGTTGTTGAAGGAAAGAAGCGACTAGATAAAGCTCGTCAAAACAAGGTATGTTAAGGCTAAACTCTCTTCGGTAACTTTTCTTCGTCATATTGTCGATACAACTTTTTGTCAATCGTAGTAGTGTTCATGACTATATTTCTTATTATTTGTTAGTTGCTGTAAGTTGAACTAGTAACGTTGTATAAGTATCCCTTGCGAGATTTTTCCACATCTAGCTAGTTGCCTTTCGATTAGAAGTGACATAGGAGTCATTTATATGAATTGTTGTTGCTTAAATTAGATATTGATGTCTTGCTGCCTTGACAATATCATGATGGCCTGTGGGTAGCTGCTTAACACTCCTTGTTCATGATTAGCAGCATAACAAGTAGGTTGGCGATAAGATTACATCTTTATGATGCATATATACGACAAAGCTCGCCCTATCCTGACACCTCTAAAGCTAGAGTTTTAATATTATAGTTCAACCTTCGGGTAGTGGCACCATGACTGACTATTGAAATTTGGTGGCAAGTATCAAGGTGGTGTAACTATCTCTAGTGATATTATAGTTGCATAAGAGATAAAGGTTATCGTACAGGTCACATAAAAGGCCACCTTACTTGTTGATAGATGAATAGATTGTATGATGCATTAATCATGTAATTTGTCAGTTGTTAAGAATTTAGGCCAACACCCTTAGGCTGTTTATGCAGATCCCACGTACAGATTCCCTAAAAAGGCTATAAGCATGTGTACCCTGCCTATGGGGCTATAGTTTGCTCACAAGAGCTACAAAATGTCTAGAAAGACTAAATTGAGGCCTACAAAACCATATTGACGTCTATTCACTGATAGATTTCCTTTATGGCTAAGTTGGTAATACTGACTCTCAGTAGAGCCTGTGTGCTCGGGGTACAGTTACAGGAGCCCAGTAGGCTCAAATATAGCTACAGGGTCCTAGAAGGTTCAAGATACAATTAGGTATATCGGAGCCAAGTCTGCCCAAAATACAGTTACAGCTTGCCTACGAGGCTACAATGTTACAAATAGGGATTTGTAGATTGAGGTATACCTGCTAGGGCTTATGGGGGCACAGGTCGATTGTTGTTAGTTGTTTGTACCTTCCAGGCTTATGGGGGCCAGGCTAGGTTATTTTTTTGCTACTGCCTATTTAGTTTCCTATATAACTTAACAAGATATCGTAGGTTATTCTCTTATTCTTATACCAGATTACATTCCATTCTTACTTTTAGTTTAGTTCCAACTTATTATTATCGCCATAAATATTCAGTGCATTGTTGTGCTAACACCCAATCTTGGAGGCGCAACACTCTTGCCTGCAGATTTTGACAAACAAGTTCATGGACCTCCTTAGTAGCAGTCCAGGCTCAGCACATTGGTCAGGTCTTCTCTTTTGGAGTTTCCATACATTAGAGGTTTGCTTTTCTTTTGTTGTATAGTTCTTTTGGGTAGGCCAGGGTCCTTTCTCAACCAAGTAATTATTCCTTAGAGGCTTGCAAATAATGGGATTGTAGATGTACGTTGTTGTCCATGTTAGCTATGTTACTTTGTCTGAGCAGTTTGGTGGACTTAATGGCCCTTTTATACATATACATACATACATACATATATATATATATATATATATGTATATATATATGTATACCTTTCACTTAATTTTATTTAGACAATACTGTTGTCTAGTCGGCCCTTATAGGATGTTATTGTTATTGTGATATGTTGGGTCAGCTAAATATCTCTGCAGGTGTTTATATTGGGTCCTTGTCAGCTAAGGGCTTCTTTAAGTCGAGATATACTTGTTTGTCTTCTTGATTACGTGATGCTGGTGTGCATGAGAGGTGTATATGTCCAGCTAAGTCAGCCCAAGGTCTAGTGTGGCATTAGTTTTAATTTATGCCTCCCAGGGTGAGGCGTGGAAAACTTGGTATCAAAGCAATGTCGTATCCTAAAGAGTCTACAAGCCGTGTCTAGTAGAGTTTTGTTTATAAATGTGTTGTGCACCAAATATTATAAGCAGGAAGCTACAAGGCATGATAACATGGTTACCTTTTTTTGTCTTCTCAAATCATGCTATAAAGCAGAGTTGTATAGGGTTGAGTCGCTAAGTTCATATTGTTATGTCAGTCTGCAGAGACGCCTGATAGAAGACATACTACAACCAGTTGAGCGCAGGATATAGTAACAGGAGAGGGTATTAGTAGGGTGCCACAGTCGGAAATGACTTAACATGGGACCTAAAGGGAGACATCCTCTCGATCTGCCCACCATTCCCCACTATACCAGGAACCTCCCAGGGCTACAGATGTGCCATCAACACATCCAGTACTTCCTACACTCTCAGACCACGATGTCAGGAGTGCAGTATATATGTTGGCTTAGATGATGGCTACTCAGCATCAACCAATGGCAGTAGTTATTGTCGGGCCCATTGAGGGACCCAAAAAATCGATGATTCAAGAGTTTCATGAATTGAGTCCTCCCTAATTTACGGAGACAGACCACAAAGAGGACCTTCAACACTTTTTAGAGTAGTTGTAAAGAACATTCAGGGTTATCCATGCTTCATCCATAGATTCAATTGAGATAGTGGTGTTCCGATTGCGAGATATAGCAGTTTTATAGTACGAGAGTTAGGAGAGATCAAGAGGCAGTTTTGTGGTACGGAGAGTTAGCACAAAAGGGCCAAGCTAGCTGATTTATATACAGAGCCCCAAGGTGGACCCAGACCCTGAGTCTCAGGTAGGCCACCTAGGTCTTCACCCCAATAACAACAAGGTAGTAGGTCAGATTGTTGTGGGCAATTCGATCCAGGTGAGAGTTCATGAGCATCAGGCTCGTAGCAGCAGACAGGCTCCAATCGAATGAGGCCAATCCCGCCGTGTTGTGCTATGTGTTGTAGGAGGCATTGTGGGATATACAGATATGGTTCCATAACTTGCTACCATTGTGGACATAAGAGTCATATGATAAGGGACTACCAGACTATAGATCAGGGTGATAGGGGTCAGCAGACTAGATAATTAGCAGGGTCACATTCGCCAGCACCTTCTATATGGTGTAGGACCCAGACTTCAGCAGGTAGAGGTAGAGGCAGAATAGGAGCATCCAGTTCTGGTAGTGGTTAGAGCTATATATATGCACTAGAAGGACGACAAGACTCTGAGTCATCATCAGATGTTGTGAAAGGTACACTACATGTTTATTCCCACTTGGTATATTCTTTGATAGTTCTAGGCTCCACTCTGTCCTATGTTACCCCACTGGTAGCAAAGAAATTTTGTATAGTACCAGAATTGCTCTGATGACCATTTTCTGTGTGTATACCAATTGGTAAATCTATTATCGCCTGGGGAGTTTATCGAGGCTGTACGGTGGAAATTGTTGACCGCCAAACCTTCATAGTCTTGATAGAGTTAGAGATGAATGATTTTGATGTAATTATGGACATGGATTGGCTAGCATCATGTTATGCCAATAATGAGTGCTGGACAAAGATTGTTAGATTCCATTTTCTTGGAGAAGCAATTCGGGAATGAAAGGGCACTATTGTTGCGCCTAAAGGTAGGTTCATATCCTATCTCTGGCCAAGGAAGCTGATTTGAAAGGGTTGTATTTATCATATTGTTAGAGTTCAGGATGTGAAGGCAGAAACCCCAACTCTTCGATTTATTCCAGTGGTTAGTGAATTTCTGGATGTGTTTCCAGATAAGCTCTCTAGTATTCCCTCAGAAAGGGAAATCAATTTTTCCATTGATATTCTACAAGATACACAACCCATATCTACTTCTACTTACAGAATTGCTCCTGCAGAGCTAAGGGTGTTGAAGAATCAACTGAAGGACTTGCTTGATAAAGGCTTTATCAGGCCTATTGGTTCACCTTGGGGTGTGCCAGTCTTTTTGTGAGAAAGAAAGACAGCTCCCTACGAATGTGTGTAGATTATCGATAACTATATTGAGTCACTATTAATAACAAATACCCCCTCCCAAGGATAGATGGCTTGTTTGATCAGCTGCAAGATGCAAAATATTTTTCAAAGATTTATTTGAGATCTGGGTACCATCAAGTACAAGTTCAGGAGAAAGATATTCCATCAATAAATTTTAGAACCAAATATGACCACTTTTAGTTCTTGATGATGTCTTTCGGATTGATGAATTCCCCAACAGTGTTTATGGACCTAATGAATAGTATATTCAGGCCATTATTAGATCTATTCATGATAGTATTTATTTATGATATCATAGTATATTCACATTCAGAGGCTGAGTATAGAGACCATCTGCGAGCAGTACTCTAGGTACTTAGAGATCATGAGTTGTATGCCAAGTAATCTAAATGCGAGTTCTAGTTTAATTTTGTGGCTTTCTTGGGCCACATTGTGTTAGACGCAAGTATACTAGTTGACCCACAGAAAATAGAGGCCGTGAAGACTTGTCCTAGAACCACATCTCCCACCGAAGTTCGGAGTTTTTGGTGCTTAGCTGGATATTATAGAATATTTGTGGAAAGATTATCTGCCCTATCGGCTCTGTTGATGAGGCTAACTCAGAAGGAAGGTAAGTTCCGTTAGACCAAGGCTTTTGAGCAGAGATTTTAGGGATTGAAATGCAGACTCACATCTGCACTAGTGTTAGCCTTACTAGAAGGCTCAGAGGGATATGTTATATATTGTGACACCTCAGGAATTAGGTCAGGGTGTGTTCCAATATACATGATGATTGCCTATGCTTCAAGATAATTGAGGATGCATGAGAAAATTACCCCATCCATGATTAAGAGTTGGTTGCATTTGTACATGTATTGATGATCTGGAGACATTATTTATATGGTGTTCATGTCGACATCTTTACAGATTACAAGAGTCTTCATTATATCTTCAAACAAAAAGAGTTAAACCTGCGACAATGTCATTGGCTTAAGTTGCTGAAAGACTATGACATAGATATCTTGTATCACCCAAGGAAGGCTAATGTAGTAGCCGATGCCCTTAGTCGTAGATCTATGCATAGCTTGTCATATCTGAGCCCAGAAAAAAGAGAATTGGCTTGATAGCAACACTAATTGTCTAGTTTAGGAGTCCGGTTGATAGACTCAGATGGTAGCGACTTGTGATTCATAACACCGCAATTTCATGGCTAGTTGTGGAGGTGAAAGAACGTCAGTATGAGGATCCTAGCTTAGTACAACATAGAGACAGGGCTCAGCAAGATTGGTCATTGTCCTTTGAGATAGCCGAGGATGAAGATTTGAGATTCAAGGATGGACTCTATGTTCCCAATATTGCAGGGCTTCCCCAATAGATCATGGAAAGGTAGATTATTCCCGCTATTCTTTTCACCCGGGTTTGAAAAAGATGTACCAAGATATAAAAGAAATCTATTGGTGGCATGGAATAAAGAAAGATATTTCTGAGTTGGAAGCACAATTTCCCAAGTGCAAGCAGGTAAAAGCTAAACATCAGAAGCCCGACGGATTAACTAAGGAGATAGACGTGCTTATGTGGAAATGGGAAGCCATCAAAATGGATTTTTTATAGGCTTACCCTATATCAGGTGTAAATTTGATTCTATTTGGGTCATTGTGGGTAGACTAACAAAATCAACCCATTTCATGCCAGTTAGAACTACATTTACAGCTAAAGATTATGTAATGTTATATATCAGAGAGAGAGTTAGATTCCATGGTGTCTAGTATCTATTATTTCTGACAAAGGGGCATAATTTACAACAAATTTCTGGAAGACATTCCAAAAGGGATTGGGGACATAGGTTAATTTAAGTACAACTTTTCATCCCTAGACATATGTCAAGGCTGAGCGCACAATTCAGACACTCGAGGATATGTTATAGGCATGCATGCTAGACTTCAGGAGAATTTGGGATGATCTCCTACCTCTTATTGAGTTTGCATATAATAACAGTTACCATTCTAACATTAAGATGGTGCCTTATGAGGTCTTGTATGGGTGGAAATGCAGAATTCCCATTGGATGGTTTGAGGTAGGCGAATCAGGGCTGATTGGACCTGACTTGATACATCAATCTGAAGAGAAAGTTAAGCTCATTAGAGAGAGATTGTTGACAGCTCAAAGTCATCAGAAATCTTACTCTAATGCATGATGTAGAGATTTGGAGTTATGTGTTGATGACTGGGTATTCCTGAAAGTCTCGCCTATAAAGGGTGTTATGAGATTTGGGAAGAAGGGCAAGCTTAGCCCAAGATTCATTGGGCCATAACGAATTCTCAAGAAGATAGGCCTAGTTTCTTATGACCTATAGTTTCCTCCAGGGCTAGAATATGTTTATCCAATTTTCCATGTATTGATGCTACAAAAGTGAATTGGAGACCCTTCTCGAGTCATCCCAATTGAGGATGTTCAGATCACAAAAGAGTTGCCCTACGAAGAAACTCCAATTGCCATATTAGATCGATAGGTCCATAGATTGAGGACAAAATATTTGGCTTCGGTTAAAGTCCTTTGGAGAAATAGAAATGTGGAAAAAGTGACCTGTGAAGCTTGGGACGACATGAGATTCAGATATTTGCACTTATTTTCGACCCCAAGGTGATAGCATATCAAATCAGATTATTACACTCTAGGCCATAAACCTATTTGGACTTTATATTTTTTCTTATTATTATCGATGTTGTATGTTGTGTGCATTCTTATTACGGAGTTGGGATGTTTAGCAATTTGTGTCCTTCTGTGAGACTTCTAGGGTGCACTTTTCTACGTTTCAAGTTTTTAGATAGTCCATATTACAGGAGAAACTCTGCCGAAATTTTTTTCCAACTACTCCTATAAGCTTGAATTCATGAATCTATGTTACATTAGAGGACGAATGTTCCTAAGGAGGAAGGATACAACATTCTGTATCATTCAAGTGATAAAGTCATAATTTTGAGCTATTGCCAAGAGTTCTTAGTACCACAAGAAGAAGGTGTTATGAGGTATTCATATCATTCAATTATCACATGTGAAGATTTTAGGTCGAGCAAGTTGTAAAACAAAAATTGGAAAAGTTATCGCAAGTCACTTTTAAAAATTTCTTGAAATTCGGATCAAATATCTCGAGGATTTTCTCCGAATCTATAAAGATTTAGCAGACCTACTATGCATCAAATTAAAGGTAATTGAACTTTGGTGGTAAGTATCATGGTGTTATACCTTTTGCTAGCGATCTTATAGTTTCATACGAGGTACAGGTTGTCGTACAGGTCAAATAAAAGGACACCTTACTTGTTGATAGCTGAATAGATTGTATGGCACCTTACTCGTCATCTTGTCAGTTGTTAAGAGTTTAGGCCAACACTCTTAGGCTGTTTATGCAGATTTCCATGTACATATTTCCGAGAAAGGCTATAAGCAAGCATACCCTGCTACGGGCGTATACTTTGCTTACAAGAGCGACTAAATGTCTCTAGAAACTACATTGGGGCCTACAGAGCCATATTGACGTCTATTCACTTATATATTTCCTTTATGCCTGAGTTGGTATTGCTGACCCTTAGTAGAGACTTGTGTGCTTGACGTGCAATTATAGGAGCCCAGAAGGCTCAAATACAGCTGTAGGAGCCTAGAATGTTCAAGATACAGTTAGGCATAACAAAGAAAAGTGTGCCCAAGATACAGTTACATCTTTCCTATAGGCCTACACTATTACGAATAGGGATTTGTAGATTGAGGAATACCTTCCAGGGCTTATGGGAGCTCAGGTAGGTTACTGATTGTTGTTTTTACCTGCCAGGCTTATGGGGCAAGGCTAGGTTCTTGTTTGACTATTTCCTATTTTGTTTCCTGTATAATATAACAAGATCTCTTAGGTTATTATCTTATTCATATAGTTGTTACATTCTGTTCTTACTGTCAATTTAGTTTCAGCTTATTATTATCACCTTACATACTCGGTGCATTTTTGTATTGAAGCCCAAAACTAGAGGCACTGCACTCTTGCCTGCAAGTTCTGACAAACAGGTTCAGGGACCTCCTTAGTAGCAGTCCAGGCTCAACAAATTGGTCAGCTCCTCTCTTTAGGAGTTGCCATACTTTAGAGGTTTGCCTTTCTTTTGCTATATAGTTCTTTTGAATAAGTCAGGGTCCTGTCCCGACCAAGTATTTACTCCATAGAAGCTTGCAGATAATGGGATTGTATACAAGTATATTGTTGTCCATGTTAGCTCTATTACTTATTATGAGCAGTTTTGTGACCTTAATTGCCCTTATATATATATATGTGTGTGTGTGTGTCTACCTTCCGCTTTATCTAATTTTGAAAATATGGTAGTCTTGTCGGACTGTGTAGGATGTTATTATTATTGTGATCTGTTGGGTCAGCTGAATACCAGTAGGTGTTTATATTGTGACCTTGTCGGCCAAGGGCTTCTTTAAGCCTAGCTATACTTGATTGTTTTTTTGATTATGTGATGTTGGTGTGCCCAGAGGTGTATATGTCTAGCTATGTCATCTCAAGGTCCAGTGTGACAACAGGTGCCAGTTAGGCCTTCTAGTGTGGGGCATGACATGTCATGTCATTCTAGTTTATTGTTCACTCGGGTTGAGTTCAATTTCTATATGAGGGATTCAAATTAGTATCTCGATTATTTCAATTGTTATCTGATGACATGAACAATGTTGAGGTGTCAAATGAAATTGTATGGGTGAAATATTAGTAAATGAGGGTTGGCTTGTTAATAGAGCGAGCAGCCCTTATGCATACCATTCTGCCTAGTGAGCCTCACCATAGCGATGAGGTTTTCATTGTAGAGGGCTCGCTATAGCGATTTTGTGGTTGCTATAGTTCCCTTATCTATCTGCGGAAATCTACTATGGCGAGGCATGAGTCGCCATAGTGTACCCACTGTAGTAGCAAATCGTCCGCTGCAGCAGACAAATGCTAAATAGAATCTACCCCCTATTTCGAGAAAATTTTGAATTTATCCAAAAGTTGTAATGGCCATAAACTATATGAAAAGAAAATCGGCATAAATAAAGTAGGACAAAACAAGGGCCATTGTTCTTCAAATGCCACCAATAGTCACTCATACATCAAAATAAATGAACGAAATGACCAATTCAAAGTAAATTATTTAGAACATACATGAAAACAATATTGTTCAACAAATAGCAAACAAGGGAAAGAAACTACCTAAGTAGAGGGACATGGACGGGGAGATGCACTGTGACACTGCCCAGTTGATCGCCTCATCACTACTAGCACCAAATCCACTAAACTTCCTGCTATCGAAATTGCAGAGGAAGGAGAACTCATAGGCATCCTCCTTGTACACCTTGGGAAGCTTTGAGTGGAGAGCGAGAGTCCTCAATACCTTCTTCATTCCCATCCACATCTTTATGATCAGTTTGTCCTGAAACTGCCTATTCTTTAGTACCTCTAAGTCGGTCTAAAGCTCCACTTTAGCCTGGAACATGGAACCAAGGGCATCTTGTAATGCTTTAGTGCCATATTTAGTAGTAGTCGATGATCTGCTATCTGGGGGAGGCCTGGGCAAGCCCCTTAGCAACTCCTTCATGGCAGCGATGTCTACCTCGATGCGGTCAAAAAGACCTGAAGTCCTAGAAGGCTAACCCCAGCCCCACTACCATCATACTTATCTACATCCTCCTTCGCTGAAGTCCTAGAAGGGTGTACCCCATCCCCACTCCCCTAAGAAAAATAGATAGTTCCTTACCAATACTATAGCCAACCCTAAGGGACATGTTGGCACGTCAAATGCTCAGTGTATGGCCATTTACACTAGGAGTGACACGATTGTGCAACCCAAGAGTTGAGAGGTTATTGATCATATGGTTGGTAAGGATATTGACAATGAGCAGGAGGGTAATAATCAAAGTGAGTGGTTGATGAAGTCACAAGTTAGTGAGATTATTGATGATATAGTGAAGAAGCCACCAGTAAAAATGGTTGATGAAGATGCTACAATTTCTTCTAAAAGGAACGGGAATGCAAAGGATGGTATGAATGAAATTGCTAAATATTTTGCTCTACTTTTTCCTTCTTTAAACAAAGGCTGGCCAAACAAGCTCTTGATACAAAGGTTGGGAAACGCATTGACTCACTGAAATAAGCCACACTTCGGGTTAAATTTATTGATGCTATCGAAAAGCTATTGGGTTTTCCAAAGTATCTTATGATGTTACTGACTAAGAACTCACCAAGTGATAATAAAGATCTGGTTCCTGTGATACGTTGTGTGAGAGTCATCATTTCCAGCACTGTGTTGAGAAAAAGGGTGATCCGAGTGAGTTCACTGTGCCAAGCCAAACTGAAAAATATGATCACTGGCGTTCCTTATATGACAATAGGGCAAGTATAAATTTGATTCATGTAGCTATAAACAAGAAATCCACATTGTCCATATTAAATCCTACCTCTGTTCGAGTCTGAATGGTCAATAAGTCTATCAAAACACAAGTAGGGTGGTGGAGGATGTGTTAGTCAAGCTCGAAATATTTGTGCTTCCAGCTAATTTTGTGTTGTTGGATTGTGATGTGGATAAGGACATCATAATTATCCTTAGGAGACCTTTTCTTTCTACTGGGAGGGCACTTATGGCCTTGGAGAAGCACGCGATCATGTTCTAAGTCAACAATGAAAGCATTAATTTCAATGCCCGAAGGGCTAATTATTTCCCATAGAAGTTTGGGATATTAGAATGGCTAACATTGCTAAAATTGAAGTGGGAGAAGCTGAGCATGTATCCAAGGCATCGTCTAAAAAAAATAAGGCAAAAACCAAATGGATAAAACAATACCTATGTGGCTTGAAAAGAAGGAAGTGGGTGAGAAAATCCCATCCTAAGGACAAGTAACCATTTGGTTGATTGTCACGACCCAAGAGGGGACCCGGATCGTACACACGGGACAAGGTACACTGAGAGACCCCAAGTCAACCCATGACATAAGCATTCACTATCTCATTCAACAAACATGAAGGAAACATAAATATAACTCAGCGGAAGTCTAATTTAGAATAACAACAGAATAAACATATGAGCTGAATGCATGTCTAAGTTTGAGTAGCCTTTAATCTAGATGAGCTATGGGACAACACCCCCAACTAGCTTAAAAATACTGAAACTAAAGGTACACTCAAAATAACTGAAGGTCTATTCCTCGGAGGATGAGGACTCACCAAGAAAGCAAATGCTAACTCTGATAGGCAGCTACAAATGGGGCTGAACCTGAGAACCCGATCCTGCATCATGAAACGATGCTACATAGAAGGTATGTGGTCAGTACTTGGAATGTACCGAGTATGCAAGGTAAGTAAAACTGCTCTAGTAATAATGTCATCTAAATCCATTCATACATATATATCATAAACTTTGAAATTAAGTAGAGGAACACATGCATTAATTCTGAAATCGAACTTTATCATAACATGCTCATGCATGGCTTTAGAACATCATGGCTGACTTGAATGACTCAAAGCAAAATCATAACATTTATATCAAAAGCTTAACAATGAGTCAAACCTTGCTTTCCCAACATGCATACATAAGATAATCATCATGAGTAATGGATGTGCAAATTCAAATGATATAGATAATGGGAGACTCGTCACTTAACCGACATACCACGATAGATCTTACATGGTCCCAACTATCACACTCAAGTGGGTAGAGCCGTCCATAACCTTTCCAGGGCGATGGACGATACCATGATATCGATATCATGCTCAAAGGGCCAATCAAGTCAGGGATAGCTCACAAGGAAGGTTCCAATAATATAATAGAATCAATCCTATGTTGGCGTGTAGTTTTGGGGCATAGGGTAGTCGACCCTTAGCCCGCTCGGTGCCAGACTCTTCTCCCAAAACATGCAATTCTCTACGTCGTATAAATACGAAGCTCAACATCGTCTAGTGATGAAACTCAACATGAGGTCATGCATAAACCAAATATCGTATGAAATGAAGCTCAACATTGTCTATTGACAAAGCTCATTATGAAATAATGCATGCATTAGACATCATATAAATATGAAGCTCAACAATGTCATCTCGACAAAGCTTATAATAGAATCATACTTAAACTCAACATCAAGTGAAATGAAGCTTAATGCCAACATACATCTCAATTATGAATTCATGCATATGAGAAGCTTTACTGTGACACATACCAAAAGCTCAAGAATAGTGGGAGGCTTCACTCCAAAATCATGTGGTAAGGCTACTTTAGAATTATCACTTCATTATCATTAACATGAGGGCCCTGCCCAAAACCTTATCATACTTGAACCCATTCGAATCATATGAAAACATTTTAATTTGGGAGATTTCACTCCAACACGAAATAATATAGTCAATTCTCGAAAATCGTCAATTTTACTCAACATTGGGCATTACCCAAAGCTTCACTATACATGGGTCTATTTAATATTCTTTGAAAACATCATCAAAATCATGGGTAAGGTTAAAAACATACTTCTCGTCATCTACTCCATCATCATCACATCATAAAAGAAACTCCCTATACATGGGCGTTTTAGATTCAATTTTTAGAAAATAATTTTTGTAAGAGAAATTAAGTGAGAATCCGCCCAACCTCGATAAATCATCAATATCCACTCAATTAATCATACCCATGAATAGAAATGTAAGAATCATGTAATTTGAATGAAAACTCATACTTGATCATCATAAATTAATCATAAATTAATAAGGAATGGGCATGGGTGTAGAAGAAAACACCCACTCATAGCCTTACATACCTGGGATTGAAGAATCTTATCTCTTCCTAATTACCCAACTGACCTTTCCCTTGAAATCCTTGAATTTCTCCTCACTTTCTCCCGTTCAATCTCTCACCCTTGCATGCATGAAGAAAATGACCTAGATGGGTCTTTCTCAACTTAAAACCCTCTATTACAAGCTCAAAACTACGTAGTAGCCCTTAGAACTTAGGAATTACAGAAAAGCCCTTATTGAAATCGCTAAAAATACTGTCAGGGGGTCCTAATGGACGACCTGATGACTTGTTACTAGGGCTCACGGTCTGTTGGTTCACCCGTCAAGTACACTGCCTCATCTCGCAAGAAATTTCCACTGGCTTAGTAACGGCCTACCTAACGGGTCGTTAGGACTGACAACGAGTTGTTGGGTGCCATCCATCAAGTACACTGGATAAGCTTCACTGTCCTTTTCTAGGAACACCCCACGACTGACCTGACGACTCGTGGTGTCTGACCACGAGTCGTTACATCGCTCATGAGGATCTCAAGTCCTCCATTATCCCAAGCCTTCCCCACAAGTCACTTGAAGACTCATTTGGCCTCTTCACGAGTCGTTAAGTGACCCGTTCTGCAATGCTGCAACATTTTCCAATTTTTTTCCTGATTCACTTCCGGGTCCGATTTTTGAATTCCCGAGGTATAACATTGATTTAGGTATTTTGTGTTGTGCCACGATGTTAAATCAGGCACTTCTTGAGAGTCAACCTAAGGGATGCTACATTATATGTAGTATCCATGTCAAGCTACAAAATTTAATCAACCGCTTTTTGGGAGGCAACTCCAGTATTTTTGAACTAATATGTTTTGATGTATGTAGGTGAATTTAAAAGGATGGAGAAAATTAGTTCTAATTGAAGAGGGAACATTTGGCATCCAAAAGATGGTGGAAAATACAGACCGCATCTTCATGAAGTGAATCATCCATCCTTCCATCTATTGGAACCATGTTTTAACAGGTTTGGATTTTCAATAGAGTCAAGAGATGGCCTAATGTATATACTGTTCTAAATTTACGGTTTGTCCATTAAACCATCTTTTGTGCTTAAAATTTAAAGGAACATGGGTCTTTTTAGTGTATACCGGGTCAGAGCTTTTGTGAATAACGGGTCGTCTACTAATAAAGGCACCCATTATTGAAACCGACTTGACACGCATTTCCTTTTTATTTATAAAGGCTTAAATGGACACTATAACCTTCTCTTACTCTTTCTCTTCCCCTTCCTACTCCACTTCTCTTTTAAAAAATTATAAAAACCTCTATTGTTTCTCGAAATTGCAAGCTTTAGCATCACCATGTGTGCCGCACACACTCACACATATCAACACTCTTGAAGAATTGATTCTTCGAGAAGCTAGGTTTCACTTGCATCATTAAAGCTCTTCTTTCAACTGAGTACACAAGTGCAATTCGACTAAGCTAGGTATTTTTTTATCGACTTCTATCTTGAATTAGCTATGATTTTTTATCATTGAAATGGGTTTATTGAAATCAATTCTTGGATATTGAATTTTGGTGGGGGAGAGACTTGGGGTTCATTTTGATGAAATGGATAGGGAATAACTATGAACTTGTGTGCATATATTTGTGTTGGTTCCATTCATGTGATTGACGAACCTAAAATGCCCCATCCCATGCTTGAAAAGTGAAAAAGAAGAATAATCAAAATAGAAAAATTCATGCCTACTCCAAATGATAAAGAAGGTGAAGGATCGTCTTTATGTAATATAGACCGCCCTTTGTCTTGTATCTTGAACCAGATGGACCAAATATTGAGTCAAAGGATGACTTAGGAAAGATGGACAGTGTTTTCAAAAGACAGTTTGCCCTCTAATATGTCCTTTGAATTAGAACATTTGATTTTTTAAGTTCAAGGGATAGTAAAAGATATGATCCGTCTCTTCTGAGTACATACTATTTTTCTTCCCGTCCCTTGCACATATTTTTTTAATTCCAAGTTATTCCATGTCCATGTACTGATAAGTTGTTGCAAAATCATAGATAATGGCACCCAATCTAGCACCACCACAAAGTGGCAAGGCTAATCCAAAAATGTTTCAGCTCACGAATGAAGATGAAGATGAGTACCAGCCTCGAACCACCAGGACGACCACAACAATTGCCCCAGTGTCGTCACCCACTCACTCAGCACAGGTGGCATTGATAAAGACACTGCCTTTGGGATCTTCATCCCAGTCTAGTGATGAGCAACCAATGGTCCAGTTAGGTGGGCCATAAATTGAGATATCCTCTAGGAAGTT
Organism: Datura wrightii; assembly: GCA_035772735.1. Lineage (NCBI taxonomy): Eukaryota > Viridiplantae > Streptophyta > Magnoliopsida > Solanales > Solanaceae > Datura > Datura wrightii. The sequence continues at coordinate 91,048,852 of JASDFA010000020.1, forward strand.
CATAGGAGAGGACTCCACTATCCAGGTCCCTTTTCTCTAGGAAGATCCAGCTGAGCTGTGGCAAAAATAGGGGGAAGATATGTTTAGGAGAAGATGGGGCAGTGTAGGGTTCTCGGAAGAGTTACCTTGAGGGGCAGATGGCTCACAAAGGAAATCCTGCTGATGTATCACAAGGGAGTGTACCATCACCGCCACTAGGTAAGACCAATACCTAGATGTCATAAAGTAGCTGCAGTTTCAGTGTTAGGACTTCCTTTTTCGTCCCCCAAGATAATGCATCCAAACACTGGTTCGTGAGTTCCTCATAATTTATAGAGTGATCCTATAGCAAACCAACTAAGGGTTGTAGTCATAGGCTGAGCCACTTATATCCGTAGTTATTAGAAGGATACAAGTTGATATCAGCCCCAAGGCAATTAACCAGTTCTAACTAAGAGAGGGCTATAAGATAGTGGATATGGCGGAATATGATGAGTTGGCAGCTCCGGGAGGATGAGCTCAACCTGGATTACAACAGCCATTATTAGAGGTACACCTAACTGAGCCACTCTTGAGAGGCTAGGATCTCTAAGAAAGACATGCGGCTACAGACAAAGTTTTGGTGGAATGTAGCGTGCAGCAGGATATGCCCGACCAAGAATGATGACAGACTTCATATTGGACATGCTTTAGTCATGGCTACTATTATGGTTAATAATAGAATTGACATTGCCCAGATGCTATGTTTGGAGCTCAATGAGCGAGCACTTCCAACGACTGCCTCACTATCCTTCCCATGCTTGGTGACAACACTGTGCCAGAGGGCAGGGGTACCCATCCATTCTAGACAGCGCTTGTTCATAGAGGCTCATCTAGTGATTGACCTCACCAAGATGAGGAACTACACATTGGTCATTGCTGCTGCAACACCCCAAAACTTTTCTTAACCAAACTCAGACTTTGCATGAAAAACAAGAAAGAACAAGAATTTTTTTTTTATCTTAGGACTACTCAGACAACGAGTCATTCTCAGCACCAACGGACTATTGTATGAGTCATTGTTTGACATGCAAGTTTTTCATTAAGGAACCAATGAGTCATGCAATGACCTGTTACGAAGTTGAGTCATTTTTTCTTAGTACTAAAATCTTCCAGACATCTCCCAGAAGCAATGAGTGGAACCAACGACTCATTGTCAACTCTAATGAGTCATCATTTCTACCCATCGCCAAATTAAAAAATCGTTCAGGTCAAGGTAGTGGTGACTTATGTGCTGTCAGATTATAGCACTTTTGACGCTCAAAACTAAGAAGATAGCATGGACTTAGGTATATTTATGTGGATATAAGACACTTTTCCTTTGGTTACAGAATAAATTGGTGTTAGAGCAAAAATGTGCAAAATATAGCCTGAAATTGTACAAAATAGGCTCAACTCACAGTTCACAGTACGAGCCGTAGAAAGGTTCTACGAGACATACTACTGGTCGTGAGAAGTTTTAGAAGGCTAAAGATGAAGAGGTGTATAATATGATTCTCAGTACAATTCGTACAAAGCTTGTGCAGGCCGTGGTGAAGAAGTCGTGAAAAGATTAAGAAGATTTGCACAAGAGGCTGACTCCTTCTATGGATAGACAGTGCGAGTCGTGGAATGAAGGTACGAGTCGTAACATAGCACTCGTGAAGAAGTTCAGAAAAATTGCAAAGTCTTAGTGTCAAGCCACGAAAACACTGTACGAATCGTAGGAACAATGTACGAGTCGTACAACGATCCAACACTTAGCCAAATTTCAGCCAGCCAACTGACATACGAGAAGTAGGTACGATCCGTACCTACATGCTACGGATAGTAGGATGGGTTGTGCTACAGGCAGCTTTAGTTATGGAAATACACCTTGTTAGCCTAGGAAAAGGATTTGTATGTCTGTATAAATATGTTTTATGTTTTATTTTCATAAGAGAGGCAATTAGGATTGATTGGAATTTATTAGCAACGAAATTGAGGAATCTTAGACGTGAGAATTGAGTTGTTCAACTTGTGATCAACCTTTTCTTGATCTTCATATTGTTCTTGACGATTTTGCTGATTAATAAAAAGAAGTTTTTCTCTCATCCATAATCGTAAGTATTGATTTATGTTTTTAAACATGAATGCAAATCACAATCTTGCAACAATGAGAGGCTAAAACCTCCATAGCTAGGGTTACATAAAAGTGACACAAAACCAACGCAAACCACTTGTATTGTATTTTCTTCATGCTTAAACATTTCTTAATGTTGCACAACGTTAGAACATGCCTGAGGTCTTTACTTGCTAGGTTCTAGAGAGGTAAAGATTAGGAAAAGAGAATTACAACAAAGCCTTGATCTTTATTATCATTGTATTAACTTGAGATGTGGTCACAGGATAGTTATATTTGGGACATATTTATAACGGTGAATATTCAATCGCTCATGAGACCTGGTCTTGTGATTGAGTATGGTCATTCAATAGGGACTGGTTAGTTGTTTGAATGAACCTAACTTATCAGTTCTATAATTAAGCATTGGTGATGATCACGTATGTATAGCCGAAGCAATTATGAACCCATGGGGAACACAAAACCTAGTTATCTTTCATTCTTGATTTCAACTAAAGCTTTAACCGTGTTTTTAATTTCTATTTTCTTTAGAACCCCCCTTTTTGGAGTAACTACCTAACAAATTCACTTACCGGCTTTAGTCTAGCTCTTCCCTATTCCCTGTGGGTTCGACCCCAACCTCTTTGTTGGGTTCTTTATTGATAACTTCCGCTTCATACTTCAATAGGAGGTATGGTTTGAGCGTTATCATAAAGTGGCACCGTTGCCGGGGAATACGGTTAAGACTAGATTATTTGCTTGTATTTGACTTTTTGGTAGTTATGTTCCTTCTTACGCTTTTCTTTGTTTTTCTTTTGTGACTTTCTCAGGATACATCAAGGGAAGAAGATTCATCTCAAAGGATGTATAAAACTAACCTCATCCTTAGATATTTTAAGATAAACAGTAGTAAGAAGAGAGTGTTATACCCCGTAGAATTCCCGGCACTTAGATGACCTGTTCGCACGTTGGTTAAGCGTATTTGAAAGCCATACGTGCTAGGGAAAGGCCCGGGAAAAGATCGGACGAGAAACCTGTCGAACCATCGCGGGAGGAGCCGAGGCAGAGCCCCTCCGCGATGGCAGCGTGTCACGGAGGTGAGGCCTCCGCGATGGCTCCGTTACACGTTGCCCGTGTCTAGGCCCAAGTATATAAAGCCTCCACTTCAGTCCAAAATCAGATTACACCTGAAAATTTTCAGAACACGCAGCAAACAGAGAGAAACGAAGGAAAATTAAATATTTTCGTCCGATTACGCTGCCAAACACTGCCCAAACCCAAATTAATCCTAGATACCAAGGTATTTAGCAGCAGAGAGCATTTCTACGGAGTTAGTTTTGCGAAATACGGCCGACGAATCGGCGAGCCGCCGAACTAAAGTAAGTAGAATTGCTCCAAATTAATGTCTATGTGTTCCTAGCCGAGAAGTAAATAATTCTCCCTTCTGGGCCGCTGGAAAATAATGAGTTTTTGACCGTCTTTCGATAAGCCTAAGTTTAGGCTATAAATTAAATCGAAAGTAACGTCGCTCTTTACAATAATGTTGTATTTAGTATTGATTGACGTATTTATGAATGCAGTTGGGAGAAAAATAGTTGAAGTACCGGCCGAGCCTCGTCCGATGGACGAATATTTAAAGATAAGGTATGTAAAGTTAAGTTTCCTCGGCAAGTTGAGTAACCTCGAAGCAGTATAGTAATTTACAGACCAGTTGCATGTTTAGAAATCGATTATCATGTTATTTTGAATATTGGTGCAATATGAGAAGTTTTGGGTTGTAACGTGTACGATACCTATCCGTACGATTTAGATTCGGGCGTGAGTGGTTAAGGTTGCCCAGTATATTCAGTATGTGATGTAATATGCCATGTTAAGATATTGTTGTGTTTAGCTGAAACCTCGCAAGGTAGTATAGTATCAGTAAAGCATTCCAGATATAGAATAGTAACTGTATATGGTTTAGAAAGCATGTTAGAAATAGGAAATTATGTTACCACAGGAACTTAGCAAACAGTATAGCTTTCAGCAGAAACACCTCCTCGTATAAATTTTACCCCAGTACAGTTTGACAGGAGGCTATATTTACATTTACACTTACCTGTCTCAGCATGTATCAGACACTTACAGATTACTATTATTAGCTCAGTATGTGATTTATACGATACCCTGCACCTGTTAATCTTAGCTTATGAGATACACAGACAGCATGATTAGTTGAGACCATTGTATTGATTGGGGTTGGATTACCTAGCATCCCTGACCGCCCAGGGTTAATAGCTGTGTCGACTCGTCCGCCAGAGGACGAGGATACGTCGCTCTACGGAGTGATATGCCGTCCCGCAAGGGGACGAAGATGGGATGCCAGTTTCCCCATATTGTGCCTTGGTCGGCCCTTATACACCCCCGTCGAGCGGGTACGCCCGGGGTGTTGATTTAGAGTCCTTCGGACTCAGATACAGTTATAGTCAGGGGCTCAGCGAGCCCAAGTGCATACCCAGGGACCGGCAGGATGCTTACAGCCACTATAGGAGATGGGATGACCGGGGTAGGGGCATAGATTCTGTGTTCATTGTACCTCCCGGCTTATGGGGGCCGGGTAAGGTTTGTGTGTGCTATGTTATGTTATGTATGCTATGCTATGTTATATTAGACGCGAGTGAGTTGGTAGTAGAATGATACGCCTCCAGGTATGATTCCTACTTCCCTCGGTATCAGTAAGAACAGGTACGATCTACTTCATCAGACAGTTAAGTTATTCCTCCTACTTCTGCTTCGTCAGTCATATTATTACTTTCAGATGTTGTTTTCAGTTATATTATTTCAGTTGCTTTACATACTCAGTACCAGTGGTACTGACGCCCAGTGGGGCGCTGCATTACTTGCCTGCAGGTATTCCTAGACGAGCAGGCGATTCTATGTGACTCCCTGTCAGCGGTTGAGTATTCAGTTCCAGTCATCCGGAGGCTGAATTTCAGAGGTGTAGTTCAGTTCCTTTTGTTGTATATAGCATGGGTAGGTCGGGGCCCTGTCCCGATCAGTTCTATTACTATTCCTAGAGGCTTGCATTCTGTATATATTCCCTGTGGTAAGATGAGCCGGTCGTGTGGGGCCGTGCAGTTGTATAGTTGCCTTTACTACTTCTTTCTTTTGTAATGGCCGTGTGGGGCCATAGTTTACCAGTAGTGGTGACCTTGCAGGTCACGTAGCTTTTCAGTACGTTATGCTTGAGTTGCAGATAACTAGACAGCATGGTGGCCTTGTCGGCCCGCATAGGTTCCCCTGAATTACCTTGTTTCTGGTCAGCTGTAATACAGGTACAGAAGGCTATAGGCCAATGGGCCGGGGGCTGTATTTACAGCCGCTATATAGCCCTTTGTTTCTAGAAATTTGAGTTAGAGCCAGCCAGGCGCCAGATGCGCCCAGGCTTAACAGTTCAGCAGGTCAGGGCTTAGTAGGGTACCAGGTGCCAGTCATACCCCCCAAGGTGGGGCGTGACAGAGAGAAAGATCCCTCTCTCAAACACTCAGATGGAATGTGATAAGCTGCCAATGCTTGTGGAAGACATGATGACTATTGATACATTGGCAGGCGCGATGATGAATTATGAGGGAGATGGGAGACAGGAATACACAGAGATGGTGAATGCTTTAAATGGAATGGGGTCATATAACTTTATCCCAAAGAAGATAGACCTTGATCTAAAGAATCGTTCAACGCCACCGGCCAAGCAATCTGTAGAGGTGCCACCAGTCCTTGAGATGAAAGCATTACCTCCCCATCTCAAGTATGCATTCCTAAGAGAAAACAATACTTTGCTGGTCATAATTGCAGCAGACCTGTTAGACGATCAGGTGGGAGCTTTGGTCAACATACTAAAATGGTACAAAAAGGCAATTGGCTATACCATAGCTGATATTAAGGGAATCCCACCATGCATATGTACCCATAAGATCCAACTAGAGACAGACCGTAAATCATGTGTAGAACATCAACTTCACTTGAACCCTCCAATGCAAGAAGTTGTAAAGAAGGAAATTATCAAGTGACTGGATGTTGGTGTCATATACCACATCGCAGATAGCAAGTGGGTGAGCTCAGTTCAGTGCGTACCAAAGAAAGGTGGGATTACAGTGGTTCCCAATGAGAAGAACGAGTTGATACTGACATGAGCAGTCATAGGATGGCGTGTATGCATGGATTACAGGAAACTTTACCACTAGACTCAGAAGGACAACTTTTCAATGCTATGATTGGATTAGATGCTTGACAGACTGGCAAGTAGAGATTGGTACTGCTTTATTGATGGATATTTAGGATATAATTAGATTACCGTCGCTCCAGAATACTAGGAGAAGACAACCTTTGCTTTCCCATATGGAACTTTTTCTTTCAGAAGAATGCCATTTGGATTGTGCAATGCACCAGCCATATTCCAGCACTGTATGATGTCCATATTCTTAGACATGGTAGAAGACACCATTGAAGTATTTATGGATGATTTTTCTATTGTAGGTGACTCATTGAATCTTGCCTCGACCATCTGCGTAAAGTATTAAAAAGATGTGAAGAAACTAATTTTGTGCTAAAATGGGAAAAATGTCATTTTATGGTTAAGCAAGGAATAGTTTTGGGTCGTAAGATTTTGCGAAAGGGGATTGAGGTGGACAAAAAAAAAATTGAAGTTATAGCAGGTTTGCCACCCCCTATTTTCATAAAAGGGGTCAGAAGCTTTTTAGGGCATGCAAGATTCTACAGACGATTTATCAAGGATCTTTCAAAAAATTGCACAGCCATCGTGCAAGTTACTTGAGAAGGAGGTAAGTTTATGTTTGATGAGGAATTTCTATGGGCTTGTGAGTGCTTAAAAGAGAAACTCACCACTGCTCCTATCATCGTTGCTCCAGATTGGTGCTCGGTGCTTTGGGGTACGGGTAAAAACCGACACGCAAGTGCACATGGTCAAACAAGTAATAAAGTGGATAAGTAGCCAAGTATCGATCCAAGGAGGCTCAAGATATGTAAAATTGCCTAATTTACTATATTTCTATTTAACTTCTAATTATGCTAACAACAACGTACCCAAGAGTAATTGAATTTTTGTTTCTAAACTATATACTACAATTAATACAAACTATTTACTTTTGAATTCAGACAATGGATATGAACATGCCAAGGTTAAGAACAAGTAATGAACTTGATAATCATGATAATTTTGGTTAATTCTCTTCTTCATGTTGCTAGCCAAGAACATTTGCCTAGAAATTAAAACTCTCGTATTTAATTTCACTTTAGAATCATAAACCATCCGTCTACATTTCTGTGATCAAATGCAATTTATGACCTAGCACTACAATTCCGGTTCCTAAATTGACTAATACGGCTTCCAAGTATATTTCTATCAGGAAAGCACATCAAAACCCAATTTTCCCAAATCAAGTTAAGAACAATACCCTATTAATTCACAACTTTCCAATTTCTTGCTCTCTCGAGTGAAATTGGACTTTTTAGATATACATTAATGTTGGCCAATCACTAATGCAGTAAAGAACAAGAATTAATAGAACAACATTAAAGAAGAAGAATAAACCATATCAATGAAAATCAGAATTCATTACACATGTTCAAAACCTCAGCAAGAAAGAGAATTAGCCACTCATTCTTGGATTGATCATCCTAAAATGAGTGTAAATCATACGTACAATTGATAGAAAGAAGAAAGGAAGAGAAGAAATCCCTTAGCTTTTCCAATCTTCAACTGCTACTAACCCACGTTCCTGCTCTCCACTTCTGAACTCAGTCTAAAAACTGAAAAACTACTTAAAATAAACCTAAGTGTGCTATTTATACTAGTGGGAAATTTTTCCCGGAATAACAAGCAACGTGTCACGGAGGCCAACGCGGAGCAATGCCTCCGTGACACGGCGTGGATGCGGACCCTCACTGGAATTTCCAGGGTCCAGTAATTTAACCTCAACGTGGCACGGAGGCCATCGCGGAGGCCTATCTCCGTGCCACGGAGCTGACGCGCATGCACACTGGAAATTGCAAATTTAATTCCTGCTCAGGCAGTGTGCTACCGCGATGGTAGCGTGGCACGGAGCCATCGCGGAGCCCCTATAAATCCTGCATTCCCAGGTCTTTTCCACGCTCGCATCCAAGTCCAACTCCGACATAGTTCCAACATGCATTTTAGCTCCTAAAAATCACATTTTCCTGCAAAACAAATGCTAATCATGTTGGTTAGTATAAATTCGCATTTTATTACCAATTACATGATATTATATACACATTGCACAACAAACAAGGTAAAAATGATACGTTTGAGTATCACTTGGGCATATAAATCTGCCCAAGATCACTTACCCCTCACTTAAATCCTTGTTCGTCCTCGAACAACACATACACAACTCATGCAAATTACATCCCAACTTTCGTCACTATGGTGCAACAATTTACGCTACGGTCATACCGATTATTCAATTTTTTGCAAATCATCAAGAAAACATGCTTGGTCGCACAAGACAATGACCTTAATACATCAAGGCTTCCTAGACTTTTAAGAATTGATTCTTGATATCGGCAAACTCATGCAAATCAACTAATCAAGAAATTCGACACGAAAATCAATCTTTCATCAAGCATGTGCCCTCACAACTCGAGAGAAACTTCCCCTTTATGTTCATGCAACACACAAACATGCAAGTAGGGGCATATAAAAATTAATTTCACTCTCTCTCCCAAAAGAATTCACATGCATCATGTCATGACCCATAGGCTTGCCCTTAGTGTATTACTCCACTAATATAAAGAAATGCAATGTAGGATCAAATAGGACTTTTAATGGGTTGTAACGGGGCTATGGATCTAGTATGCATATATTGGATTAGCCAATAATAATCGCTAGCATCCTTAAGCGCCTTTTCAACTCATTCCCATCAACTCATGGACATTGTTCCTCTCTTTTCTCTTTTTCTCCCATTCATGCTGGTTTACTTTCATACAGCCCATTTCATCAACCACACTTGACACAAAACAGAGGGTTTTCATGTACCCTCAATATCAATTAATTACAACAAGTGCCTCTTCAACGTCATCTTTTCTTTCCTCACTTTGCTTTTCTTTTTCTTTTCACTCTTTTCACTCTTTAACACTTTGGGAAACATTTTCTGTTCTTTGTAAGCGCTTAAGAGCTTCTTTTAGACTTTAAGGCCAATGAAAAGAAGGAATAAAGCTTAGTTCATACAATTTTGGTCAAAAGAAAGAAATCGGCTAAAGGCTCAACGGGCTGACTAGGGTATACAACATATAAAAAGGTAGAATTTGACAAGAAAAAAAAAATGGAAACTATCGGTTAAAACAAAGAAATGCCTACATCCTTTCCAACACTACACCTCCTTCATTTCGCTTCGTATACACACCAGGCAAGTTCTAGACAATTCACAATGACATGGAATAGCAAATCCTCACTTCACACTTCATGCACATGCTCGAATCAAGATGCATTCACAGACTCTTTAATTAGTCAATTACATGAATTCAAGATTAAGCCTCAATCATAATGAACCAAATTCTATAGCCTAGGTAACTCAACATATTTACAGAATTTCATGCTTTCAAACGAATCATTTTCACAATTTGAACATCAATTACAACACGCAACGAAATTTTAGCAACCATAAGCAACTACAGTTCATTGATGCAATCCACCAAAGAAAACTAAAAAAAAAACAACTAAAAATCCTACTCCTACCGACTACATTTCCCTTAAGACGGTCGTCATCCATCCATCATAGGTAACGGTCACTAACTATGACATCGGTTCAATGGGACTATTCTCGATAAAAGAACCGAAAACAAACTCCGAGAAACCCAAAAAAATAAAAATCGAAAAATTTTTTTGCAACACATCGATCATTTCGATAGAAAGAAAATATTTACAAGTGCAATATATTTTTGCTAAAATTTTGAAAAATATCGATCATGTCGATAGAGAGAAAAAAAATTATTTACAAAATTTACAAAATATTTACCATTGCAACCATAACTTTCAAAAACACACATCATTAGCCACAAAACAAATATATACGTACATCACAAATCAGTTCACAACAGGGAAGGCACAACATACATAAACAACAAGGAAAAATTATACAGCAATTTAGAGCCTTGACCTAGCACCTAACTACTCCCCACCCCACACTTAAATCGAACACTGTCCCCAGTGTTCACAAAAATACAAAGCACAAAATTTGGGTGGTGGAACTCCCTGCTTAGTCGAAATATTCGACTTCTTCATCCGGTGCTGCGGCCTCGTCGCCCATGTCTGAATCAGCTCCATCGTCGTCATCGGACTCCACATCAGAGTCCTCACGACGTGTCTCCTCATCAGTAGGGCCATCATCGTCTGTCGGCTCCACAAAGGCTGGCCCCACCTTACATAAGGCTCTAGCGTTCTCGCCAAAGGGGTAGTCCAGCTCCAGCTGCCATAACTCCTCCTCGGTGGCTGGTCTCCCACCTATCCGTAGCTGCAGCATCTGCATGCCGAACATACGGGCCATGTACTGATCGTCACGAGCATGTCGCTCTCCCAAAGTCAGCACGGGTCCGTGTGTAGTGTCGGGGGCCTTAGTCTTTGTCACATCAAGGGCCCTCCGCTCCAGCTGCGAAATGTAATCCAAGGCTTCTTCCTCAATGTCGAGGCCTCGGAGGAAGGTGGTGATGAGTCCGCCAAACCCGTATCTGTGACCCAGGTGCAGTCTGGCTCTCTTCATGGCGGATATTATGACCGCCCCAACATTAATCTCAAGCCCTTTCATAAGGGCATACACCAAGCAGACACGGTCCCGGGTCACGTCTGTCATATGAACTCCCGGGATCAAGCACGAACATACTATTTTTAGCCAGATTCTGGCCTCCCTGTTCATCTGCGAATAGGGCAGAGTCTGGTGGTAACCCCTCTCCTTGTGTCTACTCCATCGGGCTGTGGATCGAGCACCACATAACGTACGTCTGATGTCGGCGTACGGTGGGGTGATGTTTAGCTGGCGGAGAACGTGGGCGTCTGTGTCCCGCGCTCCAACGATGGCATTCAGCTGTTGGGGTTCCAGAGTGACAATCTGCCCTCTGATTTTAATAGTGTGGCTTCTGATGGCCGGGTTCCAGTTGGCATAAAATTCCCGGACCAAATGAAGGTTGCACTCCTTGGGCTCCTGAAAAATAAAGCTGAGCCCAGCTGCCTCAATCCTCTGTACAATGCGAGGGAACTCCTGTGCAAGTGGTTCCCTAGCAATATGTTCCTCGGGGAAGTACTTGTTCTCCTTATGCTTTGCGTACCATTTCTTCCCTTCATCGGTGACCCATCGTGTTCCGTATCGGCGGTGTTGGCCGCGCGGAACAGCGGGTGCAGCTGGGACTGCAGTGCCCAGTCTCATCCGTTTCCTTCCGGTGCCTGAGGTAGAAGCACCCTTGCCTTTGTCTTGCCTGCTAGCCATTGTACCTGTCAATTTACACAAACAAGTACAACGTTAAGCTAAATAGTTGTTAGCTTCGGCTAAGGTTGGGTTACACAAAATTTACCCCACACTTAGTCCTTAACAATATTTACAAAATTTCAGCAAGGATAGCTCTATTTACAACCCCAAACACAAACAACTATACACATATTGCTTAGTGCGTTTGTAACAAAATTTCGACAGCATAACGGTTAGCGTACTACTCAGACTTCATACAGCGAATTCCCAATCCTACTATCGCTAGCAATTCAACCATCGCACAGGCAACAAAACAACCACAAACTAAAAACAACTAGAAAAATATTTTATATACAAGCTAATCTAACAATCTAATCAATTCACACATTATGCATTTTCCCACAGAAATTCGAGAATTAGTCGTCTTTTAACAGTTATACAAGATTTACCACGACTTATCTCAAATAATAAACACACCCCGGCATCAATTTCACCAAACTATCAAGTTTCCCAAGTCGAATTCAACAACCCAAGCCCTAAAATACAATTCGACAATCAATTTCGAATTATTTACATAATCGACAAGTTCAAACGCCAAATACAACAATCCGAACAAAAATCAATCACAAAATAATTCAATATCATGTTCAATTTCTACCTAGGGTGATATTTCTCACCTTATATGCCCAAATTTGACAAAACTCGCCAAAAAATTGAGTTAGACGATGAAAACATACCTTAGAATTGAAGAATCGAAGAAACTTGACGTTTTTCTTTGCCTATCAACGTGGCACGTTGCTTGGGGAGGGGGAAATGGGTGTTTGGTCGCGGAGGGAAGAGGGAATGGGGGAATTTGGGGCGAAATCGGGGTTTAGACCTCAGCTTACCAGGAAACAATTTCAATCTTGAATTAAAAAGCAAAACTTTCTGTCCTGGTTCGAAAATGCGATGCACCACATGCTTGTCGTGCCATCTTTTGGTTCTTTCCTTGTAGTACTTCGCACTCTCATAGGCATGCCAGCGAAATTCATCAAGTTCGCTGAGCTGCATCAATCTCTTTTTACCCGCCAGCTCTAAGTCCATATTTAGCTTTCTGACAGCCCAGAAAGCTCGATGCTCAAGTTCAACCGGGAGATGACATGCTTTGCCATAGACCAATCGGTATGGTGACGTTCCAATCGGTGTCTTATAAGCAGTTCGATAGGCCCACAACGCATCATCATGTTTACCAGACCAATCATTCCGTTGTGTGTTCACTATTTTCTGAAGAATCTGTTTTACCTCCCTATTTGACACCTCTACTTGCCCACTAGTTTGTGGGTGGTATGCTGTGGCCACTTTATGGCGCACCCCATACTTAGCCAATAATTTCTTGAAGCTTGCATTGACAAAATGAGCTCCTCCGTCACTGATAATTGCTCGGGGTGTCCCAAACCTTGTGAGAATGTGTTTCTTCACAAACTTCGTTACTACCTTGTTATCATTCCTGGGGCAAGCTATTGCTTCCACCCATTTTGATACATAATCTACAGCTACCAAGATGTAACGATTTCCAAATGACGGTGGGAATGGACCCATGAAATCAATGCCCCAAACATCAAAGGGCTCAACTTCCAGTATGTTCTGCAAAGGCATCTCTTGTCTTCTGCCAATTGTTCCTGTCCGCTGACATCTATCACACATTTTGACATACTCCATAGAATCTCTGAACAGGGTCGGCCAAAAGAAACCTGACTAAAGAACCTTGTGTGCTGTTCTCTCACCTCCGTGATGCCCTCCATACAACGAAGAATGGCAGCCCCTTAGCACCTCTGCTATCTGACTCTCTGGGATGCATCTTCTCATCACCTGGTCTGGTCCCTTCTTGAACAAATATGGCTCGTCCCATACATAATATCGGCTGTCATGCCTCAATTTTCTTCTTTGCTGGTCTGTTGCTTCAGGTGTGTAAACTCCGCTCACTAGCAAGTTGACTATGTCAGCATACCAGGGAACTTCTGCTTCTCCCACTGCCAATAGTTGCTCATCTGGGAAGTCCTCATTAATATCATCACTTTCCATCACATGCGACCGACTCTCCAGTCGTGATAGGTGATCTGCTACCTGATTTTCACTTCCCTTTCTGTCTCTAATCTCAAGGTCGAACTCCTGTAGCAATAAGATCCATCTGATCAATCTGGGCTTAGCATCTTTCTTGTTGAATAGGTATCGAATAGCTGCATGATCAGTGTACACCACCACTTTCGAACCCACCAAATAAGACCGGAACTTGTCAAATGCAAACACCAGAGCTAGCATTTCCTTTTTTGTGACTGTGTAATTGCTCTGAGCCGTATTCAGCGTCTTGCTTACATAATAAATAGAATGAAAAACTCTATTCTTCCTTTGTCCCAATACTGCTCCCACAGCCACATCACTGGCATCACACATCAGCTCAAATGGTTGTTCCCAATCAGGAGAGGTAAGTATGGGTGCTTCTATCAATTTCTGCTTCAACTTTTCAAATGCTACAACACACTCATCGTTTAATTCAAACTTGACCTCCTTTTCTAGCAGCCTGCATAGCGGTCTAGAAATGTTGGAAAAGTTTTTAATGAATCGTCTGTAGAATCCTGCATGTCCCAAAAAACTGCGTACACCTTTCACGGATACTGGTGGTGGCAATTTCTCAATAACCTCAATTTTAGCACGATCGACTTCCAACCCCTTTTTAGACACTTTGTGGCCCAGGACAATCCCCTCCTTCACTAAGAAGTGGCATTTCTCCCAGTTTAACACAAGGTTGGATTCTTCACATCGAGCCAGCACCCTGTCAAGACTCTGCAAACAAGTAGCAAATGAATTACCAAAAACAGAAAAATCATCCATAAATACCTCAACAAAATCTTCAACCATGTCATGGAAAATAGCCATCATGCATCTCTGGAATGTGGCGGGTGCGTTGCATAACCCAAACGGCATCCGCCTGAAAGCATATGTCCCATAAGGACAGGTGAAAGTCGTCTTCTCTTGATCCTCAGGAGCGATGGCTATTTGGTTATAGCCGGAGTACCCATCAAGGAAGCAATAATATTCCTGCCCTGCCAACCTGTCAAGTATTTGGTCAATAAAAGGAATGGTGTAATGGTCTTTCCTCGTGGCTTCATTTAGTTTTCGGTAGTCCATACAAATTCGCCAGCCTGTGACGGTTCGTGTAGGGATTAACTCATTTTTCTCATTAGTGATTACATTCATCCCCCCTTTCTTAGGAACACATTGAACGGGACTGACCCACTCACTGTCTGAAATTGGGTAGACTACACCTGCATCAAGCCACTTGATTATTTCCTTCCTTACCACATCTTTCATTGCTGGATTAAGTCTCCTCTGCGGCTGAACAGTTGGCTTGGCTCCTGTCTCCATGAATATCTTGTGCGTGCAGAAAGCTGGATTTATACCCTGAATGTCGGACATTTGCCAACCCATTGCTTTCTTCCTCTTCCTTAAGACCCCCAAAGCTGCCTTTTCCTGTTCCTCTGTCAAGTCTGCAGAGATAATAACTGGTAACGTCTCCCTCCCCCAAAAAGATATATTTTAAATGGGGAGGCAATTCTTTCAGCTCCAATTTCGGTGCCTCCTCAACAGACGGTTTCGGCAACGGCTCTAGTGATCTCATCAAGGACTGAAATTCCTGTCTTCTCGGATGATTAGGTGCTCCATCCAACAATTGAACCATTCCACAAGCTTCTCCATCCCCAAAATGATCAGAATGCGTCAGCGCTCTCTCCAATGGGTCTTGAGATTCAACAGCCTGCTTACTTTCTCCATGTTCAACCACGCTGATTTCCGAAAGCTCCTCATGTATAGCCGGCAGCTTCATGGCTTTTAACACATCAAATACCTCTACCTTGTCATGTGCTTGCATTGTAAGTTTACCCGCAGCTACATCAATCAATGCCTTTCCGGTTGCCAAAAAGGGTCGTCCCAAAATAAATGGGACTTCAGCATCTGGTTCAAAGTCCAGAACAATAAAATCGACCGGAAAAATGAGGGAGCCTACTTGCACCAACACATCCTCAACAATGCCATCCGACTTAGCCAAAGACCTGTCGGCTAGCTGCAAGATTACCGTTGTAGGTCTAGGACTCCCTAGACCTAACTTTCTGAATACCGAAGAAGGCATCAGATTTATACTTGCCCCCAAGTCGCATAATCCACGCGCTCGGATACTTTGCCCAATAGTCAGCTGGATAGTGAAACTTCCAGGGTCTTTCAGTTTTGTGGGCAACCTATTCTGAATACGGGAAGTGCATTCCTCCGTTAAAGCTACCGTGGCATACTAAGTCAAACGACTTTTGTTAGCCACGATGTCTTTAATATACTTCGCATATTTTGGCACTCCCTGCAAGACATCAACAAGAGGTAAGTTAACATGTACCTGTTTAAGTACCTCCATGAATTTCTGGAAACACGCCTCCTCCTTGTGTTTCTTAAGTCGTTGAGGGAACGGGGGTGGAGGCCTTTCTGGTTCAGCTTCTTTACTCTTCCCCTTATCAGAACTTTGCTCTCCCTCAACATCTGCTGCTCCTGACTTTTGAGGCGGTCTTTCCGGTTCCACCTCCTTCAATTGTAAACCACTCCTCATGGTCACTACATTAACCTGCTTCGGATTTGGATCCGTGTCGCTAGGTAGTCCTCCTCTGGGTCTAGTATTTTGGGCACTAGCAAACTGCCCAAACTGATATTCAAGAGCCTTGGTCGCCAATTGATTGTTCTTCACTTCGGCTGCCAATTTGACATAGTCAGCCTACAATTGTGCCAGATTAGCGATCATGGTTTTGAACATCTCCTCAATAGTCGGTGATGGTGGTGGAGGAGGGGCATTGTGATTTCTGAATTGAGCTTGATAATTTTGTTGCCCTCCTTGGTTTCTGTGCATACCCTGCCCTGAACTCTGACCTTGTTGATTGTTGCTACCCCACGAAAAATTCGGATGGTTCCTCCAATTTGAGTTGTAGCCACCACCAAACTGCTGTTGATTTCTCTGTGCATTGCCCACAAAGTTAACAGAATCAGGATTTGCACCACAGCATTCAGCTGAATGCTCACTACTACCACACACTTCACACCACATCTGTTGAACTGCATTGACTGAAGCTGAAGGCTGGTTCAAATTGATATTTCTGAAGTAAGTGTTTAACTGATTTTGCAAAGCAGCTATCTGTGCAGCGATAGCTGTGAATCCATCCACTTCAAGCACTCCCGCTGCTTTCCTTGCTCCACCTCTTGAAGAATCTGCATTCCATTCTGGATTGCCTTGTGAAATTCGGTTGAGCAAAGTGTACAGCTCCTCATATGTCTTCTCCAGCGCTTGCCCTCCAGCTGCTGAATCTAACAGAATTTTAGTGTGGGGCTCCAAACCCTCAATAAACGTGTGTACCAACACCTCGTTGGACTGATGATGGTGAGGACAGTCCCGCAACATGGATTTGAATCTTTCCCAGGCTTGATATAGATTTTCCCCTTCCCTCTGTTTAAAACTTAGGATTTGACTCCTAAGCCTGGCTGTTTTACCAGAAGGGAAAAATCTAATAAGAAACTTCCGTGCAAGATCATCCCACGTTGATATAGAGTTGGGTGGTTCAGCTTTTAACCACCTCTTGGCTTCACCAAGTAAGGAAAATGGAAATAAGGTGAGCCAAACATAATCAGGTGACACTCCAGCGGGTATATAAGGGTCACTTATCTCCAAAAAGTTCTGGAGATGTTGTTGTGGATCTTCGTGAGGGAGACCGGTAAATTGCCCGCTTGTGTGCAAAAGTTGCACCATATTCTGCTTTAATTCAAACCTCCCTCCAGGCTCTGGTTTGCGGATGCTAGAATGGACATTATTAGCGTGTGGGATTGCCAACTCGCGAACCGGCCTTGCTGCTGCTTCATCGGGCACTAAAACTTCCTTAACAACTGGTGGATTTGGTTGCTCCATCATAGTCTGTTGAAGCAACTGCAGCTTCTTTCGAAGAGCTTCTCTACGTTGACTATGAAATTCACGCTCGGGCTCTAAGTAAGATTCCACCAGATCTTTGTCCCTTGCCAGTGTTCACAGAAACAAAATCTGCAAAATACAGGCTAAGACCAAGTTGTTAACACTTAAGAAAATAAAAATACAAATACAGTAAATTTACACTAAACACAATTTTACAAATCGCCTAGCCTCTCCGGCAACGGCGCCAAAAACTTGCTCGGTGCTTTGGGGTACGGGTAAAAACCGACACGCAAGTGCACGTGGTCAAACAAGTAATAAAGTGGCTAAGTAGCCAAGTATCGATCCAAGGAGGCTCAAGATATGTAAAATTGCCTAATTTACTATATTTCTATTTAACTTCTAATTATGCTAACAACAACGTACCCAAGAGTAATTGAATTTTTGTTTCTAAACTATATACTACAATTAATACAAACTATTTACTTTTGAATTCAGACAATGGATATGAACATGCCAAGGTTAAGAACAAGTAATGAACTTGATAATCATGATAATTTTGGTTAATTCTCTTCTTCATGTTGCTAGCCAAGAACATTTGCCTAGAAATTAAAACTCTCGTATTTAATTTCACTTTAGAATCATAAACCATCCGTCTACATTTCTGTGATCAAATGCAATTTATGACCTAGCACTACAATTCCGGTTCCTAAATTGACTAATACGGCTTCCAAGTATATTTCTATCAGGAAAGCACATCAAAACCCAATTTTCCCAAATCAAGTTAAGAACAATACCCTATTAATTCACAACTTTCCAATTTCTTGCTCTCTCGAGTGAAATTGGACTTTTTAGATATACATTAATGTTGGCCAATCACTAATGCAGTAAAGAACAAGAATTAATAGAACAACATTAAAGAAGAAGAATAAACCATATCAATGAAAATCAGAATTCATTACACATGTTCAAAACCTCAGCAAGAAAGAGAATTAGCCACTCATTCTTGGATTGATCATCCTAAAATGAGTGTAAATCATACGTACAATTGATAGAAAGAAGAAAGGAAGAGAAGAAATCCCTTAGCTTTTCCAATCTTCAACTGCTACTAACCCACGTTCCTGCTCTCCACTTCTGAACTCAGTCTAAAAACTGAAAAACTACTTAAAATAAACCTAAGTGTGCTATTTATACTAGTGGGAAATTTTTCTCGGAATAACAAGCAACATGTCACGGAGGCCAACGCGGAGCAATGCCTCCGTGACACGGCGTGGATGCGGACCCTCACTGGAATTTCCAGGGTCCAGTAATTTAACCTCAACGTGGCACGGAGGCCATCGCGGAGGCCTATCTCCGTGCCACGGAGCTGACGCGCATGCACACTGGAAATTGCAAATTTAATTCCTGCTCAAGTAGTGTGCTACCGCGATGGTAGCGTGGCACGGAGCCATCACGGAGCCCCTATAAATCCTGCATTCCCAGGTCTTTTCCACGCTCGCATCCAAGTCCAACTCCGACATAGTTCCAACATGCATTTTAGCTCCTAAAAATCACATTTTCCTGCAAAACAAATGCTAATCATGTTGGTTAGTATAAATTCGCATTTTATTACCAATTACATGATATTATATACACATTGCACAACAAACAAGGTAAAAATGATACGTTTGAGTATCACTTGGGCATATAAATCTGCCCAAGATCACTTACCCCTCACTTAAATCCTTGTTCGTCCTCGAACAACACATACACAACTCATGCAAATTACATCCCAACTTTCGTCACTATGGTGCAACAATTTACGCTACGGTCATACCGATTATTCAATTTTTTGCAAATCATCAAGAAAACATGCTTGGTCGCACAAGACAATGACCTTAATACATCAAGGCTTCCTAGACTTTTAAGAATTGATTCTTGATATCGGCAAACTCATGCAAATCAACTAATCAAGAAATTCGACACGAAAATCAATCTTTCATCAAGCATGTGCCCTCACAACTCGAGAGAAACTTCCCCTTTATGTTCATGCAACACACAAACATGCAAGTAGGGGCATATAAAAATTAATTTCACTCTCTCTCCCAAAAGAATTCACATGCATCATGTCATGACCCATAGGCTTGCCCTTAGTGTATTACTCCACTAATATAAAGAAATGCAATGTAGGATCAAATAGGACTTTTAATGGGTTGTAACGGGGCTATGGATCTAGTATGCATATATTGGATTAGCCAATAATAATCGCTAGCATCCTTAAGCGCCTTTTCAACTCATTCCCATCAACTCATGGACATTGTTCCTCTCTTTTCTCTTTTTCTCCCATTCATGCTGGTTTACTTTCATACAGCCCATTTCATCAACCACACTTGACACAAAACAGAGGGTTTTCATGTACCCTCAATATCAATTAATTACAACAAGTGCCTCTTCAACGTCATCTTTTCTTTCCTCACTTTGCTTTTCTTTTTCTTTTCACTCTTTTCACTCTTTAACACTTTGGGAAACATTTTCTGTTCTTTGTAAGCGCTTAAGAGCTTCTTTTAGACTTTAAGGCCAATGAAAAGAAGGAATAAAGCTTAGTTCATACAATTTTGGTCAAAAGAAAGAAATCGGCTAAAGGCTCAACGGGCTGACTAGGGTATACAACATATAAAAAGGTAGAATTTGACAAGAAAAAAAAATGGAAACTATCGGTTAAAACAAAGAAATGCCTACATCCTTTCCAACACTACACCTCCTTCATTTTGCTTCGTATACACACCAGGCAAGTTCTAGACAATTCACAATGACATGGAATAGCAAATCCTCACTTCACACTTCATGCACATGCTCGAATCAAGATGCATTCACAGACTCTTTAATTAGTCAATTACATGAATTCAAGATTAAGCCTCAATCATAATGAACCAAATTCTATAGCCTAGGTAACTCAACATATTTACAGAATTTCATGCTTTCAAACGAATCATTTTCACAATTTGAACATCAATTACAACACGCAACGAAATTTTAGCAACCATAAGCAACTACAGTTCATTGATGCAATCCACCAAAGAAAACTAAAAAAAAAAACAACTAAAAATCCTACTCCTACCGACTACATTTCCCTTAAGACGGTCGTCATCCATCCATCATAGGTAACGGTCACTAACTATGACATCGGTTCAATGGGACTATTCTCGATAAAAGAACCGAAAACAAACTCCGAGAAACCCAAAAAAATAAAAATCGAAAATTTTTTTTGCAACACATCGATCATTTCGATAGAAAGAAAATATTTACAAGTGCAATATATTTTTGCTAAAATTTTGAAAAATATCGATCATGTCGATAGAGAGAAAAAAAAATTATTTACAAAATTTACAAAATATTTACCATTGCAACCATAACTTTCAAAAACACACATCATTAGCCACAAAACAAATATATACGTACATCACAAGTCAGTTCACAACAGGGAAGGCACAACATACATAAACAGCAAGGAAAAATTATACAGCAATTTAGAGCCTTGACCTAGCACCTAACTACTCCCCACCCCACACTTAAATCGAACACTGTCCCCAGTGTTCACAAAAATACAAAGCACAAAATTTGGGTGGTGGAACTCCCTGCTTAGTCGAAATATTCGACTTCTTCATCCGGTGCTGCGGCCTCGTCGCCCATGTCTGAATCAGCTCCATCGTCGTCATCGGACTCCACATCAGAGTCCTCATGACGTGTCTCCTCATCAGTAGGGACATCATCGTCTGTCGGCTCCACAAAGGCTGGCCCCACCTTACATAAGGCTCTAGCGTTCTCGCCAAAGGGGTAGTCCAGCTCCAGCTGCCATAACTCCTCCTCGGTGGCTGGTCTCCCACCTATCCGTAGCTGCAGCATCTGCATGCCGAACATACGGGCCATGTACTGATCGTCACGAGCATGTCGCTCTCCCAAAGTCAGCACGGGTCCGTGTGTAGTGTCGGGGGCCTTAGTCTTTGTCACATCAAGGGCCCTCCGCTCCAGCTGCGAAATGTAATCCAAGGCTTCTTCCTCAATGTCGAGGCCTCGGAGGAAGGTGGTGATGAGTCCGCCAAACCCGTATCTGTGACCCAGGTGCAGTCTGGCTCTCTTCATGGCGGATATTATGACCGCCCCAACATTAATCTCAAGCCCTTTCATAAGGGCATACACCAAGCAGACACGGTCCCGGGTCACGTCTGTCATATGAACTCCCGGGATCAAGCACGAAAATACTATTTTTAGCCAGATTCTGGCCTCCCTGTTCATCTGCGAATAGGGCAGAGTCTGGTGGTAACCCCTCTCCTTGTGTCTACTCCATCAGGCTGTGGATCGAGCCCCACACAACGTACGTCTGATGTCGGCGTACGGTGGGGTGATGTTTAGCTGGCGGAGAACGTGGGCGTCTGTGTCCCGCGCTCCAACGATGGCATTCAGCTGCTGGGGTTCCAGAGTGACAATCTGCCCTCTGATTTTAATAGTGTGGCTTCTGATGGCCGGGTTCCAGTTGGCATAAAATTCCTAGACCAAATGAAGGTTGCACTCCTTGGGCTCCTGAAAAATAAAGCTGAGCCCAGCTGCCTCAATCCTCTGTACAATGCGAGGGAACTCCTGTGCAAGTGGTTCCCTAGCAATATGTTCCTCGGGGAAGTACTTGTTCTCCTTATGCTTTGCGTACCATTTCTTCCCTTCATCGGTGACCCATCATGTTCCGTATCGGCGGTGTTGGCCGCGCGGAACAGCGGGTGCAGCTGGGACTGCAGTGCCCAGTCTCATCCGTTTCCTTCCGGTGCCTGAGGTAGAAGCACCCTTGCCTTTGTCTTGCCTGCTAGCCATTGTACCTGTCAATTTACACAAACAAGTACAACGTTAAGCTAAATAGTTGTTAGCTTCGGCTAAGGTTGGGTTACACAAAATTTACCCCACACTTAGTCCTTAACAATATTTACAAAATTTCAGCAAGGATAGCTCTATTTACAACCCCAAACACAAACAACTATACACATATTGCTTAGTGCGTTTGTAACAAAATTTCGATAGCATAACGGTTAGCGTACTACTCAGACTTCATACAGCGAATTCCCAATCCTACTATCGCTAGCAATTCAACCATCGCACAGGCAACAAAACAACCACAAACTAAAAACAACTAGAAAAATATTTTATATACAAGCTAATCTAACAATCTAATCAATTCACACATTATGCATTTTCCCACAGAAATTCGAGAATTAGTCGTCTTTTAACAGTTATACAAGATTTACCACGACTTATCTCAAATAATAAACACACCCCGACATCAATTTCACCAAACTATCAAGCTTCCCAAGTCGAATTCAACAACCCAAGCCCTAAAATACAATTCGACAATCAATTTCGAATTATTTACATAATCGACAAGTTCAAACGCCAAATACAACAATCCGAACAAAAATCAATCACAAAATAATTCAATATCATGTTCAATTTCTACCTAGGGTGATATTTCTCACCTTATATGCCCAAATTTGACAAAAATCGCCAAAAAATTGAGTTAGACGATGAAAACATACCTTAGAATTGAAGAATCGAAGAAACTTGACGTTTTTCTTTGCCTATCAACGTGGCACGTTGCTTGGGGAGGGGGAAATGGGTGTTTGGTCGCGGAGGGAAGAGGGAATGGGGGAATTTGGGGCGAAATCGGGGTTATTATTTAAAGGAAACACGCGGGTCACCCGGAAACCCGGTGTGACCCGGCACTGGATAAAGGGCAACGTGTCACGGAGGGTAACGCGGAGCCCCTCCTCCGTGACACGGAGCCAACGCGTTGGCTTACTGAAATTTTGAAAAATCCAAATTTGCCTTCAACGTGTCACGGAGGCCAACGCGGAGCATTGCCTCCGTGACACGGCGCCAACGCGCCAGTGCTCTGTTTCACCAATAAATTTAATTTTCATACCTCGCCTCATTTTCTCGATTCCATGTATATTTCCTCCATTATACTTGAAAATCACCTCACTAAACAAAAATTGGTTAAATTAATAGATTTCCCTAACTAAAAATAAAAGATACTAACAAAAATGCAAATCTAAACCTAGTCAAGAAAAAGAAAAGAAAAGTAAAAATTATTTACACTAAAAAGAAAGAAAGAAAATATTTTTCACGGGTTGCCTCCCGTGCAGCGCCTGGTTTACCGTCGCGGCTCGACGTCCTTTAAGCTCATTTATCTACTAGGGAGATGGACGATTTGTCCCGATCATGATCATCCCCCAGTAGTGCTTGCATCTCTGCCCATTTACCAAGAACGTAGCACTCCTATCTTCTTGCCACAGTTCTACCGCCCCGTGAGGGGTCATTCTCACCACTTCAAACGGTCCAGACCATTTAGACCTCAGCTTACCAGGAAACAATTTCAATCTTGAATTAAAAAGCAAAACTTTCTGTCCTGGTTCGAAAATGCGATGCACCACATGCTTGTCGTGCCATCTTTTGGTTCTTTCCTTGTAGTACTTCGCACTCTCATAGGCATGCCAGCGAAATTCATCAAGTTCGCTGAGCTGCATCAATCTCTTTTTACCCGCCAGCTCTAAGTCCATATTTAGCTTTCTGACAGCCCAGAAAGCTCGATGCTCAAGTTCAACCGGGAGATGACATGCTTTGCCATAGACCAATCGGTATGGTGACGTTCCAATTGGTGTCTTATAAGCAGTTCGGTAGGCCCACAACGCATCATCAAGTTTACCAGACCAATCATTCCGTTGTGTGTTCACCGTTTTCTAAAGAATCTGTTTTACCTCCCTATTTGACACCTCTACTTGCCCACTAGTTTGTGGGTGGTATGCTGTGGCCACTTTATGGCGCACCCCATACTTAGCCAATAATTTCTTGAAGCTTGCATTGACAAAATGAGCTCCTCCGTCACTGATAATTGCTCGGGGTGTCCCAAACCTTGTGAGAATGTGTTTCTTCACAAACTTCGTTACTACCTTGTTATCATTCCTGGGGCAAGCTATTGCTTCCACCCATTTTGATACATAATCTACAGCTACCAAGATGTAACGATTTCCAAATGACGGTGGGAATGGACCCATGAAATCAATGCCCTAAACATCAAAGGGCTCAACTTCTAGTATGTTCTGCAAAGGCATCTCTTGTCTTCTGCCAATTGTTCCTGTCCGCTGACATCTATCACACATTTTGACATACTCCATAGAATCTCTGAACAAGGTCGGCCAAAAGAAACCTGACTGAAGAACCTTGTGTGCTGTTCTCTCACCTCCGTGATGCCCTCCATACAATGAAGAATGGCAGCCCCTTAGCACCTCTGCTATCTGACTCTCTGGGATGCATCTTCTCATCACCTGGTCTGGTCCCTGCTTGAACAAATATGGCTCGTCCCATACATAATATCAGCTGTCATGCCTCAATTTTCTTCTTTGCTGGTCTGTTGCTTCAGGTGGGTAAACTCCGCTCACTAGCAAGTTGACTATGTCAGCATACCAGGGAACTTCTGCTTCTCCCACTGCCAATAGTTGCTTATTTGGGAAGTCCTCATTAATATCATCACTTTCCATCACATGCGACCGACTCTCCAGTCGTGATAGGTGATCTGCTACCTGATTTTCACTTCCCTTTCTGTCTCTAATCTCAAGGTCGAACTCCTGTAGCAATAAGATCCATATGATCAATCTGGGCTTAGCATCTTTCTTGTTGAATAGGTATCGAATAGCTGCATGATCAGTGTACACCACCACTTTCGAACCCACCAAATAAGACCGGAACTTGTCAAATGCAAACACCAAAGCTAGCATTTCCTTTTCTGTGACTGTGTAATTGCTCTGAGCCGTATTCAGCGTCTTGCTTGCATAATAAATAGAATGAAAAACTCTATTCTTCCTTTGTCCCAATACAGCTCCCACAGCCACATCACTGGCATCACACATCAGCTCAAATGGTTGTTCCCAATCAGGAGAGGTAAGTATGGGTGCTTCTATCAATTTCTGCTTCAACTTTTCAAATGCTACAACACACTCATCGTTTAATTCAAACTTGACCTCCTTTTCTAGCAGCCTGCATAGCGGTCTAGAAACGTTGGAAAAGTTTTTAATGAATCATCTGTAGAATCCTGCATGTCCCAGAAAACTGCGTACACCTTTCACGGATACTGGTGGTGGCAATTTCTCAATAACCTCAATTTTAGCACGATCGACTTCCAACCCCTTTTTAGACACTTTGTGGCCCAGGAAAATCCCCTCCTTCACTAAGAAGTGGCATTTCTCCCAGTTTAACACAAGGTTGGATTCTTCACATCGAGCCAGCACCCTGTCAAGATTTTGCAAACAAGTAGAAAACGAATTACCAAAAACAGAAAAATCATCCATAAATACCTCAACAAAATCTTCAACCATGTCATGGAAAATAGCCATCATGCATCTCTGGAATGTGGCGGGTGCATTGCATAACCCAAACGGCATCCGCCTGAAAGCATATGTCCCATAAGGACAGGTGAAAGTCGTCTTCTCTTGATCCTCAGGAGCGATGGCTATTTGGTTATAGCCGGAGTACCCATCAAGGAAGCAATAATATTCCTGCCCTGCCAACTTGTCAAGTATTTGGTCAATAAAAGGAATGGGGTAATGGTCTTTCCTCGTGGCTTCATTTAGTTTTCGGTAGTCCATACAAATTCGCCAGCCTGTGACGGTTCGTGTAGGGATTAACTCATTTTTCTCATTAGTGATTACAGTCATCCCCCCTTTCTTAGGAACACATTGAACGGGACTGACCCACTCACTGTCTGAAATTGGGTAGACTACACCTGCATCAAGCCACTTGATTATTTCCTTCCTTACCACATCTTTCATTGCTGGATTAAGTCTCCTCTGCGGCTGAACAGTTGGCTTGGCTCCTGTCTCCATGAATATCTTGTGCGTGCAGAAAGCTGGATTTATACCCTGAATGTCGGACATTTGCCAACCCATTGCTTTCTTCCTCTTCCTTAAGACCCCCAAAGCTGCCTTTTCCTGTTCCTCTGTCAAGTCTGCAGAGATAATAACTGGTAACGTCTCCCTCCCCCAAAAAGATATATTTTAAATGGGGAGGCAATTCTTTCAGCTCCAATTTCGGTGCCTCCTCAACAGACGGTTTCGGCAACGGCTCTAGTGATCTCATCAAGGACTGAAATTCCTGTCTTCTCGGATGATTAGGTGCTCCATCCAACAATTGAACCATTCCACAAGCTTCTCCATCCCCAAAATGATCAGAATGCGTCAGCGCTCTCTCCAATGGGTCTTGAGATTCAACAGCCTGCTTACTTTCTCCATGTTCAACCACGCTGATTTCCGAAAGCTCCTCATGTATAGCCGGCAGCTTCATGGCTTTTAACACATCAAATACCTCTACCTTGTCATGTGCTTGCATTGTAAGTTTACCCGCAGCTACATCAATCAATGCCTTTCCGGTTGCCAAAAAGGGTCGTCCCAAAATAAATGGGACTTCAGCATCTGGTTCAAAGTCCAGAACAATAAAATCGACCGGAAAAATGAGGGAGCCTACTTGCACCAACACATCCTCAACAATGCCATCCGACTTAGCCAAAGACCTGTCGGCTAGCTGCAAGATTACCGTTGTAGGTCTAGGACTCCCTAGACCTAACTTTCTGAATACCGAAGAAGGCATCAGATTTATACTTGCCCCCAAGTCGCATAATCCACGCGCTCGGATACTTTGCCCAATAGTCAGCTGGATAGTGAAACTTCCAGGGTCTTTCAGTTTTGTGGGCAACCTATTCTGAATACGGGAAGTGCATTCCTCCGTTAAAGCTACAGTGGCATACTAAGTCAAACGACTTTTGTTAGCCACGATGTCTTTAATATACTTCGCATATTTTGGCACTCCCTGCAAGACATCAACAAGAGGTAAGTTAACATGTACCTGTTTAAGTACCTCCATGAATTTCTGGAAACACGCCTCCTCCTTGTGTTTCTTAAGTCGTTGAGGGAACGGGGGTGGAGGCCTTTCTGGTTCAGCTTCTTTACTCTTCCCCTTATCAGAACTTTGCTCTCCCTCAACATCTGCTGCTCCTGACTTTTGAGGTGGTCTTTCCGGTTCCACCTCCTTCAATTGTAAACCACTACTCATGGTCACTACATTAACCTGCTTCGGATTTGGATCCGTGTCGCTAGGTAGTCCTCCTCTGGGTCTAGTATTTTGGGCACTAGCAAACTGCCCAAACTGATATTCAAGAGCCTTGGTCGCCAATTGATTGTTCTTCACTTCGGCTGCCAATTTGACATAGTCAGCCTGCAATTGTGCCTGATTAGCGATCATGGTTTTGAACATCTCCTCAATAGTCGGTGATGGTGGTGGAGGAGGGGCATTGTGATTTCTGAATTGAGCTTGATAATTTTGTTGCCCTCCTTGGTTTCTGTGCATACCCTGCCCTGAACTCTGACCTTGTTGATTGTTGCTACCCCACGAAAAATTCGGATGGTTCCTCCAATTTGAGTTGTAGCCACCACCAAACTGCTGTTGATTTCTCTGTGCATTGCCCACAAAGTTAACAGAATCAGGATTTGCACCACAGCATTCAGCTGAATGCTCACTACTACCACACACTTCACACCACATCTGTTGAACTGCATTGACTGAAGCTGAAGGCTGGTTCAAATTGATATTGCTGAAGTAAGTGTTTAACTGATTTTGCAAAGCAGCTATCTGTGCAGCGATAGCTGTGAATCCATCCACTTCAAGCACTCCAGCTGCTTTCCTTGCTCCACCTCTTGAAGAATCTGCATTCCATTCTGGATTGCCTTGTGAAATTCGGTTGAGCAAAGTGTACAGCTCCTCATAAGTCTTCTCCAGCGCTTGCCCTCCAGCTGCTGAATCTAACAGAATTTTAGTGTGGGGCTCCAAACCCTCAATAAACGTGTGTACCAACACCTCGTTGGACTGATGATGGTGAGGACAGTCCCGCAACATGGATTTGAATCTTTCCCAGGCTTGATATAGATTTTCCCCTTCCCTCTGTTTAAAACTTAGGATTTGACTCCTAAGCCTGGCTGTTTTACCAGAAGGGAAAAATCTAATAAGAAACTTCCATGCAAGATCATCCCACGTTGATATAGAGTTGGGTGGTTCAGCTTTTAACCACCTCTTGGCTTCACCAAGTAAGGAAAATGGAAATAAGGTGAGCCAAACATAATCAGGTGACACTCCAGCGGGTATATAAGGGTCACTTATCTCCAAAAAGTTCTGGAGATGTTGTTGTGGATCTTCGTGAGGGAGACCGGTAAATTGCCCGCTTGTGTGCAAAAGTTGCACCATATTCTGCTTTAATTCAAACCTCCCTCCAGGCTCTGGTTTGCGGATGCTAGAATGGACATTATTAGCGTGTGGGATTGCCAACTCGCGAACCGGCCTTGCTGCTGCTTCATCGGGCACTAAAACTGCCCTAACAACTGGTGGATTTGGTTGCTCCATCATAGTCTGTTGAAGCAACTGCAGCTTCTTTCGAAGAGCTTCTCTATGTTGACTATGAAATTCACGCTCGGGCTCTAAGTAAGATTCCACCAGATCTTTGTCCCTTGCCAGTGTTCACAGAAACAAAATCTGCAAAATACAGTCTAAGACCAAGTTGTTAACACTTAAGAAAATAAAAATACAAATACAGTAAATTTACACTAAACACAATTTTACAAATCGCCTAGCCTCCCCGGCAACGGCGCCAAAAACTTGCTCGGTGCTTTGGGGTACGGGTAAAAACCGACACGCAAGTGCACGTGGTCAAACAAGTAATAAAGTAGCTAAGTAGCCAAGTATCGATCCAAGGAGGCTAAAGATATGTAAAATTGCCTAATTTACTATATTTCTATTTAACTTCTAATTATGCTAACAACAACGTACCCAAGAGTAATTGAATTTTTGTTTCTAAACTATATACTACAATTAATACAAACTATTTACTTTTGAATTCAGACAATGGATATGAACATGCCAAGGTTAAGAACAAGTAATGAACTTGATAATCATGATAATTTTGGTTAATTCTCTTCTTCATGTTGCTAGCCAAGAACATTTGCCTAGAAATTAAAACTCTCGTATTTAATTTCACTTTAGAATCATAAACCATCCGTCTACATTTCTGTGATCAAATGCAATTTATGACCTAGCACTACAATTCCGGTTCCTAAATTGACTAATACGGCTTCCAAGTATATTTCTATCAGGAAAGCACATCAAAACCCAATTTTCCCAAATCAAGTTAAGAACAATACCCTATTAATTCACAACTTTCCAGTTTCTTGCTCTCTCGAGTGAAATTGGACTTTTTAGATATACATTAATGTTGGCCAATCACTAATGCAGTAAAGAACAAGAATTAATAGAACAACATTAAAGAAGAAGAATAAACCATATCAATGAAAATCAGAATTCATTACACATGTTCAAAACCTCAGCAAGAAAGAGAATTAGCCACTCATTCTTGGATTGATCATCCTAAAATGAGTGTAAATCATACGTACAATTGATAGAAAGAAGAAAGGAAGAGAAGAAATCCCTTAGCTTTTCCAATCTTCAACTGCTACTAACCCACGTTCCTGCTCTCCACTTCTGAACTCAGTCTAAAAACTGAAAAACTACTTAAAATAAACCTAAGTGTGCTATTTATACTAGTGGGAAATTTTTCCCGGAATAACAAGCAACGTGTCACGGAGGCCAACGCGGAGCAATGCCTCCGTGACACAGCGTGGATGCGGACCCTCACTGGAATTTCCAGGGTCCAGTAATTTAACCTCAACGTGGCACGGAGGCCATCACGGAGGCCTATCTCCGTGCCACGGAGCTGACGCGCATGCACACTGGAAATTGCAAATTTAATTCCTGCTCAGGCAGTGTGCTACCGCGATGGTAGCGTGGCACGGAGCCATCGCGGAGCCCCTATAAATCCTGCATTCCCAGGTCTTTTCCACGCTCGCATCCAAGTCCAACTCCGACATAGTTCCAACATGCATTTTAGCTCCTAAAAATCACATTTTCCTGCAAAACAAATGCTAATCATGTTGGTTAGTATAAATTCGCATTTTATTACCAATTACATGATATTATATACACATTGCACAACAAACAAGGTAAAAATGATACGTTTGAGTATCACTTGGGCATATAAATCTGCCCAAGATCACTTACCCCTCACTTAAATCCTTGTTCGTCCTCGAACAACACATACACAACTCATGCAAATTACATCCCAACTTTCGTCACTATGGTGCAACAATTTACGCTACGGTCATACCGATTATTCAATTTTTTGCAAATCATCAAGAAAACATGCTTGGTCGCACAAGACAATGACCTTAATACATCAAGGCTTCCTAGACTTTTAAGAATTGATTCTTGATATCGGCAAACTCATGCAAATCAACTAATCAAGAAATTCGACACGAAAATCAATCTTTCATCAAGCATGTGCCCTCACAATTCGAGAGAAACTTCCCCTTTATGTTCATGCAACACACAAACATGCAAGTAGGGGCATATAAAAATTAATTTCACTCTCTCTCCCAAAAGAATTCACATGCATCATGTCATGACCCATAGGCTTGCCCTTAGTGTATTACTCCACTAATATAAAGAAATGCAATGTAGGATCAAATAGGACTTTTAATGGGTTGTAACGGGGCTATGGATCTAGTATGCATATATTGGATTAGCCAATAATAATCGCTAGCATCCTTAAGCGCCTTTTCAACTCATTCCCATCAACTCATGGACATTGTTCCTCTCTTTTCTCTTTTTCTCCCATTCATGCTGGTTTACTTTCATACAACCCATTTCATCAACCACACTTGACACAAAACAGAGGGTTTTCATGTACCCTCAATATCAATTAATTACAACAAGTGCCTCTTTAACGTCATCTTTTCTTTCCTCACTTTGCTTTTCTTTTTCTTTTCACTCTTTTCACTCTTTAACACTTTGGGAAACATTTTCTGTTCTTTGTAAGCGCTTAAGAGCTTCTTTTAGACTTTAAGGCCAATGAAAAGAAGGAATAAAGCTTAGTTCATACAATTTTGGTCAAAAGAAAGAAATCGGCTAAAGGCTCAACGGGCTGACTAGGGTATACAACATATAAAAAGGTAGAATTTGACAAGAAAAAAAAATGGAAACTATCGGTTAAAACAAAGAAATGCCTACATCCTTTCCAACACTACACCTCCTTCATTTTGCTTCGTATACACACCAGGCAAGTTCTAGACAATTCACAATGACATGGAATAGCAAATCCTCACTTCACACTTCATGCACATGCTCGAATCAAGATGCATTCACAGACTCTTTAATTAGTCAATTACATGAATTCAAGATTAAGCCTCAATCATAATGAACCAAATTCTATAGCCTAGGTAACTCAACATATTTACAGAATTTCATGCTTTCAAACGAATCATTTTCACAATTTGAACATCAATTACAACACGCAACGAAATTTTAGCAACCATAAGCAACTACAGTTCATTGATGCAATCCACCAAAGAAAACTAAAAAAAAAAACAACTAAAAATCCTACTCCTACCGACTACATTTCCCTTAAGACGGTCGTCATCCATCCATCATAGGTAACGGTCACTAACTATGACATCGGTTCAATGGGACTATTCTCGATAAAAGAACCGAAAACAAACTCCGAGAAACCCAAAAAAATAAAAATCGAAAATTTTTTTTGCAACACATCGATCATTTCGATAGAAAGAAAATATTTACAAGTGCAATATATTTTTGCTAAAATTTTGAAAAATATCGATCATGTCGATAGAGAGAAAAAAAAATTATTTACAAAATTTACAAAATATTTACCATTGCAACCATAACTTTCAAAAACACACATCATTAGCCACAAAACAAATATATACGTACATCACAAATCAGTTCACAACAGGGAAGGCACAACATACATAAACAGCAAGGAAAAATTATACAGCAATTTAGAGCCTTGACCTAGCACCTAACTACTCCCCACCCCACACTTAAATCGAACACTGTCCCCAGTGTTCACAAAAATACAAAGCACAAAATTTGGGTGGTGGAACTCCCTGCTTAGTCGAAATATTCGACTTCTTCATCCGGTGCTGCGGCCTCGTCGCCCATGTCTGAATCAGCTCCATCGTCGTCATCGGACTCCACATCAGAGTCCTCATGACGTGTCTCCTCATCAGTAGGGACATCATCGTCTGTCGGCTCCACAAAGGCTGGCCCCACCTTACATAAGGCTCTAGCGTTCTCGCCAAAGGGGTAGTCCAGCTCCAGCTGCCATAACTCCTCCTCGGTGGCTGGTCTCCCACCTATCCGTAGCTGCAGCATCTGCATGCCGAACATACGGGCCATGTACTGATCGTCACGAGCATGTCGCTCTCCCAAAGTCAGCACGGGTCCGTGTGTAGTGTCGGGGGCCTTAGTCTTTGTCACATCAAGGGCCCTCCGCTCCAGCTGCGGAATGTCACATCAAGCACGAACATACTATTTTTAGCCAGATTCTGGCCTCCCTGTTCATCTGCGAATAGGGCAGAGTCTGGTGGTAACCCCTCTCCTTGTGTCTACTCCATCAGGCTGTGGATCGAGCCCCACACAACGTACGTCTGATGTCGGCGTACGGTGGGGTGATGTTTAGCTGGCGGAGAACGTGGGCGTCTGTGTCCCGCGCTCCAACGATGGCATTCAGCTGCTGGGGTTCCAGAGTGACAATCTGCCCTCTGATTTTAATAGTGTGGCTTCTGATGGCCGGGTTCCAGTTGGCATAAAATTCCTGGACCAAATGAAGGTTGCACTCCTTGGGCTCCTGAAAAATAAAGCTGAGCCCAGCTGCCTCAATCCTCTGTACAATGCGAGGGAACTCCTGTGCAAGTGGTTCCCTAGCAATATGTTCCTCGGGGAAGTACTTGTTCTCCTTATGCTTTGCGTACCATTTCTTCCCTTCATCGGTGACCCATCATGTTCCGTATCGGCGGTGTTGGCCGCGCGGAACAGCGGGTGCAGCTGGGACTGCAGTGCCCAGTCTCATCCGTTTCCTTCCGGTGCCTGAGGTAGAAGCACCCTTGCCTTTGTCTTGCCTGCTAGCCATTGTACCTGTCAATTTACACAAACAAGTACAACGTTAAGCTAAATAGTTGTTAGCTTCGGCTAAGGTTGGGTTACACAAAATTTACCCCACACTTAGTCCTTAACAATATTTACAAAATTTCAGCAAGGATAGCTCTATTTACAACCCCAAACACAAACAACTATACACATATTGCTTAGTGCGTTTGTAACAAAATTTCGACAGCATAACGGTTAGCGTACTACTCAGACTTCATACAGCGAATTCCCAATCCTACTATCGCTAGCAATTCAACCATCGCACAGGCAACAAAACAACCACAAACTAAAAACAACTAGAAAAATATTTTATATACAAGCTAATCTAACAATCTAATCAATTCACACATTATGCATTTTCCCACAGAAATTCGAGAATTAGTCGTCTTTTAACAGTTATACAAGATTTACCACGACTTATCTCAAATAATAAACACACCCCGGCATCAATTTCACCAAACTATCAAGTTTCCCAAGTCGAATTCAACAACCCAAGCCCTAAAATACAATTCGACAATCAATTTCGAATTATTTACATAATCGACAAGTTCAAACGCCAAATACAACAATCCGAACAAAAATCAATCACAAAATAATTCAATATCATGTTCAATTTCTACCTAGGGTGATATTTCTCACCTTATATGCCCAAATTTGACAAAAATCGCCAAAAAATTGAGTTAGACGATGAAAACATACCTTAGAATTGAAGAATCGAAGAAACTTGACGTTTTTCTTTGCCTATCAACGTGGCACGTTGCTTGGGGAGGGGGAAATGGGTGTTTGGTCGCGGAGGGAAGAGGGAATGGGAGAATTTGGGGCGAAATCGGGGTTATTATTTAAAGGAAACACGCGGGTCACCCAGAAACCCGGTGTGACCCGACACTGGATAAAGGGCAACGTGTCACGGAGGGTAACGCGGAGCCCCTCCTCCGTGACACGGAGCCAATGCGTTGGCTTACTGGAATTTTGAAAAATCCAGATTTGCCTTCAACGTGTCACGGAGGCCAACGCGGAGCATTGCCTCCGTGACACGGCGCCAACGCGCCAGTGCTCTGTTTCACCAATAAATTTAATTTTCATACCTCGCCTCATTTTCTCGATTCAATGTATATTTCCTCCATTATACCTGAAAATCACCTCACTAAACAAAAATTGGTTAAATTAATAGATTTCCCTAACTAAAAATAAAAGATACTAACAAAAATGCAAATCTAAACCTAGTCAAGAAAAAGAAAAGAAAAGTAAAAATTATTTACACTAAAAAGAAAGAAAGAAAATATTTTTCACGGGTTGCCTCCCGTGCAGCGCCTGGTTTACCGTCGCGGCTCGACGTCCTTTAAGCTCATTTATCTACTAGGGAGATGGACGATTTGTCCCGATCATGATCATCCCCCCAGTAGTGCTTGCATCTCTGCCCATTTACCAAGAACGTAGCACTCCTATCTTCTTGCCACAGTTCTACCGCCCTGTGAGGGGTCATTCTCACCACTTCAAACGGTCCAGACCATTTAGACCTCAGCTTACCAGGAAACAATTTCAATCTTGAATTAAAAAGCAAAACTTTCTGTCCTGGTTCGAAAATGCGATGCACCACATGCTTGTCGTGCCATCTTTTGGTTCTTTCCTTGTAGTACTTCGCACTCTCATAGGCATGCCAGCGAAATTCATCAAGTTCGCTGAGCTGCATCAATCTCTTTTTACCCGCCAGCTCTAAGTCCATATTTAGCTTTCTGACAGCCCAGAAAGCTCGATGCTCAAGTTCAACCGGGAGATGACATGCTTTGCCATAGACCAATCGGTATGGTGACGTTCCAATTGGTGTCTTATAAGCAGTTCGGTAGGCCCACAACGCATCATCAAGTTTACCAGACCAATCATTCCGTTGTGTGTTCACCGTTTTCTGAAGAATCTATTTTACCTCCCTATTTGACACCTCTACTTGCCCACTAGTTTGTGGGTGGTATGCTGTGGCCACTTTATGGCGCACCCCATACTTAGCCAATAATTTCTTGAAGCTTGCATTGACAAAATGAGCTCCTCCGTCACTGATAATTGCTCGGGTTGTCCCAAACCTTGTGAGCATGTGTTTCTTCACAAACTTTGTTACTACCTTGTTATCATTCCTGGGGCAAGCTATTGCTTCCACCCATTTTGATACATAATCTACAGCTACCAAGATGTAACGATTTCCAAATGACGGTGGGAATGGACCCATGAAATCAATGCCCCAAACATCAAAGGGCTCAACTTCCAGTATGTTCTGCAAAGGCATCTCTTGTCTTCTGCCAATTGTTCCTGTCCGCTGACATCTATCACACATTTTGACATACTCCATAGAATCTCTGAACAAGGTCGGCCAAAAGAAACCTGACTGAAGAACCTTGTGTGCTGTTCTCTCACCTCCGTGATGCCCTCCATACAATGAAGAATGGCAGCCCCTTAGCACCTCTGCTATCTGACTCTCTGGGATGCATCTTCTCATCACCTGGTCTGGTCCCTGCTTGAACAAATATGGCTCGTCCCATACATAATATCAGCTGTCATGCCTCAATTTTCTTCTTTGCTGGTCTGTTGCTTCAGGTGGGTAAACTCCGCTCACTAGCAAGTTGACTATGTCAGCATACCAGGGAACTTCTGCTTCTCCCACTGCCAATAGTTGCTCATTTGGGAAGTCCTCATTAATATCATCACTTTCCATCACATGCGACCGACTCTTCAGTCGTGATAGGTGATCTGCTACCTGATTTTCACTTCCCTTTCTGTCTCTAATCTCAAGGTCGAACTCCTGTAGCAATAAGATCCATCTGATCAATCTGGGCTTAGCATCTTTCTTGTTGAATAGGTATCGAATAGCTGCATGATCAGTGTACACCACCACTTTCGAACCCACCAAATAAGACCGGAACTTGTCAAATGTAAACACCAGAGCTAGCATTTCCTTTTCTGTGACTGTGTAATTGCTCTGAGCCGTATTCAGCGTCTTGCTTGCATAATAAATAGAATGAAAAACTCTATTCTTCCTTTGTCCCAATACAGCTCCCACAGCCACATCACT
Organism: Datura wrightii; assembly: GCA_035772735.1. Lineage (NCBI taxonomy): Eukaryota > Viridiplantae > Streptophyta > Magnoliopsida > Solanales > Solanaceae > Datura > Datura wrightii. Next base: position 91,085,553 of record JASDFA010000020.1, read on the forward strand.
GGCATCACACATCAGCTCAAATGGTTGTTCCCAATCAGGAGAGGTAAGTATGGGTGCTTCTATCAATTTCTGCTTCAACTTTTCAAATGCTACAACACACTCATCGTTTAATTCAAACTTGACCTCCTTTTCTAGCAGCCTGCATAGCGGTCTAGAAACGTTGGAAAAGTTTTTAATGAATCGTCTGTAGAATCCTGCATGTCCCAGAAAACTGCGTACACCTTTCACGGATACTGGTGGTGGCAATTTCTCAATAACCTCAATTTTAGCACGATCGACTTCCAACCCCTTTTTAGACACTTTGTGGCCCAGGAAAATCCCCTCCTTCACTAAGAAGTGGCATTTCTCCCAGTTTAACACAAGGTTGGATTCTTCACATCGAGCCAGCACCCTGTCAAGATTTTGCAAACAAGTAGAAAACGAATTACCAAAAACAGAAAAATCATCCATAAATACCTCAACAAAATCTTCAACCATGTCATGGAAAATAGCCATCATGCATCTCTGGAATGTGGCGGGTGCGTTGCATAACCCAAACGGCATCCGCCTGAAAGCATATGTCCCATAAGGACAGGTGAAAGTCGTCTTCTCTTGATCCTCAGGAGCGATGGCTATTTGGTTATAGCCGGAGTACCCATCAAGGAAGCAATAATATTCCTGCCCTGCCAACCTGTCAAGTATTTGGTCAATAAAAGGAATGGGGTAATGGTCTTTCCTCGTGGCTTCATTTAGTTTTCGGTAGTCCATACAAATTCGCCAGCCTGTGACGGTTCGTGTAGGGATTAACTCATTTTTCTCATTAGTGATTACAGTCATCCCCCCTTTCTTAGGAACACATTGAACGGGACTGACCCACTCACTGTCTGAAATTGGGTAGACTACACCTGCATCAAGCCACTTGATTATTTCCTTCCTTACCACATCTTTCATTGCTGGATTAAGTCTCCTCTGTGGCTGAACAGTTGGCTTGGCTCCTGTCTCCATGAATATCCTGTGCGTGCAGAAAGCTGGATTTATACCCTGAATGTCGGACATTTGCCAACCCATTGCATTCTTCCTCTTCCTTAAGACCCCCAAAGCTGCCTTTTCCCGTTCCTCTGTCAAGTCTGCAGAGATAATAACTGGTAACGTCTCCCTCCCCTAAAAAGATATATTTTAAATGGGGAGGCAATTCTTTCAGCTCCAATTTCGGTGCCTCCTCAACAGACGGTTTCGGCAACGGCTCTAGTGATCTCATCAAGGACTGAAATTCCTGTCTTCTCGGATGATTAGGTGCTCCATCCAACAATTGAACCATTCCACAAGCTTCTCCATCCCCAAAATGATCAGAATGCGTCAGCGCTCTCTCCAATGGGTCTTGAGATTCAACAGCCTGCTTACTTTCTCCATGTTCAACCACGCTGATTTCCGAAAGCTCCTCATGTATAGCCGGCAGCTTCATGGCTTTTAACACATCAAATACCTCTACCTTGTCATGTGCTTGCATTGTAAGTTTACCCGCAGCTACATCAATCAATGCCTTTCCGATTGCCAAAAAGGGTCGTCCCAAAATAAATGGGACTTCAGCATCTGGTTCAAAGTCCAGAACAATAAAATCGACCAGAAAAATGAGGGAGCCTACTTGCACCAACACATCCTCAACAATGCCATCCGGCTTAGCCAAAGACCTGTCGGCTAGCTGCAAGATTACCGTTGTAGGTCTAGGACTCCCTAGACCTAACTTTCTGAATACCGAAGAAGGCATCAGATTTATACTTGCCCCCAAGTCGCATAATCCACGCGCTCAGATACTTTGCCCAATAGTCAGCTGGATAGTGAAACTTCCAGGGTCTTTCAGTTTTGTGGGCAACCTATTCTGAATACGAGAAGTGCATTCCTCCGTTAAAGCTACCGTGGCATACTCAGTCAAATGACTTTTGTTAGCCACGATGTCTTTAATATACTTCGCATATTTTGGCACTCCCTGCAAGACATCAACAAGAGGTAAGTTAACATGTACCTGTTTAAGTACCTCCATGAATTTCTGGAAACACGCCTCCTCCTTGTGTTTCTTAAGTCGTTGAGGGAACGGGGGTGGAGGCCTTTCTGGTTCAGCTTCTTTACTCTTCCCCTTATCAGAACTTTGCTCTCCCTCAACATCTGCTGCTCCTGACTTTTGAGGCGGTCTTTCCGGTTCCACCTCCTTCAATTGTAAACCACTCCTCATGGTCACTGCATTAACCTGCTTCGGATTTGGATCCGTGTCGCTAGGTAGTCCTCCTCTGGGTCTAGTATTTTGGGCACTAGCAAACTGCCCAAACTGATATTCAAGAGCCTTGGTCGCCAATTGATTGTTCTTCACTTCGGCTGCCAATTTGACATAGTCAGCCTGCAATTGTGCCTGATTAGCGATCATGGTTTTGAACATCTCCTCAATAGTCGGTGATGGTGGTGGAGGAGGGGCATTGTGATTTCTGAATTGAGCTTGATAATTTTGTTGCCCTCCTTGGTTTCTGTGCATACCCTGCCCTGAACTCTGACCTTGTTGATTGTTGCTACCCCACGAAAAATTCGGATGGTTCCTCCAATTTGAGTTGTAGCCACCACCAAACTGCTGTTGATTTCTCTGTGCATTGCCCACAAAGTTAACAGAATCAGGATTTGCACCACAGCATTCAGCTGAATGCTCACTACTACCACACACTTCACACCATATCTGTTGAACTGCATTGACTGAAGCTGAAGGCTGGTTCAAATTGATATTGCTAAAGTGAGTGTTTAACTGATTTTGCAAAGCTGCTATCTGTGCAGCGATAGCTGTGAATCCATCCACTTCAAGCACTCCCGTTGCTTTCCTTGCTCCACCTCTTGAAGAATCTGCATTCCATTCTGGATTGCCTTGTGAAATTCAGTTGAGTAAAGTGTACAGCTCCTCATAAGTCTTCTCCAGCGCTTGCCCTCCAGCTGCTGAATCTAACAGAATTTTAGTGTGGGGTTCCAAACCCTCAATAAACGTGTGTACCAACACCTCGTTGGACTGATGATGGTGAGGACAGTCCCGCAACATGGATTTGAATCTTTCCCAGGCTTGATATAGATTTTCCCATTCCCTCTGTTTAAAACTTAAGATTTGACTCCTAAGCCTGGCTGTTTTACCAGAAGGGAAAAATCTAATAAGAAACTTCCGTGCAAGATCATCCCACGTTGATATAGAGTTGGGTGGTTCAGCTTTTAACCACCTCTTGGCTTCACCAAGTAAGGAAAATGGAAATAAGGTGAGCCGAACATAATCAGGTGACACTCCAGCGGGTATATAAGGGTCACTTATCTCCAAAAAGTTCTGGAGATGTTGTTGTGGATCTTCGTGAGGGAGACCGGTAAATTGCCCGCTTGGGTGCAAAAGTTGCACCATATTCTGCTTTAATTCAAACCTCCCTCCAGACTCTGGTTTGCGGATTCTAGAATGGACATTATTAGCATGTGTGATTGCCACCTCGCGAACCGGCCTTGCTGCTGCTTCATCGGGCACTAAAACTGCCCTAACAACTGGTGGATTTGGTTGCTCCATCATAGTCTGTTGAAGCAACTGCAGCTTCTTTCGAAGAGCTTCTCTACATTGACTTTGAAATTCACGCTCGGGCTCTAAGTAAGATTCCACCAGATCTTTGTCCCTTGTCAGTGTTCACAGAAACAAAATCTGCAAAATACAGGCTAAGACCAAGTTGTTAACACTTAAGAAAATAAAAATACAAATACAGTAAATTTACACTAAACACAATTTTACAAATCTCCTAGCCTCCCCGGCAACGGCGCCAAAAACTTGCTCGGTGCTTTGGGGTACGGGTAAAAACCGACACGCAAGTGCACGTGGTCAAACAAGTAATAAAGTGGCTAAGTAGCCAAGTATCGATCCAAGGAGGCTCAAGATATGTAAAATTGCCTAATTTACTATATTTCTATTTAACTTCTAATTATGCTAACAACAACGTACCCAAGAGTAATTGAATTTTTGTTTCTAAACTATATACTACAATTAATACAAACTATTTACTTTTGAATTCAGACAATGGATATGAACATGCCAAGGTTAAGAACAAGTAATGAACTTGATAATCATGATAATTTTGGTTAATTCTCTTCTTCATGTTGCTAGCCAAGAACATTTGCCTAGAAATTAAAACTCTCATATTTAATTTCACTTTAGAATCATAAACCATCCATCTACATTTCTGTGATCAAATGCAATTTATGACCTAGCACTACAATTCCGGTTCCTAAATTGACTAATACGACTTCCAAGTATATCTCTATCAGGAAAGCACATCAAAACCCAATTTTCCCAAATCAAGTTAAGAACAATACCCTATTAATTCACAACTTTCCAATTTCTTGCTCTCTCGAGTGAAATTGGACTTTTTAGATATACATTAATGTTGGCCAATCACTAATGCAGTAAAGAACAAGAATTAATAGAACAACATTAAAGAAGAAGAATAAACCATATCAATGAAAATCAGAATTCATTACACATGTTCAAAACCTCAGCAAGAAAGAGAATTAGCCACTCATTCTTGGATTGATAATCCTAAAATGAGTGTAAATCATACGTACAATTGATAGAAAGAAGAAAGGAAGAGAAGAAATCCCTTAGCTTTTCCAATCTTCAACTGCTACTAACCCACGTTCCTGCTCTCCACTTCTGAACTCAGTCTAAAAACTGAAAAACTACTTAAAATAAACCTAAGTGTGCTATTTATACTAGTGGGAAATTTTTCCCGGAATAACAAGCAACGTGTCACGGAGGCCAACGCGGAGCAATGCCTCCATGACACGGCGTGGACGTGGACCCTCACTGGAATTTCCAGGGTCCAGTAATTTAACCTCAACGTGGCACGAAGGCCATCGCGGAGGCCTATCTCCGTGCCACGGAGCTGACGCGCATGCACACTGGAAATTGCAAATTTAATTCCTGCTCAGGCAGTGTGCTACCGCGATGGTAGCGTGGCACGGAGCCATCGCGGAGCCCCTATAAATCCTGCATTCCCGGGTGTTTTCCACGCTCGCATCCAAGTCCAACTCCGACATAGTTCCAACATGCATTTTAGCTCCTAAAAATCACATTTTCCTGCAAAACAAATGCTAATCATGTTGGTTAGTATAAATTCGCATTTTATTACCAATTACATGATATTATATACACATTGCACAACAAACAAGGTAAAAATGATACGTTTGAGTATCACTTGGGCATATAAATCTGCCCAAGATCAATTGATCTCTTCCATTTGAGGTAATCTGTGATGCTAGCGGTGTTGCTTTTGGCACTCTCTTGGGCCAAAGAAGAGCAAAGATCTTTCATCCAATCTACTATGCTAGTAAAACACTCAATACAACCCAGAAAAATTACACAGTCACAGAACAGGAGCTACTGGCAGTGCTCTTCGCATTCAAAAAATTTCGAGCATACTTGCTTGGAACCAAGGTGATCATTCATACAGACCATGCCGCTTTGAGGTGCCTGATTTCAAAAAGTGATTCTAAAACCAGATTGATTCAGTGGGTACTTTTTCTCCATGAATTTGAGTTTGAGGTTGATGATCGAAAGGTAACAAAAAATCAGGTGGTAGACTATTTATCTAGGCTCGAGTCCGAAGCAATAGAAAAGGAGAAAATTGGCATTGATGATGCCTTTGCAGATGTATAGGTACTAGCTGGATTGCAGGATTTGATTCCCTGGTTTGTAGACTTTGCAAATTACTTCATTAGCGATATGATACCGGCAAACCTAACTCCTCAGAGAAGAAGAAGTTCTTATTCGATGCCCGAAGATATTACTGGGATGAGCCTTATTCATTTAACATTTGTGCAAATGCGATCATTCATAGGTGTGTGCCTGAAATAGAAATATTGAGCATTCTGGAGGCCTGTCATTAATCTCATGTTGGGGGTCATCACAGTGGTATCAGAACTGCGCATAAGATTTTAATGTGGATATTATTGTCCTTCTATTCATCAAGATGCATATGACTTCGCCATGTCTTGTGATTAATGCCAAAGGCAGGGTGGTATTACCCGTAAACATGAGTTGCCACTGACCCCTATCTTGGAAGTTGAATTATTTGATGTATGGGGCATTGATTTCATGGGCCAATTTGTTAGCTCATATGGAATAAAATACATCTTGGTGTAAGTAGATTATGTCTCCAAATGAGTGGAGGCAATTGCACTCCCAAAAAATGAAGGCAAGTGTGTTACAGCATTCCTTTGGATGTATATATTTGCCAGATTAGGCACTCCTAGAGCTATTATCAGTGATGGTAGATCTAATTTCTATAACCGCCTCTTCAGGATCCTGTTGGAAAAATATGGTGTTAAGCACAAGGTGGCCATACCTTACCACCCTCAGTCAAGTGGACAAGTGGAAGTTTCGAACAGGGAAATCAAGACAATCCTGGTCAAGACAGTGAATACTAGCCTGACAGATTGTTCTAGAAAGCTTAACGATGCGTTGTGGGCCTATAGAATAGCTTATAAGACCCTCATTGGTTCATCTCCGTACCAACTGGTTTATGGTAAAGCATTCCATCTACCAGTTGAATAAGCGCATAAGGCGTTATGGGCTCTGAAAAAGTTGAACATGAACTGGAATAAAGCAGCCAAGCAGAGACTTAACCAGTTTAATAAGTTGGATGAATTCCGACTTAGGGCTTATAAGAGTGCTGCCATTTATAAAGATAGGATGAAGATCTACCATGATAAGAAGATTGCAAAAAGGGAGTTTATTCCAAGTGATTTGGTCTTTCTGTTCAACTCAAGACTCCGATTGCACCCTGGAAAATTTAGATCTAGATGGATGGGGCCATACAGAGTAGTACATGTGTCTCCATATCATGTATTGGAACTTGAGAATAAAGAAGGCCAAAGGTTAAAAGTAAACGGGCAAAGAATAAAGTAGTATCTGGGAGATGTGGAGGAATTAAGAGGAATAGAGTTAGTATACCTTGAGGATGTTTGAGGAGTCACAAAATCCACGTCGTGCCGCGACATTAAATCAGGTGTTGCATGGGAGGCAACCCATGAATGGCGAAGTCTGAGTAGCCTCAGGTACGTTCCCTTCTCTATGTTCTTATAGTTCGTGCTTCGGGGACGAAGCTTAGTTTTCAAAAAATGGAGAGGGTGTAGGACTTTTGATTCATCTGAGGGTTTTTCTTGCCATGTTTCTTTTCCCTTGGACATGCTATGTATAAGAACTAGCATGTTTAGGATTTTTATTTTTAGTTTGTGATTTTTTTAATTAGGAAATAACTTAGGAGTACTCAACCAATAAAAATGCACTAGCTTTGGTTTTTGAAAAAAATTAACCCTGTTTAAAATTTTTTGATGCATTAGCTATGAATTTGTGACTGCATGCATGATTTTTGTAGATCTTTTGATGTCATTTAGTTTATTAGCATGAGAGTCATGTTAATCCATGTATAAACTAGAAAGGTGAGGTGAATATAAGTCATGTACCATGAGTGAGTGAGGTGTATTACTTAGTTCAATATTGTGTTGAAGATCCAGAACTTGCCAGGTTTGTCTTTGCATAGGCAAAGGCTGATTGGTTAGGATATGATCATAGGCCATTTCTGTTGAAGCTCACTTCTAGCATAAATAGCCCAACCAAAATCATATGAATCCCTTAATTCCAATTTTGAGCCTTTTATTAGACCATTTTTCTTTGATTAACTAATTAACCCTACCCATTTAATTATAATGAACATATTTTAGCCCTGGTCCTTACTTGGATATTGTGAACCTCAACATAGGCAAAATTCCTAAGTTGAAGGTGGCTACAGTAGGGGTGCATAAATGGTGGTAATGAGAAAAAGAGAGAGAAAAGCAAAAGGTGAAAAATGAGGTGTGGTGTTGAAAAAATGAAAAAAAAAGAGATGAAGAATTTTTTTTTAAAAATCCTGAAAAAGAAACTTTAAAAGAAAAAAATGTTGGAAAAAATGAAAAGCCACCACACCCATACAAATGTATATAAAAGAGGTGAAAAGGGAAGAAAAGCAATGAAAAGAATAAAGGGTGAAATTGGTGAAGGGTGAAGACAATGTATGTAGTGCCAAGGAAGGGATAGTCACTTAAAAAGATCTCAACTTTATCATGTCTAGCACTAAGCCTACATTACAAGCCATATCAAGTACTATAGTGATCCTAATTTGGCCATCCGACAAACCAAAGCAGAGTAAATAAGGACAAGCCTATGATATCTGATACATAATACTTGTAACTTCTTTGTGAGAGTGAGTGCCTTACTTGTTTGGTCCCATGCAATGTTTAACACTATATATATATGAGGGGGAATTCATTTGTTGTGAGGATACATGGATTATGTTTACTTTTACCATTGGTCTGTGTGAAAAACCATGGTGATGACTTGATTGCCTGTTTATAGCTCGATGACATGTCTTGATCTATGTTAATCATGTTTTATGGTTACTTGTAGTACATTAGCTGATGTTGGTTCATGGAAAAGGGTCAGAAAGTCTTGAATGTATAGTGCAAATTTTGTTTAGTATTGGCCGTAGTATCCTAGGTTCATTTCTAGTTGAGCGTCATATTTATTTATTTTTCTTAGCCTGAGAAGATGCAAAAGTCTTAAGTTGAGGGTGTTGATGTGCTGTGAGATTACAGCACTTTCGATGCTCAAAACTAAGAAAATAGTGTGGACTTAGGTATATTTATATGGATATAAGGCACTTTTCATTTGGTTATTGGATAAATTGGTGTTGGAGCAAAAATGTGCAAAAGATAGCCTGAAAGTGTACAAAATAGCTAGGCTCAACTCACAATTCACAATACGAGCCGTAGGAAGGTTCTATGAGTCGTACTGCTGATCATGAGAAGTTTTAGAAGGCTAAGGATGAAGAGGTGTATCATACAATTCTCAGTATGAGTCGTACAAAGCTTGTATGAGTCGTGGTGAAGAAGTCATGGAAAGATTCATAAGATTTGCACAAGAGGCAGACTCCTGCTATGGATAGACAGTATGAATCGTGGAATGATGGTACGAGTCATACCATAGCACTCATGAAGAACTTCAAAAAAATTTCAAAGTCTCAAAGTCAAGCCATAGAAGCACAATATGAATCGTAGGAACAATGTACGAGTTATACCAAGATCTTAGCCAAATTTCATCCAGCCAACTGACATACGAGAAGTAGGTATGATCCTTACCTACCTGCTACAGATTGTAGGATGGGTCATGCTTTAGGCATCTTTAGTTATGTAAATACACCCTGTTAGCCTAGGAAAAGGATTTTTATGTCTGAATAAATATGTTTTATGTTTTATTTTCATAAGAGAAGCAATTAAGAGTGATTAGAATTGATTAGCAATGAAATTGAGGAATCTTAGACGTGAGAATTGAGTTTTTCAACTTGTGATCAACCTTTTCTTGATCTTCATGTTGTTCTTGAGGATTTTGCTGATTAATACAAAGAAGTTTTTCTCTCATCCATAATCGTAAGTACGGACTTATGCATTTAAACATGAATGCAAATCACAATCTTGACACTATGAGAGGCTAAAACCTCCATAGCTAGGGTTGTGGGAACCATGATGGATTAACAAGCTAGGGTTACATAAAAGTGATTCAAAACCAATGCAAAACACTTGTATTTGTATTCTCTTCATGCTTAAATGTTTCTTAATGGTGTACAACATTAGGACTTGCCTAGAGTCTTTACTTGCTTGGGTCTAGAGAGGTAGAGATTAGGAAAAGAGAATTACAATAGAGCCTTGATCTTGATGATCATTGGATTAACTTGAGCTGTAGTTGCAGGATAGTTAAATTTGGGACATATTGATAATGGTAAATTTGCAATCGCTCATGAGACCTGGTATGCTAATTGAGTATAGCCATTCAATAGGAATAGGTCGGTCGTTTGAATGAACCTAAGTTATCAGATCTACAAGTAAGCATAGGTAATGATCACGTATCTATATCCGTAGCAGTTATGAACCCATGGGGAACACAAAACCCTAGTTTTATTTCATTCTTGATTTCAACTAAAGCTTTAACTATGTTTTAGTTACTGTTTTATTTAGAACCCCCTTTTTGGAGTAACTACCTAACAAGTTCACTTATTGTCTTTAGTCTAGCTCTTCCTTATTCCCCGTGGATTCCACCCCAACCTCTTTGTTGGGTTCTTTATTGACAACATCCGCTTCATAATTCGATAAGAGGTATGGTTTGAGTTTTATCAGTGACGACGTGCAATTACCATGACTCATAGGTTCTACCAATGAGCCTTGGTGTCATCCGTTAGAGGGGGGTCCAGTGCTTTGCTCGAAAACCTTGCTAGTGGCCATGAGAGGTACCAATGACCCATTGGTTCATCCAATGAGTCATTGTCCCCTTTCTTTACCAAGTTGTAGTGAGCCCAGATCTCAAGCCCAGGACCAACGATTGATCCATAACATACATTGTTTTATTCAATGACTCATTTTGTGATTCATTGGATCTCGATGGGCAGTTTTTAGTCTTTTATCTCAGAGGCATTTTTGTAACTTCCCATCTTTTTAACTTCTAAACTATGTCATTTAGGGTGTTTTTAGGAGGTATTTTACAGGTATAGTCGACCCTCTCCCTCATTTCTTTCAAAGAACTAGATAGCAGAAGTACGATCTATGCAGGCAGTTCTCTTAGAGAAAGCTAGGGCTTTCATGTTTTCTTCCAAGATTCTCTAAGTTCCTCCTAGCGAATTCAACTCCAGGTAAGTGGGAATTCAACAAGAGGATTACCCTTCCCTTGTGCCGTAAAACCCTTCTATAATTCTTTATCAGTCTTAGCCCTAAATATCAAAAATAGGGTTAGCGTCAGTCAGATTATGAATATTATTGTGGAAAGAAATTCTTGCAATGGTCTTGCTATTTATCAAGCTTGTTCTTACTCTTTTGATGAAATATTCTCTTAGCCCTAGTTCCATGAAATGCAGTAAATTTGGGTCTTGCATAGTTGTTTAGATACTATTGTTTCTTGACTCTTTTAATTACTAAATTTCCATGTTATTACTATCATTTGAGTTCACGATCAGTTTGCATGCTAGTCATGTATCGGTCAGAAATTAGCATTTTCAGTACCTTTCGGAAAGTCAGTAGTTTAATTTGATAGTAGTTAGATCCTGAGGAGTTCAGTTCAGAAATGCTCCCTAGTTTCAATTATCATTAGATCCCAAAAAGGTTATGATTCTTTTAGATAAGCAGCTCTGACTAGTCTTAGAACCATCAGTATCAGTTATAATCTAGTTCTCTAGACAGTTATGACGCTTCTAGATAAACAGCCCTGGCCAGTCTTAGAACACCAATAAATAGTTATCCAGTCCAATAGACTCTTAAGTTACTTTCAGATATGTATTCCTGACTTGGTCAAAGACGCTAACTTCAAGCTATCAACTTAGTAGTCAAATTAGGACTATCCAGTGGGAGTAGTACTTAGTACTAAGTCAATCGGGGTTCCAGCCACCCAGGTTCCTAGAATGAGTTGCCACCATAGGTCACTAGCCCAAATGGGCCCAAACTTGTGATCACCCAACTTAGCTACTATTCCCTGACAAGGTACAATGGGCTTTCTCTGATGGAGTGTATACATTGGACTCCAGGTCTAGCTCACGTGGTTATATATCGGTTGTGGACTCTCCCACTTGTTAGTGTAGTTTAGTTCAACTCAGTCTCAGTTTAGCTCAATTAAGTCATGCAGTTTCAGGACATGTTTATGACCATCAGTCAGGGTCAATATCGACCATATTACAGATATAGATCAGGTTTTTTCAATATTCAGTATTCAGTATCAGTTGGTAATTTTATATTATTTTAGTTTATTGCTTATTTTTCCATGCTTTATATATATATCTCACTTACTTAGTACATTCAAAGAACTAACGCATACTTTCTATGTTGTATCTTATTATGATACAGCCGCAGGTTCTAAGTCTTAGCATCGTCAATAGTTCCTCCTGACGATTCCAGCGGCAGTCCTATTGGTGAGTCCTCATATTACGAGGATGATGTTTTCTTTTCAGTTAGTTGAGTACTTAGTTAGACTTTAGAGTTAGCTGGGGTGTTGTCCCAACAACTAGTTAGTTAATGGTTGGCTTTTACACAAAGATGTTCAGCATGCTTTATAATTATGTTTACTATTTCCAAACCAGTTTTATTTGGATATTTATTTTTTCCCAACTTCCATGTAAGCTTTATTAGTTACCAGTGTGATGATAGACCATGGGTTAGCTTGGGGTCACTTTTGACTCCAAGTACCGTGTCCCGTCTAGGGTGTAGACTCAGGTCGTCACAAACATGGTATCCTAGCCCTAGGTTTAAAGTATCCTAGGATGTCTAAAAGTCGCGCAAGTAGAGTCTTTTTCATGAGTGTAAAGCATGCCACACTTATGTCAGGGAGGCTACGAGATGCTATTAAGAAAACTCCCTTTTGTTCATACTCCTTATTGTACATTGAAGTTGAATCCCAAAATATCCTCCTAACTCATGCTTTATTCATTTAAGTGAAAATATGCCTCCAAAATGAGGAAATAGAAAGAGGGCTAGCAATGCTAGTCGGCCTGCTCCACTAGCTCCAGCAGCCCCTCAGGACGATCAACTGTCCTCAGCAAAATTTCAAGCGGCGATTCAACTATTGGTACAGACAGTGACCAACCAAGTCAACCAACAGGTGGTTCCAGTGAATGCAAATGGGTTTGCAGTAGTCGCTAGCGTTCGAGACTTCACCTGAATGAACCCTCCATCTTTTCATGGCTCTAGGTTGGTAGAGGACCTGCTAGAGTTTGTGGATGAGGTGTGGAAGATCACCCAAATTATGGGTATTAGTTCCGTGGAGAGTGTTGATCTTGCTGCCTATCAGTTAAAAGGGGTGGCTCAGATTTGGTACAATTAGTGGAACAAAGGGAGGCCAGTAGAAGTAGGATCAGTAGAGTGGGATGAGTTTGCTATGTCATTTGTAGATAGATTCTTTCCTCGAGAATTGAAGGAGGATAAGGTCGCGAAATTGTTGAATCTGAGACTGGGTAACAGGACAGTGGAGGAATTTACATTAGACTTCACTCAGTTGTCGAGGTATGTTCTAGAGATTATTGTTGAGCCAAAAGCTCTTATGCCCAAAATTCATCAATAGAGTGTTAGATTTGGTATTTAAGGAGTGCAGAACTGCAATGGTCATCAAGGACATCGACCTATCCAACCTCATCATTCATGAAAAAAAGATTGAGGTAGAGAAGTTGAAGGATATTGAGCGGGAGAACAAGAGAGCCAGAACAAACTAGACTGATTATGGCCAACAGAGGTCCGGCGGCGGTAGTCGCCAATAGAAACTCTAACACCCATATCAACCAGAACCCCTTCTTTCTAGTCACGCAAGGATCCGAAGGGCGGAGAATCTAAATCTCAGTCCCAGAGTTATAGTGCCAACAACAATTATCAAGCTTTTCCTAAGCGTGGCAAGAACCATCCCGGTGAATGACGCATGCAAAGAGGGTTGCTTCGGATGGGGGCAGTTGGGTCACAGGTTAAAGGAGTGTCTGTCAGCAGGGCAAGGAAAAACTCAGTTTACCACTTCAGTAGCCTAAAAAGTTCATCCAGCTCAAAATGGTAATACTTCACGTACATATGGAGGCCAGCATCAAAACTATTTTTATGCTCAGTCCTCTCGTCAGGATCAGGAGAGCTCATCTAACGTGGTCACGATATGTTACATACTTTATATTTAGATGTATATGCCCTACTAGTTCCAGGAGCCACACTATCATTTTTGACTCCTTATGTAACTACTCAATATGAAATCAGTCTAAGAAGTCCACTTAGAACGGTTCTCAATCTCTACCCAGTTGGTGAGTTAGTTAGAGCCAGCCGGGTATATAGAAACTGCCTTGTCTCAATGTTGAGTAAAGTAATTCCAGCTGATCTATTAGAGCTAGACATGTTCAATTTCAACCTCATACTTGGAATGGATTGGTTTCATTTTGATTATGTCTCAGTCAACTACAGAACTAGATTCATTAGGTTTTAGTTTCCCAATAAGCCAGTCTTAGAATGGGTGGGTAGTGTTTCAACGCCTAAGTACTAGTTTATTTCCTACCTTAAGTAAAGGAAGCTCATCACAAAAGGGTGTATCTATCACCTAGTTTAGGTCAAATATTCCAGCTCCGAGACCCCAATGATTCAGTCAGTTCCAGTTGTCAGCGAATTCCCCGATGTTTTTTCTGAAGATCTTCCCGGAGTCCTTCTCGAGAGGGAAATAGACTTCGGCATAAACCTTCTTCCATACATTCAGCCCATTTCTATTCCTCTTTATAGCATAGCTCCAGCTGAGCTTAAGGAGTTGAAGGGATAGTTGAAATACCTTCTAGATAAGGGTTTCATCAGGCCCAATATCTCTCCATGGGGTGCTCCAGTGTTGTTCGTGTGGAAGAAAGATGGTACTCTCAGAATGTGTATCCACTACCGTCAACTGAACAAAGTTACCGTTAAGAATAGGTATCCCTTACCCAGGATTGATGACTTGTTCGATCAACTTCAGGGAGCTAGTGTTTTTTCCAAGGTAGATCTCAACTCAGAATATCATCAGCTTAGGGTTAGGGAATGTGACATACCGAAAACATCCTTCAGCACTCGGTATGGTCATTATAAATTTGTGGTTATGTCCTTTGGAATAACTAATGCCTTGAAAACTTTTATGGACTTGATGAATATTATATTCAAACAGTATCTGGACATGTTAATCATTGTGTTCATAGACGGCATTTTGGTATACTCCAGAAATGAGGAGGTGCATGCTAACAATCTATGGATAGTGTTGCAAACTCTTAGAGACCACCAATTGTTCACCAAATTCGGCAATTTGAATTTTGGCTAAAGTCTATAGCCTTCCTTGGTCATGTGGTTTCAGGTGAGGGTATTCACGTAGATCTTCAGAAGATAGCAAAGGTGAAAGACTGGCCAAGAGCCGCTTCCCTAACAGATATCAAGAGTTTCTTGGGTCTAGCCAGTTATTAGCGATGGTTTTTAGAGGGGTTTTCTTCTATTGCGTCTCCTCCAACTAAGCTAACTCAGAAAAAGGTGAAGTTTCAATGGTCAGATGCATGTGAGAAAAGTTTCGAAGAGCTGAATACTTGACTAACTATAGCTCCAATTTTGACCTTACCAGAAGGAATAGATGAGTTCGTAGTCTATTGTGATTCTTCCCGAATTGGCCTCAGTTGCGTTTTAATTCAGCGGGGTAAGGTGAAAGCTTAAGCCTCAATACAGCTTAAAGTTTATGAGAAGAACTATTTGACTCATGATCTTGAATTGGCGGGAATGGTGTTTGCTTTGAAAATATGGAGGCATTACCTTTATACGGCTCACGTGGATGTTTTCACCGACCACAAGAGCCTTCAGTACGTGTTCAGTCAGAGGGATTTGAACCTTTATCAAATAAGGTGGTTGGAGTTATTAAAGGATTACGACATGTGAGTGTGTTGTATCACTCGGGAAAGGCAAATGTTGTGGTGGATGCCTTAAGTAGAATGTCCATGGGGAGCACTGCTCATGTTGAAGAGGGCAAAAAAAAGCTCTCAAAGGACATTCACAGGTTAACTCGATTAGGAGATAGTTGGTGGATTCAGCTGAGGATGGAGTAGTACTATAGAGTTGGTCTGAATCCTCATTAGTTGTTGAGGTTAAGTTAAAGCAGGATGAAGATGCCACAGTTCTTAAGCTGAAAGAAGCAGCTCTAAGAAAAGAAGTGGAGGCTTTCTCCAAAGGGGCAGATGGTGTGCTTCATTACTAGGGCAGACTATGTGTTTCGGACGTAAATGACTTGAGACAACAAATAATGGTGGAAGCACAAAGCTCCAGATATTCTATCCTCCCAGGTGCTATTATGATGTATCATGACCTACAGGAAATCTACTAGTGGAACTGCATGAAGAGGGACATTGCAGAATTTGTGGCTAAGTGCCCAAACTGCCAGTAGGTTAAAGTTGAACATAAGAGGCCTGGGGTATGACTCAGGATAATAGCATACCCTTGTGGAAGTGGGAAGAAGTGAATATGTACTTCATTATAGGTCTACGTCGTACTCATTGGCAGAATGATCCCATTTGAGTGATAGTAGATCAGATGACTAAGTCAGCATATTTCCTCCCAGTTAAAACTATAGACTCAGCTGACGATTATGCTAGGATGTACATCCAGGAGTTAATCAGATTGCATGTGTTTCCCTTATCCATCATTTCAGATAGAGGTACCCAGTTTACATCGCATTTCTGGAAGTCATTTCAGAAAGAACTTGGTACTCAAGTCAATCTCAACACATTTTTTCACCCTCAAACAGATGGACAAGTTGAGCAGACTATTCAGACCATAGAAGATATGTTGAGAGCCTATGTGATCGACCTCAAAGGTAGTTGGGATGATCACCTACCTCTCATCGAGTTTGCATACAATAACAGCTACCACACTAGTATTCAAATGGCCCCGTTTGAAGCATTATATGGTAGGAGGTATAGGTCACCTATAGGGTGGTTTGAAGTTGGAGAAGCCACTTTGATAGGACTAGATTTAGTTCACGAGGCTATGCAGAAATTGTAGCTCATTAGAGAAAGGTTGAAAACAACTCAGAGTCGCCTGAAATCATATGCAGGTGTCAGAAGAAGAGAACTAGAATTTACTGTGGATGATTGGGTTTTTTTGAAAATTTCGCCCATGAAAGGGGTGACAAGGTTTGGAAAGAAAGGGAAACTCAGTCTAAGGTATGTAGTATCCTACAGGATTTTAAGGCGAATTAGCAATGTGGACTATGAGCATGTGTGCACCCAGTCTTCTATGTGTCACTGTTGAAAAAGTGCCTCGACCGACCTCAGTTGTTCCGCTAGACAGTGTGGGAGTAATGGATAGTCTCCCTTACGAATAAGTCCCAATTCAAATCCTAGACCGTCAAGTTAGTAAGATGAGAAACAAGGAAGTCGCTTCGATAAATGTCTTGTGGAGGAACCAACTAGTTGAGGGGGGGGGGGCACATGGGAAGCAGAAGAAGACATAATGGCTAAATATCCCCATTTATTCCCTTCCAGTTCAGTTTCATGATCAGGTATTAAATTCCTCCTCAATACTCTATTAAGTTCAGTACTTATCAACTATATTAAGGTTTTCAATGTGCACTCTAGTTGTGTTAATTTAGTTAATATGCCTATTCCAGTTTGGAGTCAGTCACTCCTTCATTAATTAGTTTATAGTTTTAGTTTGGGAATTGCAACTCTTTTCACAGTTTTCCAACAATTTTAGCTTTCATTCGAGGATGAATGATCCCAAGGGGGAGATATTGTAACACCCCAAAACATTTCTAGACCAAAGTTAGACTTTTCATGAAAAATTAAAAAGAACTAGAAATCTTTTTTGTCTCAAGACGACTCTAACAACGACTCATTGTCAACATTAATGGACCATTGTACGAGTCATGGTTTGATATGCAAGTTTTTTATTTAGGAAACAACGAGTCATCCAACAGCCAATTGCAAAGAGTAAGGACTCATTCTATCAAGTCATTTTTTCTTAGTACAAAAATCTGCTAGACATCACCCAAAAGCAACGAGTGGAACCAACGACTCATTGTCAATGGTAACGAGTCATCGTTTCCACCCGTCGCCAGATCCAGAAGTCATTCAGGTCAAGACAGTGGCGACGATGGGTAGTTACCATAACTCATAGGTTCTACCAATGAGTCGTGGTGACGTCCGTTAGAGGGTGGTCTAGTGTTTTGCTCGAAAACCCTGTTGGTGGCAATGAGAGGTACCAACGACCCGTTGGTTCGTCCAGCGAGCCGTGGTCCACTCTTGTTTCCAAGTTCTAGTGAGCCCAAATCTTAGGCCCAGGACCAATGATTGGTCTCAACGAGTCGTGGTTTCAACCAACGACTCATTGGTGACCCATTGGATCCCGACGGGCAGTTTTTGGATTTTTATCTTAGGGGCATTTTTGTAACTTTTCATCATTTTAACATAAAAAACTATATCATTTAGGGTGTTTTTAGGAGGTATTTTAGAGGTATAGCTGACCCTCTCCCTTATTTCTTCCAAACAACCAGATAGTAGAAGTACAATCTACGCAGGCAGTTCTCTCTGAGCAAGCTAGGGCTTTCAAGTGTGCTTCCATGATTCTCAGAGTTCATCCCAGGGAATTCGACTCCAAGTATGTGGCAATTCAACAAGGGAATCGCCCTTCCCTTGTGCCGCAAAACCCTTCTATAATTCTTTATCAATCATAGCCCTGAATATTAGAAATGTGGTTAGCTTCAGTCAGATTATGAATATTCTTGTGGAATGAAATTCTTGTGAATTCTTGCAATGTTCTTACTATTTACCAAGCATGTTGTTACTCTTTTTATGAAATATTGTCTTAGCCCTAGTTCCATGAAATGCAGCAAATTTGGGTCTTGCATAATTGATTGGATACTATTGTTACTTGACTCTGTTAGTTCTTGAATTCCCATGTAATTACTATTAAATGAGTTCGCAATAAGTTTGGATGCTAGTCCAGTATAAGATAGAAATTAGCATTTTCAGTACCTTTCAGAATGTCAGCTGATTAGTTTGACAATAGTCAGATCTTGAGGAGTTCAGTTTAGTAATACTCCCTAATTTTAGTTATTTGTTAGTTCTTTAGACGGTTACAACACTTTTAGATAAACAACTCTAACCAGTCTTACAACCATCAATATCAGTTATCAGCTAATTCTATAGACCTATCAGTATCAGTTATCAGCTAGTTCTGTAGATGGTTATGACGCTCTAGATAAACAGCTCTGGCCAGTCTTAGAACACCAGTTTATAGTTATCCGGTCCTACAGACTCTCAGGTTAATTCCAGATAAGTATTCCTGACTTTGTCCAGGACCCCAGCTTCGAGCTATCAACTTAGTAGTCAAATTAGGACTATCTAGTGGAAGTAGTACTTAGCACCGATTGGACCGGGGTTCCAGTGCACCCATGTTGTTATACCCCGAAAGACCCAAAGATCGGACCCAGGAGTTGAGATGGAGAAAAGTGGGAATTGTTGTTGCAGCCTTAGGATGAGTCGTCTCACGACCGGTGAGGATAGCCCACGAGTCGTCAGGTGACCTGTGGGGAAAGCATGAGTTACCTAGAGGAGTATCAGAAGAATTGAGACCCCAAGATCGAGACCACGACTCTTTGTAAGGCCTCACAAGTTGTTGGGTCAGTCGTGGGGAAGTAAAATAGTTGGGAAAAGGAAATATGGGGAGTGTACCTGATGGGAGTCCCCACGTGTCATTGTCAGCCTTAACGATTCATGGGTTGAGTCGTTGACAGGCTTGGAGTCCAAAGATTGGAAATGAGACAGTGTACTTAACGACTGGTGACCATGAGTCATGGTCACCCCTAACAAGTCGTGAAGTGACCCATTACGAGCCCAGGAGAATAAATGATATAGTGCACTTGACGAGCAGAGTGATGAGTCGTGCCTCCAGCAACGAGTCATCAGGTCGTCCGTTAGGACCACCTGGCAGTTAATTTTCTGCGAATTAGTAAGGGCCTTTTCGTAATTTCTAAGTTTCTAAAGCCTAAACTACATCGTTTTAGCCTATGAAAGGTGTACTTTAGAGGGGGAAACTATCCCAAGTCTTCATTCATGCAAGCAAGAGGATAGAAGAGTGAAGAGAGGTGATCAAAGGGTGATTCAAGGTTTTCTTCTTCAATTCCTTAGGGCATTCAAGGGAGAGTAAGATTTAGACATTTTCAGGTATCTAGGTTATGAATGAGTGTTTCTGTTCAAACCCATGCCCATTCTCTACGAATTTATGAAAATCTATCGAAAATCTATTAGGGTTTTGAAATTGATTTTTGTGAAAAATATAATGATTTTCTAATGGGCTTTTATGATTTTTGAATCTCATCACATTCTATGCATTTTGATCAGGTTTTACAATTTACTTTACTTATAAAATTATCGATTTTGATTTTCTATTTAATTAAGCCTACTTATGCATGATCTATGATGAGTCGATTTATGATCCTCTCTTCAATTGTTGATATTTACGAACACAACATGATTTATGATTTTTAATATGAAATTATCCAAATGCTCAACATGATTTGGTTATTTACAAGTTATATTCATGATTTCAAGTATGCATGGGCTTTATGATTTGTGCACTATTGATGATGAAAAGCATGTTTTCAAGGTATCCAATATTTATAAGCATATTTTTGAAGGAATTGAGCATTATAAAGCATGATAATGTATCGGGAAATACCCACATTATTAAGAATGATTACGGTTTATGAAAAGGATTTTATGATATATTGATTTATGATGTTGGGCAATTAAGGGCCTTGATTCTTGGCTAATCATGTTTTAATGGGGATCAATGTATGATGAATGTTATATTTTATCCAATGAATCTTAATGTATGATGTTATTGATTTACCTATGAGCTGATATGAATATTTTTGGGAGTCGTGTCTAGCACTGAGCAGCCTGGCATTCAAAGGACTATGCCGGTGTCTCATAACAACGTGCCACCGTGGGCTTATAATGATACATTACAATGATGATGATCCCCTCTTTTTCGTGATATCACATAATTCACGTCCCTTCCCTGGAAACCCAAAGGCGACTCTGCCCACTTGAGTGAGATAGTTGGGGCATCCTGAAAGGCTCTACCATGATGGTGTCTGTTATGACGAGTCCTCCCATTGTTCCGTATGTTTTATACATTGTCATGTTTCAATATTTTCTCAAGTGATGATTTGATAAAGTTTCTTTATGATTATGATTATGAACGGGTCATTAATAATTTGAAAACCTTGAGTCTTATGCTATGATACGATGTTTATGATTAAAGAATGATGTCCCATTCTTATGATGTTTTTTTATAAGTTTTCATGTATTTTAAATGTCCGTTTTACCTACCTTGCATATTCGATACATTCCTCGTACTGAACGCATACTTTCTATGTTGTACCGTTTCATGATATAGGACCCAGCTCTCTGGCTCATCCTCATATCTAGATCATCTCAGAGTTCACCTTCAGCTTATTGGTGAGTCCTCATGTTCCGAGGGTCGTTTGACAAACAATATGCTATTTTATGTTTCAGTATTTTTTCGGGTTAGTTAGGGGTGTTGTCCCATCAACTCATCGTACGTAGTAGAGGCTTTCAAATAGTATGTAGAACTCAGCTTGTGTATGCCTAAGTGAATTCGCTTATTATGATATGTCATGATCAGTTTGCATTTCCTCTATTTATGTTTAATCTTCCGCCTATAATGAATGAAGTAGATGTATGCTTATGCCATGGGTCGACTTGGGGCCTCTTGGGGTTCCTTGTCCCGTGTTATGATCTAAGTCTATATTTGGGTTGTGACAAACTTGGTATTAGAGAAATAGGTTTTGAAGTGTCCTAGGGTGTCTAAAAGACGCATTAAGTAGAGTCTTTTTCATGGGTGTGAAGCGTGCCACACTTATGACGAAGAGGGTATGAGATGTTTAGGAAATGTTCCCATCTTTCATGATCCATATCATGCGATGAAAAGTTTTTCTATCCTTCTAATTCGTGATATTCGCGATTGTAGAATCATGGCTCCTAGAAGAACGAACGGAAGGAGGAACGGGAACGGTGAAGGCCATGGAGATGGCAATGATCATGGGAATTAGCAGGCCCCACCTGTCCTAGAGTCCCAGGCACCCGAGCCAGTTGCCCATGTGGATTTTCGAGCGGCTAGCTAGATGTTGGCTCAGGCCTTGACCGCTCAAGTCAACCAACAGGCTGTTGCGCATATTCTAATGAATGGAATTGTGGCAGCGGCCCGGATTAGAGATTTCTTAAGGATGAACCTTTCAGAGTTCCTTGGGTCCGAAGTAGATGAGGAAATTAGATGAGGATCCGCATGAGTTTATTGACGAGATTGTGAAGATCACCCAGGTATGGGGGTGAATGGGGTTGAATGTGCAGGGTTGGCCTCATATCAGCTAAAAGGGGTTGCACACATATGGTTCAGCCAATGGAGAGATGCTAGGGCCACAGGAGCAGGGCCAGTTACTTGGGAGGAGTTTCACAGGCGTTCCTAGATCAATTCTTCCCTCAGGATATGAGGGAGTTAAAGACAGCAGAGTTTGTGAAATTTAAATAGGGAAGGATGACAGTATAGGAGTATGCTCTCGAGTTCACCTGCTTGTCAAAATATGTCAAGAGTTAGTGATGGATTAGAGGGCGCGGGTGAGCTGATTCATTCATGGTGTGGCGGGTTATTTAGACAAGGATTAAAGGACCTCTATGCTTTATCAAGATATCGACTTTTCTCATATATTGTTGTACGCCCAGTAGATGGAGGCGGCTTATGCGAGAGAGAGGGAGGTCAAGAAGGCTCGGACAGATAGCCATGGGTTTTCACATAAGAGATCCGGCGGTGGTCACCTTCCTCAGTTTCAGCAGAGGTCACTAGCCCCAGCACCATCATCAACTAGTGTTCCATCAAGACGCAAGGGTGATCAAAAGAGCAGGGCTTCAGGATTGAGGGACCAGAGGAGCAATCAAGTGGAGCGTACCTCCCCAGTCTACGGGAATTGCAGCAAGAGTCATGCTGGGGAGTTTTTGCTCAGCTCATATATTTGCTATGGGTGTGGTAGGTCCGGCCAAAGGTACCGAGCATGTCCATTTGCTTTACATGATAGTGATAGAGGTCGTGCACAATCCACCAGATTAGCAACAGCTCTAGCACGTCCAGCTTTGCAGGGAGCATCTTCAAGTAGGGGTGGCGGGGAGCTCCAAAAATAGATTCTATGCCTCGCCTTACTCCAGGAGAAGGAGACTTCTCCAGATGTGGTCACTAGTATGCCTTGCTAGATCTAGGAGCTACCTTGTCTTTTGTGAATCCTTACATTGCTAGTAGCTTTAGAGTTAGTCCCGAGACTGTGTCAGAACCATTTTCAGTTTCTACTCCTGTTGGAGATTTGGTTGTAGCTAGGCTGGTGAATAGGGGATTCCCGATTACTATATTGCCTAAAGTCACCTCCCCAGAACTTGTAGAGTTATCCATGACTGACTTTCACATTATTCTTGGCATGTATTGGCTATATGCGAATTACACTTTTGTAAATTTTAGAACCCGTGTGGTGGAATTTCATTTTCCGGGTGAATCAGTCTTGGAATGGAAGGGTAGTTCAGCTGTACCAGCAGGTTGATTTATTTCATATCTTAAGGCCAGGAGGATGATTTCTAAGGGTTGCATGTATCGTTTAGTTAGGGTTAAGGATGTTGAGTCTGAGACCCCGACTATCCAGTCAGTTCTGGTGGTGTGTGAGTATCCATTGGTCTTTCCCGATGATTTGCTAGGTGTTCCTCCTGAGAGGGAAATTGATATTGATATTGACCTTTTACCCGATAAGTAGCCTTTCTCTATTCCTCATTACCTGATGGCTCCAGCCGAGCTAAAGGAATTGAAGGATCAGATGAAGGACCTGTTAGATAAGGGCTTCATCAGACCAAGCAAGTCTCCATGGGGTGCACAAGTTCTATTTGGCCGAAAGAAGGATGATTCTCTTCGGATGTGCATTGATTATCGACAATTGAACTAGGTCACTGTTAAGAGCAGGTATCCTTTACCCAGGATCTATGATTTGTTTGACCAGCTTCAGGGTGCAAAGTTGTTTTGAAAGATAGATCTCAAGTCCGGGTATCATCAGCTCAGGGTTCGGGAGTGTGATATGCCAAAGACTGCCTTCAGGACACGGTATGGTCATTATGAGTTTGTAGTTATGTCTTTTGGACTAACAAATGCTCCTGCAGCTTTTATGACCTGATGAACAGGGTGTTCAAGCCGTATATGGACATGTTCGTGATTGTGTTCATTGAGGACATCCTCATATACTCTCAGAGCTAGGAGAAGCATGCCGCTTATTTGAGAGTAGTACTTCAGACCCTCAAGGATTGCCAATTGTATGCGAAGTTCAACAAATGTGAGTTTTGGTTGAACTCAGTAGCATTCTTGGGTCATGTGGTATCAAGCGAAGGCATAAAGGTGAATTCTCAAAAGATCGAGTCGGTGAAGAATTGGCCTAGACCAGTGAATCTTTTAGATATTCAAATTTTATTGGGCCTAGCTGGCTAATATCAGAGATTTGTCGAGGGTTTTTCATCAATTGCAGCACCATTGACCAAGTTAACTCAGAAAAAAGGTGAAGATTCAATGTTCGAAGGCTTGAAAGAAGAGCTTCCAAGAATTGAAGACTCGACTCACTACCGCACCGGTGTTGACCCTACCTGAGGGTATGAATGGTCTTTTTGTGTATTGTGATGCTTCGAGAATCGAGCTCAGGTGTGTATTGATGTAGCGGGGAAAGGTAGTAGCATATGCCTCTTCATAGTTGAAGATCCATGAGAAGAATTACCCAACCCACAATCTAGAGTTAGCAGCGGTTCGCATTGAAGATATGGCGATATTACTTATATAGGGTCCATGTTGATGTTTTTATGGACCACAACAACTTACAATATGTGCTCACAAAAAAGGATATCAATTTACGACAAAGGAGGTGGTTAGAGCTACTCAAGGATTATGATATGAGTGTTCTTTACCATCTGGGTAAGGCTAATGTCGTGGCGGATGCACTTAGTAGGCTCTCGATGGAAAGTGTTTCCCATGTGGAGGAAGGAAAGAAAGAGCTGGTGAAAGACGTGCATCATCTCGCAAGGTTAGGAGTGAGGTTGGATCACTTTATTGATGGCGGTGCTGTTGTTCAAAGTGGATCCGGATCGTCCTTGGTGACTGACGTGAAATATAGACATGATGAGGACCCGATTATGATAAAGTTGAAAGAAGACGTTCGAAGTTAGAAGATAGAGGTTTTCTCACAAGGGGGAGATGGTGTGCTTCGGAACTAGGGTTGCCTATGTGTTCCAGATGTTGATGATTTGAGGAGCCGGATATTGCATGAGGCACAAGGAACCAGGTATTCTATCCATCCTGGTTCCACCAAGATGTATAGTGACTTATGAGAAATCTATTGGTGGGATGGCATGAAGAAGGATATTGCGTAATTCGTATCTAGATGCTCAAACTGTCAGCAATTAAAGGTTGAACATCAAAGGCCGGGAGGAGTACCTCAGGATATCAGCATTCCTACTTGGAAGTGGGAAGCAAATAATATGGATTTTATAATAGGATTACCTCGTACTTGTCGATAATATGATTCCATTTGGGTGGTGGTAGACAGGTTGACCAAGGATGCACATTTCTTACATGTGGAAACCACATACTAAGCGGATGATTCTGCCAAATGGTATATCTGGCAATTAGTTCGACTACATGGAGTGCCCTTGTCCATTATTTCAAATCGAGGTACTTAATTTACCTACCAATTTAGGTGGTCTTTTTAGAAAAGGCTTGGGACTTAGGTTAAGCTTAGCACAACCTTCCATCAACAAATAGATGGCCAAGTGGAACGAACAATCCAGACTCTTGAGGACATGTTGAAAGCATGTGTGATGAACTTCAAAGGTAGTTGGGATGATCACTTTCCCCTGATCGAGTTTTCTTATAATAACAGCTATCACTCTAGCATTCAAGTGGCACTGTTCAAGGCTCTTTATGGGGGGAGGTGTAGATCCCCCATCAGATGGTTTGAGGTTGGTGAGGTGGCTATGATAGGGCCAGATTCGGTTCATGAGGCTATGGTGAAGGTTCAGTTTATAACGGACAGGCTGAAGACCGCTCAAAGTCATCAAAAGTCATATGTTGATGTGAGGAGGAGAGAGTTGGAGTTCGAGGTGGACGATTGGTATTTCTGAAGGTATCTCCCATTAAAGGAGTCATGTAGTTTGGAAAGAAAGGAAAACTCAGTCCCCTTTATGCTGGTCCCTACCGGATTATGAGAAGAGTTGGTAAGGTAGCGTTTGAGTTGAACTTGCCCTCAGAGTTATCTTCCGTGCATCCTGTGTTTCATGTATCGCTTTTGAATAAATATTTGGGAGATCCAGCTTTAGTAGTCCCGGTGGGTAGCGTTGGTGTAAAAGATAGCCTTAGCTATGAGGAAGTCCCGGTGAAATATTAGATCGTCAGGTTTGGAAGCTAAGGAACAAGTAAGTAGCTTCATTTAAAGTCTTATGAGGAAATCAACATGTTGAAGGAGCTATATGGGAAGCCAAAGTGGATATGATGGCTAAATACCTACATTTATTCTCTACCGGCTCAGTTCCGACTTGAGGTATCAGTTTTTCCCTATAACTCTATTCAGTTTTCATGTTCAAATCATGTGTTCAAGTTTCTTTTATGTGTACGAATATGCATGGGAAGTATGAAATCAGTTCAGCTATGTGATACGAATTGGAGGTAGTCATTCCGCTAGTTTTCGGTTTAAATGAACAGTATTTCGGTGTAAAGATTGCATGTCCTTGTTTTTCTACTTGTTTTCAACATTCGAGGATGAATGTTCCTAAGGGGGAGATATTGTTATACCTTGGAAGACCCAAAGATCGAACTCGGGAGTTGATAGGGGGAAAAGTGGGAATTGTTGATGCAACCTCAGGACGAGTCATCTCACGACTCGTGAGGACAGCCCACGAGTCGTCAAGTGATTCGTGGGGAAAGGCAGAGTTTTTGAGAGGAGTACCGGACGAGTTGAGACCCTAGCTTCAATCTTTAGGTGATTAGAATGGAACATGATTCTATAAGGGTTTCAGGGAATAAGGGAAAGAAAATTCCCTTGTTAAATTCCCACATACTTGGGGTAGAAATCTCTGGGAAACTCCTAGAGTAATCTGAGAAGAAGACTGAACCCTTGTTCTTGCTCTGTACCTCCTGCTTGAGCTTTCATCATACTAACTTGAGAGAATGAGAGAAATGAAAGAAGACTATCGACTAACTCCCTAAATCCCTCTGAAAATAACCCCAAAATGATATAGTCTAGGACCTATGAGCTTAGGAATTATGAAAACACCTCTCCTAAAAATGTAGAGACCCTGCTAGTCCTCACGAGGGACATCATGACTTGTGGGGTACTGGACGAGTCATGAGGTCCTATTTTTTGTCAACACTGGAAAAATCTTCAAGTCCAAACGACAACCTAATTCACAAGTCATGAAGTACGCCATGACTCGTGGCTCCCCTTGTGACGTCTCCAAAATATCAAACCTTTAATTTTAGACCACCTTGACCATGACTCACTTCACGAATAGTTAGATACTCCCCGAGTCGTGACTGCCACTCATGGTCACCCCCTAACCACAACTTCTCACGACAGCCTTCATTTCACAAGTCACTCCACAACTCGTGGAGTCTCCTCACGGGTCACTGGACGAGTTGTCCTGTGACCTGGGCAATATTTTCCTTTTCTTCTCCAATTAA
Source organism: Datura wrightii (assembly GCA_035772735.1). NCBI lineage: Eukaryota > Viridiplantae > Streptophyta > Magnoliopsida > Solanales > Solanaceae > Datura > Datura wrightii. Next base: position 91,112,928 of record JASDFA010000020.1, read on the forward strand.
ACCCCATGTCTGATCTTAGGTACTTTTGGAGTGTTACACAGAGGCTCCTGCAATCATTCTAACTATCATCACTTGACCATGTTGGTTCTTGAAGGGGCGCTATTATTCTGGACTATCAAAGGATGAGTTCATTATAGATAAATCATTTAAACATAATAAATAGAATATAAGCTCAGATGAAATAGTGTCAATTCGTGCTTATCTCAAGCCCATTTGGTTATATAGTATTTCGATGAGCTTTTGATACTTCAAGTACTCTATAATCGTTCAATTTTATATCTACATATCCTGAAATAGAGTAATGGTAGATGATCATAATCAATTAATGATTAGTATAATTAAATAACACTACGGAGAGAAAGGAAGAAATACTATGTTTTAGCTTGTGGACATATATTTTGGAATACTTCTTTATAAATAATATTTTTAATGAACACATGGCCTTCTATGTCATCGTCAACATTTAGTATAGTTAATCTTTGTCATGTTGTTACGTGAGATACCGCTACATATAATTAGCCATGGGTGACTACTTGTTTTGGAAGATACACTCCAACATGGTTAAGAGACTGTCCTTGACTTTTATTAATTTTCATGGCGAAACATGGTGCTAAAGGAAGTTGTCATCTCTTCAACTTGAATGGCCACTTTGAATCATTTGGAGACATAATAATTCTTGGTATTTTTACTAATGCCGAAAAAGGAAATGTCACATTCCGGTTATGCCTCGACGATTGATTTGATTGGATCGTTAGGTGATGGGATGCATATATCAGGTGGAAATTTAATAAGCTCATTGTTAAAATCATCATAAAAACAACCTTCTCCAATTTTTAACAACCATCTGTCGAAAGCGGTAATTTTAGCAGCCTCAGAGTCAGTTACTTTTCCACTACAAAGTCGCATATTTTCCTTTAACTCATACACCCTTAAAGATGGCCACAAGTATGAGGATTTTAGTGAAGCATCTACAATGTTTTAGCTCATGTTCCTTTCGGAATTATTGATAGTATTTGACAAAAATACCACCAAATATGACTGTAAGACCTCCAAATGGTTTATCAGAGTTGTTTTAATATTTGATTCGGAGGATATCTCTCAAGGTCCTGTCTAAGTCTTCAAAGCAATATTTATTTACCATTGGTGCTTCATCCCAATTGATCGAAGAAGTTTTTTGGAGTAATTTAGCTAATTAACTGCCTTGTCTTATTTCACAAGTTAATTTTGCACTTATGTCTAATGGAATATAAAATCGTGAATGAGATGTCCTACCATTTGGTAATAACAAAGCTGCTATTCCAGAAGTAGCAACAAGGAGAACTATTTTTTATTGTGATCTCAATTTGAAAAATATTGTATTCCATAGAAATGTCTTTCCAGTACCACCATGCTATTTTATGAAAAATAAGTTGCCTTGTTCATTTAAAACTGATGTCATTATTGCTTCATAAGCAGTCTTTTGGCAACGATTTAAGAGAACAAATGATTTTTCATGCACTTCCTTTAAAGCTCCTTTGTCATAGTCTAGTTCCTCATTGATTAGACAATTTCCTCTGTCATTCAGCAAAGCAGAATCTAGAAGTGGCATTCCATCTATATCTTTCAAACTTTTTCCCATCTTTAGAAGTATGCTTTCAATCTCAAATAATGTATATGCTTCCAGTTGTTGTTTAGTTAACTATAAATCTTTCAATTGAAATCTCTTTCACTGTAATGATGTTATATCTTCGGATAAAATTTCATAGTTCATCCTCCAAAGTTTGGTTAATTCAGATACTTGGCAGTGAATCAGTATCGTGATGAAAAGATTTCAGAGCTCATTTCCTGATGCCCAACATGTTGTTCAGCCAAGCAGTCATTTCACTCTTTTTCATCCTCAAATAATCCTAACGTGCAACATGCCTTCTTATAAGTTTTGTACCATACTCCATTTACTATTCTTATGGTTTCAAAGGAAGTGCTTCCTTTGACAAAATTAAGTAGCATTCTCATGTAAAACCATTCTCCACTTGCAGGATGTGGGAAGTAAATTCTACTGACAGCCTTCCCCATTTTCCTTCTAGTCCATTCTTCCCTCTTGCATCCTAGACCCAATGCATAGGGAAATTTGAATATGTTAGTTCTCGTGCATCAGCATATTCTTTGTTTGTCTTGAGCCATTCTATGAATTTTGTTTTTACTACATAGGTTTTCTTAGTATGTTTCCAGGTCGCTGTTCTTCTTCTAATATTATGGTGTTTTCTTCCTCTAAATGGAATTGCAATCGCTCAACTGCTGGCTCTCTTTGATTTATGTCAAATTTGAAGATCCTCCAACAAGTTTCTATAGCTGATATGTACCTACAGTCTAAATATCTTTTCATCTCATCACATTCTGCAGTAGTATCTGTACATTATATAGTGGTAATCGCCCTATCAGATCCTTTTTTGACATATTTAAATAAGTATTTCACTGACCTTGAGTAGTTACATAGCTCGACATTTATATGTGGATCAAATTTGACAATCGAATTCCTGTTATAAGGGACGACATATCTATTGTCTAAGAATTCATTGTTTTTCTTGAGTTGAGTACCTATGTTCCTTCTCCTATAAATAGGAAATCCATCTGCATCAAAAGTTGTTTGATTATTGATATTGTTCAAAAAATGCTTGCTGCACTTCCCTTGCTTCATACATGGGCCTTATTGAGGTCTGCACAAGGTCCATGCATCATGTAGTTCTTGATAGAACTATAACCATCTGGATCAAGTTCCATATCGGGTATTTCAGTTGTTATTATTGTGTCGATATGATCTATGGAGGGACTTTTTAATGTGGGATGCAGGAAGAGCAATACATGTGCATGAGGCAATCCTCTTTTATGGAACTCAATAGTATATAAGCCTGCATAATTAATGGTATAATGTGTTGGTTAGCATGCAGGAAAAGTAATCATATTTTTGTAGAAAAATTTAACATGTTGGATGAACAAGTGATGCCTACAATGAATATGTAAATGTTTGAACTTACATGCGAGTATTTTTCCAAAGGACTGTTTCTTTTTTAGATTTTGCATTAGTTGAACTAATTTAATCTAGAAGACTCGGCATATGACGTTGTCACGACCCGAGTCTATATCCTGGACGAGACACTGTACTTGGAGTCACAGGTAACCCCAGGTCAACCCATGGTCTATCAAACACTGGTAATCTGAGTAATATCATAGAGGAAGCTTTAAAAATAATAAAAATCATTTATAAAGAAGAATTTAAATCATAAAGCTTTATACAACTGAAAACAAAATTGAAAATCTAAATCTGTGTCTGAAAGCCATCTATATTGAATGAGCTACTGGGACAAGGCCCCAGCTAACTCTAAGTCTAACTAAAACAAAAATAACTAAAGGAAAATAAACATCATCCTCAAAAGAGGAGGACTTACCACTAGCGCAGCTAATAACTCCTGGAAAAGATCTGCTAACGGTGCTGAGACTGAGAACCTGCAGCTGTATCACAAAACGATACAGCATAGAAGGTATGCATCAGTACTTTGAATGTACTGAGTAAGTTGGAGAAAACATAACTTAGAGAATACATAACTGAACTATAACGACATGCAATGACCAACTAAAATACTAAAACTGAATAAACTAAAATATACCGAGATGGTCAAAGTAATCTTGCTTGATGGTCAAAGACATGCCCTAAATTTAAGATACTGAATCTGAACTAACTGTACTGAACTGAGTAAGCTGAAACTGTTCTGAACTGAGCTAATATGAGATTGAACTGACTAGTGGGAGAGTATATAACCGATATATAACAACGTGAGCTAGACGTGGAGTTTGATGTATACACCCTATCGGTAGGACCCAATATACCTTGCCAGGTTATAAAGGCATGAACTGGCTGATCACAAGTTTGGGGCCATAAGGCCAATAAAAATAACCTACGGTGGCGACGTAGTTCTGGGAACCTGGGTGTGCTAGAACCTCGATCCACTCAGTGCTAAGTCCTACTCCCACTGGATAGTCCTAGAGTGACTAATAAGCTGATAGCTCGAAATTGGGGCCCAAGACTAAGTCAGGAATACCTATCTGGAAGCATCCTGAGAGTCTTGTCGGACTGAATTTTGTAACTGGCGTTCTAAGACTAGATAGAGCTGCTTATCTGGAAGTGTCGTAACCGTCTAAAGAACAAAATGAAATCTAAAGCTAGGGGTTCTAAGACTGGTCAGAGCTTTTTATCTATAAGTGTCATAACCGTCTAAAGAACCACTAAAACTGATATCTAAATCTAATAATGATACTGGGAGGTACCACTGACGCCTAAAGAAATGACTGTAGTAAAATTAATCAGCTGACATTTCTAGACATTATTGAGTATGCTGCTAATTTGATTGAGACTAGATTAACATTTATCTGACTGAAATTTCAAAATATACTAACAATATGAGGATCTCAAGACTGATAGAATCAAGCTACAAGGAAACTAGTCCAACGCTCAATATTCTAATTGTACCGAACTGAGAACTAGGGCTAAATCATTCCACTATATACTAGTTTCAAAAAATTTCTAGAAATAGGGAATAATAAAGCAGTTAATATCATGAGTAATATTCCACTTGAAATCTTAACGAAATTTGTCTGAAAACTTTCTACATTTCAAATTCACAGGGTTGTAACCAATAGAGGAAATAGAGAAAGGTTTTGGGGACACAAGGGAAGAACAATTCCCTTGTTGAATTCCCACATACCTGGATAAGAATTTCTGGAGAAACTGCCTTGAGAATCAAAGAGGAAGTCGAATACCCTAGCGCTGCTCTTGCTGCTTCTTGACTTTTTCTATGCTTTAGACTTTGAGGGGATGAGTGGAATGAAGGGGGGTGTCATTCAACCCCTTTAACTCCCTCCTAAACGAGTCCACAATGATGGGGTTTTAAGATAAAGAGGCTGAGAAGTTACAAAAATAACCCTGGAATAAGATCTAGAAATTTTCCCAACAAGATCCAACGAGCCTCACATTGGGTCGTTGGACGAAACCACGACCTGTTGGAACCAATAGTTGGTCCTGGGTCCAAAAATCTTGCTCACTATAGAGGGGCCATGGGAGAATACCATGACTTTTTGTGACCACTAATGGGTCGTTGGTACCTCTCGTTGTCACTGGTGGGGAAATTTGGGCCCTAAGACAACAGGCAACACAACGACACATTGGTAGAACCAACGGGTCATTACATCGACTCGTGGTCAACACTGTTATGGCATGGGACTTGGTTACGGGTGGTAGCAATGGCTCGTTGGTAGGAACCACAAGCTGTTAGTTCCACTCATTGCCACTAGAAGAAGTCCAGTAAGCTTCTGAACTAGGATCCAACAGACGATAGGACGGCTCGTTGTTTCTTCCAATGCATCGTCCTATGCCTCATTCTTTCCCTTGAAGGGAATCTGCTGAGTAGAAAACAACTCAAACAACGACCCATTGGAGCTGACCACGATTTGTTGTCTGGGTCATTCAGCAATAAAATTTTCTGGTTCCCCTGATTTTTCTTGCAATGTCTGAGTTTAGTCTAGGAAAGTTTTGGGGTGTTACAGTATCTCCCACTTCATTCATCCTCGAATGAAAGCTAAAACTGCTGGAAAGTTAAGGAAAGAGCTATAATTCCCAAACCAAGACTATGAGATGGTTTCTGAAGGAGTAACTGACTCCGAATTAATTTAACCATGCTAAAAGAGCTGATGCAACTAGAATGCACATAGAAAATCTGAATAGAGCTGATGAGTACGGAACTGAACAGAGTATTGAGGAGGGATTTAGTACCTGATGTTGGAACTCAACATGAAGGGAATAAATGAGGGTATTTGTCCATCATGTCTGCTTCTTCTTCCAATGTGGCTCCCTTAACTAGCTGGTTCCTCCACAAAACATTCACCGAAGCGACTTCCTTGTTTCTCAGCTTACGAACCTGACGGTCAAGGATCTGAATTGGGACACTTCGTAAGAGAGACTATCTTTTATTCCCACATTTTCTAGTGGCACAACTGAAGTTTGATCACCAATGCGGTTATTCAATAGTGACACATGGAAGACTGGGTGCACAGATGCTAACTCTGGAGGTAGTTCTAACTCATATGACACACTGCCAATTCGCTTTAGAATTCTGTAAGGTCCTACAAATCTCGGACTGAGTTTTTCTTTCTTTCCAAACCTCATCACCCCTTTCATGGGTGAAATTATTTTACAAACCCAATCAGCCACTGCAAATTTTAACTCTCTTCTCCTCATATCAGCATAGGATTTCTGACGGCTTTGCATTATTTTCAACCTCTCCCTGGTAAGTTGCACCTTCTACATAGCCTCATGAACTGAGTTTGGCCCTATCAGGGTAGCTTAACTAACCTCATATCTACACCTCCTACCATACAATTCCTCAAATGGGGCCATCTGGATATTGGAGTGGTAGCTGTTGTTGTATAAAAACTCGATGAGAGGTAGGTGATCATTCCAACTTCCCTTGAAATCAATCACACATGATCTCAGCATATCTTCCAAGGTCTAGATAGTCCGCTCAGCTTTTCCATCTGTCTGCAGGTGAAAAACTGTGCTGAGCTTGACCTGGGTACCGAGTCCTTTCTGAAATGACTTCTATAAATGCGAGGTAAACTGGGTACCTCTATTTGAAATAATAAAAAAGGGCACCCCATGCATTCTGACCAACTCCCAAATATAAAGCCTAGCATAATCCTCGACTGAGTCTGTAGTTTTAACTGGGAGGAAATGCACTAACTTGGTCATCCTATCTACTATCACCCAAATTGAATCATGTTGCTGACGAGTACAAGGCAGACCTATAATAAAATCCATATTCACTTCTTACCACTTCCATTTGGGTATGCTGATATCCTGAGTCATACCTCTTGGTCTTTGATGTTCCACCTAAACCTACTGGCAGTTCAGGCACTTAGCTACAAATTATGCAATGTCTCATTTCATGTCGTTCAACCAGTAAATATCCCATAGATCACGATACATCTCTCCTGGGTGGATAGAGTATCTCTAATTGTGTGCTTCAACCAGTATCTGTTGTGTCAAATCACCTACATCTAGTACACACAGCCTACCCTGGTAACGGAGTACACTATCTCCCCCTTGGGAGAAAGCGTCCACTTCTTTTTTGAGCACCGGCTCCCTTAGCTTAAGCAATATAGGATCTTCATCCTGCCTTGTCTTAACTTCAACTACCAACGAGGAATCTGATCCACTCTGTACCACTACTCCGCCCTCAGCTGTATCAACCAACTACACTCCCAACTGAGCTAACCTATGAATATCCTTTGCTAGTTCCTTTTTGCCCTCTTCAACATGAGCCACGCTCCCTATAGGCATTCTTCTTAGGGAATCAGCCACCACATTGGCTTTGCCCGGGTGATACAACACACTCATGTCATAGTCCTTCAATAGCTCCAACTACCTTCTCTGACAAATATTTAAATATTTCTGATTGAACACATAATGAAGGCTCTTGTGATTGGTGAAAACATCCACCTGAGCCTCATAAAGGTAGTGCCTCCATATTTTCAATGCAAACACTACTACTGCCAGCTCCAGGTCATGAGTTGGATAGTTCTTTTCATGAACCTTGAGTTGTCTGGAGGCATAAGCTATCACCTTACCCCGTTGCATCAAAACACAACCAAGTCAAACTCTGTAAGCATCACAATACACTACAAACCCATATGTTCCTTCCAGTATGGTTAACACTGGAGCGGTAGTGAGTCGAGTCTTCAACTCCTGGAAACTCTTCTCACATGCATATGACCACTGAAATTTCACCTTTTGCTAAGTCAACCTAGTTAGAGGAGATGCAATGGAGGAAAACCTTCCACAAAATATAGGTAATAGCCGGCTAGACCCAAGAAACTTCTGATTTCGGTTGGGGAAGTAGGTCTTGTCCAGTCTTTCACCACTGCTATCTTTTGAGGATCTACCTGAATACCCTCACCCGAGACCATGTGACCAAGGAAAGTCACATACTTCAACCAAAATTCAAATTTGCTGAACTTAGCGAACAACTAGCGGTCTCTGAGCGTCTGTAGAACTATCCTCAATTGGTTAGCATGTTCTTCCTCGCTTCTGGAGTATACCAGAATATCATCAATAAATACAATAATGAACATGTCTAGATATGGCTTGAAGACCCTGTTCATCAGGTCTATGAAAGTTTTGGGGGCATTAGTTAGTTCGAAGGACATAACCACAAATTCGTAATAACCATACCGAGTTCTGAAAACTATTTTCATTATGTCACATTCTCTGACCCTTAGTTGATGATACCCCGACGTGAGATCTACCTTGGAGAAACAACTGGCTCCCTGAAGTTGATCGAACAAGTCATCAATCATAGTTAGGGGATACCTATTCTTAACTGTGACCTTATTCAACTGACGGTAGTCGATACATATTTTGAGGGTACGGTCTTTATTTCGTATGAATAATACTAGAGCACCCCATGGAGAGATGTTAGGCCTGATGAAGCCTTTATCAAGGAGGTCTTTTAGCGTCTCCTTCAACTTCTTAAGCTCAACTGGAGCCTTTCCGTAGGGAGGGATAGAGATAGGCTCAGTGTCTGGGAAGATGTCTACGCCGAAGTCTATTTACCTCTCAGGAGGAACTCCAACAAGATCTTTGGGAAACACATCAGGAAACTCGCTGACAACTAGAACTGATTGAATAGTTGGGGTCTCAGATCTAGAATCTTGAAACCGAACTAGATGATAAATGCACCCCTTAGAAATAAGCTTTCTGTCCTTAAGGTAGGAAATAAACCGACCCTTAGGTGCTGAACTACTGCCCGACTATTCTAAAACTGGCTCATTAAGGAACCAAAATCTGACGATCCTAGTTCTGCAATCGATTGAGACATAACCTGAGTGTAACCAATCCATGACAAGAATAAGGTCAAAGTCAACCATGTCTAACTATACAAGATCAGCTAGAATGACCTTATTCAAGCTTAAGACTGGGCAATTTCTATACACCCAGCTGTCTCTAACTGACTCACCAACTAGGGTGGAGACTGAGAATGGTTTTGAGAGGAGCTCTAGACTGATATCAAACTGGATAGCTATTAGGGATTCATGAGTGATAATGTGACTCCTGGATCTAGCAGGGCATACATATCTAGATGGAAAAGGCGTAACTTACCCGTGACCACGTTAGGTGAGCTCTCCTAATCCCGATGAGAGGACAAAGCATAAAAATGGTTTTGGCACTAGCTTCCATCCGCACCTGAAGTGTTAGCCTACTGAGCTGATCAGCCTGCTGGAGCTGCTGAAATGGTGGATTGTGATCTCCCCCTTCTTACAGACGGGCATTCTCTGAGCTGATGACCTAGCTGTCCACACCCAAAGCAACCCTCTCAGTCCTGAAGAATTCCCCTAGATAGTTCTGGCAACACTTAGGGCAAGCTGGGTAGCGGTTGCTGGCGTTGTGACTCTAGGACTTTGAGTCAGATGCTCCATCCATCCGATTCTTGTGGGACCGAAAAGTAGGGGCACTGGCTGAAGTCAGTGTTGGAGCCCTCTGCTGCTGCTGTGGGATGCTACTACCGCCAGATCTCTGGTGGCCATAATCTGATTGGCCAGTCCTTGCCCGCTTATTCTCCCGCTCTGAGTCTTTTAGCTTTTCTACCTCAATCTGCTGGGCATGAACGATGAGGCTGGAGAGGTCAATATCTTTAATAAGGACTACAGTCCAGCACTCCTTAAGGACCAAGTTCGATACTCCATTAATGAACTTCAGCATGCTAGCCCTTGGCTCAGCTACCATCTCCGGAGCACATTAGACAACCGTGTGAACTCTAGTGCATACTCTTCTACCGTCCTTTACCCTATTTCAGATTCATAAATTCTTCCACCCAAGCCTCCCTGAGCTCCCGGGGGAAGAATCTATCTAGTAAGGCTGTTATGAACTCCTCCCACTCAACCACTTCCTCTCCTGCTGGTCTCCCCTCCTTATATTGATCGTACCAGATCTGGGCTACCCCTTTTAGCTGGTAAGTAGCCAGGTCAACACTCTTATAAGGGATAACATCCATAATTCGGGTGATCTTCCTAACCTCATCCATGAACTCCTGTGGGTCCTCTCCCATCTTAGATCCACGGAAAGCTGAAGGGTTTTATCCGGGTGAAGTCTCGAACTCGGGAAGCTGCTATGGACCTATTAGTATTGACCAGAGCCACCTGCAGCTTCACCTGGTTCGTGACTGTCTGTGCGAGCAGCTGGATTGTCGTTCTGGACTCTGTAGAGGACATTGGGTCATCCTGAGGGGTTGCTGGGGCTGTTGGGGCAGGTCGGTGAGTGTTCCCGCCCTTCTTCCGTTACCACACCTTGGAGGCATGATTTCGCTAAAACAAAATAGAGCACGAGTTAGGAGAATGTTTCTGGAATTGAACTTCAACACACGATAAAGAGTATGAACAAAAGAAAGTTTTCCTAATAACATCTCGTAGCCTCCTCGTCAAAGTGTGGCGCAATTCACACCCATGAAAAGGACTCTACTCGATGCGGCTTTCATACATCCTAGGATACTCTAAACCTAGTGCTTTGATACCAAGTTTGTCATGACCCGATTCTATATCCTGGACGAGACACAGTACATGGAGTCACAGGTAACCCCAGGTCAACCCATGGTCTATCATAACACCGGTAATCTGAGTAATATCATAGCATAAGCTTTAAAAATAATAAAAACCATTTATAAAGAAGAATTTAAATCATAAAGCTTTATACAACTGAAAACGAAACTGAAAATCTGAATCTGTGTCTGAAAGCCATCTATACTGAATGAGCTGCTAGGACAAGCCCCCAGCTAACTCTAAGTTTAACTAAAAGAAAAATAACTAAAGGAAAATAAACATCATCCTCGAAAGATGAGGACTCACCACTGGCACAGCTAATAACTCCTGGAAAAGATCTGCTAACGGTGTTGAGACTGAGAACCTGCAGCTGTATCACAAAATGATACAACATAGAAGGTATGCGTCAGTACTTTGAATGTACTGAGTAAGTAGGATAAAACATAACATGGAGAATAAATAACTAAACTATAATGACATGCAATGACCAACTGAAATTTCACGGATCGTTTTGTGATCTGGTACGAAATTTTGGCTTTTCACCGTTTTGACTCCTGGGTCTTATCCTTGGGTTCCCGAGGTATAACATGTATGGATGGTTGAATAGCTATAGAGTTCTGGGTATACTGAATTCGAATATGAATAGGAGGAAGATATGGGATTTGCCTAGGCATTTAATAGGAATGGATAGTTATTGTTGTTTCAAAAAAGCGTAACTGGATAAGAGTGGAAGGAGGATGTGGGATTTGCCCAGTTTTTTAATAGGAAGAATCATTACAAATTTTTTCAATATTGAATGAATCTAAACTAAAGTGAAGGAAAATGAATCAACCAACTGACAAGAGTTAATTTTGTTACCGATTTAGTGCATTAAATTTATAGATTTTGGACATGAAGCATTTTTTGTTAATACATTTCTGAATAAAAGATTAGTAATTAATTAATCCTTTATTGAGTGCATTTATTTATCTAGCTCAGCCCGATTGATGTCAAAGAAATAAAATAGAGTAAAATATGTAAATTTATTTTTGCGTTAAGTTTCCTGAATTACTAAATAAGTTTAAAAAAAACTTCTTTCCATCCTTAGGTGTGTTCTTTGTTCAATTTAAGGATGAAAAATGAATGCATGGTTGAATGGTTATAGAATTTGGTTATAATAAATTCAAATATGAATAGGAGGAAAATATGGGATTTGCCTAGGCATTTAATAGGGTTGAATTGTTATTGATTTTTGGAAAAAACTTAACTGAGATTTTTACAATTATGAATCTACACTAAAGTGAATGAAAATGAATCAACCAACTTTTTCCCTTCAAGTACACAACTAAAAACTATAGCAATAGGCAAATTCGTGGACCCAAATAAAATGTCCACAATAGACAACATACCTCTGTTCTACATCTTTACCCAAGCCACCTGTGTCATGACTGCTTTGCCTTTTGCAAAAGTTTGGTGATTTTACACGAGTTGGTGGTGGCTATAGGACAAACAAAAGGAAATAAAAAGTATATGGTCATTCAGTTGATTGGGATGTCAACAGATCAATAACCTAATGTACACTTTAACACGCTCAAAGGCCATAAAACGGAAAACAAACACACAATAAAACAATAGATTATAATTATGGTAGACCTCAACTAAAAGTTCATGTCACTATAAGTGATTGGTGATGAGAATGTATTATCTTTTTCAGTTCAACCTAACTATACAACAAAAGGACTTCCAATTGGGAAAAAAGAATCAAAGGACACAAAATAAAATTGACAACATAATTCAAGAGGTTTGTAGCATAGAAAGGAAATAGGAATTCAATAGCGCTTCAACTACAAATTTCACATTTATGTGGCAACAAGTCAAGGGAAATAGTCATTATTGTTATGAATTAGTAATTATGTAAAAATGAGGTTCTAATTAAATGACGTAAAAAATTGATATAAGTAGGCAAGGGATAGATGAGTATTGCCTCAGGTTGGTGGACAACACTGATCAAGTGAAGCTAACTAAGAAGTAATAGAGAATGAGGAAGAGTGAAAAACCTTTCAAATGCTTGCAAAATGTCCACCATCAAAGGTCGATTGCAGATATCATAATCAAAACAACCATTGGAAACATTTTCAATAGCAATAGGGAGGCCACTAGGAGTTATGATACAAAATAATACCTTTCTCTAAAAGAGGACACTTTCTGTTCCAGTAGACTGTTTTCCATCTCTACCATGTGTGGTTCCTGTAATTGAGAGAAAAATTAAATGTTTCACTAATAAGTTAACATTACATGTTTTGTCAAAGACACTTCAAGTTAGCATAATACTATTATTTTTGCAATTAGTTAACATTTTCAGCTTTGTCAAGCCAGTCATTGTGTACCAAGCTATCCGAGGAGCTATGTTTTTTTATCTCCAAACTGTCTGAGGATCTGTCTTTAAGACTAATAAAAAATATAAGAAACTTAATCACTAGACTAAAATAATATGTACCTAAGAAAAGTCCTACAATCATATTATCACAATACACTTTTTTATTTGTCGAAAACTGTATTAAACTTTGAGAGATGCTTCCATTGGGATTACTTGCTAGCACACTCTGGTTGCTAAAATATCCATAATTTAACAATAGAAGAACATAGATAGCTAATTATACAATTGAAAATTTTTTCAATATCCAGAAATATTAGGATTGGAGCTATGAATTAGTTCCTTTCTCTTTTTATAAGGTAGGTAATTTAATTGATGTGAAGAACTCCAATATACAATTTTATATAATAAAAAAAGATAAGTCTTTTTTTTAAATATTGTTTTGTACCAAAAAGGCCAATCGTGTATACCAACAGGGACCAATCTACATGCTTGTACTTAAAATTAAATAAAAGGCTATTCCCATTACTATATCTGTTGGTCCTAAAGTATCATACAAAAAAGGACACCAGATAAATACATCAAGAAAAAATAATGTTGCATATACTTTTAGTTAGATGGAAGCTGAGAGGAAGAAGAACCTCAAGGAAATCACCTTGACCTTGGATGAACCGAGCATGGAAGTCCTCTTAAGCTGCAGTAAGCATAAGAGCAAATTTCATATTTAAGATGAAAAAATAATAGAGAAGTGATGCGTTTGCTATTAATCATAAAGTGTAACACCCCAAAACTTTCCTAGATCAAACTCATACTTAGCATGAAAAAACCAGAAAACTTTTTCCACAGAACGAGTTGTGGTTAGACTCGTGGCTTAAAGTAGTGGATTTTTATAACACCCCAAAACTTTCCTAGACCAGACTTAGACCTTGCAAGAAAAATCCAGAAGAAAACCAGAAAAGGATTCCTCAGAACGACTAAGAGAACGAGTCATGGTCATCTCCAATGACTCATTGTGTCAGTCGTGGTCAGCAGTGTTTGGTCTCTTGGGAACCCATAAGACAAGGAACGACCCATTGTGAGAAACAACAAGTCATCCTATCACTCGTTGGTTCCCCAACATAGAACTCCTTTCTAGGATCCCACAACTCAACCAATGAGTCATTGTCATAAACAACGACCCATTGTGTGAGTCGTTAGGTGAGAACCCAAACCCCCCCCCCCTTTTAGTGATGACGAGTGGAAACAACGACCCTTTGTGTCCCAAAAATGAGTTGTTGTGACCACCCATGGGGTCAAGCTCAAAAATCCAAGACTTGTTCCAATGAAGGTAACGATTGGACATAATGACCCATTAGGTCCACCAACGAGTTGTTGGCCACCCGTTGTCAAGCCTTCTAGGATTCCTCATCTAGTGACCATGGAAGGAACCAATGACCCGTTGGTTCATCCAATGAGTAGTGGTATTCACCGTTACTAGATCCAGTGATCCTATCCCCCTGGTAGTAGGACTAACGAATAATGGTATCAACCAACGACTCGTTGAGTGACCCATTGGTTCCCTATCGGTCAGTTTTCCAAATTTTACTCCAAGCATATTTTTATAATTTCCCACCTATTTAGTCCCTGAAGTATGTTATTTTAAGTATAATTTCATATAATTTAGAGTGATTAGACGTTTTCCCCCTCATTCCCCATGTACACTTTTAGAAATCGATCGTAGAATCCAGGTCACTTCTCTCAAGCAAAAACTAGGGCTCCTCGCCAGTTGCATAAATTCAAGATTTCTTCTTCATGGATTTCCTATTCAGGTATGTGGGAATTCAACAAGGGAATAGTTCTTCCCTTCTATCCCCAAAATCTTCTCTATTCTCTTTATAAGTTACAGCCCTGTAGATTCAAAATGTAGAAAGCTTTTAGACAAACTTCTTTAAGATTTCAAGTGGAATACTTCTCATGATTTTAACTGCTTTATTATTCCCTATTTCTAGAAATTTCATGAAATCTAGTATTTAGTGGAATGAATTAGACCTAGCTCTCAGTTCAGTAGAAGTAGAATCTTGCGTGTTGGACTAGTTTCCCTATAGCTTTATTCTATCAGTTTTGAGATCCCCATATTGTTAGTGTATGTGGAAATTTTGTTCAGATACATATTAGTCCAGTCTCAATCAGATTATTATACTCAGTGTTGTCCAGAAATGTCAGATGATCAGTTTGACTATAGTAAACTCTTGAGGTGTCAGTGGTGCCTCCCAGTTATTAGTATTAGACTTAGTTATCTGATTTTAGTGGTTCTTTAGGCGGTCATGAAACTTCTAGATAAGCAGCTCTGAATAGCTTTAGAATCCTAGCTTCAGACTAAAGTTTGTTCTTTAGTTGGTTATGACACTTTCAGATAAGCACCTATGACCAGTCGTAGAACACTAGTTATAGAATTCGGTCTGATAAAATTCTCAGGGTACGTCTAGATAGGTGTTCCTGACTTAATCTTGGGCCCCAGTTTTGAGCTATCAGCCTAGTAGTCAGTCTAGGACTATCCAGTGAGAGTAGGACTTAGCACCAAGCAGATGGGGGTTCCAGCGCACCCAGGTACCCAGAACTACATTACCACTGTAGGTTATTTTATTGGCCATATGGCTCTAGACTTGTGATCATCCAGTTCATGCCTTTATAACTTGGAAAGGTATATTGCGTCCTACCAATGGGGTGTATACATCGAACTCCACGTCTAGTTCACGTGGTTATATGTCGGTTATAGACTCTCGCACTAGTTAGTTTAGTCTCTAATTAGCTCAGTTCTGTTTAGTCTCAGATTAGCTCAGCTCATAACATTTTCAGATTACTCAGTTCAAATCAATTCAGTATAGTAATTCAGATCAGTATCTCAAATTTAGGGCATGTCTTTGACCATCAAACAGGGTCATTTTGACCATCTCAGTATATTTCTATTTATTCAGTTTCAGCCTTTACTTGGTCATTTCATGCCTTTACAGTTCAGTTATATTATTTTCTATATTATGTTTTCTCCTACTTACTCAGTACATTCAAAGTACTGATGCATACCTTTTATGTTGTATCATTTTATGATACAGCTGCAGGTTCTCAATCTCAACACCGTTAGTAGATCTCGTCCAGGAGTTTTCAGCTGCACCAGGGGTGAGTGCTTATCTTTTGAGGATGATGATTATTTTTCTTCAGTTATATTTCTTTCAATTAGACTTAGAGTTAGTTGGGAGCTTGTCCCAGCAACTCATAAGATAGATGGCTTTTAGACACAAACATAGATTTAGATTTTCAGCTTTATTTTCAATTGTATTAAAAATTTATGATTTAGTTATTCTTCATAAATGGTTTTATTATTTATGAAGCTTCCGCTATGATATTACTCATATTACCAGTGTTATGATAGACCATGGGTTGACTTGGGGTTACTTATGACTCGAAGTACTGTGTCTCATCCAGGGTATAGACTCAGTTCGTGAAAACATGGTATCAGAGCACTAGGTTTAGAGTATCCTAGGATGTCTGAAAGACGCATCGAGTAGAGTTCTTTTCATGGGTATGAAGCACGCCACACTTCTGAAGGGGAGGCTACGAGACGTTACTAGGAAAGCTCCCTTTTGTTAATACTCTTTCTCGTGCGTTGAAGTTCAATTCTAGAAATGTTCTCCTAACTCGTGCTCTATTTCATTTCAGTGAAATCATGCCTCCACAATGTGGTAACAAAGAAGGGCCGGCGACGCTCACCGACCTGCCCCACCAGCTCCAACAGGCCCCCAGGATGACCTAGGGTCCTCCGTAGAGTTCAGAGTGGCTATCTAGCTACTCGCACAGATAGTTACAAACTAGGTGAACCAGCAGGTGGTTTTGGTCAATACTAATAGGTCCACAGAAGCTGCCTGAGTTTGGGACTTCACTCGGATGAACCCTCAAGCTTTCCATTTATCTAAGGTGGGAGAGGACCCACAGGAGTTCGTGGATGAGATTAGGAAGATCACCTAAATTTTGGGTGTTAGCTCCTCTGAGAGTGCCGACCTGGCTGCCTACCAGTTGAAAGGGGTTGCTCAAATCTGGTACAATCAATGAAAGGAGGAAAGACCAGCGGGAGAGAAACTGGTGGAGTAGGAGGAGTTCATTACGGCCTTCCTAGACAGATTCTTCCCCCAAGAGCTTAGGGAGGCTAAGGTGGAACAATTTATAAATCTGAAATAGGGCAATCGAATGATGGAAGAGTATGCATTAGAGTTCACAAGATTATCTAAATATGCTCCGGAGATGGTAGCCGAGCCAAGGGCTCGCATGCTGAAGTTCGTTAATGGAGTATCGAACTTGGTCCTCAAGAAGTGCAAGACCGCCATGCTAATTAAGATATTGATCTCTCCAACCTCATTGTTCATGCCCAGTAGATTGAGGGAGAAAAATTAAAAGACTTAGACTGGGAGAAAAAGTGGGAAAGGACTGGTCAATCAGATTATGGCCACCAGAGGTCTGGCGGTAGTAGCCGCCCACAGCAGCAGCAACAACAGAGGGCTCCAGCAGCCGCTTCAGCCAACGCCCCTACCTTCCATTCCCGCAAGGATCGGATGGGTGGAGCATCTAACTCATAGTCCCAGGATCATATCGCCAGAAATCGCTACCCAGCTTGCCTTAAGTGTGGCAAGAACCATCTAGGGGAATGTCTTCAAGGCCGAGAAGGTTGCTTTGGGTGTGACAGCTTGGTCATTGGCTTAGAGAATGCCCATCAGCAGGACGGGGGAGATCACAATCCACCACTTCAGCAACTCCAATAGGTCGACCAGTTCAGCAGGCCAACACTTCAGGTACGGATGGCGGCCAGGGCCAAAACTATTTTCTATACTTTGTACTCTCATCAAGATCAGGAGAGCTCACCTGACGTGATTACGGGTATGTCACACCTTTTCCATATAAATGTGTATATCCTACTAGATCCAGGAGCCACACTATCGTTTGTGACTCTCTTTGTAGTTGTCCAGTTTGATATTAGTCCGGAATTCCTCTCAGAACCATTCTTAGTCTCCATCCTAGTTGGTGAGTCAGTTAGAGCTAGTCGGGTGTATAGAAGCTTCCCATTCTCAAATATTGAATAAGGTCATTCCAGCTGATCTTGTAGAGTTATACATGGTTGACTTTGACCTCATACTTGGCATGGATTGGTTACACTTTGGTTATACCTCAATCAATTGCAAAACTAGGGTCGTCAGATTTCAGTTCCCTAATGAGCCGGTTTTAGAGTGGACGGGCAGTAGTTCAACACCTAAGGGTCGGTTTATTTCCTACCATAAGGCCAGAAATCTTATTTCTAAAAGGTGTATTTATCATCTAGTTCGGGTCAAAGATTCCTGTTTTGAGACCCCGACTATTCAATTAGTTTTAGTTGTCAATGAGTTCCGTAACGTGTTTCCCGAAGATCTTCTTAGAGTTCTTCCTGAGCAAAAAATAGACTTTGGCATAGACCTTCTCCCAAACACTCAGCCTCTCTCTATCCCTCCTAACGGAATGACTCCAACTAAGCTTTAGGATTTAAAGGAGTAGCTAAAAATCCTCCTTGATAAAGGCTCCATCAGGCCCAGCATCTCTCCATGGGGTGCTCCAATATTGTTCGTGCGGAAGAAATACGGTACCTTCAGAATATGTATCGACTACCGTCAGCTGAATAAGGTCACAGTCAAGAATAGATATCCCCTACCTAGGATTGATGACTTGTTCGATCAGCTTCAGGGAGCCAGTTGTTCCTCCAAGGTAGATCTCAGGTTGGGGTACCATCAGCTAAGGGTTAGAGAATGTGACATACCGAAAATAGCTTTTAGAAATTGGTATGGTCACTACGAATTTGTGGTTATGTCCTTTGGACTGACTAATGCCCTTGCAGTTTTCATGGACCTAATGAACAGGGTTTTCAAACCATATCTATACATGTTCGTCATTGTATTTATTGAAGACATTTTGGTATACTCCAAAAGCAAAGAAGAACATGCTAACCATCTGAGAATAGTGCTAAAGACGCTTAGAGACCTCCAGTTGTTCGCTAAGTTCAGCAAATGCAATTTCTGGCTGAAGTCAGTGACTTTTCTTGTTCACGTGGTCTTGAGTGAGGGTATTCAGGTAGACCCTCAAAAGATAACTACAGTGAAAGACTATCCAAGACCTACTTCCCCAACCGAAATCAGAAGCTTCTTGGGTCTAGCCGGTTATTACCAATGTTTTGTGGAAGATTTCTCCTCTATTGCATCCCCTATGACTAGATTGACTCAGAAAAAGATGAAATTTCAATGGTCATATGCGTGTGAGAGAAGTTTCTAGGAGTTAATGACTCAACTCACTATCGCTCCAGTGTTAATCTTGCTAGAAGGAATAGATGGGTTTGTGGTGTATTATGACACTTCTAGAGTTGGACTTGGTTGCGTTCTGATGCAAAGGGGTAAGGTGATAGCTTACGCCTCCAGATAGCTCAAGGTTCATGAAAAGAACTATCCGACTCATGACCTGGAGTTGGCAGTGGTGGTTTTTGTGTTGAAAATATGGAGGCACTACCTTTACGAGGCTCACATGGATATTTTCACTGATCACAAGAGCCTCTAGTATGTGTTCAGTCAGAAAGATCTAAATCTTCGATAGAGAAGATGGTTGGAGCTACTAAAGGACTATGACATGAGTGTTTTGTACCACCCGGGCAAAGCCAATGTGGTGGCTGATGCCCTATGCAGGATGTCTATAGGGAGCGTAGCTCATGTTAAAGAGGGCAAAAAGGAACTGGAAAATGATATCCACAGGTTAGCTTGGTTGGGAGGGCAGTCTATTGATACAGCAGAGGGTGGAGTAGTGGTGCAGAGTGGGTTAGATTCCTCATTGGTAGTCGAAGTTAAGTCAACCCAGGATGAAGATCCCATACAGCTTAAGCTGAAGGAGGCGGTTCTCATAAAAGAAGTGGAGGCTTTCTCCCGAGGGGGAGATGGTGTACTCCGACATCAGGGTAGGTTGTGTGTACCAGATGTAGATGATTTGACATAGAAGATACTGGCTAAACACAGCTTGAGATATTCTATCCACCCAGGAGCTACAAAAATGTACCGTGATTAACGGGATATTTACTGGTGGAACGACATGAAGAGAGACATTGCAGAATTTATAGCTAAGTGCTAGAACTGCCAGCAAGTTAAGGTGGAAAATCAGAGACCGGGAGTTATGACTCAAAATATTAGCATACCCACATGGAAGTGGGAAGAAATAAATATGGATTTTACTACAGGTCTACCTCTGACTCGTTGGCGGTATGACCCAATCTAGGTGATAGTGGACTGGATGACCAAGTCAGCATATTTCCTCCCAGTTAAAAATATAGACTCAGCCGAGGATTATGCTAGGATATATATCCAAGTGTTGGTCAGACTACATGGTGTGCCCTTGTCCACTATTTCAGATAGAGGTACCCAGTTCACCTTGCATTTCTGGAAGTCATTTCAGAAAGGACTCCGTGCACAGATTAAGCTCAGCATAGCCTTTCATCCGCAGACAGATGGACAAGTAGAGCAGACTATAAAGACCTTGGAAGATATGTTGAGAGTGTGTGTTATTGATTTCAAGGGAAGTTGGGATGATCACCTACCTCTCATCGAGTTTGCGTACAACAACAGCTACCACTCCAGTATCCAGATGGCCCCATTTGAGGCATTGTATGGTAGGAGGTGTAGATCTCCTATAAGGTGGTTTGAGGTTGGTGAATCTACCTTGATAGGGCCAGATGGTTCATGAAGCTAACCAGAAGGTACAATTTTTCAGGGAGAGGTTGAAAGTAGAACAAAGTCGTCAAAAATCCTATGTTGATGTGAGGTGAAGAGAGTTAGAGTTTGCATTGGATAATTGCGTTTATCTAAAAATTGCACCCATAAAAGGGGTGATGAGGTATGGGAAGAAAGGAAAACTCAGTCCGAGATATGTGGGACCCTAATTCTGAAGCGAATTGGCAGTGTATGAGTTAGAACTGCCTCTAGAGTTAGCATCGATGCACCCAGTCTTCCATGTGTCACTGTTGAAGAGGTGTATCGGTGATCCAACTTCAGTTGTGCCACTAGACAACGTGGGAATAAAAGATAGTCTCTCCTACAAAGAGGTCCCAATTCAGATCCTTGACCGTCAAGTTTGTAAGCTAAGAAACAAGGAAGTTGCTTCGGTGAATGTTTTGTGGAGGAACCAGCTAGTTGAAGGAGCCACATGGGAAGCAGAAGCAAACATGATGGCCAGATACCCTCACTTATTCCCTTCCAACTCAGTTCCAACATCAGGTACTAAATTCATCCTCAGTACTCTGTTCAGTTCGGTACTCATCAGCTCTATTCAAATTTTCAATGTGCATTCTTGTTGCATCAGCTCTTTTAGCATGGTTAAGTCAGTTAGTCCTTTAGAAACTAGCTCATAGTCTTAGTCTAGGAATTACAGCTCTTTCCTAGTTTTCCAACAGATTTAGTCTTTTGAGGACGAATTATCCCAAGGGAGAGATATTGTAACACCCCGAAATTTTCCTAGACAAGACTCAGACCTTGCAAGAAAAATCTAGAAGAAAACCAGAAAAGGTTGCCTCAGAACGACTGAGACAACGAGTCGTGGTTAGCTCCATTGACTCATTGTGTCAGTCATGGTCAACAGTGTTTGGTCTCTCAGGAACCCATGAGATAAGGAACGACCCTTTGTGAGAAAAAATGAGTTTTCCTATCACTTGATGGTTCCCCAGTGCAGAACTCCTTTCCAGGATCCCACAACTCAACCAACGAGTCGTTGTCAGAAACAATGACCTGTTGTGTGAGTCGTTGGCTGAGAACCCAGAAACTCCCTTAAAGTGACGACGAGTGGAAACAACGACCCGTTGTGTCCCACAATGATTCATTGTGACCACTCGTGAGGTCAAGCTCATAAATCCAAGACTTGTTCCAGTGAAGGTAACGACTGGAAACAATGACCTGTTGGGTCCACCAACGAGTCATTATGTCACCCATTGTCAAGCCTTCTAGGTTTCCTCGTCTAAGTGACCATGGGAGGAACCAACGACCCATTGGTTCATCCAACAAGTCATGGTATTCCCCATTCCCAGATCCACTTACCCATCCCCTAGGCGGTAGGACCAATGAGTGGTCCCAACGAGTCATGGTCTCAACCAACGACTCATTTACCCAATGGTTCCTTGTCGGTCAGTTTTCCATATTTTAATCTAGGGATATTTTTGTAATTTTCCACCTATTTAGTCTCTAAACTACATCATTTTAAGTATAATTTTAGATAATTTATAGGGATTAAACAGTTTTTCCCCTCATTCCCCACGTACACTTTTAGAAATTGATCGAAGAACCCAGGTCACTTCTCTCAAGCAAAATCTAGGGCTCCTTGTCAGTTGCAGAAATTCAAGCTTTCTTCTTTAGGGATTTCCTATCCAGGTACGTGGGAATTCAACAAGGGTAGCTTTTCCCTTGTGTCCCGAAAAAATTCTCCATTCTCTTTATCAGTTATAGCCCTGTGGATTCAAAATATAGAAAGCTTTCAGACAAACTTCTTTAAGATTTCAAGTGGAATACTTCTCATGCTTTTAACTGCTTTATTATTCCTTATTTTTAGAAATTTCATGAAAGCTAGTATTTAGTGGAATGAATTAGCCCTAGCTCTCAGTTCAGCAGAAGTAGAATCTTGCGTGTTGAACTAGTTTCCCTAAATAGCTTGATTCTATCAGTTTTGAGATCCCCATATTGTTGGTGTATGTGGAAATTTCAATCAGATACATATTAGTCCAGACTCAGTTAGATTATTATACTCAGTGTTGTCCAGAAATGTCAGCTGATCAGTTTGACTACAGTAAACTCTTGAGGTGTCAGTGGTGCCTCCCAGTTATCAGTATTACACTCGGTTATCTGAGTGGTTATTTAGGCAGCCATGAAACTTCTAGATAAGCAGCTCTGAAAAGCTATAGAATCCTAGCTTCAAAATTAAGTTTGTTCTTTAGACGGTTATCACGCTTTCAGATAA
Organism: Datura wrightii; assembly: GCA_035772735.1. Lineage (NCBI taxonomy): Eukaryota > Viridiplantae > Streptophyta > Magnoliopsida > Solanales > Solanaceae > Datura > Datura wrightii. The sequence goes on from JASDFA010000020.1 coordinate 91,135,921, forward strand.
GTAGCTCTGACCAGTCGTAGAACACCGTTACAAAATCCAGTATGATAAAACTCTCAGGGTACTCCTAGATAGGTATTCCTAACTTAGTCTTGGGCCCCCAGTTTTGAGCTATCAGTCTAGTAGTCAGTCTAGGACAATCCAGTGGGAGTAGGACTTAGCACCGAGCGGATGGGGGTTCCAGCACACCCAGGTACCCAGAACTACACTGCCGTCGTAGGTTATTTTATTGGCCTTATGTCCTCAGACTTGTGATCATCTAGTTCATGCCTTTATAACTTGGAAAGGTATATTGGGTCCTACCAATGAGGTGTATACATCGGACTCGACGTCTAGCTCACGTGGTTTTATGTCGATTATAGACTCTCCCACTAGTCAGTTCAGTCTCTAATTAACTCAGTTCTGTTTAGTCTCAAATTAGCTCAGCTCAAAACAGGTTTAGATTACTCAGTTTAGATCAATTCAGTATAATAATTCATATTGGTATCTCAGATTTTAGGCATGTCTTTTACCATTAGACAGGGTCATTTTGACCATCTTAGAATATTTCAGTTTATTCAGTTTTAGTATTTTAGTTGGTCATTGCATGTCTTTACAGTTCAGTTATGTTATTCTCTATATTATGTTTTCTCCTACTTACTCAGTACATTCAAAGTACTGATGCATACTTTTTATGTTGTATCATTTTATGATACAACTGCAGGTTCTCAGTCTCAATACCATTAGCGGATCTCATCCAGGAGTTTTCAGCTGGACCAGGGGTGAGTCCTCATCTTTCAATGACGATGATTATTTTTCTTCAGTTATATTTATTTCAGTTAGACATAGAGTTATCTGGGGGCTTGTCCCAACAACTCATCAGATAGATGGCTTTCAGACACGGACATAGATTCAAATTTTCAGATTTATTTTCAGTTGTATTAAAACTTTATGATTTAGATCTTCTCCATAATGGTTTTATTATTTTTAAAGCTTCCTTTATTATATTACTCAGATTTCAAATGTTATCATAGTCCATAGGTTGACTAGGGGTTACTTGTGACTCCAAATGTCGTGTCTCATCCAGGGTATAGACTCAAGCCGTGATAATTTTCATCCAGGAGCCCAGGGGTAATGACCCACATGATGACTTGTTGGGTTAAGAAATGAGTCATCGGGAAGTATCATTGAGTGGAAGCTCATAGTAAATTTTTCTGTGGTAACAACGGACACGACAAGTCGTTAGGTCGGGCAATGACTTGTTGTATTGGTGGTCGGAAGAGTCCCTGTAAAATTTAGCCTCAAGGTAGTGGCAATGACGAGAGAAGGGGATGAGTTGTTAGGTCAAGTAATGACTCTTCGTAACCAGCCGTGGGGGTGAAAGGAGAAATTTTGGTTCAGTGACAATGGAAGACATCACGAGTCGTTAGGCCTCCTAACGACTCGTGAAGTCAGTTGTTGGCCAAGCAAGGAATTTTGGGAATTTTCCATATGTGGCCACGACTTGGCACCATGAGTCGTTCCCAACCATACGACTCGTGGAATGCCTCGTGGGGACTGGCAGTAGGGGGTTTTCCTGCAATGCTCCAAGGGCATTTTCATAAAATTTGATGCTTTTAATTCCTAAACTACGTCATTTTTGGTTTATATTCTGGGGATTTAAGGAGGTGATCGATGTTCTCTCTTCATTCCACTCATTCTCTCAAGCTCAGAACATAGAAACCTCAGACAGGAGACTCGGGGTAAGATCAGGGTTTCAAGTTTTCTCCTAAGATTCTCCAGATCCTTTCTAGGAAATTCAACTCCAGGTATGTGGGAATTCAACAAGGGAATTGCCCTTACCTTTTTCCCCAAAACCCTTCTGAAACTTCTTATCAGTTTTAGCCCTGAGGATTTGGATTAGGGTAAATTTTTAACCAAATTCTGATTAATTCTTGTGTATTATTGTTCATATGAATTCTTTCTATGTTATCACTACTTAGTGATCACGTTGTTATTTTTCTTCATATGATATTGTTTTAGCCCTAATTCTATGAATGTAGTAAATTTGGGTCTTGCATAGTTGACTAGATATCATTGCTGCTTGACTCTATTAGTTCCTGAATTTCCATGTTATTACCATATGTGAGTTCACAGTTAGTTTGCATGTTAGTCTAGTCTCAGTCAGAAACTAGCATTTTCAGTATCTTTCAGTAAGTCAGCTGATCAGTTTAACAATAGTCAGTTCTTGAGGAGTTCAGTTTAGTAATGCTCCCTAGTTCCACTTATCGGATTGTCCTTAGACGGTTAAAACACTTCCAGATAAGCATCTCTGGCCAGTCTTAGAACACCAGTGTTTAGTTATCAGGTCCTATATACTCTCAGGTTACTTCTAGATAAGTATTCCTCACTTAGTCTAGGACATTAGTTTTGAGCTATCAGTTTTGTAGTCAAGTTAGGGATATCTAGTGGGAATAGAACTTAGCACCGAGCGGTGGGTTCAGCGCACCAAGGTTCATAGAACTACGTTGCCACCATAGGTTTTAGCTCAAATGGGCCCCAGACTTGTGATCACCCAGATCATCCACTATACCCTGGCAAGGTACAATGTGCTTTCTCCGATAGGGTGTATACATCGAACTCCACATCTAGCTCACGTGGTTATATGTCGGTTATTGACTCTCCCACTTGTCAGTACAGCTTAGTTCAACTCTGTTTCGGTTCAGTCATTAGTCCAGGACATGTTTATGACTGTCAGTTAGTGTATATATGGACCTCATCACAGTATTAGCTCAGCTTATATCAGTATGCAGTATCAGTTGGTAATCATGTTATTTCAATTCAGTTGCTTATTTTCCATGCTTATTGTATAAATCACTTACTCAATACATTCAAAGTACTGACGCATACTTTCTATCCTGTATTGTATTATGATAGAGACGCAAGTTCTCAGTCTCAGCATTGTTAGTAGTTCCCTCCTATGATTTTAGCAGCAGCATTATTTGGTTGGTCCTCATCTTCTGAGGATGATGTTTACTTTTAGTTAGTTCTTATTTAGTCATATTTTTAGAGTTAGCTGGGGGCTTGTCCCAGCAACTCATCAGTTAATAGTTGGCTTTCAGACACGATTATTCAACATTCTTTTTAGTTATGCTTACTCCTTCCAAAACAGTTTATTGGATTATTATTTTTACACAGCTTTCACTTATGCTTACTTAGTTTACCAGTGTGATGTTAGACCATGGGTTAGCTTGAGGTCACTTTTGGCACCAAGTACCGTGTCTCTTCCAGGGTGTAGATTCGGGTCGTGACATAAAGACACAAAAAAACTCATGTGATGTTTTATTGTAACTTACAATGGTCGATCTATTCACCCAAAGTCTAATGCATAAATAAGCGAACAATTTCGTGTAGTATATATCGATTCCTCAAACTACAGCTTCCACACTACTGGCCAAAAGATCAAATTTTGAACCTTAACTTCTGTTTATTTTTACTGTAATACAAAACAACGACACATATGTTTCAAAAATGATAAGTAATAGTTTGTATAATCAATAATACCAGTGATCCCTGAAAGTCCAAACAAATTTGTCGACATCAGAATAACTTATGGAACATAAATGACAAAGTAATATGAAGATCAAGATGCTTCCTATAGGGTAAAAGTAAGCATTATGAACTTAAAAATAAAGGCAAAGAATGATACTACGTGCCAACATGTGATCAGAAAAATTTATGAAAATTAATTATGGAGAAGTATACAGGACACTGAAAACAACTGTTACTTAAAACAAAATTTATCTTTTGCAAATTGCACCAAAATGTCTACTATAATAAAAAAATCAAGAACTATAATTTAAAAAGATTCAAAAACTAAGTTTTCTCCGAAACTAATATAAATGTCCTCAAATAACATCTCCTCAAAAGGTTATCCAATAACATAACATTCCCCAAGATAGGTTCCTAAAATTTTTCTAAAAACTAAACTAAATCCTAACACTATCAAATATGAAAAGGAAAACCAAAAACTATACTGAGTGATTGCAAGGCTAGTAGAATTACAAATATGAATCTATTTTAAAATGAATCTCCTTGATGCCTACTAATGAAAGTTTTTTCATAAAAAACGAAGCTATTTTAAAAAATTTATCACAAGATCAAACTTAATATATTTCAAGATATATTAGCTAAAAATAAGTTCCAACATTATGGCTAGAAGTCTAGCTCGTAGCTTCCTTAATAGTTAGAATAAGCTTTGTGACCTAAAGATCATTCAAAAGAGTCAAATTTTGCCATTATGCTATGTTTCTACTTCAACATTGAAAATGAAAGTGTCATCGAATATCATTTGCCTCCATTTAATTTTTATTCCCTTAAAAGTTACAAGTGAACCCTCCAATATGAAAATTTTTTGTCACGCCCCGAGTCTATACCTTGGACGAGACACAATATTTAGGATCACAAGTAACCCCAAGTCAATCCATGGCCTATCATAACACTGGAAATTCTGAATAAAATATAGAAGAAGCTTTAAATAATGTAATCATTTAAGAAAACTGATTTAATAATAAGTCCATACATCTGAAATAGCAACAATACTGAACATCTGAAATTCTGTCTGAAAGCCATCTACTAATGATGAGTTGCTGGGACAAGCCTTAGCTAACTCTAGATTCTGGCTGAAAGAAAATGAACTTAAGCAAATCAAATATCATCCTGATAAGGACTCACCACTACTGCTGCTGATATCACCGGAGTAAATCTACTAATGGTGCTGAGTCTGAGAACCTGCGGCTATATCATAAAATCATACAGCAAAAAGGTATGCGTCAGTACTTTGAATGTACTGAGGGAGTGGGAGAAAACATAACACAATGGAATAAATAACTGAACTGTCATGACATGCAATGACGAACAGAAATATAGAAACTGGATAAACTGTAATATAACTGAAACGGTCAATATGACCCTGTCTGATGGTCATAAACAAGGCTCTGAGTCTGAGATATTAAATCTGAACTAACTATTCTGAACTGATCTGAGTAAACTGAAATTGTTCTAAGTTGAGTTGGACTGATACTAAACTGACTAGTGAGAGAGTCTATAACCGACATGTAACTAAGTGAGCTAGAGGTGGAGTCCGATATATACACTCCATCGGTAGGATCCAATATACCTTGCCAGGGTATAAAGGCATGAACTGGGTGATCACAAGTCTAGGGCCATGAGGCCAATAAAATATAACCTATGGTGGCAACATAGTTCTGGGAACCTAGGTGCGCTGGAACCACTCGGTGCTAAGTCCTACTCCAACTGGATATTTCTAGACTGACTAATAAGTTGATAGCTCAAAACTAGGGCCCAAGACTAAGTCAACAATACCTATCTGAAAGCAACCTGAGAGTCTTATCGGACCAGATTCTGTAACTAGGTTCTAAGACTGGTCAGAGCTGCTTATCTGTAAGTGTCGTAACCGTCTAAAGAACGAACTGTAATCTGAGACTGGGGTCCTAAGGCTGGTCAGAGCTACTTATCTGAAAGTTTCATAACTACCTAAAGAACCACTAAAATATGATACTAAGTCCAATTCTTATAACTGGGAAGCACCACTAACACGTCACTAAATATTGTAGTCAAACTGATCAGCTGACATTCCTGAAAGTACTGAGTCTACTAACAATTGTCTAAGACTGTACTAACAAGCATCTGTCTAAGATCTCAACATAGTCTAGCAATATGGGAAACCCAAACTGATAGGATCAAGCCACAAGGAATACTAATCCAACAGGCAAAAATTCTAGTTGATTTCATTCAATACTAGGGACAAAACCATCCCTACAAGAATGAGCATTTATACGATAACTAGTAATGGAAATATGCAGCAATCAACATAGACCATATTCCACAAGCTATAAACAGAGTCTGACATATAAATTTATTCACATTCGAAAGTTCAGGGCTAGAATTCACTTTATGGGAACAAGCTTCAAAGTAGTCATAATCCGGCGGAAACATATCTACAATTAACATGAAAAATGTCCCACATGAATTATATGATATCTAACTGACAACTGAATTCACATTCGATAATTCAGGGACTAAAACTGATAGAGAACTAGAAGAGGACTTTAGGGACATAAGGGAAGAACTATTCCCTTGTTGAATTCCCACATACCTGGCTAAGAATTTCCTGGAGAAGGAAGCTTGAATTGCTTCAATGGATGAGGAACCCTTGTCTTGCTTGAGATCTCTTGAGAGAAAACTTACGTTACTTTTCTGAAAATCTAAGTGGGAATGAGGGGGAAAACCATTTAGCCCCTCTAAATCCCCTTAAAATAACCCAAAATAACGTAATTTAAAGTCTAAGAGGTTAGGAAATTACTGAAACACCCTTCAGAAATTTGCAGGAAAAAGGACCCTGCCAGTCCTCATGAGACACTCCACGAGTCGTGAGGTCAGGAACGACTCGTGGGGTCCAATCGTTAGGTGCACCAGAAGTTTTTTACAGTTTCTTCAATCTTGCCAACAACTGAATTCATTAGTCGTCAGGAGACCCAATGACTCGTGGTCACCTCCCATCACCCTCACTGCCAAAAACCTCCTGGGGTAATCATAGGCAACACCACGACTCGTGGTTTCTGAAACAAGTCATGGTGAGGACCCGTTAAGTACACTGCCTGAACTTTTCCAAATTACGGTCAACCCTTGTAATACCCTGATGGTGCCTAAGATTAAACCCAGGATCAATATTTGAAGTTGGTTAAAACCTGGGAAATTATTACAGGACGAATGGTGTAACAACTTGTGGTCGGGGACCACGAGTCATTGTTAGCAGTCGTGGGTTAGATTGTTGAGTTTCCGGTGGACTTGACGGATGGATACCACAACTCGTTGGAAGCAACCACGAGTTATGGTGAGGCTCGTTCTGAGGGAAGTTCAGGATTTTCAAGGAACTGCCAATGGTCGACCTAACGACCCGTTAGAAGGAACCACGACTCATCCTATTGAGTATCTGAAGTTTAAGTTCTGGGTAGTGTAGACAATGGACCGTACCACTAGTCATGGTAGCATCCAACGACTTGTTGGTACGCCCGTGGGATCAGCCAGTGCAGGTTTTTTGGGTGATTTCATAAGGGTATTTTTGACCTTCCTATGCTCTAGGTCCCTAAACTACGTCATTTTATGTATTTTTTTGGGAATGTTAAGATAGGTTAAGTCCCCCTTTCATAGTCATTCCCAAGCATGAAAGTTAGAAAGAAATTAACAGAGATCAAGCTATCCCTCAAGCTCTCCTTCATCAATTCTCCCCTAGGAATTTAAGGAACCTTGGAATCTGAACTTACCCAGGTATGTAGGGTTACGATAGGTGTTTCTATTCACACCATGCCCATTCTCTATTAATTCATGGAAATCTATCAAAAATCTAATAGGGTTTTTAATTCAATTTTTGTGAAAATCTAATTATTTACCAATGGGTTGTCATGATTTGTGATTTAACTCTTATATTTTGGATTTTGATCAGATTTTACAACTATTTTGATTATAAAATTATTGATTTTTATTTATACCAAATTAAGCCCAATTATGTATAATTACGATGAATCGGGTTATGATCTTTACTTCAATTGTTGGTATTTACAAACTCATCATGATTTATGACTTGAAATATGGATTTATTAAAATACCCATCATAATTTGATGATTTACAAGCTATATGTATGAACTACAAGGATGCATGAACCCTATGATTTATGAATTATGCTTTGGCTAACTCATGGGCCTTATGTCATGGCTAGTCCACACATGTACAAGTATGTTTATGATTATCATGATCTAAATATCCATGAATTCATATATATTATACGATGAGCACTATATATATTTTGGGAGTAGTATTTAACACCGAGTAGGTTCGGGGCCTAGGTTCTGCCTCGGATCTCATAAAGTACGTGCCATCGTGAGTATGTTAAGACCTCATTTGTGACTGTCCCCATCCCAAATGGACCTTTTCATGGTGATATCACACTTTCATAGTTCTACCCTTGGCAAGGTATGAACACCCTCCCGATTAGGATTACAGGTCGGGCTCCATGTGTGCTCATATGGGTATGTCGGTTATGAGAATCTCCCACTGTTCCTCATGATTTATGCATGCTTATGATCATGTATATTGGCTCAAGTTATGTTCAAAATAACTTTTCTCTCATGATAATGATTATGAATATATTATGAATGCTTCGGAAACCTTGATCCTCATGTTATGTTATGTTACGATATTTACGATATGAGCATGATGTCCTACTCTTATGACGTTTTATGAGTTTTTACATATTTTAAATTTCCTTTCTACTTACCTTTCATAATCAGTACACTCCATGCACTGACTGCATACTTTCTATGTTGTATCGTTTCATGATACAGGACCCGACTCTCAGGCTCATATCCATCCTTAGTTCCTTCTAGAGTTCGCTATAAGCTTGTTGGTGAGTTCTAATGTTTTGAGGGCCATATGACTAGACATTATGTTGTTATTTTGTTTCAGTTTGGCCGGGTTAGTTGGGGATGTTGTCCTATCAACTTATGTATATGTTTAGTATTTCTGAATGTTATGATATGCTATGTTACATTTACGTTTCCTCTATGTCTTATGTTCAGTATTCCGCTTAACATGAACAAAGTTAGGTGTATGCTTATGCCATGGATCGACTTGGGGCCTCTCAGGGTTCCTTGTCCCGTGTTACGATCCGGGCCTATGTTCGGGTCGTGACAAACTTGGTATCAGAGAAATAGGTTTGAAGTGTCCTGGGGTGTCTAAAATCCTCGTTAAGTAGTCTTTTTCATGGGTGTGAAGCATGCTACACTTATGATGAAGAGGCTACGAGACATTTAGGAAATGTTCCCTTTTTCATGATCTATGTCGTGCGATGAAAAGTGTTTCTATCCCTCTAATTCGTGCTTTTAGTGATTATAGAATCATGGCTCCTAGAAGAATGAACGAAAGAAGAAATGGAAATGGTGAAGGCCACGAAGATGGCAATGGTCATGGGCATCAGCAAGCCCCACCTATTCAGGAGCCCCAGGCACCAGAGCTAGTTGCCCATGTTGAGTTTCGGGCAGCTATCTAGATGTTGGCGCAGGCCTTGACCACTCAGGTCAACCAGTAGGTTGTTGCACATATTCCATAGAATGGCAATGCGGCAGCAGCCCAGATTAGAGATTTCTTGAGGATGAACCCGCCGAAGTTCCTAGGGTCAAGGTGGATGAGGATCCACACGAACTCATTGAGGAGATTCTGAAGATCACTCAGGTTATGGGGGTGACAAATGGAGATTGTGTTGATTTGTCCTCCTACCAGCTAAAAAGGGTGGCAGATATATGGTTCAAGTAGTTGAGGGATGCTAGGGCAGTGGGTGCAGGCCCTATAGGTTGGGAAGAGTGCCACGAAGCATTCTTGGATTGGTTTTTCCCTTAAGAGATGAGGGAGCTAAAGGCGGCCGAGTTTGTTAACTTAAAGCAGGGTGACATGTCGGTTCAGGAGTACGCTTTGGAGTTCACCCGTCTATCCAAGTATGCGCCAGAGTTAGTGGCAGACCAGAGGGCTCGAGTAAGACGATTTGTGCATGGAGTGGCAGACTAACTAGATAAGGATTGTAAGATCGCCATGTTGTATCAGGATATAGATTTTCCCCACATTGTGTTGCATGCTCACCAGATAGAGTCGGTGTATCGGAGGCAGAGGGAGGCCAAGAGGGCCAGGACCGACAGTTATGGGACTTCTCAGGCCAGATCAGGGGGTGGACAGTATCAGCAGTCTCAAAATAGGTCTATTGCTCCAGCACCATCATTGGCCAGTATGCTATCTAGATTTCGAGGGGATCGGAGGAGCAAAGCTCCAGATTCGAGAGGCCAAGGTAGCATGCAGATAGAGCGCACTTTCCCAGCTTGTGCAAAGTGCAGAAAGAATCACTCAGGGAGGTTCTTAGTTGGCTTGGATGCTTGTTTCGGGTGTGGAAAACTCGGACACAAACTCAAGGATTGCCCTTCAGCCAGATCAGCGGGCAGTGGAGCCCATATGCCAGCAGCTAGTTCAGCCGCTCCAACAGCATGTCCCCCTTAGTAGGGTGCCTCAACTAGTTCAGCCGACAGTCAACTCCAAAACAGGTTCTATGCTTTAGCACCCCACCAGGAGCAGGAGGTCTCCCCGGATGTGGTAACTAGAATGTTGCGAGTTTTCCATATTAATGTTTATGCTTTGTTAGATCTGGGGGCTGTCTTGTCTTTTGTGACACTTTATATTGCTAATGGCTTTGGAGTTAGTCCTGAGACTCTGTTAGAACTATCTTCAGTCTCTACTCCTGTTGGTGATTTGGTTGTAGCTAGGCGGGTGTATAGAGGATGTCCAGTCACTATATTGCATAAAGTCACCACCATATACCTTATAGAGTTAGCCATGACTGACTTTGATATTATTTTGGGCATGGATTGGTTGTATGCGTGTTATGCTTCTGTTAAGTGTAGAAGCCCCGCGGTGGAGTTCTGTTTTCCGGGTGAATTAGTCTTGGAATGGAAGGGTAGTTCTGTTGTACCTATAGGTCGTTTCATTTCCTATATTAAGGCCAAAAAGATGATTTTCTAAGGGTTTCATGTATCATTGAGTTAGGGTTAAGGATGTAGAGTCCAAGACCCCGACTATCTAGTCAGTTCTGGTAGTGCGTGAGGTATTTCCAAATGATTTATCTGGTGTTCCTCCGGAAAGGGAAATCAATTTTGGTATTGATCTTCTACCCGATATGCAGCCTATATCTATCTCTCCTTATATGATGGCTCCAGTCGAGCTAAAAGAGTTGAAGGATAAGTTGAAGGACCTGTTAGATAAGGGCTTCATTAGGCCGAGCAAGTCTCCATGGGGTGCACTAGTCTTATTTGTTCGGAAGAAGGATGGTTCTCTTCGCATGTGCATTGATTATCGGCAACTGAACAAGGTCACCATCAAGAAAAAGTATCTCTTACCCAGGATTAATGATTTGTTTGATCAGCTTCAAGCTGTCAAGTGTTTTTCAAAGATAGATCTCAGGTTTGGGTATCATTAGCTCAGTGTTTGGGAGTGCGATATCCCGAAGACAGCCTTCAGGAGGTGGTATGTTCATTATGAGTTTGTAGTTATGTAGTTTGGACTAACAAATGCTCCTGCAACCTTTATGGACCTAATGAACAGGATGTTCAAGGTGTACCTAGACATGTTTGTGATCGTGTTCATTGACGATATCCTTATATACTCTTGGAGCGGGAGGAGCATGCCGCTCATTTGAGAGTAGTGCTTCAGACTCTCAAGGATCGTCAATTGTATGCCAAGTTCAACAAGTGAAATTTTTGGTTGAACTCGGTAGCATTTTTGGGCCATATGGTATAAAGAGAGGGCATAAAAATAGATTCTCAGAAAATCGAGGCGGTGAAGAATTGTCCTAGACCGGTGAATCCTTCGGATATTCAGAGTTTCTTGGATTTAACTGGCTATTATCGGAGATTTGTTGAAGGTTTTTCAACCATTGCAGCACTTTTGACCAAATTGAACCAGAAGAAGGTAAAGTTCCACTGGTCGGAGGCTTGTGAGAAGAGCTTCCAAGAATTGAAGACTCGACTTACTACCGCACCGCTGTTGACACTTCCCGAGGATACGGATGGTCTCGTGGTGTATTGCGATGCTTCAAGAATCGAACTCGAGTGTGTATTGATGCAAAGAGGGAAAGTGATAGCATATGCCTCTAGAGAATTGAAGATCCATAAGAAGAATTACCGACCCATGATCTAGAGTTTGTTGTAGTGGTATTCGCATTGAATATATGGTGACATTACTTGTATGGGGTCCATGTGGATGTGTTTATGGACCACAAGAGCTTACAATATGTGTTCACACAAAAAGACCTCAATCTACGGCAAAGGAGGTGGTTAGAGCTACTCGAAGACTATGATATGAGTGTCCTTTACCATCCGGGTAAGGCTAATGTGGTGGCGGACGCACTTAGTAGGCTCTCTATGGAGAGTGTGTCTCATATTAATGAAGGGAAGAAGGAGCTGGTGAAGGATGTGCATCGACTCACAAGGTTGGGAGTGAGGTTGGTTGACTTGACCGATGGCGATGTTGTTGTTCAGAATGGATTAGAATCGTCCTTGGTGACATGTGTAAAAACTAGGCAAGATGAGGACCCGATTTTGGTAAAGTTAAAAGAAGTCATTCAAAACCAGAAGGTAGAGTCCTTCTCTCAATGGGGAGATGGTGTGCTTTGGTACCAGGGTCGCCTATGTGTTCCAAATATTGATGATTTGAGGAGACGAATATTTCATGAGGCCCATGGATCTAGGTATTCTATCCATCTTGGTTCCACGAAGATGTATCATGATTTACGAGAAATCTAATGGTGGAATGGCTTGAAGAAGGATATAGCAGAATTCCTAGCCAAGTGCCCGAACTATCAGCAGGTAAAGGTTGAGCATCAAAGGCCGGGAGAAGTACTTCAGGATATTAGATTTCCCACTTGGAAGTGGGAAGAGATTAACATGGACTTTGTAACAAGATTACCTTGTACTCACCGACAATATGACTCCATTTGGGTTGTGATAGACAGGTTGACCAAGGCTGCACATTTTCTACCGGTCAAAACCATAGACTCGGCAGAGGATTATGCCAACCTGTATATTCAGGAGTTGGTTCGATTGCATGGAGTTCCCTTGTCCATCATTTCAGACCGAGGTACTCTATTTACATCTCAATTTTGGCGGTCATTCCAAAAAGGGCTTGGGACTCAAGTTAAACTCAGCACAGCATTTCATCCGCAAATGGATGGTCAGGCACAACGGACAATTCAAACTCTCGAAGACATGTTGAGAGCATGCGTGATGTACTTCAAAGGTATTTGGGATGATCACTTTCCCTTTATCGAGTTTGCTTACAATAACAGCTATCACTCCAGTATCCAAATGGTACTGTTTGAGGCTCTCTATGAGCGGAGATGCAGATCGCCCATCGGATGGTTTGAGGTTGGTAAGGCAGCTATGATTGGGCCATATTCGGTTCATGAGACTGTGGTGAAGTTTTAGTTGATAAGAGATAGGTTAAAACCTCTCAGAGTCGCCAAAAGTCCTACGCTGATGTTAGGAGAAGAGAACTTGAGTTCGAGGTGGATGACTGGGTTTTCTTGAATGTATCTCCCATGAAGGGAGTAATGCAGTTCAAAAAGAAAGGGAAACTTAGTCCCTACTATGTTGTCCCCTACCGTATTGTGAGAAGAGTTGGCAAGGTGGCGTATGAGTTGGAGTTACCCTCAGAATAATCTTCCGTGCATCCTGTATTTCATGTATTGCTTTTGAAGAAATGTTTGAGAGATCCAGCTCTAGTAGTCCCGATGGACAGTGTTGGTTTAAAGGACAGCCTTAGCTATGAGGAGGTTCTAGTGGAATATTGGATCATCAGGTTCAGAGGCTAAGGAATAAGGAAGTAGCTTCTGTTAAAGTATTATGGAGGAATTAGCGTGTTGAAGGAGCTATATGGGAAGATGAAGCGGATATGATGGCTAAATACCCATATTTATTCTCTACCGGCTTAGTTCGTACTTGAGGTATCAGTTTTGCCCTATAGCTCTATTTAGTTTTCATGTTCAGACCATGTGTTCAAGTTTCTTTTATGTATATGGATGTGTATGTGAATCATGAAATCAGTTTAATTATGTGGTATGAAGTGGAGATAGTTATTCCATTAGTTTTTAGTTTAGATGATCAGCATTTGGGTGTAAGGATTGCATGTCCTAATTTTTCTGCTTGTTTCCTACATTCGAGGTCGAATGTTCTCAAGGGGGAGATAATGTAATACCCCAAAGGTGCCTAAGATTAGACCCGAGATCAAAATTTGAAGTTGGCTGAAACCTAGGAAATTATTGCACGACGAACAGTGTAACGACTCATGGTGGGGGACTATGAGTCGTTGTTAGCAGTCATGGATAGGATTGCTAAGTTTCCAATGAACTTGACAGATGGATACCATGACTCGTTACAAGCAACCTCGAGTCTTGGTGAGGCTCGTTGTGAGGGAAGTTCAAGATTTTCAAGGAACTGCCAACAGTTGACCTAATGACCCGTTAGAAGGAACCATGACTCGCCTTGTTGAGTCGTGGCTAGTATCCGAAGTTAAGTTTTGGGCAGTGCAGACAACACATTGTACCACAAGTGGTGGTAGCATTCAATGACTCGTTGGTATGCCCGTGGGATCAGCTAGTGCAGGTTTTTAGGGTGATTTCATAAGGGTATTTTTGACCTTCCTATGCTCTAGGACCCTAAACTACGTCGTTTTATGTATTTTTTTGGGCATTTTAAGATAGGTTAAGTCCCTATTTCATAGTCATTCCCATGCATGCAAGTTAGGAAGAAATTAAGAGAGATCAAGCTATTCCACAAGCTCTCCTTCATCAATTCTCCCTTGGGCATTCAAGGAACCTTGGAATCTGACCTTACCCAAGTATGAAGGGTTACGAATGGGTATTTCCGTTCACACCCATGCCCATTCTCTATTAATTCATGGAAATCTATCAAAAATCTCATGGATTTTTTAATTCAATTTTTGTGAAAATATAATGATTTACTAATAGGCTGTCATGATTTGTCATTTACCTCTTATTTTGTGGATTTTGATCAGATTTTACAACTATTTTGATTATAAAATTATTGATTTCGATATCTACTAAATTAAGCCCAATTATGTATAATCTACAATGAATCGGGCTATGATCTTTACTTCAATTGTTGGTATTTACAAACCCGTCATTATTTATGACTTGAAATATGGATTTACTCAAATACCCATCATGATTTTATGATTTACAAGTTATATGTATAAACTACAAGTATGCATGAACTCTATGATTTATGAATTATTCTTTGGCCGACTCACGGGCCTTATGTCATAGATAGTCCACGCATGTAAAAGTATGTTTATGATTATCATGATTTAACTAGACATGAATTCATGCATATTATACTAAGAGCACTATATATGTTTTGGGAGTAGTATTTAGCACCTAGTAGGTTCGGGGCCTAGGTTCTGCCCCGAATCTCATAAACTACGTGCCACTGTAGGTATGTTGGGACCTCCTTTGTGATTGTCCCCAGCTTAAGTGGCCCTTTTCATGGTGATATCACACTTTCATGGTTCTACCCTTTGCAATGTATAAACACCCTCCTGACTAGGGTTACAAGTTGGGCTCCATGTGTGCTCATATGAGGTATGTCGGTTATGAGAATCTCCCAATGTTCCTCATGATTTATGCATGTTTATGACCATGTATATTGGCTCAAGATATGTTCAAAACATCTTTTTTCTCATGATTATGATTGCGAATATATAATGAATGCTTCAGAAACCTTAAGCATCATGTTATGTTATGTTACGATTTTTACGATATGAGCATGATGTCCTACTCTTATGATGTTTTATGAGTTTTTACATATTTTAAATGTCCATTTTACTTACCTTGCATACTTGGTACATTCCATGTACTGGCCGCATACTTTCTATGTTGTATCATTTCATATTACCTGGCTCTCAAGCTCATTTCCATCCTTAGTTCCTTCCAGAGTTTGCTATCAGCTTGTTGGTGAGTCCTCATGTTTTGAGGGTTGTATGACTAGACATTATGTTGTTCTTTTGTTTCAGTTTGGCCGGGTTAGTTGGGTATGTTCTCCCATTAACCCACCTCACATGATAGAGGCTTTCAGATCGTATGTAGTTCTCAGCTTATGTATATGTTTTGTATTTTCGAATGTTATGATATGTATGTTACGTTTACGTTTCCGCTATGTCTTATGTTCAGTCTTCTGCTTAACGTGAACGAAGTTAGGTGTATTCTTATGCCATGGGTCGACTTGGGGCCTCTTGGAATTCCTTGTCCCGTGTTACGATTCGAGCCTACGTTCGGGTCATGACACCATGACCATGACTCACTTGACGGCTCGTGGTGTTGACCATGACTCGTGATCACACCCGTGGTCACTAAAAATTTTCCCAAATTTTCAACCAAGTGCAGACCCTTCCCCACGAGTCACTTCACGACTCGTGGCTTACCCCATGGGTCACAGGATGACTCGTTCTGTGATTTGGTTCAAAAAATCCTATTTTCTCTGTTTCAACTCACGGGTGTTGTCTTAGGGTTTTCAAGTCATTACAATATCTCTCCCTTGGGAACATTCATCCTCGAATGCTGAAAAAAACACAGGAAAGCAGAGAATTGTTATCATTATACTCAAATACTGATCATGAAAGCTGAAAACTAACGGAATGACTACCTTCGAACTGAACTACATGGCTTAACTGAATTCACTAATCATACACATATTCATTTACATGAAAGAAACTGGAACAGACGAACAGAAAAGAGTTTTAGGGAGGAAATTGATACCTTAAACTGAAACTGAGCCGGAAGAGAGCAAATGTGGGTATCTAGCCATCATATCTGCTTTGGCTTCCCATGTAGCTCCCTCAACCTATTGATTCCTCCACAAGACTTTGACTGAAGCTACTTCTTTGTTCCTTATCTTATGAACCTAGCAGTCAAGGATCTGGACTGGGACCTCTACGTAAGAGAGACTAGTTTTCACCCCCACATTGTCTAGTGGCACAACTGAAGTTGGGTCACCGATGCACTTCTTCAATAGTGGCACATGGAAGACTGGGTGCATAGATGCCAACTCTGAAGGTAATTACAGATCATAGGCTACATTACCAATTTGTCTCAGAATTCTATAGGGTCCCACATATCTGGACTGAGTTTTCCTTTCTTCCCAAATCTCATCACCCCTTTCATGGGTGAAATTTTTAGATAAACCCAATCATCTACTGCAAACTCTAACTCTCTTCTCCTCACATCAGCATAGGATTTCTGACGACTCTGTGTTGTTTTTATCCTCTCTCGAATGAGATGTACTTTCTGCCTTGCCTCATGAACCTTGTCTGACCCTATCAAGGTAGCTTCACCAACCTCAAACCACCCTACAGGAGACGTACACCTCCTCCATAGAATGCCTCAAAAAGCACCATCTAAATACTGGAGTGGTAGTTATTGTTGTACGGCAACCTGATGAGAAGTAAGTCATCATCCCAATTGCCCTTGAAATCGATCAGACACGCTCTCAACATATTTTCTAAAGTCTGAATAGTTCGCTCAGCCTGTCCATCAGTCTAAGGGTGGAAAGTTGTGATGAGCTTGACCTGGGTACCGAGTCCCTTCTGAAATGACTTCCAGAAGTGCGAGGTCAACTGGGTACCTCTATCTTAAATAATAGAAAAGGGCACCCCATGAAGTCTAACCAACTCCCGGATATAAAGCGTAGCTTAGTGCTCAGCTGAGTCTGTGGTTTTAACTGGGAGGAAGTGTGCTGACTTAATCATCTGTTCTACTATCACCCAGATTGAGTCATGCTTCCAGCAAGTACGGGGTAGACCTGTATCCATATTTACCTCTTCCCATTTTCATGTGGGTATACTGATATCCTGCATCATACCTCCCGATCTCTGGTGTTCAACCTTGACCTGCTGACAGTTTAGGCACCTGGCCACAAATTCTACAATGTCTCTTTTCATGCCATTCCACCAGTAAATATCCTATAGATCATGATACATCTTAGTATCACCTGGGTGGATAGAGTATCTTGAACTGTGTGCTTCTGCCAGTATCTTTTGTCTCAAATCACTCACGTCTGGTACACACAGCCTGCCCTGGTAACGGAGCACGTCATCTCCCCCTTCGGAGAAAGCCTCAACTTTTTTTCTGAGAACCGCTTCCTTTAGCTTAAGTAGTATGGGATATTCATCTTGTCTGGACTTAATTTCAACAACCTAAGAAGAATCCGACCCACTTTGCATTACTACTCCGCCCTCAGCTGAATCGACCAATTGTATCCCTAACCGAGCTAGTCGGTGAATATCCTTCACTAGTTCCTTTTTGCCCTCTTCAACATAGGCCACGCTCCCCATAGACAACCTGCATAGGGCATCAACCACTATATTGGCTTTGCTCGGGTGGTACAGCACACTCATGTCATACTCCTTCAATAGCTCCAACCATCTTCTCTAACAGATATTTAGATCCTTCTGACTGAATACATACTGAAGGCTCTTATAATCGGTGAAACATCCACGTGAGCCCCGTAAAGGTAATGCCTCCATATTTTTAATGCAAACACCACTTCTACTAACTCTAGGTCATGAGTCGGATAATTCTTTTCATGAACCTTGAGTTGTCTGGAGGCGTAGGCTATCACCTTGCCCAGCTGCATCAGAACGCAATCGAGTTCAACTCTGGAAGAGTCACAATACACTACAAATCCATCTGATCCTTCCAGCAAGGTCAACACTAGAGCGGTAGTGAGTTGAGCTTTTTACTCCTGGAAACTCTTCTCACATGCATCTGACCACTAAAATTTTACCTTCTTCTGAGTCATCCTAGTAAGAGGAGATACAATAGAGGAAAATCCTTTTACAAATCGTCAGTAATAACCAGCTAGACCCAAGAAACTCCTGATTTCAGTTGGGGAAGTAAGTCTTGGCCAGTCTATCACTACTGCTATCTTGTGAGGATCTACCTGAATACCCTCACCTAAGACCACGTGACCAAGGAAAGCAACAGACCTCAACCAAAATTCGCATTTGCTTAACTTAGTGAACAACTGGCAGTCTCTGAGCATCTGAACCACTATTCTCAGGTGGTTGGCATGTTCTTCCTCATTCCTGGAGTATACCAGAATGTCATTGATAAATACAATAATGAACATATCCAGATACTTCTTGAAGACTCTATTCATCAGGTCCATTAAAGTTGTGGGGGAATTAGTTAGTTCAAAGGACATAACCACAAACTCGTAGTGACCATACCGAGTTCTGAAAGCTGTTTCAGTATGTCACATTCTCTAACTCTTAGCTGATGATATCCCGACCTGAAATCTATTTTGGAGAAACAACTGGCTCCCTAAAGCTGATCAAAAAATTTGTCAATCTTGGTTAGGGGATACCTGTTCTTGACTGTGACTTTATACAACTGACGGTAAACGATACACATCCTGAGGGTATTGTCTTTCTTTCACACGAATAGTGCTGGAGCACCCCAAGGAGAGATGGTGGGTCTGATAAAACATTTATCAAGAAGGTCCTTTAGCTACTCTTTCAACTCCTTAAGCTCCACTGGAGCCATTCTGTAAGGAGGGATGGAGATGGGCTGAGTGTCCGGAAGAAGGTCTATGTCGAAGTCGATTTCCCATTCAGGAAGGACTCCAGGAAGATCTTCAGGAAACACTTCAAGGAACTCGCTGACAACTGGGACTGACTGGATAGTTGGTGTCTCAGAGCTAAAATCTTTGACCTGAACTAAATGATAGATGTACCCTTTGTAAATAAGCTTTCTGGCCTTAAGGTAGTTAATAAACTGACCCTTAGGCACTGAACTACTGCCCGTCCACTCTAACACTGGTTCATTAGGGAACTAAAATTTGACAACTCTAGTTCTGCAGTCGACTGAGGCATAACTGGAGTGTACCCAATCGATGCCAAGAATGAGGTCGAAGTCAACCATGTATAACTCTACCAGATAAGCTATAATGACTTTGTTAAAGATTGAGACTGGGCAATTTCAATACACCCAGCTGGCTCTATCTGGGATGGAGACTGAGAATGGTTCTAAGAGGACCTCTGGACTAATATCAAACTGGACTGCTACATAGGGAGTCATAAACGAAAGTGTGGATCCAAGATCTAGTAGGGCATACACATCTAGATGAAAAAGGCGTAACATACCCGTGACCATGTCAGGTGAGCTCTCCTGATCCTGACGAGAAGACAATGCATAAAAACGATTTGGACACTAGCGGCCATCCGTACCGAAGGTGTTCGCCTGTTGAGCTGGTCGGTCTGCTGGAGCTTCTGAAATCGTGGATTGTGACCTCCCCCATCCAGTTGACTGGCATTCTTTAAGGCATTGACCAAGCTATCCACAACCAAAACAGCCCTCTCAACCCTGAAGACACTCCCCTGCATGGTTCTCGCCACACTTAGGGCAAGCTAGGTAGCGTTTGCCGGTGCTATAGCTCTAGGACTGAGAACCAGATGCTCCAGGCGGCTACAATCGCCAGATCTCTGATGGGCATAATCTGATTGGCCGGTTCTTACCCATTTTCTCTCCCGCTCTAAATCTTTTAATTTTTCTTCCTCAATTTGATGAGCATGAACTATGAGGCTGGAGAGATCAATGTCCTTGATAAGAATTGTTGTCCTGCACTCCTTAAGGACCCAATTCGAAACTCCATTCACAAACTTCAACATGCGAGCCCTTGGCTCAGCTACTATCTCTGGAGCATATTTAGACAACCTGGTGAACTCCAGTGCATATTCTTCTACTATCCTATTGTCCTACTTCAGATTCACGAATTCTGCCACCTTAGCCTCCCTTAGCTCCCGGGGAAAGAATCTTTCTAGGAAAGTTGTATGAACTCCTCCCATTCCACCTGTCCTACTCTTGCTGGTCTCCCCTCCTTCCATTGTTCATACCAGATCTGGGCTACCCCATTCATCTTATAGGCAACCAAGTCAGCACTCTCCGAGGAACTGACACCCATGATCCGGGTAGTCTTTCTAATCTAATCCATGAACTCCTGTGGGTCCTATCCCACCTTAGATCCGTGGAAAACTGGAGGGTTCATCCTAGTGAAGTCCCCAACCCGAGCAGTTGTTGTGGACCCATTGTTGTTGATCGGAACCACCTGATGGTGTAACTGTCTGTGCGAGCAGCTGAATAGCCTCCTTGAACTTTGCAATGGACACTGAATCATCCTGAGGGGCGACTGGAGCTGGTGGTGCAGGTCGGTGAGCGTTACCGTCCCTCCTTTCATTACCACATCGCGGAGGCATGATTCACTTAAATGAAATAGAGCATGAGTTAGGAGAATGACTCTAGAGTTGAATTTTAACACACGATAAAGAGTACGAACAAAAGGGAATTTTTCTAATAACATCTCGTAGCCTCCTCGTTATAAGTGTGGAGTGCTTCACACCCATGAAAAGGACTCTACTTGATGCGGCTTTCAGACATCTGAGGATAATTTAAACCTAGTGCTCTGATACCAATTTTGTCATGCCCCGAGTCTATACCCTGGACGAGACACGACACTTAGGATCACAATTAACCCCAAGTCAACCCATGGTCTATCATAAAACTGCAATTCTGAGTAAAACATAGCGGAATCTTTAAATAATGGAATCAGTTAAGAAAACTAATTTAATAATAAGCTCATACGTTTGAAAGAACAACAATACTGAACATCTGAAATTCTATATGAAAGCCATCTACTAATGATGAGTTTTTGGGACAAGCCCCAGCTAATTCTAAAGTTAGACTGAAAGAAATAAACTGAAGCAAATCAAATATCGACCTCGAAAGATGAGGACTCACCACTGATTCTGCTAGTATCACCGGAGTAAATCTACTAATGGACTAAGTCTAAGAACCTGCGGCTGTATCATAAAATCATACAACATAAAAGGTATGCATCATTACTTTGAATGTACTGAGGGAGTGGAGAAAACATAATACAATGGAATAAATAACTGAACTGTAATGAAATGCAATGACCAACTGAAATACGGAAACTAGATAAACTGAAAAATAACTGTAGTGGTCAATATGACCCTGCTTGATGGTCATAGATAATGCCCTGAGTTTGAGATACTGAATCTAAACTAATTGTTTCGAACTAATATGAGTAAACTGAAACTGTTCTAAGCTGAGTTGGACTGATACTAAACTGACTAGTGGTAGATCTATAACCGACATGTAACCACATGAGCTAGACATGGAGTCTGATATATACACCCCATCGGTAGGACCAAATATACCTTGCCAGGGTATAGAGGCATGAACTGGGTGATCACAAATCTGGGGCTATGAGGCCAATAAAATATAACCTACGGTGGCAACGTAGTTCTGCGAACCTGGGTGCATTGGAACCCCGGTTCACTCGGTGCTAAGTCCTACTCCCACTGGATATTTCTAGATTTACTAATAAATTGATAGGTCGAAACTAGGGCTCAAGACTAAGTCAAGGATACATATCTAAAAGCACCCTGAGAGTCTTATCGGACCGGGTTCCGTAATTGGGTTCTGAGACTGGTCAGAGCTGCTTATCTGGAAGCATTGTAATCGTCTAAAGAACAAACTGTAATCTGAGACTGGGGTCCTAAGAATGCTCATAGCTGCTTATCTGAAAGTTCCATGACCGCCTAAAGAACCACGAAAATATGATACTGAGTCCAATTCATGATAACTAGGAGGCACCACTAACACCTCACTAAATATTCTAATCAAGCTGATCAGCTGACATTCCTGAAAGTACTGAGTCTGCTAATAATTGTCTGAGACTGGACTAACAAGCATCTGTCTAAGATCTCGACATAGTCTAGCAATATGGGAAACCCAAACTGATAGGATCAAGCCACAAGGAAGACTAATCCAACAGGCAAAAATTCTAGTTGATTTCATTCAACACTAGGGCCAAAACCATCCTTACAAGAATGAGCATTTATACGATAACTAGGTAATGGAAATATGCAACAATCAACATAGACCATATTCCACAAGCTATAAATGAAGTCTGACATATAATTTACTCACATTCGAAAGTCCAAGGCTGGAATTCACTTTATGGGAACAAGCTTTGAAGTAGTCATAATCTGGTGGAAACATATCTACAATTAACATGAAAAATGTCCCACACTAGTTATATGATATCTAACTGACAACTGAATTCACATTCGATAATTCAAGGACTAAAACTGATAGAGAACTAGAAGAGGACTTTGGGGACACAAGGGAAGAACTATTCCCTTGTTGAATTCCCACATACCTAGCTAAGAATTCCCTAGAGAAGGAAGCTTGAATTGCTGCAATGGATGAGGAACCCTTCTTGCTTGAGAGCTCTTGAGAGAAACTTACGTTACTTTGCTGAAAATCTGAGTGGGAATGAGGGGGGAAACCGTTTAGCCCCTCTATATCCCCTCCAAATAACCCAAAATGATGTAGTTTAGGGTCTAGGAGGTTAGAAAATTACTAAAACGCCCTTAGGAAATTTGTAGGAAACAGGACCCTGCCAGTCCTCACGAGACACTCCATGAGTCATGAGGTTAGGAACGACTCATGGGGTCCAATCGTTAGGTGCAGCGGAAGTTTTTTACAATTTCTTCAATCCTGCCAACGACGGACTTCACGAGTCGTCAGGAGACCCAACGACTCGTGGTCGCCTCCCTTCACCCTCACTACCATAAACCTCCTAGGATCACCACAGGTGACATCACGACTCGTGGTGTCCCAAACAAGTTGTGGTGAGGACCCGTTAAGTACACTACCTAAACTTTTCCAACTTTCAGTCAACCCTTGACCACGACTCACTTGACGACTTGTGGTAATGACCACGACTCGTGGTCACTAAAAATTTTCCCAAATTTTCAACCAAGTACGGACCCTTCGCCATGGGTCACTTCACGACTAGTGGCCTACCCCACGGGTCACAGGACGACTCATTCTGTGATCTGGTGCAGAAAATCCTGTTTTCTCCATTTCAACTCCCGGGTCTAGTCTTAGGGTTTCCGGGGCATTACAGTTCTGAACATGATTAGTAAAGTAAAGGTTCTATATTATTTCTCAAAAAGAAATTTAGTTGATGACAAATTATCTTTTTAGATAAGACGAGCATTATGCACACTACCATATTTTCATCCAATAGCTAGCATTATCTCCGATATAACATATAATAAGAAGAATTTACCACATTAATATTCTTTGTAACTATGAAGAAGTCGCACAACTTTTTCCTTATCATCCAAGAAGTCATAGAGACTCTATTATTTGATTTAATCTCCATTTTTTCTTGATAAGCAGCTATGAAGTCCATAACATCGCATGGTTATAGATGGTTCAAAAAGAGTTTGATATAAGTAGGTCTAAAAATAGAAAGATCAACAGAAATGCCATTGAAATTAAACAGAATAATAAATTGAAAGTTAAACTCTATCTTATTAGACTTTAGAGCTAACTTATTGTAGCATCCAGATGAAAGATCAATCTCCCATGTCCCTCTTTGTCTGCAACCTAAAAATCTATTTCTCTTACAAATTAAAAATTTAAATGGGAAAGGACAGTTCTTAAGGATAAAAAGACTTGATTAAATATGTTACATGCTCAAAAAAAGCTTTTCTTAAGCACATACTTTAGTCAACACTAACATGTGTTTAAATGGAATAAAGATCTATCAAAATATTAAAATAAAATTTCAACTTTCTTATACTGCCAAATAATTACCACTACTAATGTCAAAGTTAAAACAATTGATGGTATACATTCCCTTAACTATGAAAGTATATATAGATAAAAAGAACCAAAAGAACAAAAAAAGGAACATAAATACGTTACTCCATAAAGTTTCAACTATGGGAGGAAGTTCCTCGCAATAATGTCATATACAGATAGTGATTCTGGCATTATGATTTGGTTGCATTATTTTCTAAGAGAGTTTAGTGGTGAATAAAAGATAAGAGGACTCATAAAATAACTAATTTTTCTAGCTTCTGGAACTACAAAGAATTGTCGAACATATCTCAGTTGGTAGAAGCGCAACCAAAGGGACATATTTAAGATGGCACTAACTTGTTAAGTAAGTAGAGAGAAAGTTTCTCTCTTTGAATTGAAGCAGATTTATCAGTAGAATCACCAATTTATTTCCCATAATTAGGACCTTGATGTTGAGTCACTGGCACTTCATCTTGAACTCCATCATTTAAATCAATGAGAATGTTGTGCAGCAGGCAACATTGCAAAATGGCTCCTATTGTGATCGGCTTGATGATTAGAAAGTATGCATCCTGTATAAGGAGTAAGAAGCCATGGAAAAAGGGGAAAACCTGAGTCATCAACGATGTATTCTCTTAGTTCTGTGTCATTTGGGAGCTTACATTTCTCTCCACTCAGCCTCTTTATTTCTTTAGTGAGTTCGAAGAATCTTGAGCTTTTGAGAACCTCGGAGTCACTTAGACTTGCAGGCTATTCAGCTAAACTATCTAGGAATCTCATATCAGTGTCAACAATTTCTTGCAAAAGGAAATTAAGACCCAAATTCAAAAGTAGCAGATTAGGTTTAAAAATGAGAACTGTATGTACTCTTTTCTTTTTTTATACTCATCTTTACTTTTTTGTTTCCCTTTCTCAGTTTAAAAAATGAGAAGAATTGTACATACTTTTTTAACTTGTCTTTATACTCCTTCTATTTACTTTTTTTCCTTTTTTCCTTTTCTATTCCCTCGCACAAACATGAATTCCTTTTCCAGCGCATTTTCATCTTACCTTTTTCTTCTCTACCTTTCTCCTCTTAATTCATTATTAATCATCATAACATAAACTTCATTTTGTATCAATTTTCTCATAATAATTAATCTTTCATAGTTAAAATAATCTCAATATCAATTACGAGTTTGCATGGTCAAGAGGTTTTGAAAAAGGAGATGTATTAGATCTTAACAAAAATGAGATATTTACATCTGACCAAATGAAAAAAAAATTAGATACCTAACCAACATCTCGCGCATATGGAATGAGGTATTTCTAAAATAAAGTTATCCTATCAAGGATCTATTTCCCAAACTTACTTTAAGTTTTGTAGGGAGAAAGATCAGGAGTTTTAAAAGGAAATATGTGAAATTGGAAAAAAAATTGGAAATGAAAGAAGTGGATGGTACGAAATTTACTTGATGGATCAGTTGTAGAGAGGCAAAACATGATATGTGTGATGGAAACGGCCCAGAACAATTTCGAAGGACTCGAATATTCTCAAATTTTGGCTTTATCTCATTCACGTATTCTTGATTTGAAGGCCAATGAATATGATGAATGATTTTTTCTTCCATGGTTTCCACAAATTGCCAAGTTATCTGGGAGACAGTCAACTGGTGTCTCCAAGAGACTCACCAACAGTTGATAGTGAGTCACCTGAACTCCGCCTTCTCAAGCCAACAACAACTCGGTCATCTAGAGACAAAAACTTGCCACTAAGACCAGTTATGTTTGTAGGTTTGACCATTAACTCTTCCTTCACGAGTGAACAGATGTAGTTAACTATCTTCCATGAAAGTTTGAACAGAGATTCAAATGTAATTGAATTTCTTTCCTATATTGAAGTCCCTGATAAGTAACAAACAAAAAGAGGGTCAAATTTACAAATATAGAAAATTAGGCTTTTTAACTAATGGATATTATAGCAATGGAAATGGAACTTGCAAGAAAGAGGTTATGGTTGCAAGCCTTTGTTTTGAAACCGTTTTGTCAACATAGGCGACAATTCTGTTCAATCATGTTCAATATATCTTTTGATATCATAGATAAACAGTGTAGAAGCTTACGAATTGTGGATATAAATAACCATCATTTATCGAGAACTCGAAAATATCCTGAAGTATTTTTGTAGCCGTTTATCCAGTATCATCTTAAACAATTACCTGTTTGCTCAATTGTATTCTTCGAATATGCAAGGCAAATCGACTTATGAATTTAGCTCATAAAGCTAGATCAAAATATTCAAAAGAAAGTACTACTCATTAAGCTAGGTTGCAACAGTGTTAAACAAAGCTGCGCAAAATTACCTTCATTTGCTTAGCCTTGATACCCAAAGTCTTCTTGGAAGCTATTTCAGAAAAATGATTAAAGAAGCTTAAATCATAGAGGAATTTTAAGTTGGAGATATAAACATAGTAACATACAAGACTTTAGTGCGCCAACATATATTGAAAAAGACAAAATTTAGATGAAAGACCTGTTCTAAAATAAACTATCTTCCTTCTTCTTTTCTTTCTCAAATTATTATAGATATGCACTCATAATCTCTAATATTTGTTTCTGTCTATATTTGAATGATGTTCTTGGTGCAGAAAGTTCTTAATACATATAAGCTAAAATCAATAGAATGGCATTTCCCATTAACTTACAAGTGTCGTATACCGACTTCTATGTGACACGTTGTACCAAAACATAAACTAAAATGCAAAGAATACCTTTCAAATGAAGTTGCAATCTTGTATATAGAAAAATTAAAGTAAATGTAATACAAGGAAGGCTAACTATAAACACAAATAAAAATTATATAAACACGGGAATTGACCAAGAAAAAATGATAATTAAGATGTTAATCAAGTTAAAAAATTACTTCAAGTTTCTGATTGATATGCAAAGATGTGTTTGAAGTTTCTAATATAGGTTCCCAGACTGGTTTCCTTATAATAAATTTCTAATTTTGGTGTTCCACTTACTAACATCTCATTCAATTTGCTTAATTAACAATTAATGTATCATTGTGATAACTATATCCATTGTTTATCTTGCCTTTCTAGATAGAACCCATATGTGTGATAAGGCACATGCTTCAGTAATTTGATGCATATACTAAAGAGTGCCGCCTAAATTAAGCTAAGTGCCCATCTCATGTTGCACCTAACCTTAGGGTTTAAGAGTCCGTCGAACCTGCCTTTCACAACAATAACAAAGGAAACAAAAAGCAAGGAAGAGGAAGAGGACAGATTAGAGGAAGAGAATTGGGAATGTTAATCATGGAGGTCAAAGTTATACTTATGAAAATGAGAGCAGAATGAATAACCTGACTAAAAGAATGGAGGATATAGCAGGACTAAGTTGCTTGGTTTATACAAAGGACTAAGTCGCTCATGAAAACTAGACGTGAAACAAATATTGCAGTCAACCATTTGAAGTGTGCAAAAGAAGGATGTGGAAAATTACTCTAGTATTGGGAAGTGCATGAGGAATTTTTCACTCAATTGTACGTGCTTTATAGTACTCTATGATTTACAAGTTAGAAATATATGATTGAATGTACAAGTAGAGAATCACTTGCACAAGATTTTCTATTATTTTATGTATTTTATATGAGATTTTCTCTTTTCAATCAACAAATACAACTCAATCTCAAACTAACTCAGAAGCCACAACACATATAGTTCACTCCAAGAGCCTCTCAACCCAACCTAATTCTTTTCACGTATTGCAAAACTTTGTATATATCGCAATGTGATGTCCATTAAATGTACTAAAATGTAAATGGCTTTGGTATCTACATAACATTGGGTAAGTTCAGTAAGCTCTCAAATTTGACAAGAGTAATCTTATTAAAACAATAACGTTCATATTACAGGTGAAATTACATACTCCCTCAGTTTTTTTAATTTGTTATATGGTTTTGACTTAGCACAGAGTTTAAGAAAGTAAAAATGACTTTTGAATCTTGTGGTCTTAAATTGAAGATATGTAGAATGTACCAAAATATCCTTCAATCTTGTCGTCTTAAAAATGCTATGTGAAAATTTAGAACTAAAGAGTTGAGGAAAAAGGAAAGAAACATTCTTTTCTAAATGGACTAAAAAGGAAAGTAAAACAAATAAATTGAAGCGAGGGAGTATAAAAGAAGCTTCAATGAAGGTAAGATTGTCTCTTTTTCTTCTTTTTCTTTTTTCTTTCCTCGGTGTTAAGATCATGCTACGTTTACGTAGTTGAGGAAACTCTCAATTAATCAATTTGATAGTGGGACAATCATAAAATAGATTACATGAACAACATAATCTAATACACCATCATTTTATTCAAAATAGCACAAAGATACACTGCTATCAGTTTGAGTCATGTCAGTGGTTCATGCATTCAAGTTGACACTTCATCAGAATATTCTTCTCTCTTATGCACTTATATCTAGCAGCTAGAACATTGTTTAGGAAATGCATAAAACTTGGAGACTGACACATAATTCTTATAACTAAATTGATGATAAATTACCATGGAGCTGAGTGAAACCCTTACCCCTCATACTCAGAACATATATCAAGCAATTTATCCTTGCCGACTTGGGAAAGGTAACTCCTCAGAAAGAGTCCATGTAAAGGATGTTGTATACCACGGCACATCTCAACCAAATCATTTAGGATATCCTTGGCAGGAGCCTCCTTGGATTTGATGTACACAGACCCCACTGTGCAAAGTAGATACCTAGGGAACAAAAGAAAGGGTATGAACTTTAGAAATCCTGATGAGTAAATAATAGAGAACCAAAATTAAGACGAACTTGAAAGCAGACAAATAATAAATGGAATATCTCTTTAGCATAGGTCAAACAACTAAAGAACTAAAAAATTAAACAACTAAAGAACAAAGGAACCAACAAAATGAAGCACGATTATTACCACTCCACCTTCCATAATTTTGTCTTGATCTTGAATAAAAGTAGCAACTAATATAGTGGAAATCTTGGTTCCAATATCTCTAGCAAAATAACCATTGAAGCACTTAAGTAGGTACAGGCAAACAAATTTTTCACAAACTTTCTTTTTCTTTTCTTTTCTTAGATGATCTAAATATCAACTCAAAAGTCTCTTCATTCAATGGAAGGAAAAACCTAAAGAAAGAAGTACAATAGATAAAGATCAGAAAATAAATAAGCATTCATACCGGAATTTCATTCTCTCTCAACTTGTCACGGCCCGAGTCTACACCCTGAATGAGACATGGTACTTGGTGTCACAAGCGACCCAAGATAACCTATGGTCTATCGTTACACTGGTAAGTTGAGTAAACATAAGCGGAAGCTTTATAACAATATAATCATTCATGAAAAACTTGTTTGAAAAGAGTCAATGTATCTGAAAACAATACTGAATAACTATGTCTGAAAGCAAACTACTAACTGATGAGTTGCTGGGAAAAGCCCCCAGTTAACTCTAAAATTTGTCTAAATAAAACTGACTGAAAGAAAATATCATCCTTGGAAGATGAGGACTCACCTAATGACACTGCTGCATATATCATCGGAGGGAACTTCTGACGATGCTGGGACTGAGAACCTGCGCTTGTATCATAATATGATACAGCATGGAAAGTATGCGTCAGTACTTTGAATGTACTGAGTAAGTGAGAGATACAATAAGCATGAAAGGATAAGTAACTGTACTGAAATAACACGAAATGACCAACTGAATACTGTAAATTAATAAAACTGAACTATAATTGATATGGTCAATAATGACCCTGCCTGGTGGTCATAAACATGTCCTGGAACTGAGATACTATACTAAGCTAAACTGAACTAAACTGAACTGAGATAGTACTGACAAGTGGGAGACTCTATAATCGATATATAACCATGTGAGTTAAATGTGGAGTTTGATGTATATGTCTCATCAATAGGACCCAATATACCTTGCCAGGGTATAAAGGCATGAACTGTGAGATTTCTGTCTGGGCCCATTTGGGCTAATGACCAACAGTGGCAACATAGTTCTGGGAACCTGAGTGTACTGGAAGCCCGATCCTCTCTATGTTAAGTCCTACTCCCACTAGATAGTCCTGATCTGACTACTAAGCTAATAGCTCGAAGCTGGGGTCCAAGACTAGATCAGGGGTACCCATCTGGAAGTACCCTGAGAGTCTTATTAGACCGGATAACTAAACTAGTTTTCTAAGACTGGCCGGAACTGCTTATCTAGAAGCGTTTTAACCGTCTAAAAAACAAACTGATGACTGATAACTGATAACTGATAACTGGGAGGAATTACTGACACCTCGAGAAACTAACTATAGTCAAACTGATCAGCTGACACTAATGAAAGAAACTGAAGATACCAACATTCTAACTAAGACTGAACTAGCATACAACTGACTGAGAATCCATATGATTGTAATAACATGGGAATTCCAACACTAATAGTGTCAAGCAACAGTAATGTCTAATCAACTATGCAAGACCCAAATTAATGCATTTATAGAGTTAGGGCTAAAACCATTTTACAAGAAATAAGTAGCAACATGATTTCCAAGTAGTGGAAACATAGAATGATTACATAGGGACAACAACCCATAAGAATTAATCAAGATCTGGCTACGAATTTTACCCTAACTCAAAACTTCAGGGCTAGAACTAATAAGAAATTATGGAAGGGTTTTGAGACACAAGGGAAGAACAATTCCCTTGTTGAATTCCCATATACCTGGAGTAAAATTTCCTAGAAGAAATCCTTAAGAATCTGAGAAGAAGATTGAATGCCCAAGCTTTGCCCTGAGGAGTCTGTCCGAAAATTCTTCATCTGAGTCTGAGAGTTAAGAGAAGGAATGAGAGGAATACATCGATCAACTCATTTATTTCTCTCCTAAACATGCCCAAAATGACGTAGTTTAGAGATTAAAAAGATAGAAAGTTACTAAAATAACCCTAGAAGAAAATTTGGAAAACTGCCCGACACGGCCCAATCGGTCACACAACAAGTCGTTGGTTGATACCACGACTCATTGGGACCAGTCGTTGGTCCTGGGCCTGAATTTTGGGTTTACTAGAATTTGGCAAAGAAGGGGACCACGACTCTTTCTATGGACCAATGGGTCGTTGGTACCTCTCGTTGTCTCAGGTAGAATTTTTAAACAAAACTTGGGAACCCCACTAAAGGACGACACAACGACTCGTTGGTAGAACCAATAGGTCATTTTGTCTGTTCGTGGACAACACTGCATAGACCTGAAACTTGGAGACGGGTAAAAATGATGACTCGTTAGAGGTGATAACGAGTCATTAGTTCCTCTCGTTGCTTCTGGAAGATGTCTGGAAGATTTCTATATTGGGCAACCACGACTCCATAGAACAACTCATTACTTGGTAATGGGTTGTTGCATGACTCGTGGGTTCCCAGATGGGAAGCTTGCAGCTCAAACAACGACTCATGCAATGCTCCATTGGTACTGACAATGACTCATTGTTTGAGACGTACTACGATAAAATATCCTGATTCATTCAGGTTTTTCATACAATGTCTGAGTTTGGTCTAGGAATGTTTTGGGGTGTTACAATATCTGCCCCTTGGGATCATTCGTCCTCGAACGAAGGCTAAAATTGCTGGAAAACTGGGAAAAGAGCTGAAATTCCTAATGAAGCTATAAGCTAGTTTCTGAAGGAGTGACTGACTCCAAACTGACTTAGTCATACTAACTGAGTTGGCACAACTAGTGTGCACACTGAAAACATGAATAGAGCTAATAAGCACGGAATCGAATAGAGTATTAAGTAGGAATTTAATACCTGATGCTGAAACTGAACTGGAAGGGAATAAATGGGGATATTTTTCCATCTTTTCTGCTTCAGCCTTCGATGTGGCTCCCTCAACTAGCTGGTTCCTCCACAAGACCTTTACTGAAGCAATCTCCTTGTTTCTCAGCTTATGAACCTAATGGTCTAGGATCTAAACTGGGACTTATTCGCAGGAGAGGCAATCCTTCACCCCCCCCCCCATATTGTGTAGTGGCACAACTGAGGTCAGATCACCGATGCACTTCTTCAATAGTGACACATGGAAGACTTGGTGCACAGGTGCTAACTCTGAAGGTAATTCTAACTCATAAGCCACACTGCCAGTTCACCTCAGAATCCTATAGGGTCCTACATACCTCGAACTGAGTTTCCCTTTCTTTCCAAACCTAATCACCCCCTTCATGGGTGAAATTTTCAGGTAAATCCAATCATCTACAACAAATTCTAACTCTCTCCTCCTTACATTAGCATATGATTTCTGTCGGCGCTGAGTTGTTTTAAACCTTTCCCTAATAATTGTACTTTTTGCATAGTAGCTTTGCCAACTTCCAACCACCCTATAGGAGACCTAAACCTCATACCATATAATGCCTCAAATAGGGCCATCTAAATACTGGAGTGGTAGCTATTGTTGTATTCAAACTCGATGAGAGGTAAGTGATCATCCCAACAGCCCTTGAAGTCGATCACACAAGTGCTCAGCATATCTTCTAAGGTCTGAATAGTCCGCTCAGCTTGTCCATCTATATGAGGGGGAAAAGCTTTGCTGAGCTTGACCTTAGTACCAAGTCCCTTTTGAAATGACTTCTAGAAATACGAGGTGAACTGGGTACCTTTATCCGTAATGATGGACAAGGGCACCCCATGCAATCTGACTAAGTCCCAGATGTATAGCCTAGCATAATCCTCAGCTGATTCTGTAGTTTTAACTGGAGGAAATGTGTTGAGTTGTTCATTCGATCGACTATCACCCAAATTGAATCATGTTGCCGACGAGTACTAGGTAGACTTGTAATAAAGTCCATATTCACTTCTTCCCACTTCCACATGGGTATGCTAATATCCTGGGTCATACCCCCAGGTCTCTGATGTTCAACTTTAACCTATTGGAAATTCGGGCACCTGGCCATAAATTCCACAATGTCCCTCTTCATGTCGTTCCACCAGTAGATTTCCTGTAGGTCACGGTACATCTGAGTGGCACCTAGTGGATAGAATATCTGGAGCTATGTGCTTCAGCCAGTATTTGCTATCTTAAGTCACCTACATTTGAAACACATAGTCTGCCCTAGTAACGAGGCACACCATCTCCCCCTTTGAAGAAAGCCTCCACTACTTTCGTTAGAACTGCTTCTTTCAGCTTAAGCAGTATGGGATCTTCATCCTGCTTTGAATTAACCATAACAATTAACAAGGATTCTAACCCACCAACTGCACTCCCAACCGAGCTAACCTGTGCATATCCCTTACTAGTTCCTTTCTGCCCTCTTCAACATGAGCAACGCTCTCCATGGACATTCTGCTCAAGGCATCCGCCACCACATTTGCCTTGCCTGGGTGATGTAGCACACTCAAGTCATAATCCTTCAACAACTCCAACCACTTTCTCTGAAGAAGATTCAAATCCTTCTGAATGAACAAGTATTGAAGGCTCTTGTGGTCGATGAAAACATCCACATGAACCCCATAAAGGTAATGCCTCCATATCTTCAAAGAAAACACCACCGCTGCCAACTCAAGGTCAAGACTCAGATAGTTCTTCTCATGAACCTTGAGTTGTCTGGAAGCGTAAGCTATCACCTTACCCTGCTACATTAGAACACAACCAAGTCCAACTCTGTCAGCATCATAATAGACTACAAACCCATTTGTTCCTTTTAGTAAAGTCAAAACTGGAGTTGTAGTGAGTCGAGTTTTCAACTCCTGGAAACTCTTCTCACATGTGTCT
Source organism: Datura wrightii (assembly GCA_035772735.1). Classification (NCBI taxonomy): domain Eukaryota; kingdom Viridiplantae; phylum Streptophyta; class Magnoliopsida; order Solanales; family Solanaceae; genus Datura; species Datura wrightii. The sequence goes on from JASDFA010000020.1 coordinate 91,170,023, forward strand.
GACCACTGAAACTTCACCTTTTTCTGAGTTAGTTTAGTTAGAGGAGAGGCAATAGAAGAGAATCCTTCCACGAACTATCGATAATAACCTTCTAGACCTGGGAAACTTCTGATATCTGTTGGGGGAGTAGGTCTTGTCCAGTCTTTCACCGCCGCTATCTTTTGAGGATCTACCTAAATACCCTTACCTGAGACCACATGACCGAGGAAAGACACAGACTTCAGCCAGAATTCACATTTGTTGAATTTAGTGAACAACTGCGGTCTTTGAGAGTCTACAACACTATCCTCAGATGGTATACCAAAATGTCGTCTATGAACATGTCTAGATACTATTTAGATACCTTTTTCATCAGGTCCATGAAAGCTATAGGGGAATTAGTTAGTCCAAAGGACATAACCATAAATTCATAGTGACCATACCGAGTTCTGAAAGTTATTTTCGGTATGTCACATTCCCTGACCCTAAGCTGATGATACCCCAACTTGAGATCTTCCTTGAAAAAACAATTGGCTACCTGAAGCTAATCGAATAAGTCTTCAATTTTGGGTAGGGGATACCTGTTCTTAACTGTAACCTTTTTCAGTTAACGATAATCGATGCATATTTTGAGAGTACCGTCTTTCTTTTTCACGAACAACACTGGAGCACCCTATGGTGAGATATTGGGCCTGATGAAACCCTTATCTAAAAGGTGTTTCAGTTGTTCCTTCAACTCCTTAAGCTCAGCTGGGGCTATTCTGTAAGGAGGATTAGAGATGAGCTGTGTCTTGAAGAAGGTCTATGCCGAAGTCTATTTCCCACTCGGGAGAGACTTCGGGAAGATCATCGGGAAAGATGTCAGGGAACTCACTAACAATTGGAACTGACTGAATTGTTGGGGTCTCGGAGCTATAATCTTTGACCCAAACTAGGTGATAGATGCACCCTTCTGAATGAGCCTCCTTACCTTAAGGTAGGAAATAAACCGACCCTTAGGCGCGGAAACACTACCAATCCATTCTAAGGCTGGCTCATTGGGGTACTAAAATCTGACAACTCTGGTTCTGCAGTCGACTGAGGCATAACCGGAAAGTAACCAATCCATGCCAAGAATGAGGTCGAAATCAACCATATCTTTCTCTACTAGATTAGTTGGAATGACTTTATTCAACACTGAGACTGGTATTTTTTATATACTCGGCTTGCTCTAACTAACTCACCAACTGGGGTAGAGACTGAGAATGATTCTGAGAGAACTTCTGGGCTAATTTCAAACTGAACAGCTACATAAGGAGTCATGAATGATAGTGTGGCTCCTGGATCTAGTAGCAGATATATATCTAGGTGGAAAAGATGTATGTTAACGCTTAAACTCACACTTCTTACTGAAGTATGAAGCGGACGTTGTCAATAAAAAATCCAAAAAAGAGGTTGGGGTCGAACCCACAAGGAATATGGAAGATCTAGACTAATGTCGGTTAACGAACTTATTGGTTAGTTACTCCAATTTGGGGGTTTTAAGAAAACAGTGATTAAAACAACGATTGAACTTATGATTTAAATCAAGATTTAAGAATAACTAGGGTAGGTTCATAACTACTTCAGGTATACAAACGTGATCAATACCAATGCTTACTTGTAGAACTGATAACTGGGGTTCATCCAAACAACTGATTCATCCCTATTGGATGACTATACTCAATCAACGAGTCAGGTCTCATGAGCGGTTTCAAACTAACCATTATCAATATGTTCCAAATTTAACTATCTTGCGTCCACAACTCAAGTTAATACAATGATCATTAAGATCAAGGCTTTGTTGTAATTCTCTTTTCCTAATCTGTACCTCTCTAGGCTCGAGCAAGTAAGAATTCAGGCAAGTCCTAATATTGTACACCTTTAAGAAACATTTGAAGATGAAGAAAACACAATACAAGCATTTTGAATTGGTTTTGAATCACTTTTGTGTATCCCTAGCTCATTCATCCACAATGGTTTCCACAACCCTAGCTATGGAGCTTTTAGCCTCTCATAGTTGCAAGGTTGTGGTATGCATTCATAAAAAACACATTATTCAATACTTACGATAATAGTTGAGAGAAAAGCTTCTTTTTATGAAAAGTAGGGGCGTTGGATAAGCTGGGTACTGGAGTCCTCTGTTGCTGCCGCTATGGGAGGCTACTACCGCTAGACCTCTAGTGGTCGTAATCTGATTGACCTGTTCTAGCTTGCTTTTTCTCCCGCTCCATGTCTTTTAATTTTTCTACCTCAATTTGCTAGGCATGAATGATGAGGCTATAGAGGTCAATGTCCTTTATGAGCATCGCGGTCCTGCACTCTTTAAGTACCAGGTTTGATACTCAGTTGATGAATTTGAGCATGTGAGCCCTTATCTTGGCTACCATCTCTGGAGAATACCTCAAAAATCGAGTGAACTCCAACACATATTCCTCTATGGTCCTGTTACCCTGATTTAAATTCATGAACTCTGTGACCTTAGCCTCCCTTAACTCCTGAAGGAAAATTTTGTCTAGAAATGTTGTAGTGAACTCTTCCCACTCTACTGGCCCTACTGCTGCTAGCCTCCCTTCCTTCCAGTGGTTGTACCAAATTTGAGCCACCCTTTTCAATTGGTAGGCAGCCAAATCAGCACTCAATAACACCCATAATTCAGGTGATCTTCCGCACCTCATCTACAAACTCCTATGGGTCCTCTCCGACCTTGGATCCATGAAAACATGGAGAGTTCATTCAGGTGAATTCTCGAACCCTAGAAGCTATTGAGGACCCATTTGTATTCACCAGAACCACTTACTGGCTCATTTGATTAGTCACCGTCTGAGCTAGTAGCTGAATTACCGCTTGGAATTCTATTGGTAACACCGGGCCGTCCTGAGGGGCTGCTAGAGCTGGTGGGGTAGGTCGATTGGCATTGCCAAAACTCCTTCCGTTTCATCGTTTAGGAGGCATAGTTTCACTGAAATGAATAGAGCACCAGTTAGGAGAACAACTTTGGAATTAAAATTTATCGCGCGATAAGGAGTATGCACAAAAGGGAATGTTCCTAATAACATCTTGTAGCCTCCCCATTATAAGTGTGGCGCACTTCACACCGATGAAAAGGACTCTACTTGACGTGGCTTTCAGACATCCTAGGATACTCTAAACCTAGTGCTCTAGTACCAAGTTTGTCATGACTCGAGTCTACACCATGGATGAGACACGGTACTTGGTGTCACAAGTGACCCAAGCTAACCCATGGTCTATCATTACACTGGTAAGCTGAGTAAACATAATTGGAAGTGTTATAACAATATAATCATTCACGAAAAACTTGTTTGGAAAGAGTCAATGTATCTGAAAACAATATTGAATAACTATGTCTAAGCCGGCTACTAACTGATGAGTTGTTGGGACAAGCCCCCAGCTAACTCTAAAATTTATCTAAATAAAACTGACTGAAAACAAATATCGTCCTCGGAAGATGAGGACTCACTCAATGACATTGCTGTTAATATCGCCAGAGGGAACTACTGATGATGTTGGGACTGAGAACCTGCACCTGTATCATAATACGATACAACATGAAAAGTATGCGTCAGTACTTTGAATGTACTAAGTAAGTGAGAGATACAATAAGAATGAAAGAATAAGTAAATAACACGAAATGACCAATTGAATACTGTAAAATGATAAAACTACTATAACTGATATGGTCAATAATGACCCTAGCTGGTGGTCATAAACAAGTCCTGGAACTAAAATATTGAACTGAGCTAAATTGAACTAAACTAAACTGAGACTGTACGGACAAGTGGGAGAGTCTATAACCGATATACAACCACGTGATCTAAGCATGGAGTTCGATGTATACGCCCCATCGATAGGACCCAACATACCTTGCCAGGGTATAAAGGAATGATATATGAGATTACTGTCTAGGCCTATTTGGGCTAATAACCTATGGTGGCAACGTAGTTCTAGGAACCTGGGTGCGCTGGAACCCGGGTCCTCTCAGTGCTAAGTCCTACTCCCACTGGATAGTCCTAATCTTACTACTAAGCTGATAGCTCGAAGCTGGGGTCCAAGACTAGATCAGGGGTACTCATCTGGAAGTACCTTGAGAGTCTTATTTGACCGGATAACTGAACTGGTGTTCTAAAGCTAGCCAGAGCTGCTTATCTGGAAGCGTCGTAACTACTTAAAGAACAAACTGATGACTGATAACTGGGAGGCATTACTGGCACCTCGAGAAACTAACTATAGTCAAACTGATCAGCTAACATTACTAAAATATACTGAAGATACCAACATTCTGACTGGGATTGAACAAGCATGCAACTAACTGAGAATCCATATGATAGTAATAACATGGGAATTCCAACACTAACAGAGTCAAGCAACAGTAATGTCTAATCAACTATGCAAGACCCAAATTAATGCATTTATATAGATAGGGCTAAAACCATTTTACAAGAAATAAGTAGTAACATGATCACTAAGTAGTGGAAACATAGCATGAATACATAGGGACGACAACCCATAAGAATTAATCAAGATCTGGCTACGAATTTTACCCTAACTCAAAACTTCAAGGCTAGAACTAATAAGAAATTATGGAAGGGGTTTGGGACACAAGGGAAAAACAATTCCCTTGTTGAATTCCCACATACCTGGAGCAAAATTTCCTAGAAGAAATCCTTAAGAATCTGAGAAGAAGATTGAATGCCCAAGCTTTTCCCTGAAGAGTCTATCTGAAATTTCTTCATACTAAATCTGAGAGTTGAGAAATGGAATGAGAGGAATACATTGATCAACTCCTTTAATTCTCTCCTAAATGTGCCCAAAACGATGTAGTTTAGATATTAAAAAGATAGGAAGTTGCTAAAATAACCCTAGAAGAAAATCTGGAAAACTGCCCGACATGGACAAACGGGTCACACAACATGCTCATCTATTCATAACACATACAACGTACTACCTCAAATGGAGAATTCCAATAACCTGTCGTTGGTCATGGGCCTGAACTCTGGGCCTACTGGAATTTGGCAACGGAGGGGACCACGACTCGTTGGATGGACCAATAGGTTCTTGGTACCGTTCGTTTGTCACTGGTAGGATTTTTAAATAAAACTTGGGAACCCCACTAACGGATGACATAATGACTTGTTGGTAGAACCAATGGGTCGTTGTGTCTTCTTATTTCCAACACTACCTGGACCTGAAACTTGGCGACTAGTAGAAATGACGACTCGTTACAGGTGACAACGAGTCGTTGGTTCCACTCGTTGCTTCTGGAAGATGTCTGGAAAATTTCTGTACTAGGCAATCACAACTCCACAGAGTGACTCATTACTCTTGGTAATGGGTTGTTTCATGACTTGTGGGTTCCCAGATGGGAAGCTTGCAGCTCAAACAACAACTCATACAATGGTCCATTGGTACTGACAATGACTCGCTGTCTGAGTAGTCTTGAGACAAAATTTTCTGATTCCTTCAGGTGTTTCATGCAATGTATGAGTTTGGTCTAGAAAAGTTTTGGGGTGTTACTCAACTGGTCTTGAAGGGCACTTATAGCAGGAGTTAAGCTGCGATTATAAAAAATGTGGTGACCAAAAATAACACCACCACAAAGAAAGACAGAACTGAGTCCATAGACAGAAGTCAAAGAGTGAGTTCATTTACCAATACACCATTAATTTGCACATAGAGGCCTGATATGTGGAGTTGTGATGAATGAAAGTGAGTGGGTGCACTTTTTCTTCCCTGCAGAAGAAGTCCCAACTTATTGTAGCAATTGAAAAGCACCTAATATGCAAAGTAGGTAATAAGCACATGTTAAGTTCAACCACCTCATATTTGTTACAACAGCCTGATTATATGTAGTTTGTTCTTCTTCAAATAATACGCGTCGCAGATCTGTGAATGAGACTAAGGTGAATCAAGATTGAAAAGAGAGCCAATGTGAAAATCAACTATCTATTCATTATCCAATTGTTAGTTTGAATATTTAGCACCACGAGTAACTAAGCAGTAAGAGTCCCGTCCCATTTGAAGGATCAAATAGAGTCTCTTCTCTACCAAAACAACAAATATTTTCTAACTAAAGTGAAAAGAATTACCAACCTTCAATCAAAATCCTCATAAGAAGAGCTTTTGTTCCAACAATGGGACATTTAAGTTTTATTGCTTTCATTTCACCCATGGAAAATGATTTAATCGCCTTCGATGACCATCTAAAATTTCACTTACCCAATTCAATATACCTCAAAACACATTGAAATACCAAATAATAAATAAACACAATATAAACAACAACAAATTAAATAACCAATAGCCTAAAAATCTCCTCCTTTTCTGGGGCAACAAAAGAAATAAAACAAGAAGAAGAAAATAGGAAAACACTCACTTAGAAATTTTCTCAATAGAGAATTTTTACCTACATTGGACAAAGTCACTGATCAACCAATTTTTTGGTAAGCCATATGCAATAACCAAACTCTTAATTTAGGTTAATAATAGAGGTTATTTATTTGTCAACGCACATCTGATCGTGTCAATGAACTTAAAAAGGTAAAAGAAACCAACAATTTTGTCTAAGCTCAAATAACAGTAACATGTTTGAAGCAACAGGTGTAAATTTTCATATTTATTTTCCTGGAAAGTTCATTAATTCATTCCTTCATCTTTCTCATTTGTAACTATAAAATCATTTAATGTGTATTAAATTATGAATTATTAAGTTCATTTATTCATTCGTTTATCTTCCTCATTTGTAACTGCAAAATTTTTTAATTTGTATTAAATTATGAATTATTACACTGCTAAATCAATTTTCTATCCTCTCATACTCTAGCTTTAAATCCAATTATTGTTTCACATTTGCAGCATACATTTTACACCTCGATGTAAAAATAAACCTTAAACACTGGTCAACTAAATCTCTCGTAAGACAGGTGCAAACAATCAAACTATTTCCATAGTTAAATAATAAAGAAGAACATAGTCAGGATAAACCATACAAATATGGATATCATCACCTCAAACTAAAGTTAAAGAACATTAACAAAGCAAATTCTTTTTCAAAACACATCTACTTGTGTCACTAAACTAAATTGTCTAAGCTTAAACAATAGTAAAAGGTCATGAGAAACATTAAACTCTCTACTTCTTGCACTTGTTTGTGTCTTCATGACTTATTTCATCTTCAACTATGATTAAGTTTCTTCTTCTCCTACTCTTAGCCCTATCAATGACATGTACTTCCTCAGGATCTTCCAAATTCTCCAATAATACATCAACAGATATTTGTTTGTTATGTAAAAGTAAATTTCACAACATGTCTTTTAAATATGTTTATCGTAAGAATAAGTAGAAACCTCATACTTGAAATAGAACTTCAAAATACCTTTTCTTTGGATAGTTCTTTGGTTCCGTAAGGTTTTGGTATGCTTTCATCCTCTGGTAAGTTCTTCACCTACAAAAGCAAGAAGTAAAAAAGATGTTTTACAAACTATATGAGATTGTATATTACAAACATCAACAGTCTATATTGCAATACCTTTTCCTCTTCTCTTTGCATGTACTCTCATTCCAACTTATCATCTGGAATCCAAACCTTTTATACGGTAAAATTTTCAAGCCCTTTTTCAAATTGTATGTATTTAATTTAAGCTTAAAAACAAATTCTTTCCCACAAAGCCTTTCAATTTGGACAAAAACATTGTTGTTATCCGATGACAGCTTGTTGAACAACTTGTGAGTTGATGTATCGAGGAGTTTTCAGCCACGTCATTGAATAAGACAAAAGTACTTTCCCTAGTATTGTCTTTCACTTTTATGTGTATCTTATACCTACATTTATAAAATAAGTTAGATTAATTAGTAATACAAAACAAATTCACAGCCCTTCCAAGATCCTTACTTCACCAAAGGAAACTTGCAATCTTTTTTTGCAGTTGGGGCATCAATAAACACCATTTGCAGGTTCATTCTTCTTTAAGTATACATTACATGAAATGTAGTACCATCCAAAATAGTTTTCAACTTCTATAATTTTGCTCTCCACAGTAACAACGTATTCCTACAATTCTTAAGAAAAATACAATGATCAATCTTTTTGAAGTGTGGAAATGGCAAATCAAAAATCTAAGAAGCAAAAGTTAACCTGCATGTCAGGACTCCAATCAGACTCTAACAAATTCTTAATGTCCATCTAATTCATAAACATTTCTTCCTCAATCGAAATGCTATTAATATTAGAATTTTCAATAAATTGTACTCCAGTGGACATGGTGGAAAACTTTTGCATCAAAGATAGTATGTAATCTATATCAAGATTAACATATATTCTGCAAGCATGTGTGGTGGAGAAGCTAACTTCACCTATTAACAATGAATGTAATAAAATTGCGGTGACAAGTTCTTCATAATGTTAGCACATAAATATAAAGCATCTGACAATTAAATCTAAAATAATACCACGAAATTCCTTAACCGTTGTGGAAGCTACAATCACTATATATGGCCCAGAATCTTTTGTGTGGAAGGAAGGAGCAAACTTCTCTCCCAAATCTTCCCATAATGTAATTTTTGATTTCGTCGAACTATCCAGAAAAAGAAAATCTCAAAATATAATACTTTATTTAAATCTAATCAAAAGTAATGACCAGTGTTTGATTCCCAAATAATACTGTTTACTTTGACACAATTAAATATAGTAAAGAGCTTAAATTTAACAAAATTTTGCATTTTTATTACAACCAGTTTATGGATGAGTGCTCTTGGAGTAGTCGGTCTAGCCCTGAACCTACGTGCCTATGACTTTATTTCTCAGAAAATTCGCGCAGTGAAAGATCCAATTCACCTTTAGGAAGAGAACTAAATAAAACTACTTGAAATGAGATGGGCGGCTTACTAATTAGTAAAAAATTGGATGTCTCTTTTCTTCCACTTTGATCCAGTGCCCTCCATTTCACCAACTACATATAAACAACCAACTACGTCTATAAATGAAGAGAAAAAAGTGTTTGCTGGGATAACATTGATAGTTGAATAATTTGTCAAAAAACTGAAAATTATAAAATATATATACCTGATAAGATCGTGTTGTTGTTCACCTTTTTACTCAATCAATTCTAGTTTAATAAAGTGAAATCTATTCATAGGAATATCAACAATATCTTCAGTTAAATTCTTGATTGCAATTGTGGAAAAGAAAATAATTTTCAATGGATTTTCAACCGGTCCATATGCACCACTACTTTCAACTACTTTTAAGCTCTTGATGACAAATAATCAACCTTCACTCAACTTGTTCTTTAACCTGTTAACATGATTTTTTTTTCTGACTATAGCATGCACCAAATCACTCTAACATATAAAAACAACATGTTATTTTAGAATCAAGAGTTTGTAAAAGAATGTTTATTTAAGAAAAATAAGAATTATGAAATGAGGTACCTTTTCATCAACAAATATCATATCCAAACTGATCAACTCGTCATCTTTTTTGGAATTAATTGATTTACACATTCTACAAATCCTAACCGTGATCATCAAATCATCTCTATCAGTAATCAAGTCTAAAAGAAATAAATAGGCCGTCTAAAAGAAATAAATAGGCCATCTAAAAGCAAGAGAGACTAAGCAAGCTGCAAGATGAAAAAAAGTCACTTCTTATTTATATATAGCATATAAAAAAGAGTATGAAAAGGTGCAAGAATTAATTAAATGCAGTTATTGAAAGATACATACACATTAAAATCTATTGTAACTACAAATGATTATGAGGAGGAAGAGAAAAGGTTGTTGAACCTGTTTTTCTTTTTTTGGAAGATTAAAATAACTGTTATTGATTTTTGAAGAAACTGTAACTGAATAAGAGTGGGAGGAAGATGTGGGGTTTGTCTAGTTGTTTAATTAGAAAACGTAATTGAACAAGAGTGAGAGGAAGATGTGGAGTTTGTCCAGTTGTTTAATTATTATTATTAGTAATTCTTATCTATTAAGAAGCTCTTTTTTGGTAGAAACCTTCAAACTCTATTGGACTTTTCTATTCCTTTTTGTATTCAAAGCAATGTTGTTTCCTGATATTCCTAATACATATTTATCACGAAGTTTCCTATCCAATCGTTCTAACTAAATTCATAGAGATGCAATTTTTTACACGTTGACTAAATAGTGTAATTGAGAAGTGTTCAATCTCATAGAAAATATGGGATTTGCTTAGACATTTAATAGGAATGAATTGTTATTGATTTTTGGAAAAAACTTAACTGAGTAAAAGTGGGAGGAGGATATGGGATTTGTTCAGTTGTTTAGTAGGAAGATTCATTACATATTTTTCCAATATTGAATCTACACTAAAGTGAAGGAAACTATTTTTTTCCCTTCAAGCACACAACTAAAATGTAGCACCTCGAATGTTTCTAAGATCAGATTCCAGGTATAAAAAAAGAATCAGGCAAGAGATGGGAATATTTTTCTCAGAACGAGTAGGGGGACGACTCGTTAGGAGGCCCCACGAATCGTGGTCAGTCTCGTGGGGAGCAGTCAAATGGATGACCCAACGAGTTGCTAGATCTCCCAATGACTCATTAGGTCGACCGTTAGGTGAAGCCGAGAACTTTTTAGTGTGGCCCTGAAGCAGTGGAGGCCATGGAAGGAGGGACAAGTCGTCGTGTACCTGACGACTCGTCAAGTCACCTGTGGGGATGGAAGAGCAGAAAAGGGACTTGAACCAGCGCACTCCATGACTCAGTTCCCATGAGTCGCTACCTGACCCCACGACTCGTGGGGTGCCTCATGGGGGGCTGGCATTGTATTTTCTCTGCGTTTTTTCTAGGGGAATTCTCGTAAAATCCTATGCTTTTAACTTCTAAAATACGTCGTTTTGAGTTCTATGTTGGAATTTTTTAAGGGTTCCTTCAAGTCTAAACCCTCATTCTCTCAAGATACCTCTCAAACCCTTCTTCCTCGTCTCCTCTCAAGATTCAACGATTTCACCAAGGTGTTCATCAAAGCTTCAAGGGGAAATTTTGAGCAAGGTTCTTCTACCAGGTATGCGGGTTTTTCAACAAGGATAATCTTCCATCCTTGTGCTGCAAAATATTTTATCAAAATGCCCTAAATTTCAATTAAATAGAAGAGCATGACCAAGTGTTTTTAAATTGATTGAAAATTCTTCTATAATTCTCTAGATTCCAAGATCTATTGTGATTATGAGTTAAGTATGATGTAAAAGAATTGGGTTACCTTGAAACATGTGTTGGGTGATGAACATTGTGGAGTTATAGAATGTTTTTCATATATGGCTTGAATTTTGAATAAGGCCTTATTATTGTTCACTCAATTATCGCAAATTTCTTGCATCCATGTTTAATATATGAATATCCTATGATTATCTCTAAGAACTTGAATGTGCCATTGATAGACATGATGAGAATAAACTAGAGTTCATGGGCTTGAATATTTGAGAGTAAAATGTGCATGTATTTTATGTTTTTGATGGAATTGATTGGATAGGGGATAAATTATGGTAATGACCTAATTATTGCATCCTTCTCATGAATTGGAGTAAAATCTCGAAATGGGTCTTACGAATTGATAATGTATGTTCTTCCCATGATTTCGTGATAAATGTATATGTTATAAGTTAAGAATATATATGGCTACCCATAAATTCAGAATATAAGAATTAATGTATGCATGCTAAGGTATGAATCGGACATATGTATCATGAATGATCCTATGATATATGTTGAATGGTATGAAGTCGTAACTTAATGTGGTGGAAGTACAATGCTTAATGTGAATCTATAAATATAAGATGTTTTCAAGAAATATCGATGTGACTCTATGATGGCATAAATTATGATGATAAAGCATGAGATCGATATTTTCAGAATGTTAGGTTTTTTGTTAGTAGAAAGTAGCCCCGATCCTTCCAAAATGAATGTTGTATAATGAAAGAAGTGTATGATTATGTTTCTGATTGGCTGTAGTAGCATGTACCAAATAGATGATGACTGATCAGTACTCTTCATGCCCTAGTCCAGTCGGGATCTCCATAGTAGAGAGAGACTCCCTAGTTCAATCGAGATCCTCCATAGTAGAGAGTGACTTCCTAGTTCAATCAGGATCCTCCATAGTAGAGAGTGACTCCCTAGTTCATTTGGGATCCTCCATAGTAGAGAGTGACTCTCTAGCTCAGACGGGATCCTCCATATTAGAGAGAGACTCCATAGTTCAGTCAGGTTCCTCCATAGTAGAGAGTGATACCTTAGTTCAGCTGTGACTTCCCATAGTAGAGGATGACTCCCTTAATGATGATATCAGCATAACTCAGTTCTGTATGATCCAGATTTTAGATTATAACAGGCTTAATATAAAGATAATCAGTCTCAGTTATCAGTAGTGACCCAGTACAGTGTGTGATGCTAAATTCAGATTCAGCTCTTAATAAATGTTCAGAACTTAATGCTTATGCATTAGTTTGAAGATGTTACATAAAATGAGATCTAAAGGAAAGTTTCATGTATATATATATATATATATATATATATGTTTGTGTGAATCATAAGAGGATAATGGCATGTTAATCAGTTATGTTGATGTACTTGGTTATTTTACTCATTATATATTTGTATATTTAATTACTTATATTATGTCGCATGTTCAGTACATTCCAAGTACTGACCGCACACCTTTTGTGCTATATCATTTCATGATATAGATTCAGGTTTCTAGACTCGGCCTCGTGGTTAGATATACTTCATCTCTTCTCAGCAGCTAGTGGTGAGTCCTCATCTTCTGAAGACGTGATTTATGTTCATATTTTCTTTATGTTTCAGTTTTTTTTCCAAATTTAGGAGTTAGCTAGGGGCTTTTCCCGACAACTCCTCAGTTTAGTAGAAGGCTTTCAGACTTGTCTAAGTAGATTCGTTGTATTAAGTGTTGTTACATTTATGATTTTGGATTCTCTAATTGAATCTTGTAGTTAGCTTCTGCTTGATCATGTTGTTGGTTGTTTCTTTGATAAGTAATATGCTATGATTATGCCATGGGTCAAATTAGTTCCTTTCGGGGTTCCTTGTCCCGTTTTACGGCTAGGGTGTAGACTCGGGTCGTGACAAACTTTGTATTAGAGCAAAGGTTTAGAGTGTCCTAGGGTGTCTGGAAGTTTCGTTAAGTAGAGTCTTCTTCATGGGTGTGAAGCACGCCATACTTATGACAAGGAGGCTACAAGACGTTTTAGGAATGTTCCCTTTCTTCATGATTCTTATCGTGCATAGAGTATGAATCTCTAAATAGTTCTTTCCCCTGACTCGTGCTTTACGCGCTCGCAGATAATGCCCCCTAGACGAGCCAATGGAAGGAGAAATGGTAATGATCGCCAGCAGGCACCCCTAGCCCCGGCGATCTCGAGGGACGACCATGTTACCCATGCCGAGTTTCAGGAAACTCTTAATATGTTGGCATAGGCCGTAACCGCCCAGATTAATCAGCAAGCAATGGCTCGTATTCCCCAGAATGGAAATGTAGCGGCGACAAGGGTGAGAGATTTTCAGCGACTTAACACACCCGAGTTCTTGGGGTCAAAGGTAAATGAGGATTCATATGAGTTCTTGGAAGAGATCCAAAAGATCACTCGCATAATAGGAATGACAGGAATTGAGAACGCAGACTTAGCCTCATACCAACTAAAAGGAGTTGCTTATATATGGTTTTGTCAGTGGAGGGACAGTCGAGGGATTGGAGCAGGCGCCATAAGTTGGGATAAATTTAAGACCGCGTTCCTGGATAGGTTTTTCCCTAGAGAGTTGAGAGAGGCTAAGTCGGCCCAGTTCATCAACCTGAAACAGAATGACATGATAGTTCAAGAGTACGCATTGGAATTTACCCGGTTATCCAAGTATGCCCCAGAGATGGTAGCGGACCAGAGGGCCCGAGTGAGCAGGTTCGTAAATGAAATGTCATACTCCTTGATGAAAGAAAGAAGGACTGCTATGTTGCACAGGGATATAGACTTCTCACGTTTGGTGATATTTTCGTAACAAATGGAGGCAGAGCAAGTGAAGGAAAAGGAGAGAGAGGCCAAGAGGGCCAGGAGAGGAGATTCATAGTCCGCTTCGCCAAGGGAGAGTGGTGGGCACCGCTCACTTTCCCAGCAAAAGTCGGCAGCCCAGCATTTTCAGCAGTCAGTGCTCCGTACAGACCTAGAGTAAGGGTGATCACGTATCTAATGTGTGCCAGCTGTGGAAACAACACCTGGAGAGTGTATGGCTGGATCAGATATTTGTTTCTGGTGCGGCCAGTCAGGCCATAAGCACTGAAATTGCGCAGTGGAAAAGAAAGGTGAGAGTAGGTCCTTGGGCATTTCTTCAGTAGCCCCATATCCCGCCCATTTCAACAGAGTACATCATTTAGCGCAGATGGCGGCCATCGTCAAAACTGCCCCTCCATCTCAGCAGCACATCAGGATAAGGGCAAGTCGTCAGTAGTAGTCACAGGTATGTTGTAGATTGTTCATGTTACCTTTGTATGTTGCTAAGCCCTGAATACCAGTATTAAATAAGGAGTGTGTGGTTGTTGTTGAGAAGAGGTTGTCGATGTGTGATGTGAATAGCTGTTAATGTAAGACTGGCTTTGATGGTTAGAGGTGAAGGGGGGAGCTACCAGTTAGTGAATTAGTCCCAATCTTGAAAAAGATTCAGGAGCATTAAAATGATAGCTTAAAGCTAAGGGGAGATGGTAAGTATTTATGCCTAGTCGGATCTTGGAGTTGATAGTAGAGGAGTTCAAACCCTAATGGTCATGATATGTCAACCCCTTCAGGTTCAGGTAATTTTCTTGATAGTTCATTTGAATCTAATATATACCTATCCCTATGTGCAAACTCCCAACAAACTATAGATAATCATATCAGACAACGATGTCGATTTTATTTCACAAATCCTCTAGGTTCATTTCCGTTTTAAGAATCAGCTATGTGTGTTAATTCATGTATCCCGATATGATCCACTTGAACACAGTCTCTAGAACATGCTTAGTGGCTCAATAGACTCAGGTTATCTCATGTATGTGCTCAGTTTTAGATGTCATGAATGATTCGAGCTCATGAGACCTTTAGTTGAAGTCAGATATGAATTGTAACCCTGAAATAGAATGTGACTTGATAGCGAACACTCAGTCTGTATGAGTTCAGTGTCAATTAAAGGCGAAGAATCCTTTTCAGTGTTCTATCTAGTTCTATGTTAGTTTCATGTCCTCCGGACTCTCTGGTGCCATAGCATGCATGATCAATTTAGATATTCAGTTTTGATGTGTAAGATTAGCCTGAAGTCAGATGCTTTATTGGTTTTAGCTGTGATTGATTGATCGGTTTTGTTCCCACCTTTACATCATGTTCAACCAACATTTGAGGACGAATGTTCCCAAGGGGGAGATATTGTAACACCCCGAATTTTCTAAGATCAGATTCCAGGTCTCAAGGAAGAATTCAGGCAGGAGATGGGAAAATTTTGCTCAGAACGAGTAGGGGGATGACTCGTTAGGAGGCCCCACGAGTTGTGGGCAGACTCGTCAGGAGCAGTCAAGATGGAAGCCTAGAGTAGTGGCCACGGATGACCCAACGAGTCGTTAGAGGACCCAACAACTCATTAGGTCGGCCATTAGGTGAAGCTGGGAATTTTTTGGTATGGCCCTGAAGCAATGAACGCCACGGAAGAAGGGACGAGTCGTCATGTACCTGACGAGTCGTCAAGTCACCCGTGGGGGTGGAAGAGCAGAAAAGGTACTTAAACCAGTGCACTCCACGACTCGGTTCCCACGAGTCGTTTTATGACCCAATGACTCTGGGGTGCCACGTGGGGGCCTGGCAGTGTATTTTCTCTGTGTTTTTCCAGGGGCATTCTTATGAAGTCCTATGCTTTTAACTTCTAAAGTACGTCATTTTTAGTGCTATTTGGGACATTTTTAAGGGTTCCTTCAAGTCTAAACCCTCATTCTCTCAAGATACCTCTCAAACTCTTCTTCCTCCTCTCCTCTCAAGATTCAAGGATTTTACCAAGGTGTTCATCAAAGCTTCAAGGGGAAATTTCGAGCAAGGTTCTTCTGCCAGGTATGCGGGTCTTTCAACAAGGATATTCTTCCATCCTTGTGCCCCAAAATATTTTATCAAATTCCCCAAATTTCAATTATACTAGAAGAGCATGACCTAGGGTTTTTAAATTGATGGAGATTTCTTCTATAATTCTCTAGATTCCAAGATCTATTGTGATTATGAGTTAAGTATGATGTAAAATAATTGGGTTACCTTGAAACATGTGTTGGGTGATGAAAAATATGGAGTCATAGAATGTTTTTCATATATGGCCTGAATTTTGAATAAGGCCTTATTATTGTTCACTCAATTATCGCAAATTTTCTTGCATCCATGTTTAATATATGAAGATCGTATGATTATCCCTAAGAACTTGAATGCGCCATTGATAGACATGATGAGAATAAACAACGGTTCATGGGCTTGAATATTTGAGAGTAAAATATGCATGTCTTTATGTTTTTGATGGAATTGATTGGATAAGGGATAAATTATGGTAATGACCTAATTATTGCATCCTTCTCATAAATTGGAGTAAAATCTCGAAATGGGTCTTATGAAATGATAGTGTTTGTTCCTCCCATGATTTTGTGATAAATGTATACGTTATAAGTTAAGCATATGGCTAAGAATATAAGAATTAATGTACGCATGCTAAGGTATGAATTGGATATATGTATCATGAATGGCCCTGTGATATATGTTGAATGGTATGAACCCGGAACTTAATGTGGTGGAAGTACAATGCTTAATGTGAATCTATATATACTTTCTAAATGTAAGATGTTTTGAATAAATATCGATTTGACTCTATGATTGCATGAATTATGATGATAAAGCATGAGATCGATATTTTCAGAATGTTGGGCTTATTGTTAGTAAAAAGTAGCCCTGATACTTCCGAAATGAATGTTGTATAATGAAAGAAGTGTATGACTATGTTTCTGACTAGCTGTAGTAGCATGGATCAAATAGATGATGATTGATCAGTACTCCTCATTCCCTAGTCCAGTTAGGATCCTCCATAGTAGAGAGAGACTCCCTAGTTCATTTGAGATCCTTCATAGCAGAGAGTGACTCTCTAGTTCAGTCGGGATCCTCCATAGTAGAGAGTGACTCCTAGTTCAGTTGGGATCATCCATAATAGAGAGTGACTCCCTAGCTCAGTCGGGATCCTCCATCGTAGAGAGAGACTCCCTAGTTCAGTCAGTTCCTCCATAGTAGAGGGTGACACCGTAGTTCAGCTGGGACTTCCCATAGTAGAGGATGACTCCCTTATTGATAATATCAGCATAACTCAGTTCTGTATGATCCAGATTTCATATTATAACAAGCCTAATATAATGATAATCAGTCTCACTTATCAGTAGTGACCCAGTACAATGTGTGATGCTAAATTCAGAATCGGCTCTTAATAAATGTTCAGAACTTGACCCTTATGCATGAGTTCGAAGATGTTTCATAAAATGAGATCTAAAGGAAAGTTTCATGTATATATATATATGTGTGTGTGTGTGTGTGTGTGTGTGTGAATCATAAGAGGATAAGGCATGATATCAGTTATGTTGATGTAATTGGTTATTTTACTCATTGTATATTTGTATATTTAATTATGTATGTTATCTCACATGCTCAGTACATTCCAAGTACTAACTGCATGCCATTTGTGCTATATCGTTTCATGATATTGATTCAGGTTTCCAGACTCAGCCTCATGGTTAGATACGCTTCATCTCTTCTCAACAACTAGTGGTGAGTCCTCATATTCCGAGGACGTGATTTATGTTCATATTTTCTTTATGTTTATTTTTTTTTTTCGAATTTAGGATTTAGCTAGGGGTTTGTCCCAGCAACTTGTTAGTTTAGTAGAAGGCTTTCAGACTTGTCTAAGTAGATTCAGCGTTATATTAAGTGTTGTTACATTTATGATTTTGGATTCTCTAATTGACTCTTGTAGTTAGCTTCCGCTTGATCATGTTGTGGTTGTTTCTTTGATAAGTAATATGCTATGATTGTGCCATGGGTCGACTTTGTGCCTTTCAGGGTTCCTATCCTGTGTTACGGCTAGGCTGTAGACTCGGGTCATGACGTAAAAACTGTAGCAATAGATAAATTTGCGGACCCAAATAAAATGTCCACAATAGACA
This sequence comes from Datura wrightii, assembly GCA_035772735.1. Taxonomy (NCBI): domain Eukaryota; kingdom Viridiplantae; phylum Streptophyta; class Magnoliopsida; order Solanales; family Solanaceae; genus Datura; species Datura wrightii. Next base: position 91,188,257 of record JASDFA010000020.1, read on the forward strand.
ACATACCTCTGCTATATATCTTTACCCAAGCCACCTGTGTCACGACTGCTCTACCTTCTGCAAAATTTTGGTAATTTTACACGGGTTGGTGGTGGCTACAAGACAAAGAAAAAGAAATAAAAAGTATATGGTCGTTCAGTTGATCGGGATGTCAACAGCTCAATAACCTAATGTACACTTTAACATGCTCAAAGGCCATAAAACTGAAAACAAACATCACAGTAATACAGCAAATTATAATTATGGTTAACCTCACTAAACATTCATAATACCTGTTTTTGATTGGTAATGAGAATTTAGTATGGATTATCAACAACGAACTTAAGTAACTAAGATCTACCAACTTGTCATTATGCATCAAGAAACCGAGTATGCTACACCCCATCAAGTGGAAAACCAAAAACATATCATTATCTTTGGAAACTGCTTCTCAAGGCCAAGTCTTGTAAAGCCAGTAATAACAAGACAAATATCACTATCAAAGTTGTTTATGTCAAGTAAACTATTTCATCAACAACAAAGAAAGTTCATTCTACAAATCCCTTTCTTTTTCTACTCTTTGGGATTGATCAAAATACACAGTAGGACACCTACAAGAGTTAAAATGTCATTTTCTCTATATCATTACCACACAATCAATCATATTAACATTTGAAAATTACCAAACTATACTAATATTTAAGAATAGACTAATACATGCATCAACAACGTCAGTTTCTCTGGATTCCTAACAATCACAAGAAACTAATCAAATTAAATTCAGCAAAATATAGTTCCCACATCAGGATACAATACTTTGGCAGAAAATAATACTAACATATTCAAAAAGAAGAATTCAATCTAAATTAAGTAGCAAAAGAAGAGTAAGCTCACCTTAGAAAATAAGAAAATATTGCTAAGAAATTTTAATCTCTGCATAAACAATATGTGAGATTTTATCTGCTTGGAGGATTAGCTTTCTTTTCTTAACCCAAGAAAAGTAATAGTAAAAAAGTTCCAATTGTAGACAATGTAACACTGATCAATGTAGGCACCCGAGTTAAGTGTGGCAAGGATCAATTATACATTGTGCATTTTCTATATTTATATTAATGAGTATTTTATTCTGATAATCGATTTTGAAATCCTAATAGTACACACTTTATAATTAGTGTATAAGAAAAAAAAATGCATGTTCACTAATAGGAAACTCAGTGAACAAAGCATTTCGCATTCAGGAAAGATCAGAAAAGAGAGTCAACACCCCAAGGGGTGTGACATATGAAGCCTACTCTGACTCAAGCATCAGTGATTGATTCCATAACTCGAACCCGACCTATAAGTCACATGAAAACAACTTTATCATTGCTAAAAAGCTCCCCTTGGGTTGTACATTTCTCCGGAACTTTCAAGCTATCTAATAAGATATCAGCAGATAGTTGTTTGTTTTGTAAATGTAAATTAATCAGCATGTCTATTAAACCTTTTCACCTTAAGAATAAGTAGAATCCCTATAGTTAAGAAACTTTTGGCAAAGAAAAGTTATGAAGCTAATATGTGACAGAACAAATTAAAGAGACAATCAATTTACCATGATGATTCATTGAACAAACTATCAAATACTTACATTACCATGAAGATTCATTATAAGAAAATGACCAAAAACTTATACTCTTGGGGTCTCGCTCGTATTTTTGCCATGGGTTTTGTCCTCTCCACCATAATAGCTTCTTAAAGATTGAGTCATAAGTTACATTAATAAAGTGCTACTTAAAGAATGATATATCTGATCTAATGGATTAAGTTTTAATTAGAAACATTAAGAACATGCATGTTCTGTCCAAATTTCATTTAAAAAAGGGAAAGTTTAATTTTTATTATATTTGCAAGAATAGAAAGGTACCTACATGTCACGACCCAAGTCTGCACCCTAGCCGAGACACGGTACTTGGTGCCACAAGTGATCCCAAGCTAACCCATGAGCTGGTGTTCTAAGACTAGCCAGAGCTGCTTATATGGAAGCATCATAACCGTCTAAAGAACAAACTGATAACTGAAAGTACTAGTTCTAAGACTGGTCAAAGTTGCTTATCTAGAAACATTGTGACAGTATAAAGGAAAAACTAATAAATGATAACTGAAAACTGGGACTGAAAGGTGTTACTGACACCTCAAGAGACTGACTATAGTCAAACTGATCAGCTGACATTTCTATAAGAACTAGAATTTTCTGAGTACTAACTGGGGCTAAACAATCAATAATTCTACTCTTGATTAAGCAACTGTATTATCCTGGTAATTTCAAGAACAATCGGAATCAAGCAACACTTGTATTTAGAACATGCTGAAATACTAAATTCACTGTATTCAAGAAACTAGGGCTAAAATCACATAATTTCATGAAAAGAGATAATAACTAGAAGTATAGATAACAACAACCCTAATTATTCACGAAAATAATAAATTTACTGACAAATGAACCCTAATAGTAAACTTTCGTGCTAGAACTGATAAGCATTTCAGAAGAGTTGTGGAGCACAAGGGAAGGACAATCCCCTTGTTGAATTCTCACATTCCTGGTGTAGAAATCCTGGAGAAAACCCTTGAGAAGTCTGAGACGAAAAATTGAAACCCTTGCTCCTGCTCTGCACTTCCCAACTGAGTTTCTACGTTTTTGACTTTGAGAGAATGAGAGGAAATGAAGAGGGAAAGTTGATTAACTCCCTAAATCCCCTGAAATAACCCAAAATGACATGGTTTAAGGATTAAAAATGTGAGAAGTTACAAAAATGCCCTTGAAAGAAAATCTAGAAAACTGCCCGAAAGGGATCAATGGGTCACACGAGTCGTTGGTTGATACCATAACTCGTTGGGACCAGTCATTGGTCCAGGGCCTGGAATTGAGGCTCACTAGAAACTGGAAACTGGAAACAAAGGGAACCATGACTCGTTGGATAAACCAACAGGTCGTTAGCACCTCTCATTGTCACTGGCAAGAAAACTTGGTCCCTCAACTAACAAACGACACAACGACTCATTGGTAGAACCAATAGGTCATTGTGTCTACTTCTGGCCAACACTTCCTGGATCTGAGATCTGGCAATGGGTGGAGATGATGACTCGTTAGAGGTGACAATGAGTCGCTGGTCCCACTCATTGCTTCTAGGAGATTCCTGGTAGATCTCTGAACTTAGGATGCAACGAATGATAGGATGACTCGTTACTCCTTCCAATGAGTCGTCTTATGCCTCGTTGGTTCCCGGAGGGAAATTCTGTAGAGCTGACAATGGCTCAGACAACATCCTGGTTAGAGGTGACGACAATCCGTTGTCTAGGTTGTTCTGTGATAAAAATTTTTGGTTTCCCCTGATTTTTCATGCAGGGTCTGAGTTTGGTCTAGGAAAGTTTTGGGGTGTTACACTATATGTATTCAGTTAGTGCATGTTAGAATCATTTAGATAATATAAAATTAAACTCCATACAAACAACAACTATAGAAGTTTAAAAATAAGAACAACAGTAGTAGGATTAGCATGCAGGGAAGTGAAAAAAATCATAAATTGTTGTGAACTCTTTAGTAGTCTTTCTCTTTACCAGAAATTAGGATAAGGAGTTTAATTTGGTTTTTTTATTACTGTATGAACTCTAAAATGAAGAAATTGAATCACTTCAGTCTGAGATGCAGCATTCATAGTGGGGAAATTCCAAATTGCATATAGATATAAACACGGTTCAAAATTCAAGTAAAGGTGAGTTGACCTGATTAAATCAAGAAGTATAAACCATGTAGAACTTATAAAAGAACTATTATGAACTTAAAATACAAGTTAAAACAAGTCCATTAAACTATCACCATGTCAATACTCTTCTCAATTCATGGCTTTTCGAGTCCACTTTTAAGAAAAAGAACATTTCAAATTTAAATAGATTCAATTTCACATCCTTGAACTAACATGAAGCAATGTATTATCATGATATTCATCTCCAAACCTCCTTTATATACCAGAGATATTTTTTATTAGGTTAAATAAAGATAAAATATATGTTGACAACAGGTTCTGATAAAATATGTCATTGTATAGTCAGGAAAATTATATTTAACAGTAAGATTCCATACACACCCTCTAAATACCTCTTTCACCATCAATGCCACAGTATCCAATTATTTTGACAAGATTTGGATGATCTGTCACTCCCAAAAATTGCACTTGTGCCATTGTTTATGACCCTACATAACAATTAGAGGATCAACACAATAGTACAGCTTACAATAAGATAACAACTTTAAAACATTTATCTTCCAAAACAAAAGGCTTCAGCTTTAAGTTTGCAAGATCTAGAAGCAAGATGTGTCAATCATAAATTGTTGCAGTAATGCTGGAAACCAGAACTTTCAACCAACGACAACAAAAAAGTGGAACAAAATTCTAAGATTCTCATGGTACTCATTATACTTCATGGACATTTAATTTTTTTTTAACAAATTTAAACTTGAAAGGGAAGCTTCTTCATCAATTAAATCAAATTTCTATAAAACTGCAAGCAATATAGATATGATCCACATTTAGACAGTAATTAAATTATCAACCTGAGCCTAAGATAGCTAAAAGTAACTTGGAAATAGTATTACTAGCAAAGTGCAAGGAGCAAACAGAAATGCAAATGGAACAAAGTTGGCTAGATTCCTCTCTTCCACAAGCAAGATATATATGTATAACACGTACATCTATAGAATAGTCCTATTCGGATGCGGAAGCAGTTGAATTTCAGGGGCATCAATACGTTGCTCTTTTTAGTAAAGATGAAATATTAAACATAAACTTTTACTAAAGAAAGAAGCCAAATTGTTATATGGTATGTATCATACCCCTTCATTTCACTAATATAGAAATTTTAAAAAAAAGGTAATTCGCATACGCACTTTTAAAGACAACAATGAATGATGATATCTTTAATGCTTCATTACCAGACAAGGTTGCTATTAACAATTCCACAGATGGAAATAATTTAACAAATAAGGCCATACTTAAGCCACTGAAACACATATGATGGGCATTTAAAAATTTGCAGTATGGTCACTAAATTATGGTTACCAATCAAACGTAACATAAATTAAAGGATCTGATACACATATCCTGACAAAAAACTTTGTACCAACAATATAAAAAAATGTTTGGAGTACCTAATAACCATCTCTATTGACTTTTTGAATGGCAATAATAGGTGCTTCATCCTTCCCATCTGCAGACTTAATGTTACCCTTGTATACATATCCAAAACCTCCTTCTCTAATCTTCAGTAACCTATTAAAATTATTAGTTGCTTGGTTAAGCTTAGAGAATGCAAAGACCTTCAAATTCAAACCTTTCCTTTCATACAAACTAGAGAACCTACAGGAAGAAGAAGTTGAACATAAAGACTTAGTCACCCTTTCTGCTCCATCACCTAAAATATCTTACCAAAAATCCAAGTATACAATAGCAGAAAAGCATAAAAATAGATATAAGAGAAAGGAAAATTGATTGCCCGGGTGGGAAAATGGCAAGAAAATGCTGGAATGATAGAGTTAGCACACTCAAAGGTCAAAAAACAAATATGTCATAAGTTTTATATATTCTGGAAATTGGTTTTATTGGGCTTGAATTAAATTCAATCAACTGGAACTTTACCATTTCACTAAAAATATTTTGGTCAACGGGATGAAGAAAGTAGTTCGATTTCTCCATCTAGCTTAAAGTTTGTAGCATTTTTATACTTGTCATAAGATCAATGTGGATGGAAATTCATACAGAAGTCCTTATAATTTGTAGATCGAAAGGCATTTTCCATCTAGGATATGCAGATAACCGGTGACCATGGCAAGCACCACATAATTGCCTCCTAGAAATAAGATGTTGGACATTGACATAGGTTTTCCCTTTGAAAATAAAACAAAAGTTATCCATGGTGACTATTTTGTTACCTCATTACTACAGATATATTTCTAAATGTACATGTTGGTTAAATCATTAAAATAAATTCGTACAAGATCTTGCCTCCAACCATCTTGGGAGTTTAACTGCAAATGAGAATTATTAACTCTTGGACAAAGTAGACTCTATTAGTAAATTGACTCTCTAGCTGATGTGAAGTTTCAAAATTGATGAAAATATTGCTTGAATGTGTAAATATGCACAGATCAACTTAGAACTACTCAGGAAATTTCATTGTGCATACCTTCAAATAAATGTTGATGGCCCTGTACATCCCATCTTCACTGATCCTACCTTAGAGGCTCCTATACTTAAACCAAATAAGACAGATCTCACTCAAAGTTTTGAACACTCAATATAAACATGGGAAATGACTTGAGATAAACTTGATGTTCATCAACAAGGTGTGGTAGTTGATCTGAAGAAGTGAAAAATCAAGTGCAACTATTGTGGTAAAGTTGTTTCTGGTTTTAATTGGCCTAAGCACCACTGAGGAGGCATTCTTGTAGATGTAACTCCTGGCTTGGAGGCTCCTATAGTTGAACTAAATAAGACAGATCTCACTCAAAGTTCTAAAATCGATAATAGAAAGCATAATGGCATGAATTCAAAAGTAGCTAGTAACTGTGTTATAGATTCATCCTCACAAGAGATTTCAAAATCTATAGGGAGATTTGAACAAAGTATGAATTAATGAAGTTAACATAAATTTTGGAAAGACATGCTTCAAATCACCAAAATGGTATGCTCATCTTTATGACGTATGTACCACTATTAAACCTTTTTTCTAATGCTACTTCCTCATTATCATTTTGATGATTTGAAGCATGCCTTCTTGAAAATTATGTTAACTTCATTAATTCCTACTTTGTTAAAAAAATCTCCCTATAGATTTTGAAATCTCTATTGAGGATGAATCTATAACACAGCTACCAGCTACTTCTGAATTCATGCTATTATACTTTCTATTATGAGTTTCAAAACTTTGAGTGAGATCTGTGTTATTTGATTCAAGTATAGGAGCCTCCAAACCAAGAGTTACATCTGCACGGATGCCCACTAAGTGGTGATTAAGCTAATTAAACCAGAAACAACTTTACCACAATAGTTGCACTTGATTTTTGACTTCTTCTGATCAACTGTCACACCATGTTGATGAACATCAAGTTTATCTCAAGTCATTTCCCATGTTTATATTGAGTTTTAAAAATTTTGAGTGAGATTTGTCTCATTTGATTCAAGTATAGGAGCCTCCAAGGCAAGATCACTGAAGATGGGATGTACAGGGTCATCGAAATTTATTTGAAGGTATGCAAAATGAAATTACCTTATTAGTTCTAAGTTTATTTGTGCATATTTATGCATACACAGTATTTTCATCGATTTTGAATTTTAGGCCATGTTTAGTACTGGGAAATAAACTTTTTGTCCTGACTGCTATATGGTAATATTCATGCTAAACTTAATAATCTTGATTTAGATAATTTCTTTAACAATGTATCTTCTGGTGTTAGGACATAAATAGCCATATTCTTTGGCTTTTCATTACTATATGTAGGTTCAATGAGTTAGCTTAGTATGTTTTTATCTATTTTGATGGTCAATATTCAATCCAGTCTGACTGAGTATACTTTTTTGTACAATTGTGTTCAACTTTTTGGCATAAAAGAGAAAACATTGACGTAAATGTTTTAAGAATTATCAAATTCCACTTCAGCTAGAGAGTCAAATTACTGATAGAGTCTATTTTGGCCGAGGTTAATAATTCTCATTTGCAGTCAGAGACTCTCAAGATGGTGGGAGGCAAGATGTAACACCCCAAAACTTTTCTAGACCAAACTCAGACCTTGCAAGAAAAACCCAGAAGAAACTAGAAAAAATGCCTCAGAAAGACCGAGACAGCGAGTCGTGGTCAGCTCCAATGACTCATTGTCTCAGTCGTGGGCAGCCCTGCCTTGGTCCTCGATAACCAACGGGACATGGAATGACCTATTGTGAGAAATAACGAGTCGTCCTGTCACTCATTTCTCCCCAGCTCAGAAATCCCCTTTTTAGGATCTTACGACTTAACCAACAAGTCGTCGTGTGAGACAACGAATCATGGTGTGAGTCGTCAGTTGAAATTTCCAGAAACCTCCTTCAGTGAGAATGAGTGGCAACAAAGACCCATTATATCACACAATGAGTCGTTGTGACCACCCATGGTGCCAAGATTAGGGATTTTAGGAACCTTTCCAGTCGAAATGAATCGACACAATGACCCGTTGGGTCTACCAACGAGTCCTTGTGTTGCCCATTGTCAGGCTTCCTAGATTTCTCATATAGTGACGATGGGAGGAACCAACGACCCATTGGTTCATCCAATAACCCATGGTACCTCACATTGCTAGTTCCAGTGAGCCTAGAACCCAGGCCCTAGGACCAATGTCTGGTCCCAACGAGTCGTGGTCTCAACCAATAACTTGTTAAGTGACCCGTTGGTCCCTATCAATAGTTTTTCTAGATTTTTTCCCAGGGATATTTTCGTAATTTCCCACCTTTTTAATCTCTAAACTACGTCATTTTGGGTTATTTTCAGGGAATTTAGAGGGGTAATCGATGATTACGTCGCTCCTCTCATCCCCTTAGAAAATCAGTTCATAAAAATTTATCTTAGATAAACTCAGAGTAGGAGCTAGGGCACCCAATATTTCTTCTTAGATTCTCAAGGGATTTTCTCCAGGATTTCTTTATCAGGGTATGTGGAAATTCAACCAGGGAATTGTTAGTGGTGCCTCCCGGTTATCATTATTAGACTTAGATATTAATTATTAGATTTTAGTGGTTCTTTAGATGGTTATGACACTTCCAAATAAGCAGCTCTGACCAGTCTTATAACCCCTAGTTTCAGTTTCAATTTGTTCTTTAGACGGTTACAACGCTTTCAGATAAGTAGCTCTAGCCAGTCTTAGAGCACCAGTTACAGAATCCAGTCTTATAAGACTCTCAGGGTACTTCTAGATAGGTATCCCTAACCTAGTGTTAGACCCCAATTTTGAGCTATCGGCTGAGTAGTTAGCCTAGGACTATCCAATGGGAGTAGGACTTAGCATCGAGCGGGCCAGGGTTCCAGCACAACCAAGTTCCTAGAACTACGTTGCCACCGTAGGTTATTTTATTAGCCCTATGGCCCCAAACTAGTGATCACTCAATTCATGCCTTTATACCCTAGCAAGGTATATTGGGTCCTATCGATGGGGTGTATATATCGAACTCCATGTCTAGATCACGTGGTTATATATCGGTTATAGACTCTCCCACTAGTTAATATAGTTTCAGTTTAGCTCGGCTCAGAACAGTTTCAGGCTACTCAGTTCAGTTTAGTTCAGTTGGCTCAGCTCAGTATCTTATATTTAGGGCATGTTTATGATCCCCAGTCAGGGTCATTATTGACCATCTCACTTATATTATAGTTGTTTAGTTTTCAGTACTGCAGTTGGTCATTACATGTCATTATAGTTCATTATTTATTCTTTATGTTATATTTTCTCCCACTTACTCAGTACATTCAAAGTACTGACGCACACCTTTTATATTGTATCGTATTATGATACAGGCGCAGGTTCTCAGCCTCAGCACCATTAGTAGATCTTCTTCAGGTGATATCAGCAGTGCCAGTGGTGAGTCCTCATCTTTTGAGGATGATGTTTACATTTTTAGTTATTTTCATTTAGTTAGACTTTAGAGTTAGCTAGGGGCTTGTCCCAGCAACTCATCATATGTAGATGGCTTTCAGACATAGACTTAGACTTTCAGTTTTTCTTTCAGATGCATAAACTTTTCTTATTTACTTTCTCTTAAATGGTTTTATTATTTAACTTCCACTATGATTACTCAGATTACCAGTGTTATGATAGACCATAGGTTGGCTTGGGATTACTTGTGACTCCAAGTACCGTTTCTCATCTAGGGTATAGACCGGGGTCGTGACAAACTTGGTATCAGAGCCCTAGGTTTAGAGTATCCTAGGATGTCTGAAAGTTGCATCAAGTAGAGTCCTTTTCATGGGTGTGAAGCGCGCCACACTTATGACGGGGAGGCTACGAGCCGTTATTAGGAAAACTCCCTTTTGTTAATACTCTTTATTGTGCGTTGAAGTTCAATTCCAGAAATGTTCTCCTAACTTGTGCTTTATTTCGTTTCAGTGAAACCATGTCTCCAAAATGTGGAAACGGAAAAAGGGCCGGCAATACTAACCAACCTACTCCACTAGCTCCAGTAGCCCCTCAGGACAACCAAGTGTCCTCGACAGAGTTTAAAGCAGCAATCCAGCTGCTGGCATAGACAGTCATGAACCAGGTGAACCAATAGGTGGTTCCGTTTAACATAAATGGGTTCGCAGTAGCTGCTAAAGTTCAGAACTTCACCCGAATGAACCCTACAACCTTTCATGGATCTATGGTGGGAGAAGACCCGTAGGAGTTTGTGGATGAAGTACGAAAGATCACCCGGATTATGGGTGTTAGATCTAGTGAGAGTGCTGACCTGGCTGCCTACCAATTGAAAGGGGTATCTCAGATCTGGTACGATTAATTGAAAGAAGCGAGACCAACAAAAGAGGAACCGGTGGAGTGGGAAGAGTTCACAACAGCCTTCCTAGACAGATTCTTCCCCTGGGAGTTAAGGGAGGCTATGGTGGCAAAATTCATGAATTTGAAATAGCACAACAGGACGGTGGAAGAATATGCACTGGAGTTCATACGGTTGTCAAGATATGCTTTGGAGATGGTAGCCGAGCCAAGAGCTTGCATGCTTAAGTTCATCAATGGAGTTTCAAACTTGGTCCTTAAGGAGTGCAGGACTGCAATGCTCATCAAAGATATTGACCTCTCTAGCCTCATTGTTCATGCCCAGCAGATTGAGGCAGAAATGCTGAAAGACATGGAGTAGGAGAATAAGAGAGTTAGGACTGGCCAATTAGATTATGGCCATCAGAGGTTGGCGGTAGTAGCCACCCACAATAGTAGCAGAGGGCTCCATCACCCACTTCAGCTAGCTCCCCTACTTTTCGATCCCACAAGGATCAAAAGGATGGAGCATCGGGCTCACAGTCCCAGAGTCACAGCGCCAGCAACCGCTCTCCAGCTTGCCCTAAGTGTGGCAAGAACAATCTAGGGTAATGCCTTCTAGGCAAAGAGGGTTGCTTTGGGTGTGGATAGCTAGGTCACCGGCTCAGAGAATGTTGGTCAACAGGACAGGGAGATCATAGTCCATCACTTTAGCAGCTCCAGCAGGCCGACTAGCTTAGTAGGCCAACACTTCAGGTACGGATGGCGATCAGCGCTAAAATCGTTTCTATGCTTCTTCCTCTCGTCAAGATTAGAAGAGATCACTTGATGTGGTCACGAGTATGTTACGTCTCTTCCATCTAGATGTGTATTCCCTACTAGACCCAAGACCAAACTATCATTCGTGACTCCCTATATAGCTATCCAGTTTGAAATTAATCCAGAAGTCCTCTCAGAACCATTCTCAATCTCTACCCCAGTTGGTGAGTTAGTTAGAGCCAGTCGGGTGTATAAAAATTGCCTCGTATCAATCTTGAATAAGGTCATTCTAGCTGATCTTGTAGAGTTAGACATGATCGATGTCGATCTCATTCTCTGCATGGATTGGTGCATTCGGGTTATGCCTCAGTCGACTACATAACTAGAGTAGTCAGATTTTAGTTCCCTAATGAGCCAGTTTTAGAGTGGATGGGAAGTAGTTCAGCACCTAAGGGTCGGTTATTTCCTACCTCAAGGCAAGAAAGCTTATTACTAAAGGGTGCACTTATCATCTAATTTGAGTCAAAGATTCCAGCTCTGAGACCCCAACTATCCAGTAAATTCCAGTTGTCAGTGAGTTTCCTGAAGCACATGTCATTAGAGTTCAGTTATTTGTTATTTATGTTATATTTTCTCCCACTTACTCAGTATATTCGAAGTATTGACACAAACCTTCTATTTTGTATCGTATTATGATACAGGCGCAGGTTCTCAGCCTCAGCACCGTTAGTAGATCTTCTTCAGGTGATATCTGCAGTGCCAGTGGTGAGTCCTCATATTTTGAGGACGATGTTTACTTTTTCAGTTACTTTCATTCAGTTAGACTTTAGAGTTAGCTGGGGGCTTGTCCCAGTAACTCATCATACGTAGATGGCTTTTAGACTTTCAATTTTGCTTTCAGATGCATAAAGTTTTCTTATTTAGTTTCTCTTAAATGGTTTTATTATTTAAGCTTCCGCTGTGATTACTCAGATTTTCAGTGTTATGATAGACCATGGGTTGGATTGGGGTTACTTGTGACTCCATGTACCGTGTCTCATCCAGGGTATATACTCGGGTCGTGACATAAGATCTTGCATGAATTTATTTTAACGATTTAACCAACATGTACATAAGAAATATTTCTGTGGTAATGAGGTAGCAAAGCATTCATCATAGAGAACCTTTTTTTTTATTTTCAAAGGGCAAACCCCTATCATTGTCCAACAACTTATTTCTACAAGGCAATTATGTGGTGTTTGCACATGGTCATCGGTCATATGCATATCCTAGATGCAAAATGTCTTTCAATCTATATGTTATAAGAAGTGTGATTTTCCATCCATACTGATCTTTTATCAATTATGAAAATGCTACAAACTTTTATCTAGATGGAGAAATTGAACTGCTTTCTTAATCCTGTTGGCCGAATTTTTTTTAATGAAATGGTAAGTTCCTGCTGATTGAAGTTAATTCAAGCCCATCAAATTCAATTTCCAAAATAGATAAAACTTATGACATATTTTTTTTACCTTAGAGTGTGCTAACTTTGTCATTCCAGTATTTTCTTGCCATTTTTCCATTCGGGCAACCAATTTTCCCTTCTTTTATAATCATTTTAGTGCCTTTCTGCTCTTGTGTACTTGGATATAGTTAAAGTATCTTACTTTTAGTGTTGTGGTTTATGGAGGAATCCAGTGGTTGTTCCTTGAATTTGGGAGCTAAAAATGAATCTTGAAAGCTCTATCAAAATTCATAAGGGGAGGAAAATGAAGTGTTTCTTTACTTCGAGGATGGGAATAGAAATAGGGAAAGAAAATCAGCACCAGTGGTACTTCAAGATCGGAGCAAATCAGATATTTTAGGTAATGGTGTAGAAAGGGTGCAACTAATCACTATAATAGGTTACTTAAGATTGGATACGGAGGTTTTGGATGTATATACAAGGGTAACATTAAGCCTGCTGATGAGAAGGATGAAGCAACTATTGTTGCCATTCAAAAACTCAATAGAGATGGTTATTAGGTACTCCAAACATTTTTACATCCTTGTTGGTACCAAGCAGAGAATTAACAACTGCATAGCATATCTAAAGAAAAAAGGCTTTTGTTTGATTATTAACAATCTCCTTCTAGCACATAATAGCTACAACTTTTAGGAATTTTTTTTGTTGAGAAATGGTAAGTTTGTTATTGATTAGCACCACAAAAGCTCTGTCAAAAGTATATTTACAAGACATTAGTATACTTCAATTTTTGCTATTAAAAATAAATCCATGTAAAATGCACCTAATTTTGATTTTTGGAACTTTTGATATCCCCAACATCCTTCCTATCCTTCCTATTTCATTAAGCAAGAGTCCTTTTTGCAACGTCAATGAACTTCATATTCTACTTTTATTAACTAACTTGACTTGGTTTAGTCATCAGACTTAATCCACTGTAATTCCAAACTCTCCAACCTTGCATTTCAAAGTAAAAGATACAACAAAGAATTATAAGGTGATTATATAAACAAACTAAAGGAAGTCTTATAGGTCATTAAATCAATTATTTTCTTCTCTGCATATTCAATGTAATGCCTGAATATTCGTTAAACTAGCATATTCTAACTTACTTTTGATGTTCTTTTTCTATCTGATGACAAAATATAGTACAAAAACTCCATCAATATATAGAGAGAGAGCTTAATTAATGTTGGTCTCTAAATAAGGTGACAATCTGGTTAAAGACAATATCCTTAGCAGTAATGTCTCCACATCTTTAGAATCAGAGAATGCATCTTGACCTAATCAAGTAATGTCTCCACATCTTTAGAATTAGAGAATGCATCTTGACCTCCATAGGTGAGAAATAGGGGAAGGTCTCGAGGGGTATTTCCCAAATTATACTGTGGAGGTTTAGCTTCACCATAATGTGCCAAATTTTACTTGGTGCTCCTATAATCGTATTTCCTTAGGATTCCATCTCTAACAGCTGCATTTTAATTCATTATTGCATATATAGTTCAGCAACATCATTAATGAAATGGTTAAGCTCTATGATTAGGGATTAATTTTACGTATGACCTTTGAACTTCACTTGAGATATTTCTCATGTGGTCACTCAACTTAGGCCAGTTTACTTAGAAAGTCACTCAACTTTATTTTATAACTCAAAAGTCAATTGACTTAATTTTATGATTTTTTTACTATAATGGACAAAGTTTAATGATCAAACGTGAATCTAAATCACAAGTGAAAATACAGATAAAATGGATAATTCAAACTGGCAATGAGGAATTAGCCACCATTTCAAAATTAATTATTAACGCTTAGCCACAAAATCCTTGAGTTTTTATCTATAGAATTACAAACTCAAGAGAAGAGTCCTTGAGTTCAAACCTTAAGTTCAAATTCTAGAGACGATACATAGACTTCAAACTTGCTAAGTGACATAGGTGGATTCTATCCACGATTTGGAACACTTAACACAATATTTGTCAAAGTAAGAACTCAAGAAAAGAGTCTTTGAGTTCATGATTCTATATCTAAAAATGTAAGAATTATGTCCTTGAGTTCGAACGAAAGGAAAAACTCCTTCAGAATACAAGGATGTGGTCCCTGAGTAACTCCAACACATTATGCTAGAATTTCATTGGTCAAAATTTTGAACTCTCACCTCATGTCTGAGCTTTTTTGTGTTCAATTAAGGATATCTTTATCTAGATTTTATCTTTCTCTTAGAAAATAGCTAGTCTCAAAACTGAGTTCCACCAAAAATTTTTGTTGTAAAGGACACATTATTGAAGAGGACTTACTTTGATCCAAGTGAACGAAGTTCTTAGTCGATGTGGGTTAGGCTCGTTATTCAAGAAAAAATTGACTGTGGAGGCATTTAGACAACAGTTTTTCCCTGTATCAATGTGGAAAGTAATTACCTCTGAAGAATTATGATTACAAATGCAAATTATTTCGTCAATTATCGATGAATACGATACAATTAATTAGATTAGTACCAGTAATTGCAGTTAGAAAGTCATAACAATTGACCCCAGGTTGAGCACATAGGGCGTTGACAAATTTAGATACAAGCACACTGGGAAAAAAATTTCATCATCAACTGAGTACAATGAGGAAAAATAAAAATCAGTTGTAGACTTATAGCTAGTGATAAGTGATTACCATCTTGGATTAAATTCTGAAAGATCGAATATAGTAGTGATCTGTTGACAAAAACACACATTATATTATTATCACCATCAAGTTTAATCATAGATAAATAAGCACACTGGGAAAAAAATGTCATCATCAACTGAGTATAATGAGGAAAAACAAAAATCAGTTGTAGACTTGTAGCTAGTGATAAGTGATTACCTTCTTGGGTTAAATTCTGAAAGATCAAATATAGTAGTGATCTGTTGACAAAAGCATACATTATATAATTATCGTCATCAATGTTAATCATAGAGAAATAAGAAAAGATGATCTAATTTTGCAATCACTATAATTAATTACCTCGCCAAAAAAGGATATTGCAGCAACCACACCAAGTGGAGTGGTCATATGGCTCAAGTAAGCAATTGGGTGGAACAAGGCTGCTAGTTTTATCTTGTCTATTTGTCTTCCTTCTGAGAATGATGCCAAAGCTATCAATGTTCCCTATTTTAATTTCATAATAATACATCCATATAAGTAATTGGTTAGTACCAAAGAGTATTGAAAGTATAAAATCTTTTATCAAAGTCTTCTGAACTTACCAGTGAATGGCCCACGTAGTGAATTTTCTGTCCAATTTGTTTGTAGACAAGGTTAATGAATGTGGGTAAGTCATGGACTACAAGATAATCCCATAACCAATTCCAATTAACCTTTGTATCATAATTTTATATGATTCATAAGATATTTTATATTGCATAAGAAATTATAGAATAAATTTTAAAGATGAAGGAGAATTTGAAGGAGATACCGGATTATAAGGATCAAGATTGAGATGGCAAAGGTTGTATCTTGTTCCTCTAGTGTTGGCAATCCAAACATCAAAGCTGCTGATATATATGTGATTTTAATTTAAAAATGTATTGCTTGATATTACAACAACAACAACAACATACCTAATATTTGTGGTACACTCTACCCTCCCCAAACCCCACTTTGTGGGATTACACTATACTGGGGATGTTATTGTTGTTGTATTATGCCCAGTATGTACAACACTACAACTTACACAAGTTTCTTTCACGCATAGAACATTTGGTAATCTTAGGTGTCTGCAATCAAAACAAATGTAATTCAAAATGAGTTATGTTTAAGAACATCAAGAACAGTAGTTGAAACACAATATGTAGCATGATGCACAAATCACATGCGATAATGAAGGATCTAGATGCACATGAAGACTCGAAACTTATACTTTTAATGTTCAAAAACAATAATTTATTCTGCACACCCTAGTTTCAAGGAGGAAAAAAGGAAAAAAGAAAGTAGAAAGATGTAGAGGAGAGAACCTCAGTTCCTATCTTCAATGATGCTTCATAAAGGCAATGTTCAAGATGATGAATCGTAATAATAGGAACATTTTTTGTCTCAATTACTGAAGAATTATGAACATGTACGATAAGAGTAATTGAAGTTCATCATATTTAAGTGTTAAAGGTGCTAAGCTTAATATGGACTCGTGAAAACGTGTATACCACACAAAATAAAATACGAAGAGAGAATGAGAATTATTAGTTTTCCCAAATAATAATGATCAGAAATCAATGACCAAGACATGCTTTTCTCAAACATGTCATTTACAATAGCAATATCCATGTGGCAGCACCAAATTTCAGGACTCTATTGAAAGGGAAAAGAAATTAAAGATTAGGTGTTGTGTCATGTGTGTATGTGCGGATAATATAAGAGGACTATTTTCTAAACCAAAAACCCTTAAAAGCTTGGCCATCAAACTAGTGGCGGTGAGCTTTTTTACACCATTTTCTAAAACATCACTTCCTTTGCTTTCTGAGTCACATCCCTGAGGTAGAGGTACATCTACAGCGGGGGAGCAGTTAAACAATCCGTGGGGCTGTACCAAAAATAAATAAGCATTACTTAGAGTGGAGAGGTTAAGGACAAATGAAACCTAAATTGTCATAAATCCATATGCCTTTATGAGTACAACACTAAAGAAAAGTTACAACACCGGTATTCCGCATTTTATTGATCAATTAATCAATCATGTTCCAGTCCAAATTTAATTAGGGAGTTTGACCTTTTTAGCTGTCAATTTTATAACACTAAATACATGAAACTCACATAGACTGAGTTAAGTTCTCCATATTACATTAAGCAAAATCACAATAATGCATTTTAATTCTAGAAACATGAATCTTCCAAACCAGTAGGCAGCTAAACTTAATAGCTTTTACAAGGAATGTTGTTTTCTTGATCACTAGTTTTCACATTGAATGTTTTACTGCAGAGGGTTTCTGGAGTTGGATAAAGTCATTGATAAATCTGGAATATCAACCAAAATGTAATACCATGAAAGCCCTAAGATCAGACCCGAGGGTTGAAATGGAGAAAATAGAAATTTTTGCATTAAGTCACAAGATGAGTCGTCCAGTGACTCGTGAAGTACCCACGATTCGTTAAGTGACTCATGGTTTGAAGGAAAAGTTGGCTACTAATGGTGGTTAGGGGGCTGACCACAGGAGAAGCCATGATTTGTGGCCAAGGCCACGAGTCGTTAGGTTGGTCGTGGTCAAGAAGCCAGCATGAACGATTGGAGGATTGGCAGTTCTCCTAACGACTAGTCACCATGAGTCGTGGTGTCCCCTGTGGTAACTGGCAGAGTGAAGGCTTCCAGTGTTGACGACGGGTGAAGGCCACGAGTCGTGGTCATAAGTGACAAGTCGTCCAGTCCCTCGTTAGGATTAGTAGTGTAATTTTTCCTGTGAATTTATTAAGGGCTTTTTCGTAATTTCTAAGCTCCTAATTTCTAAACTATGTCATTTTATGTTCAGATGAGTTTGTTTTAAGAGGGTTTAACTCATTCTAAACCTGTCCCTCTCCATGCATGGAAGTCTAGAAATTCCTAAGGGTTATCAAGCCTAGAAATTCATCAAGTTCTTCCCCAATTCCTTTAGGCACTCAAGAAGGTTGTGAAATCAGAAGTACCTAGGTATATAGGATTATGAATGGGTGTATCCATCCACTCCCATGCCCAATTCCTTCTCAAATTCATGGAAATTCTACGTTGATGAATTTATGGGGTTTTAACCCAACTTGTAAATTCTCTAAGTATCTATCATGGGTATACTATATTCATGTTTCTAATGTTGAACTTAGATTCATGGGATTGTTTTATAATGTTTTCAATTACAATTCATGTTTTCAAAGTTTTACAAATTATAATGCCCAATTATGAAGGTTCATGAAAGGTTGAGGTTATTTTATATGTTTCAAGTATGATGATGTATATGATGAAAGTATGATTCCGAATTACCCATGTTTCTATCCATGATTTTGACTATCTAAAGTATGTTTAAGTATAGGCAAGCCCATATGATCAAGTATGTTCATGATTTACTTCAATTTCATGTTATTAGCTCACCACATGGTTTTGGAGTCTAGACTACCACTTTTCAGCTTGTGGTATGGTTTGAGCCTAGGCTTCTCATGTTATGTTTATAGATTATGCATGTATTATTATGATTCAGCTTTGTCGCAAGATGATGGTTTGACTTCATTGAAAAATGATAGAGAGTGTATGCATGTTTTTGGGAGTAGTTTCTAGCACCGAGTAGGCTAAGGGTCAGTCAACCCTATGCCTCAGAAGTACGTACCGACGTAGGTATTTTCAGATTATTTGGGACCTCCCTTATGACCTTTCCCTACCCCCAAGGAGTCTTCAGCTTGATATCGATATCATGGTAGTGTCCTTAGCCCTGGCAAGGCTTTGGACGGCTCTGCCCACTTGAGTGTAATAGTCGGGACCACATAAGCTCTATCATGGTAATTTCGGTTATGTGACGAGTCTCCCGTTGTTCCTCATGATTTTCGTTATGCATGTTCATTAGTCATGATATTACATTTTCAACAAGTTTGACCCAATGTTCAGTTTTACTTATGAATAATCAGTTTCATCTTTAGGTCACTCAATTCAGTTATGATATATAGTTATGTTTCAATCATGTTTTTAGATACGAGCATGCAAGCCCTACTCTCAAAATCTTATAATGAGATTGTTTTATGATATGCATGACTTCTAATTGTTACTTCCTTAGTGGTTTTACTTACCTTGCATACTCTGTATATTCCACGTACTGACCGCATACTCTATGTTGTATCATTTCATGATACAAGCTCGGATATTCAGGTTCAGTCCCGCTATTAGCCGTATCCTCAGGGTTAGCATCTCTCAGCCAAAGTTGGTGAATTCTCATCCTTTGAGGACCCTTTCTCAACTTGTATTCAGTATTTTCAGTTTCAGTCTTTAGTGGGTTAGTTGGGGTCTTGTCCCATCAACTCATCAATATGTAGAGGCTTAGCAGACATAGTATGTTTTTAGTTTCAGATTGTTGTTATGCATTTAGATATTCGATGTTATCAGATTTTCATACTTCCACTATTTTATATGTTAGACTTCCGTATTATTATGTTGAGCTTTAGATGTCATGTTCATGTCATGGGTCGACTTGGAGCCTGATAATGTCCAAAATATACTCTTCATTATAAAAGAGCATAAACGGTTATTGTATCAAAATAAATATCTCGACAGATGTCAGGGTCGAATCCCACAGAGAATTGAGTCTATAATTCAAGAGTTATAAACTAATTCAAACTAGAATGCATAATTGTTCAATATTTGAAAAGTAAAATTGGGGGGAATTAAAGGGAAATAACTATCTAATTCTAAACTAAGACTAAATGGGGGAATTCCAACTGAAGCAATCATAAATGATATGGCTAGGGGCATTGTATAGATGAGATCTCAACTAAATTGAGAATTTCTTCAATGACTTATACTCGTACTTAGCATAGATAGCTGTGAATAATTCAGATTCTCTTGTTTTCCCACCATAAGAATATGTATGCCTTGGGTTCTTTCAAACCCCAAAGCCAATTCAAGTAATCAACCACACAAGCTTGAGGAAGGACTAGTTATTTCTAGCCTTGACCTTTAACGGAGTGAAAATGTGGGTTTTAACTATCTCTAGCTTAATCCCACACACAAACATTCCAACTCCTCAGTATTATCTTCTCACCCAATTCTCACCTTTCTCTCTCAAGCAAAAGCAAGAAAAGTAAAGCACAATTCATGTTTGCAAACCATCAATTTTAGAAATTATAACTTGAGAGAAGATAATAGATCTAATATTTCAATAAGAATCCAAGAGCAATTTATTAAAACACAACTAAATTAATAAACCCACCATGAATATACCTCTAGCTAGCAAATTAGTAAAGCATATTTAAGGGTAGAAAGAAGATATCTAGAGGATTCCCCTCACATTCATCACATTAGCTTCACAAATTTGCATCACAAGCTCTTACAATAATGGTGGAATTCCTCCAATTTGGGTTAAAGAAAAAGAAGAATAAAGTTCTATCTAACTCTATAATTCTATGGTGAAAAGATTCTACCCAAAAATTTTATGAAGAAGATGAAGTCTAGATGAATGAACTGTTGAATGAACGGTTGGTGTACAATGAAAGCTATGTAAATATCTATACTTTCTTGTATACAACTTTACCTAAATTTTCTTGAGGCTTTTAGATGCTTTAGAGACCTTTCTAGATCTTTTTACCCTTCATTAGATGGCCTCACCTGTGAAGAACCAGTGTTTAGTTGGTGCAAATCCGCGGAGCACTAAACCATAGCCAGTGGAAAGCAGTGGATGGCAAGGAGAACCGGCGTTAGGGCGGCGTCTCTCCAGTGGCATTCTGCCAAACGCCTGTGAGTAGCCAGTCTAGAGCAGTTGCTCAAGTGTTTTTCCTGCATTTCTCCCTTCTGGATCCGTGTTTAGTCGATTCAAAGAATGTCCTTACACCTCTTTTAGAGTTCAAATCCTCCATTATCTTTGGCTCCTCTCCTTCATATGCTATCTTATCAAATTCTATCTCAAACTTCATGTGTTTTTCTCGATTTCATGCTTTCTCCATTCACGTGAAGTACCTACAAAGAATCAAAGATAAGATCATAAAATCCACATAAATGACTCGAAAACAAGGCAAAAACTCATGCTTAGGAGCCTTATGAGTTGGTAAATTTCCAACTCATCAAAACCCCCAAACTTGAACCATTGCTTTTCCTCAAGTAATGAAATTCTTTACAGTTAAGAAAATGAACAAAATGCTATATATATATGAGTTTTTGCATCAACGGCCAATCAAGACATTCTTTTACAAAAGGACATTTCTAAAGCTTAGAGCACTGCGGTAGTTATACACAAAATCATTAAGCCTCAAGATAACTCAACATTATACACCAACTCAAGAAAAAGAAAAGACTCAAACCATATTGCACAAGCTTCAATAGGTGACCACAATCATTAAGCATATCTTGCATGCATTCCTTCCATTCAAACAAGGGGCATAGTTCTTCAAAACAAGTTCAAAGAGTATCTCAAGTCATTGACAATTCACATTCAAAGCTTGCATTAAAGTTCTCTACACGCTTGCCTCGTTTATACCTCTCTTTTGAAATAATTTTAAGCATGTACCTCAAGGAAGTGATGCCAATCACAAGAAGAGAGAATCCCAAATATTTTTTTAGCACGTCACACATAGGGATTATAAGATAAGACAAAGGCGCTCCCTCTCATAAAGAAATTCATATGCATACAAATTGATCCATAGGCTTTCCTTTCATGTATATTGCCACTAATGTAGTGTTGCTACACTTAAAATCAATTAGGATTTACGGGTCATAATGAAGGATAGGGGTAAGAGTAGGATAAATGTTTAGCTTTAGTGACTAAAGCCTCCCTAATGCCTTTACAAACGCTTGTAACATCCCATCATATTATTGAGATCACTCCACTTTATTTCTCCTTGTTCATCATCTTCATCTTTTGTATAACACAAACCACCCTTATAACACCTATGAATTTCACATTTAGCCTTATATATGCCAGAGATAGCACCTTTTTAGTATTATTTCTCTTTTGATGATTCGAGGTTTTTCAACCCATCAATTTATTCGTCTCATCACAATTTTGGTGCTACCTCACATTGAATCTCTCATTTTCCCCCCTTACTCTTGCAAACCCCAAAACTTGGGCTTTTGCCTCATTTTACATTTATTTCCTTATCGCTCCCTATTTCATGGGCTTCAAGCCCCATTTTTCATTCTTTCATCACTAGCAACTAGGGAGGATGAGTGCCAAAGAGAAGGATTAGAAATGGTCAGTAGGCTTGTAATATGGTTTACAAAGAAAGGGTCCAAGGCTTAAATGTTGACTATCAAAGATTAAAATTCAAGGAGGTCATTTTGGGTGAAGTGACTAACAAAATAAGACCTAAGATTATGTTCTAAGTGCAGCCTCATCTATCATTTTTCCTTGAATCACACTTAGGGCAAGTTGTAGACAATCGTGCATACACAAGAATTAAAACAAAAGCCTCACCACACAAGGAATCACAACCCAAGGAGTTCACACACTTCCTTCATTATATTTAAGAGAATGACTTTCGACAAGATAGTTATGAATCAAAAATCCAAGCAAAGAATGTATAATTCATGACAAGAGAGTGCTTAATTTTCACATTTAAATGCCCTCCTTTTCTTTTCAAAAACTCTTGCACAATGCCAAACAAGAAATATTGGTGGCACCTCATCAGGCAAGTGTACAAATGACTCAACAAGACTCTAGACTTGACATTTTCCATTAAGAAAGTTGCCTCTCAATCTCTCATCGGGAAGTGTCAACCCGGTTCGACAATAAAAAGAAAGAAAAAGAAAAATCGCTCCTTAGAAAAGAACCATAGTATAAAGAAAACCCTTGAAGTTCATTCAAAGACTACTATCTAAAAAGTCGATACTAACTCGCAAGTATTGACGATTTTCCCTTAAGAATGACGTCACCCAATCTATCATGGGGTCATATCATGTATCTCTTAACATGTGGGTTACTCAGACTTCACTCCTAACAGAAATGAAGCATTGTCCTCGATGCACATGGTTAAACAAGGTACAGAAGGAATAAGAGAAACAACTCCCTGGTATGATGGAGATATCTGCATTGGAGCTGTGTGCATTGTAGAACCACTTCTTCAGAACCTCCTCTCCCCGGGCATTCTGCTCATAACCGATAATTGATCGGCGGTTCGCACCTCTAGACAAATGTTTTGTCGGTCTAACATCGATGTGCGACTACTTAAGCAATTTTTTTCTTTTAGGCATTCTAGTTGGCATCTTTGCTTGATCGGCGGTTCGCGCATCATAACACGCATTTTGCCAGTGTAATGCCTCGAAAACTCAAAGACTAGACCCGGGACTTAAATTAGAGAAACTAGAAAATCTGCACCAAGTCACAAAATGAGTCATTTTGTGACTCGTGGGGACTGACCATGAGTCGTTAAGTGACTCGTGGTGAGTCCTGTGGGCTTGGTGAAATTTTTGGAGAAAGGGGTGACCACAGGGGTCACCACGAGTCATGGTCAACACCACGATTTTTGATATGACCCGTGGTCTAGGATAAATGTAAGGATGGGAAATGTTAGGCAGTGTACCCAACTGGTCCTCACCACAACTCATTTGAGACACCACGAGTCGTGGTGTCACCCGTGGGGAACTTCTAGGAGTTTTGGGGCAACATAGTCACGAGTCGTGTTCACCAACCACGACTCGTTAGGTCCCTCATGGTGACCATCTGTATTTCCCTGGCAGTGCACCTCACGAGTGTGACCACGAGTTGTGGTCACTGACCATGATCTGTTAGGTCAGCAGTGGGGACTGACAGTCAGTTTTTCCCTGCGAGTTTCAAGGGCCTTTCAGTAAATTCTTACTCTCCTAAACTTTAAACTAATTCATTTTAAGCATATTTTCAGATATTATTGGGGTTAAACGGTTTCTTTTCTCATTCCCCACTCAGACTTTCAGAAAATAGATCGTAGAACTTCTCTGAGTTTTCTAGAGCAAGAGCTAGGGCAATCGTTTCTCCTCAATTTATCAAGGAATTCTTTGGGATTTTTCACTAGGTATGTGGGAACTCAACAAGATAATAGCTCTTCCTTGTGTCCCTAAATTCCTCCATATTTCTCTCTATCAGTTGTAGCCCTGAAATTACTGAATGTCAAGAAATTGCTAGTCATACTTTATCTAAATCATGTGGATTATTATACAATGTCAATTATAGATATTTCCCACCAGTTTGTGACTGAAATGATGTTGAATCATGTGAAGTGAAATTTATCCCTATTTCTTGAACTAGAAAACCTTGAAATCTACATTAGTGCTTGAGTGTCAAATTTTAGCTTGATTTTATCAGTGTCGGGAACTCTCATGTTGTTAGTAGCATTGAATTTCAAACAGAATATTGTCAATTCAGTTTTAGTAAGAATGTTAGAATTCTCAATATCAGTCAGAAAATGTCGGCTGATCAGTTTGACTATAGAATTTCTCGAGGTGTCAGTAGTACCTCCCAATTATCAGATCAGATTTAGAATTCAGTTTCATTGGTCCATTAAGCGGTAATGACACTTTAGAGATACATCTCTTGCTATCCTTTGGACCCCAGTATCAAATTTTAGTTTGTTCTGTAGACGATTACGATGCTTCTAGATAAGCAGCTCTAACCAGTCTTAGAACCCAGTTTTAGAATATGGTCTAATAAGACTCTCAGGGTGCTTTCAGATATTATACTTGACTAGTATTGGGCCCCAGTTTTGAGCTATCAGCCTAGTATTCAGTCTAGAACTATCCAATGGGAGTAGGACTTAGCACTAAGCGGACCGGGGTTCCAGTGCACCCAGGTTCCCAAAACTACATTGCCAGCATAGGTTACAGTATTTATTGGCCTGATTGGCCCCATACTTTTGTGATCACCCAGTTCATGCCTTATACCCTGGCAAGGTATATTGGGTCCTACCGATGGGTTGTATACATCGAACTCCATGTCTAGCTCACATGGTTATATGTCAGTTATAAGCTCTCCCACTAGTCAGTTCAGTCCAGTTTCAGTTCAGTTCAGGTCAGTATTCCATACTTAGAACATGTTTGACCATCAGACAAGATCTTTTAGACCACCTTAGTAGTTCAATTATTCAGTTCAGTGGCTTTAGTTGGTCTTTGCATGTCTTTTCAGTTCAGCATTTTCTTTTATTTATCCCACTGTGCTATGTTTCTCTCACTTACCCAGTATATTCAAAGTACTGACGCATACTTTGATGTTGTATCATTTTATGATACAGCTGCAGGATCTCAGTATCAGCCCCGTTAGCCGACCACTCACCGAAGATCTCAGCTATTCCAGTTGGTGAGTCCTTATCCTTCTAGGACAGAGATTTATTGCTTCAGTTATACTTTCCTTCTTTTTTTATTTATATTTGGAGTTATCTAGGGGCTTGTCCCAACAGTTCATCATTCATAGTGGCTTTCAAACTTAGATCTGTTTTTCAGACTCAAATTGGTTTTTTAGACTTGTAGCTTTGTTCTAATATTTTCAAATATTATGAACCAATTTATCTCCTTCAAGTATTTATATTCTTGCTTTAAACTTCCGTTGTATGTATTTGTATGTACTCAGAATGTCAGTGTATGATAGACCAGGGGTTGACTTGGGGTCACTTGTGACTCCAAGTACCGTGTTTCGTCCAGGGTGTAAACTCGGGGCGTGACAGCTGGTCTATCACCAGTTGCTCAATTTAGCTCCTTCCATTTTTATCACCTTCCACACCTCTTTCACCTATGCACCATCAAAGACAACACAAGCATAAAGTAAAACAAAACAAAAAGGAAAAAGTAAAAACAAAGAGTAAAATCACTTGGGTTGCCTCCCAAGAATTGCTTTAACATCGTAGCTCGACGACTTCAACTTCACCACTTTTCTCTCCACTTTGAGCATTTGAATCGCACCCCTAGTTTCTTATCCATTATTCTACTCCACTTGAGGGGTGGTGGTGTAGGAATCAAGGGGACAAGCAATGGATGTTGCATCTTGTATTTCTTGGCCCTTATAGGAGGGATGTGCTTTGACTTTTTTGGCATGGCATACTCTAGATGAAGCCACCTTGATCGTCCTCCTCAACTTCCTTCATTGATTTGGTCTCCTCATTTACCATTTTGTCAACCAAGTTCAATGTTGAAAAATGATAAGAGGGTGGTTTAAGTCGCTCCCTTTATAAACATGTTTCTTTCTTGACATTCTCCTTTCCAAGTGCACTAGATTCCTTGAGCATGGTGTGTTGGATGTCATTTGGAGACTCTAGTATCATTTCTTTAACCTTGGCATCTTGCATATTTGAATGTTAGTTGGTTGGCACAACTCTATGACTTCTTCAAAGTTCACTTTGGCTCCTTCTTCATCATCATTTTGAGCTTCCTCCCATGAGTCAAGTTGAGTTATGCCCCATTGTTCGCTTCTTCTTATTATGCTCCTCAATGGGTCCTCCACTTCCTCTTGTACAGATTTACAGCTTTCTTCTTGAGGAGTGGATGATTCCATGGGCATGTAGGGGTTGACATTCTTTTCTACATTAGACTCCCGCTCCAAAAAGGCTTGGAGCATGGCTTCCATACCCCCATATGTATTTCTCCTTCCCTTACTTTCCATGGCTTCATTCGTATCAAGCTTACCCCATTTGGGCATCCATTCCAATGTCTCCCCTGTCTACCACATAATGTGCATCTACACCCATCATAGGAAAGAGAAGGTGCACTCATCTCCCCTCTAGGGGTATGTTTGCAATCTTGACAATAGTGTGGTCCTCCACAATAGGGACATGGGTCGTTATGATAAGGATTGCAACCAACAAACCTCCTTTCATTCCACGATGCCATCATACAGCTACCAAAAAACAATAACAAAAACAAAATAATATGTAAAACAAAAATGAAAAACTAGTTCGGACCAATAAATGACTAAGGTCTTATCACAACTCAATTCTATGGAAATGGCGCCATTTTTTATAACGTCCAAAATATACTCTTTATTATAAAAAAGCATAAATGATCGTTCTATCAAAATAAATATTCCGACGGATGTTGGGGTCGAATCCACAGAGAATTGAGTCGATAATTCAAGAGTTATAAACTAATTCAAGCTAGAATGCATAATTGGTAAAATTGGGGGAGGGGGGGAATTAAAGGGAAATAACTATGTAATTCTAAACTAAGACTAATTGGTGGGAATTCCAAGTGAAGCAATCACAAGTGATATGGCTAGGGGCATTCCATAGATGATATCTCAACTAAATCGGAAATTTATTCAATGCCTTAGACTCATAATTAGCATATATAGCTGTGAATAATTATCATTCTCTTGTTTTTCAACCAAAAGAATGTTTATGCCTTGGGTTCTTTCAAACCCCAAAGCCAATTCAAGTAATCAACCACACAAGTTAGAGGAAGGAATAGTTATTTCTAGCCTTGACCTTTAATGGAGTGAAAAGGTGGGTTTTAACTATCTCTAGCTTAATCCCACACACAAACACTCCAACTCTTTACTATTAACTTCTCACCCAATTCTCACCTTTCTCTCTCAAGAAAAATCAAGAAAAGTAAAGCACATTTCATGTTTTCAAACCATCAATTTTAGAAATTACACCTTTATAATACCGTAAAAACCCTAAGATCAGACCCGAGAGTTGAAATGGAGAAAAACAGGATTTTCTACACTAGGTCACAGGACAAGTCATCTAGTGACTCGTTGGGTGTGCCACGAGTCATTAAGTGACTCGTGGTGTGGAGGAGAAATTTGGTTTCAGATAATGGTCTGGGGGTTGACCACGGGAGAAGGCACGACTCATGGTCAGGACAACGAGTCGTTGAGTCGGTTGTGGTCAAAAGATTGACTAAAGATTTGATGTCTGGGTAGTATGGGTAAAGACTGGGTCACCATGAGTCGTTGGGTACACCACAAGTCGTGGTGTCCTCCGTGGTGACCAGTGTTAAGTTTTGTTTAGTGAAGGTGATGGGGGGGTGGCCACAACTTGTGGTCACTGACAACGATTCGTCTAGTCCCTCGTTGGGACTGGCAGTATGTTTTCCCTGTGAATTTATTAAGGATTTTTCTATAATTTCTATCTTCCTAAGGCCAAAACTATGTTGTTTTAAGCATAGAATGGAGTGTTTTAAGAAGGGTTACGTTATTCTAAGCCGATCCTAATTCATGCATGCAAGCTTAAAGGTTTGAGAGGTGATCAAGGCTAGTTTCTTCAAAGTTCTTCCTCATTCTCTTTGGGCAATCAAGGAAGTTGTGAAATCAGGTCTCTTCAGGTATGTAAGGCTATGAATGGGTGCAATAGTCCACACCCATGCCCAGTTCCCTCTCAGTTCATGAAAATTCTATTGATGAATCTATGAGATTTTTACCCAATATGTGAATTTCCTAAATTTTTATCATGGGTATGTTATAAGTATGTTTAAAATGATTTATTATGATAAATGGGCATATTTTACATGTTTTAAATTATAAATTGTGTTTTCGAGTTTTATAAATTATGATGCCCCAATCAAGAAAAAATTCATGAAAAGTTGAGATTATGATCTATGTTTCCAATTATGATGAGAGCTATTTGAAGAAAGTATGATTTCGAATTACCCATGTCTATATTCACATTTTGAGTAATCAAAGTCTATTTCAAATATGTTCAAGTTTGGGCAAGCCCATAAGATCAAGTATGTTTCACGATTTATCTAAATTTCACGTTATTAGCTTACAACATGGATTTTGAAGTCTAGACTCCCACTATTTTTCAGCTTGTGGTATGATTTGAGCCCAAGGCTCCTCATATTATGTTTTTTTCAGATTTTTGCATGTATTATTGCATTCAGCTTCGTCATCAGACGATGGTTCAGCTTCATTGAAAAATGATGGAGAGCAAATGCATGTTTTTGGGAGTAGTGTCTATCACTGAGTAGGCTAAGGGTCAGTCAACCCTGTGCCTCGAAACTACGTGCCAACATAGGTTATATATATATATATATATATATATATACACACACACACTTTCAGGACCACCCTTGTGAGCTTCCCCTGCCCCCAAGGGTCCTTCAGCTTGATATCAATATCATGGCTTCGTCCTTAGCCTTGGCAAGTCTTTGAACGGCTCTGCCCTCTTGAGTATAATAGTGGAGACCACGTAAGCTCTATCATGGTAATGTCGATTATATGACGAGTCTCCCATTGTTCCTCATGATTTTAGTTATGCACGTTCATCAGTCATGATATTATGATTTTAGCAGGTTTGACCCAATGTTCAGTTTTACTTATGATTATCAGTTTTCAGCTTTGGGTCACTTGATTCAGTTATGATATTCAGTTATAATCAGATCGTGATTTCAAAAAATAGCATGAAAGCCCTACTCTCAGAATCTTATTTTGATTATGTTTTACACTATGCATGTCTAATGATTTTACTTAGCGGTTTTACTTACCTTGCATACTTGGTAGATTCCACGTACTGACTGCATACTCTATGTTGTATCGTTTTATGATACAGGCTCTGATATCTAGACTCAGTCCCATCGATAGCCAGATTTCAAGCATTTGTACTTCTCAATTAGAGTTGGTGAGTCCTCATCTCTCGAGGGCCCTTTTATTCAACTATGTTCAGTATTTTCAATTTTCAGACTATAGTGAGTTAGTTGGGGTCTTGTCCCATCAACTCATCAGTATTAGAGGTTTCTCTGGACATAGTTTGTATTCATCTTTAGACTTATGTATGTATTCAGATGTTATGGTTTGTTTAGACTTCCGCTATGTAATTTATGATGATATTCTACTTATCTATGATTGAGTTAGATGTATATTCATGCCATGGGTTGACTTGGAGCCTTTCTGGGTTTCTTGTCCCGTGTCTCAACCCGGGCCTATGTTTGGATCGTGACAAACTTAGTATTAGAGCTAGGTTTTAAAGTGTCCTAGGGTGATCGAAAACCGCGTTAAGTAGACTCTTTTTCATGGGTGTGAAGTGCGCCACACTTATGATGAAGAGGCTACGAGACGTTTAGGAAATGTTCCCTTCTTTCATGATCTAAGTCGTGCAATGAAATGTCTCTCTATCCTTCTAACTCGTGCTATACGCGTTTGTAGAATCATGCCTCCCCGTAGAGTTAATAGAAGGAGAAACGAAAACAAAAATGGGCATGAGAATGGCAATGGAGATGGGCACCAGCAGGCCCCTCCATCCCATGAGAAGCATATACCCGAGCCGGTTACCCGCATAGAGTTCAGGGAAGCCATTCAGATGTTAGCCTAGGCCTTGATCGCCCAGGTCAATCAGCAGGCGGTAGTGCGTGTCCCTTAGAACGGGAATGCAGCGGCGGCAAGAGTTAGGGATTTTTTGAGAATGAACCCTCCCAAGTTCCTTGGATCGAAGGTGGACGAGGATCCACGTGAGTTCATTGAGGAGGTTTTGAAGATCAGCCAGATTATGGGAGTGACTAGAGGAGTGCACCGATTTAGCTTCGTACCAATTGAATGAGGTTGTGCACATTTGGTTCAAGTAATGGAAGGATAGTAGGGTAGTTGGAGCAGGCCCTATCAGTTGGGATGAGTTTCTTGTTGCTTTTCTGGATCTGTTCTTCCCTCAGGAGATGAGGGGGATCAAAGTGGCTGAGTTTATGAATCTAAAGCAAGGGAAGATGACAGTTCAGGAGTATGCCTTAGAATTCACTCATCTATCCAAGTATGCACCTGAGATGGTGTCAGATCAGAGAGCTCGAGTGAGTCGGTTCATGCATGGCATAGAATACTACTTGGTCAGGGATTGCCGGACTATGATGCTTCTTCAGGATAGACTTTGCTCAGATAGTCTTTTGCGCCTAGTAGCTGGAGGCAGTATAGAGGAGTGAACGGGGAAGAGAGGCTGAGAGGGCCAGGATTGGTAGCTTCGAATTATCCCAGTAGAAACCTAGTGGGCACCGTCAGTAGTCCCACTAAAGATCTTCAGCCCCAATGCCTTCGGCTATGAGTGTGCCATCCAAATCCAAGCGCAATCAGAGGGGATGAGCATCAGGCTGGAGAGGTCAGAGTAGCAGACCAGTAGAGATCAACCCTCTAGAGTGTAGCAGATGTGGCCGAAGACACACAGGGCAGTGTTTGGTGGGTACAGGTGCTTGCTTCGGGTGCGGGAAGCCCAAACACATGCTTAGGGATTACTTAGCAGCCAGACAGGGTCATGATAGGGGCTGAGGCCCAGCTTCCAGTTCATCAGCTCCACCAGCACGCCCAGCTCAGTAAGGGACATCTACTAGTACAGGTGGCAGACATCGCCAAAACAGATTTTATGCCCCAGCATCCCGTCAGGAGGAGGAGGTCTCCCTAGATGTAGTCACTGGTATGTTACGAGTATTTCACCTTGATGTATATGCATTGTTAGATCCATGGGAT
The DNA here is from genome assembly GCA_035772735.1 of Datura wrightii. Taxonomy (NCBI): domain Eukaryota; kingdom Viridiplantae; phylum Streptophyta; class Magnoliopsida; order Solanales; family Solanaceae; genus Datura; species Datura wrightii. Next base: position 91,220,016 of record JASDFA010000020.1, read on the forward strand.
ACTTTATCTTTTGTGATGCCTTATGTTTCTAGTAGTTTCAGAGTCAGTCTCGAAATCTTATCAGAACCCTTCTCAGTCTCTACTCCAGTTGGTGATTCAGTTATGGCTAGACGGGTGTATAGAAATTGCCTTGTCACAGTCCTTTAAAAAGTTATGTCAACAGATTTAGTAGAGTTAGCCATGACCGATTTTGATGTTATCCTCAGCATGGATTTATTTGCATGCTATGCCTCAGTCAATTGTAGAGCCCGTGCAGTAGAGTTCAAATTTTCGGGTGAACTAATTTTAGAGTGGAAGGGTAGCTCAGTTTTGCCTGTAGGTTATTTCATTTCCTACCTTAAGGCCAGAAAGATGATTTCTAAGGGTTATGTGTACCATCTAGTTAGGGTTAAGGATGCTACATTCGAAACCCCAACAATCTAGTCAGTTCCCGTAATGTGTGAGTATCCAGAGGTGATTCTAGATGATTTACCGGGAATCCCTCCCGAGAGGGAAATTAATTTTGGTATTGACCTCCTTTCTGATACGTAGCCTATATCTATTTCTCCTTACATAATGGCCCTATCAGAGATAGAGGAGTTGAAGGAGCAATTGAAGGACCTTTTAAACAAGGGTTTCATTAGACCGAGCAAATCCTTATGGGGTACACCAGTTCTCTTTGTCCGAAAGAAGGATGGTTCCCTTCGTATGTGCATTGATTATCGACAATTGAACGAAATTACCATCAAGAACAAGAATCCTCTCCCTAGTATTGATGATTTGTTTGACCATCTTTAGGGTGCTAAGTGCTTTTTGAAGATAGATCTCAGATCCGGATACCATCATCTCAGGGTTCGGGAGAGTTGCTACGCTCCAACGCACACGAAAGCGTACGCGGTCGTACAAGTAATACAATGGCCCTTTTTAAGAGCCGGATGTCAAACCCACAGGGAATGGACCAATTTAGCAAATTATGAAGTTCAAGTGTAAGATAACCTTCACAAGTTTTGATTAGAGAAGTCTTCGGTAAATTATAATTAAGTTTTGGGGTGGTCACAAAATAATCTGGAAACAATATAAGAAGCAACTAGAGCTAAGGTTGTATAATCATGCAATGCTACACTTTGTAATGGTTCACATATGAAATTATCAATGGTTGTCTCACATAGTTGGAAAATGCGATGTTCATGGTCTCTCGAGCCTCTAAACACGACAACTAGCTTCACAACTACATCATTGAGCGGGGATGTGACATCCTAGTTCGTGGGCAATTCAACTACATGGATGTGGTTTACGGGGTTTGTGCTCTTGATTAGGGACTTTCGTACCTCGAATCATTTTACCTGACTAAGCTTCACAAATACTTCTACGAGTGGTGAAGTGACAATTCTAAGTCAGTGTCTTGCTATCATCCCGTTTTATCAACCAAGCAAGGTGAATTAAGTATAATTTCTATCCTAATCGCGAATTCTATCGTAAGAGAAGAACCCTCTCCCTACATTCTCTTGTTCTAGCCTAGGTTTACTCTCTCAAGATTTTACCTAGCTTAACATGTATGATTTCATGGTGATCAAGCATAAAAATAACCATAATAAAGAATGTAACACAAAACAACAATTAACGGATCGTAGAAAAAGATTTGGAAATTAATTACAAAGGCAGGAGCAAAATAAAAGAAAATACTACAAGTAGTAATAAAGTAGAAGAAAAAGATACTTACAAAGAGCTGTTTATTGATAAGAAGGAAAAATAGAGAACATAAAGAGGTTTGGGCAATTTCGAAGTGAGTGTAGTGTTTTTCGAATGCCCCTGCTAATACAAGGTGAAGGTCTTAAATAGACCTCAATATGATGAGTCAACTAATTACTACCTGCTATCTATTTACATGTGTCCACACGTAGCAGATTTAATTTTACACGGATCTATTTAAAAGATGTCTTCATCTTCTTGAAACTTGATTTCCTTGAAATTTGATATTTGTCCTGATGTGACCTTGGAATTTGATGAAGATTCGTCTTCATCTGCATGGGAGTTTGTAGCTTGTCTTTTTGCTGCATTGTTTTTTGGGTGGATTCCTGAGGGGTCCACTGCTTTTGATTGTAGTAGCTTTTCATTTTTCTGAAAGGATAGTCTGGCCGCCTCCTTTAGTTGAGAAGATAAGCTTGAGCTATCCCTTGCGGATCTAGCATGTCTCCATTGCTTGGTTCACTTGTATGAGAGGATGCAGTATCTAATAATTCCATTATCTGTTTTTTGTGGGTATCTTTTTCCAAATTTGACAAGGCCTGCTGGAGCCTTCTTTTTAATTCTTCCTTGGACAGTTGGGAATCCTGTCGTAATGAAGAACTTGAAGTTTCCATATCTTCCTGGGGTGTTGGTGGCCAGCCTTTAATTTTGATGGTCTTACTCAGATATTTAATCCTTTCAAATTCATGGATATCAAAGGACCAGCTGATAATATAAGAAATTCTTTTTGCAATAAAAAACGTACACAATTTAATATTTTCTGGTAGGGTAGAAATATTCCGCTCTACCTGAAATTTTTCAAACTGTGTCTGAAAATGTTTTGACAATACCTGTTTATTTCCTCCTAATTGGTTCCACCACTCGAAAAACACTACACTCACTTTGAAATTGCCCAAACCTCTCTATGTTCTCTATTTTTCCTTCTTATCAATAAACAGCTCTTTGTAAGTATCTTTTTGTTCTACTTTATTACTACTTGTAGTAATGATGCACAAGGCTCATGGTTCCAGATATTCCATACATCCAGGTGACACAAAGATGTACCATGACCTACGGGAAGTCTATTGGTGGAATAGAATGAAGAAGGACATAGCAGAGTTTGTGGCTAAGTGTCTGAACTGTCAGCAGGTGAAAATGGAGCATCAAAGACCGGGAGGTATGCTTTAATACATCAGTATTTCTACTTGGAATTGGGAGGAGATCAATATGGACTTCATCACAGGGTTGCCTCACACTAATTGATAGTATGACTCCATTTGGGTGGTCGTGGATAGGTTGACCAAAGCAGCTCATTTCCTACTAGTCAAAACTACCGATTCAGCGAAGGATTATGCTAAATTGTACATTCGGGAGCTAGTTCAATTGCACGGAGTGCCCTTGTCCATCATATCAGATAGAGGTACTCAGTTTACCTCCCAGTTTTGGAGATCGTTTCTAGAGGGACTTGGTACTCAGGTCAATCTTAGCTTAACATTTCACCCGCAAACAAATGGTCAGGTGAATGGACTATTCAGACTCTCGAAGACATATTGAGAGCATGTGTGATTGACTTCAAGGGTAGTTGGGATGATCATTGCCTCTCATTTGCGTATAACAACAGCTACCATTCCAGCATTCAGATGGCTCCATTTAAGGCCCTTTATGAGCGGAGATGTAGATCGCCTATTGGCTGGTTTGAAGTCAGTGAAGCTGGGATGATAGGATCAAATTCAGTCCATAAGGCTATGAAGAAGGTTCAGCATATAAGGGACAGGTTGAAAATAGCTCAGAGTCGCCAAAAGTCCTATGCAGATGTGAGGAGGAGTGAACTTGAGTTTGAAGTCGATAATTGGGTGTTTATGAAGGTATATCCTATGAAGGGAGTGATAAGGTCCAAAAAGAAAGAAAAACTCAGTCTCTGTTATGTTGGTCCTATCAGATTGTGAAACGGGTTGGTAAGGTAGCATATGAGTTTGAGTTTCCCTCAGAATTAGCTTCAGTTCATCCAATTTTTCATGTATCGCTCTTAAAGAAGTGTTTGGGTGATCCAGCTCTGGTTGTTCCGGTGAATAGTATCGGTGTGAAAGACAGCCTTAGTTATGAAGAGGTTTCGGTAGAGATATTGGATTGTCAGGTTCATAAGCTAAGAAACAAATAAGTAGCTTCAGTCAAGGTTTTATGGGGGAATTAGCATGTTGAGGGAGCTACATGGGAAGCCGAGGCAGATATGATGGCTAAATACCCGCATCTATTCCCTTTCGGCTCAGTTTCAACTTGAGGTATTAGTTTTCTCCTCAGTACTCTATTCAGTTTCGTGTTTAGCTTATGTACCCCAGTTTCATTCACGGCAATGAATGTATGTGTGATTCGGGAATTCAATTCAGTCATGTAGTTCAAATCGGAGTCAGTCACTCCATCAGTTTCCAGCATGTATGTTCAGTATTTGAGTATGATGATTGCATTTCCCTGCTTTTCAGTATGATTTTCAACATTCGAGGATGAATGTTCCCACAGGGGAGATATTGTAATACCCCAAAAACCCTAAGATCATACCTGAGAGTTGAAACAGAAAAAAATAGGATTTTCTGCACCTGGTCAAAGGATAAGTCATCTAGTGACTCGTTGAGTGTACCACAAGTCGTTAAGTGACTCATGCTGTGGAAGAGAAATTTGGTTTCGGATAATGGTCTAGGGGTTGACCATGGGAGAAGGCACGACTCATGGTCAGGACCACGAGTCATTGAGTCGTTCGTGGTCAAAAGATTGACTGAAGATTTGTTGTCTGGACAGTATGGGTAATGACTGGGTCACCACGATTCATTAGGTGCACCACGAGTCGTGGTGTCCTCCGTGGTGACCAGTGTTGGTTTTGCTCCAGTGAAGGTGACGAGAGGTAACCACGACTCGTGGTCATTGACAATGATCCGTCCAGTCCCTCGTTGGGACTGACAATATGTTTTCCCGATGAATTTATTAACGGCTTTTCCATAAGTTTTAAGTTCCTAAGGTCTAACTACGTCGTTTTAAGCTCAGAATAGAGTGTTTTAAGAAGGGTTAAGTCATTCTAAGCCTATTCTAATTCATGCATGCACGCTTAGAGGTTTGAGAGGTGATCAAGGCTAGTTTCTTCAAAATTCTTCCTCAATTCTCTTTGGCCAATCGAGGAAGTTGTGAAATTAGGTCTCTTCAAGTATGTAAGACTATGAATGGGTGCAATAGTCCACACCCATGCCCAATTTCCTCTCAATTCATGAAAATTCTATTAATGAATCTATGGGTTTTTTACCCAACATGTGAATTTCCTAAATATCTATCATGGGTATGATCTAAGTATGTTCTAAATGTTGAATTATGATAAACGGGCAACTTTTACATGTTTTAAATTATAAATTGTATTTTTGAGTTTTATAAATTATGATGCCCAATCATAAAAGAATTCATGAAAAGTTGAGATTATGATTTATATTTTCAATTATGATGAGAGGTATTTGAAGAAAGTATGATTTCGAATTAACCATGTCTACATTCATGTTTTGAATAATCAAAGTCTTTTCAAACATGTTCAAGTTTGGGCAAGCCCATATGATCATGTATGTTTCACGATTTATCTAAATTTCACGTTATTAGCTTACCACATGGATTTTGGAGTCTAGACTCCCACTATTTTCAGCTTGTGGTATGATTTGAGCCCAAGGCTTCTTATATTATGTTTTTTTTTTAGATTTTTGCATGTATTATTGCATTCAGCTTCGTCATCAGATAATGGTTCGGCTTCGTTGAAAAATGATGGAGACCAAATGCATGTTTTTGGGAGTAGTATCTAGCACGAAGTTGGCTAAGGGTTAGTAAATTTTGTGCCTTGGAACTACACGCCAACGTAGGTTATATATATATACACTTTCGGGACCTCTGTTGTGAGCTTCACCTACCCCCAAGGGGCCTTCAACTTGATATCGATATCATGGTTTCTTCCTTAGCCCTAGTAAGGCTTTGGACGGCTCTCCTCTCTTGAGTATAATAGTGGGGACCACGTAAGCTCTATCGTGGTAATGTCGGTTATATGATGAGTCTCCCATTATATCTTATAATTTCATTTATGCACGTTCATCATTCATGATATTATGTTTTCAGCAGGTTTGACCCAATGTTCAGTTTTACTTATGATTATTAGTTTTCAGTTTTGGGTCATTCGATTCAGTTATGATCAGATCATGATTTCAGAAAATAGCATGCAAGCCCTACTCTCAGAATCGTATCTTGATTATGTTTTACACTATGCATGTTTAATGATTTTACTTACTTAGTGGTTTTACTTACCTTGCATACTCGGTATATTCCACGTACTGACTGCATACTTTATGTTGTATCGTTTTATGATACTGGATCCGATATCCAGACTCAGTCCCGCTGATAGCCAGATTTCCAGCATTTGTACTTCCCAATCAGAGTTGGTGAATACTCATCTCTCGAGGGCCCTTCTATTCAGATATGTTCAGTATTTAAAGTTTTCATACTATAGTGAGTTAGTTGGGTTTTCCCATCAACTCATCAGTGTTAGAGTTTTCTCGAACATAGTTTGTATTCAGCTTTAGACTTATGTATGTATTTAGATGTTATGTTTTGTTTAGACTTCCTCTATGTTATTTATGATGATCTTCCGCTTATCTATCATTGAGTTAGATGTATGTTCATGCCATGAGTCGACTTGGATCCTTTCTAGGTTTCTTGTAAAGTGTCTCGATCTGGACCTATGTTCGGATCATGAAAAACTTGGGAGAAGATAATAGATCTATAATTTCAATAAGAATCCAAGAGTAATTTATCAAAACCCAATCAATTTAATAAATCCACCATGAATATATCTCTAGCTAGCAAATTAGTAGAGCATATTTAAAGGTAGAGAGAAGATACCAAGAGGATTCCTCTCACATTCATCACATTAGCTTCACAAATTTGCTTCAAAAGCTCTTACAACAATGGTGGAATTCCCCCAATATGGGTTAAAGAAGAAGAAGAAGAAAAGTTCTATCTAACTCTACAATTCTATGGTTAAAAGATTCTACCCAAAAATTGTATGAAGAAGATGAAGTCTAGATGAATGAATTGTTAAATAAATGGTTGGTGTACAATGAAAGCTATATAAATATCTGTACTTTCTTGTGTACAACTTTCTCCAAATGCCCTTGAGGCTTTTAGATGCTTTGGAGACCTTTTTGGACCATTTTAACCTTCATTAGGCGGCCTCACCTGTGAAAAACTAGCATTTAGCCGGTGCAAATCCGCAGAGCACCGAACCATAGCCGGTGGAAAACAGTGGCTAGCAGGGTGAATCGGCGGCTCAACTGGTGTTAGGCCAGCGTCTCGCTGGTGGCATTCTGCCAAACGCCAGTGAGTAGCTGGCCTGGAGCAGTTGCTCAAGCGTTTTGCTTGAGTTTGCCCTCCAAATCCGCGTTTAGCCGATTCAAAGCACGTCCTTACACCTCTTTTTGAGCTCAAATCCTCCATTATCTTTGGATCCTCTCCTTCATATGCTAACTCATCAAATTCTATCTCAAACTTTATGTGTTTTGCTTGATTCATACTTTCTCCACTCACGTGAAGTACCAACAAAGAATCAAAGAGAAAGAGTATAAAATACACATAAATGACTCGAAAGCTAGGCAAAAACTCATGCTTAGGAGCCTAATGAGTTGGTAAATATCCAACTCATCAGAGCCTCTCGGGGTTCTTTGTCCCATGTTTCGATCCGAGCCTATGTTCGGGCTATGACACACTTGGTATCAGATCATTAGGTTTTGAAGTATCCTAGGGTGTCTGAAAGCCGCGTTAAGTAGAGTCTTTTTCATGGGTGTGAAGCATACCACACTTATGATGAAGAGGCTACGAAACATTTTAGGAAAACTTCTCTTCTTTCATGCTCTATGTTGTGCGATGAAATGTCTCTCTGTCCTTCTAACTCATGTTATACGTATTTGCAGAATCATGCCTCCCACCGAGCTAAAGAAAGAAGGAATTGAAATGGAAATGGCCTTGAGAATGGCAATGGGGATGGGCACCAGCAGGCCCCACCAGCCCCCGAGTATCATGTGCCCAAGCAAGTTGCTCATGCAAAGTTTAGAGCAGCCATTCAGATGTTGGCACAGGCATTGACCGCCCAGGTCAACCAGCAGGCGATAGTGCGTGTTCCCTAGAATGGGAATGCGGCAATGGAGAGAGTCAGAGATTTTCTTAGGAAAAACCCTCTAGAGTTTCTCGAATCAAAGGTGGATGAGGATCCACACGAGTTTATTGATGAGATACAGAATATCACCCAAATCATGGGGGTGACAGGGGAGGAGTGCGCTGACCTAGCCTCTTATTAGCTGAAAGGGGTTGCACATATTTGGTTCAGACAGTGGAAGGATGGTAGGGCAGTCGGAGCGGGTCCGGTTAGTTGGGATGAGTTCCATACTGCGTTTTTGAATTGGTTCTTTCCCCGAGAGAGGAGGAAAATCAAAGTAGCTGAATTTTTGAACTTGAGGCAGAACAACATGACGGTCCAGGAGTATGCCTTAGAGTTCACCCGCCTATCCAAATATGCACCTGAGATGATGGCAGATTAGAGGGCTCGAGTGAGCCGGTTCGTGCATGGGATAGCATACTATTTGGTCAAAAATTATCGGTTTGTGATGCTTCATCAGGACATTAACTTCTCACGGATAGCTCTGTATGCCCAGCAGATAGAGGCGGTATAGGTGAGTGAGCGGGAGAGAGAGGCCAAGAGGGCCAGGACGGATAGCTTTGGATTCTCCCAATAAAGACCTGGTGGTGGGCACCTTCAGTAGTCCCACCAGAGATCATCAGCCCCAGCGCTGTCTGATCTTGGGCAGATTTATATGCCCAAGTGATACTCAAACGTATCATTTTTACCTTGTTTGTTGTGCAATGTGTATATAATATCATGTAATTGGTAATAAAATGTGAATTTATACTAACCAACATGATTAGCATTTGTTTTGCAGGTAAATGTGATTTTTAGGAGCTAAAATGCGTGTTGGAACTATGTCGGAGTTGGACTTGGATGCGAGCGTGGAAAAGACCTTGGAATGCATATTTTATAGGGGCTCCGCGATGGAGCCGTGCCACGCTACCATCGCGGTAGCACACTGCCTGAACAGGAATTAAAATGGCAAATTCCAGTGTGCCTTCGCGTCAGCTCCGTGGCACGGAGAGAGGCCTCCGTGATGGCCTCCGTGCCACATTGAGGTCAATTTATCGGACCCTGGAAATTCCAGTGAAGGTCCGCGTCCACGCCGTGTCACGGAGGCAGTGCTCCGCGTTGGCCTCCGTGACACGTTGCTTGTTATTCCGGGAAAAATTTCCCACTAGTATAAATAGCACACTTAGGTTTATTTTAATTAGTTTTTAGTTTTTAGACTGAGTTCAGAAGTGGAGAGCAGGAACGTGGGTTAGTAGCAGTTGAAGAACGAAAAAGCTAAGGGAATTCTTCTCTTCCTTTCTTCTTTCTATCAATTGTACGTATGATTTACACTCATTTTAGGATGATCAATCCAAGAATGAGTGGTTAATTCTCTTCCTTGCTGAGGTTTTGAACATGTGTAATGAATTCTGATTTTAATTGATATGGTTTCTTCTTCTTCTTTAATGTTGTTCTATTAATTCTTGTTTTTACTGCATTAGTGATTGGCCAACATTAATGTATATCTAAAAAGTCCAATTTCACTCGAAAGAGCAAGAAATTGGAAAGTTGTGAATTAATAGGATATTGTTCTTAACTTGATTTGGGAAAATTGGGTTTTGATGTGCTTTCCTGATAGAAATATACTTGAAAGTCGTATTAGTCAATTTAGGAACCGGAATTGTAGTGCTAGGTCATAAATTGCATTTGATCACAGAAATGTAGACGGATGGTTTATGATTCTAAAGTGAAATTAAATACGAGAGTTTTAATTTCTAGGCTAATGTTCTTGGCTAGCAACATGAAGAAGAGATTAACCAAATTATCATGATTATCAAGTCATTACTTGTTCTTAACCTTGGCATGTTCATATCCATTGTCTAAATTCACAAGTAAATAGTTGTGATTAGTTGTAGTATATATAGTTTAGAAACCAAAAACTCAAGTAACTATTGGTTACATTGTTGTTAGCATAATTAGAAGTGAAATAGGAATATAGTAAACTAGGCAATTTTACGTATCTTGAGCCTCCTTGGATCGATACTTGGCTACTTAGCCACTTTATTACTTGTTTGACCACGTGCACTTGCGTGTCGGTTTTTAATATAAATTACCACGAGCAGAGCAAGCCGAGCACTGTCAGCAGCGAGTGTGCCATCCAGATCTAGGACCCACAAGAGGGGACGAGCATCAGGATCTCAAGATCAGGGAGCATATTTGTTGCTTGTGACAGGTGTGGCAGGAGCCCCACTAGTCAGTGCTTAGCAGGTACAAGTGCTTATTTCGGGTATGGGAAGCCCGTACATATTCTCAAAGATTGTCCAGCAACTAGACAGGTCCATGGTAGAGGCTGAGACACAGCCACTAGTTCAGCAGCCCCACTAGCGAGCCTCCACTAGTGCAGGTGGTGGTCGGCGTCAGAACAGATTCTATGCGCTCGAGTCTCATCACGAGCAGTAGGCCTCTCTAGATGTAGTCGCTGGTATATTACAAGTATTTCACCTTGATGAATATGCATTGCTAGATATAGGGGCTACTTTATCTTTTGTGACACCCTATGTTGCTAGTAGTTTCAGAGTTAGTCTCGAAATCCTATCAGAACCCTTCTCAGTCTCTACTCCAGTTAGTGATTCAGTTAGAGCTCGATGGCTATATAGAAATTGCCTTGTTATAATTCTTAAATATGTCACCTCAACAGATTTAGTAGATCTAGCCATGAAAGATTTTGATCTTATCTTTGGCATGGATCAGTTACATGCATCTTATGCCTTAGTAAATTGTAGAACTCGAGCGGTAGAGTTTCGGTTGCCGGGTAAGTCAGTCCTAAAATGGAAGGTAGTTCAATTGTGTTTGTAGGTCGCTTCATTTCCTACCTTAAGGCTAGAAAGATAATCTCTAAAGGTTACGTGTACCATCTAGTTAGGGTTAAGGATCCTACATCTGAAACTCCGACTATCCAGTTAGTTCCTGTAGTGTATGAATATCCAGAAGTGTTTCCAGATGATTTACCAGGAATTCCTCCCGAGCGGGAGATCGATTTTGGTATTGACCTTTTTCACGATACGCAGCCTATATTTATTCCTCCTTATAGAATGGCTCCAGCTAAGCTAAAGGAGTTGAAGGAGTAGTTGAAGAATCTTTTAAACAAGGGTTTCATCAGACGAAGCAAATCCCCGTGGGGTGCACCAATTCTCTTTGTCTGGAAGAAGGATAGATCCCTTCAGATGTGCATTGATTATCGGAAATCGAACAAGGTCACCATCAAGAACAGGTATCCTCTCCCTAATATTGATGACTTGTTTGACCAACTTCAAGGTGCCAAGAGTTTCTCAAAGATAGACCTCAGATTTGGGTATCATCAGCTCAGGGTTCGGGAGAGTGACATTCCGAAAATATCCTTCAGGACTCGATATGGTCACTATAAGTTTGTAGTTATGTCTTTTGGACTAACAAATGCTCCTGCAACTTTTGTGGATTTGATGAACATGGTATTTAAGCCATATCTGGACATGTTAGTGATCGTGTTCGTAGATGACATTCTCGTATACTCTCGGCGCGAAGAAGAGCATGCCGCTCATTTGAGGGTGGTGCTACAGACTCTTAAGGATCGCCAGTTGTATGCTAAATTCATCAAGTGTGAGTTTTGGTTAAATTTAGTAGCACTTTTGGGTCATGTGGTGTCAAGTGAGGGTGTACGGGTGGACTTTCAAAAGATAGAAGCAGTGAAGAATTGACCTAGACCAGTTAGTCCCTCGAATATTAGGAGTTTCTTGGGCTTAGCTGGTTACTACAGGAGGTTTGTGGAAGGTTTTTCATCCATTGCAGCACTATTGACTAAGTTGATCTAGAAGAAAGTGAAGTTTCAATGGTCGAAAGCCTGTGAGAAGAGCTTCTAAGAGTTGAAGACTCGACTCACCTTAGCACTAGTGTTGACCCTACCTGAGGGTATCAATGGGTTTGTGGTATATTTTGATGCCTCAAGGACCGTCCTTGGTTGTGCATTAATGCAGCATAGTAGGTTATAGCCTACGCATCCAGATAGCTGAAAGTCCATGAAAAGAACTATCTGATTCATGACCTCGATTTGGCAGCAGTAGTATTTGCCTTGAAGATTTGGAGACACTATTTGTACGGGATCCATGTGGATGTGTTTACGGATGATCACGGGCAAAAATATATGCCCGAGATACGCTTTACGACTTAAATTAGTCTTGTTTATCTAAGATTATTGTATACATTTTCATGTAATTTTAGATGAATTAAAGATATGTGCTAACCAACATGATTAGCCTTTTTTTTGTAGGTTTTGATGACTTTTGAGTAACTAATCCATGAGTTGGTGAAGTAGAGGCTTGAAAACAGAATTAACACGCGAACGTCGGCGAAAAGGAGGCACAAAACAGCCCACCGGCGCGTCGACAACGTGCCACGGCAGGCAGGCCGTTCACAACAGCCCACCTACGCGTTGGCAACGTGCCACGGCAGGTGGCCTCCACGACCAAGGGCTGCCAACGCGCTGCCCAGGCAGCGTGACACGCTGCCAACGCGGCAGGGTGCTGCCCGGGCCAATTCCGGGTGATTTCCAGAGGACTTCCGCGTCCGTAGCGTGTCATGAAAGCCGTGCTCCACGATGCACTCCGTGACACGTTGCTTGTTATTCCGGGAAAGAGTCCTACTATATAAATAGCACACTTAGGTTTATTTTTCAGAATTCAGACTTGGTGGAGCAAGGACGTGGGTTACAGGCAGTTGAGGGACGAAAAAGCTAAGGGTTTTTCTCTCTTTCTTTCTTCTTTCAATCAATTGTTTGTATGATTAACACTTGTTTTAGGATGATTAATCCACAAATGAGTGGCTAATTCTCTTCCTTGCTGAGGTTATGAACAATGGTGATGAATTTTGATTATTGAATTGTAGGGTTTTTCATCTTCTTCTTCTATGTTGTTCTATTAATTCTTGTTTCTACTACATTAGTGTGTGGCCGACATTAATGTACATCTAAAAAGTCCAATTTCACTCGAGAGAGCACGAAATTGGAAAGTTGTGAATTAATAGGGTATTGTTCTTAACTTGATTTGGGAAAATTAGGTTTTGATGTGCTTTCCTGATAGAAATATACTTGAAAGCCGTATTAGTCAATTTAGGAACCGGAATTGTATTGCTAGGTCATAAATTGCATTTGATCACAGAAATGTAGACGGATGGTTTATGATTCTTAAGTGAGATTAAATACGAGAGTTTTAATCTCTAGGCTAATGTTCTTGGCTAGCAACTAGAAGAGAAGAATAACCGAATTATGATTATAATCAAGTTCATTACTTGTTCTTAACCTTGGCATGCTCATATCCATAGTTTCAATTCAAAGTAGATATTTGTTAATAGTATTAGTATATAATTTATAAACAAAAATTATTTAACTTTTGGTTACGTTGTTGTCAGCATATATAGAAGTAAGATAGAATATAGTATACTTGAGCAATTTTACTTATCCAGAGTCTCCTTGGTTCGATACTTGGCTTACTTAGCCACTTTATTACTTGTTTGACCACGTGCACTTGCGTGTCGGTTTTTAACCCTATAGCAAACCACCGGACAAGTTTTTGGCGCCGTTGCCGGGGAGACTAGGCAATTGGTGAAATTGTATTAAGTGTAAATTTACTGTATTTTTATTTTATTTTCTTAAGTGTTGACAACTTAGTCTTAGTGGTTGTTTTAATTCTTTTGCATTTTACTTTTTCTTTTTCGGATACCCTTATTGACATGACATCGTGGAATATAAATGGTTTCAATGGTGGATACTCATATTTTAGTGAATCTTGTCTGAATTGCGGAGGACACCACTTGTGGCAACAATGTAACATGTGTAATATATGTGGTGGTCAAGATGGCCATTGGGATGGCTGTCCGAATGTATATTCCCCTCCCCCAAGCCACTACTATGATCCTTCTGTTGTTTTTCCTGAATATAGGCATGCTGAAAATGAGGACTTGGGACGCCAAGCTCAAATAGAAGACATGCTGAAACAACTCTTGGAGCAATCAGAAGCAATGAAGGAGGCGATGGCAGTATTGAGAATTCAACAAGAAGAGAATGCAGAGGCTCTAGAAAGGATGAGCGTCAAATTCACGGAGATGATTGCTGAGGCTGAAGCTTGTGATAAATTGCAGGTGACAGTTTTAGTCGATATTCAAGAGGAACTACAAGAGGAAGACAAGGGTGAATTTTTGGATGAAGCCCAACATTTAAAATCTCTTGAGTGTCCCCGTGATGGGCTCACACTTATGGAAAATCCATTCATGGAAGAGGAGATAGAGTATCACCCATTTGAAATTAATGGAGAGATAGATGTCGATGCTGAGAAGGTGTATACAAGTAAGGAGGTCAAGCACAATGCATTTTCAGAGTTGAGGCTTATTGGACCACACTCGAAGCATTTTTCGACATTAAGTTTGGTTGAAAACATAGAAATAGAGTCTTCCAAGCTTATAGAGAAATGTCTAGAGGAGGACCAAGCCCCGTATATTTTGAAATTTGCTAACTCAAAGAGCCAAAATGACTTCGCTTACTTAAGGACCAATAAATGCAAACGGCAACATCTACTGCTTGGTCCTTACAATTTTTCACCACCACCCCTAGAACATAAGAGGAAATTAGAAAAGAAATTAGGGGTGAGATTTATATCCTCAAGGTGGAGGAAAAAGTGGTGAAACTTGGTACGTCGTGCCGCGATGTAAAATTAGGCGCTGCTTGGGAGGCAACCCAAGGGTACCATAGGTACCATTTTAATTTCTTGCAATCGAGTTAATTTTTGTTTATTTTCATCTTGTGTTGTTTTGGTGGAAAGTTAAGCGCAGATGGAGGGGAAGTCTGAGTACCCGTGGAGGAGGAAGCTAACAAGCATGGAAGAGAAAAAGTGTGGGGTCGAACACCCACTTGTGCAAAGTTGAAGAAAGGCATGTTGTTAGCTAGGCCTAAAGGCCTCAGGGAGTATTTCTCACCCTTTGTAAATTTTAATTTGATGCTATGAGGACATAGCATGATTTAAGTGTGGGGTGAGGGAAATTTCAAGGGAAATTTCAAAATTTTCTGTGCTTAACGATTTTGGTGAATGTAATGCTTGTGCAAAAGTTTGTGAGAAATTTGAAAAATTTGAAAAATTTTTGTGAATTAAGCATGACTTCATCACCCGTTGGTTTTTCTTTTCTGTTCTTTTCCGACGGGGGGTCTTTGAACCGAAGAATAAATTTTTTTTTTCTTTTTCTTTGTATGTATATAATGTTTTAGTCATAGTTAGAGATTGTTTCCGATGATGGATGGATGACGACCGTCTTGAGGAAAATTAGTCGATAGGTTTTGGGTTTTTGAAACCATAACTAATCGGTGCTTGATGTTCTTTTTATGTGTTATACGTGATTGTAAGATGCAAGTATGTTCGATGTGAAGCATGCAAGTGTATAACTGTGTTTGAGACACTTAGGCTCTTGAATTTGACTCAATATGATGGAAGCTTAATTCTGAATTCTTGTGATTAGCTGAGTAAGAGTCTACTGAATGTGTCTTGATTTGAGCATGTGCCATGAGGGTAAGGTTTTTGAGTATTCAGTGCTATTGTGGATGTCTAGAACTTGCCTGGTGTGTATATAAAACGAAATGAAGGATGTGAATTGTAGGAGATGATTTAGGCATTTCTTTGAATGAACCAAACTTTTAGCCCTCATTATACCTACCTTGAAAAATTAATCCTAGTTAACCCCATTGAGCCTTGAGCCTATTCTTTGATAGCTGCAACATAAGCTTAATCCTTTTTCTTTCATTAGCCTTGAATTTGATCCAAAACTCCTAAGCGCTTAAGGGAAAAATATGAAAGAGTAAAGGAGTGAAAAGAAAGGAAAAGTAGCAAGTTGTAGAAGTGGAGAAAAGGACAAAGGCGCACTTGTGTGAAAATGGTTGATTATTATTAAGGAGTTAGAAAATAAATAAATGAAAAGTTACTTATAGAACTCCTTACTAATAAGCTAAAAGTGCCTGAAGAAAGGGGGGAACAAAAGAGGATAAAGAAAGATGAAAAGAGAAAAAGGTGAAGTGAAGGAAGGGAAGTCTGTAATGAAGGCGTGATGTATTAAAAGCGCTTAGGAAAGATAGTCACTATTACTGATCATAATAGTACTTACCCGCACCTGAGTTACATTACAACCTAAAAAGTCCTACTTGATCTTACATTCACACATCCTTAAAGTAGTGGAATAAAACACTAAGGGCAAGCTTATGGGTCATTACATGATGCATGTGAATTCTTTGTGAGAGTGAGTGTAATTCTATGCATGTACCCACACATGTTGTGATATAAAAATTGTTTTTGCATGTGAAAATGGGTAACTCTCTTTCCGTGAGGGGCACATGTTGAATGAAGGATATAAATCATGTGGGATTTCTTAGTCAGTTGATTTGCATGAGTTTGCTAAAATTGAGAGTCGATTCTTGAGGATAAGACGTCTTAACATAGTGGTACTTCGTTTCAATGATCAAATCAGGCATGCTCTATTTTTAGTTTGTATCTTACGTAATCATTATAGCCGTAACTTGAATTCTCTTGCCAAATTAGTTATGTGGGAGTCTCCATATGCATGATATGTAAAAAGTTGTTCGAGGACGAACAAGGATTTAAGTGTGGGGTTGTGATCACGGGCAAAAATATATGCCCGAGATACGCTTTACGACCTAAATTAGTCTTGTTTATCTAAGATTATTGTATACATTTTCATTAATTTTAGATTATTAAAGATATGTGCTAACCAACATGATTAGCCTTTGTTTTGTAGGTTTTGATGACTTTTGAGTAACTAATCCATGAGTTGGTGAAGTAGAGGCTTGAAAACGGAATTAACACGCGAACGTCGGCGAAGAGGAGGCACAAAACAGCCCACCAGCGCGTCGACAACGTGCCACGGCAGGCAGGCCGTTCACAACAGCCCACCTACGCGTTGGCAACATGCCACGGCAGGTGGCCTCCGCGACCAAGGGCTGCCAACGCGCTTCCAAGGCAGCGTGTCACGCTGCCAACGCGGCAAGGTGCTGCCCGGGCCAATTCCGGGTGATTTCCAGAGGACTTCTGCGTCCGTAGCGTGTCACGGAGGCTGTGCTCCGCGATGCACTCCGTGACACGTTGCTTGTTATTCCGGGAAAGAGTCCTACTATATAAATAGCACACTTAGGTTTATTTTTCAGAATTCAGACTTGGTGGAGCAAGGACGTGGGTTACAGGCAGTTGAGGGACGAAAAAGCTAAGGGTTTTTCTCTCTTTCTTTCTTCTTTCAATCAATTGTTTGTATGATTAACACTTGTTTTAGGATGATTAATCCACAAATGAGTGGCTAATTCTCTTCCTTGCTGAGGTTATGAACAATGGTGATGAATTTTGATTATTGAATTGTAGGGTTTTTCATCTTCTTCTTCTATGTTGTTCTATTAATTCTTGTTTCTACTACATTAGTGTGTGGCCGACATTAATGTACATCTAAAAAGTCCAATTTCACTCGAGAGAGCACGAAATTGGAAAGTTGTGAATTAATAGGGTATTGTTCTTAACTTGATTTGGGAAAATTAGGTTTTGATGTGCTTTCCTGATAGAAATATACTTGAAAGCCGTATTAGTCAATTTAGGAACCGGAATTGTATTGCTAGGTCATAAATTGCATTTGATCACAGAAATGTAGACGGATGGTTTATGATTCTTAAGTGAGATTAAATACGAGAGTTTTAATCTCTAGGCTAATGTTCTTGGCTAGCAACTAGAAGAGAAGAATAACCGAATTATGATTATAATCAAGTTCATTACTTGTTCTTAACCTTGGCATGCTCATATCCATAGTTTCAATTCAAAGTAGATATTTGTTAATAGTTTTAGTATATAATTTATAAACAAAAATTATTTAACTTTTGGTTACGTTGTTGTCAGCATATATAGAAGTAAAATAGAATATAGTATACTTGAGCAATTTTACTTATCCAGAGTCTCCTTGGTTCGATACTTGGCTTACTTAGCCACTTTATTACTTGTTTGACCACGTGCACTTGCGTGTCGGTTTTTAACCCTATAGCAAACCACCGGACAACGGACCACAAAAGCCTATAGCACGTGTTTACCCAGAAGGATCTAAATCTACGTCAAAGAAGGTGGTTGGAGCTTCTTAAAGATTATCATATGAATGTCCTTTATCATCCGGGCAAGGCTAATATGGTGGTAGATGCTCTTAGCAGACTTTCTATGGAGAGTGTGACCCGTGTAGATGAGGAGAGGAATGAGTTAGTGAAGGATGTGCATCGGCTTGCACGACTAGGAGTTCGTCTTGTTGACTCGACGGATGGTGGTGTCATTGTTCAGAATGGATCAGAATCTTCCTTGGTGACTGAAGTCAAGGCTAAGTAAGATGAGGATCCTATTTTGGTAAAGTTGAAGAAAGTTGTTCAGAATAAGAAGGTGGAGGTTTTCTCAAGGGGGAGATGGTGTAATACAATATCAGGGTCATCTGTGTGTTTTGAGTGTTGATGATTTGAGAGATCAGATGTTGCATGAGGCTCATGGTTCCAGATATTCTATACATACAGGTGCCACCAAGATGTACCATGACCTACGGGAAGTCTATTGGTGGAATAGCATGAAGAAGGACATAGCAGAGTTTGTGGCAAAGTGTCCGAATTATCAACAAGGTGAAAGTTGAGCATCAAAGACTCGGAGGTGTGCTTCAATACATTAGTATCCCTACTTGGAAGTGGGAGGAAATCAATATGAATTTCATTATAGGGTTGCCTCATACTCATCGACAGTATGACTCCATTTGGGTGGTTGTGGATAGGTTAACCAAAGCAGCTCATTTTCTACCAGTCAAAACTACCGATTCAGTGGAGGATTATGCTAAATTGTACATTTGGGAGCTATTTCGGTTGCACGGAGTGCCCTTGTCCATCATATCAGATATAGGTACTCAGTTTACCTCCCAATTTTGGAGATCGTTTCAGAAGGGACTTGGTACTCAGGTCAATCTTAGCACAACATTTCACCCGCAAACAGATGGTCAGGCTGAACGGACCATTCAGACTCTCGAGGACATATTGAGGGCGTGTGTGATTGACTTCAAGGGTAGTTGGGATGATGATTTGCCTCTCATTGAATTTGCATATAACAACAGTTACCGTTTCAGCATTCAAATGGCTCCATTTGAGGCTCTTTATAGGTGGAGATATAGATCATCTATTGGTTGGTTCGAAGTTGGTGAAGCTGTATTGGTGGGACCAAATTTAGTTCATGAGGCTATGGAAAAGGTTCAAATTATAAGGGAAAGGTTGAAAATAGCTCAGAGTCGCCAAAAGTCCTATGCGGATGTGAAAAGGAGAGAGCTTGAGTTCGAAGTTGATGATTGGGTATTGTTGAAGGTGTCTCCCATGAAGGGAATGATGAGGTTCAGAAAGAAGGGGAAACTCAGTCCCTGTTATGTTGACCTGTACTGGATTATGAGACATGTTGGCGAGGTGGCCTTTGAGTTGGAGTTGCCCTCAGAATTGGCTTCAGTATATCCAGTTTTCCATGTGTCCCTTTTAAAGAAGTGCATGGGTGATCCAGCTTTGGTTGTTCCACTAGAGAGCGTACATGTGAAAGATAACCTTAGCTATGAAGAGGTTCCAGTTGAAATACTTGATCGTCATGTCCATAAGCTAAGAAACAAGGAAGTAGCTTCAGTAAAAGTTTTATGGCAGAACCAGCATGTTGAGGGAGCTACGTGGGAAGCTGAGGCAGATATGATGGTTAAATACCTACATCTATTCCCTTCTGGATCAGTTTCATCTTGAGGTATCAGTTTCCTCCCTAGTACTCCATTCAGTTTCATGTTCAGTTCATGTGCCCCATTTTCTTTCATGTCAATGCATGTATGTATGATCCATGAATTCAGTTCAGTCATGTATCTCAGTCCGAAGTCAGTCACTCCGTCAGTTTTCGACTTTAGATGTTCAGTATTTGGTATTACAGTTGCATTTCTTAGCTTTTCAATATGTTTATCCATATTTGAGGAAGAATGTTCCCAAGGGGGAGATATTGTAATACCCTGGAAGCCCTAAGATCATACCCGAGGGTTGAAACGGAGAAAATAGAAATTTCTGCATTAGGTCACAGGACGAGTCGTCCAATGACTCATAAAGTACCCCATGAGTCGTTAAGTGACTCGTGGTGTGTAGGAAAAGTTGGCTACGAATGGTGGTCTAGGGGTTGACCATGGGAGAAGCCACGATTCGTGGCCAGGGCCACGAATCATTAGGTTGGTTGTGGTCAAGAAGCCGGCATGAACGATTGGAGGATTGGCAGTGCTCCTAATGACTAGTCACCACGAGTCGTGGTGTCCCTTGTGGTGACTAGAAGAGTGAAGGCTTCCAGTGCTAACAACGGGTGCAGGCCACGAGTCGTGGTCATAAGTGATGAGTCGTCCAGTCCCTCATTGGGACTAGTAGTGTAATTTTTTCTGCGAATTTATTAAGGGCTTTTCCGTAATTTGTTAGCTCCTAAGACCTAAACTACGTCGTTTTAAGCTCAGATAATTGTGTTTTAAGAGGGTCTAACTCATTCTAAACCTACGCCTTTCCATGCATGCAAGTCTTGAATTTTCTAAGGGTGATCAAACCTAGAAATTCATCAAATTCTTCCCCAATTCCTTTGGGCATTCAAGAAGGTTGTGAAATCAGAAATACCGGGGTATGTAGGGTTATGAATGAGTGTATCCATCCATTCTCATGTCCTATTCCTTCTCAAATTCATGAAAATTCTAAGTTAATGAATCTATGGGGTTTTAACCCAACTTATGAATTCTCTAAGTATTTATCATGGGTATACTCTATTCATGTTTCTAATGTCCAATTCAGATTCATGGGAATGTTTTATAATGTTTTTCATTATAATTCATGTTTTCAAAGTTTTACAAATTATAATGCCCAATTATGAAGGTTCATGAAAGGTTGAGGTTATGATATATATTTTCAAGTATGATGAGATGTATATGATGAAAGTATGATTTCGAATTACCCATGCTTATATCCATGATTTTGACTATGTAAAGTATGTTTAAGTTTGGACAAGCCCATGTGATCAAGTATGTTCATGATTTACTTCAATTTCATGTTATTAGCTCACCACATGGTTTTGGAGTCTAGACTCCCACTTTTTAGCTTGTGGTGTGGTTTGAGCCAAGGCTCCTCATGTTATGTTTTCAGATTATGCATGTATCATTATGATTCAGCTTCATTGCAAGACGATGATTTGGCTTCGTTGAAAAATGATGGAGAGCATATGCATGTTTTTGGGAGTAGTGTCTAGCACTGAGTAGGCTAAGGGTCAGTCAACCCTATGCCTCAGAACTACGTGCCAACGTAGGTATGTTCATATTATTTAGGACCTCCCTTGTGAGCTCCCTGCCCCCAAGAGGCCTTCAGCTTGATATCAATATCATGGTAGCATCCTTAGCCCTGGCAAGGCTTTGGACGACTCTGCCCGCTTGAGTGTAATAGTTGGGACCACGTAAGCTCTATCGTGGTAATGTCGGTTATATGATGAGTCTCCAATTGTTCTCCATGTTCATCAATCATGATATTATGTTTTCAATAGGTTTGACCCAATGTTCAGTTTTACTTATGAATAATCAGTTTCAGCTTTGGGTCACTCGATTCAGTTATGATATACAGTTATGTTTTAATCATGTTTTAAAATACGAGCATGCAAGCCCTACTCTCAGAATCTTATGATGAAATTATTTTATGATATGCATGATTTCTGATTTTTACTTACTTAGCGGTTTTACACCTTGCATACTCGGTATATTCCACGCACTAATCGCATACTCTATGTTGTATTGTTTCATGATACAGGCTCGGATATTCAGGTTTAATTTCGTCGTTAGCCAGATCCTCAGAGTTAGCATCTCTTAGCCAGAGTTGGTGAGTCCTCATCCTTCAAGGACCCTTTTATCATCTTGTATTTAGTATTTTCAGTTTCAGTCTTGTGAGTTAGTTAGGGTCTTGTCCCATCAATTCATCAGTATATAGAGGCTTATCAGACATAGTATGTTTTCAGTTTCAAATTGCTGTTATGTATTCAAATATTCTATGTTATCAAATTTCAGACTTTCGCTATTTTATATGTTAGACTTCCGCATTATTATGTTGAGCTTTAGATGTCATGTTCATGCAATGGGTCGACTTGGAGCCTCTTGAAATTCTTTATCCCGTGTCTCGGTCCCTGCCTATGTTCGGATCTTGACATAAAATGAATTATTTCAGGAAGAGATAGACTTTTCTAGTTTATCCAGCCACTTCAAAGTGGATTATGAGATTTCGATTAAACTTGAAAAAGATGTCATGTTCTCCTCTCTACTTTCTAGTACCAGCCTTCCCAATTGCTTTGACTTTCAAGGTCTCTTAAAATATTTCATGATCCTTTAACTCTAGTGCTAATATTTCAATATTCAGCTCTAAGTTTATGTTTGACTAATTATTCTATCATAACCACAACCAATATAATGAATGAGTAATTGCATTCAAATTGGCAATATAATACATAGTCAGATCTTTGGCAGATTAAGTAAAAGGTAACACAATTTATAACCAGAAGTTAGATGATGACAAAGATAAGGAACAAAACCAGTGAAAATAACATAAGCACAAAACATTTCTTACTCTAGAATACCTGAAGCATAAAGCTGATATGTTCAACTGGCATAACAGGTAAGTCCTCCAATCAAGGAACATGCGTGATTCCAAAAACATACCTGTGAAAAACTACGTGAATCAAAACTTCAAGGAATAGGTAACTTCTCAAACACGTATTTAACAGAGTATTATCCTAGGAACTTGAAGTTCCAGATCTGGAGAGTTACAAAAATTAAGCGTGGATGTTTTGAAAAATAATTAAAGCCTGCACCTCTAATGCAATAACATAATTTGGACTTTGGAGAGTTGCTAAGGAACTAACCAGAGAACAATATCAATTTATTCAAGAGAGCAATCTTCCTTAACCCAAGAAGGTAATCCCTCGCCAACACGTGGATTTTGATTAGGGAATTCTCCCCTTGAAAAATCTTCTCCAAGAGCATATTGTGTAACCCATAAATTGTGCTTCAAAAATGTCGCTCTTCTCAAGAACTTAGCCTTCGGACCAGCCAATGGCAAACAGTTCAGACCAGGTACCTACTTGTACCCTGTTAGCTAACCTGTTCTGTTGGATGTTCTTATGTTCCTAACCTACAAAATCAGATGTTTACAGTCAAATTGATGGTCAATACTTGGAAAGGGGAATGCTTGTAATAGAATTTTTCTACCGTTTTCCTTGTTGCTGCGTTAGAAGATTTTGAATCTTAAAGTTGACTCCACAAAATAACATGCTGAAGTAAATAAAGAACTAAGTGATATAGGTATACAAAACAAGAGAAAATATAGGGTGGTCCATACAGAGAGTAGCCAAACATCCATTTAAAAAAAAAAAAAGAAAGCCAAAGTGAAAAGCAACACACAAAAAACAATTATGAAGAAATTAGAATTAAAATCACCCGTGTTTTCCTCTGTCCATGGACAGAGGCCTCTTGCCTCCAACAACATAAGATTGCTTGTATCCATCAAAATTATGTCTTATTCCCCCATTCTAATGTAAAAGGTAAAGTACTAGGTCCAAGCGGTTCTATCATAATACATGTATTTCATCAAATATATGAGCATCTAGCTTTGAAAAAATTACATAAAACTGTGACAGAAAAGCATATAAATCACTGGCACTCTGATCGAATAACAACTGCTACGCTAGCTTTTTCCTAGGAAAGAAAAAGCAAATCACAAACTTGCAATAGAGAAGCTACTATCCAAGCAGTATCAGAATAACTAAACTTAAGAGTCCAGTTGAATAATAAAGTTCATAGGACATAAATTTTGTCATTAACCAATCTCGATATAAGAGGCAACAACTTTCGAGTGCCTCTCATTGGTCCTTGAGATGAATATGTCCCAAAAAACAGACCACCACTCAAATAGAAAACTACCAGGAGCATCAATAGCTGAAAGAAAGATGATCAAATGGTAAAAATAATGAAAACCAGAGGAAACCAACTAGGAAAGTGCAACCTCCTCTGCAAATGCTCAAATTTATAATCTCACCAACAGGGTCAGATGACACCATTCCACCGAATTGTTTGAAGAAATTAAAAAAAAATTAAGAGAAAAAACTACTTTGAGAACATATCAAAATATATAAAATACACATGACCTTACTATTGACTTCTAACATCTAAACCAAGCATCTGCTACATTTCTCTGTCCTAGCTCCCCCCTCCCCCCCCCCCTGTTGAGGGTGTATTCCTCTTGGAACCAATGATAGAATGGATGCAAATAGAACTGACAGAAATACCTATTTTGCAAATTATGCCATCTCCCTCACATGTCTTGCTTTCCTCATTAAAATCTTGAACTGATACATCAAATGTTATCTTGAATTGTTCGAGATAAAAGAAAAAAAATTATCCAAATTGAAAATGGCGATGATGATGAAGTTAGGGCTTCTTGTAGGGAGTCCTTGTCCTCATTCTCTCTCACCCAAAACTCCCTCTTTCAAACAATGCATTTTTCAGCTCAACAACAAATGATGCGGAGAAGAAGAAGAAGAAGCAGCTCTGTTAAAGAGGATTTTTATCCAGAAAAATAAATGGAAGACCAAAAATAAAGAAAAATGGCCAGCAAACTTAAGAAGTACAGAATTAAGGGTCTCTATAATACAAATCAAAGAGACTGAAAGGAACACATAGATCATAAAAGTTGTGTCCATATATGTATTCTATAAGAAATTAAAACCCAGTTATGACAACTAAAATCGATCCTTGCCTCCTCCATTTCATGAAAATTCTGTGATGCAAAATAAACAGAAAGTGGATGCTTGAGGAGTAGAACTGATTTTCCCTCCAAAATGATACATATGTATTACATTTACTTTTTTTGGTAGACATGAGGAGAAGAGGTATTCAAAAAGGGGCATTTTTCTTATTTCTCTAATAACCTCGGTATCTCAACAGGGTCAATTGAGATACAGATGTCCCAGAGAAAAATGAAGAAGCAGATCTATAGAGAAAGAGCTCACCTTCTCCAGCATCTCTTCAATGGCTTCATCACTCAATTTCTCACTCTTGCCTTTTTTTGGGAACAAATTTGAAGAAAAATCCAATCTGGATTTGTAGGAGGGAGAGCCGAGATTGTGTTTTGTTGGGTTGAGCTGAAGTGATGCCGTTAAAGACACCGTGTATGTAATAAGAGTAAATGATATTAATTAAGTAAATGACATTAGTTAAATAAATAAATTTTAAAAATTAAAAAAATAATTTTAAATGGAAATAATATTCAAAAAAATCAGGAAAAAAATAAATATGAATGAAGCTCTTAGAGGCATGCGACGTCAGCATGTCTCTAACCATATATATATATATATATATATATATATATATATATATAGTCTGATTCACTATCATTTATTTGTTTCTGTTTCAAGCCTCACATCACAAATTCTCAAAACTAACTTGGATTAATTTCGTTTCTTTGACAAACAAAACTTAACTAACTTTCCTAATAATATGTGTGTGTGTGTGTGTGTGTGTGTGTATATGTGTGTGTATATATATTGTCTTGTTCACTATCATTTATTTGTTTCTGTTTCAAGCCTCACATCACAAATTCTCAAAACTAATTTGGATTAATTTCGTTTCTTTGACAAACAAAATTTAACTGATTTCCTAATAAATAGATTTTAGGCTAAATAAATATTTTTCTATTAGTAAGAATTTCTCTAATTTTGGCCTAATGAGCTTATAGCGAAGACATTAGTAAACTCGCCTAGACATCATTATTATTAAAGAAAAAAAAATTTTGCACCTATGATTTAGATATATGGGTGTACAAAAGATCAAAACAAATCGAAGAAAAAACGATTTCTTTTGGTTCGGTCTGATTTTAGTTCTAAATTTTAAAAACCGACATAGTTTTTTTTTGTTTTTGTTTTAAGTAAAAAATAACTAAAAAAACTGAACCAAACTGATTATATAAATATACATTTAAAAATTATAATTACACACACAGACATATATGTATATTTTATATAAAATTTTTTAATATAATATTAATCTTTTACACGCTTGATTCATAATCTAGGTGTTTGTCTTTATACTAGCCCGGACACGTGCATTGCACATGTTTTCTCATGTAAGCTTGTGTAGATTCGTTAGATGATATATGTAAAACGATATATTGTTGCTGATAAATGATAAATATAATTTATAATCAAACAAAATTGACAGAAATTCAAGGTATTACTTTCTGATACCCAAACAAATTATATTAGTTGCTTATATAATTGTCATTTATCTGAAAATATTTTATCAAATGGTTATTAATATAAATTTATTATAGAAATCAGAAAAATAATTCACTTTAACTCTTGTTGAAGCTAGATATCATCACAATATACTAAAAGTGGGAAGCCCCTATCTTAAAAGTTGGATTATTATTTTACCCCTACAATAAATTAAAATATAATAAGATATCTAATTAAATAATAATATTTTATCATTCATTGAATTAAAATCAAATTGAATATCTAACAAAATGATAATATTTTTCATTTATTGAATAAAAATTAAATTAAATATCTATTAATATAGTAATATTTAAATCGTATTATGTCATATTTAAATATTTAATTAATTAATAATATTTTATTATTTATTGAATCAAAACTAAATTAAATATATAATTAAATAATAATATTTGAATCATATCATATCATATTATACTAAAAGTAGGAAGTCCCACATATTAGTCTATCAAATATTGAACGATTATTTTGCCTACATTTAAATAATACTCTAATAATATTTTTTGTTATACCAAATAGTAAGAAAATCTCATACATACACACACACACACACACACACACACACACACACACAAGTGAATAATAACTCACTAAACTAAAAGATATTTGACTATTTTTTTTTTAAAGAGAAGTTAAATAATGAGTTATAATATTTATATTTCAATACATTTATTAAATTATAAAAGTAGAAATTCACAAAATAAAAAATAAATGACTAAAATACCCAACAAATATTAAACAATATTTTAACCCTTCAACCAAATAGTGTGTGTGTGTATATAAATGAAAGAAACAACCATGATACTATCACTTAGAGTTTTTTATATTCTGATGAAGATGACGATAAATAATTATAATTAAATTTAAATAAAGTGAAATAACATAAATTAAATGAGAACATTAATTCTCTATTATTACAATTATAGATTTCTTATTTAATTTAATAGTCTAAAATATTTATTATAATGTATATCTACTCTTTAGTACATAAAATATTATTAAAATAGTTTTAGATTGAAGAGCAAAATGATAATCCAATTTTTAACCTTCACAGTTATATAATAATACGATGACCCACGAACACTCTTAATTTGATATATGAGATGATGGGTTATTGGGCTTACATCCCCGGATATGGGCTTATGAGTCACATGGTAATTCATATAATTGCACGATTTGCCCTTCAAATTGATTGTTCTTTTATTTTTGCTATTCAAATAGATTGTTCTTTTATTTGTATTCTTTAAATAAGCTGGTCTTTAATTTTTATCCCTCAAAATCGAATTAGTGCCCAGTGAAATATAAATATTTTATAAGTACAGGACATAATTTATAAAATATTATTATACAAAAATTTTAATTTATAGCTTGCAAAAAAGTTATTCAAAAAATTAAAGGTAAGCACAAAATGGAGGCAAAAATGCAAATCTTGTAATTAGGGTAGTAATTTTTGGGCTCAAAACCAAACCATATGGGCTCTTTTCTTCTTCCAACCGAACCTGTACCACTAGGCCATTCGTAAAGCCTCAACCTTTTACCCTCTTGCTGTTGTCGAATACCGGAGAATTTGCGCACCAGTGTACAACTGGGCGTAGATCTCTCCTATCAATCGATTTGCCTATCAATGCAGCTTCGGTTCCTGCAGTTGACAGGTATTTGTTCTTCGTACGAAATCTCGGAATTCAAACACTGTTTCATCTTATGGTTTACCAACATTTTGGTTTTTATGAAGTAACTAAGCAATTTTTTTATTGTATTTGTATGTGAGTTGAGAATCAATTGGACCACTAGGACTTCCATTGATAAATTCATGGTAGATCTGTGAAGAATGTTTGACTAAATTTAAGATCAATCTGTGTGTGTTTGATATGAAAATGTTTTCCATATGAAAACTGTACTTTGCAAATCATTTTTATCTGTGTCATTTTCCAGTTTGGTTGGGCATAAAAGTAGGTGACATATGTTACAATTCTCTCGCTCCAGGATACTGGAGGTTGACTTCGCGGTAAGAGTAACACTTTGGAGTTGTTCAGTTCACCAAAATCCTCAGTGGTGATTCTAAAAGTTATTTCTTTACTGGAGTTGGGTGCAAGGACAAGCATATTGTTCATCGGCTTGATTCCTGTTGGGCCTTAAATGCCAGAAGATTCTGTCTCAATTCTGAATATGATTGACATGGCATGGCTTAGCTCCATATTACTTGGAGCAGGATGCCTTGCTTTGGGTTATATTATTGGTGTACGGCATTCTTCTCGCACTTTACTTTCAAACAGAGCATCCAGTGAGACGGAAACTTTAATTGATGGGAAAAAGAGAAAAGAGGTCAAGCAACCTCTTGAAGTAGAAAGGCTGGCTGAGATCCTTGAAGATTTTAAAATGGTTTATCTCCTTTCTCAATATTTATGTTCCTGCATGATGATTGTACTTTACAAGATTAAGGATAAATAATTATTTTGTAATTGTGTGCAGGTTTTGGTAGTTAGGAATGACTTGAAGATGGGGAAAGGGAAAATAGCTGCACAATGCAGGTAGTTGATTCATTCTTGCCTTAGTCATTTTAATTGCCTTTGTTGGTTTGTATGTATCTTTTTATAAGTTATTTTGATAGCTTTCATGTGTAACTGCATAAACAACAACAACAAACCTAGTGTAATTCCACAAGTGGGGTCTGAAGAGGATGATGTGTATGCAGACCTTACCCTAACTTGTGAAGGTAGAGAGGTGGTTACCGAAAGACCCTTAGCTCAAAGCATTTCAGAGCAGGTTTGGAAAGTAGATACAATAGTGAAGTAGCCATAAAAAAAGGAAATGAACAGTGTCGACAATAAATAATATGCTAAACTGAAGTAAAGGAAACAACAGGTAATGATAAAATCAAAGAATAAGATTTTACCCAATTTTTTTTTAGTAATACTGGTAAGGAAACTGGATAACGCTAGACTGCCTACTAATCTTTTCTCTTAATTCTCAACCTTTATATCCTTCTATCAGGGACAGGCTTTTGGTTCTTCGGTTCGATTTTACCAAAGTTCGGTTCGGTTCTTCGGTGTTTGATTTTGAAAAAATGTGCATCGTACACTGAACCAAACTAATTCGGTTCGGTATTTTTAAAACGGTTTTTCGGTGCAAGTGAGAAGTGCCTAATGCCTACTAGCTACGAGCAGAAGTGCACCAGTGAAGCAGCTAGCAACATTGCACGTTGTATATCAAACTTGTCAAGCAGGCACTCAAAGTAGCAACAAGCCTTAAATATTAAATTACTAATAGAATTAGGTACAGTGCACGTTGCAAGTTGCAACAACCAACAATCCTTAAATATAATTAAGTTGGCCAGCACCCAACAGCCTAGCAGCCCAGCAAGGCAGCAACAAGGTGCAGTAGTGCAACAACGTAAGGAGTGCCGACTACGACAGTAAGGACTAAGGAGTAACTGAGTGTTTGAGCCTGAGGAATGACGATTTACTGATTTAGGTTAAATGTTGGGTTGGGTTTTGGGATTTTGGGTTTTGGGTTAAATGTTAAATGACTTAAATCTGAAATGAAAGCCCAAATTTCAAATGGGTTGGGTACTTGCGTTTTAAACAATAACTATAAATATTATTTTAAAATATAATTAATAAAATTTCGGTTCTTCGGCGGTGCGCTGAAGAACCGTGACCCTCAAACTGAACATCGAAACAAAAAATCGAATTTTCGAAAAAAAAATCGAACACCGAACAGAAGAACCGAAATAAAAAAAAGCTAAATTAATTTGTTTGGTTCGTTTCGGTTCGATTTTTCGATTCTTTGGTATTTATGCCCACTCCTACCTTCTATCTAGGGTCATGTCCTTGGTAATCACAAGGAGTGACATTTCCTGTCTAATCATCTCCCTTAATATTTCTTCTGCCTATATCTTCCTCTCCTCATACCCACCATAGCTAACCTCTCACCCCTTCCTCACTGGAGCATCTATGCATCTTTTCTTCACATACTTGAACCATCTCAATCTCGCTTTCCTCGTCTTGTCCACCATAGCGGCCACTTCTAACTTGTCCCAAATATCGTTGTTCCTAATCCTCGCTCGCTCTCCTCGTATGCCCGTACATCCATCTCAATATCCTCATTTCTGCTACTTTTATCTTCTGGACATGCGAGTTCTTGACCAGCCAACTCTCCCCCTCATACAACATAGCTCTCCCTCATACAACATAGCTGGTCTAATAACCACTTTATAAAACTTATCTCTAGGTTTTTGTGACACATTTTTATCGCACAAGACACTAGATCCGAGCCTCCATTTCATCCATTCCGCTCCAATATGATGTGTAATACAACAACAACCACATACCCAAAGAATTCCCACAGGTGGAGTTAGGGGAGAGTAGAGTGTCACAGACCTTACCTCTACCTCGTGGAAGTAGAGAGACTATTTTCGAAAACCCTCAGCGCAAGTAACACATATCAAAATAGATTTAAAAGGAGAAAACAGAAGTAACGAAGACAAATAATAGGGGAAGTATTCTAAAGCATATTAAGAAAAGGAACAACAACCACAATAAAATAAAATGACAACCGCAGCAGAATAAGCAAAATGTAGTAGCAAAAATTGAGGGACTAGAAAATATGAGAATAGTGCTAGCACTATTGACGCAAGGAGAAACCTATCTCGTTGGACAATGAGATGACACCCATTTACCTACTAACCTACTATTCTAATTCGCGACCTCCATGACTTCTTATATAAAGTCATGTCCTTAGTAAGATGGAGATGTGCCATGTCTTGTATAATCATCTCTCCCCAGTGCTTCTTCGGCCTATCTCTATCTCTCATAAAGCTTACCACAACCAACCTCTTAAACCACCTTTCCTGGGCATCTCTATCATTTCTCGTTTTCACATGCACGAATCATCTCAGTCTCACTTCCCTCATCTTGTCTATCACGTGGCCACCTTATCTTTAGTAGCTTCATTTCTAATTTTTTCTCTTCTAGTATACCCACACATTCACTTTAGCATCCTCATTTTCGCTGCTCCCATCTTTTGAACGTGAGAGTTCTTAAATGGCCAACTATCCACCCTAAACAACATAGTCGGCCTAACTACCACTCTTTAAAATTTATCTTTAAGCTTTGGTGGTATGTTCTTATCACACAGGACTCCGAAGACAAACCTCCGGTTCACCCACCCGGCACCAATACGATGTGTGGGATCATCGTTAATCTCTCAGTTTCCTTGGGCTATAGATCCAAGATACATGAAACTTCCTTTCCTAGGGATGACTTGAGTGTAAGTGCATGTTTTGAGAAAATTAATCTGAACTATCTGAAAACTGCAAGGTGATTATGCATTTCTGGTCAAACAGATAATTTGGTTTTTGAATCAAAGTGATTTGTTCAAAGAGAATATTTGAATTAAAGGTCATATGTTTTTTATGTTTACAATTGCATGAAGGCTTCCTGAAATGTCAGCACCCTTTAGTTTTGTTCTATCCTTTATGGTTTCTATATTTTTTCTGAGTGTTTCTAAGTACTGATACAAATTGGTGTTCCTACATTTGTTGGCTATATTCAACTAACTTGTTCTAACTTTTAGTTGAAATGTTTTGTTGGTTTGTTAGTCATGCAACTTTAGGTCTCTACAAAAAGCTCCATAATAGGGCGCCAAAAGCTTTAAATAGGTAATTTCAAGGAGACATTTCAAGTTTGGTTGATATAGTAAGTGTTATTCATGCTAATATTTGTCTAGCAGATGGGAGATGTGTGGACAGGTGAAGGTGGTGGTGAAGATTGAAAGTGAAGATGACATGTTGGTTTTGCAAGTATGTATTGTTTAAGTGTGCTCTCAGTGTTGTAAGACACATCATGTTCCAATAAGTTATGTTTTTTTCTTGAAATATTTGTGGCTTACTCTGCCTAGTTGCTTGGTTGTAGTATCCTTATTATTTTTATTATCCAATCTTGTAGCTGCTGTAGCTTTGGTTTTTGTCATGGCAAGCCTTCTTTGTGGTTTTTGGTGGTCTACGGTTTTTCTTCGATTGTGATGGATATGTGTGATGGCCCTTTTGTTGTAACACTATTTTGGTTTATCCAAAACAAGTGAAGGAAAAAACAAAATTGCCATCCCTAATGCTTCTAATTTTCTCCTTCACTTTGATCTGCTCATGTGGTACTGCTTCAAAAGATCTCATGCTTGGCTTGGTGCTTGGGCCAAAGTCCCCATCCCTGATACTTTCCTCCTCTACGTTGATATGCTTATGTGCTACTGCTGTAAAAGATCTCATGCTTGGATTGGTACCAGAAAGTTTGGATTTCTGAAGGATAAAGTGTGCAATATCCTCTCGTTAGGGGCATGGAAATGCTCATTTCTTTATTTCAAAAAGTAGATCTTTTACCTTTTTTTTCTTTAGGGCCTGTTTGGAAAGCTACCTGATAATTGGATTTAAGTGCAATTGGGGTAATTACACAGTTTGGCCTGTCTGTTTGGCTAGTTAATTACATGGTCAACAGAGAATTGAGTGTAATTGGGAGGAAGTAATTACAGTCTCCAATTCTCAGGGGAAGGTGAGAATTGCAGGTAAATGTGGTGTAATTACAAGGTTACTTTTTAATTACTTCATTTCTTTTGTTATTTTAATTTATTTTCTTTATTTTTGTCATTTTAATTTTTTCTATTTTTATGATTTTTAATTTTTTTAATTTAAAAATATTTTTTATTTTACATTATTTATCTTTTATTTCCTTTTTTATTATTTTCCAATCTTTACTTGTGACTCCATATAATTGCTCGTATTTTTTATTTGTTATTTTTTTTATTTTCTTCATTTAACATAAATGCATTGTTATTCTAGTTTTTGAATTGACATAGAATTTCATTGTTGAATGATCTAATAGACTTGTTTTCCCTTTTGTTTGAATAATATCAACTTAAGTTATATTGGAACTTATTTTAAGTTATGTTGGAATTTGACATAAGAGTATTATGTTAACTTTTTTTTTTTAATTTTGAATTTATGTTATGTTTTTGGTTCTAATTTGTTTGTTTTAGTAGTATTGACTTGTTATTTCAGATTGTATGACATTCATTTCTTAGTTAGAATTGATAGATTATTTTTTATCAAATATTTGAATAATTTTATGGCATTATATTTATAATATTAATATTTTTGTCAAACATGTATTCCATGATGTTCTTAAGAAATATGACTTTTAATTTTTATAATTAATTAAATTAAAATACTATTAATTTGAAAATATATATCAAGTATTTTTTATTATATTAGTTAAAATTTTAAAATATATATTTATTAATTAATATAATTTTCAGAGACAATATATATCTTAAATACCTAATTTAATATCATTTATACAGACACATATTTGTCAAATATTAATTTTTATTTAAAAAATTTAATCTAAGTGTGTAGTTACACTTGAGCAACTAAACAGTACGCTTGTAATTACACGCTAATTACATCATGGCAAACAAATTGGTCATTGTAATAACTATACGGTGTAATTACTACCTATGCAAGTGGCCTCTTATTTTTGTTCTTTGGTTTAGTCCTGCATGTTTTAATTTGCTGCATGTAACTATGTATTTATTCTGGTTGGTCGCTCTCTGAATATTTCTTATTTGATTACAGGAAAGGGCAAAATCACTTAAAATACCAACACACATTACAATTGATGCTGGGAGAACCCAAATTGCACCAAGTGAGTGAGAGGCATAATTTCCTATTCTTATGATATTGTTTACTTTTAATTGGGTTTGATTGTAGCTTTTAATCATGCACACATGATCATACATGGTTACCATAGTAGCTTTCAGTCATGCACACATGATCATACATGGAATCCATAGTAGCTTTCAGTCATACCCACATGATTATACATGGAACCGAT
This sequence comes from Datura wrightii, assembly GCA_035772735.1. Classification (NCBI taxonomy): domain Eukaryota; kingdom Viridiplantae; phylum Streptophyta; class Magnoliopsida; order Solanales; family Solanaceae; genus Datura; species Datura wrightii. The sequence goes on from JASDFA010000020.1 coordinate 91,254,218, forward strand.
AGTAGCTCTCGATCATGCGGGAATCGGGAGTAGCTTTCGTTCATGCCCGCGTGTTCGTATTTGGAATGTGATCAATAGGACCTAGTGCATGAGGCTTCATCATCACATGTTTCAGCACAGCACCTTTGATTCCCTGAGTTGCTAGTGATAGCCTGGTATTGTCAAAGTATAAGATCAAATGACTATGTAGACACTTAAAAATTAAGTGGATCTATTTAATATGTATGCTTCTATGTATGATTCAGAACGAATATGTTTTACCTTTATTGGAGAGTTTCTTCAGCTCCTTTTCCACTTTTGCGTGTCTTTTCCTTGTGTTTCTTTTCTCTTTTTTCTTTTCCTTTCTTTTCCTCAAGAAAGTTGTTAACCACCTAAATAGCGCTAAACTTTATGATTTCTTCCTAATACCAAAGACTACAAAATCCTTAAGTTAAACGTCACTATTGCTGCTGCCACTAAACAATCGTCTCCTTTCTTGACATGTTAAGACATGTCTTTGCTTTAATACCAGTCTTGTTTTCCATCTCTTTACACTGACTGGTGGTTAAATAAAGAAGTCTTGATTTCAGTTCATTTTTGGTCTATCCAAAAGGAGCTTGTCACTTTCTTTCCAGAATAACTTAAACAAGAAAGGTTGAAAATAGATGGTTGTTTCAGTTGGTAGAGGGGCAACCCAATTATCGAGTTTTGAACCATGCGGCAGGTGGCCCTCAGGAAGTTCTTGGTTTCAAAAGAATTTACAAATAAAGATGGTAGTTACAGTTTCCAACAGCTTGTTATATGGTGCCTCTGCCAAATATTGTAGCTTCCTAGATGTGCATGTTTAAGGCAGTGTGACTTCATCTTGTGGTGAATAGTGGTGATGAAGGTTGGTGTTTGATGGTATAGTCAATGTATTCTTGCCTATATTAATTAGAAAGGCACATATATTCAGTTGTTATTGGAGGGCACACATTTTTCAAGCATAAATGTCCCTATTTACTTTCTTACTAGATATCTTTCCTTTGCAAGCAACATCTTACTGATATAAAGGAATAACATTAGGTGGTTAATAGACTGACTATGTAACATATGTAGACCTTAGGAATATAGGGAGCAGTCATAATAACTTGGAAACAACTCTGGGATGCATAAGTGTTTGTTTTTCGTTAAATGCTTGTCAGAGCAATGAGGCACATTTGTGACCAGTTACTGCCTAGACAGGAGATTTTACTTACCAATGAAATGATTGAAGACCTTAGGATCACTAGAACACAGGAAGCCAAGAATATTGGCAAGGACAAGAACATCAATTGCAGACACTTATTCCCTCCTCTGTCCTGTTTTCCAATGGAATGATGCTGAAGTTTGTCTAAAATAGAACCTTTTGTTCGAAGCTCCTTGCTGTATGTACTATGTGTTCTTGAAAAATAACGTTTCTGTCTACTTTAATGGAATTAAGGTTTGGAAAAGATAATGTAATTGCAACGACTGTATTGAATAAATGTTTTAATAGTTCCAATTATGTTACATCATCGAGTGCCTCGTCTACAATGAGTTTTACTGCAGCAATGTTGCTTAGTGACTCTTTCGTGTCTTTTTTACTTGCAGACTCAAGGACAGTGATGGCTATACTTGGTAGGTTTTGCCAATCCTTAATAATAACCCACTTGGGGTACTAAACTATTTGGAGGACATGGAGTTCCAATATTAGGCTCATCCCCCTAATCAATAGCGAAACTTAGACTAGTACTCACTAGTATATTGAGCCGAAAGCCACGTTGTTTACTTTTCTGGCCATGGCTATCAATTATTGATAAAACTTCATCATCTCTTAATGTCCATGTGTTGTGTTGTGGCCATGTATGTGCAGGACCTGCTGACATGGTTGACGATGTAACTGGTGGATTGAAGCTTTTATAGTAAGTAATTTAGTTCGAACACTTTAAGGGCCTCTGCAGTAAGAATGAGAAAAGACATCAGAGGGGGATGTTGGGAATTCAGCTATCAGCCATGGTGTTGTAAACATTTTTGAACTGATGATAATGAAAAAGATATGTTCTCTTTATGCTGTATAACATTTCTGTCGTGCAATGCACTTTTTGTGCTGAACGTTTTTCAATTAGTTAGTCCAACTTCAAAGTGCCTAGCCAAATAAAATTATTTACATTGATGCAGAAACGCAATTTCAAGTACATGAGGCAATGCACGGGAATGACACGTTTGTGTTTCTTATTGATGTAAATATAGAACAATACCAATTGCTGAAGTAAGCAAATCAGTTATATTTTTTCCTTTTTCGGGAAAATTACCTAGTTCCAGTCTGGAAGCTCAAGGTTGAGTTTTATGCCAGGGTTTTAGACTTTGACTAAATGCAATGTGTTGCACTTAGACATCTCGCTCACGATCGTGCATGATTTGCTCATGCTTCTTGCTATGTCAAATCTGTGTTACTACACTTAAAATTGCAGGGAAATGTTAGACAAGAAACGCAGGACAGTTGCTCAAGGAAGCTTTTATTTTTCTCAAGACTTGAATAATTTCTTGATTGGTGATTTACAAATGAATGAACCTCATGTATATACTTGTCACTTAGAGACTAGTGTGTTAATATTAATTGTTAAATATTTACAAGTAAGAAAAATTTGCGAAAGGAAAATTTTATTCTACTCTGAAATGGTTTCTTGATTGATGGTTGACAAATGAATGATCTTCTATATATACTAGTCATGGGATATTATGTAAATATTAATTGTTACACAAGTCCTTCAACATTTACAAGTAACTTTCCTCTCAAGAATTCTCTGCATGTCTACAAATCTTCCAAGCCATTCCAAGAAAACTCTCGATGGCTCTAAAATATTTCACAAAGAACTAGTCTCCTTCCAATGAAAGCTTCCAACATGGCAAAAGTGTGTACCAAGTGGAACCTATATTGCATGATTATTTGGGGGGTCAAACGCTCTCCCTCATCTAAAGTTGTAATGATCGGAGTGCAATGCTACTACATAAACTATCAAATCTTGTCTTTGAATTGCCATAAGTCTTTATATTGCTTCATGTGGTCCTTCGGTGCTTGCCGTTCCAATGGACGAGGAACATGTCGGTGGCTAGGCTTGGGCGTCGAGTTGAGCCCAACTGAGCGTTTCACAATACCAAATTGAGTTGAGCTCAATTGAGTTTTGTTAAATTATAATCGAGCTCGAGTCAATCCAAACCCGAGTCGACTCTTTAATGCTTAGCTCTATATATATATCGAGCTACACGAGTAACAAAGTTAAATTTATAACAAATTAATTGATTAAGAAAAATATATGTATTAGTAGTTTAATTTGTTGATTGCATTCAAGTGAAATTGAATTTTATATATATATCAATAGTCTAAATTAGAACTCAAATTTAAATGACATTAACTTAATATTGAACATAGAATAGAACTTTCAGCCTAGAATAAAACAGATCACAATAAATTCAAGAAATTTTTGATATTAAGTTTCCTTAATTTTTGAATTCATAAAATTGAAATATTAGTTATATTTTGCACCATCCATAAAGTAGTCTTAAGTAACAGTGTCTATAAAAAATTTAATTACATCAAATTAATTAAAAAGTAAAAATTATAAATTTATTATAATAAAAAATAATAATTGAATTGACAATTTGCTAACTTAATTAAGATTTATGGATGAATTTAGTTTTAAAGTAATCATTATATGATCAAACGAGCCAATCGAGCCCGAGCTTTAATCGAGCTTTAATTGAGCCGAGCTAAATTTTGACCAAACTAGAAATGAGCTGAGCCGAACCTTGAGTCAGCTTGGCTCGTTGCCCAGGCCTAGCGATGGCCTTTTGTCCTTGTTTCCACTTGGAATAGTATTCAACGATAGCATTATTCTCTCGATCATGCGAAGCGATGAATTAATAGGCACACGACTTGATTTGTCCATACTTGATCATCCTTGTCTCTGTAGTATGACTTAAACATGCTATCTTGGAAGACAAAGTAGATCTTAAGATATAATCGCATGTCTAGTTTATATGAGATCATGCCCACCTTGGCAATGATCCTAAATGACCCCTCGTATTTGCAAATCATGTTTTGGTGCATACCATATAGTATCTTGAACTGTGTATGATAAACTTTGCTGACCATGTCCCCCAATTCTATAATCTGTGGGACGCCGCTTGCAGTCTGCAAATTTCTTCATCCGCTTAGCTACCTTGTCCAAGTAGAAATTTAGAGTATCAAATTGCTTCTTCCAATCGTTGATGATAAAACTAAGGATGAGAATATCAAAATGAGAGTATAAAGTAAAGTAAATGCTGAAGTAAAACTAGAAAACTAATTAAAAATTGTCACGACCCTAGCTGGGACCCTAGAACGAGACATGGGATCTAGAACCACGAATGACTCCAAGCTAACCTATGACACATACATAGCATGAATAAGAACGTTACTAAGTGAAATAAAGCATGAACACGATATAAGCGGAAGTCTGCAAAGCATAACAACATAAATGTAAACACGAACCATGATTGCTGAACCATCTATACATAGCTGTCTGAAAGCCTCTAAACATCTGATGTGCTCATGGAGAAACACCCCCAACTAGCTTGTTAAATCTGAAACTAAAAGCCATGAACAAAGAGGATAATCAAAACTGATGTCCTTGGATCATGAGGACTCACCAAGACTGGGATAGATGATAACACTCAAACTCACACCTCCTGATGAAGTATGAAGAGGACGTTGTTAATAAAGAACCCAACTAAGATGTTGGGGTCAAACCCATAGGGAATATGAAAGATCTGGACTAATGTCAGTAAGTGATTTTGTTGGTGAGTTATCTCCAATTTGGGGGTTTCAAGAAAACAATGGTAAAATAAAGATTAAAATTGTGATTTAAATCAAGATTTGAAAACAACTAGGGTAAGTGTTCCCCATGGGTTCATAACTATTTCGGGTATACACACGTGATCAACGCCAATGCTTAATTGTAGAACTGATAACTAGGGTTCATCCAACTAACTGGTTCGTCCCTATTGGATGACTATACTCATTCACCAGGTCAGGTCATATGAGCGATTTCAAACTAACCGTTATCAATATGTTCCAAATTTAACTATCCTACGACCACAACTAAAGTTAACACAATGATCGTAAAGATCAAGGATTTGTTGTAATTCTCTTTTCCTAGTCTCTACCTCTCTAGGCTCAAGAAAGTAAAGAATTAGGGCAAGTCCTAGTGTTTTAAACCATTAAGAAACGTTTAAACAAGAAGAGAATACAATACAAGCTTTTCGCAATGGGTTTGAATCACTTTTGTGCAACCCTAGTTTGTTAATCCGCCATGGTTCCACAACCTTAGTTGTGGAGGTTTTAGCCTCTCATGATTGTAATATTGTAATTTGCATTCATAAACAAATACATAATTAAATACTTTCAGCAACAATTGAAAGGAAATCAGATTTGATTATTCAAGAACAACCTCAAGAACAATGTAAGAAATCAAGAATTTGATCCCAAGAATTACTTCTCAAAACTTGATAAAAATTCACAAAAGTAACTATTCACCTGTCTCGTAACTCAGTTCTGTCCTTCTCTAACTAAAATAAAACATAAAGGATGTTTATACAGACATTAGAAACTTTTTCCTAAGCTAACAGGGAGTTTTCCATATCTGATGCCGCCTGTGCCACGATTTGTCCTACAATCTATAGTAGGATTATATGGGCCGTACCTGCTATCTGTGAGTTCTTGGCTGCTACAGATCTAGCTAAGTGTTGGTGTCCTGGTATGACTCGTACCTACTTGCCATGACTCGTACTGTCTGTAGTGTCTAAAGTTTTGCCAAGTACTGAAAATCTTTTGAAGTTCACCACGACTCCTGGTACGATTCGTACATTGATACCATGGTTTGTGAGTCCATCAATACAGGAGTCTGCCTTTGAGCAGTTTCTTCTGAATATTTCCTTGAATCCAGTTATGGCTCGTACTGAGAGTCGTAGGTTGCCTTCCTCCCAACTCAGCCTTCTGACTTTCATCATGGTTCTCAGTACGGCTCGTATAATCAAGGTACGACACATACTGAGACTGGTACTTTGGCTGATTTTCTACATTTTAAGGCTTCTTTTGCTCATCTTTGCTCCAACACTTATTTTTCCTGAAATCAAAGTAAAAGTGCCTTATATCCATATAAACATACCTAAGTTCATGCTATATTCTCAGTTTTAAGTGTCGAAAGTGCTGTCAACTCACAACACATCAACACCCTCATTTTATGACTTTTGCATGTCCTCAGGCAAAGAAAAAGAAAAACTAAACACGATGCTTAACTAGAAATAAACCTAGGACACTACAACCAATATCAAACAAAATTTACACTATGACTCAAAAACTTTTGACACTTTTCCCATGAACCAAATTAGCACATGCACAACAAGCAACTACAAAACATGATAAACAGATATCAAGGCATGTTATCTATCCATTTACAGGTAGTTAAGTCATCACCAATGCTATTCACATAGAACACTGGTAAAGTTAAACACAAACCATGTACCCTCATAATAAACGAAATCCCCCACTCATAGATATAGCAAAATATATGACATCGGACTACACAAGAGAGACTCTCACTCTCACAAAGAAGTTCCAAATACTGCATATTGGATACCATAGGCTTGCCCTAATTTTCTCGACTTCGCTCTGTTAGATGGTTAGGTTAGGATCACTATAGGACTTGCTTTGGCTTGTAATGTAGGCTTTTTGGTTTGGTAAGGTAGATATGGAAACTTTTGAGTGACTAAAACCCCTCCTTGGCACTACATACATGTGGCTCCATTCTTCACTTTTTCAACCTTTTTGCTTTTTCTTCTTGCTTTTTCCTCCCTTTTCATCCTACTCACTTGTATGAGTGTGGTATGTTTTAAAACTTTTTCATGCATTGTTCTTGTTGCACTCCAGTGCACTCGCAAGCATACGCGGTCGTACAAGTAATATAGTGACCCTTTTTAAGAGCCGGATATCGAACCCACAGGGACTGGACCAATTCAGCAAATTATGAAGTTCAAGTGTAAGATTAACCTTCACAAGTGTTGATTATAGAAGTTTTCGGTAAATTATAATTAAGTTTTTGGGTGGTCACAAAACAATATGGAAACAATATAAGAAGCAACTAGAGCTAAGGCCGGATAATCATGCAATGCTACACTTTGTAATGGTTCACGTATGAAATTATCAATTGTTGTCTCACATAGTTGGAAAATGCGATGTTCATAGTCTCTCGAGCCTCTAAACACGACAAACTAGCTTCACAACTACATCGTTGAGCGGGGATGTGACATCCTAGTTCGTGGGCAATTCAACTACATGGATGTGGTTTATGGGGTTTGTACTCTTGATTAGGGACTTTCGTACCTCTAATCATTTAACCTAACTTAGCTTCACAACTACTTCTATGAGTGGTGGAGTGACAATTCTAAGCCGCTGTCTTGCTATCATCCTGTTTTATCAACCAAGCAAGGCGAATTAGGTATAATTTCTATCCTAATCGCGAATCCTATCGTAAGATAAGAACTTGCTCCTATATTCTCTTGTTCTAGCCTAGGGTTACTCTCTCAAGCTTTTACCTAGCTTTACATGTATGTTTTCATGGTGATCAAGCATAAAAACAACCATAATAAAGAATGTAAGACAAAACAACAATTAAGAACTCAAACCAAAACAAATTCATGCATTACAATCATATCACATGGCCTCAACCCTAGAGGAAGGGTTTTAGCCAAACATGTTCATATAATAACTTAAAAACATCGTTAAAGTAGTGTACTTACAAGAATAGGTAAAAGAGAATGTAAAATTAGTGAACCCTAGGTGAGTTCTTCACTTCTCCCTTCGCTCCTCTACGGTTTGTAGAAAATATTTCGTGACAAAAAAAATGATTTTAGGAACTAAGGGTTGAATTTATAGTAAATGGGATTTTGCAATTTTTTTGTCTGTCATGGAATGGCTCCGTGGCACAGAGGTTAACGCGCCAATTTTCCTCCGTGTCACAGAGGTAACGCTGAAGCCCACAGGAAATTGCACTTGAATGTTGCTTGGTCAAGGCATGGCACGATAGCCGGCGTTGTACGACGCTGATCCTGTGCGATGGCAAGTGTGACACGGCCTACGGCACGCAGCAGTGCCTAGCGTGGCAGGGACGCTGGCGCACAGGCGCCTTGGAGGGATGATCTCGCGTGCATGGCCTTGGTGTGGCACGACGCTGGGCGCGGCACACGCACAGCGTGGCACGCTGCCTAGCGCAGCCAGCCTTGCCATGGCATGTTTTCTTACCATCCATTGCCATTCACTCTCAACTTCATTCCTTCACTTCACCCATCATTATTTAGTCCTTCATATGCATTTTTCACCTACAAAATAAGGACTAATCACGTTGGTTAGTGCATACCCAAATTTACACAAAATCGCATAAGAATATAAGTGTATAATTAGACAAACATGACTAAATTAAGCTATAAAATAGCACTTGGACACGTAATTATACCCAAGATCACTACCCAACACTTAAAGCCTTGTTCGTCCTCGATCAACTCTTTTACATCTCATGCACATGAAGATTCACACATAGCTAATTTAGCAAGACAATTCAAGTTGTGGCTACAACGATTGTTTTTAGATAGCAAGTTAAAAATCTTGCATGCATGGTGTAACCATCAAAAGCAAATATCACTATGTTAAGACTTCGTCACCTCAAGAATCGACTCTTAATCTCAACAAACTCATGCAAATCAACTGATCAAGAGATCCGACATGAACTTTATCCTTTATTAAACATGTGCCCTCACAATAAGCGAGTTACGCATTTTTACTCACAAATTTTCAAATTATACCATGTACGGGTATATGGATAAGAATTAAGCTCATTCTCACAAAGAATTCACATGCCACATGTATTGACCCATAAGCTTACCCTTAGTATTTTACTCCACTAATTTAAGAATGTTTGACCATAAGATTAAGTAGGACTTATCGGGTCGTAATGTAAGCTAAGGGACGGGTAGGTACTATTCTGGCCAGTAATAGTGGCTATCTTCCCCAAGCGCTTTTAATACATCACACATTCATTACAGACATCTCTTCTCTTACTTCACCTTCATTCTTTTCAATCTTAAATTTCCTCTTCTGTTTCCAACTTCTTTAAGCACACTTAGCTTATTAGTAAGGAGTACTTAAACAACTTTTTCATTTATTTGTTTTCTTACTCTCTACCAATACTCAAGCATTTTCAAACAAGTGCACCTCTAATCTTTTCCTCAAATCCCACAACCGTTATTTTTTCTTCTTTTTCACGATTCTCACTCCTTTACTCTTTTAGATTTTTCATTTAAGAGCTTAGGAGTTTTGGAGAAACTTCAAGGCTATTGAAAGAAAAGGATTAAGCTTATATTGCAGCCATCAAAAAATAGGCTTAAAGCTCAATGGGGCTAACTAGGATTAGACATTCAAGGTAGGTAAAGCGAGGGATAAAAATTAGGCTCATTCAAAGAAATGCCTAAATCATCTCCTACAATCGACATCCCTCATTTCGTTTTGTGTACACACCAGGCAAGTTCTTGACACTACACAATAGTATGGAATATTCAAAAACCTTACACTCACAGCACATGCTCAATTCAAGACAAATTCAACAGACTCTTAACTCAGCTAATCAAAAGAATTCAAAATTAAGCTTTAAGAACATAGAGTCACATTCAAGAGCCTAGGTATCTCAAACATAGTTATACAACTTATATGCTTCAACACTAACCATACTTGTATCTCACAATCATGTATAGCACATAACAAGAACATCAAGCCATCAATTAGCTACGGGTTCAAAAACCAAAACCTATTGACTAATTTTACCTCAAGACGGTCGTCATCCATCCATCGCTAGGAATAGTACCTAACTATGACTAAAAACAACTATGTACAGACAAAGAAAATTTTTATTCTTCGGTTCAAAGTTCCCCCCGTCAGAAAGAACCGAAAAGAAAAACCAACGGGTGGGGAATCATGCTCAACTCAAAAATTTTTCTCAACCAATACCTATCAAGAACTAAATTCACCCGAAATCATTAAGCACAAAATTTTGAAATTTCTCTCACCCCACACTTGAATCATGCTATGTCCCCAAAGCATTTAATTAAAATTCAAAAAGGGTGAGAAATACTTCCTGGGGCCTCTAGGCCTAGCTAACATCATGTTTTTCTTCATTTTGAACAAGTGGGTATTCGACCCCACACTTTTCCTCTTTCATGCTTCTTAGCTTCCTTCTCCAAGGTTACTCAGACTTCCCCTCCATCTGTGCTTAATTCTCCACCAAAAACAACAATAAGATGAAAATAAACAAAATCCACACAACTGAAAGAAATTAACATTGTACCTGTGGTACCCTTGGGTTTTCTCCCAAGAAGCACCTAATTTTATGTCGCGGCATGACGTGGACTATCCTTTTCAGGACATCCTCATATCCGTGTTCCCTTTCGAGAACCATTTTCTTCTCTTTTTGTTTTTCGAGGGAACATCCGCCACTCTGTCCCTCTCTTCCTCCAACTCCTTCTCAAATGGAAGCCCTCCATCAAATTTGGACTGAAAGTTAACCATCTCCTTTGGCCCTGAACCTATGGAATCTGTCACCCCACCCTTAGCCTCTGATAACACACTGACCTTACAAAGGTCTCTGTAATGTGTGGGTGGGTTAATCTCTTGATAGACCCAGAAGAGTTCTTCTTCATCATTGACCCTCATTTTCAAGGTCCCTACTCTTACATTAATAATCGCTCCTCCAGTGGCCAAGAATGGCCGTCCTAAGATCAGGGGTACCTTGTCATCAACTTGAAAATCTAATATAATGAAATCATCGGGTATGATGAACTTACCCACTTTGATGAGAAGGTCCTCAATTATTCCATCTAGTGCCAATCGCGACTTGTCTGCCAGCTGCAGCATTAATCGTGTTGGTCTCGGTTGACCCAATCCCAAGGTGTTAAACAAAGATAGGGGCATTAGATTAACTGCTGCCCCTAAATCAGATAGAGCTCTTATCACCTCAGCTTTACCAATTTGTATGGGGAGGGTAAAGCTCCCTAGGTCTTTGAGCTTTTTAAATATTTTGCTCATTACCCCGTGGCTGCACTCCTTAGTCAATGCTACTGTCTCAACATCCACCAATCTGATTTTGTTGGCGACCACATCTTTCAAGTACTTAGCATACTTGGGCATTCCCTGCAAAACATCAAGCAAAGGCAAATTTATGTGAAGTTCTTTGAAAATATCAAAGAACTTTCTAAAGCATTCCTCCTCCTTGCTCTTTTTGAGTCTTTGCGGAAATGGTGGTGATAGTCTCTATGCTGGCTGCAATGATGATTGTGCATTTTGTTGCACAACACTCTAATTTTCTCCCTCGTTAGTGGATGGTCCCTCTCTAACCAACTCCGGCTGCACCTCATTTCTCCTCTCTTTCGGTGGTGCATCAGCCAATTTCCTTCCACTCCTCAGACTGATGGCGTTGACCTGTTGGGGGTTTGTGTCTGTGTCACTGGGTAATCCTCCCTGCGGTCTAGTATGGTGAGCAAATGCTATTTGACCCATCTGCTTCTCTAGATTGCGAGCGGCCAACTTCTGATTTTTCAAATCTGATGCCATCCTCGCCTGATTCTCTGCTAATTGGGTCTGTGTCTTCATAATCTTCTGCAACGTCTCCTCAATGTTTCTGCTCAACTGGCCACCATTCTGCCTGTTCTGCTGCTGATACTGCTGTTGCTGAGGTTGCTGGTTGCTTTGACTTTGATTCTCACCCCAAGAAAAATTCGGGTGGCTCTGCCAATTCTTGTTGTAATTGTTCCCAAAATTCTGATTGTTTCTCTGGACATTCCCAACAAAATTGACCGACTCAGGATTGGCCCCGTAGGATTCTGCATTGTGCCCATTATTGCCACAGATTTCAGACCAACTAGGAACTTGTTGAACTGCATTTACCTGTCCCTGCTGTTGGTTCATACTCAGTTTATTGAACTGAGTCATCATCCGATGCTGAAATGATGCTAGCTAAGCAACCAAGGCATTTACACCATCCACCTCTATCAGCCCTGCTGTTCTCTTTCCTGCCCCTCTCGATGACTCGCTGTGCCACTTTGGATTTCCCTGAGCAATCCTGTTCAAAAAAGTGTACAACTCATCATAAGTTTTCTCTAATGCTTTCCCACCCGATGAGGAGTCTAGTAAAATTTTTGTGTGTGGGTCTAGACTTTCCAAAAAGGTATGGGCTAGCACTTCATTGGACTGCTGATAATGGGGGAAGTCTTTCAATAATGACTCGAATCTCTCCCAAGCTAAATACAAGTTCTCCTCCGGCCTCTGCTTGAAGCTTAATATATTATTCCTGAGTTTGGCAGTCTTGCCTGAAGGGAAGAATCTGATGAGGAACTTCTTTAACAAATCGTCCCAAGAAGTTATGGAATTCGGTGGCTCAGATTTCAACCACCTCTTTGCCTCTCCCAACAATGAGAATGGGAAGAGGGTAAGTCGGACATAATCTGTGGACACTCCGGTGGGGACGAAAGTGTCACTAATTTCAAGGAAGTTCTGTAAGTGCTGCGCACTCGCAAGCATACGCGGTCGTACAAGTAATACAGTGGCCCTTTTTAAGAGCCAGATGTCGAACCCACAAGGACTGGACCAATTAAGCAAATTATGAAGTTCAAGTGTAAGATTATCCTTCACAAGTGTTGATTATAGAAGTTTTCGGTAAATTATAATTAAGTTTTGGGGTGGTCACAAAACAATCTGGAAACAATATAAGAAGCAACTAGAGCTAAGGCCGGATAATCATGCAATGCTACACTTTGTAATGGTTCACGTATGAAATTATCAATTATTGTCTCACATAGTTGGAAAATGCGATGTTCATGGTCTCTTGAGCCTCTAAACACGACAAACTAGCTTTACAACTACATCGTTGAGCGGGGATGTGACATCCTAGTTCGTGGGCAATTCAACTGCATGGATGTGGTTTATAGGGTTTGTGCTCTTGATTAGGGACTGTCATACCTATAATCATTTAACCTAACTTAGCTTCACAACTACTTCTACGAGTGGTGGAGTGACAATTCTAAGCAGGTGTCTTGCTATCATCCCGTTTTATCAACTAAGCAAGGCAAATTAGGTATAATTTCTATCCTAATCGCGAATCCTATCGTAAGATAAGAACTTGCTCCCTACATTCTCTTGTTCTAGCCTAGGGTTACTCTCTCAAGATTTTACCTAGCTTAACATGCGTTTTCATGGTGATCAAGCATAAAAACAACCATATTAAAGAATGTAAGACAAAACAACAATTAAGAACTCAAACCAAAACAAATTCATGCATTACAATCATATCACGTGGCCTCAACCCTAGAGGAAGGGTTTTAGCCACTCATGTTCATACAATAACTTAAAAACATCGTTAAAGTAGTGTACTTACAAGAATAGGTAAAAGAGAATGTAAAATTAGTGAACCCTAGGTGAGTTCTTCACTTCTTCCTTCGCTCCTCTACGGTTTTCAGAAAATATTTCATGACAAAAAAAAATGATTTTAGGAACTAAGGGTTGAATTTATAGTAAATATTTTGCAATTTTTTTGCCTTTCATGCAATGGCTCCATGGCACGGAGGTGAACGCGCCAATTTTCCTCCGTGCCACGGAGGTTATGTGGAAGCCCACTGGAAATTGCATTTGAATGTTGCTTGGTCGAGGCATGGCGCGATAGCCGGCGTGGCACGACGCTGATCCTGCGCGATGGCAAGCGTGACATGGCCTGCGGCGTGTAGTAGTGCCTAGCGTGGCACGGATGCTGGTGCACAGGCGCCTTGGAGGGATGATCTCGCGCGCATGGCCTTGGCGTGGCACGACGGTGGGTGCGGCACACGCACAGCGTGGCACGCTGCCTAGCGCGGCCAGCCTTGCCATGGCATGTTTTCTTTCTATCCATTGCCATTCACTCTCAACTTCATTCCTTCACTTCACCCATCATTATTTAGTCCTTCATATGCATTTTTCACCTACAAAACAAGGACTAATCACGTTGGTTAGTGCATACCCAAATTTACACAAAATCGCATAAGAATGTAAATGTATAATAGACAAACGTGACTAAATTAAGCTATAAAATAGCACCTGGCACGTAATTATGCCCATGATCATTTCTCTTTTTGGATATTCTTTTTTCAATTCTTCTTTTTTTTTTCTTTTTTTTTGTCACAACACACATCATTTTTCATCTTTTTCTCCTTTCTTTCCCTTTTTCAGATTCCCAATCTTTATGCACCCCTACTCTAGCCACTCTCAACTTAGATATTTTGCCTATGTTGAGGTTCATAATGTCCAAGGAGGGACCAGGGCCAAAATTGGTTCATTATAAAAATGGGTACGGTTAACTGGTTGATCAAGGAAGAATGATCTATTTAAGGCTTAAAATTTTGGATCAAGGGAATCATATGATTTCGGTAGGGTTATTTTAGGCTTAAAATGGGCTCAACAAAAATGGCCTATGATCCTTTCCTAACCAACCATCCTAATACCTATGAAAAGACCAACCGAGCAAGTTCTAGATCCTCTACGCGGTATTGAACTAGGTATTAGACCTCACTCACTCATGGTACATGATTTATATTCACTCTACCTGTCCGGTTTATTCATGGCTTAACAAAACTTACACATGCTAATATACTAGATGACACGAAAAGATCCACAGAAATCATGCATGCAATCACAAGTACGCAGCTAATTCATTAAATTTTTTTAAACAAGGTCAATATTTCAAAAGTATCAAATCTAGTGCATTTTATTGGCTGAGTACTCCTAAGATATTTTATAATTAAATAAAAATCACACAAGAATAAAATCCTAAACATGTCGGTTCTACTAGATAGCATGCCCGAGGAAATAGAAACACGGTAAGAGAAACCCTCGGATGAATCAAAATCTAAAAATGCAAGTACACCCCTTTTTAAAAAAGCATGCTTCATCCTTGAAGCATAGAATGTAAAAATAGAAGGAAGGGAACATACCTGCTGCTACTCAGACTTCACAATCCATGGGTTGCCTCTCATGTAGCGTCTGATTTATCATCGCAGCACAACATAACTTTTGTGACTCTTCAGGAATCATCAAGATACACTGCCTCGATTCCTCTTAATTCCTCTACATCCTCCAGATATAGCTTTATTTTTTGCCCCTTCACTTTGAACCTTTTTCCATCTTTGTTCTCAAATTCCAGTGCACCATATGGGGACACCTTCACCACTCTGTAGGGTCCCATCCATCTAGATTTCAACTTCCCAAGGTGCAAACAGATACATGATTTGAATAGTAGGACCAAATCGCCTATGTTAAAAATCCCTTTTTGCAATCTTCTTGTCATGATAAATATTCATTCTTTCTTTATAAATAGCTTCACTCTCATAGGATCAAAGTTTAAACTCATCCAACTCATTGATCTGGTCAAGTCTCAGTTTGGCTGCTTCATTCCAGTTCAAATTCAGCTTTTCCAGAGCCCATAGTGCCTTTGCTCTAATTTGACTAGTAAATGACATGATTTTCCATAGATCAGTTGGTACGGAGATGAGCCAATGGGGGTCTTATAAGCTGTTCTGTAATCCCACAGTTCATCATCGAGCTTCCTAGACCAATCTGTTCGACTAGTATTCACTATTTTAGCGAGAATGGTTTTTATCTCCCTGTTTGAAACTTCCACTTGTCCACTTGACTGAGGATGGTAAGGTGTTGCCACCTTGTGCTTGACCCCATATTTTTCCAACAGGGTTCTGAAGAGGCGGTTACAAAAGTGTGATCCACCATCACTGATGATTGCTCTGGGAGTGCCAAGCGAAGATGTGCTTCCGCATAAATGCTGTAATACTTTTGCCTTCATTATTAGATGGTGCAATAGCCTCCACCCATTTGGAGACATAGTCCACCGCCACCATTCATCCCATTTGAACTAACAAATGGGCCCATAAAGTCTATACCCCATACATCGAATAACTCAACTTCTAGAATAGGGGTTAATGGCAACTCATGCTTACGGGTAATGCCGCCTTGCCTTTGACACTGATCACATGCCTTAGCATAATCATAGGCATCCTGGTGAATAGAAGGCCAGTAATACTCGCATTTTAATATTTTTTGTGTAGTTCTAATACACCATGATGACCCTATATTGGGGATGAATGACAGGCCTCCAGAATGCTCAACATTTCTACTTCTGGCACACACCTATGAATGATCCCATCTGCACAAATGTGAAATAAGTATGTTTCATCCCAATAGTATCTTCTGGCATCAAATAAGAACTTTTTCTTCTGTTGGGATCATGTCGCTAACCAAATAATTTGCATAGTTGGCGAAGTAGGGAATCAAATCCTAAGATGCAGCTAGTACCTGCTCGTGCGGTAATGCATCATCAATATCAATCTCTGCTCCTGCCCTAGCTTTAGACTCTAGCTTGGATAAGTGATCAGCTACCTGATTTTTAGTCCCTTTCCGATCTTTGACCTCAAACTCGAATTCTTGAAGCAACAACACCCAACTAATCAATCTGGTTTTAGCATCCTTTTTAGACATTAGGTACCTCAAAGTGGCATGATTTGTATGGAAGATCACCCTTGTTGCAAGCAAGTATGCTCAAAACTTTTTGAATGCAAAAACCACGGCTAGTAGCTCTTGTTCTGTGACCGTGTAGTTCTTTTGGGATGTGTTGAGTATTTTACTAATGTAGTAGATAGAATGGAAAATCTTTGCTCTTCTTTGGCACAAGAAAGCACAAGGAGCAACCCCGCTATCATCACACATCAAATGGAAGAGATTAATCTGGCATAATGATAATAGGAGCAGTGGTGAGTTTCTCTTTCAAGCACTCAGAATCCGTTAGACACGCCTCATTAAACATGAACTTTACCTCCTTCAAAGAAATTTTCACAATAGCTGTGCAATATTTAAAAAGTCCTTGATAAACCGCCTATAGAATCCTGCATTCCTTAAAAAGCTTCTGACCTCTTTTACGGAAATAGGGGCGACAAACCTGCTATAACTTAAATTTTTTCCTTGTCCACCTCAATCCTTTTTCCCAATATTTTGTGACCTATCATTATTCCTTCCTTTACCATAAAGTGAAAATTCTCCCAATTTAGGACCAGATTAGTTTCTTCGCATCTATTCAACACTTTGCCCAAGTGTTTGAGTCAAGATTCGAATGAGCCACCCACAACTGAGAAGTCTTCCATGAATACTTTGATGATGTCTTCCACCATATTTGAGAATATAGACATCATGCAGTGTTGGAATGTGGCCAGTGCATTGCACAATCAGAATGGCATTCTTCTGAAGGGAAACATTCCATATGGACAGGTGAAGGTAGTCTTTTCTTGATCTTCCGGGGCGATGGAGATCTATTATATCCTTAGTAGCCGTCCAACAAACAATACCAACCTCTACCTGCCAATCTGTCAAGCATCTGATCCATGAATGGCATTGGGAAGTGGTCCTTCTGGGTCTATTGGTTGAGTTTCATGTAATCCATGCATACATGCCATCCTTTGACTGGCCGTGTTGATATCAGCTTATTCTTCTTATTGGGTACCACTATGATCCCACCTTTCTTTGGTACACAGAATACCGGACCACCCACTTGCTATCTGTGATGGGGTAGACTACACAGCATCCAACCACTTGATGATCTCCTTTTTTACTACTTCTTGCATTGGTGGGTTCAAGCGTCGCTGATATTCTATACTTGGCGTGCAGTTTGGCTCGAGTTGTACTCTTGTGAATACATATGCCTAGAGGGATCCTGATGATATCAACTATGGTCTAGCCAATCGCCTTTTTATGCCTTTTTAATACTGTGACCAAAGCTTCCACTTGCCAGCCCGTCAAATATGCTGCAATGATTACTGGAAAAGTGTTGTCTTCACCCAGAAATGCATACCTGAGATAGGGAGGCAGTTCCTTCAGTTCGAGGAATGGTGATACCTCTACTGATGACTTTGCTGGCGGTGTTGAACGGTTCTTCAAATCATGGTCTAGCTTCTTTGGGCTGAAGTTATACAATCCCATTCCATTTAAGGCATTCACCGCTCCGTGTACTCTGGTACCCCATCTCTCTCATAATTCATCAAGAGAACTGCTAAGGTGTTAATAGCCATCATCTCTTCCACAGGCACTGGCAGCTTCTTGTATTCCATCTGGGTGTTTGAAAAAAGGGTCGTTCCCTTGATGTCGTCTTGGAAAAATCACAAAATAAAAACAACAAAAATGTAAATGGGGAAATAACAACCGAAAAGTCAAATACAACCAATTAATCTAGTCTTATCCATATTCCCCAGCAACGGCGCCACTTTTTAATAACGCTCAAACTTACACCTCCTGAAAAAGTATGAAGCGGCCGTTGTCAATAAAGAACCCAACAAAGAGGTTGGGGTCTAACCCACAGGGAATATGGAAGATTTAGACTAATTCCGGTAAGTGAACTTGTTGGTGAGTTATCTCCAATTTGGGGGTCTCAAGAAAATAATGGTAAAGAAAAGATTAAAATTGTAGGTTGTCTTCCCCGCAACTCAGCCTTCTGACTTTCATCACAGTTCTCAGTACGGCTCGTATAATCAAGGTACGGCTCGTACTGAGACTGGTACTTTGGATGATTTTCTGCATTTTAAGGCTTCTTTTGCACATCTTTGCTCCAACAATTATTTTTCCTGAAATCAAAGTAAAAGTGCCTTATATCCATATAAACAACCTAAGTTCACTATTGTCTCATTTTTAAGCGTCGAAAGTGCTGTCAACTCACAACACATCAACACCCTCAGCTTAAGACTTTTGCATGTTCTCAGGCAAAGAAAAAGAAAAACTAAACACAATGCTTAACTAGAAAATAAACCTAGGACACTTCAGCCGATATCAAACAAAATTTTCACTATGACTCCAAAAACTTTTGACCCTTTTCCGGTGAACCAAATTAGCACATGCACTACAAGCAACTTGAAAACATGATAAACAGAGATTAAGACATGTCATCTAGCTATTTACAGGTAGTAAAGTCATCACCAATGCTTTTCACACAGAACACTGGTAAAGTTAAACACAAACCATGTACCCTCACAACAAAAGAAGTCCCCCACTTACAGATATAGCAAAATATATGACATGGGACTACACAAGCGAGACTCTCACTCTCACAAAGAAGTTCCAAATACTGCATATTGGATATCATAAGCTTGCTCTTATTTTCTCGACTTCGGTCTGTCAGATGGTTAGCTTAGGATCACTATAGGACTTCCTTTGGCTTGTAATGTAGGCTTTTTGGCTTGGCAAGGTAGATATGGAAATTTTTGAGTGACTAAAACCCCTCCTTGGCACTACATACATGTGGCTCCATTCTTCACTTTCTTACCCTTTTTGCTTTTTCTTCTTGCTTTTTCCTCCCTTTTCACCCTATTTATGCACTTGTATGAGTGTGGTGTGTTTTCAAACTTCTTCATGCATTGTTCTCTTTGGGGATTTTCTTTTTCAATTTATCTTTTCTTTTTTTCTTTTCTTTTGTCACACCACACCTTATTTTTTCACCTTTTTCTCTTTTCTCTTCTCTTTTTCACCTTCCCAATATTTATGAACCCCTACTCTAACGACTCTCAACTTTGGCATTTTGCTTATGTTGAGGTTCACAATACCCAAGGAGGGAACAGGGCCAAACAGGTTCATTATAAAAATGGGTATGTGTAACTGGTTGATCAAAGAAGAATGGTCTATTTAAGGCTCAAAAGTTTGGATCAAGGGAATCATATGATTTAGGTAGGGTTATTTTAGGCTAAAAATGGGCTCAACAAAAATGACCTATGATCCTTTCCTAACCAACCATCCTAAAACCTATGCAAAGACCAACCGGGCAAGTTCTAGATCCTCTATGCAGTATTGAACTAGGTATCAGACCTCATTCACTCATGGTACATGATTTATATTCACTCTACCTGTTTAATTTATTCATGTATTAACAAAAACTACACATGCTAATATACTAGATGACACAAAAAGATCCACAAAAATCATGCATGCAATCACAAGTACGCAGCTAATTCATCAAAAATTTTTAACAGGGTCAATTTTTCAAAAGTATTAAATCTAGTGCATTTTATTAGCGGAATACTCCTAAGCTACTTTCTAATTAAACAAAAATCACACAAAAATAAAATCCTTAACATGCCGGTCCTACTAGACAGCATGCCCGAGGGAAAAGAAATACGACAAGAAAAATCCTCAGACGAATCAAAATCTCCAAAAATACAAGCACACCCCTCCCTTTTTTAAAAAGCATGCTCTTGAAATCAATGAATTAGTAAGTAAATTGAGAGTCAAATCTTCCCTAATAGCCATAAAAAATCAATTAAAATATGAGAGAATTAACCCCATAGAGATAGCATGGAAGATTTTATTGAATTGGGTTAAACCCTAGAATTTTAACTTGGCATACTTAAAGACCTGAAATCATAAAGTTGGGATGAAATTGGGCATGAGGGTGGAAGAATTTCCCCCATTCATTACCCTACATATCGGGGCTTGAAGAACCTTCAAATTGATTGGAGACCCAAAGGGAATTAAGATGAAAGGGATTATGAATCCTAGCTTCTCTTGAGGGGATTTGATCTTCACTTAGGGTGTTAGAAGTAGAAAAGGAATTTAGAATGATTAAAACCATTAAAAACAACCTTTAGGAGGATTAAAATGACTTAATTTAGGTGTTAGAAACTTAGAAATTATGAAAATATCCTTAATGATATGACAGAAAAAATCACACTGCCAGATTCAATGACTTACACCACGACCCGTCGGTTCATATAATGGGTCGTCGTCTGGCCCGTTGTCACTTGCTTCTCTTTCTCAAATTTTCTAATCTTCTCTTGACGCCTTACTTGACAATTTGTCGTGTCACTTAACCAGTCATCAAGACTCTATGAAACTCAGCTTTCCACCATTTTCATGCTCAACGACTCGTCAAGTGACTTAACGGGTCACTTGATGGCTCGTCTTATGAACTGGTGCAGGTTTTTGTGTTTTCTCCATTTTAGCCCTCGGGTTTGATCTTAGGGACTTTTGGATTGTTACATTATCTCCCGCTTGGGAACATTCATCCTTAAATGTAGATTAAGCATAGTGAAAGGCTAGGGAAAGAGCTACAATCCCAAAACTGAAAGCTATAAACTGAAAAACTGACGGAGTGACTGACTCCGAGCTGAGAAACATGACAGAACTAAATTCATGAAACATGCATGCATAATACAACTTGAAAGGAACTGAGAGAAATGAACTTGACATGAAACTGAATAGAGTACTAAGGAGAAAATAGGTACCTCATGCTGGAACTGAGCCAGAAGAGAAAAGATGTAGGTATTTAGCCATCATATCTAGTTTAGCTTCTCACATAGCTCCCTCAAGAAGCTTATTTCTCCACAAAACTTTCATTGAAGCTACTTTTTGTTCCTCAACTTTCGAATTTGAGGATCAAGGATCTCAACCGGAACCTCCTCATAAGTAAGGCTAACCTTCACCCAATACTCTCTACTGGAACAACTAAAATTGGATCGCCAATACACTTTTTTCAGAACGGACACATGGAAAACAAGATGTGTCACGTGCCACCTTGGGGCATGACTGACACCTAATGCCATACTGGAATCTGGGCTGACGTGGCTGGGCATAGACACCTCTGGTGCCTACTAGCTACTTAACATCAAGAAAACAAACTGCTATATCGCGGCTGTAAACACAGCCTTAGGCCGACAAGCCCATGCAACACCTGTAAAAGAAAATAGCTAACCCAGCAAACATAACACTAATACTGATCCTATGCTAGCTAACAAGACCATCATGCTGTCTAGTTATAATGGAAAGGAAAATAAGCATCTATACTAGGCCCCGCGCGGCCAATGCATAAAATAAGACATACATGGGCCCCACACAACCAACAACAACCAACTAACTAAATACTATCATCTGCAAGCCTCTAGGAGTGAACATATTAGTCGGGATAGGGCCTTGGCCTACCCAAATGCTATACAAATAAAAGATAGATAAATCTCTACAACCTAGCAACTCTGAAAGAAAGGAGCTCGCTAAACTGCTAACTATGAACAACTTCTAGGAGGTCTCACAATCTGTCTGTCTAAACCTGCAGGCAAGTGTGCAGCGCCTCATAGTTGGGCGCCAGTACAATATGTACTAAATATGTAAGGCAGTAAATAAGACTTGATAAAAGCTGATAAAGAACTGGATGTAAACAATAAGAAGGGGCAGAAATTAACCTGTAAGCTTTCTTATCCATAACCTGCATCTAGTAAAACACTACACGTATATGTGCTAAGATTGTACAACTATACACTCATAAGCTATAACTAGCAGGCAAGAATACAAACAAGAACTTCACCTGGCCCCCATAAGCCTGGAAGGTACAACCAACACAGAATAACCCGCGCGGGGCCCCCAGAAGCCCTGGCGAGCATACTTCAATCTATATACCCCTAACAAGGTCAAAATAAGTAAATAGGAAACTATAGCCAACCTTCTTGTCCCCTGGGTCTGCAATTGAGCTCACTCGGCACCTGTAGCTGTGTTTGAGTCCGGTGAACTCCTGTAACTGCACTCTGGGCACCAGTCTTAACGTGGGTCAGTGATGCCGATATGGCATAAATATAAAAGTCTAGCCATGAAATGGACTGTAATATGGCCCTTGGGCCTCAGCGTAGTCCCTTGGGACAACATATAGCTCCTTGGAGTGATCTATATAGCCCCATAGGAAATGACACAGATAGTAACCCTGAGGTTGGACAACGAAAGCTATCCTAGGGTAGGTTAATCCCAACCATATACTGCATTCTACTCTAAATCTAGCCACTAAATTTGCATTCTAGAATAGTTTGTATAGCTGCTAAAGGGCATACATCGTGTTCCTATACTTGATCAGAGGATCCTGGCAGTGTTCATAATCTCTAATGGTCCAGACTGGATAAGGTGAGATCTGGAGTTGTCTAACAATACTTTAAATGACATGCTAGGACAATGATAGCTCGTAAGCGAACCATAAGGTCACAGACGACCAAGTATTTAGTTTCTTCACTTAGGATAACTATGGGGCTGCTACTTAATTGGACAGGCTCCTGAGCAGTCAGCCCCTAACCTTCCCCAGGTAGTTTACTATGATTCTCAGCCTGAAGGTAATATTGTACTACTATAGATCCAGACCCTTAGATCTCAACTTGGTCTGTTCAGATTTCATGTATCTTCTCTGGTGATCCCTAACCTTGTAGGCAAGTTTACCTAGACCTGGCCATTTACGACAACCTGTACCCGAGTATTTATAAGAGCAAGCCGGGGCATTGGCCCCACATCTAACTACTAATGAGGTTCCCTCCTTGGGGTACTAACAGGTCTATCTGACTTATGCAATAAGCTAACTTCCTGGGTGACCTGTACGACAATCACTAAATCAACTGCAACTAATAGTCACTGGCAGTGGCTAACTACAGGGCAGGCTATCACTCATTTCACTGGGCACTTCTGGTGCCTCTGACTCTAGGGTAAGACCATCCTATTCAAATTATGACCCTTGAGGCGTCAAAGTACGCCAACAGCCTCTGGGCGAGCTTTACTAATTATATAGGAGCCCAACCGATAGTTATATCACCCGAGTGCGCCCTATGCTATCCAATTTACCAGCTCAGGCCCAACAACTATCCCTAAACTTCTAAGGCCTTGGCATGGCAGAAAAACACCAAAATTCTACTAATATAGTGAATAGAAGAACAAAGGAGTTTCTATGACGCTCCTAGTGTGAGTCACACTTAGCATACTCTTTCCTAACGAGGGATACTGTAATATACTCTCGAAACATACTTTAGCAGCTAACCACAACTGATATAATCATAATCTACTAATAGTAACTAGTTACAACATATAGGATCTCTATTTACGTTCAAAAACATAGGTCGTATCATCATACGACAAGAATGACTTGCCAAACGGATAAGCCTTAACATACCTCGAATGCTGATGTTTGTTCATTAAACAGTTCTCCACCTAAAGCCAGTAATTCCACTTAGTTGCCAACTTTACACTGAGAGAATACAACTATTTTCAACAATAAGAACGACCACTAACAATACCTCTTCAATAGGGTTAACTATAACTTCAACTCTATTTTATTTGGCCGAGAACTTACAATTTCTCACGAGTTTAGAAGGGAGAAATGCTTACCTATTGCATGTGGCTGTTTAGCATCCAATTTGGAGTAATTCCGACAATCCTTACTCGGCGTGGTTCCAGTATGATGAGAGAATTTTCAAGAAATAACTCCGCAGGGATGCTTCCCATAGGCCTAGAACTTGTTTCCCGAAGTTAATTTGCATTTGAATGATGTTCAATAGCATAATTTGGAGAAAATCAAAAGAAAATTGCGTACTCCCTCAATTCTGGCTGAAGTCTCATTTTTTCAAATGAATCAACTTAACCTTTAAAACATATATATATATATATATATATATATATATTGGAGGTTGTAGGCAGGGGGGCACGACACGCCACCTGTAGTGCCAAGAGTTTGGCGCGACGTGCCGCTCAAGGCGCAGGGCTGGCCGGCGCGGCTCGGGGCCCAGTGCGCCTGGCCTCCAACCCCGACCTCCTACTCGCTTGACTTCGTACTTGTTCTTTTATTCCCTAAGCCTTTTTCCGTATGCATCGTACTCTAAAACCCTCGACATACATATGAACGCATCAGTTAAATAATAGAAACTTATGAGGTGTAACATCCTCCCCCCTTAGGAACATTCGTCCTCGAATATAGTCTTCAAGCTTAAAAGACTCAGCTCTTTTAACTAATGGCAGAGAAGTTTCACAAAAGTCTCCTTGATAGTGTGGACTATCCATAAAACTTGAAACATAGAAAAGTCCAACACAGGCGTCTCACAGGATGCTACTTGCAACTGAAACATAGGTCTGCCACATATATGTAAACAACTGCTAATAACAATAACCAAAATCAATTGTATAACATCTGAAACGATCTCACTTTAACTTAAATTGTCTGTGTCTTTATATCATTATCGTAGTGGAATTATTCATAAGTTTTCAATTCATTTCTTCTATATTTCTGTCCCCCCATGATACCCTAATAAGCTACAACTTTGGTTCTCATGATGGCTCCTGTAACTATTAGAGTCCCTCTGTGGAATAGTGCTTCTGTACCTTGAACATCCTCAATTGAATCAATCTGAGACAAGGTCTTCTACATGCATGCGTAGTCTTGATGAACAGATCCTAGCCCTGAAGATAACTTTTCCTCAAAGGCCACTCGGCTGATCTTCTGGAGGGTCCGGTAAGTCCTAATGAATCTAGGGTTGGGCTTGCCCTTCTTATTAGATCTTATATGAGATTCTCAGGAATGCCCAGTTTCTTCTTTAATCCTTAATTCCCTATGCCATACGTTAGTGTAAGACTACCAATGGCCCTAGGTTGTCAGTACATCTTTCCCGATAAGCTGGACTTCCTTCATTTGGATGGTGTATTAGTATGCCTGGTTCAACTACCCCTAAACTACCTGCTTTAGGTCATTATATAGGGGCCTACATTTCTGCCCATAACAAATCTCTAGGCATCTAAATCGGGTGCTCTGCTTAGTCATTTGTCTGGGGACGGGAAGCTGTACTCAAGTTAATCTATGCCCCAATCCAACCTTACACCCTTTCCAACACCTAATGGTGAGTTGTTCCTTTCTGCACACTGGGGCATCATGTAGCCGGACTGTTTCTTTAGCATTCAACTCAGCGCAGTCTTTAACTGAAACATAATTATGATCGGCAAGGATGAGTTGACCTCACTAGCTGTTGACAAGGACTAAATAGGGCTAAATTTACACTCCATATCGAGAAACCCTATAGCTATATTCTTGCTAACTATTCTCCACTTCCATGCAGGCGTGGCTATCTCCTAATTAGCCTTCCTGGTTCCTACTACCCAGCCTTCCCTAGCTGGTCATTGGAGCTCTGTGCAACAGTTCAACAATATCTTCCCTCTTCCCATGCTATCAGTAGTTCTTTCTTTACAACCTAATGTATTTTCATTAAACTCTGGGTGGAGGGAGTAACGGACATGGTGCACCTCTGTGATAGTCTACTAACAAAGTCCTGCCATCTTCGAGACGCATAGTCGACCTCTGGGTCTCACAACTCTGCACCTTATTACCTTAAAGGCCGATGACTCCCTGCTGGGCCTTGCCTCTGGGCTGGACTAGGTTAGAGTCTTCGTGCCGTCACCCATTTACCCCCACAACTAGTGGTGATATTGCGACATTCTAGGTTATAACCTCACTATCCTTAAATGTCCGCCCGATACTTATTTCTCGACATTTAGCAGTGGTCCCATGCTCTTTCAGCCTACTACAACTTGGAGGTGATTCTATTTTTCTCCAAAGTTAAATAATCATGCCTTCCCCTTACTTCTATAGGCTGAGATCTAGGGTTCGTGCCCCATGCATTATGCTGACACGGATGTTACTGACCAAGTCTAATGACCTATATCATTCTGACACACACTCAGGACAATTTTGTTCATATATTCTCTTTGTCCTTCGACATAAAAAACTAGGGCCATGGCTATCATTCAGCTGGTATGTTCTACCGTCATTAGCACACTGCGGCGGAATCTTCCTATTTCTGGCCTGAGCTCTACTATTACCGGAGGTTTATTTCTTATGGACTCTCACACGTAATTGAATGCTATAGACAATCTTATTTGCTCTCCTAATTTATTACCGTGAGGGTCTAGGTAACTTTGTAAATACTAGGGGTCTTAACCACTTTCTAACCCTTCTCCGAGTCAACAATTCTAGCCCTCCTTCACTCTTTATTCTGGGCAACATGGCATTGCTACCTACGCTTTCTGTTACACTGTAATAATAAACTGGGAAGTGGGAAGTAACCTTATCATTCTATACCAGGGCTAGGCATGAAATTCAACAACTCTAAAGGATGGAGGTACAAACTTCGCGCAATCCTTCGTGTATTTCACGTAGTCCAATGTTAACTGTTTCCCCAGTCCAATTCTAAATGTCTACTAAGTAAGCCAAATCATATATATACTATACTCCCAACCTTCTACTTTAAGGCTATAAAAAGAGTTGGGGATGGTGCTGGCATATCTATTATCTTATGAGGTTCCTGGTGCCCCGAGAGAATACCGGGGCATTAAAAAGACATCGGCTTCCGGCTTCAGGCTGATTGTCTCTCAACTGTGGCCCTCATTGGTACCTTCTCCTGCTGCTGCAGCTAACTTGCGACTGGCTGGAGTCTGTCTTATATCAGATATTACTCTAGACAGACATAACAATCAAAGCTTACGGGTTCATCTCTATACAACTCAACTCTATAGTATGATCTGAAAAGAAGGAGGAGTAACCATACTATCATGCCTCGTAGCCTCCTGTTTATAGAATGTGGTGCACAACACATTTATAAACAAGACTCCACTAGACACGGTTTGCAAACTCCTGGGGATACGACCTGCTCTGCTACCAAGTTTTTCACGCCCCACCTTGGGGGGCATGACTAGCACCTAATGCCATACTGGTGGGGTGACTTGGCTGGGCATAGACACCTTTGGTACCTACTAGCTACTCAACATTGAGAAAACAAACTGCTATATCTTAGCTGTAAACATAGCCTCGGGCAGACAAGGCCATGCAACACCTGTAAAAGAAAACAGCTAACCCAACCAACATAACACTAATAGGGATCCTTTGCGGGCTGACAAGACCACCATGCTGTCTAGTTATAACGAAAAGGAAAAGAAGCAGCTATACTAGGCCCCACATGGCCAATGCATAAAATAAGAAATACATGTTCCCCACACGGCCAACAATAACTAACTAACTCAATGCTATCATCTACAAGCCTGTAGGAGTGAAGACATTGGTCAGGACAAGGCCCCAGCTTACCGCAATGCTATACAAATAAAAGATAGATAAATCTCTACAACCTATAAACTCTGAAAGAAAGGAGCTGGCCAAACTGCTAACTATGAACAACTGCTAGGATGTCTCACGATCTGTCTATCTAAATCTGCAGGGCAGTGTTCAGCGCCCCATAGTTGGGCGTCAGTTTAATATGTACTGAATATGTAAGGCAGTAAATAAGACTGGATAGAAGCTAATAAAGTACTGGAAGTAAGCAATAAGAAGGGGTAGAAGTTTACCTGTAAGCTTTCTTATCCGTAACTTGCATCTAGTAAAACACTACATGTACATGAGCTAAGACTGACAACGATACACTCATAATCTATAACTAGCAGGAAAGAATACAAACAAGAACCTCACTTGGCCCCCATAAACCTAGAAGGTACAACCAACACAGAATAACTCACCTGGGGGCCCCCCATAAGCCCTGGCGAGCACACTTCAATCTATATACCCCTAACAAGGTCAAA
Organism: Datura wrightii; assembly: GCA_035772735.1. Taxonomy (NCBI): domain Eukaryota; kingdom Viridiplantae; phylum Streptophyta; class Magnoliopsida; order Solanales; family Solanaceae; genus Datura; species Datura wrightii. The sequence continues at coordinate 91,282,743 of JASDFA010000020.1, forward strand.
ATAAGTCAACAGGCAACTATAGCCAACCTACCTATCCCCTGGGTCTGCAATTGAGCCCGCTCAGCACCTGTAACTGTGTTTGAGTCCGGTGGACTCCTATAACAGCACCCTGGGCACCAGTCTCGATGAGGGTCAGTGATGTCGATACGACATAAATATAAAAGTCCATCCATGGAATGGATTGTAATATGACCCTTAGGCCTCAGCATAGTCCCTTGGGACAACATATAGCTCCTTGGAGCGATCCATATAGCCCAGTAGGCACCAACACAACTAGTAACACTGAGATTGGACAACAGAAGGCTATCCTAGGGTAGGTCAATCCCAACCATATACTACATTCTAGTCTCAATCTAGCCACTCAAAAGGCGTGCCTGGATGTTAAGGCCTAATGTCACCAGTACTCGCCCCTAGAATAGTCTGTATAGATGCTAATGAGCATATCTCATGTGCCTATACTTGATCAGAGGATCCTGTTAGTGTTTATAATCTCTAGTGGTCCAGATGGGATAAGGTGAGATATGGAGTGGCCTAATGATAATCTGAATGCCATGCTAGGACAATGATAGCTCGTAAGCGACCCATAAGGTCGTGGACGACCAACTATTTAGTTTCTTCACTTAGGATAACTGTTGGGCTTCTACTTAATTGGACAGGATCCTGAGCAGTCAGCCCCTAACCTTCCCCAGGCAGTTCACTATGAATCTCAGCCTGAAGGTAATATTGTACTACTATAGTTCCAGACCCTTAGATCTCAACTTGGTCTGTTCAGATTTCATGTATCTTCTCTGGTGATCCCTAACCTTGTGCGCAAGTTTACCTAGACCTAGCAATTTACGACAACCTGTACCTGAGTATTTATAGAGCAAGTTGGGGCATTGGCCCCACATCCGACTACTGACAAGGTTCCCTCCTTGGGGTACTCACGGGTCTATCTGACTTGTGCAATAGGCTGACTTCCTGGGCTACCTGTATGACAAACACTAAATCGACTGCAACTAATAGTCACTAATAGTGGCTAACTATAGGGCAGGCTGTCACTCATTTCACTAGGCTCTCCTGTTGCTGCTGGCTCTAGGGTAAGACCATCCTATTCAAATTCTAGCCCTATAGGCATCAAAGTATTCCAATAGTCTCTGGGCGAGCTTTACTGCCCATACAGGCGCCCGACTGATAGTTATATCACCCGACTGCACCCCATGCTGTCCAATTTACCAACTCAGGCCCAACAGCTATCCCTAAACTTCTAAGGCCTTGACATGGCAACAAAAAACCAGAATTCTACTAATATAGTTAACAGAAGAACAGATGAGTTTCTATGACGCTCTTAGCATGAGTCACACTTAACATACTCTTTCCCTATGAGGGATACTGTAATATACTCTTGAAATATCCTTTAGCAGCTAGCCACAACTTATATAATCATTGTCTATTGACAACAGCTAGTTACAACATATAGGATCGCTATCTATATTAAAAAACATAGGTCATATCATCATACGACAAGAATGACTTGCCAAAGGGATAAGCCTTAACATACCTCGAATGCTGACTTTTGTTCATTAAACAGTTCTCCACCTAAAGCCAGTAATTCCACTTAGTTGCCACCTTTACACTGAGAGAATACAACTATTTTCAACAATAAGAACGGCCACTAACAATACCTCTTCAATATGGTTAACTATAACTTCAACTCTATTTTATTTGGCCGAGAACTTACAATTTCTCATGAGTTTAGAAGGGAGAAATGCTTACCTATTGCATGTGGCTGTTTAGCATTCAATTTGGAGTAATTCCGACAATCCTTACTCGGCGTGGTTCCAATATGATGAGCGAGTTTTCAAGAAATAACTCCACAGGGAAGCTTCCGGTAAGCCTAGAACTTGTTACCAGAAGTTAATTTGCATTTGGCTAGTGTTTAATTTGGCAAAAGTCAAAAGAAAATTGTGTACTCCCTCTATTCTTGCTGAAGTCTGATGTTTTCAAATAAATCAACTTAACCCCTAAAACAATATATATATATATATATAGGAGGAAGTGGGCATGGGGGGCGTGACGCGCCGCCCGTAGCACCAAGAGTCGGGTGCGATGCGCCGCTCAAGGCATCGGACTGGCTGGTGTGGCGCACAGCCAGTGCACCTGGCGTCTGGCCCCGACCTCCTGCTCACTCGACTCCGTACTCATTCGTTCATTTGCTGATCCTTTTTTTGTATGTGTCATACTCTAAAACCCTCGACATACATACGAACACATCAGTTAAATGATAGGAACTTATGGGGTGTAACAGGATGCACTGAGGCTAACTTTGCTGGTAGCTCCAACTCATATGCCACCTTACCAACTCACCTCAGAATCCTATAAGTACCAACATATCAGGGACTAAGCTTCCCATTTCTTACCGAACTTCATTACTCCCTTCATGGGAGACACCTTAAGAAAGACCCAATCATCGACTTCAAACTCAAGATCTCTCCTCTTAACACTCGCATAAGATTTCCAACAACTCTAAGCTTTTTTTATCCTTTTTCTAATAACCCAAACTTTCCCTATGGACTCGTAAACTGAATCTGGCCCTATCAATGTAGTGTAACACTCCAAAAATCCCTAAAATTAGACTCGAGGGTTAAAATAGAGAAAAGCAGAAAAATTACACCAGAGTCACAGGATGACTCAAGGGACGAGTCGTTCTAGGGAACAATGATCTGTGTGTTCCTTGTGGTAAGTCCCTAGTCAGGATTCCTTGAAAATGATGAGCAAGTGACAACTCATTGTTTTATGTAATGGGTCATCCTGGGTTGTCGTTGAATGGAGTTTAGAAAAGGCCCAAATCTATTTTTGTCCAACAAAAGGGTGTAACGATCCATGGTGGCGAGTGATGACTCGTGGTATTGATCCGTTGGAAGGACTTTAGAAGTTTTAATAGGGTGTCCAAGGTGATGATGAGAGGATATGATGAGTCATTGTTTTAAGTAATGACTCATCCTATCTGGTCGTTGATTGGAGAACTAGAAGAGTACCATAATTTCCCCTAGAAGCAACGGATGGAGTGGCAAGTCATTGTTTCATATGAAAACTCGTCCTGATTGGTTGTTGGTCAGAACTTTAGTAGAGTACCAAAAGTATTTCAGCTACTACGTACTTTTCAATGACTCGTTGGATTGGTCGTTGTAGCCGGCAGACAGGTTTTTCATGCGAATTCCTGGGGGTATTCTTGTAATTTTCCAAGCTCCTAACTCTTTAATGATGTTGTTTTAAGCCCTAAAAGGAGTATTTTGAGAGGATTTAGCATTTCCTAAGTCATTAGGTTCCTATGCATATATTAAATTGAAATTTCCTTCCAAGATCAAACTAGAATTCTCCTCAAATTCTTCCTGAATTCTCTTGGGCCTTCAAGGATAATTTGGAAATTAGTTTACCCAGGCATGTAGGGCTATGAATGGGGGATTTCTTCCACCCTCATGCCCAAAATTCTTCTCAAATTCATGAATTCAAGTTCTTAAACAAGTGTATTGATTCCTAGGGTTTTAACCCAGTTTTATGAAACTACCTATGCTATGTTTGTTGGTCTCCCCTCATGTTCTAAAGTATGTTTTTAAGTTTAATGGGTAGATTTTATCCTCAATTTGATTATAAATTCATCATTTCAAGTTATTAGAAATTATGCCCTATTATGCAACTTTTATAAAAATTCAAGCTTATGATCTATGATTTCAAGTATGATGACATATCTAGCATGCATGCATGCTTATGAACTATCAATTTATGAATCCATGATTTTTGACTTATGATTTTTATTTCAAGTATGCATGATTTTATGATTTGGTCTAGCCCATACAAGTTAAAAGCATGTTTATTATGATTCAGCCAAGGCTAATAAGATCAGTTTACAATATGATTTAGAGTCAAGACTCCCAATGAAGCTTATAATATGATATGGAGTCAAGACTCCCAACGTTCAGACTCAAGCTATGTTTGAGATTATTATTTTAGCTATGTTGAAAAACAATGTGAGCTATGTGCAAGTTTTTGGGAGTAGTGTCTAGCACCGAGTAGTCTTGGGGTTCCAAGGTTCCCCCATCTCATAACTACACGCCAACATAGGTATATGTATATATGTTTGGGACCTCTCAAGAGAGATTTCCCCCGCCTCAAGAGGCTCAACTTGATATCGGTATCATGGTATAACGTCCTTTGCCCTGACAAGGTTTTGGATGACTCTGCCAACTTGAGTGTGATAGTAGGGGCAACATAACCCTATCGTGATGGTGTCAATTATGATGAATCTCCCATTGTTCTTCGTGATTTTAGTTACTCATGTTCATGATTTATGATATTATGTTTTATAGTAGATTTGAGCCAATGATCAGTCTATGAGCTTTTACGTACGATTTCATCTTTGAAAAGTCATATGATTTCTATTTTTAAAATCGTGGGTCACTATGTTCAGTTATGACAACCAGCTTATAATTATGTATATCTCAGATACAACTTTTAGCATGCAGTACTTGCTCTCATGATATTTTGATTTATATGCATGATTTCAATTAACATTTTATTGAGCATGTCTTACTTACCTTACATACTCAGTACATTTCAAGTATTGACCACATAATCTATGCTATATCATCTCATGATATAGGTTCAGGTGATCCAGCTCAGTCTTGCCGATAGTTTGCTCCCATCTCACTCCAGTCCAGCCCCTGCTTTAGGTAGGTCCTCATTTCTTAGAGGATAGTTAGTAGTTATGTTTTGCATGTTATTTTAATTTTAGACTCTTGCGATCTAGTTAAGGGTGTTATCCCATCAACTCATCAGATGTTTAGAGGCTTCTCAGACGTTATGTTGGTGATTTAGCTTGTTGAGTGTTGACTCCATTTATGGACTTGTTATATTTCAGACTTTCTCTTAGTAATGTTGCCTTTAATTTCAGATTTAGTTATGCTCTTGAATTGCTATGTATGTGCCATGGGTTAGCTTGGTGCCATTCATGGTTCTAGGTCCCGTGTCTCGGTCCGGGCCTATGCGAGTCATGAAAAATCTGGTATGGTGTGTCTTAGGGTGTTTGAAATACGTGTTAAGTAGAGTCATTTCTGTGGGTGTGAAGTGCGCCACACTTCTGGGGAAGAGGCTACAGGACGTTTTAGGAAATTTTCCTTCTTTCATGATCTTTGTTATGCGATGAAGTACCTCTCTATTCCTCTAATTCGTGCTATACGCGTTTGCAAAAATATGCCTTCACGCGGAGTTAACGGTAGAAGAAATAGCAACAAAAATGGCTATGGCAATGGAGATGGGTATTAGCAAGCCCCACCAACACCAGCAGATCCTTTGACCGAGCAAGTCACTCATGCCGAGTTCTGGGAGGTATTTCAAATGTTGGCACAGGCCATGACTGCTCAGGTCAACCAACAGGCAATGGCCCATGTTCCTCAGAACGGGAACATAGTAGTGGTGAGAGTGCCAGAATTTCGCAGGATGAACCCATTTGAGTTTCTTGGGTCGAAGGTGGATAAGGACCCGCACGAGTTACTTGAGGAGGTGTACAAGATCACCTAAATTATGCGGGTGACAGGAGAGGAGAGTGCAGATTTAGCCTCCTATCAGTTGAAAGGGTTTGCTCACATATGGTTCTGTCAGTGGAAGGATAGGAGAGGAGTTGGAGCAGTTCCCGTGGGTTGGGATGAGTTTGTGACTACTTTCTTGGACAGGTTCTTCCCTATGGAGTCGAGGGAGGCAAAGGCGGCAGAGTTCGTCAACTTGAAGCAGAACAACAGGACTATCAAGGAGTATGCTTTGGAGTTTACCCGGTTGTCAAAGTATGCACCGGAGATGGTTCTAATCCTAGGGATCGTATGGAAAGGTTTGTGAATGGACTGGCAGATCCCTTAGTCAAGGAGTGCAGGACCGCCATGTTGATCAGTGACATAAATTTCTCCCAGTTAGTCACATATACCAGCAGATTGAGGTGAAGCAGATGAAAGAGAAGTAGATAGAGGCCAAAAGGGCCAGGACAGAGAGCTATAGGCATTCCCAACAGAGGTTCGGTGGCGGACGTCATCCCCAGTTTCACTAGAGGTCATCGTCCCCAGCGCAGTCATCAGTCAGTATTCCATCTAGACCTAGATGTGATCATAAGGGTGTAACATCAGGATCTAGAGGTTAGGGGAGCATTTTAGGAGAGCCCAACATTCCAACTTATGGGAGATATGGCAAGAGGCACACCAGAGAGTGCTTAGTGGATTCAGGCGCATGCTTCAGGTGTGGGAAGTCTAGACACATGCTCAAAGATTTCCCTTCAGCCAGACAGTGTCATGGTAGAGGCCGTGACCCAACCACCAGTTCAGCAGCTCCACCAGCATGTTCAGCTCAGTAGGATGCATCCACTAGTACAGGTGGTGGCCAGCGCCAGAATAGGTGCTACTCACTTTCATCTCAGAAGAAGGCAGGACTGCTCACCCGATATGGTTATGGTAATGTTGCGAGTATTCCATCTTGATGTGTATGCATTGTTAGATCCAGGGGATACCTTGTCTTTTATGACTTCTTATGTTTCTGTAAGTTTCATAGTCAGTCCTGAAAACCTATCAGAACCCTTCTTAGTCTATACTCTAGTCGGTGAGTCAATCATAGCTTGACGGGTATACATAAATTGCCCTATCACGATTCTTCAGAAGGTCACCTCAACCGACCTAATGGAGTTAGATATGACTGATTTCAATGTTATATTTAGTATAAATTGATTATATGTATGTTATGCCTCAGTCAATTATAGGACCCATACGATGGAGTTTCAGTTTTTGGGTAAACTAGTTCTAGAGTGAAAGGGTAGTTCAGCTGTGCCTGTAGGTCGCTTTATCTCCTATCATGAGGACAGGAAGATGATCTCTAAGGGTTGTATGTACCATCTAGTTTGCGTTAAGGATTCTACATCTGAGACCTTGACTCTTCAGTCAATTCCTATTGTATGTGAGTATGTAGAGGTTTTCCCTAATGATTTACTAGGAGTCCGTCTTGAGCGAGAGATTGACTTTGGTAATGACCGTCTCCCTGATATATAGCCTACATCCATTCCTCCCTAAGAATGACTGCAGACGAGCTGAAGAAGTTAGTAGAACAGTTGAAAGATCTCCTGGATAAGGGTTTCATCAGACCTAGAAAATCCCCATGGGTGCCCCAGTTCTTTTTGTTCAGAAGAAGGATGGTTCACTTAGAATGTGCATTGAATATCGGTAGTTGAATGTTCGGTGCGTTTGTTGGGGTTATAAACCGACACGCAAGTGCACGTGGTCAAACAAGTAATAAAGTGGCTAAGTAAGCCAAGTATCGATCCAAGGAGACTTAGGATAAGTAAAATTGCCTCAGTACACTATATTCTTATCTTATTTCTAATTATGCTAACAAACAGCGTAACCAACAGTTAAATAAGTTTTTGGTTATAAAATATATATATACTAAAACTATTAACAATTATTTACTGTGAATTTAAACTATGGATATGAGCATGCCAAGGTTAAGAACAAGTAATAAATTCGATAATAATAATAATTTGGTTAATCTCTTCTTCATGTTGCTAGCCAAGAACAGTAGCCTAGAAATTAAAACTCTCGTATTTAATTTCACTTTAGAATCATAAACCATCCATCTACATTTCTGTGATCAAATGCAATTTATGACCTAGCAATACAATTCCGGTTCCTACACTGACTAATACGGCTTTCAAGTATATTTCTATCAGGAAAGCACATCAAAACCCAATTTTCCCAAATCAAGTTAAGAACAATACCCTATTAATTCACAACTTTCCAATTTCTTGCTCTCTCGAGTGAAATTGGACTTTTTAGATGTACATTAATGTCGGCCACACACTAATGCAGTAGAAACAAGAATTAATAGAACAACATGGAAGAAGAAGAAGAAAACCATATCATTAACAATCAAAATTCATCACCATTGTTCAAAACCTCAGCAAGGAAGAGAATTAGCCACTCATTTGTGGATTGATCATCCTAAAACAAGTGTAAATCATACATACAATTGATTGAAAGAAGAAAGGAAGAGAAGAAATCTCTTAGCTTTTTCGTCCCTCAACTGCTTCTAACCCACGTCCTAGCTCCACCAAGTCTGAACTAATTAAAATAAACCTAAGTGTGCTATTTATACTAGTGGGAAATTTTTCCTGGAATAACAAGCAACGTGTCACGGAGGTCAACGCGGAGCACTGCCTCCGTGACACGGCGTGGACATGGACCTTCACTGGAAATCCAGGGTCCGGTAAATTAGCCTCAACGTGGCACGGAGGCCAACGCGGAGGCCTATCTCCGTGCCACGGAGCTGTCGCGAGGCCACACTGGAATTTGCCATTTAATTTCCTCTCCAGGTAGTGTGCCTCCGCGATGGTAGCGTGGCACGGCTCCATCGCGGAGCCCCTATACTTTGTGCATTCCAATGTTTTTTCCATGCTCGCATCCAAGTCCAACTCTGATATAGTTCCAACATGCATTTTAGCTCGTAAAAATCATATTTGCCTGCAAAACAAATGCTAATCATGTTGGTTAGTATAAATTCGCATTTTATTACCAATTACATGAGAATATATACACATTGCACAACAAACAAGGCGAAAATGATACGTTTGAGTATCACTTGGGCATATAAATCTGCCCAAGATCACTTACCCCACAGTTAAATCCTTGTTCGTCCTCGAACAACACATACACAGCTCATGCAAATTACATCCCAACCTTTGTCACTATGGTACGACAATTTATGCTACGGTCATACCGATTATTCAATTTTTGCAAATCATCAAGAAAACATGCATGGTCTTACAATGCAAATGACCTTTCATACATCAAGACTTCCTAGACTTTAAGAATTGACTCTCGAGATCGGCAAACTCATGCACATTAGCTAATCAAGAAATCCGACACGAAAATCAATCTTTCATCAAGCATGTGCACTCACAACTCAAGAGAATCTTCCCCTTTCATGTTCATGCAACACACAAACATTCAAGTAGGGGCATATGAAAATTAATTTCACTCACTCTCCCAAAAGAATTCACATGCATCATGTCATGACCCATAGGCTTGCCCTTAGTGTATTACTCCACTAATATAAAGAAATGCAATGTAGGATCACGTAGGACTTTAATGGGTTGTAACGGGGCTATGGAACTAGTATATATATTGGATTAGCCAATAATAGTTGCTAGCATCCTTAAGCGCCTTTTCAACACATTCCCATCGACTCGTGGATAACTTTTCTTCTTTTTTTTCTCTTTTTCTCTCATTCATGCTGGTTTACTTTCGTACAGCCCATTTCATCAAACACACTTGACACAAAACAAAGGGTTTTTATGTACCCTCCTCACCATTTCATTACAACAAGTGCCTCTTCAACCTCATCTTTTCTTTCCTCACTCTGCTTTTCTTTTTCTTTTCACCTTCTCACTCTTTGACACTTTGTGAAAAATTTTCTTTTCTTCGTAAGCGCTTAAGAGTTTTGTATAGACTTTTACAGCTAATGAAAAGAAGGAATAAAGCTTAGTTTATACAATTTTGGACAAAAGAAAGAAATAATCGGCTAAAGGCTCAACGGGCTGACTAGGGTATACTGTCACATCAAAAGGTAGAGTATGACAAGAAAAAAATAGAAACTCTTGGTTAAAACAAAGAAATGCCTACATCCTTTCCAACACTACACCTCCTTCATTTCGTTTTGTACACACACCAGGCAAGTTCTAGACACTTCACAATAGCATGGAATAACAATACCTCACTTTACACTACATGCACATGCTCGAATCAAGATGTATTCACAGACTCTTGAATTAGCCAATTACATGAATTCAAGAATTAAGCCTCAATCATACCGAATCAAATTCTACAGCCTAGGTAACTCAACATATTTACAAAATTGCATGCTTTCAAACGAATCACTTTCACATTTTGAACATCAGTTACAACACGCAACGAAATTTGCAACCATAAAGCAACTACAGGTTCATTGATGCAATCCACCAAAGAAAAACTGAAAACAAATTAAAAATCCTACTCCTACCGACTACATTTCCCTTAAGACGGTCGTCATCCATCCATCATAGGGAACGGTCACTAACTATGACATCGGTTCAATGGGACTATTCTTGGTAAAAGAATCGAAAACAAACTCCGAGAAACCCAAAATAAAGACCGAAAAATATTTTGCAACACATTGATCCTTTCGATAGAAAAATATTTACAAAAGATTTTGATAAGTGCAAAATATTTTCGCAAAAATTTTGAAAAAAAATATCGATCATTTCGATATACAGAAATATTTACAAAATATTTACCTTGGCAACCACAACTTTTCATAACACACATCAGTAACCACAAAAATATATACGGATACAACACAAATCAGTTCACAACAGGGAAACATAAACATACATACAAACCAAGGAAAAAGCATACAGTAGATTATAGCCTAAGTCCCAGCACCTAACTACTTCCTACCCCACACTTAAATCGAACACTGTCCCCAGTGTTCACAAAAATTTCAAAACAAAAAAAATTGCTGGTGGTGAAACTCCCTGATCAGTCGAAATATTCGACTTCTTCATCTGGTGCTGCTGCCCCGTCGCCCATGTCTGAGTCAGCTCCATCGTCGTCATCGGACTCCACATCGGAGTCCTCCCGACGTGTCTCCTCGTCAGTAGGGACATCGTCATCAGTAGGCTCAATGAAGGCTGGTCCCACTCGGCATAAGGCTCTGGCATTCTCGCCAAATGGGTAATCCAGCTCCAACTGCCATAACTCTTCCTCGGTGGCTGGTCTCCCACCAATCCGTAGCTGAAGCATCTGCATGCCAAACATACGTGCCATGTACTGATCGTCACGAGCATGTCGCTCGGCCAAAGTCAGCACTGGCCCGTGTGTGGTGTCGGGGGCCTTAGTTTTTGTCACATCGAGGGCCCTCCGCTCCAACTGCGGGATGTAATCCAAAGCCTCTTCCTCGACATCGATGCCTCGGAGGAAGGTGGTGATGAGTCCGCCGAACCCGTATCTGTGGCCCTGGTATAGTCTGGCTCTCTTCATGGCGGATATGATAACCGCCCCAACATTAATCTCTAGCCCTTTCATAAGGGCATACACCAAGCAGACACGGTCCCGAGTCACATCCGTCATGTGAACTCCCGGGATCAAGCAAGAACATACAATTTTCAGCCATATTCTGGCCTCCCTGTTCATCTGCGAATAAGGCAGAGTCTGGTGGTAACCCCTCTCCTTATGTCTACTCCATCGGGCTGTGGATCGAGCCCCACACAACGTACGTCTGATGTCGGCATACGGTGGGGTGATGTTTAGCTGGCGGAGAACGTGAGCGTCTATGTCCCGCGCTCCAACGATGGCATTAAATTGCTGGGGTTCCAGAGTGACAATCCGCCCTCTGATTTTTATTGTGTGGCTTCTGATGGCCGGGTTCCAATTTGCGTAGAACTCCCGGACCAAATGTAGGTTGCACTCCTTGGGCTCCTGGAATATAAAGCTGAGCCCAGCTGCTTCAATCCTTTGCACAATACGGGGGAACTCCTGTGCTAGTGGTTCCCGTGCAATATGTTCCTCCGGGAAGTATTTGCTTTCCTTATGCTTAACATACCACTTCTTTCCTTCCTCGGTAACCCACCTTGTTCCGTATTGGAGGCGTTGGCCGCGCGGAATAGCTGGTGCAGCTGGGACTGCGGTGCCCATTCTCATTCTTTTTCTACCGGTGCCTGAGGTAGAAGCACCTTTGCCCTTATCCTTCCTACTAGCCATTGTACCTGTCAATATACACAAACAAGCACAACGTTAAGCTAAATACATGTTAACTTCGGCTAAGGTCGGGTTACACAACGTTTACCCCACACTTAGTCCTTAGCTACATTTACAAAACTACGGCAAGGATAACTCTATTTACACCAAAGACAACAACTATACAATTTATGCTTAGTGCGTTCACAAAGAATTTCGACAACATAACGGTTAGCGTACTACTCAGACTTCATACAGCTAATTCCAATCCTACTATCGCTAACAATTCAACCATCGCATTTAGCAACCAAAAACAACAACAAAAACAATGACAAAAACATTCTATATACAATCGAATCCAAATAATCAAACCAATTTACACAATTTTCGCATTTTCCCCAACAACTCGAGAATTCGTCGTCTTTTAACATTCACACAATATTTACACAACTTATCTCAATTTACAACCACACCCCGGCATCTAATTCATCAACGTATCAAATAACCCAATTCAAATTCAATAACACAAGCCCTAGAATGCAATTTTTCAATCAAATTCGGATTATTCACGTAATCGACAAGTTCAAACGCTAGTTACAACAATCCGAACATATATCAATCACAAATAACTCAACATCATGTTAAATTGCTACTTAGGGTGATATATCTCACCTCACATGCCCAAATTCGACTAAAATCGCCAAAAATTTGAGAGAAACGAGGAAAACATACCTTTGAGTTGAAGAACCGAAGAAACTTGACGATTTCTTTGCCTAGTAGCGTGGCATGTTGGTTGGGGAGGGGGATTTGGGTGTTTAGTCGCGGAAAGGAGAAGGAATGGGGAAAAATTGGGTGAAAATCGGGGTTTAATTAAAGAAAAACACGCGGGTCACCCAGCAACCCGGTGTGACCCGACACCAAATATAAGGCAACGTGTCACGGAGGGTAACGCGGAGCCCCTCCTCCGTGACACGGAGCCAACGCGTTGGCTTACTGGAAATTTTAAAAATCCAGATTTTGCCTTCAACGTGTCACGGAGGGTAACGCGGAGCCCTTCCTCCGTGACACGGAGCCAACGCGCCAGTGCACTGTTTCTTCCATTAAATTATTTTTCATACCTTGCCTTATTCTTCCCAATTCCATGCATATTTTTCTCCGTTAGACCTGAAAATCACCTCACTAAACAAAATTGGTTAGATTAATAGATTTCCCTAACTAAAATGAAAAATATCAACTAAAACAAAAATCTAAACCTAATCAAGAAAAGAAAAATAAAAATAAAAATTATTTACACTAAAATAATGAAAGAAAGAAAATATTTTTCACGGGTTGCCTCCCGTGCAGCGCCTGGTTTACCGTCGCGGCTCGACGTACCAAGTTTCACCATTTTTTCCTCCACCTTGAGGATATAAATCTCACCCCTAATTTCTTCTCTAATTTCCTCTTATGCTCCAGGGGTGGTGGTGAAAAATTGTAAGGACCAAACAGTAGATGTTGCCTTTTGCATTTATTGGTCCTTAAGTAAGCGAAGTCATTTTGTCTCTCCGAATTAGTGAATTTCAAAATATACGGGGCTTGGTCCTCCTCTAGACATTTATCTACAAACTTGGAAGACTTTATTTCTATGTTGTCAACCAAATTTAATGTTGAAAAATGCGTAGAGTGTGGTCCAATACACCTCAACTCTGAATCTGCATTGTGCTTGACCTCCTTACTTGTATACACCTTTTCAACATCGACATCTATTTCTCCATTAAGGTCAAATGAGAGATATTCTTTCTCTTCTTCCATGAATGGATTTTCTATAGGTATGAGCCGATCACGGGGACACTCAAGAGATTCTAATTGTTGGGCTTCATCCAAAAATTCTACCATGTATTCCTCTTGTAGTTCCTCTTGAATATCGGCTAAAACTGTCACCTGCGAATTATCACAAGCTTCAGCCTCAACACACATCTCCGTGAGTTTGACGCTCATCCTGCTTACAGCCTCGGCATTCTCCTTTTGCTGAATTATCAATTCTGCCACCGACTCCTTCATTGCTTCTGATCGCTCCAGGAGTTGTTTCATCATGTCCTCTATTTGAACTTGGTGTCCCAAGTCCTCATTTTCAACATGCCTATATTCAGCAAAAACAACAGAATGATCATAGCGGGGGCTTGGGGAAGGGGAATATGCCTTTGGACAATCACCCCAATGGCCATATTGACACCCACATATATTGCACGTGTTACAGTTTTGCCACAAGTGGGGTCCTCCGCAATTCATGCAAGATTCGCCGAAATATGCGTATCCACTATTTATATTCCTAGATGTCATGTCAATGAGGGTATCCGAAAGAGAGAAAAATTAAAATGAACAAAGAATTAAAACAAATACTAAGACCAAGTTGTCAACACTTAAGAAAATAAAACAAAAATACAGTAAATTTACACTTAACACAATTTCACCAATTGCCTAGTCTCCCCGGCAACGGCGCCAAAAACTTGTTCGGTGCGTTTGTTGGGGTTATAAACCGACACGCAAGTGCACGTGGTCAAACAAGTAATAAAGTGGCTAAGTAAGCCAAGTATCGATCCAAGGAGACTCAGGATAAGTAAAATTGCCTCAGTACACTATATTCTTATCTTATTTCTAATTATGCTAACAACAGCGTAACCAACAGTTAAATAAGTTTTTGGTTATAAAATATATATATACTAAAACTATTAACAATTATTTACTGTGAATTTAAACTACGGATATGAGCATGCCAAGGTTAAGAACAAGTAATGAATTCGATTATAATAATAATTTGGTTAATCTCTTCTTCATGTTGCTAGCCAAGAACAGTAGCCTAGAAATTAAAACTCTCGTATTTAATTTCACTTTAGAATCATAAACCATCCATCTACATTTCTGTGATCAAATGCAATTTATGACCTAGCAATACAATTCCGGTTCCTACACTGACTAATACGGCTTTCAAGTATATTTCTATCAGGAAAGCACATCAAAACCCAATTTTCCCAAATCAAGTTAAGAACAATACCCTATTAATTCACAACTTTCCAATTTCTTGCTCTCTCGAGTGAAATTGGACTTTTTAGATGTACATTAATGTCGGCCACACACTAATGCAGTAGAAACAAGAATTAATAGAACAACATGGAAGAAGAAGAAGAAAACCATATCATTAACAATCAAAATTCATCACCATTGTTCAAAACCTCAGCAAGGAAGAGAATTAGCCACTCATTTGTGGATTGATCATCCTAAAACAAGTGTAAATCATACATACAATTGATTGAAAGAAGAAAGGAAGAGAAGAAATCTCTTAGCTTTTTCGTCCCTCAACTGCTTCTAACCCACGTCCTAGCTCCACCAAGTCTGAACTAATTAAAATAAACCTAAGTGTGCTATTTATACTAGTGGGAAATTTTTCCCGGAATAACAAGCAACGTGTCACGGAGGTCAACGCGGAGCACTGCCTCCGTGACACAGCGTGGACGCGGACCTTCACTGGAAATCCAGGGTCCGGTAAATTAGCCTCAACGTGGCACGGAGGCCGACGCGGAGGCCTATCTCCGTGCCACAGAGCTGTCGCGAGGCCACACTGGAATTTGCCATTTAATTTCCTCTCCAGGCAGTGTGCCTCCGCGATGGTAGCGTGGCACGGCTCCATCGCGGAGCCCCTATACTTTGTGCATTCCAATGTCTTTTCCATGCTCGCATCCAAGTCCAACTCTGATATAGTTCCAACATGCATTTTAGCTCCTAAAAATCATATTTGCCTGCAAAACAAATGCTAATCATGTTGGTTAGTATAAATTCGCATTTTATTACCAATTACATGAGAATATATACACATTGCACAACAAACAAGGCGAAAATGATACGTTTGAGTATCACTTGGGCATATAAATCTGCCCAAGATCATTGAACAAGGTCACAATCAAGAATAAGTATCCCCTTCCCAAGATTGATGGCTTGTTTGAATAGCTTCAGGGTGCTAAGTGCTTCTCAAGATAGACCTCAGATCCAGATATCATCACCTTAGAGTTAGGGAGAGTGACATTCTGAAGACAACCTTCAGGAGTCGGTATGGTCACTATGGGTTCGTAGTTTTGTTTTCTGGATTAGCGAATGCTCATGCAGCTTTTCTGGATTTGATGAACAGGGTGTTCAAGAAGTATTTGGATATGATCATGATTGTCTTCATAGATTATATTCTCATATATTCTCAGAGCGAGGAGGAGCATGCCGCTCATTTGAGGATTGTGTTGCAGACTCTCAAGGACTGTCGGCTGTTTGCTAAATTGAGAATGTGTGAGTTATAGCTGAACTCAATGGAATTTTTGGTCCATGTAGTGTCTAGCAAGGGTGTACAAGTGGAATCTCAAAAGATAGAAGCAGTGAAGAATTAGCCTAGACCAGTTAGTCCTACAGATATTAGGAGCTTTTTGGGTTTATCTGGCTACTATAGGAGGTTCATAGAGGGATTCTCATCCATTGTAGCACTATTGACTAATTTGACCTAGAAGAAGTTCAAATTTCAATTATTAGATGCTTGTGAGAAGAGTTTTCAGGAGTTAAAGACTCAACTCACTTCAGCCATAGTGTTGACACTACCGGAGGGCACCAATGGTTTTGTTGTGTATTGTGATACCTTAGGGTTGGTATTGCTTGTGTGTTGATGTATCATGGTAAGGTCATTTCGTATGCCTCTACACAACCTAAGACTCATGAGAAGAATTATCGATGCATGGCCTAGAGTTGATAGCCGTAGTGTTTGCTTTGAAGATTTGGAGACACTACTTGTTTGGGGTGCTTGTGCATGTGTTCACGGACCACATGAGCCTTCAGTATGTGTTCACTCAGAAGGACCTGAATTTGTGGCAAAGAAGTTGACTAGAGCTTCTTAAAAACTATGACATGAGCGTCCTTTATCATCCATGCAAGGCCAATATAGTGGGCGGATGCTCTTAGTAGGCTTTCTATAGAGAGTGTGTCTTATGTGGAGGATGAGAGGAATGAGTTGGTAAAGGATGTCCATAGGCTTGCCCATTTGGGGATTTGCCTCATAGATTTGACGGATGGTGGTGTGGTTGTTCAGAATGGATCAAAATATTCATTGGTGACAGAAGTTAAAGCTAGCAAGATGAGGATCCTATTCTAGTGAAGTTAAAGGAAGCTGTCCAGAATCAGAAGGTGAAGGTTTTCTCCTAAGGGAGAGATAGTGTACTCTGATATCAATGCCGATTGTGTGTGCTAGGTGTTGACGACTTGAGAGAGCAGATGTTGAGCGAGGCTCATGGCTCTTGATACTCCATTCATTCGGGTGCCACCAAGATGTACCATTATCTACAAAAAGTCTGTTGGTAGAATGACATGAAGAAGGACATAGTGGAGTTTGTGGCTAAGTGTCCGAATTGCCAACAGATGAAGGTTTAGCTTCAAAGACCTAGAGGTGTGCTTTAGGATATTTGCATTCCCACTTGGAAGTGGGAATAGATAAATATGGACTTCATTACAGGTTTGCCTCGTACACGCTGACAGTATGACTCTATATGGGTGATTGTGGAAAGGTTGACCAAATTAGCTCACTTCTTATCAGTCAAACTATTGATTCAGGTGAGAATCATGCTAGAATGTATATTTGGGAGTTATTTTGGTTGCACGGAGTTCCTTTGTCCATCATATCAGATAGGGGTACTCAGTTCACCTCTCCGTTTTGGAGATCGTTTTAGAAAGGACTTGATACTCAGGTAAAGCTCATCACAACTTTTCAAACCACAAACAGATGGTCAGGTTGAGCGGACCATTCAAAGTCTTGAGGACATGTTGAGAGCGTGTGTGATTGATTTCAAGGGTAGTTGTGATGATCACTTGCCTCTCATCGAGTTTGCTTACAATAACATTTATCACTCCAACATTTAGATGGCTCCGTTTGAGGATCTTTATGGGTGAAGGTGTAGATTACCCATTAGATAGTTTGAGGTAGGTGAGGCTTCATTGATAGGGACAGGTTTAGTGCATGAGGCCATGGAGAAGGTTCAGCGTATTAGAGAAAAGCTGAAAATAGCTCAGAGTTGTTAGAAATTGTAAGCGGATGTTAGGCGGAGAGAGCTTGAGTTTTAGGTTGATGATTGGGTATTTATGAAGGTGTCTCCCATGAAGGGATTGATGAGGTTCGGAAAGAAATGGAAGATTAGTCCCCAATATGTTGGTGCTTATAGGATTCTAAGGCGAGTTGGCAAAGTGGCATATGAGTTGGAGCTACCAGCGGAGTTAGCCTCGGTGCATCCAGTTATGCAAGTTATTAGAAATTATTCCCTATTATGCAAGTTTTATGAAAATTCAAACTTACGATCCATGATTTCTAATATGATGAGATACCTAGTATGCATGAATGCTTATGAACTCTCAATTTATGAATCCATGACTTTAACTTATTATGTCTATTTCAAGTATGCATGATTTTATCATTTGGGAAAGCTCATAAGAGTTAAACATGTTTATTATGATTTAGTCAAGGCTAATAGGATTAGTTTACAATATGATTTGGAGTCAAGACTCCCAACACAGCTTATGATATGATATGGAGTCAAGACTCCTAAAGTTCAGACTCAAGCTATGTTTGAGATTATGATTTCAGCTTTGTTAAAAAATAATGTGAGCTATGTGCATATTTTTGGGAGTAGTCTCTAGAACCAAGTAGGCTTGGGATTTCGAGGTTCCCCGGTCTCATAAGTACGCGCCAATGTAGGTATATGTACATATGTTCGGGATCTCTCAAGAGAGTTTTTACCCACCCCAAGGGGCTCATCTTGATATCGATATCATGGTATAACGTCCTTTTTCCTGGCAAGATTTTGGATGGCTCTACCCACTTTAGTGTGATAGTTGGGGCATCACGTAAGCTCTAGCGTGATGGTGTCGGTTATGACGATCTCCCATTGTTCCTCATGATTACAGTTACTCATGTTTATGATTATGATATTATTTTTCGCAACAGATTTGAGACAATGATAGATTTATGAGCTTTTACTTCTAATTTCAGCTAAGACAATTCATATGTGTCACGCCCCACCTTGGGAGGCATGACTGGCACCTAGTGCCATATTGGGATTTGAATTGACCTAACTAGGCATCTTATGCACTTTTGGTGCATGCCTACTCATCAAATTAGGAAAACAATGAACTATATCTCGGCTGTAAACACAGCCTCCGGCTGACAAGGCCGTATAGCCACCTGTAAAAAGAAAACAGCTAACCAACAACACGCAGTAAAGGGGATCCTATGTGGGTTGATAAAACCACCATGCCGTCTAGTTATATCATAATGAAAACAGGCAACCAAGACTATACTATAACCGACAAGGCTGCTAACTAAAAGCTAAACTAGGCCCACACGACCATCATGCAAAATAAAACATACATAGGCCCCACATGGACAACAACTGGAAATCTGTAGCCTGCAAGCCTCTAGGAGTAGAATAATAGTCGGGATAGGGCCCTGACCTACCCATAAACTGTACAACAAAAGAACAAACCTCTAAATAACAACTCGGGGGCAAAATGAGTTGATTATACTGCTGACTCAGCTGATGACTAGGGAGGTCCTGAATTGCGTCTAACCGTACCTTTAGAAAAGTAATACAGTGCCCCTAAGATGGGCATAAGTACAATATGTACCGAATATGTAGGGAAGTAAATGAAAATGACTAAATGATAGTGATAATGAAACTGAAAACAATTCACTAGGTGGGATAGAGATACAACCTGAATAGCTTTACAACCTGTTGTATAACTAACAATAAGTAATGCACACAAGAACCTTACTTGGCCCCCATAAGCCCGGAAGGTACAACCAACACAAAATAACCCGCTCGAGCCCCCCATAAGCCTTGGCGAGCACACTCCAATCTATATACCCCTAACAAGGTCAAAATAAGCCAATAGGTAACTATAGCCAACCTGCCTGTCTCCTGAGTCTGCAACTTAGCCTGCTTGGCTCCTGTAGCTGTGTCTGAGTCCTGTGGACTCCTGTAACTGCACCCTAGAAACCAGGCTCGATGAGTGTGATGCCGATACGACATAAAAATAATAGTCCATCTATGGAATGGACTTTAATATGGCCCTTAGGCCTCTACATAGTCCCTTGGGACAACATCTAGCTCTTTGGAGAGATCTATATAGCTCCGTAGGCAATGATGCAGCTAATAACCCTAAGGTTGGACAACGGAAGGCTATAAAAGGCAGGGTCAGTCCCAATCTAATAGAAATCTCTAATCTCCAACTAATAACAACGGCTAACTACAATAATCATGCTTTTGGCTTTCTTACAAGGATCTAGGTCGTATTACAATACGACAGGAATAACTTGCTGAAGGAATTCCCCTTAACATACCTTGAATGCTGATTTTCGATTAACTGGCGAGTTTCAACTTGCAATCGCGGTTCTTTCCAACTGTAACCTTTATGTTGATAGAATATGACTAATTTCAATACTAAATCTAACAAGTAACAATAACTTTCGATAATAATATCAACTATATTTCAACTTTGAATAACTCAGCCGAAAACCTATAATTTCCTGAGGGTTTAGAAGGGAGAAACTCTTACCTAATGCTTGTGGCCATTTAGGATTCAATCCGGAGTAAATCTGACAATTTTTACTCGGCGGAGTTCCGGTATGCCGAGCGAATTTTAGAGAAATAACTCCATAGTAATGCTCTTGTAGGCCCAAAACTCATTACTTGAAGTTAATAGGCGATTGGACAGTGTCTGGTAGCATAATCGGATGAAAAATCAATGAAAATTGCGTGCTATTCCTATTCCTAGACCTGGTTTTCACTTTGTAAATGATTTAAATTGAATGAGGGATTATATATATATATATATATATATATATATATATATATATATCCTTGGGCGGTGGCATGGTGTGGCAACCCACGTTGCCTAACGCGCCAACCCTCCTACCAGGTCGCGCCCCTCAATGTGCTGGCCTGCCTGGCGCGCCGCGTTGCCCAGCGCGCAAGCAGGCTGGCATGTCGTGTTGGCCCTCATGGCCTGAACCCTCTCGACCCTAATACCAAGGCTTTTCCCACATGCGTCAAGCTTCTATCACTCATCACAAATCCATGTGTACACCTACTTAGCATTAGTATTTTACGGGGTGTAACATCCTCCCCCCTTAGGAACAGTCTTCCTTGAATGTCATCTTTAGGCTTAAAGGAGTTAACTCTTTTAACCAACACTTAGAAAAATTTCGGTAGTCTCCCTTGTATTATGGACTACCCGAACACCTGAAACACAGAAAAACCCAACATGGGTGTCTCACAAGACACTATAAAAAGCTATTCCACCATATAGAGATAATCAATTAGACAGTTCTAATAATATAAATAGATAAATAACAACAGAACAACCACCGAGCCTCATTTTACATTGTGAGTCTCCTGGAACAAGTGAGGATACCTAGATCTCATGTCGTCCTCGCTTCCTAGGTCATCTCTTCTCTATTTTTGTTCCTCCATAGTACTTTAACGGAGGCCACATCTTTAGTCCTTAGTCTACGAACTTGCCGATCTAATATGGAAACTGGAACCTCTTCGTAGGCTAACTCCTCGGTGACTTGAACATCAACATCCTCAACTGGCACAACTCGGGATGGGTCCCCTATGCATTTCTGCAGCATTGACACGTGAAAGACTGGATGGATAGATTCCAGCTCTGGAGGAAATTCTAGCTTATACTCCACTCAGCCTATTCTCCAAAGTATACAATACGGGCAAATAAACCTAGGGCTAAGCTTGCCCTTTTTACCGAACTCATCACGCCCTTGATTGGTGAAACTTTGAGAAATACCCAAGCATCAACCTCAAATTCCAAGTCTCTATGCCGCACATCAGAATCAGACTTCTGGCGACTCTGGGCTGTTAACAAGTGCTCTTTGATGAGTTTTATTTTCTCTTCTGACTGGTGGATCATATCAGGTCCAATTAACTCTGACTCCCCTACCTCGAACCATCCGATGGGAGACGTGCCTTTCCGCCCATACAAGGCCTCTTAAGGCGCCATCTGAATTGCCGAATGATAACTGTTATTATATGTAAATTCAATAAGGGGTTGATGCCCATCCCAACTCCCTCCGAAATCCAGCACACTGTTATACCCCGGGAACCCAAGGATCAGACCTGGAAGTAAAAATGGAGAAAAGCTGAAAATTCGCACTAGGTCACAGAACGACCCGTGTGGTTGGTCGTGAGGTGACTCGTGGTCTGCATGGTTTGGCAAGGCCTGAGCGAGAAGGCCACAGGCCTGACCACGAGTCGTGGTCATACCTCACGACTCGTGAGGTCACCCATGGTCTACCTTGGATGTTTTGGCAAGTTGGGATAGGCAGTGTAGGCCACGGAAGGTAACCACGAGTCATGGTCTGAACTCACAACTCGTGAATTCACCCGTGGGGTCCCCTTGGATGTTTGGGAAGTGGACTTAACGAGCCATGGCCACAAGTCGTTCCCTGTGGCAATGACCCGTTAGGTCCCTCGTGGGGACTGGCGACCAAAAATTTCCTACGTTTTAATAAGGGTGTTTTCATAATTTCCTAAGTCCCTAAGTCCTAAACTACATCGTTTTACATATGATTCTAGGTAAGATAAGATGGGTTAAGTCCTTTATTCATGCCCATTCTCATGCAAAAGCTTAGAGAGGTTTTTGGGAGATTCAAGGCGTTTTTCCTCAAATTTTCATCAATTCGTTTGTGGGTGTTCAAGGAACTTTAAGTCCATCCATTCCCAGGTATGTAGGGTTTTTAAAATGGGTGAAATTCTTCCTCTCCCATGCCCAATTTTGATTTAAATCATGAATCCTCCTATTCAAGTCTATGGGGTTTTACTCAAATGCATGAAAATGTGATTTCTCTTTATAGGTATGCTTTAATTGAGTTTTAATTATTGAATTATGAATGATGGGCAGGTTTTATTATTATTTTCCTTCAATCGTGTTTCAAGCTTTTAAAACCAAATTGCCCATTTGATGAAAGTTCATGAAAGTTATGATTTATGATGAATACTCTATAATTTGAGTTTATTGATGATGGAAAAACATGATTTTCTAGTTACCCATGTTTATTAGAATATTTTAAAGTATTGAGTATGATGAAGTAATGGTCAATGCCCACATGTTGAAGAATGATTTACGATTTATGAAATGAATTACATGATTTATCGATTTATGATATTGGCTGATAAAAAGGGACTTGATTCTTGGCTAAGCATGTTTTAAAGGGGATCAATGATGATAAATGTTATATCTTAGCCAATGAATTTTAATGCATGATGTTATTGATTTATGTATGAGCCTATATGCATGTTTTCGGAGCCGCGTCTAGCACCGAGCAGCCCACCACGCCGGTGTTTCATAACCACATGCCACCGTGGGTTTCTAAATGATATGATGTATTGATAATGATCCCCTCGAATGTGATATCACGCCTTATGCTCGACCGTCGCCTGGCAAGCCAGGGTTGGCTCTGCCCACTTGAGCGAGATAGTGGGGCATCATGAAAGGCTCTACCATGATGATGTTGGTAATGACGAGTTCTCCCATTGTTCCGCATATCTTATGCATTTTTATGCTTATGTTATTGGCTCAAGTTATATTTTGATAAAGTTTATTTACGATTATAATTATGGACGTTTTATGAATGATTTGAAAGCCTTGACTCTTATGTTCTCTTATGAAGTTTATGATACAAGCATGATGTCCTTCTTTTATGTTACTTATGAGTTTTATTTTACTTTTAAATGTCTATTTTACTTACCTTGCATAATCAGTACATTCCACGTACTGACCGCATACTTTCTATGCTGTATCATTTCATGATACTGGGTTCAAATCTCAAGCTCATCCTCATCCTTAGTCCATCTCAGCCTATATTTTTAGCTTATTGGTGAGTCCTCATGTTTCGTGGGCCTTTTGATTGACTTTCATGTTGTTTATGTTCAGTTTTGGTCGGGTTAGTTGGGGATGTTGTCCCATCAATCCATCTTATGTATTAGAGGCTTTCAGACAAGTATGTAGTGCTCTGCCGTGTATACGCCATGTATTTCTTGATGTTATGCTATAATTATGTTTTTGCTATGTTTTATGATTATCATTTTACTTATTTGAATAATATTAGTTGTATGCATGTTTCATGGGTCGACTTGGGGTCTCTCGGTATCCCTTGTCCCGTGTCTACGATTCGGGTGTATGATCGAGTCGTGACAAACTTGGTATCAGAGCAATAGGTTCATATGTGTCCTAGGGAGTCTAAAAGCTGTGTTAGGTAGAGTCTTTTTCATAGGTGTGAAGCACACCACACTTATAAAGAAGTGGCTACTAATCATTTAGGAAATGTTCCCTTCTTTCATGTTCTATGTTGTGCGATAAAAATTCTCTCCATCCTTCTAACTCGTGCGATTCACGATTTTAGAATTATGGTTCCTGGGAGAATGAACGGAAGGAGGAATGGAAATGATGAAGTCCACGGAGATGGAAATGACCATGGACATTAGCAAGATCCACCTGTTCAAGATCCCCAGGCACCAGAGCCAGCTGCCCACGCTGAGTTTGGGGCGGCTATCCAGATGTTGGTGCAGGCCTTGACTGCTCAGGTCAACTAGCAGGCTGTTGCATAGGTCCCATAAAATGGCAATGTAGCGTCAGCTCAGATTAGAGACTTCTTGAGGATGAACCCTCCTGAGTTCACGGGATCAAAGGTGGATGAGGATCCACACGAGTTCATTGAAGGGATCTTGAAGTTCACTCAGGTTATGGGGGTGAAAAATGGGGAGTGTGTTGACTTGCTCTCTTATCAGCTAAAAGAGGTCGCTCATATTTGGTACAAGCAACGGAAGGATAGCAGGGCAGCGGGAGCGGGCCCTATCAGCTGGGATGAGTTCCACATGGCCTTTCTCGATAGGTTCTTCCCTCGGGGGATGAGGGAGTTGAAGGCAGCTAAGTTTGTGAACCTCAAGCAAGGAAAACATGACAGGGATGGAGTATTCGCTTGAGTTCACCCGGTTGTCAAAATACGCTCTAGAGTTGGTGATGGATCAGAGGGCGCGGGTGAGCCGATTTGTTCATGGTGTGGCCGGTTATTTAGACAAGGATTGCAGGACTGCCATGCTTCAATAGGATATGGACTTTCCTCGCAAGTGTTGTACGCCCAGCAGATGGAGGCAGCTCATGCGAGGGAGAGGGAGGCAAAGAGGGCTTGGACAGATAGTCGTGGGTTTTCACATCAAAGGTCCGACGGTGGCTACCATCCACAGTTTCAGCAGAGGTCACTAGCCCCAGCACCATCATCAGCTAGCATCCCATCTATACTCAAGGGTGATCAGAGGGGCACCCAGTTGGAGTATACCTCTCCAGCCTACGGGAAGTGCGGCAAGAGTCACACCGGAGAGTGTCTGCACGACTCAGATGTCTGTTATGGGTGTGATAGATCTGGGCACATGTGTCGAGCGTGCCTATATGATGTACAGGGTGATGATAGGGTTCGTGCATAGACCTCCAGGACAGCAGCATCTCCATCCCGTTCTACTCCGTAGGGAGCATCGACTAGTGGAGGGGTGGACAGCGCCAAAATCGATTTTATGCCCTTGCCTCGCGCTAGGAGTAGGAGACTTTGCCCGATGTGGTCACTAGTATGTTGCGTGTCTTTCATATTGATGTTTATGCCTTTCTAGATTTGGGAGCTACCTTGTCTTTCATAACCCCTTACATTGCTAGTAGCCTTGGAGTTAGTCCCAAGACCTTGATAGAACTGTTTTCAGTTTCAACCCCTGTTGGTGACTTGGTAATAGCTAGACTAGTATATAGAGGATGCCCGATCACTGTGTTGAATAAGGTTGCCTCCGCAGAACTTGTAGAGTTAGCCATGACTGACTTTGACATTATTCTTGGCATGGATTGCTTGTTTGCATGTTATGCTTCGATAAATTGTAGGACCTGTACAGTGGAATTTCATTTTTCTGGTGAGTCGGTGTTGGAGTGGAAGGGTAGTTCAGTGGTACTAGCAGGTCGGTTTATTTCATATCTTAAGGCTAGGAAAATAATCTCCAAAGGTTGCATGTACCACCTAGTTAGGGTTAAGGATGTGGAGTCCGAGACCCTGACTAATCAGTCAGTTTCGGTGGTGTGCGAATATGCGAAGCTGTTTTCTGATGATTTGCCTGGTGTTCCTCCGGAAAGGGAAATCAATTTTGGGATTAATCTATTGACAGATACGCAACCTATTCCTATCCCTCCTTGTAGGATGGCTCCAGCCGAGCTAAAGGAATCAAAGGATCAGTTAAAGGACTTGTTAGATAAGGGTTTCATTAGACCGAGCAAGTCACCATGGGGTGCACCGGTTCTCTTCTTTCGAAAGAAGGATGGGTCCCTTCGGATGTGTATTGATTATCGATAACTTAATAAGGTCACCGTCAAGAAAAGGTACCCCTTGCCCAGAATTGATGATTTATTTGACCAGCTCCAGGGTGCCAGGTGTTTCTCGAAGATAAATCTCAGGTCCAAATATCACCAGCTCAGAGTACGGGAGTGTGATATTCCAAAGACAGTCTTCAAAACCCGGTATGGCCATTATGAGTTTGTAGTTATGTCCTTTGGACTAACCAATGCTCATGCAGCTTTTATGGACCTGATGAACAGGGTGTTCAAGTAATATTTGGATATGTTCGTGATCGTGTTCATCGACAACATTCTTATATACTCCCAGAGCAAGGAGGAGCATGCCACTCATTTGAGAATAGTGCTGCAAACCCTCAAGGATTGCCACCTGTATGCAAAGTTTAGCAAGTGTGAATTTTGGCTAAACTCGGTAGCATTTCTGGGACATGTGGTATCAAGCGAAGGTATAAGGGTAGATTCTCAAAAAATCAAAGCGGTGAAGAATTTGCCTAGACCGGTGAATCCTTCAGAAATTTGGAGTTTCTTGGGCCTAGCAGGCTGCTACCGGAGATTCGTAAAGGGTTTCTCATCTATTGCGACACCTTTGACCAAATTGACTCAAAAAGATAAAGTTCCAATGGTCAGAGGATTGTGAGAGAAGCTTCCAGGAATTGAAGACCTGACTCACTTCAGCACCAGTGTTGACCTTACCCAAAGGTACTGATGGCTTTGTAGTGTATTGTGATGCTTTGAGAGTTAGGCTGGGGTGTGTGTTGATGCAGCGTGGGAAGGTAATAGCATATGCCTCGAGACAGCTGGAGGTCCATGAAAAGCATTATCCGACCCACGATCTTGAGTTGGCCGCGGTGGTGTTTGCATTGAAGATATGGCAGCATTACTTGTATGGGGTCCACGTGGATGTATTTACGGATCACAAGAGCTTTAAATATGTGTTCACACAGAAGGATCTAAATCTTCGGCAAAGGAGGTGGTTGGAATTACTTAAGGACTGTGACATTAGTGTCCTCTACCACCCGGGCAAGGCTAATGTGGTTGCGGATGCACTTAGTAGGCTCTCCATGAAAAGTGTGTCCCACGTGGATGAGGGAAGGAAGGAGTTGGTGAAGGATGTCCACCGACTTGCAAGACTGGGAGTTAGATTGATCAACTCGACCGATGGCGACGTTTTTGTGCATAACGGGTCAGAATCGTCCTTGGTAGTTGATGTTTAATCCAAGAAAGATGAGGATTTAATATTGATGAAGCTGAAGGAGGCGGTGAGGAGTCAGAAGGTGGAGGTCTTCTCCCAAGGGGGAGATGGTGTACTATGATACCAGGTGATCTTGGGCATAATGCATGCCCAAGTGATACTTTATAACTTAGTTTTGCCTTGTTTATCTATTTATTTATATACATTCTCATGTGTTTTTATGTAAATGTGAATATGTATTAACCAACATGATTAGTCCTTGTTTTTGAAGGTAAATAATGCATTTGAGGACTTAATCTATGATTTGGTGAAGTGGAGGAACGATATCGGGAGTAAAAGACCAAAGTTGGAACAAATTGAGGGATCACTGAAGGGTGCCGCGATGGGCACCGTGTCACGGAGCCATCGGGGTAGTGTTCTTCGTCCAGGATTTAAATTGGGCAATTTCCAGAGGGCTTCAACGATACCTCCGTGTCACGGAGGCAGTGCTCCGCGATGCACTCTGTGACACGGAGCCACTCCACTTCGGGCTAAATAGTTGCTTTTTCTCATTTACTATAAATAGAACCTTTAGCCAAAAATTAGGGGTGTCACGATTTTATTCTGAAAAACCACCTAGGAGTGAAGGGAGAAGTGTGAGAACTCACCTAGGATTCATCAATTTCATCTTCTCTTCTACCAATTCTTATAAGTATGTTACTTTAACAATGTTTTCTTGTAATTTTACGAACTTGAGTGGCTAGAACCCTCTCTCTAGGGTTGAAGCCATAAGTTATGATTGTGTTTTTACAAATTTTTTTTGGAATTAAGTTATTGATTGTTGTTTTGTCTTGCATTCTTAATTATGGTTGTTTTTATGATTGATCACCATGAAAACACACACGTTAAGATTAGGTAAATGCTTGAGAAAGAAAACCTAGGCAAGAACAAAAGAATGTAGGAAGCAAGTTTGTATATCACAATATACTTCGCGGTTAGGATAAGAAATTATACCTAATTTGCCTTACTTGGTTGATAAAACGGGATGATAACATGAATTAACTTAGAAATGTCCCTCCACCACTCGAAGAAGTAGTTGTGAAACTAAGTTGAGTTAAATGATTAGAAGTACGAGAGTCCCTAATCACATCCACATAAACCACATCCACGTAAACCACATCCACGTAATTGAATTGCCCACGAATTAGTATGTCCAATCACCACTAAATGATGTAGTTGTGAGGCTAGTTTGTTGTGTTTAGAGGCTCGAAAGACCATGAAGATGCAATTCCAATTATGTGAGATGACAATCGATAGTTTCATACTTAAACCATTGCAAATCGTAGTATTGCATGATTATCCAGCTTTAACTCTAGTTGCTCCTTGAATGAATTTAGAGTATTTCGTTGACGACATCTAGACTTAATTAAATTTCTCAAAAAAGTCTATTATCAACACTTGCAGCATTTAATATCACACTTGAACTTTATAGTTAGCTGAATTGGTCTAGTCCCTGTGGGTTCGACATCCAGCTCTTAAAAAGGGCCACTATATTACTTGTACGACCCGTACACTTGCGGGCACATCACCAGGGTCGACTATGTGTTCCGAATGTCGATAATTTGAGAGTTCGGATATTGCATGAGGCACATGGTACCAGATATTGTATTCATCCAGGATCCACAAAAATGTATTGGGATTTGCGAGAAATCTATCGGTGGGATGGTATGAAGAAAGATATTGCAGAGTTTGTAGCAAAATGTCCAAACTGACAGCAAGTGAAAGTCGAATATCAAAGGCCGGGAGGCGTACTTCAGGATATTAGCATCCCCACTTAGAAGTGGGAAGAGATTAATATGGATTTCATTACAGGTCTACCTCGTACTCGCCGACAATACGACTCCATTTGGGTTGTGGTCGACAGGTTAACCAAGGTTGCACACTTTCTACCGGTCAAGACAACGGATTCGGCGGATGATTATGCTAAGTTGTATATTCGGGAGTTGGTTCGACTTCATGGAGTGCCCTTGTTTATTATTTCGGACCGAGGTACTTAGTTAACCTCACAATTCTGGCGTTCTTTTCAAAAAGGACTTGAGATGCAACTTAAGCTCAGTACAACCTTCCATTCGCAAATAGATGGCCAGGCAGAATGAACCATTCATACCCTCGAGGATATGTTGAGGGCATGTGTTATGGATTTCAAAGGTAGTTGGGATGACCATTTTCCCTTGATCGAGTTTGCCTATAATAACAGTTATTTCTCTAGTATCCAGATGGCACCATTTGAGGCTCTTTATGGGCGAAGGTGTAGATCTCCCATCGGATGGTTTGAGGTTGGTGAGGTAGCTATGATAGGACCAGATTCGATTCATGAGGCGATAGTGAAGGTTCAGTTGATAAGGGACCGATTGAAAATCGCTCAAAGTCGTCAGAAATCGTATGCTGATACGAGGAGAAGTGATTTGGAGTTTGATGTGGACGACTGGGTATTTCTAAAGGTATCTCCCATGAAGGGAGTCATGCAGTTTGGGAAGAAAAGGAACTCAGTCCCCACTATGTTGGCCCCTATTGGGTTGTAAGAAGAGTTGGTAAGGTGGCATATGAGTTGGACTTGCCATCGGAGCTATCTTTGGTTCATCCCGTCTTTCATGTGTCACTTTTGAAGAAGTGTTTGGGTGATCCAGCCTTGGTTGTTCCGGTAGACAACATTGGAGTGAAGGACAACCTCAATTATGAAGAAGTTCCTATTGAAATCTTAGATCGTTAGGTTTGGAGGCTGAGGAACAAAGAAATAGCTTCAGTAAAAGTATTATGGAGAAATCAACATGTTGAGGGAGTTATGTAGGAAGCCAAAGCAGATATGATAGCTAGATACCCTCATTTGTTCCCTACCAGTTCAGTTTCAGTTTGAGGTATCAGTTTTGCCCTAAACCTTTAATCAACTTTTCATGTTCAGTTCAAGTGTACAAGTTTGTTTTATGATGTGGTATATGTATGTGATGTCTGAATTCAGTTCAACTATGTAGTTCTTTTCAGAGGTAGTCATTCAGTCCGTTTTCAACTTAAATGACTGGTAATTGTATATGGTGATAGCTTGTTTCTGAGTTTTCTGCATGTTTATAACACTCGAGGATGAATGTTCCCAAGGGGGAGATATTGTTATACCCTGGGAACCCAAGGATCAGACTCAGAAGTAAAAACGGATAAAAACTAAAAATTCGCACCAGGTCACAGAACGACCTGTGAGGTTGGTTGTGAGGAGTGACCACGAGTCGTGAGGTGACTCGTGGTCAGCATGGTTTGGCAAGGCCTGAGTGAGGAGGCCACGGGCCTGACCACGAGTCTTGGTCAGAGCTCAAGACTCGTGAGGTCACCCGTGGTCTACCTTGGATATTTTGGCAAGTTGGGATGGACAGTGTAGGCCACGAAAGGTGACCTCAAGTCGTAGTCTGACCTCACGACTCGTGAAATCACCCGTGGGTAGATCTAATTGTTCTAACTTGATTTTCGCTTGAAAGAGAAAAGTTGCTTATTGGGACAGAATTTAATGGTGGACATGGATGTGAGGTTATGAAATTGGGTAGGAAATAGTCAAAATTACATTCTCATTCTTAATTAATAGCTAATAGCTAGAAATTGGTGCAGCTATTAATCCAAATTGGATCGGGTTGATTTAATTGTGTCTAATGGTTTGAATGAACTCTAGAAAGAGGTATTTATACGGTTGAAAAACATCAAATTCCCACTTGCCCGAGGTTATTTACACAATTTGAACTTATGAGATGACCTAGCATGACCCTATTTAGTAAGCATATCATCTACACCATATCTCTAGTCTTTCAAATTATGTCAAAACCTTGGTCATTTTACTACCTTAATCAATCAAATTAGAATTTATACTATATTTTTAATCTCAATCTCCCCCAAAATATTTATTTCCTTTGTTATTTTCATTGGTGCAAGCTAAATTCAATTTTCCAAACAACACTCGTGCATATCATTCGCTAGTCTCTGTGGGATTCGACCCCGACATCCGTCAGGATTTTTGTTTTGACACAAAAACCATTTATGATCTTTGGTAACGAAGAGTATATTTTGGACGTTATCATTATCCTACGTACTTTGTAAATTATAAGTACTCACCGTAGACTTTTATGCTATATCGTCTCATGATATAGGTTCAAGTGGTCGGTCTCATCCTCGATGTTAGCTTGCTCTAGCCCCAGTCAACCCATCCCCATCCTTATGGGTGAGTCCTCATCATCAGCGTACCTTTTTGTTATGCTATTTGACTTTCAGTTTTCATACTTAGTCAAGTAAGTTGGGGGCTGGTCACAACAGCTCATATTTATGATTAGAGGCTTTTCACACAGTAATGTTTAGATATTCAACAATGTTGGCTTGTATTCCTATTCACATTTTAAGAAATCTTAGACTTCCTCTTATGACTTATATTATGCTTTAATTCCACTTAGTCCATTCCCAAGAATATGTTGTACATGTTCCACGGGTTAGCTTGGAGCCATTCATGCTTCTAGGTCCCATGTTATGTCCAGGGTCTATGCTCGAGTGATGAAAAACTTTGCACTGGAGCATTAGGTTTAGGTGTGTCCTAAGGTGTCTGAAAGCCACATTGAGTAGAGTCTTTTTCATGGGTTTAAAGCACTCCACACTTACGAGAAAGAGGCTACAAGATGTTTTAAGGATACTTCCCTTTTTTTATGATTTATGTCTTGCGATAAAGTTCAAATCTCTTGTTCTTCTAACTCATGCTATACGAGCTCATAGAAAATGCCTCCTAGAAGGGATAATGAAAGAGGAATCGACAATGGACCCATCAATTTCAATAGGCCTCCTGAGTGCGCAAGCTACAGAGATAGAGCTCGCGGTTGCCTTTAGAGTGTTGGTATAGGCCATGACCACTCAGCTTAACCAATAGGCAATCCCACATGCGAACTCTATTGAAGAGAATGCAGCTACTAAGGTTCAAGACTTCACTTAAAAGAGTTCTTCTAACATTTACGGTTTGAAGGCAGATGGGAGATTTAAGGAAAGAGCAAAGGAGACCAAAAGAGCCAGAACTAGCAACTCTGAGTTTTCCCAACGAGGGTTAGGTGGTAGGAATCACTCACAGCTCCAATAGAGATCATTGGCTCCAACACCTTCGTTAGTCAGTGTCCCACTTCCTGGATCCAAAGGGGAGAAAAGGAGCAGAGCATCAAGCTCTAGGATTCACGATAGCAGGTCCAGGTTAAGGGAGAGTACATATCCAGCTTGTAAAGGGTGTGGGAAGAACCACCTAGGAAAGTGCTTAGTGGGTTCAGATGCTTTCTTATGGTGTGGTAAGCCTAGTCATAAATTCAGAGACTTCCCATCAGCTAAACAGGGTAATAAGAGAGGTCATGCCCTGACTACCCCTTCAGCAGCCCCGTCAGATTAGCTAGCTTGCTCGAATTATGGGATGAACAACCCTGGAAAGTGTTTGCAAGGAAAGGAGGATTATTATGGGTGTGGTCTGGTGGGTTATAAAACAAATAATTTCCCTTTAGTTAGACTTGGGGGAACTCAGTCTACTATTTAAACAGCTTCGGCATCTCAACAGGGCGGAGCACCTAGCGCACGTGGTGACCAACTCTAGATATAATCACAGGTATGTTATGAGCTTTCCATGTTGATATTTATACGCTGCTAGGCATAGGAGCTACTATATAAATCATATGACTCCTTTAAGTATCTTGGTAGGAGTTTTATTCAGTGTATGGTGTTGAATTGGGAGAGGATTTGAATGAATGAAGGAATACAATGAGAGAGGTGTGAGTCCTTCAGTGATAGAGTTACCTAAAGAAGAGTTTGGCATCCCTATGTATAGTAGTACCTCTACCCGATAGAAGTTAGTGATGATAGCCCAGCCTAGAGAGGAGGTCCAAAGCCTTAGAAGGAGGGCTTTTGAGCTAAGGGTGAGATGATAAGATTAAGGACTAAGTCAAGTCTTGAGTTTCCTAGTGCGAAAAGCTCATAAACAGTAAATATGGGAGGTTGATCCATGCTTATTCAGGTTTTTCCGTATATTTCAGTCAATATGACCCTCTACTCATGCAGTATGCAAACATGTTATGACCACATTGAAGTTTTACTTATTGCATATGTGTGCCCTTACTCAGATTCCCAGAATGAGAAGTAACCGCTTCTGAAGTGATCCCAGACTTACTACATGGTTCTATAAATCCCCGGTTCACTTCATGAGACTCATTATGTATGCAAATTCATGTCTCATAGTATGCTCATCTCTATGAACTCAGTCCTAAGATTCACCTTAACGACTCATAAGATCGTGCTACATCATGTATTGCTCAATTTATATTTCTTGAACAATTCATGCTTATGATATGCTTTCCTTACTCTAAGCCTTATGTATGTGCACCCATGATAGAAATGATGGTTACATTATGTACTATCGGGATGACTTCCTGTTCATACCTTAGATGCCATGTAGGTGGAGGTTCATGAATTACATGTTATAAGCCAGGCCAAGGAGACAGGAAGGGTCTTGGATAGTGTAAGCTTTAGAGAAGCTGTAAGATTATTATAATGATAGGCTTGAATGATATGATAGTGTATCAGGGAACCATTATGTTGTGCGATCGATAACTCCTTGTCACGACCCAAGCTGAGTCCCTAGACCAAGATACGGGAACTAGAACCATGAATAACTCCAAGCTAACCCATGGTAAATACATAGCATGATGTAAGAGCATAATCAAATGAAAATTAAACGTAAGCATGGATAAGAGGAAATCTGTATACCATAAAGCTTAAGTAAAGAGACAATATCACAATGTTGAGTCGTAAAGCTGAACATACTAAATCTATGTCTGAAAGCCTCTACTAACTGATGAGCTGCTGGGACAAGCCCCAGCTAGCTCGAAGTCTGAAACTAAAATAATGCATAACTACATAAGATGATAGATGTCCTCCGATGATGAAGACTCACCAAAAATTTGAAAAAACTAGGCTGGACTGAGCAAGAGTGAGCTAATAGCATGACTGGGAGGGATCACCTGAACCTGTATCATGAGGCAATATAGCATAGAATATGCAGTCGGTACTTTGAATGTACTTACTGAGTATGTAGATAAAGTAAAACATTCTAATAAAACGTTAGTATAAAATAATGAGTATAAATCAATAAAGACCATGAGTGTAAGGAAAACATGCTAAAAGCCATAAATCTAAAGTATACTTATTTATAAATAATGACCGAAGGTACTCACATAACTTTTCATGCTTGAAATCGTAAGTGAAAGCCCGTAACTGATCAATGGGTTAAATATGCTATAAAACATAATATCATAAGAAATCATGAACATGAGTAACTGAAAACATGAGGAACAATGAGAGATTCTTATAACCGCCATACGCCACGTGAGCATACATGGAGCCTGACCTGTAAGTCCCTAGTGGGAAGGGTGTTCGTACCTTGCCAAGGATGAAAAAGGTGTGATATCACTCATGGTGGCCCATTTAGGCATGGGAGACACTCTCGTGGAGGACCCCATCATGGCTACATTGGCACGTAGTTATGAGACCTGGGAGCGCTGGAACCCCAGTATACTCAATGTTAAATACTACTCCAAGACATATATATAGTGCTCATATCATAATCATGAAACATACTTGAAGTACATGGGCTAGTCGAAACCATGAGATTTATAAACATGCTTGAGACACATGAACTAGCCATAAAATAGGCTTGTAAGCCAGCCATGATCATAAATGTGATATTCATCAAAGTCATGGATACTTGAGAAAATCATCATACTCTAAAATTCATAAATTCATGAAGGGTTCTTGACAAAGTCATGCATCATGCTCATAAAATAAATTTAATTTATCACAATTGAAATCATGGACTCATAAACTTAAATTTCATAAATCATGCACAATAAAGAATAATCTTCATAAATTTGATATCATGAATTAATAATAAATTTAAGGTTTAAATCTACCATATAGTCATGAAACATCAATCAAAACATGCAGGTATTGATCACAGGCAAAAATAGCATGCCCGAGATACGCTTTATGACTTAAATTACTCTTGTTTATCTAAGTTATTGTATACATTTTCATGTAATTTTATATGAATGTGAAGATATGTGCTAACCAATATGATTAGCCTTTGTTTTGTAGGTTTTGATGACTTTTGAGTAACTAATCCATGAGTTGGTGAAGTAGAGGCTTGGAAACGGAATTAACTCGCGAACGTCGGCAAAGAGGAGGCACAAAACAGCCCACCTGCGCGTCGGCAACGTGCCACGGCAGGCAGGCTGATCACAACAGCCCACCTGCACGTTGGCAACATGCCACGGCAGGCTGGCTGCGTGACATGGAGGTGTCAACGCGCTGCCCAAGCAGCGTGACACGCTGCCAACGCGGCAGGGTGCTGCCGAGGCCAAATTTCGGGTGATTTCCAGTGAGCCTCCGCGTTTGTGGCATGTCACGGAGGCAGTGCTCCGCGATGCACTCCGTGACACGTTGCTTGTTATTCCGGGAAAAATTTCCACTAGTATAAATAGAACACTTAGGTTCATTTTTCAATATTCTGACTTGGTGGAGCAAGGACGTGGGTTACAGGCAGTTGAGGGACGAAAATATCAGGGTTTTTTCTCTCTTTCTTTCTTGTTTAATTCAATTGCTTGTATGATTAACACTCATTTTAAGATGTTTAATCCACAAATGAGTGGCTAATTCCTCTCCTTGCTGAGGTTATGAACAATTGTGATGAAATTTGATCATTAATTATTTGGTTTTTCATCTTTTCTTCCATGTTGTTCTATTAATTCTTGTTCTTACTGCATTAATGTGTGGCCTACGTTAATGTAAATCTAAAAAGTACGGTTTCACTCGAGAGATCAAGAAATTGGAAAGTTGTGAATTAATAGGATATGTTCTTTACTTGGTTTGGGAAAATTGAGTCTTGATTTGCTTTCAGGATAGAAATATACCTGAAAGTCGTATTAGTCAATTTAGGAACCGGAATTGTATGGCTAGAACATGAATTGCATTTGATCACAGAAATGTAGACGGATGGTTCATGATTCTTAAGTGAGGTTAAATACGAGAGTTTTAATCTCTTGGCAAATGTTCTTGGCTAGCAACTGGAGGAAAAGATTAACCAAAGTATGATGATAAGTAATTTCATTACATGTTCGTTTAACCTCAGCATGCTCTCATTCATAGTTCAGATTCAAAGTAGATAATTGTTCATAGCTTTAGTATAAAAATTATAAAACAAACTATCAAACTTTTGGTTACACTGTTGTATGCATTTTTAGAAGTAAAATATAGTACACTTGAGCAAATTGCACTTCATCCAAGCCTCTGTGGGATCGATACTTGGCTTACTAAAGCCACTTACTACTTGTTCGACCACGTGCACTTGTGTGTCGTTTTATATACCCACAATCACGCGAACAGGTGTCATACCCATAGAGAAAACGTGGAAGATTTAATGAAAATTCGGTAACAACTCTAGAATTTTAATTTAACATGCTTAGTGACTTGAATCATACAATTGAGGTAAAATTGCGCATGAGGGTGGAAGATTTTCCCCCTTTAATAACTCTACTACCTGGGCTTGAATAATTCTTGCTAGGGTTTGATACCCAAGAGATATTGAAGAGAATGAAGATGGAGAATCCTTGCTTCACTTGAGTGCTTGATCTTCTATTGAGAGTGTTAGGAGTAGAATGAGGGCTTAGGACAATTAAAACCCTTAAGAACACACTTTAACAGGATTAAACCGACTTAGTTTAGGAGTTAGAAACTTAGAAATTATGAAACACCCTTAATGACCCGACAGGTAAAACTACACAACCAAACCTAACGACTAACACAACGATCCATCGGGTCAAGTAACGGGTCATTGTCTGACCCCTTGCCACTGCAGCTAAAATAGATTTTCTAATCTTTCCTCACCAAACAAGTCTCTTACGGGTCATCAGGGGATTTGACAAATCGTTTCTTAATCCATGAAGTATATTGGAAATCAACATTTTCTTCTCCTTGCGCACTTAATGATTGACTAAATGAATTGTAGGGACACTTAACACCTCATCGTCACATCCGTCAGGTTTCCTAAAACCAACATCTTTACCCACTCTTCCACACCTAACAAGTCAGTAATGACCCGTCGGTCACTTTACGAGTAACTGGATGACTCATTCTTTGACCTGGTGTAGATTTTCCTGTTTTCTCCATTTCTACTCTCAGGTCTAATCATAGGGACTTTTGGGTGTTACATTATATTCCCCTTGGGAACGTTCATCCTCGAATATAGATTAAGTATACTGGAAGGCTGGGGAATGAATTGCAATACCAAAACTGAATAATCATAGCTGAAAATTGACAGAGCGACTGACTCCGAACTAAGTGCATGACTGAACTGGATTCATGAAATATATATGCATGCTATGACATGACAGAAACATAGAGACATGAACATAACATGAAACCGAAGAGAGTACTAAGAGGGAAACTATTCCAAATGCTAGAATTGAGCCGCAAGGGAAAAGATGCAAGTATCTAGCCATTATATCTACTTCATCTTCCCATGTAGCACTCTCAACAAGATGATTTCTCCACAACATCTTCATTGAAGCTACTTCTTTGTTCCTTAACTTTTGAACCTGAACGTCGAGGATCTCAAGCGGAACCTCCACATGTAAGGCTATCCTTCACACCAATGCTCTCTATTGGAAAAATTAAGGTAGGGTTCACCAATGCACTTCTTCAATAGAGATACATGGAAAATCTGGATACCCCGACGCTAACTCTACTAGTAGCTCCAACTCATATGCCACCTTGCCAACTCGCGTCAAAATCTTATAAGGACCAATATATCGGGGACTAAGCTTCCATTTCTTACTGAATCTCATAACTCCCTTCATGGGAGACACCTTACGAAACACCCAATTGTCAACCTCAAATTCAAGCTTTCTCCTCTTACCATCCGCATAAAATTTCATGATGACTCTGAGTTGTTTTCAACCTTTCCCTAATGAGCTGAACTTTCTCCATGGACTCATGAATTGAATTGGAACCTATCAACATAACCTCACCTACCTCAAACCAACCAATAAGTGACCTACACCTCCACAATAACTTTTATTGTAGGCAAACTTGATGAGAGTAAAGTGATTACCCCAACTACCCTTTAAATTAATCACACATGCTCTCAATAGCCTGACCATCTGTCTGTGGGTGAAAAGTTGTGCTAAGCTTCACCTATGTACCTAGGCCCTTTTGAAACGACCTCCAAAACTGAGGGGTGAACTGGGTAACCTGATATGAGATGATGGACAAAGGAACACCGTGCAGCCAAACCAACTCCCGAATGTACAATCTAGTATAATCCTCAGCTGAATCGGTAGTTTTGACCGATACAAAATGGATTGATTTGGTTAACCTGTCCACAATCACCCATATAGAGTCATATTGTTGGCATGTTTAAGGTAAACCAATAATGATGTCCATATTGATTTCTTCCGACATCCAAGTAGTAATGCTAAATAATAACACTATCATCTATCGAATATGTAAGGTGAACCCCTAAACGAGCAAGCCTATGGACTTCCTTCACCAACTCCTTTCTTCCATGCTCTATATGAGACACACTCCCCATGGATAGCCTATTAAGAGCATCTGCCACTACATTAACCTTGCCCAGATGATAAAGGACACTCACGTAGTAGTCCTTGAGAATATCTGGCCACCTCCTTTGCCGTAAATTTAGGTCCTTCTAATTGAAAAAGTCGTGAAGGCTCTTGTGGTCCGCGAACACATCCACATGCACCCCATATAGATAGAGCCTCCAAATCATCAAAGCAAATACCACAGCTGCCAACTCTAGGTCATGAATCAGGGAATTCTTCTCATGAGTCTTAAGTTGTCTAGAGGCATACACAATGACCTTACCATGTTGAATCAACGCACAACCAAGACCAACCCTAGAGGCATAACAATACACAACAAATACATTTGTGTCCTCTGGTAGGATCAATATTGGGGCTGAAGGGAGCCGAGTGTTTAACTCCTAAAAACTCTTCTCATAAGCATCCAATCGTTGAAAATTGGCCTTCTTCAGGGTCAGCTTAGTCAACGGTGCTGCAATGGATGAAAATCCCTCTACCAACCTCCTGTAATAGCTAGCTAAACCCAAAAAGCTCCTAATAACCATAGGACTGACAAGTATAGGCCAAATCTTCACAACTTCTACCTTTTGACAGTCCACCTGCACACTCTCACTAGACACTACATGACTAACGAATGCTATCGAGTTTAGCCAAAACTCACATTTGCTGAATTTAGCAACCAACTGGCAATCCCTGAGAGTATGGAACACAATCCTCAAATGAGTGGCATAATCCTCCTCACTTTGATAGTATTTGACAATATCATCTATGAAGATAATCACAAACATATCTGATTACTTCTTGAACACCCTATTTATCAAGTCCATAAAAGCTGCAGGAATATTCGTTTGTCCAAAAGACATAACTAAAAACTCAAAGTGACCATACAGAGTCCTAAAGGATGTCTTAGGAGTTTCACACTCCCTAACATTGACCTGGTGATAGTCGGATCTAAGGTTTTTCTTAGAAAAGCACTTAGCACCCTGAAATAGGTCAAACAGGTCATCAATCCTAGGGAGGGGATACTTATTCTTGATTTTGACCTTGTTTAATAAGCGATAATCAATGTATATCCAAAGGGAACCATATTTCTTCAATACAAAGAGAACTAGAGCACCCCATGGTGACTTACTTGGTCGATTAATCCCTTATCTAGGAGATCCTTCAACTGCTCCTTCAACTTTTTTAGCTCAGTTGGAGCCATTCTTTAAGGAGGAACGGATATAGGCTGCGTGTTTGGGAGAAGGTCAATACCAAAGTCAATCTCCCGCTCAGGAAGGACTCTTGGTAGATCATCTTTGAACACCTTCGGATACTCACATACGATAGGAATTGACTGAAGAGTCGGGGTCTCGGACGTAGAATCCTTAACTCTAACTAGATGATATACACAACGCTTACAGATCATCTTTCTAGCTTTGAGATAGGAAACAAAGAGACCAGCAGGCACAGTTGAACTACCCGCCCACTTTAGGATTGGTTCACCCAAAAATAAAAATTCTACCGCACGGGTTCTATAGTTGACTGAAGCATAAAAGGCATGTAATAAATCCATATAGAATATAACATTGAAATAGGTCATATCTAACTCCCCTAAGTCAGCTGAGATAACTTTCTAATGAGTCATGATAGGGTAATTTTTGTATATCCATCGAGCTAAAACTAACTCACCGACAGGAGTAGAGACTGACAAGGGTTCTGATAGGACTTCGAGAATGATTCCAAAACTAATAACAACATAAGGAGTCATGAAAGACAATGTAGAACCTAGATCTAACAATACATGCACATTAGGATGGAATACTCATAACATACCAATAACCATATTGGGTGATCATTCCTATTCCTGGTGAGAGGATAGTGCATAGAACATGTTCTGGCACTATTCGCCCGCTACACTAGAAGAGGCACCATGCTGAGATGGGCGAGCTGTTGATAAGTTGGTAATTTACCAACTCATTAGGCTTTTAAGCATGAGCTTTTTCTTTGTTTTCAATTCATATAAGAAGGTTTTATGCCTTTTTCCTTTGATTTTGCAGGTGTTAGGCTCAAAAAATGAAAGCAAAGGAATTGAACAAAGAGAAACTGCTAGAGTTAGAAGACTTGCATTTCAGAGGTCTGATACCGGTGAAATGCTAGTGAGGCACAGATTTACACTGACGTGAGGTTGAAGAAGAACCGAAGAATGCAGTTTTGCACCTCCAAAATGCAGATGCAAACACAGAAACCGAGCTGGGTAGTCTTACAAGACCAACGAAGCAACCTATTCTCGCGGATGGGCACCTGCAAAACACAGGTGCTACACAAGTGAGACCACACGGAAAAGGGAAGAAATGGAAATTCATGAAAGAAAAAGGGGTAGACTTTCCCTAGTTTGTACACACATTGATTTCAGAAGAAAAAAGTACTTTTTGAATAACTAATTTTTAGAGAGAGAAATATAGAGAGAAGTAAGAGCTAGTCTTCTTCTTCTTCTTCAATATTGCAGGGTAAGAATTCTCCATTGAAGTATACATTAGAGATTAAATTTACTACTCAATCATCAATGTGAGTGAATCTCTTGTTTATTTAATCCTTTTGTTTGTATTCATGAGTAGCTAATTTTATTGCTAGGGGTGTGTGCTTGATATGGGTTTAGATTTGATAGGGTGTGATTGATTTAGTTTAGTATCAATTATTATGCATGAATCTAACGCCTTATCTATGTTTTAATTAAAATATTTATGGTTGCAAATATATATTGCGTTTACTTATCTTGGTTTTGCTTGAAAAAGAGAAGTAGGATATGGGTGAGAAAGCATTAGTGGGGATTTGAGTTTTGTAAGTGTGTGTTTGGGCTAGAAATAGCCAAAACCCTTTTTCATAGGCTAGAAATTGCTTAAATCTTCTCCAAGAGAATATGTGCAGTTGTTATTTGAGCTTGGGGTTTGAAAGAAACCAAGTAGAATATACCCAAGTGGCCGAAAGACATAAGGTATAACCTCATCCATGGCTATTCATGTTAGTAGTTGATTCTTTAAACATATTTATTAACCCCAATCCTATTGATGCCCCATCAATATCACATCCCTAGTACTTGCTCTGATTGTTGCTTCAACTTGTATTACCCCATTTTGATATTGCATTAGAATCATATAGCGATCTCATTTTCCCCCAAACATTAATTTTATGAATTGTAATACAATGAAGATATTTAGTTTATATTGGTATATAAATTTAGTAGCGATCTCTCCCTATTCCTTGTGGATTCGACCCCAACTCATAAAGTTGGATAAATTATATTGTGAAAGACTGTTTACACTTTCTCCTAGTGAGGAGTGGATTTGGACGTTATCAATTTTGGCATCATTGTCGGGGAATTGGCATTGATAGCCTAGAGTTGTTTGTTTACTCGAACTATTTAAGCATCTTGTGTTGTTCCTACATTTTCCTAGTGATTTATTAGGGGTGTGAAGATGAACCCCTTTGAAAAGGCTAATGCAAAACCCTGAAGTGTCATCTTATGCTTAATCTCTCCGACTGATAGATGAAATTTAGAAGGGAGGAGAGAAAGGATGTTATGTTACTAGTAGTAATAAAGCAAATTGAGCTGCTATCATACTGTATGATGGGTATTCATTTGAGGTACCAATAAGTCAACCAAGGTTCTTGGTACCCATATGATAAGAATCAAGGTCGGAACTCTGATTGTACAACTGAATTAAGTAGTTAGGGGAGTGAAGGGTCTATATACTCCTGCATTGAAAGAATGCTTGAAGTAGTTCTTGGACAAGTTTTTTGAACTGACTCGGGGATGCAGGAGCTAAAAAGTGATATCTAGACCTCACTCAAACTGTGAAGGACCATGAAGTGTCCATCAGGCATCTACAAGAGAGAATGAACTTGTTAGCATCTCGAATGGAATCAAGGGCAAGCATGATAACGCAAGAGTCGATGAAGGATGATACCGCCCTAATCCAAACCAATGTTGATGAGGAATATTTAGAGTTGGGAGTGGAAGAGTCATTTTTCAAGGAGACAGCAGAAGGCATTCTCTTGAATATTAATGGTAGAGGAAGTGAAGGGCTAGAAGAGGCGTCCTACTCTTTCCGACCAAAGAAGCTGGACCTTGATCTCAAGAATCTGACAATTCCACAATCACAACCATCAATCCTCGTACCACCAATCTGTCATGACCTGAATGTAGACCCGGATCGTAACACGGGACAAGGAGCCCCGGGAGACTCCAAGTCGACCCACGGCATGAACATTCACCTAACTTTATATCACTTAGATCAGAATATTGAACATATGACATAGAGGATACATGAAGCTAAGATAACATATAATGACAAGTGGAACGTACTAAAAATACATAACAACTGACTACTACAATTAGTATGAAAGTCTCTATCATATTAGATGGGTTGATGGGACAACATCCCCAACTAACCCGACAAAAACTTAAGCAAAAGGAACATCAATATGGCCCTCGGAATACGAGGACTCACCAAAAAGGCTGGTAGCTAAACTCAAAAATGGGCTAATGACGGGGCTAAGCCTGAGAGCCGGGTCCTGTATCATGAAACGATACAACATAGAAAGTATGCGGACTGTGTGTGGAATGTACTGAGTATGCAAGGTAAGTAAAATGGACATTTAAAATATATATAAGCTCATAATGATCATGAAAGTATGACGACATGATCTTAACATAAATAGCATATGATAACATAAGGCTCAAGGTTTTCAAAAGATTTGTAATTCAGTCGTAATAATAATCATAAGAGAAAAGATTTATTGAAAATGACTTGGAGACATTATATGTAACCATAACATGCATAAATCATGAGGAACAACGAGAGATTCTTATAACCGACATACCCCATATGAGCACACGTGGAGCCCGACCTGTAACCCTAGTTGGGAGGGTGTTCGTACCTTGCCAAGGGTAGAACCATGAAGGGTGTGATATCACATATGAAAGGGCCCATTTGGGCAAGGGGACAATAAAAAGTGAGGTCCCATCAAGTCCTACGGTGACATGTGGTTCTGAGATTCGGGGCAGAACCTGGGCCTCAAATCTACTTGGTGTTAAATACTACTCCCAAAACATATATAGTGCTCATAGTATAATAAGAATGAGATTCATGGGCTAGTTAAATCATGATAATTATAAACATACTTGTAAATACGTGAACTAACCATGAGGGTAAGGCCCGTGAGTTGGCCAAAACATAATTAGTAAATCATGAGATTCATGTGTGCTTATAAATCATATATACACTGTGCAAATCATCAATTCATAATGGGTATTTGAATAATTCCATAATTCAAATCGTAAATCATGACGGGTTTATGAATATAAAAAATTGAAGTAAAGATCATAACTCGATTCATCATAGAACATGCATAATTAGGCTTAATTTAGTAGAAATTGAAATCAATAAATTTATATTCAGAATAGTTGTAGAATCTGGTCATAATTCGGAAAATATGATGTAAATCATGAAAGATAATAACCCATTGATGGATCATTAGAATTTCACAAGATTGAAATTAAAACCCCATAAGAGTTTTTATCAGACTTCATGAATTAGGAGAGGTTGGGCATGGGTGTGAATATAGGTGGCAAGTGGGAGGGTTGGGCTGAATTTGGGTGGGTTAAAACAAGCTGAGTTAATAAACGGACGGGTTATTGAACCGCGCAAATGTTACTTGGGCTAAAACGGGTTGGGCTGAATGGGCAAAAATGTGGGTCATAACCCAACCCGCCCAACTCTAATTAAGTTTTAATTGCTTTATTTTATTCTTTTATAATTATTTTATAACTTATAAAATTAATATTTTTATTTATTATGACT
Source organism: Datura wrightii (assembly GCA_035772735.1). Classification (NCBI taxonomy): domain Eukaryota; kingdom Viridiplantae; phylum Streptophyta; class Magnoliopsida; order Solanales; family Solanaceae; genus Datura; species Datura wrightii. The sequence goes on from JASDFA010000020.1 coordinate 91,327,678, forward strand.
AAATATAATACATAAAATAAAATAATTTGAAACATTTTCTCATAAATCAAATTGGGCTAGATATTAGCCCAAACTTTGATGAATTGAAATGAGTTGGGCTGAAATGGGTTGAGCTAATAATGAGCGGGTCAATTATCAGCCCAAACTTGAGAAAAATGGCCAGATTATGAGCTTATGGGTTGATTTTGCCACCTCTAGGTATGAACAAGAATACCCATTCATAACCCTACATACCTGGGGAAAATCAATTCTCACCGCTCCTTGAAAGCCCAAATTAAATTGATAAAGAAAATCTTGAAGACTAGCTTGATCACCTCTAAGTTTTTCTAACTTTTGCATGCATGAGCGTGAATAGGCTAGAAGGGCTTAAACTATCTTAGTACACTCAAAAATAACATAAAACAACGTAGTTTAGGGCCTTAGAGCATAGGAATGAAGAAAATACCCTTAATGAAAAATTCTGAAAATCTGCACTGCGTGAACCAACGATCGGACTAACAGATCATTGGAGGATACCACAACTCGTAGTATCTATCTGTTATTTGCACTGCCCAAAATTCTTGATCTCAGGTTGGATCCAAGACTAGAAAGGATGAGACGTCCTTCCATCCAACAGTTCATCACATCATCCGTTTCTTGCCCCCTTCAGATCCTGCACCGGTACTTCCAACGAGCCTTACCACGACTCATTACTTCATCCAACAAGTCGTGGTTGCCTTCCTTTAGGTCCACCGGAAAATGTATCTATCCCCCTACAATGACTCGTGACCACGACTGGTCGTTACTTCACCCGTTGTTACTCAATGACACCAGACCAACACCTCCCATGACTTCTTCCAATGGGTCGTTGGTTGGACCAGCGATCCATTGGGTCATCTGTCCTGCAACATTTTCCCCAGTTTCAGCTAACTTTCAAAATTTAAATCCCGGGTCTAATCTTAAGCACTTCTGGGGAATTACAATATCTCCCCCTTAGGAATATTCATCCTCGAATATTGGAAACATATAGAAAACAGAGACATGTAATCATTATACCTAAATACTGATCATTTAAACCGAAACTAACCGAATGACTATCTCCAATTCAAACCACATAGCTGAACTGATTTCATGATTCACATACACATCTATATACCTAAACGAAACTTGATCACATGAATGGAACATGAAAACAAAATATAGTTTTTAGGACAAAACTGATACCTCAAGTTGGAACTGAGCCGGTAGAGAATAAATGTGGGTATCTAGCCGTCATATTCGCTTCGGCTTCTCACATAGCTCCTTCAACATGTTGATTCCTCCATAACACTTTAACTGAAGCTGCTTCCTTTTTCCTTAGACTTCGAACCTAACGATCAAATATTTCCATTGGAACCTCCTCATAGCTAAGGCTGTCTTTCACAACAACACTATCCACTTGGACAACTAGAGCTGGATCACCCAAACACTTCTTCAAAAGCAATACATGAAACACTAGATGCATGGAAGATAACTCTGAGGGCAACTCCAATTCGTACGCCACCTTGCCAACTCTTCTCACAATCCAGTAGGGGCCAACATAGCGGGAACTAAGTTTCCCTTTCTTTCCGAACGGCTTCACTCCCTTCATGGGGAGATACCTTTAGAAACACCCAATCATCCACCTCAAACTCTAATTCTCTCCTTCTCATGTTGTCATAGGACTTTTGGTGACTATGAGTGGTGTTCAACCTGTCCCTTATCAACTGAACCTTCTCCATTGCCTCAACAATGGAATCTGGCCCTATCATTGCCACCTCACCAATCTCAAACCATCCGATGGGCGATCTACATCTCTGCCCATAGAGAGCCTTGATCGACTCCATTTGAATACTAGAATGATAGCTATTATTGTAGGAAAACTCGATCTGGGGAAAATGATCATCCCAACCACCTTTGAAGTAAATCACGCATGCCCTCAACATGTCCTCGAGGGTTTAAATTGTCCGATCTGCTTTACCATCCATTTGCGGGTGGAATGTTGTGCTGAGCTTAACCTGTGTATGAAGCTCTTTTTGAAATGACCTCCAAAACTGAGAGGTAAATTGGGTACCTCTGTCTGAAATGATGGATAAGAGAACTTCATGCAATTGAACTAGCTCCTAGATATATAATTTGGCATAATCCTCCACCGAATCCGTGGTCTTAACCAGTAGAAAATGTGCAGCCTTGGTCAATCTGTCTACCATAACTCAAATAGAGTTATTTATAAGGTAGACCTGTGATGAAATCCATATTAATTTCTTCCCACTTCCAAGTGCTAATGCTAATATCCTGAAGTACACCTCCCGGTCTCTAATGCTCAACCTTTTCTTGCTAACAATTCAGACACTTAGCTACGAATTCTGCAGTATCCCTCTTCATGCCATTCCACTAATAGATTTCCGGTAAGTCATGCTACATCCTGGTGGCACCCGGATGGATAGAATACCTGGATCCATGAGGCTCGTGCAACATCCGACTCCTTAAATAATCAACATCTGGAACACATAAGCGACCTTGGTACCGAAGCACACCATCTCCCCCTTGAGGGAAGACCTCTACCTTCTGATTTTGAATGGCTTCCTTCAACTTTACCAAAATCGGGTCCTTATCTTTTCTACTTTCACATCAGTCACCCAGGACGATTCTGATATGTTCTGCACAATCCATTGATCGAGTCGACCAACCTAAATCCCAACCTTGCGAGTCGATGTACATCTTTTACCAGCTCCTTCTTTCCCTCATCCACATGGGATACACTCTCTATAGAGAGCCTACTAAGTGCAGCTGCTACCACATTAGCCTTACCCGGATTGTGAAGGACACTCATATCGTAGTCCTTGAGTAGCTCCAACCACCTCTTTTGCTGAAGATTGACGTCTTTATGCGTGAACACATATTGCAAGCTCTTATGGTCCTTAAAAACATCAACGTGAACCTTATATAAATAGTATCTCCACATCTTCAATGCAAACACTACCGCGTCTTATTCAAGATCATGGATCGGGTAATTCTTCTTACGGACTTTCAATTTTCTAGAGGCATATGCTATCACTTTCCCACGCTGCATCAATACACACCCAAGTACGATTCTTGAAGCATCACAATACACCATGAACCCATCATTACCCTTGGGTAGGGTCAATACTGGTGTTGAGGTATGTCGAGTCTTTAATGCTTGAAAGCTCTTCTCACAAGTCTCCGACCATTGAATTTCACCTTCTTCTCGATCAATTTGGCCAAGGGCGCTGCAATAGATGAAAAACCCACAACAAATCTTCAATAATAGCCTGTTAGATCCAAGAAACTCCAAATATCTGAAGGATTCACCAGTCTAGGCCAATTCTTCACCGCCTCAATTTTTTTAGGATCTACCTTTATGCCCTCACTTGATACCACATGACCAAAAAATTCCACGGAGTTCAACCAAAACTTGCACTTGTTGAATTTGGCATATAATTGACTATCCTTGATAGTAGGAAGCACTACTCTCAAATGAGAGGCATGCTCCTCCAAGCTTCGAGAGTATATAAGGATGTCATCAATAAACACGATCATGACATGCCCAAGTATGGATTGAACACCTTGTTAATCAGGTATATAAAAGCTGGGGGAGCGTTCGTTAGTCAAAAAGACATAACTACAAACTCATAATGACCATATCACGTCCTGAAGGCTGTCTTCGGGATGTCACTCTCCCGAACCCTGAGCTGGTGATACCCGAACCTGAGATATATCTTTGATAAACACTTGGCACCCTGAAGCTTGTCAAATAACTCATCAATTCTAGGAAAAGCATACCTATTCTTGACCATGACTTTGTTCAATTGCCGATAATCAATACCCATGCGAAGAGAACCATCTTTCTTTCGAACAAATAAGACTAGTGCACCCCATGGGGACATGCTCGATCGAATGAAACCCTTATCTAATCGATCCTTCAACTAATCCTTCCACTCCTTTAGATCGGTTGGAACCATTCTGTAAGGAGGAATAAATATAGGCTACGTGTCAGGAAGAAGGTCAATACCAAAATCAATTTCCCTTTCAGGAGGAATGCCTAGTAAATCATCAGGGAATACTTCTGGGTACTCCTATAGTACCGGAATTGACTGAATAGTTGGGGTCTCGGACTCAAAATCCTTAACCCTAACTAGAAAATACATACAACCCTTAGAAATCATCTTTATAGCCTTAAGATAGGAAATAAAACGACCTACAAGAACGATCGATCTACCCTTCCACTCCAAGAATGACTCACCCGGAAAGTGGAACTCCACCGCACGGGTTCTATAATTACCAGAAACATAACACGCATACAACCAATCCATTCCAAGACTAATATCAAAGTCAGTCATGACTAACTCTACAAGGTCTGCGGAGGTGACTCTATGCAATATAGTAATCGGGCATCTTCTTTACAATCGCCTAGCTACAATCGAATCACCAACATGAGTAGAAACTGAAAATGGTTCTTACAGAGTCTCGAGACTAACTCCAAAGCTACTAGCAATATAAGGTGCCACAAAAGACAAGGTATCCACTGGATCTACCAAAGCATAGGCGTCAAGATGAAACATTCATAACATACCAGTAACCACATCTGGTGAAGTCTCCTGCTCTTGACGGGTTGTGAGGGTATAGAACCTATTCTGGCGTAGACCGCCAGCTAAACTAGTTAAGTCACCCTGCTGAGAGGGACGTGCTGCTGGAGCGGCTGAACTAGCAGCTGGCATACGGGTTCCGCTACCCCCTAATCTAGCCGAAGGGCAATCCATGAGTCTATTTCTGGGTTTGCCACACCTTAAACAAGAATCTAAGCCAACTAAGCACCTCCCTTAGTGATGCTTGCCGCACCTCGCACAAGATGGGAAAGTGCACTCTATCTGCATGCTATCCAGGCCTCTCGAATCTAAAGACTACTCCTCCGATCCCCTCTTGATCTAAATGGTGACTGGCTGATGATAGTGCTAGAACAAAAGACTTGTACTGAGACTGCTGGCGCTTTCCGCCCCTCGATCTAGCTTGAGAAATCCCATAATTATCTGTCCTGGCCCTCTTGGCCTCTGTTTGCCTCCGATAGGCTGATTACATCTTCTAGGCATACAACACTATGTGGGGAAAATATGTATCCCCATGCAGCATGGCAATCTAGCAGTCCTTATCTAGGTAGTCTGCCACTCCATGCATAAATCGGCTCACCTGATCCCTCTGGTCTTCCACTAACTCTGGTGCATACTTGGATAAGTGGATGAACTCCAGAGCATACTCTTGAATCGACATATCACCCTGCTTCAGATTTACAAACTCGGCCACCTTCAGTTCCCTCATCTCACGAGGGAAGAACCGATCTAGAAAGGTTGCATGAAACTCTTCCCAACCTATAGGGCCTGCCCCCACTGCCCTACGATCTCTCTATTACTTGAACCATATATGCGCCACAACTTTCATCTGATAAGAGGCCAAATTAACAAACTCTCCTTTTTTCACCCCTATGACCTAGGTGATCTTTAGAATCTCTTTGATGAATTCATGTAGGTCCTCATTTACCTTGGACCCAAGGAACTCCGGTGGGTTCATTCTCAAGAAGTCTCTGACTCGAGCCACCGCTGTATTGCTATTTTGCGGAACATGTGCAATATCCTGCTGATTAACCTGATCGGCCAAGGCCTGCGCAAGCATCTGGATAGGTGCCCGAAACAAAGCATGGGAAACTGGCTCTGGTGTCTGGGCCTCCTAAACTAGTGGGGCTTGCTGATGCCCATTGATCTTGGGCAAAATAGCATGCTCGAGTGATGCTTTATAACTTAGTTTGTCTTGTTTATCGACTTAATTATATGCATTCTCATGTAATCTTATGTAAATGTGAATATATACACTAACCAACATGATTAGTTCTTATTTATGTAGGCTTAAAATGAATTTGAGGGACTAATCCATGAGTTGGTGAAGTGGAGACATGGAATGGGAATTAAAATAGGAACGTCGGCAAGGAGGATGCGCGAAATAGACCACCTGTGCATTTGCAACGTGCCACAGCAGGCAGGCTATGCGACCAAGGCCCTGACATGCCACCTAGCGTGCTGCAAAAGCAGTGTGACACACTGCCAACGCGGCAAGGGGCTGCCTGGCGATGGTTTTGTGAGTTTCCAGTGTGCGTCTGCGATGCCTCTGTGTCACAGAGGCATATTGGCGCGATAGCCTCTGTGACACGGAGTTATTCCATGCTGGGCATAATTTTATACATCTCTCATTTATTATAAATAGGTCCCTTAGCTCCTAAAATCATTTTGTCACGATCTTATTCTGAAAAACCACCTAGGAGTGAAGGGAGAAGTGGGAGAACTCACCTAGGGTTCATCAATTTCATCTTCTCTTCTACCAATTCTTGTAAGTATGTTACTTTAATAATGTTTTCTTGTAATTTTATGAACATGAGTGGCTAGACCCCTTCCTCTAGGGTTGAAGCCATGAGTTATGATTGTGTTTTTATGAATTTGTTTTGGAATTAAGTTATTGATTGTTGTTTTGTCTTGCATTCTTAATTATGGTTGTTTTTATGATTGATCACCACGAAAACAAGTGGGTTAAGCTTAGGTACATGCTTGAGAAAGATAACCTAGGCAAGAACAAGAGCATGTAGGGAGCAAGATTGTATCTCACGATATAATGTGTGGTTAGGATAGGAATATGCCTAATACCTTGCTTGGTTGATAAAATGGGAAGATAGAAAGACACCAGCTTAGAATTATCACATCACCACTCGTAGAAATAGTTGTGAAGCTAAGTTCGGTTAAATGATTAGAGGTACGAAAGTCCCTAATCAAGAGCATAAACCTCGTAAACCACATCCACGTAAATGAATTGCCCACGAACTAGAATGTCACATCCCCGCTCAACGATGTAGTTGTGAGTCTAGTTTGTTGTGTTTAGAGGCTCGAAAGACCATGAACATGCAATTGTAATTATGTGAGATGACAATTGATAGTTTCATACTTAAACCATTACAAATCATAGTATCGCGTGATTATCCGACTTTAATTCTAGTTGCTCCTTGAATGAATTCAGAGTATTTCGTTGACCACATCTAGACTTAATTAAATTTCTCGAAAAAGTCTATAATCAACACTTGCGGCATTTAATATCACACTTGAACTTGATAGTTAGCTGAATTGGTCCAGTCCCTGTGGGTTCGACATCCGGCTCTTAAAGAGGGCCACTATATTACTTGTACGACCTGTACACTTGCGGGCTCATCACCCATTTCCATTTCCATCCTCATAGCCTTCACCATTTCCATTCCTCCTACCATTCATTCTTCGGAGAGCCATGATTCTACAATTTGGAATAACACAAATTAGAGGAATAGGAAGATATTTCATCTCACAACATAGATCATAAAAGAAGGGAACATTTCCTAAACGTCTTTTTGCCTCTCCGTCATAAGTGTGGCGTGCTTCACACTCATGAAAAAGACTCTACTTAACACGACTTTCAGATACCCTAGGAAACTTCAAACCTATTGCTCTGATACCAAGTTTGTCACAATCCGAATGTAGACCCGGATTGTAACGCGGGACAAGGAGCCACGGGAGACTCAAAGTCGATCATTTGCATGAACATTCACCTAACTTCAATTACTTAGAGTGGAATATTGAACATACGACATAGTGGATACATGAACGTAACATAACATAGCATGAAAAGCGGAAAAATACATAACAACTGACTACGATAATTGATCATAAAGCCTCTATCATATCAGATGGGTCGATGGGACAATATCCCCAACTAACCGGCAAAAACTGAAACAAAAGGAACATCAATGTCTGAACATATAGCCCTCGGAATATGAAGACTCACCAAAAGGCTGGTAGCTAAACTTTGAAATGGGCTATTGATGGGGTTGATCCTGAGAGTTGGGTCCTATATCATGAATTGATACAACATAGAAAGTATGCGGTCAGTACGTAGAATATATCGAGTATGTAAGGTAAGCAAAACGGACATTTAAAATATATATAAGCTCATAAATGATCATGAGAGTTGGACAACATGCTCTTAACATAAATAGCATACGATAACATACGACTCAAGATTTTCAAAACATTCGTAATTCAGTCATAATCATAATCATAAGAGAAAATCTTTATTGAACATGACTTGAGCCACTATACATAACCATAACATACATAAATCATGGGGAACAATGGAAGATTCTTATTACCAACATACCCCATATAAGCACATGTGGAGCCCGACCTGTAACACTAGGTGGGAGGGTGTTTGTACCTTGCCAAGGATAGAACCATGAAGGGCGTGATATCACACATGAAAGGGCCCATTTAGGCAAGGGGAAAGTCACAAGGGAGGTCCCATCACGTCCTACAGTGGCACGTAGTTCTGAGATTCATGGTAGAACATGGGCCCCGAATCTACTCAATGTTAAATACTACCTCCACAACATATATAATGCTCATAGTATAATATGCATGAGATTCATGGGCTAGTTAAATCATGATAACTATAAACATGCTTGTAAATACATGAACTTGACATGAGTCTAAGGCCAGTGAGTCGGCCAAAAATATTATTAGTAAATCATGGGATTCATGCATACTTATAAATCATATATATACTTTGCAAATCATCAATTCGTAATGAGTATTTGAATAATTCCACAATTCAAATCATAAATCATGAAGGGTTTATGAATATCAACAATTGAAGTAAAGATTATAACTCGATTCATCACAGAACATGCATATTTAGGCTTAATTTAGTAGAAATTGAAATTAATAAATTTATAAACAAAATAGTTTTAGAATCTGGTCATAATTTGGAAAATATGATGTAAATCACGAAAGATAATAACCCATTGATGGATCATTAGAATTTCACAAGATTTAAGTTAAAACCCCATAAGATTTTTGATCAAACTTCATGAATTAGTAGAGATTGAGCATGGGTGTGAACGAGAACACCCATTCATAACCCTACATACATGGGGAAAATCAATTCCCACCACTCCTTGAAAGCCCAAAGGAAATTGATGAAGAAAACCTTGAAGACTAGCTTGATCACCTCTATGTTTTTCTAACTTTTGCATGCATGAGAATAAATCGGCTAGAAGGGCTTAACCTATCTTAATACACTTAGAAAATAACTTAAAATGACATAGTTTAGGTCCTTAGAGCGTAGGAATGATGAAAAACCCCTTAATGAAAAATCATGAAAATCTGCACTGAGCGAACCAATGACCGGACTAATAGATCTTAGGAAGATACCATGACTAGTGGTATCCATCCGTTGTCTTTACTACCCAAAATTCTTGATCTCAGGTTTGAACCACGACTAGATAGGATGAGTCATCCTTCCATCCAACCGGTCGTCACATTGTCTGTTGCTTGCCCCCTTCAAATCTTGTACTGGTCATTCCAACGAGCCTCACAATGACTCGTTACTTCATCCAATGAGTCGTGGTTGCTTTCCTTTAGTTCAAATGGAAAATGTACCTATCCCCCTACAATGACTCGTTACCACGACTTGTTACATCTCACAACGGGTCGTTACTTCACCCGTTGTTACTCACTGACACCAGACCAACATCTCCCATGACTGCTTCAAACGGGTCATTGGTTGGACCAACGATCCGTTAGGTCATCCGTCCTGTAACGTTTTTCCCAGTTTTAGCCAACTTTCAAATTTTAAATCCTAGGTCTAATCTTAAGCACTTCCGGGGTATTACACAATCTTAGAGCTAAAACCTCTGCCTGCTTATTTAAGGTATGTATATCTTAGGTTGAACAACACGTTGCCTATAATTATCCCGGCAAAACTCACTGAACAATAAGTGGAGACACTTCTAGCAGTCTTAAGGAAGCATATCCTAGAAATAGGTTAGACTATTGCCGACATCATTGGCATACCTTCGGGCATTTGCACTCATAAGATCAACCTTTAGGAAGATTGTAGTCCCTTTGTTGAGCATCAAAACTGTCTAAATACATCGTTGCAAGAAGCAGTTAATAAAGAGATTATCAAATGGTTAGATACAAGAGTTGTCCACCCAATAGATGATAGTAGTTGGGTGAGCCCAATCCAATATATGCCTAAGAAAAGAGGAATCAATGTGCTGCTAAATGAGAAAGATGAGTTGGTAGCAAGACAGCCAGTCACTGGATGAAAGGAGTGTATGGACAATCATAAGTTGAACTCATGGAACAAGAAGGATCATTTTCTGGTTCCTTTCTGTCACGTCTCACCTCGGGGGGCATGACTGACACCTAATGCCAAACTGGTATCTAGGCGGACCTAGCTGGGTATATGTGCCTTTATTTCCTGCGAGCAACTCAAAATCAAGAAAACAAACAGCTATATCTCAGCTGTAAACGCAGCCTCAGGTCAACAAGGCCACGCAGCAGACCGTTAACAGAAAATAGCTAACCTAGCAAATATAACAATAAAGGGATCCTATGTAGGCCGATAAGACCACCATGCTGCCTAGTCCTAACAGAAGGAAAGTAGGAAGTCATATATGAACTTTATCAAACAAGGATGTTAACTAGAAGTTAAACTTAGGCCCCACATGGACAACACATAAAGTAGAATATACATAGGCCAACACATAAAACATAACATAGGTCCACACGGCCAACAACAACCAACAACTAATAACTGTATTCTACAAGCCTTTAAGAGTGGAATAGTGGTTGGGACAATGCCCTGACCTACCCAAAAGTTGTACAACAAAAGAGCAAACCTTTCTGACTAACAACTCCGCAGAAAAGGAGTTGACTGAACTGCTAAACTTGGATAACAGCTAAGGAGGTCCTAAACCACGTCTATCTTCACCTGCAGGAATGCATGCAACGCCCCGTGGATGGGCGTTAGAATAATATGTACTGAATATGTAAGGCAATAATAAAAGCTGAATAAAATTGGTAAAAGAACTTAAGGTATTAAATAGGAAGGATAATATTTCATTCTGAATAGACTAACAATATGAAATATAACAAACAAGTAAAAAAACAAACAAGAATCTAACCGGGCTCCCAAAGCCTGGAAGGTACAATCAACACAGAATAACCTACCTAGGTCCCCATAAGCCTTGTCAAGCACCAAATAGTCCATAAACCTTTATCGGTTACCCTGAGGCTCCATAAGTTACTGCAACCGTGTCTCAGGCAAACCAGGCCCTTGTGAGGGTTGATAATGTCATCGTGAACATAGAAGGAGTACATAGAAGACTCCAACGTGGCCCTGAATGCTTTACATTAGTCCCTTCAGACACTTAATAGCTCTGTAAGCAATTCAGTAGCTCATAGGCAATACAATAGCTCAAAAAGAAATATTATAGTTCCGTACATGATAACAGCATCGTGGCTCCATAAGCAATCTATAGCTCCATAAGCATTAGTAGCTTCATAGCTGCCATGACGTGAACATAGGCCCGGATCAAGACATGGGACGAGGAGCCCCGAGAGACTCCAAGTTGACCCATGGCATGAACATATATCTAACTCAATCAATAAAAGCGGAATATATAACATAATAAACATAACGGAAGTCTAAACATAACATCACGTCAGAACCGAAATTCACATCATACATGATGAGTTGATAACTATGTAGTGTATGAAAGCCTCTATCATATCTGATGGGTTGATGGGACAACACCCCCAATAAACCCGACAAGTCTAAAAACTGAAAATACAAGATAACTAGTAATGAATAGTCCTCGGGAGATAAGGACTCACCACTGAAGCAGAACGCTAACTACGGAGAATTAGCTAGTGACTGGGCTAAGTCTGAATACCAAAGCCTGTATCATAAAACGATATAGAATAGTGTAGGCGGCCAGTACGTGGAATGTAACAAGTATGTAAGGTAAGTAAAACAGACATTTAAAATACATAAAAGTTCATAAGAGTAGGACAACATGATCATAACATAAACATCGTAATACAACATAAGGCTTAAGGTTTTCAAAACATTCGTAAATCATTTATAACCATACTAATGAGAGAAAAGCTTTATTACACATGAATTGAGACAAAGTATATGATTATAATCATATATAAATCATGAGGAACAGAGGGAGATTGTTCTAACTGACCTACCCCATATGAGCAACCTGGAGCCTGACCTGTAAACCCCTAATCTGGAGGGCGTTCGTACCTTGCCAAGGGTAGAACCATGAAAAAGGTGTGATATCATGACAGAGGTCTAATTTGGGGCAAAGGGGACAACACCATGGAGGTCCCGTCTTGGTGCACTAGATTTGATAACCTCTTCAAATCCCCTAAACTTGCATGCATGAATAAGAATAGCCTAAAATGAACTTACCCCTCTTAATACTCACTATTCATTAGCTTAAAACGATGTTGTTTAGGACTTAGGATCGTAGGAATTACGGATAAACCATTACTAAATTCACAGAGAAAAACTGGCTGCCATTCCCTACGAGGGACTAGACAAGTCATTGTCCAAGGTCGCGACTCTTGGCCACCAACCATCGTATACACTGCCAACATTTCACCTTGGTCTCATCACGGGGAACTACACGAGTCGTTATTGGTGACCACGACTCAGGGTCACCACTCATGGTCTTTACTGCCAAAAAGTCCTCTTCCTTCACCTCATCCTTGGCCACGACTGACTCAATGAGTCGTGGTGCTGACCAGGACTAATAGTCATGTCCTTGGTCACCCCAAACTCAAAAATTTCCAACTTAAGTATAGCACCTCACCACGAGTCACTCCAAGACTTGTGGTCTACCCCACAGGTCACAGGACGACTCGTTCTGTGACCTCGTGTAGAAAATCCTGTTTTCTCCATTTCAACTCTCGGGTCTGTTCTTAGGGTTTTCGGGGCAATAAAATATCTCCCCCTTGGGAAAATTCATTTTCAAATATTGAAAATCATATAGAAAAGTAGAGAAATGCAATAATCATATTCAAATATTGATCATATAAGTTGAGAACTGACGGAATGACTACCTCTGAGCTGAACTACAGGGTTGAACTTAATTCCCGAACCAAACATACATCCATTTACATGAAAGAAACTGAGGTACATAAGCTGAACATGAAACAGAATCGAGTGTTAAGGAGGAAATTGACATCTTAAGCCGAACATGAAACTGAATTGGCTCCCCACTTAGCTCCCTCAACATGCTGATTCCTCCATGAGACCTTAACTGAACCTACTTCTTGTTCCTTAACCTTTGAACCTGATGATCCAATATTTTCCATTGGAACCCCTTCATATCTAAAGATGTCTTCCATACTGACGCTGTCTACTGGAGTTACTAGAGATGGATAACCCAAACACTTCCTTAAGAGCGACATATAGAAAATTAGATGAACGAAAGATAATTCTGAGGGCAACTCCAATTCATATACCACCTTGCCAACCCGTTTCACAATCCGATAGGGCTAACATAACGGGGACTGACTTTTCCTATTTTTTCTAAACCTCAACACTCCGTTCAACTGAGACACCTTTAGAACACACAATCATCGACTTCGAACTCAAGTTATCTCCTCCTCACATCCATATAGGACTTTTGACGACTTTGAACTATTTTCAACCCGTCCCATATGAGTTGAACTTTCTCCATTGCCTTATGGACTGAATCTAGTCCTATCATCACAACTTCACCGGCTTCAAACCAACCAATAGGCGATCTACATCTCCGCCAATAGAGATCCTTAAACAGAGCTATCTAAATGCTGGAATGGTAGCAGTTATTGTATGCAAACTCAATGAGAGGCAAATGATCATCCCAACTACCCTTGAAGTTAATCAAACATGATCTCAACATGTCCTCGAGAGTCTGAATTGGCCGCTCTGCTTGACCATCCGTTTGCGGGTGAAATGTTGTACTAAGCTTGACTTGAGTACCAAGTGCCTTTTGAAATGATCTCTAAAACGGAGAGGTAAAATGAGTACCTCTGTATGATATGATGGACAAGGCACCCCATGCAATCAAACTAGCTCTCGGATGTATAGTTTGGCATAATCCTCCACCAAATCAGTGTTTTTGATTGGTAGAAAGTGAGCAGCTTTGGTTAACCTGTCCACGACCACCAAAATCGACGAGTGCGAGGCAACCCTGTGATGAAGTCCATATTAATATCCTCCCACTTCCAAGTAGGGATACTGTGTCCTAAATCACACCTCCTTGTATTTGATGCTCAACCTTCACTTGCTGACAATTCAGACACTTAGCTACAAATTCTGCGATGTTCTTCTTCCTGCCATTCCCACAAAAGACTTCACGTAGGCCACGGTACATCTTGGTGATATCTGGATGTATGGATTATCTGGAACCGTGAGCCTCATGTAACATCTAATTCTCAAATCATCAACTTCCAAAACACACAAACAGCCCTGATATTGAAGTATTCCATCTTCCCCTTTAGAGCAGACCTCTACCTTTTGATTCTGAAAAGCTTCCTTCAGTTTTACCAAAATAGGGTCCTCATCTTGTCTAGCTTTTACATCAGTCACCAAGGATGATTCTAACCCATTCTGAATAATGACACCACCATCCGTCGAGGCAACAAGATGAACTCCTACAATTCATGCTAAAAATTTTGAAGTCCTGAAACTTTGAGTTTTCACCTTTTATGCTTAAGATTATTCCCAAATACAAAAAATGTTCAAATCCATCCGAAACTCATCTGGAATCCTCGAGTCACAACCCAAATGTGCAATTCAATCATACAACTCATTCCGGACAGGTTGGAATCATCAAATTACCAATATAAAGTTGTTTTGATCGAAAGTTGACCATGGTCACACTTAGCCACCTCAAAGCTCATAATTTCAACCAAAGGTCCAAATTACTCTCAAATCACCTCGAGATCCATGCAAACTACCCAACTAATTCATAAATCACCATTGGGAACCAACAGAGCTTTCAGGACCCAAATTTGAGCTAGTTAACCTAAAATGTTTACTCTGGTCAAACATCTCAAACCTCAAACCCTCTAAAATTAAAAATCTCACCCGATCTTCATTAGATCATCTCGAATACGGTGTCATCCACCTCTCCTAGTCATGAATAACAAAATGAAGATATGCAAAAGTTCAACCCTGGGAAACGGATCAACAATCAAAATAAACATGCGGGCCGTCACAGTCCCAGGCTTAGCTAATAACCACATTTCCTGGACTTCTACATATCGGGCACCTATGGCTGGGATAGGGATTTACCTTGAACGTACCCATTTTAACCAACGTCTCCGTCATGGGAAACATCCATAGGTTTTAGAGTAAGGGTATCATGAGCACGAATCGGTAAGAGATCTAAGCGAGGCATATACCTGATATAGCACGATCTTATGAGCTGATAAGACAAATCTTAGGGATTGAGTTCATAGAGTTGAATGTGCTAAGAGACATGAGTTCACATATGTAACGAGGGTCATGACATGAAGCTGAATAGGTCATTTTGGGATCGCTAACTAACGGGATTACTTATCATCTTAGGGTTCTGAACATAAGCATGAGTCGAGCGTAGTATCGATGCAAACATAAGGGAAACATCTAAATGAGGATGGATTGACTACCCCCAAATACTATTCATAGAACATTCTTACTAGAATACTTAATACCTGAATTGGCCATTCACTTACAATTTCCATGCATTCCATAAATCAAACCTCATATTAAAATGCACAAAGGATCTATTACCTCGTATAGTAGTTCTCGGAACTAGCAATCATGGTAGGTTTGATAGGAAGGCTTATAACATACCTGAGACTACATCTGAGACAGACTGCCAGTTGCACTTGGGAACCTATGCTGCTAAGATGGGCGGTTTGCTGGAGCTGCTGATTTGATGATTGGCACATTGACTCTACCCTTGTCCTACTTGGCCGATCGGCAATTACTGCTCATGTGTCTGGCCTCACCATATATGTTTAAAATGTATGAACCTGAAAAACATCATCCTTCTTATGATCTACCAAATTTCAAGCATGCTGACTGGCTAGATAGGGCTGTTGGAAGGGTGGCCGGGGCACGACCTCTCTAGCCGTCTCGCTTGGCTGTATGGTAATCCTATGATTATGACCAGGTTGGCCACAATAGAAGCAAACATCTGAACCTATCAAGAACTTCCCTAGGTGGTTCTTTCCGCTGTGCCCGCAAACTAGATAAGTAATCTCCCTCACCCAAGGTTTGTATCCTTGAACTTGAGCTAGAAACCACTGACGAGGTTGAGGGCAACTCTTACTACTCGACCCTTTCTAGGAGCTCTCCAAGTGTTCGATCCTGGGCCTCTTGTTCCTTCTTTCTTCCCCCTTACACTCTTCACCTATATTCGAACCACCAAACTTAGAAGGGCTCCTCTTCCTGAGTCCTTGAACCCTAGTGTTGTCACCTCTCTGGTAGGGTTCATTGTTGAGATAGTTTGCTGGTTAGGCTGGATGATCATGGCTATATCAACAATCTGAGAGTGGTGCCGAGTTCTACATCCGTAGCTTGCACGGGCCATATTGGTGTTGGTGGGGCCGTCTTACTCCTATTATTGTTCTGAGAAGACATGTTTATGCACATGCGTATAGCACGACTTAGAGAAATGGAGAGAGTTAAACTCATTGAACGGGATAGATTCATAAAATAAGGGAACATTTCCTAGATGTGTCATAGCCTCTTCATCATAAGTGTGGAGCACTTCACACCCCTGAGAAAGACTCTACTTAATGTGGCTTTCGGACACCCTAGGACACTTCAAAACCTATGGCTCTGATACCAAGTTTGTGACAATCCAATCATAGGTCCGGATAGAGATACGGGACAAGGAGCCCTGAGAGATTCCAAGTAGACCCATGTCATGAACATATATCTAACTCAATCGATAAAGTGGAAGACTTAACATAGTAAACATAACGGAAATCTAACCATAACATAAGATCAGAACTAAAATTTACATCATACATGACAAGCTGATTAATACGTACAATCTGAATGCCTTTATCATATCTAATGGGTTGACGGGAAAACGCCCCCAACTAACCCGACAAGTATGAAAACTGAAAAATACAAGATATCTGGTAACGAATTGTCCTCAGGAGATGTGGACTCACCACTGAAGTTGAATGCTGTCTCTGGAGAACTGGCAAGTGATGAGGCTGAGTCTGAAGATCGGAGCCTGTATCATAAAATGATATATCACAGAGTATGTGACCAGTACGTGGAATGTACCGAGTATGCAAGGTAAGTAAAATAGATATTTAAAATACATAAAAGTTCATAAAAGTGGGACAACGTGATCATAACATAAACATCATAATACAACATAAGGCTCAAGGTTTTTAAAACATTCGTAAATCATTTATAATCATACTCACGAGAGAAAATCTTTAGTAAAACATGATCCAAAGTATATAATTATAATTATACATAAATCATGAGGAACAATAGGAGATTCTTATAACCTACATATCTCATATGAGCACACATGGAGCCCGACTTGTAAACCTCTAGTCGAGAGGGCGTTCATACCTTGACAATGGTAGAAACATGAAAGAGGTGTGATACCACAACAGAGGGCCCATTTGGGGCACAGGAGACAGTAACATGGAGGTCCCATCGTTTCTACATCGGTGCGTAGTTCTGAGACTCGGGGCATGCTTGGACCTCGGGTCCACTCAGTGTTAAATACTGCTCCCAAAATATATATAGTGCACATACGATAATATATATGAGATTCATAGGATAGTTGAAATCACGATATTCATAAGCATGATGGAAATATGTGAACTAGCCACGAAAGTAAGGCCTGTGAGTCAGCCAAAATCATATATCGATAAATCATGAAGTTCATGCGTACTTGTAAAACATGTATATACTTGATAATCATAAATTCATTTTGAACATTTTTTAGAAATCATACAATAAGTCATAAATTATAATGGGTTAGTGAGCAACAAGATCAGAGTAGAATCATAACTTGCTATATGATGTAACATACATAATTGGGCATAGTTTTATAGAAATTTAAATCCATAAGTTTATAATTGGAAATAGTTGTAATCTACCCATGATTTGTAAAACATGAATGGATACATGAAGGAGATTAACCCATAGATAGATCATAAAGATTTCATAAGAATTGGGATAGATCACCGTAGTACTATCAATAGAATTTCATGAATCAAGGAGAGATTGGGCATTAATGTAAACAAATTCAACCATCATAACCCTACATACCTGAGAAGGACTGATTCTACAACTCCCTTGATTTCCTAATGAATAATTGATGAAGAACTTGGTGGATTAGACTTGATAACCACTTCAAAGCCCCTAAGCTTGCATGCATGAATAGGAATATCCTAGAATGTACTTAACCCTCTTAATACTCAATATTCATAGCTTAAAATGACGTAGTTTAGGCCTTAGGATCATAGGAATTAGGGATAAGCCCTTACTAAATTCGTAGAGAAAAACTGACTGCCAGTTCCCACGAGGGATTGGACGAGTTATTGTCCAAGGCCAACACTCGTGACCACCAACCGTCATGTACACTGCAAAAATTTCACCTAGGGCTCATCACGGGGAACTAGACGAGTGGTTACTGGTGACCACGACTCGTGGTCACCACTCGTGGTCTTTAGTGCCAAAAATTCCTCTTCTTTCACCTCATCCTTGGCCACGACCGGCTCAACGAGTAGTGGTGCTGACCACGACTCGTGATGATGTCCGTGGTCACCCCAAACTCAAATATTCCCAACTTAAGTCTAGCACCTCACCATGTGTCACTCCACGACTCATGATCTACCCCACGGGTCACTAGACGACTCGTTTTGTGACCTGGTGTAGAAAATCCTATTTTCTCCATTTTAACTCCAGGGTCTGATTTTAGGGTTTTCGGGGCATTACAATATCTCCCCCTTGGGGACATTCATCCTAGAATGTGCAAAATCATATAGAAAAGTAGAGAAATGCAATCATCATATTCAAATACTGATCATATAAGTTGAGAAGTGACAGAATGACTACCTCAGAACTGAAGTACATGGCTGAACTGAATTCCCAAACCACACATACATCCATTTACAAGAAAGAAACTGAGGTACATGAGCTGAACATGAAACTGCATCAAGTGTTAAGGAGGAAACTGACACCTTAAGCTGAAACTGAGCCAGAAGAGAATAAATGCGGGTATTTTGTCATCATATCTACCTCGGCTCCCCACCTAGCTCTCTCAACAACCTAATTCCTTCATGAGACCTTAACTGAAGCTACTTCTTGTTCCTTAACCTTCGAACCTAATGATCCAATATTTTCTACCGGAACCCCTTCATAATCAAGACTATCTTCCACAACGATGCTTTCTACTAGAGTAATTAGAGATGGATCACCCAAACACTTCCTTAAGAGTGATATATGGAAAACTGGATGAACGAAAGCTAATTATGAGGGAAACTCCAATTCATATGCCACATTGCCAACCCGTTTCACAATCCGATAGGGCCAGCATAGTGGGGAGTGAGTTTTTCTTTCTTTTAGAACCTCATCACTCCCTTCAAGGGAGACACCTTTAGAAACATCAAATCTTCGACTTCAACTAAAGTTTCTCTCCTCCTCACATCCACATAGGAATTTTGATGACTTTGAGCTATTTTCAACCTGTCCCATATGAGCTGAACTTTCTTCATGACCTCATGGACTGAATCTTGTCATATCATCGCAGCTTCACCGACTTCAAACCAACAAATAGGCTATTTACATCTCCTCCCATAGAGAACCTCAAACGGAGCCATTTGAATGCTGGAATGGTTGTTGTTATTGTACGTGAGTTCAATGTGAGGAAAATGACCATCCCAACTACCCTTGAAGTCAATCACTCATGCTCTCAATATGTCCTAGAGAGTATGAATTATCTGCTCTGCTTGACTATTCATTTACGGGTGAAATGTATACTAAGATTGACCTGAGCACCAAGTCCGTTTCAAAACAATCTTCAAATTTGAGAGGTAAACTGAGTACCTTAGTCTGATATGATGGACAAGGGTACTCCATGCAATTGGACTAGCTCTCATATGCATAGTTTGGCATAATCCTCTACTGAACCAATGGTTTTGATTGGTAGAAAATGGGCGGCTTTGCTCAACATGTACACTACCACCAAAATAGAGTCATACAATCGACGAGTGCGAGGAAACCCTGTGATGAAGTCCATTTTAATCTCCTCCCACTTCCAAGTAGGGATACTGATGTCCTGAAGCACACCTCCTGGTCTTTGATGCTCAACCTTTACTTGCTGACAATTTGACACTTAGCTACAAATTCTGCGATATTCTTCTTCCTACCATTCCACCAATAGACTTTTCATAGGTCATGGTACATCTTTGTGGTCCCTAGATCTATGGAGTATTTGGAACCGTGAGCCTCATGTAACATCCGATTTCTAAAATCATCAACTTCCAGAACACACAAGCAGCCCTGACATCGAAGCATTCCATCTCCCCCTTTGAAGAAGACCTCTACCTTTTGATTCTGAATGGCTTCCTTCAGTGTTACCAAAATAGTGTCCTCTGAGTTTTCACCTTTTATGCTTAAGATCATGCCAAATATGCAAAATGTTCAAATCCATCCGAAACTCATCTGAAATCCCCCGGGAATAACCCAAATAGGCAATTCAATCATATAACTCATTCCAGACCTGTTGGAATCATCAAATTACCAATATAAAGTTTTTTGGATCAA
Organism: Datura wrightii; assembly: GCA_035772735.1. NCBI lineage: Eukaryota > Viridiplantae > Streptophyta > Magnoliopsida > Solanales > Solanaceae > Datura > Datura wrightii. Next base: position 91,348,405 of record JASDFA010000020.1, read on the forward strand.
AAGTTTATGGTGGTCACACTTAACCTCCTCAAAGCTCATAATTTCAACCAAAGGTCCAAATTACTCCCAAATCAACTAGGGATTCATGAAAACTATCTAACTAAGTCATAAATCACCATCCGAAACCAACAGAGCTTCAGGACCCAAATTCGATCTCGTTAACCTGAAATGTTGACTCTGGTCAAACTCTCAAACCTCAAACCCTCTAAAATCGAAAATCTCAATCGATCTTTATTAGATCATCTCGGATACGGTGTCATCCACCTCCGGAAGTCATGAATAACAAAATGAAGATATGGAAAGGTTCAGCCCAGGGAAATGGATCAACAATCAAAATAATCATGCGGGTCGTTACATGCCCAGGCATGGCTAATAACCGCATTTCCTGGATTTCTACATACCGGGAACCTATGGATGGGATAGGGAGTTACCTTGAACGTACTGATTTTAACCATCATCTCCATCATGGGGAACATCCATAGGGTTCAGAGTAACAGAATCATGAGCATGAATCGTTAAGAGAGCTAAGCTAGGCATATACCTGATATAGCACGATCTTATAAGCCGATAGGGCAAATCTTAAGGACTGAGTTCATAGAGCTGAGCGTGATAAGAGAAAAGAGTTCACATACGTAAAGACGGTCATGACATGAAGCTGAATGGGTAATACTGGGATCACTGACTGACGAGATTACTTATCATTTGAGGGTTTTGAATATAAGCATGAGTTGAGCGTAACATCGAGCGAACATAAGGGAAACATCTAAATGAGGATGGATTGACTACCCACAAATACTATTCATAGAAATTTAATACTAGAATACTCAAGACCTAACTTAGCCCTTCACTTACCATTTCCCTACCTTCCATGAAGCAAACCTCATATTAAAATGCATAATGGGAACTTGTACCTCGTACAGTAGTTCTCAAAACTAGAAATAATGGAAGGTTTGATAGGAAGGCTTATAACATACCTGGGATAACATCTAAGGCTGACTGCCATTTGCTCTTAGTAACCTATGCTGTTGAGATGGGCGGTTTACTGGAGCTGTTGATCCGGTGATTGGTGCATCGGCTCTACCCTTGCCCTGCATAGCCGATGGGCGATTTCTATGCATGTGTCTGGCCTCCCCACATCTGTAATAAATGTCTGAACTTTCCAAACATCCTCCTGCATGTTATCTACCACATTTTAAGCATGAAAACTTGCTAGATAGGGCTGCTAGAGGAGATGTCGGGGCACGGCGTCTCTGGCCATCTCGCTTGGCTGCAGGGCAATCTCTGTGTTTATGACCGGGTTGGCCACAATAGAAGAAAACATCTGCACCTAACAAACACTTTCCTAGGTGGTTCTTTCCACAGTGCATGCAAACTGGATAAGTAATCTCCCTCACCCGGGGTTTGCATCCCCGAACTTGAGCTAGATACCTCTGATGGGGTTGAGGGCGATTCCTACTACTCCACCCTTGCTGGGAACTCTCCAAGTCTTCGATCCTGGGCCTCTTGTTCCTCCTTTCTTGCCCCTTATACTCTTCCACCATATTCAAATCACCAAATTTAGACGGGCTCCTCTTCGCGAGTTCTTCAACCCTAGTAGTAGTCGCCTCTCCTGTAGGGTTCACTAGTGCGATAATTTGTTGGTTAGGCTGGGTGATCATGGCATGTATCAACACTCTGAGGGCGGCCTTGAGTTCTACATCCATAACTTGCATTGGGTCCATTGGTGTTAGTGGGGCTGGCTGACTCCCATTGTTGTTCTGAGAAGACATGTTTCTGCACACGCGTATAGCACGAGTTAGAGGAATGGAAAGAGTAGAACTCATGGCACGGGATAAAGTCATGAAAGAAGGGAACATTTCCTTGATGACTTGTAGCCTCTTCATCATAAGTGTGGCGCGCTTCACACCCATGAAAAAGACTCTACTTAATGTGGCTTTTAGACACCCTTGGGCACTTCAAAACCTATGGCTCTGATACCAAGTTTTTCACGACCCGAACATGGGCCCAGATAGAGACACAAGACAAGGAACACTGAGAGACTCCAAGTGGAACCATGGCATGAACATATATCTAACTCAATAAATAAAAGCGGAAGACTTAACATAATAAACATAACAGAAGTCTAAACATAACATCACGTTAGTACCAGAATCACATCATACATGACAAGATAATTACTACGTACAGTTTGAAAGTCTCTATCATATCTGATGGGTTGATGGGACAACGCCCCCGACTAACCCGACTAGTCTGAAAACTAAAAATACAAGATAACTGGTAACAAATAGTCCTCAGGATATGAGGGCTCACCACTGAAGCTGACTGCTAACTCTAGAGAATTGGCTAGTCATGGGGCTGAGTCTGAATATCGGAGCCTGTACCATAAAATGATACAACATAGAGTATGCGGTCAATACGTGGAATGTACCGAGTATGCAAGGTAAGTAAAACGGACATTTAAATACATAAAAGTTCATAAGAGTAGGACAACATGATCATAATACAACATAAGGCTCAAGGTTTTTAAAACATTCATAAATCATTTATAATCATACTCACGAGAGAAAATCTTTATTAAACATGACTTAAGCCAAAGTATATAATTATAATTATACATAAATCATGAGGAACAATAGGAGATTCTTATAACCTACATACCTCATATGAGCACACATGGAGCCCAACCTATAAACCTCTAGTCGAGAGGGCGTTCATACCTTGCCAATGGTAGAACCATGAAAGAGGTGTGATATCACAACAGAGGGCCCATTTGGGGAAAAGGAGACATTAACATGGAGGTCCCATCGTTGCTACGTCGGTGCGTAGTTCTGAGACTCGGGGCATGCTTGGACCTCGGGTCCACTCAGTGTTAAATACTACTCCCAAAACATATATAATGCACATATGATGATATATATGAGATTCATAGGATAGTTGAAATCATGATATTCATAAGCATGATGGAAATATGTGAACTAGCCGCGAAAGTAAGGCCTATGAGTCAGCCAAAATCATAAATCGATAAATCATGAAGTTCATGCATACTTGTAAAACATGTATATACTTGATAATCATAAATTCATTTTGAACATTTTTGAGAAATCATATAATAAGTCATAAATTATAATGGGTTAGTGAGCATCAAGATCGGAGTAGAATCATAACTTGATATATCATGTAACATACATAATTGGGCATAGTTTTATAGAAATTTAAATCCATAAGTTTATAATTGGAAATAGTTGTAATCTGCCCATGATTTGTAAAACATGAATGGATACATGAAGGAGATTAACCCATAGATAGATCATAAGGATTTTATAAGAATTGGGATAGAACCCCGTAATACTATCAATAGAATTTCATGAATCAGGGACAGATTGGGCATGGGTGTAAAAAAATTCAACCATTCATAACCCTACATACCTGAGAAGGACTGATTCTACAACTCCCTTGATTTCCCAATGAATAATTGATGAAGAACTTGGTGGACTAGACTTGATAACCTCTTCAAAGCTCCTAAACTTCCATGCATGAATAGGAATAGCCTAGAATGTACTTAGCCCTCTTAATACTCAATATTCGTAGCTTAAAATGACGGAGTTTAGGCCTTAGTATCATAGGAATTACGGATAAGCCCTTACTAAATTCGTAGAGAAAAAGTGACTGCCAGTCCCCATGAGGGATTGGACGAGTTGTTGTCCAAGGCCAGCACTCGTGACCACCAACCGTCGTGTACACTGCAAAAATTTCACCTAGGGCTCATCACGGGGAACTACACGAGTCATTACTTGTGACCACGACTCGTGGTGTTCGGTGCCAAAAAGTCATCTTCCTTCACCTCATCCTTGGCCACGACTCATGGTCATGTCTGTAGTCACCCCAAACTCAAAAATTTTCAACTTAAGTCTAGCACCTCACCACGATTCACTCCATGACTCGTGGTATACCCCACGGGTCACAGGATGACTCGTTTTGTGACCTGGTGTAAAAACTCCTATTTTCTCTATTTTAACTCCCAAGTCTGATCTTAGGATTTTCAGGGCATTACCATAGCTCTCAAATCAGGGTATAGCTCCGTAAGAAGTTCATACGATTAACAGTCCCTCCGCTAATCACATAGAGAGATTGTATGAAATATGATCAATTCCTACCGGGGATGCTACACTACAATCTCAAATCTATTCATAACGACTAACTACAAATTTCGTATTCTCTACCTCGAAAGTACAATTCGTATCAATGATACAATGAGAATAACTTGCCGAGAGGATTAGCCTTAACATACCTTTATTGTTGATTTCTGTTCACCCCAAATACTTCCAACCTGAGGCTGGAAATTCCACTAACTTATAGCCCTTACGCTGTGAGAATAAGGTCATTTTCAATAATAGGAAATGACTTAATAAAAATATCCTTCAATGACATTAGCTATAACTCAAACATTATCCAGTTCTGTTGAAAACTTACATCCCGAGAGTTTATAAGGCAGAAACACTTACCTATAACTTGTAGCTATGTAGGACTCAATCAGAAGTTATTTCTACCACTTTTACTCTGCAGGGTTCCGGTACTCCTAGCAAGATTTCAAGAAACAACTCCGTAGGGGCGTTCCTTGTAGGCATGGAACTCGTTATCGAAGATGAATTTGTATTTAAACGGAGTTTAACGACATAGTTATGTTAAAACTCAAAGAGAAATTGAGAGGAAATCACCTAAGGTCGTGGGTCTGTTTTTGAGAAATTTTAAAATGAATTGGACTTCACACTTAAAACATATATATATAAGAGGTGGTGGAAAGGGGGCGTGGTGCGCCGCCCATCATGCAAGGCCCAGGGCGCTACACGCCGGCTATGGCGCCAAGCAGGAAGGGTTGCCCCATGCCCAGGGCGACCAGACTCGAGCTCCAACCGCCTACTCGCTCGACACTGCGCTCGTATACTCACCCCCCGAGCCCTTTCTCACATATATAGTACACCAAAACACTCAACATACGTACATATGCATCGGTTAAACAAAGGAAACTTACGGGGTGTAACATCATCCCCTCCCCCCAGTAACATTCGTCCTCAAATGTAATCTTAAACTTAAGAGACTCACTTCCATTAACTATTATCGAAATATTTTGGCAGAGTCTCCTCTGTGAAATGGATTACCTGGGAACCTGAAAGTCCAACATAGGTATCTCACAAGATTCTACAAGAAATGATGTGATATAGCTTCATAACATAAGAGCGAACAACTAAACAATACTGATAATATAAGCAATAAAACAATAACTGAATAACAATCTCACCTCCACTGCATAATCTGGGTCAAGCTTAAAATAAGTGAGTATATCTAGACCTCATGTCGTCCTCAGCTTCCCAAGTCATCTCCTCCATATTTTTGTTCCTCTATTGCACTTTAATGGAGGTTACATCTTTAGTTCTCAATATACGAACCTATCGATCTAGTATAGCAACTAGGGTTTCTTTGTCGGATAGTTCGTCAGCAACTTGATCATCCTCAACTGGGACAACCCGAGACGGGTCTACTATGCACTTTCGTAGCATTGGTACTTGGAAAACCGGATGGCCAAATTCTAGCCCTGAAGGAAGTTCTAACTCATATGTCACTCGGCTTATCTTTCGAAAGATTCGATACGGGCCAACGAACCTAGGGCTAAGCTTGCCCTTCCTGCCAAATCTCATCACACCCTTCATATGCACAACTTTAAGGAATACCCAATAATCAACATCACACTCCAAGTCTATATGATGCACACCGGAATAGGACTTCTGGCGACTCTGGGCTGTTAGCAGACTCTCTCTGATAGGCTTCACCTTGTCTTCTGACTAATGGATCATATCAGGTTCGATCCTTGATTCCCCTACATCAAACCATCCTATGGGGGACCTATATTTCCGCTACTCATAAGGACCATCTGAATAGTAGAATAATAACTTTTAATATATGCAAACTCAATAAGGGGTAGATGCTCATTCCAACTCCCTCTAAAGTCTAGTGCACACGCTCGTAGCATGTCCTCAAAGTGTCTAAATAGTGCGCTTTGCCTGACCGTCTATCTGGGGATGGAAAGTTGTACTCAGATTAACTTGCGTCCCCAAACCTTTCTGGAATGACTTCCAAAATCTAGCTGTAAACTGTGCCCCTCTATCATAAATAATAGTGCTAAGACCCCATGCAGTCGGACTATCTCCTTAAGTTATAACTCAATGTAATCTTTGGCTCAAAATGTAGTTTGAATTGGAAAGAAATGGGTTGATTTTTTCAACCTATTGACAATGACCTAAATGGAGTCGAATTTACTCCCGGTATAAGGTAACCCTGTCACAAAGTCCATATTGATTGCTTCCCATTTCCACATAGGTACAACTATCTCTTGAGTTAGTCTGTCAAGTTTCTGATGCTCAGCTTTCACATGCTGGCATTTAGGACACTGTACTACAAGCTCAGGTACACCTTTCTTCATTCCAAGCCACCAGTATATCTCCTTCATATCATTGTACATCTTTGTTGAACCTGATTAAAGAGATTAATGAGAATAATGTACCTCTACCATAATCTACTGGCGAGGCACTGCTACATCTAGAATGTAGAGTCGATCTCTGAATCTCAGGATACCATCTCCCGTTAACTCAAAGGCCGATAGTTCGCCCTCCAGAACCTTGTCCCTGAGTTTCACTAGGCTGGGGTCCTCTACTGCCACTCCTTCACCTCTACAACTAGAGATGATACTGTTGTATTCTAAATTACAACTCTGCTACCTTCTGAATTCACTATCTAGACTGCTAAATTGGCTAACTAGTGCAGTTATCGAGCCACTTCCTGCTGTTCTAGCCTCAAATATGCTAGGCTGCCCATGGATCCGTGACTAAGGGCATCATATACAATGTTAGCTTTCCCCGGGTGAAAGACGATATTCACATCATATTCTTCTAGCAATTCTAGCCAATGACACTGCCACAAATTTAAATTTTTCTATGTGAAGATATACTAAAGGCTTTTGTGATCTGTAAATGTCCAGATGCACACCATACAAGTAATGCCTCTATATTTTCAAAGCATGAACCACTGCATCTAACTCTAAGTCATAGCTGGCTCAAAGCATAGGCAATCACCTTGCCACGTTGCATCAGATTACACCCTAGCCTAACACCTAAAGCGTCACAGTATACAAAATAGTCTTTTGAACCTTCCAGTAAAGCTAATACTACTACTGATGTAAATCTATTTTTCAACTCCTAGAAACTCTGCTCACAAGCCTAGGTCCAGTGGAATTTAGCTGCTTTCTGAGTCAATCTGGTCAATAGTGATGATAAGGCAGAGAATCCTTCCACGAACCTTCTGTAATACGTGGCTAACCCTAGGAAACTACGAACCTCGATTAGAATCATGGGTATGGGCCATGTCTTTACTACCTCAATTTTCTGTGAGTCAACCTGGATACCTGTTCGCTCATTTGTTATATGGGTATATAACTACACGCAAGTGCACGTGGTCGAACAAGTAGTAAAGTGGCTCAAGTAAGCCAAGTATCGATCCCACAAGGACTGGGATAAGGTAACAATTAATCAAGTGTTACTATATTTTCAGTTTAACAATGAAGACAACAGTGTAACCAAGAGTTTGATATTTTTGGATTCTAATTTTTATGCTAAGTCTAAAACGATTATATAATGTGAGTCTGAACTGTGAATGTGAGCATTCTGAGGTTAAATGAACATGTAAAGAAATCAATTATCAATATCATTTGGTTAGTATTTTCCTCCGGTTGCTAATCAAGAACTACTGCCAATGGATTAAAACTCTCGTATTTAACCCAACTTAAGAATCATGAACCGTCCACCTACATTTATGTGATTAAACGAAAATTCATGTTCTAGCCATACAAACCTGGTTCCTAAATTGACTAATACGACTTTCAGGTATATTTCTATCCTGAAGGTAAATCAATTCTCAATTTTCCCAAACTAAGAAAGGATCATATCCTATTAATTCACAACTTTCCAATTTCTTGCTCTCTCGAGTGAAACCGGACTTTTTAGATATACATTAACGTAGGCCACACATTAATGCAGTAAGAACAAGAATCAATAGAACAACCATGGAAGAAAAGATGAAAAACCAAAGAATCAATAATCACATTTCAATACAATTGTTCTTAACCTCAGCAAGAAGAGGAATTAGCCACTCATTTGTGGATTAAACATCGTTAAATGAGTGTTAAACATACAAACAATTGAATTCAAGGAGAAGGAAAGAGAGAAAAACCCTGATAATTTCGTCCCCTCAACTGCCTGTAACCCACGTTCTTGCTCCACCAAGTCAGAATATTGAAAAATGAACCTAAGTGTTCTATTTATACTGGTGGGAATTTTTCCCAGAATAACAAGCAACGTGTCACGGAGTGCATCGCAGAGCACAGCCTCCGTGACACGCCACTGATGCGGACCCTCACTGGAAGTTGGGGTTCCAGGTAATAAGGCCCAACGTGGCACAGCGTGCAACGCGGAGCTAGGCCACCGTGCCAAGGACCCAATGCAAACCCTCACTGGATATTGGGCAAAAATTCCCTATCCAGGCAGAATGCCTCCGCGATGGCAGTGTGACACGGCTCCATCACGGAGCCTCTTTATTTTGTGCCTTCGAATGCCTTGTCCTTTGCTCACATCCGAGTCCAACCCCGATCTATTCCAACATGCATTTTAGCTTCCCAAAATTACATTTTACCTGCAAAACAATGCTAATCATGTTGGTTAGTATAAATTCACATTTTATTACCAATCACATGAGAATGTATAAACATTGATAGATAAACAAGGCTAACATGACACATTTGAGTATCACTTGGGCATATAAATTTGCCCAAGATCACTTACCCCACACTTAAATCCTTGTTCGTCCTCGAACAACAATCTTACACCTCATGCAATTTACACCCAAACCTCTCTACTTTGGTTCGACAATTTAGGCTATGGTCATACCGATTATTCAATACAGCAAATCATCAAGAAAACACGCATGGTCCAATCAATGCAATGACCTTCAATACATCAAGACCTCCTAGACTTAAGACTCGACTCTCGATATTGGCAAACTCATGCAAATTAGCTGATCAAGACATCCGACACAAAAATTAATCTCTCCTCAAGCATGTGCCCTCACAACACAAGAGAATTTTCCCCTTTTTGATCATATGAACTCACAAAATTTCAATCAGGGGCATACAAACACAATTTCGCTCTCTCTCCCAAAAGAATTCACATGCATCATGTCACGACCCATAAGCTTGACTTTAGTGTATTGCTCCACTAATATAAAGAAATGTGATGTAAGATCACGTAGGACTTTAACGGGTTATAATGTAAGCTACGGAACTAGTAAATATTGGGCTAGCCAATAATAGCCACTAGCATCCTTAAGCGCGTTTTCAATACATCCCATCAAACTCATGGGCAGTGTTTCTTCCTTCATCCTCCCATTCTTGAAGTTTTTCTTTAGTTTGGCCCATCTTATTGAGCACACTTGACACAACAACAAAGATTATTCATACACCTTCATTATAGTTTGTTTATAACAAGTGCACCTTCAACCTTTTCTTTCCCTTTATCACTCTACTTTTCTTTTCTTTTCACCATTCTCACTCTTCGACACTTTGGGAAAATTATTTTCTCTTCTTAAGCGCTTAAGCGTTTTGGATTGACTTTACAGCTAATGAAAAGAAGGGATTAAGCTCGGTTTACACTTTTGACAAAAGAAAAAAATAATAGGCTAAAGGCTCAACGGGCTGACTAGGGTATATAATCAAGGTGGGTACGATAATGAGAAATAGAAACTTTCGGTTAAACCAAAGAAATGCCTACATCCTTTCCTACAATACACCTCCTTCATTTCGTTTTGTACACACACCAGGCAAGTTCTAGACACTTCACAATAGCATGGAATAACAAAACCTTACTTCACACTTATTGCACATGCTCAATTCAAGACGTATTCACAGACTCTTCAATCAGCTAATTGCACGAATTCAAACATTAAGCCTTAATCACACTGAATCAACTCTATGGCCTAGGTACCTCAACATATTTACAAAGTTGCATGCTTTCACACGAATCAGCTTTGCATTTCAAATATCATGTACGACACGCAACCAGAATTTCGCAACCATAAAGTAACTACAGGTTTTGGGATGCAACCCACAAAAGAAAAACAGCTAAAAAATATAAATGAAAAAGAATATACTCCTAACAACTACATTTCCCTTAAGACGGTCATCATCCATCCATCATAGGGAACGGTCACTAACTAAGACTTCGGTTCAATGGGACCATTCTCGGTAAAAGAACCGAAAACAAACGTCGAGAAACCCAAGAATTGGAAAAAACAAAAAATTTAAAAATATCGATCATTTCGATAAACAAAAATATGTACAATATCAACTTAGCAACATTCAGCAACCCACAACAGTTTCACATATAATTACAATACATGACAACAACTTAACACTCACAAATCACAGGGTCAGAAACTTTTGTTCACAGGCACAACAACAGATTAGAACATACATAACAGCACAACCAGTACCTAACTACTCCCACCCCACACTTATCTCGAACACTGTCCCCAGTGTTCACAAAAATTAAAATAGCACAAAAATTGGGTGGTGGAACTCCCTGATCAATCAAAATACTCCACTTCTTCATCAGGTGCTGCTGCTTCATCTCCCATGTCTGAATCACCCCCGTCGTCATCATCGGACTCCACATCAGAGTCCTCCCGACGTGTCTCCTCGTCTGTGGGGACATCATCATCCGTGGGCTCCACAAAAGCTGGCCCCACTCGGCATAGAGCCCTGGCATTTTCGCCAAAAGGGTAGTCTAGCTCGAGCTGCCATAGCTCCTCCTCTATTTCCGGCCTCACGCCTATCCTCAGCTGGAGCATCTGCATCCCATACATACGAGCCATATACTGATCATCAAGAGCATGTCACTCGCCTAGTGTAAGCACTGGCCCGTGGGTGGTGTCGGGAGCCTTAGTTTTGGTGACATCTAAGGCACGCCGCTCCATCTACGGAATGTAGTCAAGGGCCTCTTCCTCAACATCTAGGCCCCTCAGGAATGTGGTGAGTAGTCCACCAAATCTGTATCTGTGCCCCTGATGCAACTGGGCTCTCTTCATGGAGGAAATAATCACCGCCCCCACGTTGATCTCCAACCCTTTCATCAGGGCATACACCAGGCATACATGATCCCGGGTTACATCTATCATATGTACCCCTGAAATTAGGCAGGAACAGACGATCTTAAGACATATCCTGGCTTCCCTGTTCATCTGTGAATAGGGCAAAGTCTGATGGTAGCCCCTCTCCTTGTGTCTGCTCCATCTAGCTGTCGATTGGGTTCCACACAAAGTACGTCTGATGTCCGCATATGGTGGAGTGATGTTCAGTTGTCGAAGCACGTGGGCATCTATGTCCCGCGCCCCTAGGATAACATTGAAGTGGTGAGGCTCAAAGGTGACTATTTGCCCTCTGATTTTGATGGTGTGACTTCTGACAGTCGGGTTCCAATTGGTATAGAATTCCCGAATCAGGTGCAAGTTGCATTCCTTGGGCTCTTCAAAGATGAAATTGAGCCCAGCTGCCTCGATCCTGTGGACAATCCTAGGGAACTCCTGTGCCAACGGTTCCCGAGCTATGTGTTCCTCGGGGAAGTACTTGCTCTCCTTGTGCTTGGCATACCACTTCTTCCCCTCTTGTGTCACCCACCTGGTTTCATATTGGCAGCGTTGGCTGCGTGGAACCGCTGGTGCTGCTGGGACTGCTGTGTGCAGTCTGATTCTCTTTCTTCCGGCTCCAGATGTTGATGCGTCTTTCCCTTTTTCTTGCCTGCTTGCCATTGTTCCTATCAAACCAAACAGACAAGATCAACGTTAAGCCAATGAGCATTAGTTTTGACTAAGGTCGGGTTAAGCTAGGCTACCCCACACTTAGTTCTTAGCTAAAATTACAACATTACGGCAAGATCATACCTATTTACACAATCAAACAGCCAAATATAACAAACATGCTTAGTGCAGTCGAAGAATTCGACGGTATATATTCTATGTACTACTCAGACTTCGTACAGCTAACCACAATCATTACCATCGATAACATTTTGTCCCATCGCACTTAGCAAGGAGAAACAAAGAAACAAAAACAACAAGACTTTATCTACATGAACCTATACAACTCACCCAATTCTTGCAAATTTCAATATTCCCCTAACCCGAGAATTCGTCGGTCTTTTAGCATAATAACAATTAGCACATCGACTCATTTCACTCCACATGTACAACCCAGCCTGAATTTCACGAGTTCACTACATTTTTCCACTTCAAATTCAAAAGCAAGCCCTAACTACGATTGTATCAAAAATTCGATTAAATTATGCCATTAACGAGTTCAAGCAATCACAATGATACTCCGAACATCCATCAACAATAATTCAATTGAATTTACGCTTAATTTCTACTTAGGGCAAGTTTAGCTCATATCACATGTTCAATATCGAAGAAAATCGACAAGAAATGAGATGGAATTGAAGAACATACCTTGAATTCAAAGAATTAAAGAAAACTCGATGAAATCCTTGGCCTATACGGTGTCACGTTGCAGGGGGAGGGGTTTTGGGGGGATTGGTCGCGGAGTGTGTGAGAAATAAGGAAAGTTGAGGGGGATTCGGGGTTTAAAAGTGAGAAATTCGCGTGGGTCACTCGGCGACCCAGTGTGACCCATCGCGATATACACAACAACGTGTCACGGAGTGCATCGCGGAGCACTGCCTCCGTGGCACGGAGCTGACGCGAGAGTGTTATGGAATTCTTTTAAAATTTTGGATTTACACCTCAACGTGTCATGGAGGGTAATGCGGAGGACCTCCTCCATGACACGGAGCTATCGCCCTAGCTCACTGTTTTGCCACTTTTTCTTGATTTTCATACCTCGAATTTTCCTTTGCGATTCCTTGCATATTTTCTCTCCGTTCGACCTGAAATTCATTCTACTACAAAAAATTGGTTAGAATTATAGGTTTCACTCAAAATAAAAATAAAAAATAAAAATAAAAACTAAAAATTTTGTTGTTAATTAAGAAAATAAAAGAAAATGAATAAAAATAAATTAAAAAAAACTCTATTCACAATTTACAAAGAAAAATTTCACGGGTTGCCTCCCGTGCAGCGCTTGGTTTACCGTCGCGGCTCGACGTCATTCAGCTCAGTTTTCCTCTAGGGTGATGGACGTTTTCTCTCGACCACCGTCCTCCCCCCAGTAGTGCTTACATCGTTCAGGTGGTTTTCCCAATAACTCTCGTGAATCCTTTATCCGCGCATTATCAACTCGATCAATCACATTGATCACCGAGAGTTCCTCATACACAATCGGGAGCTTGGAGGCCTTGTACACATCGAACACTTCCACCTTGTCATGAGTTCGCATGGTTAGCTGCCCCGCAGCTACATCAATCAGCGCTTTCCCGATCGCCAAGAAAGGACGTCCCAAAATAAATGGGACTTCCGCGTCTGGTTCAAAATCCAGCACGATGAAATCTACCGGGAAGATCAAGGAGCCAAATTGCTCCAGAACGTCCTCCATAATGCCATCAGGTCTGGCTAAGGACCGATCCACCAATAGCAAGATCACTATTGTGGGTCTAGGACTTCCTAGACCCAACTTTTTGAATACTGATAACGGCATCAAATTATTGCTCGCTCCCAAATCACATAATCCACGAGCTCGGATACTCTGCCTAATAGTAATCTGTATAGTAAAGCTCCCAGGATCTATGAGCTTTTTGGGCAGTCGGTTTTGTATCCGGGAAGTGCACTCCTCCGTAAGAGGCACCGTAGCATACTCAGTCAATCGACTTTTGTTTGCCACGATGTCCTTTATATACTTGGCATACTTCGGCACTCCCTACAAAACATCAACAAGAGGTAAGTTAATATGTACCTGTTTCAGCACCTCCATGAATTTCTTGAAACACGCCTCCTCCTTGTGTTTCTTTAATCGTTGAGGGAACGGGGGTGGTGGTCTTTCTGATTCAGCTTCTTTTGACTTCCCCCTCTCATCACTTTGCTCCCTCTCGACTTCTGCTGCTCCCGATTGTTGAGGTGGTCTTTCTGGTTCCACCTCTTTCAGCTGCAAACCACTCCTTGTGGTCACCGCATTCACCTGCTTGGGGTTGGGATCTGTGTCACTCGGAAGTCCTCCTCTAGGCCTGGTGTTTTGGGCTCCAGCAAATTTCCCAAATTGATATTCAAGTGCCTTAGTAGCTAACTGGTTGTTTTTCACCTCGGCTGCCAATTTCACAGAGTCAGCCTGCAATTGAGCTTGGTTAGCTATCATCATCTTGAACATCTCCTCACTGCTGGGTGATGGTGGTGGAGGAGGTGCATTGTTGTTTCTAAATTGTGCTTGATAATTCTGCTGCCCTCCTTGGTTCCTTTGCACACCCTGACTCGAACTTTGCCCCTGATGGTTGTTGCTACCCCAGGAGAAATTTGGATGATTCCTCCAATTGGAATTGTAGCTGTTGCCATACTGTTGGTGGTTGCTCCTTTGTACATTTCCCACAAAGTTCACCGAGTCAGGATTTGCTCCACAACACTCAGCTGAGTGCTCACTGCTCCCGCACACTTCACACCAAATCTGCTGCACTGCATTCACTGGGGCTTGAGGCTGGTTCATTGTCATGTTACTGAAGTGGTGTTGAGTTGATTCTATAAGGCAGCTATCTGTGTAGCAATATATGTAAAACCATCCACTTCTAGAACCCCTGCTGCTTTCCTTGTCCCTCCTCTTGATGAATCAGCATTCCACTCCGGATTGCCCTGCGAAATACGGTTCAACAAGGTATACAGCTCCTCATAAGTTTTCTCCAGCGCTTGTCCCCCAGCTGTTGAGTCTAGCAATATTTTTGTATGGGGTTCCAAACCCTCTATAAAAGTGTGCACCAGCACATCATTTGATTGATGATGATGAGGACAATCCCGCAACATGGACTTGAATCTCTCCCAAGCCTGATATAGATTCTCTCCCTCTCTCTGTTTGAAACTTAGATTTTGACTTCTAAGTCTTGCTGTTTTACCGGAGGGAAAAAATCGTATCAAGAATTTCCTTGCAAGATCATCCCACGTAGAAATAGAATTAGGTGGCTCAGCTTTCAACCACCTCTTGGCTTCTCCCAATAGTGAAAATGGGAACAATGTAAGCCTGACATAATCTGATGACACTCCAGTGGGGATGTAAGTGTCACTTATCTCCAAGAAATTTTGGAGATGCTGCTGTGGATCTTCATGAGGGAGACCTGTAAACTACCCGCTAGTGTGCAGCAATTGCACCATGTTTTGTTTGAGCTCGAACCTCCCTCCTGGCTCAGGTTTGCGGATGCTAGATGTGACATTATTAGCATGTGGGATTGCCACCTCGCGAACCGGCCGAGCTGCTACTTCCTCGGGCACTAACATTGCCCGTACTACTGGTGGATTCTGTTGTTGCTCCATGAATGTTTGTCTGAGCAACTGCAGCTTTCTTTCTAGAGCTTCTCTCCATTGACGATGAAATAATCTTTCTGGCTCTAAATACAAGTCCACCAGCTCCTTGTCTCTTGCCAGTGTTCAACAGAGATTAAATCTGCAAAATACAGGCTAAGACCAAGTTGTCAACACTAAGAAAATAAAAATATAGTAAATTAACACTTAAGAAAATTTCACCAATTGCCATTCCCCGGCAACGGTGCCAAAAACTTGTTCGCTCGTTTGTTATATGGGTATATAACTACACGCAAGTGCACGTGGTCGAACAAGTAGTAAAGTGGCTCAAGTAAGCCAAGTATCGATCCCACAGGGACTGGGATAAGGTAACAATTAATCAAGTGTTACTATATTTTCAGTTTAACAATGAAGACAACAGTGTAACCAAGAGTTTGATATTTTTGGATTCTAATTTTTATGCTAAGTCTAAAACGATTATCTAATGTGAGTCTGAACTATGAATGTGAGCATGCTGAGGTTAAATGAACATGTAAAGAAATCAATTATCAATATCATTTGGTTAGTCTTTTCCTCCGGTTGCTAATCAAGAACTACTTCCAATGGATTAAACTCTCGTATTTAACCCAACTTAAGAATCATGAACTGTCCACCTACATTTCTGTGATTAAACGAAAATTCATGTTCTAGCCATACAAACCCGGTTCCTAAATTGACTAATACGACTTTCAGGTATATTTCTATCCTGAAGGTAAATCAATTCTCAATTTTCCCAAACTAAGAAAGGATCATATCCTATTAATTCACAACTTTCCAATTTCTTGCTCTCTCGAGTGAAACCGGACTTTTTAGATATACATTAACGTAGGCCACACATTAATTCAGTAAGAACAAGAATCAATAGAACAGCCATGGAAGAAAAGATGAAAAACCAAAGAATCAATAATCACATTTCAATACAATTGTTCTTAACCTCAGTAAGAAGAGGAATTAGCCACTCATTTGTGGATTAAACATCATTAAATGAGTGTTAAACATACAAACAATTGAATTCAAGGAGAAGGAAAGAGAGAAAAACCCTGATAATTTCGTCCCCTCAACTGCCTGTAACCCACATTCTTGATCCACCAAGTCAGAATATTGAAAAATGAACCTAAGTGTTCTATTTATACTGGTGGGAATTTTTCCCAGAATAACAACCAACGTGTCACGGAGTGCATCGCGGAGCACTGCCTCTGTGACACGCCACTGACGCGGACCCTCACTGGAAGTTGGGGGTCCAGGTAATAAGGCCCAACGTGGCACGGCGTGCAACACGGAGCTAGGCCACCGTGCCACGGACCCAACGTGAACCCTCACTGGAAATTGGGCAAAAATTCCCTATCCAGGCAGAATGCCTCCGCGATGGCAGCGTGACACGGCTCCATCGCGGAGCCTCTTTATTTTGTGCCTTCCAATGCCTTGTCCTTTGCTCACATACGAGTCCAACCCCGATCTATTCCAACATGCATTTTAGCTTCCCAAAATTACATTTTACCTGCAAAACAATGCTAATCATGTTGGTTAGTATAAATTCACATTTTATTACCAATCACATGAGAATGTATAAACATTGATAGATAAACAAGGCTAACATGACACATTTGAGTATCACTTGGGCATATAAATTTGCCAAGATCAATACCTGCATCTGACACAATATGGCCCAAGAAAGCTATAGAATTTAACCATAACTCACATTTTGAGAACTTCGCATATAACTGGCAATCTCTGAGGGTCTAGAGTACCGTTTGCAAATGATCTACTTTTTCAGCTTCTAAGAGGGAATATACCCGAATATCATCAATAAACACTATCACAAACATATCTAAATATGGCTTAAGGATTTTGTTCATTAGATTCAATCCAAAGGACATGACCAAGAATTCAAATTGACCATACCTTGTCTTGAAGGCTGTCTTTGCAATATCTTTCTCCTAGACCCGCACTTGATGATTCCCTGACCTTAAGTCGATGTTGGAGAAATATTTCTCCTCCTGCAGCTGGTCAAAAAAATCATCTATCCTTGGAAGGGGATATTTATTCTTAATAATAACTTTATTCAACTACCTATAATTTATACACATTCGTAGGGAGCCATCTTTCTTCCTCACAAACAAAACTGACGCACCCCTCGTAGAAGCACTAGGCCTGATAAAGCCATTATCTAGCAAATCTTTCAACTTTTTTTTAGTTCTTTCATCTTGGCAAGAGCCATCTGGTATGGAGGGATAGATATTGGTTTCGTACCAGGTGGCAGGTCAATAGAGAAATCGATCTCCTACTATAGGGGAATACTAGCAAGCTCATCTGGAAACACATCTAGAAATTCATTGACCACAGGAACGTATTGAAGAGTCCGGGATTGTGCCTGCATCTCCTGAACCCTAACAATATGGTAAATACAGCCCTTTGCTATCAACTTTCTCGCCCGAAGATAGAATATGAACCTATCTTTTGGCGTAGCTGCATTGCCTTTGCATTCTCACACTACCTCCCCTAGAAAGTGGAATCAAACGATCCTGGTCCAACACTCTGCAATGGTGTAACATGGAGCTAACCAATCCATACCTATAATTACATCAAAATAAATCATTTCTAGCTCCACTAAATTGGCTAAGGTCTGGTGATAGACAATCTCTACTGTACCACCACAGTAAATTCTCTTAGCAATAATAGTCACCGATGGGTGTAGACACCAAGAATAGTCACTGGAGCAATTCCGGCATTATACCAAACTTCCATGCTACTAACAGAAAAAGGTAAGACATAGTAGAACCTGGATCTATTAAAGCATAAATCGGGTGAGAGCAAACATCTAGCATACTTGTCACAACATTTGGTGACGACTTCGACTCCTATCGCCCTATAAAGCATAAGTGCGATTCGAATCACTTCCATAACTGGATGCCCCTGATCTACCTCTGCCTCTACCAGCTGGAGCTGAGGGTCTGTGCCTTGCCGATGGTGCTGGAACCTGTGATCTCTCTAAGGACCTATTCTGCTGGTCCCGGTCACCCTGATCTCTGGCCGGACAATCTCTCATGATATGACCCTCTTTCCTACAAGAATAGCAAGAAGTGGAGCCTTATCTACACCTCCTAAAATACAGTCGACTGAAAATCTGACAACGGAGTGTAACAAGCCTACTCTGATCTGAACCTCTCTGCTGCTACAAGCCTGACGCTCGTGAACTCTTGCCAGGACCTGATTGACCATGACGATCTTCCCTGCTTCCCTGCTTTGTGGAGGAAAAGGTGTAGGTGGACTGCCTGGAATTGAGGTCTAGGCCCCACCTGAAACTCTTCCTACAAATCAGCGGGTCTAGCCCTCCGGTGCTTCTCCCGACTCACCCTCTCCGCCTCATACTGGCGTTGCCTGATTCTCTCTATGTTTTGAGCAAAATCCTGAATGCATGCAATATCCATTTCCTTATGCAAAGTAGCTATAATACAAGCATCCATATATTCCATAGAAAGCCCTATGATAAACTAGTGTACCTTAGCTCGCATAGTATCAACAAAAGCTGGTGCATATTTGGCTAGGCAGTCAAACCTTAGTGTGTACTCCCGGATGCTTATTTGTCGATGCTTCGAATGTAAAAACTTATCCACCTGGGCCTATCCGATCTCTCGTGGTAGATAATGATATAGGAAGGCCTCTGTCACGACCTGAACATGGGCATAGATCGAGACACGGGACAAGGAGCCCCAAGAAACTCCAAGTCAACCATGGCATGAAAATATATCTACTCAATCAATAAAATGGAAGGTTTATCAAAATAAACATAGTAGAAATCTAAACAAAACATAACATCGGAATACAAATGCGAATTTGAAGCTGAATACAATCTATGTCTGAAAAACCTCCACGTCTGATGAGTTGATGGGACAAGGCCCCAACTAACTCTCTAAGTCTGAAACTGAATATGTGAAGAAACAACTGATAAGGGAGGGTCCTTTGGAGATGAGGACTCACCAACTGAAACTGGATGCTAACTCTGGAAGCTGGCTAGTGACAGGGCTGAGTCTAGATCAGAGTCTGTATCATAAAATGATACAACATAGAGTATGCGGTTAGTACGTGGAATATATCGAGTATGCAATGTAAGTAAAACCCCTTAAATAAGTAAAATCATTAAAACATGCATAATATAAAACATAATCAAGATAAGAATCTGAGAGTAGGGCTTGTATGGTATTTTCTAAAATCATGACCTGAACATAACTGAATCGAATGACCCAAAGCTGAAATCTGATAATCATAAGTAAAACTGAACATTAGGTCAAACCTGCTTTAGAACATATATATACATATCTTGAATGGTAAACATGCATAACTGAAATCATAAGGAACAATGAGAGACTCGTTATATAGCCGACATTACCATGATAGAGCTTACGTGGTCCCGACTATATCACTCAAGTGGGTAGAGCCATCCAAAGCCTTGCCAGGGCTAAGGATGCTTCCATGATATGGATATGAAGCTGAAGACCCCTTGGGGCAGGGGAAATCTCCAAAGGAGGTCCCAAATAATCTTATCATACCTACGTTGGCTCATAGTTCTGAGGCATAGGGTTGACTGACCCTTAGCCTACTCGGTACTAGACACTACTCCCAAAAACATGCATATGCTCTCCATTGTTTTCCAATGAAGCTGACCATCGTCTAGTGATGAAGCTGAATAATTATATACATATAAAATCTAAAATCATACAAGAGGAGCCTTGGCTCAAACCATACCACAAGCTGAACATAATTGGGAGTCTTGACTCCAAAATCATGTGGTAAGCTAATTGACATGAAATCATAGATCATACTTGAACATATTGGCTTGGCCAATACTTAAACATGCTTGAAAATACTTGATTCTCTTGAAAACTTTATCATAGGCATGGGTAACTTGAAAACATGTTTTTCTCATAAATATCTCAACATACTTGAACATATATGATAGATCTCAGCTTACATGAACTTATCATGGATGGGAATGATAATTAATAAAACTTGAAAACATGATTTATAATTGAAAACATTGTAAAACTTTCCCATGAATCATAATTCAATAATAGAAGCATACTTAGATCATACCCATGGTAGAAATTTAGGAAATTCATGCATTGGGTCAAAACCCCATAGGATCAACATATTAATTTTCATGAATTAAAGAGGAATCGGGCATGGGTGTGAACAAATTCACCCATTCATAACCTTACATACCTATGAGAATCTAATTCTATAACTCCTCTGATTGCCCAAGGAAGAATTGAGAAGAACTTGGAAGAAATTGAGCTTGATCACCTCTCTAGACTTCTACACATGCATGCATGAATAGGAGTAGCTTAGAGTATACTTACCCCTCCTAAAGCTCACTATTTTTAGCTTAAAATGACATTGTTTAGGACTTAGGATCATAGGAATTACGGAAAAACCCTTACTAAATTCTTAGAGAAAAACTGACTGCTAGTCCCAACAAGGGACTTGACGAGTCTTTACTACTGGGCACGAGTCGTTATCTCCTAGCGTTAAGTACACTGGCCAAAAATTCTCAAAGGGTCCTCACGAGGGACCTAACGGTTCGTCATTGGTGACCATGACTCATGGTTACCACTCGTTGCCTTCATTGCCAAAACTCACCTGGGGCTCACCATGGGGCACACCACGACTCGTGGTGCACCCAAAGAGTCATGGTAACCCATCCATTAGGTGCACTGCCCAATTCCTTCTACCTTCACCTCATCCCTGACCACGACCTGTGTTCATGTCCGTGGTGACCCAAACCAGAAATTCCAACTCAAGTCATACTCATCACCATGAGTCACTTAACGAATCGTGGTCATCCTGACGGGTCACAGGATGACTTATTTTATGACCTGGTGCAGAAAATCCTATTTTCTCCGTTTCAACTCCCGGGTTCGATCAGAGGGCTTCCAGGGTATAACAACATCCTAAAACCCCAGCCAAGTAGGTGGAGGTACATCTCTAACTCTAGACCTTTCCCAACTCTCATACTATAAAATTGTTATATCTCGTAGATGAAACACTGCCAACTCAACCGACTCTATGGACGAGGCATGCATTACCTTGAATATTTGCTGCAACTGGTCTAATAAGTCATAAGGATCCTCTCTACGATCTGTCCCCATAAAATATGGATGACTTAAAGCGAGAAATTCATGGACCCTCGAACTCCCGAGCCCTTCAGTAGGTTCAACGACAACAGGTGCCACTTGCTGGCGCTAAGCGGACATCATCTAAGCTAGAATATAAACTGCGCTCCTAACCTCCTGATCTGATGGTATAGGGATTACTATGGGTGGTGCTGACGTATTTGTTGCCCTGGGGGCTCCTGGCATAGCAGAGAATGCTGGGGAGATCGAGATGATGTCTCTCTCTCTCCCTCAGGTCTGGCTAGCTCTAACGGTGGCACTCTTCTAGTGCCCTCTCCTGCAAAAGTATCCAATTCCCAACTAGCCGTAGTCTGTCATGCGTCAGACATTTTCAAAGCTTAGGGACTCAACCCTATGCAACATAGCTCTATAACATGACTAGTAAAAGTATCCGCATTTCACGCGGTCATTTGAAACCACTGACTTTATAAAATAATATTTTTATAAATTTAATCAAAGTAAAAAAATAGATTAAACAATAAATATGCATGAAAAATAACTTTATAAATTAAATAAATGACAAGTATAAATTTATTTCTTTCAATTAACACTAAAATTTTATCTTTTTATAGTATCAAGCCATAAAAATATGATATCTACAATATGAAGAAAATCTATCAGCCTTTAGAACTACAATAATATATACCTTACATATGAAATTACATAGTAGCAAATGTTAATTGAGAAAAAGAAAATGATAGTAACAAATTATCATTAATCCTTGAATCAATCATCTTTGATTTGATTTTATTATTTAGCCTTTTGCTTTCTGAAAGTGTTAATATTTTGAATTTTAGAAGAATTAAATAAACGTCAACCTGATATATTAAATTTTTTAATAAATAATTATTGGTAAAAGGAATAATATAAAGATGGAAAAAAGGTGAATAGATATTCTAGTTTTAACTTAATATTTCCTTGTAGAAAGTCCACCCCTCCCTTTTGCGTTACATATATCATTTAAATGTTCCCCCATTTAAATGGCCCAAAAGAAATTATTAAAATAAAAAATAAAAGGGAGTATATGTCATAATTGTATAAAAAATTAACTAATTATATATACTTGAAGTGAAAAAATATTTCAATAAATTAATAAGTTCCTTAGGTGCTTTATAATAGATCAGGATACCAAAGTGAGAGGGTTCAATTTAAAACTATACTTTTATTCCAATGTTAGTCCAGAAATACACATCTATTACTTTAAAAAGCATTTACAACTTGCAGTTTAACTTGAAAATCTTTTCACACTTCTCTGCTGAATGTGAGCAACTAATTTATTGTATAGTAAATCAAAATCAAATTTACCTACAAATGAAATGGGCGAACAACTGAACGTTTAATTCAAATTAAGTTTCATTTATGACATGTCAAATGGCACTTAAAAGTTGAAAATTTCAAGTGCATAAATATTTTAACCAACAAAACAAGAACTACAATATGAGTATTCGTCTCAACAACTTGAAATGAATGCTTTACTCTAAGAAGTCATGTGATTTACCTTTTTCTAGATTACGTGCATAGCTAGAGTTTACTATATACTATACCTAGATTCAATTATATTGTATTTTTATGGCTTGATATGTATTGGGAGTACATAAGTTTCACTCCAGTCATGTTCCTAAATGGGTCATCCAACACAACATCCTTGAAGCCATGTCAAAATTTTGTTATTTCTCGTTTTTTATGTCATGGTTCATTAAGCATATCAAAGGCTGATAAGGTTTTTAAGGTCTTCACGTTTTTACCATAGGCGTACCAAATTTGAATTTATCTTCAAGAGATATCAGTATAGATCTTTAAAGAAAATTTTGATTGTACCTTCAACAATTTCAGTAGAGAAGACTCACCTCAAATGCTCAATTAGCATATACTTCAGATATCAATTCATAGGTATAATAAATGACATTGAGCTTCAATGTAAATCCTACCACCATTAGACCAAAAAAAATACAAATCATTATAGAAAAAAATTAGATAACCCAGAAACTGTAGACTAATGCATACAACAATACAAGTATACATATAATTAAAGTAGGAAAAATTATTCCATTGTGATTTTTTCCAATGGAACTTAGCTATCTATATTTTATGTAATCCTATTTAATGAGGAATATTTGCTTCTATATTCATGTCCGAGGTAAAAAAAGTTTGAGTAATAGACACAATCTCTTATTATACCTTTAACAGGTTTCTTACCGTTCAAAAGCTAATGTGAATAATTGATAACTACAGTAATAGAAATATGACTCCTGCAGACTTCAGTAGCGAAGTCAAATAGATGATTAAAAATATCTAACCTTTAACCAAAATTAGATCAGTCTCTTCCAAAAATAAAACTCAACAAAAGCAAAAAAAAGCAATTATATATAGAGGTTAGATCTAAAAAAATCAGAAATTTATCAAACTCACTAACTCAACAACTAAAGGTTCAAAAAATCAGCCCAACAAAAAAAAAGTTAATTTTTCAGAAAATTGCCAAAATAGATGGATAAAGGATATAGAACTTTTACAAGTCGGTTGTAGAAGCCAAAAGGGAGAAGAGAATTGGACCCCGATAAAAGTTTTTGAAAGTCATCATAGCTTTTTTCTTCTTTCTTTTTTCTTGTACTTTATAAGATCTTCTCTAATCTTTTTGCCACTCTATAGTCTTAAATTGGAGATTTTTGCTTTAGCTTTTACAAACCAAATTAACTCAATTTATGAGAGATATAAAGTAAGATTAAATAAAATGAAGAAAAATTATTAACAAATTTCAATACCTGATATTAACATATTTCAGTATCTTGGTGAAATAATGAAACAATAAGAATTCTCTTATACTTTTAAATATAAAATTTTTTGAATAGCTTTGTGACCCTCATGAATGCCGGCGGTAAGTTGATCATTGGTAACCTCTGTAAAATTCAATACAATATGAAAACTCAATCAAAAAATGCTTGATTTTTTGGTTTAAAAAAATTATTTTTACTCTACAATGTTTAGAATACCTGCAAGTTATAAAAATATAGCATTGGCATAACTCAAGTAGGTTGAAGTATAGAAATACAATGGAGATCTCATCTTCAGGAACTTAATTATACTAACAACATATTTTTTTATAGGGATAAAAAACGATGCAGAATGTACACCACATGCAATTTGCAATTTGCTAGAACATTAAAAGAAGAACTTTATAGCTTCTCCATTTGTAAAAATGATAGAAAATCCAAGATTTACTTAAGTTTAAGCTAATGAATCGGTAAGTGTTATTAGCCATAACTCAAGGGAACAACTTCAATACGGAATACTAATTTTGGTTGGTCATTCAGAACCTCTTGAAAAGAGAAGCAACAAAATAATTCGGTGACATGTTCATTTCAAGGGTAAAATATCTTATTGATATATGTAAATCTTTTTTCCAACACTAATGTCAGCATCAAGTTATCTTGAATCCACACATCAAGGAGCAAATCAAAATTGAACTTCTAGTAAGAATATAATGCAAATGTGTAAGAGGAACTTGGTGACCAATGATATAAGAAAATATCAAGAGTTCCCTCTAGATAATATTTTCAATAAAAATATTAGCATGTATAGTTCATGTGACTCCTTTATAAAGCAAGATTAGAACTTTTCTGTTGTATGTGTGTGTTGTTCAACATCAATGTTTAAGGACATGAAATCTCACATTAAAATAACTGTGGTGACAAAGTTCACACAAAATTGTTATTCTTTTCCTTCTTTGGTAAGTGCAATTAACGACCAAGTACACAAACACATAGAGAGTTACATAGAGTTTTTAGTATTTTTAGATAAATAAGTTTTTTATAAATTAGAGGAAGAGATGCAATTTTTAGGATTTGTAAAAGTGGTTTCTAATTTTTTTAAAAATAGAACAGTCAGGAAAGAAAATGACTTAGCTTATTTTTGTTGCTTTTATAATAAGAGGAGGAAAAGAATTCTCTCGTATAATGATGAGTGATAGTCCAATATAATACCATAAGTATTTATTTCATAGTTCATTCCATTTTGTGCAGCTGATCAAGGAAAGAAGAGATGCAAGTATAGAGAATGTTATGAATTTCTATCATCCCATTAATGTATCAAAATGGGAATAAAACCGTAAAATTTTCCGTTCTTACTCTTTTTTATTCATTTTTGAAAATAAAGGCGGCACAAAGTTGTAACAAAAAGCTTTACTTGCTTATATATAAATTATTGGTGTTCTTAAAATTCAAAATTTTATTTTGATTTTCAAATTTAAGTCAACATTGGGCGAGTCTTAGGTTAAGTATAAAAGTTGTAATCGTATGACCAAGTTACAGGTTCAAGTTACGGAACAACCTCTTGCTATAATGTAAAGTAATATTGCATAAATAAGATCCACTTTGATCTGATCCTTCCCCAGAACACACTCATACCGGGTTCTCAATGCACCGGCCTGTTCTTTTCAAGGTTAAACCAAAGGTCACGTGGTATATAATTATCAACAAATATTATATGGAATAAGATTGATAACCAAGTCTATATGTATTTTTAATAATAGACAATAAAAACAATTATTATATTTATTATGAAAGTGATCGGTAAGTAGTGGCAGGTATACAATATCTCATTAGTTTCTGGGGGAGAGACTCATGTTCTTAACTTAAAAGAAAGTGTAGAATTTAAGCATTTAATTATTCTAATTGTAAGTACGTTGACAAAACTAAAAAAACACTCCCTCTTATTCATAGATACATAACTATTGTTAGGACTATCCAAACTCCTAAAGGGCTCCAACTCATTATGTGGTTGTAGTCTAGCAGAAACAGAAGGGTGGAAGAACCCGAAACTTTTGTATGTCAAAACATCACATCTTATTTTCCTAAAATTCTAACAGAACATGTTTCACTAAAATCCTTCAAGTGTAAGAATTTATTTTTTGTATATTTCGTGAAAGATTAAATGAATCTCATAAATAGACAGAAAATTAACCAAAAGATGCATTTTTTAAATTATTTAATAAACCTAAATGTAGAAGGACTTCGATAATATAAATTTAAAGATACATGAAAAATCAAATAAACAATTTAAAAAAATTAAAAATCGCAAAAAGAGAAAAAAGAAAATTTACCTTGGTGGCGAGGAGTAAATTTTGGCAGAATCCCTAATCGAGAAGAATAATCCTTGTCCCTTAGCTTATCCTCTATTATGTAATAATTCCTAAATTAAATTCAATGTCACAGCCAAGTTTCGTTTCATAGAATAAGATTGATAACCAAGTCTGACTGTCTTTTGGATGATAGACAATAAAACAATTATTATATTTATCATGAAAGTTGTTGGTAAGCATTGGCCAGTATGCAATATCTCATCAATTTTCAAGGTAGAGACTCATGTTCTTATCCTTATAAAAGAGTGTAGAACTTATCATTAAACTATTTTTAAGCATCTAATTATTGTAATTCTAAGTAACTTGAGAAAACTCAAAAGAAACACTCCTTATTCTTAAATACATAATTGTTGTTAGGACTCTCCAAACAGCTAAAGGACACAAACTCATTGTGTGGTTACAGTCTAGCAGAAACAGAAGGGTGGAAGAACTTGAAACATTTGTATGTCAAAACTTTGCGTCTTATTTTCCTAAAATTTCATCAGAAGAGGTGTTACAAAAATCCTTCAAGTGTAAGAATGTATTTTTCGTATATTTTGTTAATGCTTAAACTAATCTCATAAATTGGCAACAAATTAACCAAAACAAATTAAAAATCGCAAAAAGAGAAAAGAGAAGATTTACCTTGGTGGCGAGGAGTAAATTTGGGCAGAATCCATAATCGAGAAGAATAATCCTTGTCTCTTATCCTCTATTGAGGTAATAATTCTTAAAATAAATTTAATTTTATAGAAAGTTTCATTTCATGGAATAAGATTGATAACTAAGTTCGATTGTCTTTCCGATGATAGACAATAAATAATTATTATATTTATTATAAAAGTGGTTGGTAAGTATTGGCCAGTATATAATATCTCATTAATTTTCAAGGCAGAGACTCATGTTCTTATCCTTATAAAAAACCGTAGAACTTATCATGAAACTATTTTAAGCATCTAATTATTCTAATTCTAAGTACCTTGACAAAACTCAAAAGAAACACTCCTTATTCTTAAATACATAATTATTGTTAGGACTGTCCAAACTCCTAAAGGACTCCAACTCATTGTGTGGATGCAGTCTCCCAGAAACAGAAGGGTGGAAGAACCTAAAATTTTTATATGTCAAATTGTTGCGTCTTATTTTCCTAAAATTCAAACATAAGAGGTGTCACTAAAATCCTTCAAGTGTAGGAACGTAATTTTTGTATTTTTTCTAAAGATTAAATTAATCTCATAAATAGGTAACAAATTAACCAAAAGATGCATTATTTTAGTATGTTATAAACCCAAATCTACCAGGAATTCAAGAATATAAATTTAAAGATACATGGAACATCAACTAACATTTAAAAAAAATCTAAAAACTGTAAAAAGAGAAAAGAGAAGATTTACCTTGGTGGCGAGGAGTAAATTTAAGCAGAATCCCTAATCGAGAAGAATAATCCTTATCCCTTATCCTTTGTTGAGGAAGTAATTCCTAAAATAAATTCAATATTACAACAAAGTTTCATTTCAACTTCTTTCTACTGCACTATATATTCCTCCATTGATATAAAAGAAATTGAAAGAAGATACATGGAAAATTAACTAAACTTATAAGAAAAGCTAAAAATCGCAAAAGATAAAAGAGAGGATTTACCTCGGTGGAGAATATAAATTTGGATAGAATCCCTAATCGAGAAGAATAATCCTTGTTCCTTATCCTCTATTGAGGTAGTAATCTCTAAAATAAACTCAATGTTACAGCCAAGTTTATTTCAACTTCTTTCTACTGCACTAATATTCCTCCATTGATGTATAAGGGATTGGGAATTTCTTTTTTGATCAACAATCCCAGAGAATTTGATATATCAACTTATCTCTCACTCTTTTTAAGATGAGAGAGAGAAAGGAGCAAAAGAAGATGCAGAGAGGGAGGAAAAGGAAGAAGGGGAGGAAGCGAGTACTTTTGGCAGAAGTTATTAGAGGAAGAGACATCAATAATCAGGATGAATAAACGTGACTATTGGGTTTTCTTTTTTTTTTTTTAATTTCAATGAATAGACTGGAAAAAGAAAAGGAGAAAATATAGGAAAAAATATAAATGAGATTCCTAGACTGTGAGGTATGACACATAGGCGGGCCTAAGTCCCTCCTTTATATAGATATATAGATTGGAGAAGAAAGAAGGGTAACCATGCTATCATGCCTCGTAGCCACTTGCCAATAGAATGTGGTGCACAACACACCCATAGACAAGAATCTACTAGACATGACTTGCAGACTTCCTAGGATACGATATTGCTTCGATATAAAGTTTGTCACGCCCTACTTTGGTGGTCATGACAGGAACCTAATGCCACATAATGATCTAGGTGGACCTAGCTGGGCATATTCACCCCTGGTGCTTGCCAGCAACTCAAAATCATGAAAACAAACAGCTATATCTCGGCTATAAACATAGCCTCGGGCTGACATGGCCATACAACAGACCTGTAATAGAAACAACTAATCCAACAAACATAACAACAAAAGGATCCTATGCAGGCCGACAAAACCACCATGTTGTCTTGTCCGAACAGAAGGAAAGCAGGCAGTCATATATGAACTATACCTGACAAGACTTCTAACTAGAAGTTAAACTTAGGCCCCACATGGCCAACACGTAAAATAGAACATACATAGGCCCCATGCAGCCAACAACAACCAACAACTAATAACTATAGTTTGCAATCCTTTAATAGTGGAATACTGGTCGAAATAGGGCCTCGACCTACCCAAAAGTTGTACAACAAAAGAGCAAACCTTTCTGACTAACAACTCTGGAGAAAAGGAGCTGACTGAACTGCTAGCCTTGGATAACGACTAAGGAGGTCCTGAACCTCGTCTATCCACACATGCTGACAAGTATGCAGTGCCCTATGGATGGGCATCAACACAATATGTACCGAATATGTAAGGCTATTATAAAAGCTGAATAAAACTGGTAAAAGAACTGAAAGTAATCAATAGGAACGATAAGTGTCAACCTGAATAGCCTCACAATATGAAATATAACTAACAAGTAAATATAAAAACAAGAACCTAACTTGGCTTCCATAAGCTTGGAAGGTACAATCAATACAAAATAACCTACCTGGGACCCCATAAGCCCTGACAAGCACTAAACTGTCTATATACCCCTATCGGTACCCTTGAGACTCCATAAGTGGCTGCAACTACTTCTCAGGCAAACTAGGCCCTCGTGAGGGTCAGTAATGTCATCTTGAATAAAGAAGGAGTTCATAGAAGACCCCATGTGGCCCCAAAGGCTTTACTTTAGTCCCTTCAAATACTTAATAGTTTTGTAAGCAATTTAGTAGCTCATAAGCAATACAATAGCTCTGAAAGAAATATCATAATTCTGTACATGATAGCAGCATCGTGGATCTTTAAGCAATCTATAGCTCCGTAAGCGATAGTAGCTTCATAGCTCCGTCAGCACACTCTAGCTCCGTACGTACGATTAACCGTCCCTTTGCAAATCACAGCAAGAGATTGTACAAAATATGATCAATCCCTACCAGGGATGCTGTGCTACTACCTCAATCTATTCGTAACGGCTAACTACAACTTTCATATTTTCAAGTTACTACAGAAGTATAGGTTGTATCAATGTTACAATGAGAATAACTTACCGAAAGAATTAGCCTTGCCATACCTTAATTGTTGATTTCTGTTCATCCCAAATAATTCCAACCTGAAGCCGGCAATTCGACTAACTTATAGCCCTAACGTTAGAGAATAAGGCTATTTTGAATAATAGGAAACAACTTAATAACAATATCCTTCAAATACATTAGCTGCAACTCAAACGTTGTCTACTTCGGTTGAAAACTTACAAATTCCCGAGAGTTTAGAAGGTAGAAACACTTAACTATCACTTGTAGCCACTCAGGACTCAATAAGAAATGATTTCTACCACTTTTACATGGTGGGGTTTCGGTACTCCAAGCGAGGTTTCAAGAAATTACACTATAGGGGCGTTCCTCGTAGGCCTAGAACTCATTATTCAAGATGAATTTTTGTTTGAATGATGTTTAACAACGTAATTTTTCTAAAACCCAAAGAGAAATTGAGAGGAAATCGCCTAAGGCCGTTGGTCTATTTTTGAGAAATTTTAAAACGCATTGGACTTTACAGTTAAAATATATATACTAGAGGCAATGGAAAGGGGTGCGGCACGCCGCCCACCGTGCCAGGCTCGGGACGCGACTCTCCGGCCATGGCGCTAGGCTGGCAGCATGACACGGCACCTAGGGTGCCCAGCCTCCAGCCCCGGCCTCCTGCTTGCTCACCACCGTGTGTGTATACTCACCCCCCGAGCCCTTTCTCGCGTGCGTCATACTCCAAAATTCTCAACATACGTATGCACGTAATAGTCAAACCATAGAAACTTACAAGGTCTAACACATTCATTGACCAAATTCTAGATCAACTAGTCGGGAAAGAGTATTATTTTTTCTTGGATGGATATTCATGTTTCAATAAAATTTTGATTGCCCTTGAAGATCAAGAAAAAACCACCTTTACATGTCACTTTTGTATTTATAAGGATGCTCTTCGTGCTTTGCAATGCTCTAGCTTTATCCCAGAGGTGCATGATGTCAAATTTCTCATATATGGTGGAGGATACCATGGAAGTCTTTGTGTATGACTTCTCCATTATGGGAAATTCATTTGAGGAATGCTTGGCTTATTTGAATGAGATGTTAAGGAGATGAGAAGAGACGAACTTGGTCCTTAACTGGGAGAAGTGCCTTTTCTTGGTAAAAAAAGGTACTGTGCTCGGGCACGAAATTTATGAGAAGGGGATAGAGATAGACCAAGCAAAAATTGAAGCTTTATCTCATCTACCTCCTCCAAAGATCATGAACTGTGTTCGCAACTTTTTGGGTCATGCAGGCTTTTATCGCTGATTTATCAAAGACTTCTCCAAGGCGGGTCATCCTCTATTTCAGTTGTTGGAAAAAGATGCAAAATTTCATTTTGATGTTGCTTGTATGAGAGCTTTCGTTGAGTTGAAAGAGAAGCTTATACCAGCTCGAATCATCACCGCACCAGATTGGTTAAAGCCTTTCAAATTGATGTGCGATGAAAGTTGTATGGTATTAGGAGCGGTCCTTGGGCAAAGGAAACAAAGGATTTTTCACCCCATATACTACGCAAGCAAGGCCCTTAATGATGCACAAGAAAAATTACATAGTGACAGAATAAGAGTTGCTCGCAGTAATGTTTGCATTTGAGAAATTCCAAGCATACTAGTTGGGGTTAAGGTGGTGGTGCACACTGACCATGCTGCACTCCGATATCTGATGACTAAAAATTGAGCTATAAAGCTCATTTTTACTCCGTTTTAGTTGATTTTTTTATAGAATTCAGAGAATTCAAAGCCCTATCACATGGTGAAAAGATATCCCGAGTAAGAAACTTCACTCTTGTCTCTTTTGGGCTATGAAAAGAGAACCTTGGAAGGAAGTCATGACTTGTTGTTGTCTTGGGGTTGATTGTAGTATTGCTGCATTGTCAGATGATTCTAGGCAGAGGAAATAGTAGGAGTTTACTCCAACTTTAGCTGATAACATCTCCAAGAATGGGTAAGTAATTACCTTTTTGATTTCTTTATGTTTATGAGGTTATAACTTGGAGAATGTTGTAGTATTGTGTTGTTGTTTCTTTGTGCATTTTTGTGGCAAGTTGCTGCCCAATTTTTCTAGAACATTGGTGAAGTGAAGTTGCTGCTTTTTGGGTTTATAAATTGGACTTGGAAGGAGACTTACGGAGTAAGCTTGAAAGGAAGATTTTCAGCGAAATTAGAGTCGACGTGCCAAGGTATGTAAAGGCATCCCTTTCCTTGTTTTTCAAGAACGAAACTAAGTTATTGAAAGTATCAATATTCCTATGTTTTTAAAATCATATTGAGGCATGTATGATCCTTTCCAAATGTTTTGAACTACTTGGAATAAATCTTGAATCATTAAGAATGGTTGAAGCGAACAAACATGAAGCAAAAGGCGTAATTTTTATACGATTGTTGCCGTAGTCGCAAATCGAGTCTAAAGTCTCTCAACGTGGGCACCGTGAGCTGGTCCTTTTCAATATACTGTATATGTGATGTTGAATATATGTTAAGATATGGTCACTTAGTGAAATTCGTACGAAATGCTAAGACGACGACATGTAATTGAACTTAAGCTAAGAAGATGACGCTAAGCCGATTGAGGGTAAATGAGCTTATTGAAATGACGTTTTAATAATATTGTTAATCCCTCCTATATGTTTATGTTTTAAAGTGCTTAAGGTAAAAAGTAGATTTTATATTTTTCCTCTTTAAAGCTAAGCAAGCAGCACGTAGCAAATAAGCTAAATCGGTACATGTTAACGGGAAAAGCGTGGCTAAGTTTTCAATTGGGCAAAGAGGTAAGTGCTTATAAGAATTGATGGAATAGTGAACACGAGGGTAAAAACAAGAGTGTAGAGTGAATAAGTTTTAGCAAAGAAGTTAAGATGAATAAGGAAAGTAGAGCTAAATATTGTTAAATTAGACGATACGGGTTACGATGGTGAACGAGGTAGGAAACAATTAGGAAGATTAACCAAGATCTAAAGACATTTAGCAAAAGAGTTATAAATTAAGTTGTTTATGTTCAATATGTATTACGTTGATGAATAACCACTAAAGTGTTAACCTTCTACGAAATAATTAGAGTTGAACGTCTGCAAAATAGTAACTTAAGTTGAGAAGCTCTTTACTATACCCCTAAAGGATTATGTTAAGTTATCTATTCTAAGTGTTAAAATTTTCTGCCATGTCTGAAAAGGGTAATCCTAGGATCTTCTAAGTCACTTATGATTATGTAAACTTTCTTAAGCTCCGCAGATAATTGCAAAGTTATGTAAGTCAATCCAGCATCACCCGAATTAGGGCTATATATCTTTATTTTCCTATAAGGGCTCACTTAGAGAGTTATTCACGAGTTCCTAAGTTATAGAGATCCAAGTCTCAGATCCTTAAGTTATGTCTTTTACGTCCCTAATTTATGTTGAAATGTGCTACCTGATCTAAGAAGTTTTTGAGAGATCATATTTCGAGAATTATGCTAATGTCTCGGTCAAGTATCTGATGTTTTATACGAGTCTAAAAACTCAAGTCTTTATGTGTCTTTCCAGTAAGAAGTCTTAATGTATATGATTTTCACGTTATAACATACAGTTGAATTCTTTCAATTATACTCAAGTCATGCATCTTTATGTTTAGCTCTTGTTGAGTTATCAGTTGAATTTCCTAAATTCAGAGGAGAGATTCTCCCATGTACCAATGTTCCTAATGTCTAAGTAAGTATAAGTGCAGCCTATGATAATGATCAGTTAAGCTCAGAACTTTGAATACCAGGAAGTCTCCTGGAGGTCACCCAATTAACTAAATACGAGTTATACATTATATAGAAGTCTCATACGTTGTATGTCTGTAGTTAAGTTCTCAGCTCTATGTATATGACAAATAACTCTAAGTTCCTAGTTATAATTTCCATGTTTTCCTGCAAATAAGTCAAATGAATTAAGAACTATATGTGCTTATCTACATGATAAATTTGGCAATGAAATTCCAATGTATAGTTGTCGATACAGGTAAAGGAATGACTTGGTAGGCAGTATATATTTGCAGTGCCCAAATGTTAAAGAATTGTGTAGAAATGAGCTCTATGTGTTTCTATCCAAGTAATATGTTAAATTGTTAAGATTATTTGTAGGACATTGTTTGTAAGCCTACAAAAGTTCTTATTTTGTCTAAACCTCTTGAAGGTCCTTCAAGTAACTGAGTCGACATGTTCATGTATCATTTGACAGCTTTATGTGATATATATGCATATTTTCTAGCTTTACATGATTTAGGTGCTCACTTGCATTTATGGTTTACGAGCCTATTTCGGCCACAAATTTAACATTTGTCAGTTGTATGCCATACATGTTAAATTGACTCAATATAATCCATATTGGCCCTATTTATGATTTTGATTGAGAATTATTTTTATTTTACCCCGGTGTAGTACATCGGCTGGAGATATTTTTATCTTACCCCGGTGTGGTACATCGACTGGAGATATTCTTACTTTACCCCGGTATGGTACATCGGCTGGAGATATTTTTATTTTAACCCGGTGTGGTACATCGGGTGGAGATATTTTTATTTTACCCCAGTGTGGTACATCAGCTGGAGATATTTTTATTTTACCCCGGTGTAGTACATCGGCTGGAGATATTTTTATTTTACCCTGGTGTGGTACATCGGCTGGACATACTTTTATTTTTTCCTGGTATGGTACACCAGCTGGACGGTTGCTGGCATTACTGTTATAGTTTTTCTTGTGCATTACTTGGTTGCATTTGCACTTTAGTGTTGACTTATTGTCACATTTTAGTTTCCAGGATTCCACGTTGTTACTATTCCTTATTTCTGGCTCAGTTATCATTGCTATATTACATGTTTACAGTTTTCTACCTTACATACCAGTACATTTCATTCGTACTGAAGTCCCTTCGCCTGGGGACCTGCATTCGTGCCGCAGGTGCAGGTAGAGGTCGGGGTTGCCAGTTGCAGTAGCAGTTCATGAGATTAGTGGATGTGTTGGTACGCTCCTTTCTTTCAGGAGCTAAGGCTGGTTTTGTTTTAGCTAGAGTTTTGAGATGCAGTTATGGGTAGGTCGGAGCCCTGTTCCGACCATCAGTCAGTTTACTCTTTAGAGGCTTTGTAGACCTAGTGTGTACGATGGTATTCAGTTTGTGGCCTTGTCGGCTTTTTGTTGTTTAGTTTAGCATACTCATTGCCTTGTTTGCATTTCAGTTGTTTACCCTGTATTGTTGAGACATTATGGTCCATTTTGTGCTCCAGGTGATTGTGACAGGTGGCCTAGACGACCTAAGTGTTACAGTTACAGATGTCATATAATCGGCTTCCCAATCAGTCAGGTATGGGGAGCCAGTCGCGCCCTCCCCCCAGTTATGGAGTGTGACACTCACATTTACTGAACTTTGCATACAATTGCTGATCCTTGAGGGTCTGAAGCAGTACTCTCAAGTGAGCGGCATGATCCTACTCGCTCTGAGAGTACATGAGGATATCGTCGATAAACACAATCATGAAAATGTCTAGATATGCCTTGAACACCCTGTTCATTAGATCCATAAAAGCTGCAGGAGCATTGGTTAGTCCAAAAGACATAACAACAAATTCGTAGTGACCATAACGAGTCCTGAAAGCGATTTTTGAGATGTCACTCTCCCGAACCCTAAGCTGATGATATCCGGATCTAAGATCAATCTTGGAGAAACACTTGGCACCGTGAAGATGGTCGAACAAATCATCAGTCCTGGGTAAGGGGTACCTGTTCTTAACAGTAACCTTATTCAACTATCGATAATTAATACATGCGAAGGGAGCCATCCTTCTTCCGAACAAATAGTATCGGTGCACCCCAAGGAGACTTACTCGATCTAATAAAGCACTTATCTAACAGGTCCTTAAACTGATCCTTCAACAATTTTAGCTCGGCTAAAGCCATTATGTAGGGAGAAATAGATATAAGCTGCGTGTCGGGAAGAAGATCTATAACAAAATCAATCTCTAGCTCGGGAGGGATACCTAGCAAATCGTCGGAAAAGACCTCTCGATACTCACCTACTACTGGGACTAATTGGATAGTCGGGGTTTCGTACTCAAAATCCTAACCCTAATTAGATGGTACACGCAACACTTAGAAATCAGCTCTTTGTCCTTAAGGTAGGAAATGAATCGACCTACAGGCACAGTTGAACTACCCTTCCATCCTAAGACTGGCTCACCCGGGAATCTGAACTCTACTGACCGGGTTCTATAATTAACTGAAGCATAGAGTGCATATAGCTAATCCATGCCAAGAATATCATCAAAATCGGTCATGGCTAACTCTATCAAGTCTACTTAGGTGACCTTATGAAGGACTAAGGCTAGGCAACCTCTATACACCTGTCTAGCTATAACTGAGTCACCTATTTGAGTAGAAACTGAGAAGGGCTCTGACAAGACTTCAGGACTGACTCCGAAGCTAGTAGCTACATATTGTGTCACAAAATATAGGGTAGCCCCCGGATCTAACAAAGAACACACATCAATATGAAAAACTCGCAACATACCAGTGACCACATCTGGGGAGACCTCCTGCTCCTGACGGGAAGCTAAAGAATACAATTGATTCTGGCGCTGACCGCCAACTATGCTAGTGACACCCCCTAATGTGCTGAGTGTGAGGGAGCGATTGTTGAACTAGAAGCTGGGCCTTGTCCCCCAACTTGATCTTTCCTCGCAGCTGGACAATCTCAAAGCATGTGTCGGGGTTGCCCACACCCGAAACAAGCACCTGAACCTGCTAAGAAGTGGCCTGTGTGCCCCCGACCACATCTGCGACAAGCTGGGATGCTGGAATCTGCGGGTCTGCTGCTCTGACCCCTCAAGCCTGATGCTCTCCCTCTTTGATCATGTCTAGGCCTAGATGGCACACTCAATGCCGAAGATGGCAGGTATGATAATCTCTGGTGAGTCTACTATCGTTGTCCACCTCCGGACCTTTGCTGAGAGAATCTGTGATCCTCGGTCCTAGCCCTCTTGGCCTCCCTCTCTCTTGAATGCGCCTCCTCCATTTGCTGGGCATACATCACTATACGAGGAAAGTCCATATCCTTGTGTATCATGGTTGTTCTACAGTCCTTGTCCAAATAACTTGTAACTCCATGGACGAATCTTCTCTCTCACATTCTCTAATCTGTTACCAACTCTAGGGAATATTTAGATAGGCGAGTGAAATCAAGGGAATACTCTTGGAAAGTTATTCTCCCCTATTTCAATTTCACAAACTGAACTTCTTTCGACTCCCTCATCTCCCGAGGGAAGAACCAATCTTGAAATGCAATCTGCAACTTCTTCCCAGTGACCGGACCTGCTCTTGCTGCCCTGCTTTCCTTCCATTGTGTAATACCCTGGGAAGGCCTAAAAATAAACTCAGGAGTTGAATTTGAAATGTGTAGAAAAACATGCAAATACCACAGGGACCACATAATGACTCATGGTACCAAACCATGAGTCGTTGTATGTTGTCGTTGGTTAGGGATAGGATGGTAGTAGTGGAGACAACGGGAGGTATGATGACCCATTGTGGGATACAACCGGACATCCTTTATAATAGTGGTTAGGGTCAGGCTAGACAACAGGGTAAACAATGGGAGACCCAACGACCCGTTAGGAGAAGCCACAGGTCATTGGTTGTGGTTGTTTTTGGAGGTTAATAATTTCCAGTGTTGGACACAGGTTGAGACCACGACTCATTTGAAGGAACCACGAGTCGTGGTGAGGCTTGTGGTAAGTGGGTTCAGATTTTATGGTGAGCAAACAACGGACGGTGTAACGGACCATGGTTTCAAAGGACGAGTCGTCCTTCCCGTCCGTTGGTTAGTTCTGAGAGAAGGCATTCAGTAGTCTATTCAATGAGGGACATGACGGGCTGTTAGTGGTTCCCACAACCCGTTGGTACCACTCGTGGGTTCCATCTGGCAAAATTTAAACGCAGGTATATTAAGGGAATGTTCGACTTTTCCATGCTTTTAGATCCTAAACTACATTGTTTTTGTGTTTTTTTATGAGTGTGTTCAGATGGGTTAGGTCCCTAATGTATACCCATTCCCATGCAAGAGCTCTGGAGAGGTTTTAGGGAGATTCAAGACCTCCTTCTCCAAGTATTCATCAATTTCTTTGTGGGTTTTCAAGGAACTTCGATATCAATCCATCCCCAGGAATGTAGGGTTTAGAATGGGTGATTCCTTTCACACCCATGACCCAATTTTGATTTAATCATGAATCCTTCTATTCAAGTTTTATAGGGTTTTACCCAAATGCATGAAAATGTAATTCCTCTTTATGGGTTTGATTTAATTAAGTTTTAATATTTGAATTATGAATAATTGACAGGTTTTATATTGTTTTCTTTAAAATCGTTTTTTAATCTTTTTAAATCAAAAATGCCCATTTGATGAAGGTTCATGAAAGTTATGATTTATGATGAATACACCATATTTTGAGTTATTGATGATGGAAAAGTATGATATTAAGTTACCCATGTTTATGAGCATATTTTGAAAGAATTGAATATGATGAAGTATTGGGAAATTCCCACATGTTGAAGAATGA